>OW052090.1:11337083-12671666 GCA_932526535.1 Caradrina clavipalpis | reverse complement strand
CAATGTATTTTTGTTTCGAGTTTGCGTGAAATCAGTATCGAGATATTGATCATTTGGTGCATTCTGGTTAACCTGCCAGTCGGATAGCGGGTGCGCTCTTTGTCTTACAAGATCCTCGGAATGAGGAGTCGAATCTGAAAATAATAATAATAATCTGAACTTACTTATACTTGGTCACGTGGTGGCAAGCACGACTGTTGAGCGTGGGGTTTCCCCAGGTCGGGCAAAAAGTGTTATTGGGTTTTTCCATTAGAAATTTCTCAGAAAGCACGTAAAGCCGTTAAGTATGAGAGTTAGGGAAGGGGGATAGCACCTGTGTGTATACTATACTATACTTGTATCTCCTGCGTAGGTACTTGGCAAGTCTGCATTAAGATTAGCCGCCATGGCCGAAAATTGGAGAATACATACTATACATATTCAGAACAATAAAATTAGTTAGATCTGTATCCAAGTGTTTTTACTGTTCCTAATACTGTACCAAATCAATATTCATTAATAACTGTGTATTGATGAATATGAATTAGGTACGAATACCAGTTTTAAGGTGTATTACTATGGAATTTATTATGTTTACATCCTATTTGTTGAGCGAACTTACCGACAAATTTAGAGCAAAACAGCAAAACGCTGAATAATATCACTTGAGACTTCATCGTCAGCTACATCGACGGTGTTTCACACAATACTAGAATTAATTTTGGAGCCCTCTTTATTGTTAAAACCAAGTGTGCTCAGACCAAACAAAACATTCGAAAAACCTGTATACACACGGCGCCATTGTCGCCATCCTGCTTGTATTATACCTGCGTAGGCGCACAAAAATTGCTCATGACGTCACAAACAAGATTTAGAGCCTCGAATAATAATATTGACAACAAACAGTCACGATTAAAAATTTAATGCACACGTGTATACGAATTTCAATTTTAATACATTTAAAATACAACACAAAGTTCTTTTCTTCACTTTATTATATTGTATTTTCTGTACCAGTGCTTATTTTTAAAGTGAATATTTTGTTAATACGAACTGTTCGCTTTTCCTAGTAAACTACTTGTTAGTGAATATGATATATGCTCACAACTAGGTAAATAAGGACATAAAGAAAGACAATGATTTGTGTTTCCTTTATAACATAATACGTCTCATTATAATTTATGGACGTTTGTTAAACATTTCAAATTACCAAACACACATTTTTATTACTGTTTGTAATATAGTTTATGTTAAACCAACGTTGTCAGTAATTTATAAGGTTATTTTGGGTGTATATAGTTTATTAATAATTGAGCCACATTATATGCTTACGACAAAAAACTCCTCAAATATTTCGTTTCTTTTCATTTATTTTAATCTTCAGTTAAGTAATTATTATGTTCTTAATCCGGAATTCGGCCTGTTTGTTTGTTAATTTGACGGCTCAACTACTAAACCGATTCAAAGAAACTTACAGAGCTAAATTGGAACCAGAAAGAGTATAAAATACTTTGATCCTACAAACAAAAATCGAATAGCCTAGCAGTTTTTGGAAAACGGCACTAGAAAACATGTTTTTTCAGCTTGGCTCGAAACAAAAAAGTTAATCTAGCCTTTATCTATTTAAACACAGACAAAAAGGCACAACGCAAACCACTATTTCGTCGCTTTTTCGTCCTATCTTTGCACAATCCACGTTAAAATGTATCTATGTAAAACGCGCAGGCAGTTTGCATTAAAGTCCTCTCGTGTTGGTATAAGCGGCCTCGCCCACCGTGCGTGTGAAGCGTTTATTTAAACCATTGTTTAAACGCATAATGCGAATGGAACGTTGCTTTTATTTTTACTTTTCCTCCGCCCAAATGTGGAAATACAATGTTTCTTTTCGAAAGAATGTGATGTGACTTTCCCAGTTAAATAGAAATGCTAATTTAAGTTATTCTGAATACGTTTACGGCGTTTACGAAACTTTTTTGGCTAGGTACGGCGTAGCGGCTGTACCGTTTTTTTTGTACAAAATAAATAGCATGGAATTATTTGAAATTTTTAGTAGTAGTAGAGCTCTTTGTGAAGGAGCTCGTCGGGGAAGTACTACCACCATATATATTTCTGTCGCAAATCAGCATTGCTGTGTATGGGTGCCGTTGAATTTACGGGCACATAGGCTATTTCAACTTTGTCTCTAGCACGGCAACGCACTCGCAAGGCCTCTAATATTGCAGATGTCTATAGGCAGAGGTGCAAATTCCATGAGAATTTTAGGCTAATAAACAAAGATATTCATGGTTATAAAAATACCATAGAACTACGCTTTCGAATGTTTAATTAATTTGTAACTTCACACTATTCACCTACAACCTAATTATTTACCCAACATATTTTTTTTCTGTACAATAACAAATAGAAACCAGGAAGTATGGCGTAACAGATAATATACGTGTTCATATTTTCTAATCTAGATAACAAGAACAATATTTAAGCCTGCCTTAAAACCATTATTCTATCCTTAAAGTTGCAGCAGAGAGCTACATATTTCTTGTTTAGAGAGCACATACACTCACATTGGCCGCATAAGCCGGGCCTTGTTATTACTCTATAATAAACTTCCGAATTGCTCTTCAAAAGCCACTTACGGGCTGAAAATGGTGTTTCATAACTTCATAAAGCTCAGTGAAATGTCAAGAGTGGATGCTATTTATAAAATGGTTCAGTAGGGTTTTGTAATCTCTTGCGTTGTTCATCAACGTTATTAAATTTGAAATAGATGTGGAAAGGAGTATGTAAGGATTGTAGCAAGCGGCGTTCTGTGGTTTCTGCCTACCCCCATGGGAAAAAGGCGTTATGTATGTAGATATACTTACATAATGGTTATTGGTTTTCCGTTTTCTAAGTAGGTATCAAAAATCATCCAATGAGGCGTGTTACTGGATGTAAACAACGCTAAAAAAGGTCGTGACCTTATTAATTGATGTTGTTTACAGTCGACCTGTAAAAGACTGATATAAGAATTTGATTACAAGACAACAACAAAATTTCCATACGTTTTCAAAAACCGGGCATGAGTGGTGTAAGTGCGTTAATTTGAGGGTCTGTAATTTAATTGTCAAGCCAGAAATACACATGCCAGTACCTAACTTGCAGAAAAATTTGCAAATAACAGGTTACTTGCCATACCACAATGCATGGAATCTACTTGCATATTCTTGTGCAAGTTACGTGTGTTGGTGTTGTGAAAAGTAAATTGCAATACGTCAAATTATTCCCCAATGGTTTAAATAATAATTGCTACTTAGGATATTAAAATGCTTAGATTACCCAGAAGTTAAGTTAAAAATATACTGAACCCTGTCAAAAGATTTTATGCATAACAGAAACTTTCCTCGCTTGAAACGTGTGTTGCTCTTGTTATGACGGTTTTTACGTAATTCCGAATACGTGGTAGTTATAAAATGTAACAGGAATTAAATAATTCAAGTAGCAAACTGCGAAAAACTGCAGATTCTTTCACGTTTATTCTAGGGAAAAATGTTTAGAATTTTCAGTTTTCCTAAAAAGCGTTGCATGTTTTATTACATGAGTTGAGTGCCTAGTTTTATTATACAAATACTCAAGAGCGTTAACATAAACTACAATTTTACTAACTACGAAAATTGAAATAGCGCCATCTAGTGAAAACAGTAGTAAACCCCATTACCCCAAACAAAATCAAATGAACGTTTACGTTACTGCGTTTTTCGTATGGGTTAAAAAAACTCACACTAAGCACTGAGTATTTCAGTTTAGCTTGGATAATGGTTTTCTTTACAAATAAACGTAGCGAAACATTTTCTGTTCAGGAAATAAATTGGAATAGTTCGACTAAATTGATCAAGTGCGTGTCTAGCACTCATTAAGATTATTGCTGCTTGAGGTTCGAACATACTCGATCTTTCTGAGGTAGATAGGTAGGTAAGTATTTATCGTATGTACTTAGTGTTCTTTTTGTGTTACCTACAATTTATGAACACGAAATAAACTGTTTTCACTAAAGGTAGATTGCTCCATCTAAACTTTTTAGATTACCAAAGGCACCTAAAGGCACACCTACCTACATAATTATTGTAGGTAATACGAGGTGGCTAGAACATCATGACAGAATTTTAACATGTCGGTTAATAAAAAAAAAATCGGCCGTTTCATACATTTTCACCATGTAGGTAAGAACTCACACTTCTGTATGAAATAACAGATTTTTTCGTTACGACATAATAATAATATATAATAATAGAAGAAACTATTATTATATATTATTATACTACCTTCAGATGAGTCTTACAGAAAGAGGAAAGCTTGGAGTGGATATATCTAAGGTAAGCAAATAAAAACTAAGAATTCTTCTTACCGCAAAAACTTTTATTAATAAGTGACAACAAAATCGCTTACATTGACTGTCTTTCTATTTTGATTTCAGTGAAATTATGGGTAAAATGCTCTGATTGGTCGTCACAACTGTCAGCTGTCAGCATTGCTGTTGCACTTGGTGCAGTACCTGATGACTCCAACTGCAGGGACGGGCTGTATGCATATACAGTCGAGCTAGACGGCGCAAGCTGCTCTAATTCCATTTCAGAAACTAGAGTAAAAATCCTGTTTTTCGCCAATGCTTGGTGGTACGGTGGAAACTTTTTAACTGTATCGGAAATATTTAAAAAGAAGCGATCTAACTCGTCTGGTCCTCTTTGTGGTTCTACCGTGCTTCTGTCATCCAGTAACTTTGTCATTAATGGAGTAGATGTCGATTGCTCTGCATCAACAGCCTTTCTTTTCACCGCTTTTGCCTTCTTATTAGCTTTATTTTGTTGTGACTTATGATATGTTTGTGCTACGTCATCTGTAATTCCAGTACTGTTATAAGCACTAACGTCAACCTCGGCTGCAGCAGTTTCGTCGATGCCAATGTCAGTGTTGAGATTATCCGAATTGTCAATTGCATAGTTTTCATCGGCATTTTCAAACTCGTCTTCATCGCTTGCGATTTTGGATTCGTGATTTTTCCTTTCCATGAAGTACGGAACCACAAACGCCATTTCATTTTCGTACCTCCATGGTTTAACGTTTTTCGCAGCTTGAGCACTTTTTCCTTTTTTTTTATTCAAAGCTCTTCTGTACGAATCGCGCAGACATTGCCATCTTTGTTTACAAACTGCAGCTGTAAACAAAAAATATTTTTATAAAAAGCTACCAAGTGAAAAATAACTTTAGCTGAGGAAGTCGGTGTCAACAAACAGACAAGGCCACCACTTCCGGTTTTTAATACCTACTATGTAGGTAGTTTATAAACATTGAAATTCGATCCGAAAAACGTTAACACTAATATCCTAACCAACAAAATACGTATTTTTTATGTGGTACTAGCAAACTATCCGCGACTTCGTCTATCTACTCGGCGTGACTTATTGCACTCGCCTTACGTTACATCTTTGATTAGTGCTCCGCCCCCGTGGGTCGTAGCGTGATATCGATCGATGTTATATAGCCTATGTTATTCATTGATAATGTAGCTTTCTAACGGCAAAATATTTTTTTAAATAGGTCCAGTTGTTTTTAAGTTTATACGTTACATACAAAAATACAAATCTTTCATTTTTATAATATCAGTATAGAATAGTATTGATAGGTACAGTAAGTAAGGTAATGAGGCGATCCATGGGGTATCTTCGAAGTCCATTATCAGTTGACTTTAGATAGATTATTATCCAGCAATTATCTTTGATCCGAAATACAATAACTAACTCACAATACATGTTCATTAAGGACTCCTATTGTCTATTTCTGAAGATCAGATTACTTAACAGTTAACATGAGATTATACACAAAGTAGACCAAATCAAATAACAAAAAAGAAATGCCGAAGATAATTATAATCAAACAATGAGCGGGTCGAATTAAGAACCTCCTCCGTTTTCGGAGTCGGTTAAAAACTAAACGTTTATAATAGTTACCTACTTAGCAACTGGTGATTAAATCAAATACATGGCTTTTAATTGAATAACTTCCGTGAAACGTGCAGTTATTAGAATTTGAGAATGAACAAAATTTTACCGAACGTAATTACTGTACCCAGTACAATGTAAAAAGTAGGTACTTACAAAAGAATTTTAGAATACCTATTAAAATATAAAACAAAACTTAAAGTTACCTAGTTTATCAATTCGCCTTTATAGCAATTCGATTAGCTTTGTAATTAAAAATATCGGTACCACCAACATTATAATAACTTACGGGGATGTTTCAATTGGCTCGAAATCTCCTTCCACGCAATATCCTTCTTCTGGGTATCCATATATTTGGGATGTTTTAAATTAAATATAAATTCGTATTTACGAACACACTCAATTAACTTTTCATCGTCCATTTTGCGTCACCACACGTCACCTCTGAATAGAAATCAACAAGACTAAGCGGCAACGCGTGATTAAAACGGTGAACATACGCGTTGCAACCGCGTATCTACGTCTCGTTCTGCCGCTTGCGCGCGGCGGCTTGGCAACGTCGCGTGCCATGCACGGAGCGTGCCGGCTATACAAAACATTCGCTCGGTAGGTCGGGGCGGTCATGGTCACGCTACGGCGATGGTCGGTAACGGTACGGTGTAGTGCGCGCCGTTTAATAATAATTATGTAGGTAAATAATACACAGAATATTTTCTTGTGTGTGACGAAACGGTTACATACAGAAATGGTATGGAACCGTTTAAAGCGCTATCCACACATTTCCGGGTCAGGGCTATCCGTGTTCCGAGCTGTCCGTTTCAGTGTTCCCGTCAGGGACGTGCCATCAGTCACCCGTGTTCACACATATCAGAGAAATCGGTATCAGTGTAATCTGTTTCTTTCTGATACGCACACTTCACGATGTCTTTGTTTAACCAAGAAGAGTTAGCAATTATTGCAATAGCACTAGATGAAGAAGAAGCAGTTGCCCAAGAAGACTATCAGCAGGCAAAACGTATTTGGGTATGTGAGCTGTGGAAAAAATCGGATAGCACTGTTAGAGCGTTCGTGCGACCGAGCGTGTTCCAGGACACTGACGCCTGACACGGAGCTGTGTGAACTAATTCATACAATTTGTACGTAACCGATTTTTTCCCCATCCCTGACGGAACACGGCCGGGACGAGTTCCCGGAAATGTGTGGTTAGCCCTTTAGACGGTAGAGCCCGTAGAGCTCTTATTCTATTCTAATATCGTATAATGAAGGCTATAAAGCCGAAGTTTCTTTATTGTCTGCCTTTATAGCCTAATGCATCCAAGCGCGACTATTACGCTAGTGGTCTTGGGTTTGATTCCCAGGCCGAGCAAAGTGTTATTGGGTTTTTCTATGAATTTCTCAGTAGCAGCTCGGAGTTGAGATTTGTGCCCGGTTAAAGGCAATAAATAGGCTCGCCCTCATTATATGGGACTGAAAACCATACCGGCGAACTGTGGGTGTACATTGGTTACACCTGTGCCTAACCCTTCGACTCCTTTGAGGAATATAGGCGTAACGGTATGATGGTAGGCTTTTATGTTGATTTGTTTATACACGCTAATCTCTAGAACTATCAGTCGAATCGGGAAAAAAAAATCGATGACAGCCAGATTCATTCATCAATCAAAACCACGCTTCGACTAAAGCCTAGTACCTGGGTAACCGAAAACGTAACTTACGTAAATATTTTCAGATCATCATCAGAATTGCAAACATCTTCATCAAATCTTCTCTTACAAGTCATTAGTTACCTTAACACAAAATACCGCATCAAAGGCCTCATTTGCATTTCAAAGTCCCGCTAAGCATCTAACAAATCAAACATGGAAATAGGCAAACGAGCTCTCATTCTGCCTCCTCCCTCGTCCCGGGCCACACCGGATTCCCGTAGATAATAAAACGCAGTAAAACATAGTCCGCCGCAGTGTTAAATCTTTTCTAAACCGGGAATAATTCTCTTTTACCGCGTCGGGAAATGCCTCTGACGCGACGCGCCATATCTCACCAACGGACATTTTTACCGCGAACTCATTCGTAAATTTTTCAAACTTGGAATTGCTGATACGACGGGTATATTTCGATACTGACACTGAATAATCGGTTGCATTCTGTAGGCGGTTTTGATTGAAATGTAAATGTTAGGGAACTTTTTTTACTTAGTTCAATCAATCAATCACCTCTATTTATCTCTAGGTAGGGTACCTACGTATACTTCCAGGCCACTAGAAATACTTACCTAGGTACTAAAACAGTTTTTCCAAATTCTTCCATAGTTTTTAGTACTTATCAACGCTAGGTACGGTCAGCAACAACAGTCGATTAACAATGTTAGGTACTTTTACATATCTTTTAAAAAGACACGAAATAACACAATTCACGTCATTCAGATTTTAGGCAATACTTAAGGGTATTCTATCTTATTTTAAGATCCATTTCGTTTTTCCTTTGATATTGTGCTCGATAATAAGGATTTAAACATCTGAAATGTCAATCTACTCTTGTTGCTGACCAGAGAATTTTAGTTCGGCCTTATTACCGTTGTGTCATACTATCAGCATCATTATTAATGATGTAATAAATAAGTGGTCACCTTTTTCCTACGGCATGAGCAATATCCTATTGTTCGTATACCTACCGACACAAAAAATTAAGTAGTAAGTAGTGTTTTTGAACAAGGTTATTGTTAAAAAAACCGATACACATTTTCGGTATCTTAATTTTCAAAAGCTCTCAAAACCTTAGCGAAATTATATAATAAAAATGCGTACTTATTAAAATTTCCATTTCCCAAAATAGGTCCTACAATATCTACCTACGAAAGCAATTTATATTAGGTATCTACCGTACCTACCAACAGAATTTATAAACCACAAAGGTATCAGCCACAAAGGAATTCCCTGCCACGCAAATAGTCTACATCTTCCTAGTCTATACTTTTAATATTATAAAGCTGAAGAGTTTGTTTGTTTGAACGCGCTAATCTCAAGAACTACTGATTCGAATTGAGAAAATCTTTTTGTGTTGGATAGTCCATTTATTTCTATCTATATCTAGGCTTTAGGTTAAATAACATCACGCCACGAGCCATAGGAGCGGAGCAGTAACAAAAACCTTAACGCGGGTAAAAAAAAACACGCGAACGCAGTCGCGCGCAGAAGCTAGTTACAGATATCTTACGAGGTGCCTACCGTACGGTTTCGGTTTTTCATCGTTGTTTCAATAAGAATTACTCTTTCGATATCCTTTCGCGAGTAGGCAGTTTATCGCGCCCGAGGGCATTATTTCAGCACACAAAACACGTAGCCATTGCCTGTAACATTCGTTACGATTTCGCCGCCTCCGAAGTTTTATGTGATAACGTTGAAGGGAGAATCACTTCGGCTTTGGCGAAAGGTAATGCAAATATAAGTTTACTTAAGCCATCCTGTTAGGTACTTCAAAGTTTTTAAACTTTATCTTGCGTTTTACCGAAAAGATTTGGGTGGAACTGTTTCCATTATTTATTAGGTAGGTAGGTACCTACCTACGTATACTAGCTGGCTACTTAAACTAAAATGAATACCTACTGACTTTTAGGTAAAATAGATATAAATATTTGCAGACAAAATCACCTAACAATTGTTTATTATAACCAAAATGTATTTCTAAACATCTTTATTGACTGATTTTTACATCAAGTCATCAACCCCCCCCATCTAACTAATAACGTCACACAAAGAAAAATAGATCGAGTTTTCCTTGCATTGTCCTTGTAAAGCATCTTCTCAGAAGAATTCCGTTCAAAAGATATCAAAGGTCCATTCAATCAAAGGATCCGAGGTAAAGTCGATAATCCCGCCTTCCGTTCCATTTGTTTTCAATAGTAGCCAGCCTATTGTTACATAATATATCTACCTAGTATTATATTTTGTTTGTAACGCCTTTGTCTAGGCGTCCTCTGCTTTAATAATTCACCAACTTACTGCGACATTTTTCAAAAAGCACTAATATTTTGAATAACTGCCTCGTTGGCCTAGTGATCCTAAGCACGACTGCTACGCTAGAGGTCTTGGGTTCGATGCCCAGGTCGAGCAAAGTGTTATTGAGTTTTTCTATGAAATTCTCAGTAGCAGCTCGGAGTTTGGATTTGTGCCCGGTTAATGCCAATAGATAGGCTCGCCGGGGTATTACATGGGACCTAAACATACCGGCGAAATGTAGGTGTACATTGGTACACCTCTGCCTAACCCTTCGGGGAATACAGGCGTCATGATATTTATGTATGCGTATGTATTTATTTATTAAAATAAAGCATTACTCTTTTCATTAGTTAAATACTAAAAGAAACTTCTGCATGTTGACGTGACATCGAAAATATTTCAAAACATTCGTCGTAAATGCTATTATTTTTAACCTGTACGATATTTCCTTCGTTCCGTTTCATAATATAAACATTTTAAACATTGTCTAATCAGCAGTTGAAACAAAAACATATTTTAATGACTAATTTCAATATGTGTGATAGAGATGGCAAAATTTTGAAACTTTTAAAAGTGTCATTTTATTTTGTGGGTAATACTTGGAACTTACGTTTTGATTGATTGTCTCGATACGAGCGATTTGTGATGATATCACAAATAAGCCTATTTAGATTTTCTGTCTAATTTTAGTGTATTACTTATTTTTTCATATTATTTAGTGATTTCAGCTTTGTACAAGTTCAACTCCTGCGACAATGTGAACTTGGAGAATCTGTTGTACCTAAAAATATGTCAGAATCGAGGGGGCCCGAAAGGAAAATTATTGACTTCGACCCTATTTTGCCCGATCAGGGAATATTATTTTATGAAGAATGCCCAGCGGAATATGAAATCGAGCGGCCAAGATTACTGCCTTTGAAATCTTCGACTCAGATTCGGTTTGAGCAGCTACAGCACGAGGCAGCAAGAGTTTGGAGAGAAAAACAGAAAACTGCGAAGAAAAACTAACTTTATTTATTTGTGAAATAGTGTAGTATTGTGACAAAATGGCTTACACGCTATTTGTGATAGAACTGATATCTGCGTTCGTATTAGCAGCGACTTTACTGTACAGATATGGGGACTGCTACAGAAACCACATTATAGTGACAGTGTCAGTGCTAACAGCATGGTACTTCTCTTTTGTGATTATGTTTATCTTGCCCCTCGATATATCATCGGTAAGTAAAAAACAATCTTCATTCCAATATCTTAAAAAGGCAAGCCTTACAAAACAGAACAAATTTTTACCATGACTCATAAAATCTAATTGTCAAAGAATATCATTAGAGCTTCCAAAATCTCATTTTTACTAATTAGAACATCTCAATAATAAACTGTTTATTTTGTCACAGACTGTGTATCGGCAATGTATGGAAAATGCAACAAAAGCTGCAGAGGCTGCTCAAGCTACGCTCCAAAATGGCTCAACTACTGTAGCTCCAATTATTGAGTGTCATAAGCCTTGGAGCTTGATGAGCTCAGACGTGTTTCCGAACCTTTGGCGGATTGTGTACTGGACATCACAATGTCTCACTTGGTAAGTGATTGGATAATGTCCACAATTGGCAATATGCAAAATCCTTTACCGCCCTTATAACCAGCTAATGTTTTAATCTCCATGTTAAACAATTGATATTATTTGCCTATGTAATTTGCTCAAAAGCAGACAATAAACAGCGACTTTCGTTACCGCTCCACTCCAGTGGGTCATAGCATGTTGTTATATAGCTGATACTACTTCTTATAAATCTGGCTATTATAGGTATACAAAAAGATTTATTCAATTCAACTGGTAGTTTCAGTGATTAGCTTGTTCAAACAAACAAACAAGAAACTCATCAGGTTTATTATATTAGTATAGAATAAGTACTGGTTTTCTCACCAGGTCAATATTATCCAAAATAAACTTAAAACTCTCTGTTTATCTATTACTAATATTATAAAGCTAAAGAGTTTGTTTGTTTGAACGCGCTAATCTCAGGGACTACTGGTTGGAATTGGAAAATTCTTTTAGTGTTGGATAGTCCATTTCTTGAGGAAGGCTATAGGCTATGTAACATCACTCTACGACCAACAGGTGCTGAGCAACGAGGGTGAAACCGCGGGGAACAGCTAGTTTTGAATAATATTGACCTTTGGATTATTGTCGTAGTGTGTGTAAGTACACACACCACAACATTACCTTCTCATATACTTATTTCATATTACAATTAATTACGATCAATAATATTCAAGAAGAATTTTTAGATAGCAGTTCAATTTAGTATATAATGGTGTTAGGTAATACCTCTATTATTTAAAATGTAATGTGGTTATCAGTTAATCTGTCCTTTCTGTACCATGTCATTAAATTAAGTAACTATTTATGTAATGATAACAAGTAATAATAATACCTCTTGATGAAAATACAGTTCCAGTTATTATGTTACACATCCTATGTCATATGAAATGATAAATTGATGATAGTTTTTTTAAGATATAGTATTTTTTAAATGAATACCAAGAAAATTAAATCCTATCATATTAATATTACAAAACACTAGCTAAATGTGGTCAGAATTCACAGTGGCGCATTCTGATTAAAAATAAAATATGTAAACAAAATTAAGATTGAATTTAAACAGGAACTAAACCTGCATTTTTATGTACACAAATAACTGATAATGTGCCTATAGTATATACTAATAATTTAATTTGTTAACAAATCATTTAACTTTTTCCAGGCTAATAATGCCAATGATGCAATCATACAGCAAAGCCGGCGACTTCACAGTCAAAGGGAAGCTAAAATCAGCTCTAGTTGACAATGCCATCTATTACGGTTCATACCTATTCATATGCGGCATACTTCTTATCTACATTGCCCTGAAACCAGGCGAACACTTAGACCCACCAAAAATAAAGGCTATAGCATCATCAGCTAGTAACACATGGGGTTTATTCCTATTAATTCTGCTACTCGGATATGCCTTGGTTGAAGTGCCTAGAAATCTATGGAATAATTCAAAGAAGAACTATACTTTGACTTACTGTTATTTTAAAATAGCAAAACTGAGCTCAGATAAGTGTGAAGCTGAGGAGACTGTTGATGATATCTTGGATGTAAGTATTTGTTAATTGGACTAATCTATTTCTTTTTTGACATGGAAATGGCAATAACTGATAAGTTTTATCAAGCAATTGTGGATGTAGAATGAGGATAGATGTTTTTATCATCATCTAATCAGTCAACCTGACATACTTTGTTTAAATTCACCTTTGTTTGCAAATTCTGTACAGAAGTATTCCATCTTGAACTCAAATCTCTAGAAAGGACCCTTAGGTCGGTTTGCAGCGGCACCTACCAAGATTGATTGTGAATTTAATCCATCTAGAGACAAATTAAACACAAGCAAAATTTCATTAAAATTGGTCCAACCGTTTAGAAAGAATAAAGACATACAGAAGAATTATATACATGTGTTAATATATTACTAAAACAAATGAAGTAGGTAGTGTGATTCCACACTCACAATTTCTATTTTCTTATTCAGAGTCTAAAAGCAATTTCAACAGCAGTGGGGTCTGGTCATCCTCTTTATCGCCATGTGGATACTATAGTGCAGAAGTTACCAATACAACTACGAGACCGGCTCAATGGACGCGCGCCGCCAGACAGACCCACACCACCCTCCTTGAAGTCACTTGTTAATCTACACAAAAAGGTAATCTTGAAAGCAATTAAGTCTTTGAACATGTTTTAAGTTTCTGTGATTTGTCGAAGGCAAACGACTGTGTTCTCCACGATTGCGCAGATGAGAAATTCTATCAATATTGGCGTTAAAAACTTATTCTAAATGTTACGGTTCGAAACTTTAATAACGGGGTTCACAGTGTCAATAGTTATTACTGAAGGTGCCCAGTATTGGAGCTCGTAATTGGAGTACCGCAGGGTTCTATTCTTAGCCCACTGATTATTTAAACTTATTTTTATGTACGCAGACTATCAAAGCACTTCACGTGCTACAGCGTACAGAAACGCAATGGGGTCTGATGCTAGAACGCATCTTCCACCTCGAAGACATTGCAGCTAACCAGCGGTCGCCCGACCACCGGTTCCAACACACGTTCCACTTCCCACGGCCGGTAGTGCAAAGGATATTCTACCCACCTATTGTTGGTAAGTTAACATCGCAAATGCTGGAACATATTTCTATACATAATTAATGATACTTTAATTTCGTGCTGTTGACCATATTCAGTGATGGAGAAATAGGTATTCAAAAGGAATAGAATTAATTTCTGAAGATAATTAAATCATTAATAATGTTTTATTAATCACTAGCTGTGCTCGCGGCTTCGCTCACGCGGACCTTAGTGTACCTTATAGAAACAAATATGGGATTATTCGGAAATAAGTTTTAATTTTCTCCTCAATATACTAAAATGGTTACATGTCTAACGAGTAGTTACGAAATATAACATTGCGGATTCATTTAGAATTTAATATTTTAACCAAGTGTAATTAAGTAAATTCCTGGCATTTTGCGTTAATTAATGAACGTCCGATAGTGATGATTACGTAATATAATAATGATAAGTTAAAATTTCATTTTATACACGGGTTTATACCACAAAAACTCGATTTCACGTGGAAATTAAAACCTTAATCCTAGTGACGTAAGGTCCAAATTTAGAATAGTTACTGTTGATTTGAATATTGGACACGTGTGTAGGTCATTGGAATTTGTAGAGGCCTTGGTGAAAAGCATAACATTATAATATTTACAAACATGTTTTGGAGCATTTTTATGTTTTTTTTATATGATCTAACCACAGATTAAATTAAACGTGTTTAACTTTTACGCCTAAATTAGCCGAAGTGATAGACACTGTAAATTAAGCACTATAAATTTAGTAATGATAATAAAAGCAAAGCGAGCCATTGGAACTAATTCAATCTTTGGGATACTACTGACAAATTCGTAACGAAAATACCCAATAACATTTGTGATGAATGAACTCTAGTTAATCCATCATTACATTTAACCAATCATATTTTAATAGGACCCCTCGCAATAGAGACAAGTATAAAGTATTGGAACTAATAATACATCATTATCATCATCACCATATCAGCATATTCCACTGATGAACGTAGCAGGATTTTAGGAGGATTAAAAACGTCCATATCTCTTTACTTATGGTTTTCCTAAAAAAATCTTGTTGTCTGCTGCTCAGTCCAGAATAGAGAATTCATGTTTTCAGTTCAAGGATAGATGTCCCTTACACCTAATATAGTTTGTCATCAAAACTCTAAGAAGAATAATACATAACGTATATGCATATTTCCAGAATGGTACTGGGAATGTTTCCTGCGGCAGTACTTCCTGAAGACGATGGCTGTGGTAACGGGTATCATGTCCGTGGCCGTGGTCTGGTCCGAGATGACGTTCTTCTGCAAGAAGCCCGTCCTCTCCATATTCGCGAATATCGTCATAGCAGCTACCGATTCTTACAACTATTCAGCCATTGAGGTTTGTACGAAAACTTCTACTTGTTCAAACCTTTTTTCAATTAGCGACCTTTTTTAACCTTTTGAACGCCACGTTCGTGTATACCCGACAAATGCATTTTAATAAAAAACGCAGTTTTCTTGTCGTCTATGGACGACTGTGGCGTGTTGGGCACGTTGTCATTTGTCGGCTATACATGACTTTGGCGTTCAAAAGGTTAAGGGATGGGAAATCATCAAATGACTCCCGCTCTGGGTGGAGCAGAAGGGCGTGTCAGACACTTACTGACTAAAACCCATCCGTGTTCCTCTTAATGCCCTTCGCGATCCAAAATCGCGGTGACACTGGTGGTGTTGCCCAAATGCAAGAACAAGACGAGACTTAGCCAGTCTTGGTCTTGCGCCAATACACCTGGTCTTGGTCTTGCGCTCCCAGTCTTGGTCTTGCAGCAAGAGTCTTGCAAGTCTTGCAATTACCTGTTAGTCTATTACTATTTATTAAAGTTTATTTTAAATCTTAGAAAAACGTATATATACCTACGCCCTGTGGCGGCCATAAAATAGTGTCAAATGTTGTGATTTCGGCGCGGCGGCAACGATTGTTGTATATGATTTCAAAAGAAGCCGCCGGCGCGTGTATCATAACCATGTAGGTACTTCCGAAAAGCGGCAAATTTCTTTGAGAAGTAAGTACAAAACCTTTGATGCCGCATTATCAAAGTGCCGATGATTAAAACATAACTTTGCATGCACTAAGTTTGATTTTAATGAATATTTTTTTATTCGCTATGTAGGTATGTTTATGGTATTAGTCGTAATGCGCATAGGTCCAGTTTTTCATATTCTTTGATACAGTTTTTTGCGTCTCTTAGAATTCCTAAGCGTACCTATACACCGAACTGTTACACCTAACTACTCCGTGAAATAGCGCTAAGTCCCAGCTGCAAGACGCAAGAGTCTTGCAGGCTATGTCTTGTTCTTGCTCAAGTCTTGCACGGTCAGTCTTGGTCTTGCTAAAAATACGCGGTCTTGTTCTTGGTCTTGGTCTTGCAAAAACGCAAGAACAAGACCAAGACTGAATTTGGGCAACACTAGTGATATCTAAGCTAAACTTAGAAAGTACATATGAATTGAAAAGTCACGATACTTTTGCTTATGAATATTAAAGCCTAATTTATTCCTTCCCCAGGCAATATCAACAATAATAATAGCGTACATGTTCTACTGCGCGTACTCCACGGTCCTGAAGATCCGTCTCCTGAACCTGTACTACCTAGCGCCGCATCACCAGACGAACGAGTACAGTCTCATATTCTCCGGCATGATGGTCTGTCGGCTGACACCTGCCATGTGCCTCAACTTCCTCAGCTTGATACATATGGACTCGCATGTTATTAAGGAGCATATTATGGAGACTTATTATACGCAGGTTAGTTGGTTTAAGCGAGATTTTCTATATTACAGTTACTCAAAATATAACTTTATTTCCTATTCGAAAAGATACACATTTGATTGTGAGAAGGTGCAAAGTATTCTGAATCCAAGCAATGAAATGTGTATCTTTTCGTGTAGGAAATAAAGTTATATTTTGAGTAGCTCTATTAAAAGGTGCGCGCAGAGTCGCGTCTCGTCGCGTCTAAGTGTGAACTGACCCAAATTTTGTAAAGCTGAGAAGTTTGTTTGGTTTTCTTTTCAAAATTCATCTGGTTTTCAGGGCCTAAATAAACTGTTATTTTTTTGTTTAGGTGTGTCTAGGAATTATTGTTTCATGCTGTGATCTTCCCAATTACAGCAAAAAAGTGCATCTTCGAAATTTGAAATTTAAATATTGAATGTCGTTTAGATAATGGGCCACATGGACGTGCTAGGCATCATCGCCGAAGGGTTCAACATCTACTTCCCCATGCTGGTCGTGCTGCTCTGCGTGGCCACGTACCTATCGCTCGGCAGTCGGCTGCTGTCGCTGTGCGGCTTCCAGCAATTCGTGGGAGATGATGAACTCACCACCGACCTAGTTGACGAGGGACGGGAGATTGTGAAGAGGGGTAAGTTTATGTTTTACTCGTACTATTTATTTCTTTAGGATCTCCAACAAAGGTATACACAAAGTATTTTTAGATAAAGAACGACAAGGCATTAGGTAAGTGTACTCCTTCACTTATAGGAGACCACAGCATTCACAATATAGGTATATAATCAAGCTCCTAGTAATTAAAAGAAGTTTTGGCAGTTCGGCAATGACAAATTTACTATGGCAATATTGCCAACTGCCTCGGTAGTTTTATTGGGTTTTTCTATAAAATTCTCAGTAGCAGCTCGGAGTTAGGATTTGTGCTTTATCAGATGGGCTTATAACGACATTAATGTACAATCGTTGGGTACAAATTACCCAAATAGCAGCTACCTTGTGGTATTTACTTTTTTTATCTAAGTTACTGTTATTTTTTGTGTTATTTTCAAGTTGAAGTCTGAAATAAAGAATTTATTTATTATATTATATTATTATTTGTAACAGAGAAACGCAAACGTCAACGCGCCGAGGAGTCGCTGACTCGCCGCCGTGACTACAGCGAGAGGTTCTCGAACTACAGATCGGCGCGCGACACGCAGGACGGAGGTAATACGACCAGCCATTGTATTTTATTCTTTACTTTTTCTTATTATCAACTTGTAACTGTGAAAATACATGAAACAAACGCCGCAAACTTTTACCATGGATTCCGTTCATGATTGTCGAATTTTTCGTCTGTTACGTGAAAGGAAAAACACGGAATTTTCCGATCTGTGCCTATGTTTTGTCCCCTTATTGGAATCAGAAAAAAAGTTTGATCTGTCCCCCTGTTAATAACTCGGGGGGTTTATTTACTCCTTTGGGAGTGAAAAAAGTTCTAACCGTCCCATCGTTGATCAGCCCCCAAAAAAACAGGTGTTCCATATAAAAGTACAACACCTATGTACATGGTAAGATGTACGTGTAAACAGCTGTTTTATTAATAATCTACGTAAATGCTAACTTTGGAGGTTCTATAATCATGTTAAAATGCATGGTAAAAGTTTGTATGACGATGTCTTCTCCACCATTTATATTTGAGAATCGTTTTTTATACATTTTGACTCACTCAAAAATATAAATGATAAAGTTCTTTTGTTATAACTTTTTCATATTGTTTTTTAACAATTTTCATCAAATTGCACTAAACTCATTCTTGCACTGCTCTTTATAATTACATACTGCTATTCTGTCCTGTTTATTGAATGCTCTTGGTATTGATATTGATGAAAAACTTTATTCCTTGGTCTTTTTATATGTAATCTGAACTCCTCTTGCTTTTGTTATTTAGAGAGTGAATTTACGAAGCAGATGACATCAATCTTTAATATTGATGTGTCTTGTTAAAAATGCATATTGCATGTGTCTGCAAGCATGAAAAATTAAAATCGTACAGTATTTATTAAATAAATGATTGGCCAATTAAAAATGTCCTCGCATCTGGTGCAGGATGTCGTCGCGTTGACGCAACGTTAACGTCACGTTGGGTACTATTAGACATTTTTAAAGAATGCCTGTAATCAGCAGGTATGGGAGCTTGTTTTTAATTGGTAAACAAGCCGACTGCCCATCTGATAAGCGCCTCGCAGATGCGTTGCCATCCCCGAGACAAACCTCACACTACATTATACCAAAAGCCAACAATAAACAGACCCTTCTTTCCAACCATCAATAATGTTATCGGTTATTGTGCATGTCGGTCACATTTCAGCCCACACCGGGCTCCTCAACGACGTGGATTCAGACTACTACGTGCAACCCAGTCCTGAGCGCAACCAGCCGCAGGTGACCGGCTACCAGCGGGCGGAGGTGCCCTACCACAGGTCCAACCTGACCCTGGAGGATGAACTGGATCACCGCTTCGGGGAGAGCACGCTGCCGGCCATAAGAACCGATTTCGATGAGGGACGAAGGAGGGATAAGATGACGATCCCTCCGCGCGGACTGTTTGACGATGTATAGACTAGAGTGCAATATTACGTTACTAGGTTGTTTTAAAGGAGTTTTTGCGAAGGTATTATTATTTAGATAACGTATTGGAAAGTATTATAAGAAATCGATGGGTAGATGTGCCTATGAAAAATCAATAGTCGTAATTCTGAAATGTCACTTTCTAACATGTGATTTATGCTCTTAGTTTATAATAAATAGTAAGTAATAATACCTTTACAAAAACAGGTCAATTAAGTTATTGTAATTAGGTTTAACGTAATTGTTTTAGTGATCGTTATTAGTGATAATGAGAAATGAATTTTGAATGTCTTGCAAGTGTGATGGATGTGTGTAGATATACTCGTAGTTTTCAATTTAATTATTTTAGGTACAAATATATTAATATATTATTATGGCTTACATTTTTATAGAGAATCGAATACGGCGATAACCAAACGTAATGTGAAGCTTAAAATCGCTAATTAGGCTTGCTAATGATGCAATTATAATTTGAGTAGAAAAAGTCATTACGCTTACAATTATTTACTGTGCAGGACACATGTAGAGCATTCGCTTCGTAAAATTTGTCCTGCCGACATTCGTTGCGCGACCTTTTCTTACACAATGAACATTTATTCAACTCAACTCTTGGGGTGAAATACCATCCTTAAAAACACTACAACTTGTCCAATCTACGATTTATCATCGAGACATTATTGCACTGAGTTACCTTGAATTTTTCGTCACATTAACATTTTGAGTCTCGAACACTAGTGGTGCCATATTTGATGGTCGTACTGTTGTCTAGTGTGTAAATGACATAATTCAACTTCACTAATGCCCGATTCCTTGTATTACCTACAGCTGTTAGAAAACACGTATCTTGGCTAATTACGAAGCGTAGTTAGCCAAGCCTATTATTATCTCACTGGCGGGTAGGGGCGTGGTTTGCCTTCGACGGGCCCCGCATCCTAATTTATTAGGGAGCCCTTCTACCTAACTACGGTGAAGCCCAAATGGAAGGTAAGGATTATTCACTAAATAAACAATATGTTTATTTTTTTCCGGGATGTTTAGCGAAACATCCAAAGAGTTTAAGTGAGAGAGTAGATAGTATTTGAAATTTCGGAATAAATGGGTTCGGGGTCCCTGTAACTGGGGGCCCCCGTATCTTTGATACGGTTGATACGGCGGTAGCTTCGCCCTTGCTGCTGGGCAAAGGCCTCTTCTCATACAGAGAAGGCACGAGTATTAATCACCTCGCATGCTTAAGGCGGATTGGCGATTTCAGACTTAGATTCATTATAAAACCAAGTTTCCTCACGGACATTTTCTTCACCGATGTCAGTGATGCTCAATATAAACTTAGAAAGTACATATAAATAGAAAAAGACACATTGGTACTTTCCCGGTATCCAATCCGTAACGTCGTGCATGAGAGGCGGGCGCCGTAATCACTGGGCCATCACGACACTTAAAATAAAATCGCTGTTTATTTATACACGCATCTTGTTAATTATGTAACTATTAATTTTTGTATTAAAATTAATAACGTCGCAGAATTTTTAAACGTACCATTTTAGATTTTTTAAATGACTAGAGTTCCGTTTTTAGGTCTTAGGAACCGGGCGTTTAGGGTAGTTTAGTTCTAATGTCGCATAATATGTAAGTGAAACACCAGTTTACATAAGGCACGGAGTATTTAAATAAATTGAGTGCTTTTAACGCGCATTATTTCATGAAGTATTTTGTAATGGCCTATTGCACATTTTTTATATTTATTCAAATGTAAAATAACCCTGTTGTTTATTCTATAATTTTAATGTACTAATACTTCAATGTACTAACTTTTTCCGTTCAAATATAATTATTTTAAGTGTTTCAGGGTGAAGTTTTTGAGATGGGGTTTGTTGAACTATGTGTAGAGTAAAATTGACAATGAGAACGGGACTAAATACACTTCAGAATTTAGCTTAGAATAGATGCGAAAAGCTGAACTGAAAGGCAAATAAACTCCATACAAAACTGATGTTTTCTATGTACAAAAGATAAATTGATCTGAATAAGTATAATAGTCCAATATTAACCAAAAAGTATACATATGCATACCATAAAGTGTATAAAAAAACAGTATTTTGTATTTGTCATAATTTTAAATTTCCCTCTAAAGTCTCATCTCAAAATCTCATCCTATATGACAGCTAAAGTATTGGATTAATTATTTAGGGTCAGTTCACACCGTGACGTGACGCGACGCGACGCCGCGTGCACATTTTAATAGAGCGAGTCAAAATATAACTTTATTTACTACACGAAAAGATACACGTTTCATTGTGAGAAGGTGCAACATATTCTAAATTCTCACAATGAAATGTGTATCTTTAGTATCTAAATTTCAGTATCTTAGTCGCTCTATAAGAATGTAGGCGCGTCTCAGTGTAAACTGACTCTTAACCTTTTGACCGCCACGGACGGCGAAAAAACGAAAACGTGTCAAACACGCCACCGACATCTACAGCCGTCAATTAAACGAAATTTTTAAGTACTTATTTTCTACTTAAAAATGTCCTAAATGAAGTTTTTTGTGTTTCTCTTTCCCATTATTTAAAACTACATTAATGAAATATTGTAAAATAGCGCAAAGATATATGCATTTCTTACATTTCACTAGAAAAAAACAATAATCAAAAATTGCTAATCGAAATGCTGAATTTGTAGCTTGGCGTAGCAGTGGCGCCATGTGTTTACGCTCTGGCGTTCAAAAGGTTAATCGAGATTATCACTATGTTGTGAACTTACGAGTGCGTATTTAACGTAAGATTATTAATTAACTATGTTTTTGTGTGTGAATGATAACTTGTTTAGCTTAGACAATGTTTTTATGCAAATTAATTATTTTTGTTATTGTCAACTTTATTTCATTCCATAGGTTTATTTAATGCAGTAGCATTAAACACTGATGTGATATTGTTAATTGGTCTATTATTTTATAACGGTTTCCTTTTATGTGCTTGGTAAGTAGGTAAATGTAGTACAAATGTACGGAGGCCAGCATTTCAAGCTACTACAATCTGTCAAATTTCTTTAATGGTTTTTCAACTTTATTACAGGAAGTTAAGGTTCATATTCAATTGGGAAAATTTGACTGTTTGGGATAGCCTAATGTGCTGGCGTTAGAAGACCTGGTAAATTTCGTACCACCTAGATTTGGTTTTCCTAATTTTCTTTTTTCTAAAGCACCCCAGTGTTGAAGCGAACAAAACAAATAAGAAATTATTCAAATTGGTCGAGACATTTTCGAGTTTTTACGAACAAACACATGGCAATTGATTTTTTTATATATCGATGGATGATTATAATCACTTAAAAATTATGATCCTGTTGTTTTCAACAAGAAATTGTAATAAGCTTGGTGCCTTTAATTTCCTGCAGCCTAACCATTCAAAATTACGGAAACAGAAAAATATATACTTACACAAAAATAAAACACCACACTGTTATTATATATTTTAATATACTGGTTTTGTCACGACAATAAATAACAAATGTATGTACTATTTAAAGTGTACTTTGATACTGTCCACTTTGGTTCTTATTTCGTGTGAGGAGTCCTTGATCAAGTCTTGTACGTGCGACTGGTAGATAGTTTTGAGTTTATCCAACTCTTCTGTTTTGTTGAGATCTGAAATTAATAAAAAATATTGGTTTTACAGTTATGCACGATTTCCACCAACTCGGCCGCGCCGGAACGCATTTCACACTGTTCTAAAGAAAATTCAGGCTTCTAGGCAGGCAGGCTTCATGCAAACATGAACCTTAACTATTTTGTAGAAGCCTGAATTTTCTTTAGCACATTGTGAAATGCGCGGCCGGGTTGGTGGAAATAGTACATTACAGTCGGTGAGCCTGACGTGAGGAAAACCTTTGGTGGTAGTACTTAGTTCGAGTTAATTTGTGGTTTCAAGACCATAGACGATAGATAAGATTGCTATGCTATTGCTAATAGAAGAAACAATGGTAATTGGCCATTAGGACAATTAAAGGCGGCGTAGATGGAGCAGCAATATACACGAACAATTTTGTTGAATTTGACTATGAACTAAAAACCACAGACATAGAGTTGATATTTGCATAATTGAGTGAAAGTTATTGTTGTGTAATTGTTGGAATTGCATTTTGCATGCAATTTTTAACTCTATTTCTATGGTTTTTCAGTTCACTATCAATACATGAATTCGTTGAGTAGGGCTGACTTACCTTTTAATTGTTTGACAAGTATTTCCATAATGTTGAGCGCGTCCCTTCTGTGCCTCACTTGATTGCTGTTCTCTGTAATACAAAACAAAATAACATTACAACGCTTATCCACACTAGCACCGAAACAGCTCGAATTTGATAGTTAAGCTGCTTCAAAATCAATAAATAGTTAGTCAATTGAGTTAGCAAATAAGTGACGTCACAGTTTGATATTGTCATACAATACGTATGGGAAATCGCATTTTGAAACTTCGTAAAAAGACTATGTTAATTAGTTAGTGGTAGTGTAAATTAGTACTTGGGTAGATGACACCACAAATCAATTAAAATACTTTTTGTGAGCTGTCAAAAAGCGATTGTTCCATAGATTTTTGTAGAATACTAAACTATGACGTCACTTTTTTGTTATCTCAATTCACTAACTATTTATTCATTACAAAGCAACAAAAAAAAACTAATTTTGTGGTTATTTAAGAATTAATCGGGTTTTCAGGGCTAAAATAAAGTGTTTTTTTTTTTAGAGAAGTCGTGTCTTGGAATAATTATTGTTTGATTGTGTCTACTAGCCAAAGGTTTTTGGCCAGCAATGAAATGATGATGGCATAAAGTAAGAATGTACTTACGCAGCGTATATTCAATTATCAAAGCGACGTGTCCAGTAACACTGCCGATCGCTTTGTCCCTGTCGGAAACCGGCACGTTGTCAGTCTCCATCGGTTCCCCAGTATTCGTGAGTATAGTCAGCCTCTCTAATACGCGCGCAACGGACGCTAAAATAGCCAGCTGCGTCGATCTTGAACTCGTTGGATATGATTTTGAGCAGTGCTCGAAGAAAACGTCTTGGTATTTTTCTGTGGAACATACAAATGGTTACTATTGGTATTGTTATTTTTTTAAAACATCTAATAAAAAAATGTAGCGCTTCTGCCTGATCGATGAATGGATTTTTCAATGGCTACAGTTCGTATGTGTAGCCGAGTGTCGATAAGGTTAACACACACTTAAGCATTGATTGCAATAGTGTGAACTCGAAGTAACAGACTTCGAGTTCACACTATTTAAAAAAGAAACATAATTGAATATTTTCGTGTATTTTTTATATTAATTTTTATTGAAAATAATATCTTCAGTAGTTTCTGTTACTATGATAGAGTTTATGGCTTTTGGTTCTAGAATGATGTAAAAGTAACCACATGAAGACCTTACCTTGTGTGTCGGGTTCCTTAGGCCACGCTTTCCCCAGTAGTTCATAAGCAGCTTCTTTGAGCGCCGTCAGCTGTTCCCGCCGCTGTCTCGCGCCTTCGTTGTCTTCCTCGTCAGATTCTTTACCCATTGACAGTTCATCCTGAAGGTGAACAAATGCTTTTAAACAAATTCAATCGATGATAGCCAAGGGTATCGTATGTACACGGGGTACATGTACACATACGTAAACAGGGACCAATCCGGCTAAAAAAAAAATGTGTGCGCGGCGTTTGCGCCCCAGCAAAAAACATTTATAGTGCAGTATTGAAGTACAAGTCAAAATACAATTTACAGTCTGTGTACTGCAGATTTCGATAGGCGGTATTTCATTGGTAGGTCGCCGGCTAGTTGCCATTTATACTAATATAATAAAGCTGAAGTGTTTTTTGTTTGTTTTATCGCCCTTATCTATGGAACTACCATCAGTCGGACTAAAATTATTTGTATGTAGCCAGATTCATGAGTAATAATATAGGCTATATAAAACCATGCTGTGACCCATGGGAGGGGTGCAGTAGCGAAATATGTAAAGTGAAAAAAAAACCATGCGGCCAAAAGTTAGTCCAATATAGTCCGACTTTGACGCATGCAATGTGCAATGACTTATTGGTCCGACTGTAGATTCCCGTTCTGTAGTGCTATTCTAAAAGTTAATTTATATTCTTAAAATCAGTGAGTTCGACACAGTAGCGCCGCCGCGTGATGACGTAAGTGTGAAGTATTATATGAAGTGTGTATTTTGGCGTTTTTCAATAGGATTTGGTATACTGCGAAGCAAGCATGACTAGCGAGATGACTTTCGAAGTGATTTGCCTATTTCAGAATAGCATAACTTATTCAAGCAAGAATGATGAGTTTACCTTAGACAGTATAACCTTGACGATCTCGTAGAGCTGCTGGAAGCGGTCGCAGTGCGTGGCGGCGATGGCCTGCCCGAGCGCCGTGATGGCGTGCCGCTTGTACACCATCTCCTGCTTGCGACTCTCCACCAGCAGCGCGTTGATCACATCGGAGGCCAGCGCCTGGGATACTGGAGGCTCGTTCTCTTTTACACTGGGGAATTTAAAATTAAGAAAGTTTAAATAATAATGCAATAATAAAAGGCTCGCCTCTTATTACAAGGGGCCTAAAACATACCGGCCAACTGTGGGTGTACACTGGTACACCTCTGCCTAACCCTTCGGGGAGCACAGGGTGATGGAGTGTAAATAATAATGCACTGAATAGAACAAACAGCTCTTCCATACATTTCGACCGTGTAGGTGTTGAACTTTTGTCGGTCCACCCACAAAGTGGACAGACCCGATCCGATTAAGACGCTGGACGTAGGCCACTTCCAACCAGTCCTTTTGGAAATCTATGGAGGAGGCCTTTGTCCAGCAGTGGACGTCCTGCGGCTGATATGATGATGATGATAGAACAGCTTTTCTATTTTATTCTATAAACTACAATATTTTTAATCATTTAAGGGTCCAGAATCATGTACTCAAATCCATGGCAACATTTATCGTAATGATGTACTTTCCACCCGTCAGACTGCCAATGACACGCTAAGAAGAAGATGAAACCTTTGTACCGTGTATTTTTATACAGGAAAAAATTTTAACCAGTGCGTAAATTTTGCCATTATAAACTTCAACACGTTTTATTAAACACGTATGTTTTATTTTGATATGTCTTAGTACTAAAAAAAAAAGTTATCGCTTACGAAACATGTTTACTTAAAAACCATATTTCATTGTCACTCAGCGCTAACGCATTCCCCACCCCCTCACCCCAGCCATGCGCCCGGGCGGCGGCGGCGGCCGCGAGTTTTCATTGATAGTATGGCGAATAGATTATGTCCTGGATGTTTTGCTTATTTCAAACTCGGATAAGGATGAAATTTTTTTTTTTTTTTTTTTTTAACTAAACCCGGAAATGTGTTCTATTACTGACACTGAACTACCAAAAAAAATTTACGCACTGGTTAAAAACTTATCCTGTATATATGCATAAAGTTTTAATAAATAAATTAATAAAACTAGACAACATGAACTCACGCGCACAGCTCGGCGAGTGCTACAATGACGTGTTCCTTCCCGTCGAACGTCTTGCCGTGCACCGCGGCTAGCATGGCGCGGATCAGCTGTTCGCGATGCTCGCCCAGCCCTGACGACACCTCTTTGCATATCGTCTTTACTGCGTTTGCTGCCTGAAATTATTACAAAAGGTTTGAAAAAGAATCATCATCATCTGCTTAGCCTTTTCCCAGTTATGTCGGCTTCCAGTCTAACCCGATGCAACTGAATACCAGTATTTAAATGAAGCGGCTGCCTATCCGACCTCCACAACCCAGTTACTGGGCAACACGATACTTCTTAATAATAATTCGAATATAGTTTAGAATTTAGAAGGAAATTGTCTCTGGACGAATGGTGTATTCGTACAGAAATTGTTCTCTACCTGCAGTTATTATATATTTATTTTTACCATTTATGCAAGAAGGTGTACAGCAAATGTATGCTAATTCAAACCCTGCTTACATATACGGTTCAAAATCCTATGGCCAATAATATTTGTAATTTACTGAGTCATTACATACAATCTTAGATGGTTAACAGCAACCAAGATAGAGAAAATATAAAAATAATGCAAAATGTTGTACCTGTATCTTTTTAGTCCAGCTACTGGAGTTGAGTGACTTCTCTATCTCCTCTCGTATGACAGGCAGGTGCTGCTTGATGCCGCTTTCCCGCGCCGGGCTGATGTCCGTCCATATCTCTTCAAACATCTCCACTGTTGATGAATCTGGAAATCGAAATTAAGCAGTTTTATTAGAAAAAACTTTTAACAACCTGCGAACTGGTGAACTGTGGGTGTGCATTGGTTACACCTGTGCCTAACCTTACGGGGAATACAGGCGTTATGGTATGAGTTTTATTAGAAAATTTAGAGGTACAGATAGCAAAAAAAGTAAATAAATTTTTCAGATTTTTTTATCCTTATTATTGCACACAGTATCAAAGAAAATAAGAAAGGATATACAATTAAGATAAAACGAACTCTTAGGTATTGCCAAAAATCGGAATAGGAGTGAGTTTTGTTATTTCATGTCTATTTAAATGATATATAAAGAAACACGAGTTTTGTTGCTGTCCGTACAAAGTCTTACCAGCAGTTTTGATCGCGTTAACAAGTTATTTTTCTATCCCTAAGGAACAGTACTTTCTTTCAATGCTGAGATCGGATGGGTCCCCCGCCCCGTTGGTCTAGTGGTCGCAAGTGCGACTGCTGTGCAAGGGGTCCCGGGTTCGATTCCCAGGTCGAGCAAAAAGTGTTATTGGATTTTTCTATGAAATTCTCAGTAGCAGCTCAGAGTTAGGATTTGTGCCCGGTTAATGGCAATAGGCTCGCCCCCTATTACATGGGACCTAAATATACCGGCGAATTGTGGGTGTACATTGGTACACCTCTGCCTAACCCTTCGGGGAATACAGGGGTGATGGTATCGGATGGGTTTTTTTAAGAAGTTGTTTTTCGGAATTATTGGTTAATGGTGTCAGCTACTCAAAGTTGCTATACACTCACCACCGTCCTTAGGCTCATGCATGGCCAGGAAGACCATCGGCGCCAGTATCGTCTCATTGTCCTTGATGTGCTCTATCTTAGCCTTGGATATAGACTTGAGGCAGAGACCGATGGCCGACCGCGACATATCGTCTTCTTTTGTTTCGTATAATGTTATCAGTTTCTTCATTAGCTTCTCTGCGGATTGGACCTGGAATTAAAACGTTATTGGTAAAGTGTGACATTGACGTTGCAATTTTCCTCTACCTGGGAATTCTGACTTTTCTATACTAGATACCTAGACCATAGATGCGTAATTTATCAGATAAATGCACAAGCCCGGAGGTGGTACACCAATTCAAAATTGGAAACTCGCTGTAAAGCAGTTTATGTATATAGCGATTTTAACATTTATCTGTCATATCCATTGATCCAAAAGATAAGCGCACTTTCAAGTCAATTAAACCATTTAAAAAAGGGCTTTATGCATAGGGCATAAGGTTAAATTGGATTTAAATTAGTTGTTTAACTTATATAAGTTTCTACAATACTTTAGAACACATATTATGTTTATCCACGTAAGTCAAAAACTACAGCATTGCCTTTCATCATAACATCAGAACAAAAACCTCACCTTAGCATAGGCCGAAACTTGTCCCAACGCCTCAGCATAATTCTTCCTGACGGTAGAATTCCTATCGAAGGTACCAGTCAATAGGTTCGACATGATCTTCCCAGCGACAGGCTCTAAGTCAGTTCGCAAGTAATGAGCGGCTAGTACCACAAAGTGGCAGACTGCCACTTTAGTGCCCAGCTGTGGGGACTTCATCAGCTCCAAGATTTTTGGCAGCATTTCTTTCATTACTTCGATGTCAACGTATGGCATGCACTGTAAAAATATAGTTAGTTATTAGTTATAAAGATTAGAGTTAGATTTTTTCAACGCATTCATTTTCAACGAACTAATCAGACAATATTCCCGAATAATGATGCATTCTAGAAGAGTGGATGTTTGATAACCAGATTAAAGAGCAATTTTATGGTACTATTTAAATTGAGCTCGAAATTGTTTGATTATTTAAGTTCGGCCAAAACGATCCAACCGTTGTCGATTGGATCGTACACACACATACATACATAAACTCACGCCTCGATTGGATCGTCTCCCAATAAAATTCCTCAAACTAATTCAATTATTCCAAATGCATTAGATACATATTAAGCAATAACAGTTGATAAATGTAGATACATAAAACCCTTATGCTTACAAAATTAATCAGCGTTAAATATCCAAAATGATATTAACTATTTCGAAAAATGGGAGAATTTCTGACGTGCTTTCATTCAAGTTTCAGTTTTAGCTAGAGCGATCGAAAACCTTTAAATCTTACTTTAACGACAGTGTCGGTAGTGTAATGGTGTCGGGCAGCGCTAGCCCTCATGTCGTCTAGCACGTCTCTAGTGGCGCTGTCGGCGAGCGCGGTGGAGAGGTAGGACAGTCGCGCCGACTCCAGCTCGCCCGCCGCGCCCGCTAGCGCCGGGATCAGGCGCGCTAGGAAAGGCTTCAGTGTCTCGCCCGCTGCAGTTACCAGTTTTGAGACTGTCTGTAAACTGAGGATTATATTTTTAATACTGGGTGGAAAAAATGCAACTCGGTCTCAGGCATTGCAGCTACGTATAAACAAATAGGTTCCAAATATATATTTAATGCTAAATCAGACCATTGAATCCTCGGTGTCGGGCTTTGCGCTTATATACGGAAAATTATCAAGAGGTACCGATCTGAATATACTTTATTCACCTTTCGCTTTAGGCACAATGAATATACTATTAGTGGCTGGAAGTTATCGATATAAAATGGAATATCGAAAGTCGATAAATCGATTATCGATCACGGCGTTATAGATGCATAAACATTAACTGTATTTTAATTAACTAACACATGTTAGAAGAAATTAATACCAGTATCGTTTGTTCCTTCACAAAAGTTTCAGTAAGTAAATATAGAGGCACAACAAATGACACATACCTGACGCTCCTAACTTCTTTGACCACGTTGGTGATGCCTGTGTCCAGTAGAACAGGTAGTATGACTGACACAACCTCCTTGCCGTCCTTGCCTGTACTAACGTCTGACGCCCGGATACATAGCTATATAAACAAATTAAATTACATCAAACGCAAGAAAAACAGCATTTTATTTCGGACGCTTTCATTTTAATAAAATATAGTGGTTCTTTTACAAGTTAAACAAAACGTGGCGAGGGCGACGTCGGTATCTATTTACGAATGAAAAATCACTCAAACATTCACTCACTGACCTGTGAAGCTGAAATTTGTCAGGTAGGTAGGTTATAAGTAGGAAACGTTAGAAAAAAAAACAGATTTTGTGACGAAGCCGAAAAGGGGGGGGGGGGGGGGTGACTTCTATGACGACGAAGTCACGGGGGAAAGCTAGTAGCATTATTTAATGCAATGCGTGTTAGCGATTGTTTCTTAATTTTTTAATGATTTAATTAAATAGACGATCAAGTCCTTCATAATTCGATAAGTCATTACAATGTACGATAAAAGACATTACTGTCCAGTTGGAGTCTGCCGCAGTTGGATAAAAATAAACTAAACTGTTTCGTTGTCTTACCTTAGACAGCACGGTGGCAGTGGAGGTGGCAGCCTGTCTGGTACCTTCGTGCACGTCATCCATTACTCTGAACAACTGCAGCCATATCGTCGGCAGTTGCTCCAACGACTCGTGAAGACTTGTTGCGCCTCTGTTAAAAGAAAAACTGCAGTGTTATTCTGTAAAAACTCTCCCTTCGAGAATTGAGCTTAAGGTGGGGGTGGCAATTTCTTGCATCAGAGATAGCAGTTTACTTTATCTAAATGTACCAACCAAGATGTTTACAGTACACCGGCTGATAGATATTTGAAAGACATATTTCTAAATTATATTTTAAATTAGTATTTAGTAAGCTATAATATAATATTTATATTTAAAAATGTAGAAATGTAAAAAAAAAAAGCAACGAATATCAACACACATAATTACGCATATATAACATTTAAATTAATCTCATGCATTTCTGTGCGACATCACCGAGCGTTATTTATTACGTCTTGATAATAATACAAACTGCAAAGACATAAATAAAGCAAATGTAATAGTTTACCGCAATAAATCCGAGAGCGCGTTACAACAAGACATTCGCACTCTCCACTGGTTGGAAGTCAAGTTCGCTACCAAGTCGTCCAGAATCTGCTTGTGATATTTGTGTACCTGAAGTAGAATAACATTATTAACACCTCCCGCTATAGCATATATAAGGAAACTAACTGTTTATCGGTCTTGTAAAAATCCTTTAGAATAAAGCCAGAACATCAAAGGACATCTAACACGAAGTAAATATACAGAGATGTTGTTATTGGGTTTTCCTATACTTATTATGTGTCTTTATAGGGTCATTTCTAGTCAAGCTCCGCCCATTTTTGTAGCGGTGAATAGCTAACAAAAAAAGCAAATCTTTGATGTTACTGTGCACAGTTGATTGCATTGTCTCTGTTTATTCACTATACGGGATTAAATATATTTTTTATTTATATTTTACAAAAGGCTCACAGACTAATAAACCAAAAATATTAAGTGTATTTTATGCGTCAAGCCTCCACATATAACTATGCGACGTAGCCACGGGACACCTAGAATGGAGTTGCATATTCCAGTTATCCAACCAACTGGAATTCGAAGTCAAGTTAAAGCCTTTAAGCCCTTAAAGCCTCTGACAATGATATATCTCTATATACCATATATGTACAACTCACAGTAGCCATAGTGTTGGGCACGATGGCGTGCCAGATGCTCTGCATGGAGTTCTGTATCCGCGGCGTGGGGTCGAACCGGTAGCGGTACAGGCGCGGCACTATCTTAGGCAAGTGGTCTGATAGTTGAGCGCCCGCTTGTAACGCTATTGAGTGGAAGCCGAACGCCGCACCTAAGGTAAGAGAAAGAAAATAGATAAATAAAGTACAGTCTATTCGTTTGTTAATTGATCACGGCGAAATTACTTAACCGATCGTAATGAAATTTTACAAAGTAATAGCTTGGAATCTGTATAATGTGTATCCGCGATAACTATTGTAACTAAGATTTTGTAAACTCATTTAAAGGAAAAGAGTGTCCATGGAGTTTCTGATCAAGAAACTCTATTTCTTCTTCTCCATAGAGACCTGTTTTGGAAGGAGCAACTAGCTTCAACTTGAAACTGTAACTTCTTGACACTTCAAAAGTGCCTGTAAATCGTCTAATTAAAATTAATGCTTTGACTTTGAACTGGCATTTACGCGGACGAAATCGCGGGAATAATGGGGAGAAGAGAAAGAAGGTTTAACAAAATTTGACAAACCTTTCTTAGAATTCCACATAGAGTTGTGATGCGCGAGATGCATGAACTTATACAACAGATCTGGTTGGTTCAGATCCGACGCGAGCGAACACAACTCCTTGTAAGTAGACAGGTTTCCTCTAAAACAAAAAAGGTAAGAAAGAACTGTATTTTATTATGACTCTACACTGAAATAAGGTACAAATTAAAATGGATTTAAATGACATGTTTAATTTTTTTATTTACACACCCCACTATACCATCATGATCAGCGAAACCGAAGCGTTGCTTTAAGTAGCAAAGCTACACTAAAATATTGTAACAAAAAAATACGTATTAATTATATTATCTTAAGGGTATTACATCGCTCAAGTCCTAAAAACACCTTATGTTTAACGAAATTTGTTGAGGAATCCTTCCGTACGTTTTCCATATAAAAAATATATGTTATACTTAAAGTCATCTTCAACAGATCGCATTGATTAGAATTGTAATAAACTTGCCCAAATTTTGGAAAAAAATATTTTAAACAGGTCATTTTTCAATCTAAATTGCAAATTGTTGGTAAAACGGCTGAATAGTTCGACATGAATTTTATACCTAAAAATATGTAATGACATATCAAACAATTCGCATTGTTTACTTTTTCTTGTTTCTGTTAAGATTTTGTAATAATAACTAAAAACTCGAAATTTCATCAATTCCCCCCACGAGGCACCCCCGCTATGCCTGAGACGCCAAACTTCAGTGCCTTGATGGCTCTTGTCAAGGGTGGACTATACGCATGTTATTTTTTCCAAAATAAAAACCAAATGTTCACTTTTTGAATAATTTATGAATGAAGCAATATTGTAAATAGTACAAATGTAAATATTTCGTAAAATAAGAATTGAAATTAATTTCGTAAATAAATAAAAACAAATTTGTAATTTCGTTTAGTTTTTGAATCTATCATAGAGTAAGCCTGACTATTATGCCTATGTATAAAAACAAATGCTTGACCGACATACCTACTCTTTTAGTAGATACATTATTTCTTTGGTGTTAATTTTTTTTTATTGTTTACCTTAAGAATTTCGTTTCACAAAGAACATAGATTTAGGTGTTTCTTTTTTAATTATTTGCTTACCAAACTTTCAGAATGTATCATGTATGAGCACAACTATTTTCGTTACTGAGATCCGATAAGCACTTACTTGGTCATCACCTTTAGAATGTACCTTGTGGTACACAAAAATAGTTAGGATGACCTAGCTTTCAATATTTATCTAACTAAGCACGGGTGCTACTATTGTTAGTAGCACCCGTGCTTAGTTAGATAAATATTGAAAGCTAGGTCATCCTAACTATTTTTGTTTCCGACAACCGATTAAGTGAATATTTTATTTACACGGTTACTTTTACATCATTCGGGAGCCGAAACACACCCAACCAACAAATTTGTCCTATAACCAAACCTTATATATCCAAAAAGCTGGGTAGACGATTTATAGAGGTTTTGGTGGTGACTGATTGTTGTGTAGAAGCGTTTGACATAACATTTTGGCTCTATAAGTTTATACAGCAAAAACGACCTATTAAAAAATGATGTAGAGGTTTACTTCACCACTTTATATAGCTGTTATAGTCAGGCGTTATAACAACCTCCATTGTGACTAGCATACAACGATAGAACTTTATAACATTGTTGACTGTTGTTCTTATGCGTCTGCTTTGCCCAATAAAGGTTCGAACCGAACTATAATGGGATTTTCATTATAGTAGAGGTGACAACTCAAGAATAGGACGATATTGTGATATTGAGGGTTTTGAGATCGTCGTTACAGTACATAGTACTATAGTGGACACAAAAAGTCTACAACAGAATGATTTTGTGATATAGCTAAGTTTCAAATTACATTCATGGAGCTTAATTGTCCTATAAAGGGTTGTTAACTCTTGTTATAGCTGTAGTGATAAACTTATCACAAAGACCCTTTCTTAGAGAAGGTTTTTTTTTCTGTAACCGTTAGTGAAAACCAAGTTGAAGACTCAATTAAACAAAATGGTTCCGTACAAAATATAATTCACGTGAAGAAATGGAGAATTATCCAAATGTAACAATGATTCCAGGTGTGACAGTTCAGATTGTTTGATTGATTACTACGAAATGGGTTAAAGCATTGGGCTATTAATTATAATATTTCACATGAAGCAGCAAAAAGTTTTATTGTACTAATAAACGAACGAATACCAAATACATTGCCTACAGATCCACGAACGCTTTTTAATACAGAAAAATCTGTCACTACTCATCCCGTGGGAAATGGTCGATACTGGCATAACGGCTTAACAAAAACATTAAAATGCTATCTACGAGTAGAAGTGATTGATAATAGTCTATCTATCTATATATACAATATATCATATATATTTTACGCATGATGAAGTGCCTTGGTAAAAATGAACTGGTGTGTAAACCACAGTAACACAGTTATTAGTTAACTGAAAGTGTGCAATTTCCTAGGGTCATTCCGCTTCCGTAAGTAGCTTAAAATCGTCACGTATCAAAAACGTATCGATATCTATTATAACATAACATTAAACTGAAAAAGAAAAAAACAACGTTATATTGACTGCCTCGGAGTATAAAAATTATAACGAAAAAGTATAACTCTGACGTCGTAGTACCTACAGCTGATTAATAAACCCATATTTTCTGACATGGTATTTTTTTAAGTTTAATAAAAAGTATTCATCACATTTGAAGAATAAGGACAAACAGAACAAAATAAACGAACAAGCGCAAAAGGAACCCTAATTTCATGTAATGGTGGTTGTAATCTATCATAACGAGTACTATAGTAGAGTTTAGGAAGCTGGAAGTATATTTATGTCTTAAAATTCGTAATATTTTAGTAAACGCGCATTAATTCGAAGGGGGCATTCAAATATTGTCGTAAACCTGTACATAGTTTATCAGTAAAATTACAGCCGCACGTCATTTGCGCCGTAAGAGACGAATAATTCAATTTGTGTTATGCATAACACAAATTGTTACAATATTGTTTATTGTGTTTGTGTTGTCCTCATTTTCTCTTCGTATTAGCTTTTATTTCTCTTTTAAAACACTGAGACACAGCAGCGGTGTGAATGAATGTAAAAATTGAACGAATGATTCGATAAATATTTGTGATGCAATGGAATCATGAACACTTTTACAGTACCGAAAAACACTTTAGTAGTGTTGTGGTGGCTTATAAGTCACCGAATAGAGATTGCGGTACTGTTACATCAACTGTAATAGGCCAAAATTGTCATGCCTGACACCATTAAAGTTGTACTTTAACACTGAATGGAGATATAATTGCGCCACTTTCTTCGTAGGCGCACCATCTTTCGCCTTTTATCTGACCACTGATAAGTTTTTACAAAACGTTCTATGGCCTTCTATACAACTAACTTTTGCTGGTTGGGCAGGAACTCCAGTAAAGTAATAATTACTATTGGCGTTATTTTTTTTAACACGTCTCATAGAATTTGAAAATTTGTGACTTTTTTTGTCAAAAGTCAAAGTCAGAGTCAAAGTCAAAGTTTTTGTCATTCGAGATGTTAGTGCGTTTCTGCCTGATCAATGAATGGATTTTTTAAAGGCTACCGTTCGCATTTGTATAGTCGATAAGGTTTACACACAAATATGCATGGACTGCAAAGAAGCGTTTACTTCGAGTTCTCACTATTTCACAAATTAAACAATCATCATCACGCCTGTATTCCCCGAAGGGTTAGGCAGAGGTGTACCAGTGTACACCCACAGTTCGGCGGTACATTTAGGTCCCATGTAAAAGGGGGCGAGCCTATTGCCATTTATCGAGCACAAATCTAAACTCCACTGAGAATTTCATAGAAAATCCCAATAACACCTTTTGCTCAACCTAGGAATCGAACCCAGGACCTCTAGAGTAGCAGTCGTGCTTAGGACCACTAGGCTAACGAGGCAGTTCAAATTAAATTTTCATGTTATTTATTGAAAATAAATAAGTAAGTTTATGGCTTTTGGTTCCAGAACGATGTAAAAGTAAGCGTGTATAATAAAATAAACATAAATTACGATGTACCAAATAAAACATAGTATAAGAACAAAATGTAGGTATTAAATCTCTCAGAGAGCGAATAAAATAGGCAAAAACAATGACAACTCTGCGACACATCTGTGTTCTTGCTTAATGTTAAGTTCCTTTTTTCGTAGCATAGTGGATATCGGTAGATGGCGCTAAATTTTAAAAATAATAATTCAGATGTCAAATCCTCAAGGACATCGGGCAGTGTAATAACCTTAACATACTACAATATCGCTATGATCAACTGCTTTGTTAGCCTAGTGGTTCAATGCGCCACTGCTACGCTTGATGTCTTGGGTTCGATTCCCAGGTCGAGCAAAAGCTACTATTGGGTTTTTCTATGAAATTCTCAGTGGCAGCTCGGAGGTTGGGTTGTGCCTGATTAATGGCAATAGGCTCGCCATATATTACATGGAACCTAAACATACCGACAAACTGTGGGTGTACATTGGCACGCATCTCTGCCTAACTCTTCGGGGAATACAGGCGTGATGGTATGCGACTTACCCAGTAGGAGCCTTCCCCAGTTGTCCCTCTTCAAATATCTTGGTGTCCTCGGTGACCTGTGCGACGGATCGCTTGCCGCTCGTCAGCTGTTCTATGATCTGGCCCACCAACGCTTGCTTCTGACTCTCATCTGAGTTCTGGTACACTAGGGACAGACCTTTGCTGGCTACGTCTTGTACTATGTCTGTGGGGATAAGGGCAAATAGTTTTTTATTTAGTAAAAAAAATGAAATAGGTTTTTATGTCAAAGTGAAAGAATGTTCATTAAAGTTGATGAAAGACAAACTACCTAAAATATATTCGGGTACATTTAATTAACAGCAGCTAGTTATGTGTTTTATAGGCATCTGCGTACGCGCACAGCGACTAGGCAGTATTATTAATATATCAATAACAGATTTGTACAAATGTAGTGCCAAATATATAATATCGTTTTTAAGAGGTAGTCTCTGGAAGTACTGGTCCGAAAGAATTTTTTTTAATCGGTAAACCAATTATTTCGCGACAAAAAGCTAAACGTTTACCGGGTTGGTTAGTTGACGTTGAAGTGTTTCACTGTGTGTCACTTCACTTCCACGCGAACGATGTCGCGAGCAGCAGCAGCTGTGTTATTTGATCACTTACCGCTATTTTCTGATAGGAAGTCCATAAAAACATCTTGTAGTACTTGCAGCTTGTTCTTTATAGGTTCCCGTTCGGGACAGTTCTTTAGTAGCGCCAACAACCAAATACTTGTAGCCTGCACAATGTCACAAATATTTTATTACTATTTAACTAATGATCTTTTGTTCTTACAACTTTAAAGGTATGAGGAACAGGGTGGATAATGCCTCATCCTCAAATTAATCTTCCGACCAGACGGGTGTTGTGTCTGGTTGGCTACTGCCCGACAGTTTGTTGTCTTAGTTTTGTATTCTATTATCGTGAAAAACTTTGAGATCGCTGTGTAGAGAACGTCAGTTGTAGTTCAATGGGGTGCGATAGATGTCACTACACAATTCTGCCGTCATCAAAAAAAAAGGAAGTGCTGATGTGATGTGATGTGATATGATGTGATGTGATGTGATATGATGTGATGTGATGTGATATGATGTTATGTTATGTGATGTGATGTGATATGATGTTATGTTATGTTATGTGATGTGATGTGATATGATGTGATGTGATGTGATATGATGTGATGTGATATGATGTGATGTGATGTGATGACTGTAAGTTATTATCTTATGGTTGTAATACGTCCTTTTTTCATATGACAACAGAATTACAGACACTGATAAAAAAGTGAGTATTTCGGCATTAACTTATAAATGCAATTTAATTTATTTAAAAAAACTAAGAAAACTATAGTTCAATATAGTTGTACCTGTCTGGAATGTGGATGTGGATGTCTCCCAATCTTGAACAGTTCTTTTAATAACCACTCTAATAACTGGTCATTTTCTTTCAAAGCCTCCGCATTCTTTACTTTAGCCGCACCCTGTGTATGAAACAGTTAAACTAAACACTTAGCCATTAACAAGCGAAAAAAAAATACAAATATATTTAAATATAGAACATAATAAAATACAGAACACAATAAAACACAAAACTAACCTCTTTAGGCAATTCAGTCCACAGATCTCTGTTTTCATTTGAGTTTACCCCTTCAACACATAATACTAACGACTCGCCGATTTGTAAATGTATTTCAAACTCTTTGCTCTGAAAACAAAAATAAGATTTATTCTTTTTTTTTTTTTTGGAAAAAGCATGTATGGTAGTATTGTATATAGTGATGTAGTTTTGGTATTTAATACAAACTAAGTAAATAAATTAATCAAGTATTTAGTTTAAATTATTCTGAATGACTATAATTATAACTTACATCTTTAGCCATCTGCAGGAATCCCATAATGATTTGCTTGGAGAAGGATAATCTTTCGCCACAGCACATCAGGCCAAGCGTATACAGCGCCCTCTCCTTTAATTTCGATGGTAGTTTCGGGTTCCCAACTATCTTGAACAGCCTAGATTCAATAACAAATCAATTTATTAGGGGGAACTGACTTCAATAAATTGCGGCTAATGTTTACTAAACCAATGTTATCAGGCATTTAAAAACAAAAGAGTAAAAAATCTCAACTATGACATACACAGATATTTTATAGGGTATATTACTTGTTTGTAAGTATTTATTTTAAGGGCTAACATCAACTATGTAGCCTCCACAGTCAAAAAACCTGTACAATCAGCGACAAAATTTGATTAACTTCTTTACATTTAATCGTGTTTTTAGACATAAAATAATTCGTAACACTAGAGTTCCGAATTATTTTAGTTAACAGCTAAGAATTTATTTGATTTGTCATCCGTGACATATTTCCTATACTATTGTGCTCAATAATTAAGATTAAAAAATCTGAAGTTTTATGCGGCTTTTCTCGCTGACCGTACTTAGGTACGTACTTAAGGCTACATCTATGTAGATTAATCAAGCCATAAAAAACCGTCCTTCCATACCAAACAGCTTCCCAAAAGATACTTCACACCAGGAACAAAAAAAAACAAAAAGTTCATGACCCATACCTATCAGCAACAGCAAACTTAGTGACGTCAACATCATTGATGTTCGTGTCGCTCTTATTAATGTTGAAAGGGTTCTCGTTCTGCAGCAGCGCGTCCTGCCTCGCCGACGTGTCCGGGAGGGGCAGTCCGCCGCACCGAGCGAGCAGCGATATGGACGAGCATGATGTACTCACCAGCAAGGTTTGGGTACTGGCTAGGAAGTTTGCTGGAATATAAAGTTGTTGTTTTTTTTGTAGAGATGTTTAGCACGCATCATGTCTGTATTTTTCGAAGGGTTTGGTAGGGGAGAACTAACGTGCACTATAGTTCGCCAGTATGTTTAGGTCCCAATAGAGGGTGTTTAGGCCAGATATTTAAAGATGGGTTTTTATTTTATGTTAGGATATGGCTATTGTGTTAACAGCCAGCTCAGACTTTGACGAATGGATCCAAAGTTAAATTCTTAAGTAAAATTCAATTCTTAATTATTTTTTAAACAAACCTTATCTACTTTTATTGTGATATTCATACTCAAATACCATTCAAGTTTCTGACATAACTGGTAGATTTTTTGAAAACTTTTCTTTTAATCTAATCTTGTCGCAACAGTTACGAACAGAACAAAAAATAAACAGCTTATTCTCAAGCGACAATCTTTCAGCTTTGCAAATGATTTTTATTTATAAAAGATACAAATTTGTATTGACAATAATAAAATTAACATACAAATGAATCAAATAATGTATTAGAAGGTTTATTACTTATTGAACGACACAACGTACGCACGCACGTTCGAACTGTGGGTGTACATTGGTACACCTCTGCCTAACCTTTCGGGGAACACAGGCGTGATGGCATATATTATATTGCGTAGTTCTAGAGATTAAAAAGTAAAAAGTGTTTGACAAATAAAAATATATAAAGGACCAGTCATTGCTATCTTTAGGGGACACCAATATCCAGTAATTGACGTCATTCAGCTGATATGATGATGATGACGATGAAAATAAAACACTTACCCAAAACCACAGCACCTTCCTGATACGGCTCCCAACTTGCAGGACTGAATCCTTTCCCTCCAAACTTCCCTCTCTTCGACAACACGACACATCTCTCACACAGATTTGAGAACGCCGAGAGGTACCCACACTGAGCCTCCAAGTTCTTATTACCCTGACCCTGTACCACGAAATCCTTCACTTCCTTATCTATCGCTGATTTCTCACTCGTGTTCACAGTGATTATCGCGTAGATGACCGCGGCTATATCGCGAATATCTTCCTTGGTACTGGTCGTGAATAGATTGCGTAGGAACGGTAGGAGGCTTGTGTATTTGGGTGCCATTTTCTCGGGGACGCACCCGACGATGTCCAGGAAGCATGATAGTGGCATTATTTCTGGGGATAGAAGAGATTTATTTAAAGTTCTGTTTGATTGAATAAAGAGCTTTACTGTCTCTCTGGTACAGATAGTAAGTATATCAATTAACTCATAAGTAACATTATAAATAGGTAAAGTTGTTTGCTTATTTGTACAAGGTAATCTCTGCAAGTACTGCACCGATGACAAAAAAATCTTCACTGATTGAAAACTATTGCCGAGTGCCATAGGATACGTTTAATGGCATACTTGACTTCCCCACAGAGATAGGAGTTAATTCTAGATATTTGGACCAGCAAGACGAATATTAAACACATCAAACGTTGGTTGTAGAAGAAGTCTAGAAGTGGAAAACACTATTATAATTTCTACTGGCGAAGTGTGCGCGTGGCAGTTTTTTTTTAATGGGACAAGCCCACCACACTGTTCCCAAACCACTGCAACTTCTGTAAGCCAGAATCAACAGTGGCGACCACAAGAAAAGCGCCGAGACAATGAAGCTCGACGAGTCCCGGAGAAACGATTCAGCTGTTTTGGATCCCGCAACGAAATTAATCAGAAAATATTAGCGGAGGAGTAAGAAAAAGCGCGCGTGGCTTATTTCACCCGCCATAATTTACGTCTTTGGTTAATGCTCCGCTCCCGTGGGTCGTAGGGTGATATAACATACCCTATGTTAGGGCTCCCACACATAACTGCGAATTCGCATCGCATCGCAGATATCTGCGAGCTAGTTCCTAGATAGTTCATGCAATGCGGCATCGTATCGCATCGCATCGCGGCTTTGTGTGGGCGCCCTTATTCAAAAATAATGTAGTTATCTATTAGTGAAAAAAATTTTAAAATCGGTAAAATACTATAGGAGCCTATTAGTTACAAACAAAAAAATCTTACCTCTTTATAATATTAGTATAGATTTGTAATGATTTACCTGGACTAGCATTGAGCAGCGACGTGATCATGGTAAGGTATCGCTCCAACACCTCGGTGTCGAGCAGGTTGTCGTAAAAGTACTTGGAGAGCAGCGGCGACGTCGCGTTCGGGTGGTTCGAGCAGTCCTTTAGGTCCGCGTCGCGATTCAGACACATGCGCATGTAGCGAAGAATCTAGAGGACAAAGTAGTAAGTAGATATTTGTCTAAAGTAAACTTGCCAAAAAAATAAAACAAATTTTGAAGTATTTTCTCTCTCTCTCTCTTTCTTTCTCTCTTTCTTTTTTCTTTCTTTTATGTCGATGAAAATAAAAAAATGCCGACACGTTTCTTTATTATTGGTTTTCCAGTAATATGTAGCCGTTATTTTAGCAACAAATAGAGTTCAATTTTGGTTGCTTGCTTTAATCAAAGGTGTATGTAAGTTCAACATTCTTACACTTTAAGCATACGCTTAAAAAAGTTTATTTGAAATGCGAAAGCGATGTTTAAGAAAAGTCAAAACTTATACGTAGTTGTAACCCGAAAAAAAAAACAAAAGAATATCGCGTGACGTTGTTTATTATAAAATTACGTTTAAAAATTTTCGCCTATCAAACCACTCACCTCCTGATACGTCATCGGATGAAACTGCAACACTTGGTTCCCGATCACGAACCTATGTTTAGCATTGGACCCTTTCTTCCTCTTCTGCATTTGATCCCACACGTAATTCACTACTTCGTTAAACTTCGGCACTTTCAACTCTTGGTTCTCGGGCGTTCTGTCCTTGTCTTTCTTAGAGGCATCCTCGTCAATGTTGACAGTTGCCGTCTCTTTCTTCGATACGTTGAATACTGCGTCCTCTATTTCGCTCGGGCGCGATGTGCCGTAGAGACATTTTAGCGCTTCGTTTGAAATGTCATCTTGACTAAAAGAAGTTGAAATTTTCTCAATTTACATGGGAACAAAAATCTTTTTATAATTAGTTTATTGAAGTTCTTTTTTTTTGTTAATTTGACAGGATGAATGAAAGGAGACTAACAAAAGTCATTGATATGACAGATGTGAGCAGCAACGCCCTAGAAAGACCTACCCTGGCCTTATTGGTGAGATTCTTCAGAAAGGTCAGGTGGGCAGTACTCGTAACCGTCGTTCTTGTATGACCAGAGGTATGAACGTGGACGAGGCGAAAGGAGTATGTAAGGATCGTAGCAGGTGGCGTACTGTGGTTTCTGCCTACCCCCATGGGAAAAAAGCGTGAGTATATGTATATATGCTCTTACCTGTCTCCACTGGCTAGTAACAGTAGATATCTAGACGGTACATAGTCCTGTGGGAACACAGCCGCTGAGTACCTCATGGCGATGTACCGGATCATTGGCTCCTCGCTGTGCATGTAACTGAAACAAGAATTATTATTTAAAAAAATAGACTTATTAAACCAAATTATTATTTAACAAATAATTTGCCCAGCAGTGGACTAATGAGCTAAAGAAATAAAATATGTTCTTATGTTTTGTTTCTTAAAACTCAGCTTTTTTTTAAATAAAATTACAGCTTTAAATCCTAGTATAATTATAATAATACCAGCCTAATACTGTCTCACTGGCGATTTCAGACTTAAATGAAGTACCTAAATATACCGGCGAACTGTGGGTGTACATCGGTACACCTCTGCCTAACCCTTCGGGGAATACAGGCGTGATGGTATTTTTTTTTTGTTTTTTTTTTATGAATTACAAGTCCTGGTTTTCTTACGATGTTTTCCTTCACCGATGTCAGTGATGTCCAAGATAAACTTAAAAGTCCATATGAATTGAAAAAGTCACATTGGTACTTGCCTGGTATTGAACCTGCAACCTCTAGCATAAACACTGGGTCATCACGACATTTAGTTCCTAGTATAACTAAACTAATAATTTCACATGAATTCCAAGTAACTATAATAAATATTCAACTTACTGATCCAACAAAGCGAAGAGGGCTAAAGCCTGCGGTTCGTCGAACGGGCTGGTCTTAGCACTCTCATCGACATCCATCTTGTCTCCTTGTGAAGTACCCGCCGCTGGGGCAGTCGGAGTTTCCGCTTTAACTGTATTCAAAAGAAATAGAAACAATATTTGGTATTGAATAAACTCCTTTTATCGCTGCAACTACAACTTTAAAAATATCTTACCGTGTTTCGATAAATTAATGTAAGTACTACATTTACCGATAAACGCCCTTCACTACATTAAAATTCAAGATATACTAAAACCTAAAAGTGACATCAATATTTACAAACAGACTGGTATACCAGACTATTCTTCACCATTAAAAAACTAAATCTGATGGTATAAAAACTAAATCTTAAAATAATTTTAATAAGGTATTGAACGTTACCTTCAGCATCAATCTTGAAGCCGGCAGACATCTCGAGCAGCGCGTCTCTGAGCGCAGTCTTCATCTCGGGCACAGCCTCCGGTATCTTCTTGACTAGCTCTTCTAGTAACGCGAACTGGTTGTTGATTGTGCCTGGACACTTCATTGCTAGGCGACCTAAGTGTTACAAATTATATTAAGAGAATAAATCGAAAGAGTTTGTTTAGTTGGTTGAACGCGGAATCTCAGGAACTGATGGTTCGAATTGAAAAATTATCTTTGTATTGGTTAATCCTTTTATCGAGGAAGGCTATAGGCTATATTACATCACGCTACGGCTCACGAGAGCGGAGCAGTAATAAACAATAACAGTTAAGTTAGTAAGTTTTTACAAAAAATGAACGGTTTTCAAACAATAATTAACTACTTTGACTTATTTTTGCCAGTTTTAGCAATCATATTTCAGTTTTGAAATTAAACTTCGGTAAAATATAGATATGTACCTAAACACATGTAGGCCTTAGGATGATGTTCAGCGTGCTCGTCAGATCTGATGAGCTTCAGTAGACCTTGGAGGAACACCGTAGCTACCTTCCTTAGTTGAGTTTCATCACCGCTGAAATAAATTATGAACATTTCATACTATGGTACATTAACACACACAGGCATTAAAATGCGTTCTGTATTCAAAAAAATCTAAGATAAGGATAATATGACCAGAGGGCGAGCCTATTATTGCAAAGAATCAGCATTGTCATTGAATGTGACAGTTGCCAGCCTTTTGGGCATTTGTCCCATTGACAGCAATGAGGATGAATTTTTTATACATAACACAAATTTATATTATTTATAAGTTTGGTGTATATTTAATAATGGGTATAAATTGTAAAACAATTAATAAATAAAGTAGACAGAGATTGTACGATGTTACAACATGAATAAAAGTCTTACCTATTGATCACGTTTAGAAGAAATACCAGCGCCTGGTTACGTAGTCTAGAATTCGTATTCGGATCAAAAAGCGACGAAAACACAACCTGAGAAAGTAAACACAATTATAAAAACCATGGCTTTTTTGACAACTCTAAACATATTATAGTACGCCCGACGTATCTTGGCAAGTGTGAAGTTAGCTGATTAGCTGCGCAGTAGACAATTATGTTCGTAAAAGATCCATTGCGCAGCCAAACGGCTAACTTCAGACTCGCCTAGACACGTCGGCCGTACTGTACCACCTACTAACTGTCAAAATATTTACCTGTACACAGTGGGGGAACATGATCGCCGGTCCGGTCGCCTTGTTTAGATACTGTATCAGTTTCAGACGGAGTCTCGTGCAAGCAGGCACCTATGAAATAACATAACATTCAGGCTGACTTTTAATACACTGACCATCTTTAGTAGAGGACTAGAAAAAATTATAAAACTAGCAGAAACTACTTAAAAAATCTCTTGTTCTGAACATTATGCTCAAATTTTTCGTTGGAACAGCATTTCCTTACATTTATTCACAATGATGTAGTGCCATAATAACAGTTGTTTATATTCATAAGAGTAAATTCACCATGAGAAAAATTACTCGAAAATTAATATAATATGTGTTGCTTACCTTGCGATCATCTGGAGGGACCTTCATGCCTCCCCATGTGCCCAAATATAGCGAGTACAATGGCGCGACTACTGAAGGCAGGGACCAATCGACTGAACTGTAAAAGTAAGTATCCATACAATGTGGTTTAATATTGAAATAATATGCAATAATATGGGGCCCAGAATAGACCCTTGCGGATCCCAAAACGTTGCTACTTGATGCTCAAAACAAAGCTGTAAAAATCTTTGTAAATCACCTGTGACTTATTAAGGCGAGATTCACAGACCGCGCTTTGACTTTACTCTTCTAAATTATGTAATCCTGTATACCTTATTCTTTTACCTACAATGAGCATACTTGTATGGAATGCTTGTTCATGTTCGGTTAAAGGAATATATACATTATTTGCATCAACGTAAGGTTGTTTAAGTACTGTATTTACCTGTTAACCCTTATGAGAGGACTGTTTGCGTGATTAGCGACACTGAACCTTGAGTCCGCTGCGGCTACGATCAAAGTCAGTAAAGTGTCATTCATGTTGAATATATCCTTGCCTATGAAGTTCACTATAGACAGCTTCATCTGGAAATTATTTATGGTTAATGAGTTGATAGACATCCTATTATTTGCTCAATATCCTTGAAAGAATAGGTGGCAAACTTGATTCAAATACAATACTTGTACCTATAGAGTAGCATACTGTACTGCTCATAAAATTGGGCATAAAAACAATGGCTCTAATTTACCTATATTTTTATACATTAATTATTATTGTACCTGAAATGAGAATGTATGACTAGATTTTAAATTAGAAGAATTGGCTTCTGAATGTACGAGGGCAATCTTATATATTTTTAGAGACAAAATCTCAAAACAAAATGTAATTATACGCAATTACACACAGACACTATGGGGTCACTTTGATTAAACATGCTAGATTTCAGTACATTGATTCGATTCACAGATATTATTTTTTGACTAATACAATTTCAAAAGTGAATAGACACATTATTATTTGCCATACCTCTTCAAGCTGGTTAGGATTCAACTGGTTCTTGTCAATAATACGTTTGTACGTCTTCATACTCATACCAGGCGGTACTTGGAACTCACTCTCACCAGGATTTGGTAATGCCCTAAAATAAAAGCAGTAATATTAATAAAATTATTTGCTAAAGTGAAAAGAAAGACATCAAAGATATTCTAAACATTGACTGACAGAAACCTGTGATGCTTTGATCAAAATCATATAAAATACAATCCAAGTAAAGATTTGCCACTTTAAGAACCCCGAAAATTTAAAAAGATACTTATATTTAAACATGAAAGATTTTAGATTACTTTCATTTTACTTGATGAAACCCCCAACATAGTTCAATTAACAAAATTATAAATAACTAGCTTCTGCCCGCGACCGCCTCCGCGTTTTTTTGTACAAAGCAAAATTTTAGGATGATTGGTTTAGTGGTTTAGACGTGAAAAGGTAACAAATAAACAAACCTACTTTCGCATTTATAATTTAATTAGTTAGGATTAGTATAGATAATACTAAGACAATCTTACCTGTACGGGAGGAGTAAAACATCAGTGGCAAACTTGAGTATCAAATTGGCAACCTTTGGCTTCTCCTTTAAGTTCAGATCCGTTTCCTTGATATTGCCCAGCAGTGGCATGACTAGCATCAATATACTGTAACAAACGCATTTAAATTGTAATACAAGACAAAGATTGGCGAGTTTCTTCAGAAAGGTCGGGCATGCAGTACTCGTAACCGGCATGCTTGTATAACCAGATATATGAATGTGGATGAGAAGGAAAGAGTATACATATAAGGATCGTAGCAGGTGGTGTTATGTGGTTTTTGTCAACGCTCATGTGAAAAAGGAGTGAATGGTATGTAAGAGAAAGATCAAATATGATATGAAAAAATAATATGGTGGGGAATGATTGAAAAATAAAATATGTTTATTTACAAGAGATTCCACACACTGTGGTGGCTATTAGAGATTTTTTGTCAATGGAAGCTATTCATTTCTTACCCATCCTGATGTCCCTGTGGTTTGTTCTCAATGGCTTGTAACAAAGATGGAGCCAAACTGAGCTGTTGTTCACGGGGCAGTCTCGGGAAACCCATAGTGATGTATATGATTGAGAAGTTCTGGAACAAATACATAATTATAAGATTTATTTGTTCTTTAGTGATGGCACTGCAATAATTTATTTTACAATTCTTTCAATAGCATAACAAACATTTGCATTCATGAGAATATATATTTTCTAGTATTCATTGTTTCTTTACATCATGTCTTTTTATTCATGACAAAGCATAAAATAATGGCCGTTTCAAGGAAATCTCTAATGATTATTGAAATGGCGCCAACAATATGACAAATGTTTACTAAATTACAACATTATTGCAATGATGGTGATGATGATGTGATCGGACCGATTTCAGGGATTGCTGCTTGTAGTTGCCATTTGTGTGCTTGCATGTAGCGTATGTAGCCAATCTTCTTTGTGAAGATCCTTGCACAGAGAGCACACCATGGATATAGGTAATTGCCACAGTTAGTCAGACTTTTATTTAGTCACACTTAGCATGAAGGTCAAGGCGCCACTGTACTTCAAAATAATGAACTTTGGTTTACCATTTTAATTTCTTATTTCAATACTTACAATAATGAAGCTGTTGGAAGTGGGCTCTTTATACAGCTGCAGCAGAGTCTGCACGGGCAGCTGCACGTTAGCACGGCACTTCACTCTCTTGTTCACATGCACCAACAACTCCATTACTTTGGTGCGCACCTAGAGTGATAGAATGTGTTATCATTGTATCCAATCAATTAGGAAATAAAGCCATAATAATGGAGAATTAATGCAATCAGTTTTGTTGGCATGGTAACAAATTTCTGTCGGCGAATAATGGATATTTTATTGAAGAGAAATTGAAAAGGGGAGTTCTGTATCATTTGATACATACTTACATTATTTCTTGCTCTCCTGGATTAAAATTACAGGCTTTATAGTTTTAACACAAGATCATATTGTAATTTATATAAAGACCAGCTAAAATCAAACCGTTGTTAATCCTGCCATTATAATTTTATGTAAATAAACCAACTCTGACCTGCTCATGAGGTGATGACAGCTTCAAAATCACAGGTGGAAGGAACCGGCCGAGACAACTCTCGAGCTGGTCATCACTATCTGCGTTACCCAGACGCAGAAACACGCGATCCAGAAGCACTGGAAATTATAAAATGAGGCATTTAAATAATCCGGACAAACAGCCGGTGGACGCGAGCTAGGTTATCGCGCATTTTAACATATTTTATTAAAATCTGATATTTGTTTACTTACACAAATCGTTGGAACAATCGTTTCCACTCTCCGTTACTTCCATTTCAGACATTTTCGAGGTTTTAATTCACAATAACTCCAGAAAGTTTGTGTTGAAGATGACAAACAAAAATATTTGACAGCTGCTTTGGAGCTTGACGTTTTACTCAACGTTTCATTCCAAGCTATCTTCGCAAATTATAAAATACTTTCCTTTTCTCAGCATTGTGGTCAAATCTGGAAGGGGTATGGGATTAAGAGAATATTAACTTTCTATTCTCTCTTTTCATTACAAAGCCTCGTGATAAAAAATATGATGAACCGCCAGGACACTGGTAACTAATTTTCTTTGCTATAAGGAAGAGTGTAAGTTGGTAAAACACGCCCACAGCCTGAAGGGTAGGCATAAATAGATAAGCTACAAGTTTCTCGGCTTGCGATCTCATTGTGATCGGGTTCCGCGTCAAGTCGGGCCTGAAGAACAATGTTGGGCCTTGAGTACCTACGTACCTACTCAATTCTTCTATGTCTGTCTTGTATGTCTGTTCAATACTGATGTGAGATAAGTTGCTCTGTAGATATAAAACAAGCGTCCAATAGTCAGCATAGCTAGCATTCCACAGACTATTAAATAAAGGTTATACAGTAACAATAAAACGTCATTTTCTTTTGTTTCATCGAAGTTTCATCAATTAGTGATCATTAGGTATATTTATTTAAAGATTGAGCTAAATACATAACGTAGTTTACCAATTATAAAAAATGGAAATAGAATAATGTAATTAAAGTAGAAATAATTCAATAAAATTATGCTCACTTAATGCTGAGTACACACTGAATGATCAACCAACGAATGTAGTATGTATTTCGTTAAAGGACCTCTCCTTGAAAGGTCAAATGCTATAAAACCTTTGATGACTCAGTATGTACTCAACACAAGCTGAAAGTATTCTATAAAAAAAAAAACAATGTCACACTACTTTTAAACATAACACAGCATTCAATCACTAATTCGACATAAAAAAAAAACCTTATAAAAAACTATATTTAATTAATACTTAAATTTTGAATTCCATAACATTGAATCAACTTATCAACATTTAGTAAATATTTTTTTAATTTCATTTCTATTAGGAATGTCTTCAATCCAATGCTATACTAAATAAGAAACTCACATACTTCACACCTAAAAATATTTCAACACTCATTATCAAATATGATTTGTATATTATTGTACAATAATCATTGGTCTTACAGTCGCCAGCCAATACTTTACAAAAAAGGCCAACACATTATTTATAGCTGGCCACATTTTTTTTTTTGTGGTGATTTTTTTAAATAGTATTCTAGAACTATATGGTTCATATTGGCAGAGATTGTCGTGGTCGCTCAGAGATCCAGGGCGGCTCGTCATTGCCGCGTGTTTTCTTTAGAGTGTGGCGACCCTGACAGTAGTAATAGTCTGCGGAGGCACTGAGAGAACGGACAAATACAATTGTACATTTACTTCACTTTGTGCCCTTATAGGGCAAACATACGTGGACAGAACGCTTGTGTACCCTGTACGTATCTCTACAGAGAATTAACCTATCAAATCCTGCACAGGCTTCGTTCGTTACATTCGATATTTGATAAATTCTAATAGTAGTGCTTGCTCAATGCCTCCGCACCCAAGTAATGTCATGCTGAGCATGAAGCACGTCACTTGAACACCGAGGGCGTCAGCTCCTGTGCTACTCGATGCCGTGCGCGAAGATCATGACGAGGCCAGGTTCTACCATCATATGCTCGTCTACGTGCGTGTTGTCGCAATGTAGGACCAGCACCGCTTGCTTACCCGGCACTCTTTTGCACACGTATTTTTCATATAATCTGTAAAAAAAATATTTTTATGATTACTTTTGTTTGGAAATCTTCGGAAGTTGCGTTTGAAAAGATGTTGCGTTATTTTCGTAACTAATACATATTCGCCTACTTTAATTATTAGAATGAAATAGTGCCTAACTATTAACATGATTCCTTGCATGAAAATTGCTGTTTCTAATTATTCTGGATTAATCCAATCACAAAATAGAAACTATCTTATAAATTGTATATCATGCAGCAAATTTTTTGCTAAAATTTTAATATTTTAACCAGTGGCTTTGTGTTTTTGTCCAACTTAGTTGATATAAGTAGTATTAATAAAACTTGCCTCCTATTATTTTGTCTGGTTTCGAGTGAGGACAGGCCGGGTGGCCACCGCCGTTCATGGCAATTTTCCATAAGGTCATCTATTATATGAGGTGGGCAACCAGATTCTGATAAACTTCGCTTGATCATCATCTGAAACAAAGGTTATATGAATTAATGATACATACTGCTTATTAAATTTCAAGGAACTTTTATTTAGTCAATTTATTTCAGAATAGTTCAATATCCCTGATCATAGTAGTAACACTACTGTATGCCAAAGCAAATTATTTTTCACTTTTCGAGACTAACCATATGAAAGTAAATCAAAACTATACATACATCCATAACTAAGTGAACGCGTCTCACACACTCATAACCAAGTCATATTATTGAGTAGAATTATGCTATATTGCAAAAATTACGATTGTAAACAGTATGAATGCTAATCCTATCCTTGAAATAGCATTCCAGTAAGTCATCTATTCATGTATTGATGATAATAATAACCTTTATTTGCTTGAAATATTGTATTTTACAGATCTTAAAATAATAAATAGTTCTTCATATTCCGCCTACTAAGTTGCTGTCGTTGATACAGTAATACGTGAAAAAACATATTTGTGTGCATTTTCTTAATGCAAACCAGCCAAGTATGCAGGAGGTATTATAGTGCACAAGTGTGTGTGCAAACACAGGTGCACAAGTGTGTGCGCAAACACAGGTGCACACTCTCTTTTATAACTCTCATAGTCCGACGGGACAGCAATCCGACACGACTGGAGAGAGATCAGACACAGGACCAACAGCTTTACGTGCTTTCCGATGCACGGGGGTGTCACACCACCAACTTCCATACTCCATCCGGGCTGCTACTGAGAAATCCCAATAACACTTTTTGCGCGACCTGGAAATCGAACCCAGGACCTTTCGCTCAGCTCGAGGACGCAAGCGCGACTGCTTGCGTCCTCGAGACCAACGAACCAATTAAGAAGAAGATAAATATATCATACCTGTAACACGTCATCAGGCGTGGAGATCATGCCGCCCCAGCGAGTGACTCTCGCGCGCGCCAGTGAGTTGGCCCAGCGGACCACTTCCTCTCGCTCCATCTGGTCAGCTAGCGCGCGCATAGAGGGGTTCGACAGACGCATCGCTCGCATGAATTCCTGACACAAATATTATTACAATTAACATATAACATAACATACCATCATGTCTGTATTTCTCGAAGGGATAGGCAGAGGTGTACCAATGCACACCCACAGTTCGCCGGTATGTTTTAGGTCCTATGTAGGGAGCGAGCCTATTGCCATTAATACCTGGCACAAATCCAAACTCTGAGGTACTTTTGAGAATTTCATAGAAAATTCCAATAACACTTTGCTTGACCTGGGAATTGGACCCAAGACCTCTAGCTTAGGACCATTAGGCCAATGAGGCAGTTGTCATTAAAATTAATTACCTCCTAAAATTCATTCACATTGCATAGTTGTTGCATGTTGTAATTTAAACCTTATATGAATGTGTTTAATGATCACATGACGAGAGCTTATGTTTTGAAACAGCTATTTTCATAGTGGATAGCAATTCAATAATAATGGCATAAGTGCCTATTACATTATGAAATCATTATTGCGAACCTTGCAATTTATTTCTCAGTTACAAAAGTAAGTTTATTTATATTAAATTGCAATGCATATTAAAAATAAAATGTATGATGTTGTTAAGCAGCTATCGTAATATGCTACATGCTGTGCCATTATATGACTGGGAGCGAGCCTATTGCCATTAACCGACAAATAATAAATTCGAGCTCTTACTGAGAATTTCACAGAAAGACCCAATAACACTGTGCTCGAAATCAACCAAAAGATCTCTAGCGTAGCAGCCGCGCATGTTGTTTTATTCGCTCATGATTCACTATGATTCCAAAATTACACATTGTGCCAAACTTTGCTTGGTTCTGATAGTTTGAAATGCTTATCTAAATATACCGTACTCATGTATCAAACATACACATACACAACATACTTTCAACAATGCCAGTTCTCGTTTATGTTCATTTATCACAAGTCTCTGTTCAGCCAATTCCTGTTCGTAGTCTTTCAATTTTCCCTGATGCGTTGCGATGAGGGCCCGTAGTTCACGAACACAGTTGTGTTCTGCTAGTTCATCTTTTGGTATCACAAGTCCGCAACCCGCTTCACATGGCATTGGTCTTTTGGGATTGTATTCACCTGGAAACAAGACAATATAATTAGTAATTAACTAATGTTATTTTTATCTTATCAGTCACCATCTAATAACTTAATGGGTGACTAGAACATAACAGACGGGTGATTAGATCAGCCAGCTATTAAAATTTCTTAGTGATTTATTTTGTTTTATTGTTTAATTTGTCCATTTGTTAGCTAAACATATTGTCAGCAAATTGGTTTACCATCAATCTTCAGGACTTTATTCAGAGGTTTTTTCAGATTGATGAAACAAACAAGAGTATAATATTGAATAAAAACATGTACCTGCCAGTCTTGGTTCAAAAATTAATCTTAACAATGGGACCTTCATTATAAAAAAAAATTACAAAAACTTAAACATACATTCAACTAAATGAGACGCCAGTGAATCCAGTTTCAGTACAGCGTTGCACCCATGAGGTGCATTGTCACAACTCGTACACAGTCTATAAAGTAAACAGTACATTTATTTATAATAACATCTTATTCTTTTTCAAACTAGTTTATGAATTACTAGACTAAATGTGAATTGATTCAATCAACAATAATGTTTTGATTCATTACTCCATATACAATGATTCAAATAATCTTCATAGAATCCATTATCTAGCTATTACAACATAATTGCTATTAAACTCATGGTATTTATTATATAAGCCATTGCAAAACAATCACAATGTGTGACCTACAAACCAGCGGCCAATAAGAAACCATGACATTCTTGAGAAATAATCACCTTGATAGTAAGTTGCGTAGTATTCTGGGAACAGGTCTGAGCTGGCTCGCGGTGACGGCCTGTCGGTCCACTGGGCAGGTGGGCTGGCGACTGATCCACTCCGTTATACAAGCACGACAGAACGCGTGCTCGCAAGCAGGGGCCTGCGTACACAATTACACCCATTCATAACATTATACTAATTGCACACACTTCCTACTTAAAAACAATACAGAAAATTAATACAGACCTGAAGTGGGTCCTCTAGAACCCCTGAACAAATAGGACAAATAAGTTCTTCATCAACGTCACCTTGAAATCTTTTGATTTCAAATCCCATGTTTGTTATTTTCACTCAGGATTGACAAACATCAGTCCGGTGTGTACTTGCGTGGAATTTGGACTATTTATAAAACTGCAATTGAAGGAAATGATAAAAAAATCAGCACAGTTTGCTTTGCTTTTTGCTTTCCTTCTAAATGATTTTTTATTTCAACAACGTTACCACAGACTGCATATCACATTGAAATAATGATGTACGCCAGGAAATGTCAAACAATAGTGACAACCATTTAGTCGAATCAAAAGTAATTATCGACTTAGGTCACCTCTATTAACGATTGAAAGAAAAAAGATTAGTCTATGCTGCTAATGTTGCCATGTATTTTATAAAATGTCCCTGCATTTATTTTAAGTCTAAATCGTTGCAGTGGAGCTTTGCTTTTACAGTGTTTATTTTTCTATTATTCCATTTCACCTACAGGTACGAATATAAAGTAGTATAACAATTGTGTCAAAATCCAGAATAAAAAGTGGGTTGAAATTCAATAAAAGATTTTACAATTTTAGGACTTGCCCGTAAAATGGCTAGTAATTTTATTTTGGTAACATTGTACTCGTCCTGCCATTTGCCAACGAAACTGCCTATTCTTTTTTTCTGCCATTGTAAAATGGATCTGGGCAAAGGGTGCTGATAAAACACAGTTTTCTTCTTAATTTATATAGAAAAATCACAAATTTTGAGTTCAAAATGAGCGTCTTTAAATCAGCCATGGGCTATTTCAGCTCAGGAGGCGCTAACGGTGGCAGTGATAATGATTTTGTTGGTCAATTTGTTGAAATAGGAAATATGAAATTGAGAGTTAAAAAGGTGATCGCAGAAGGTAAGTCATTATCAAATTGTAATAACTACTTCATGCTCGGCCTACGATTACTCTAAACATGATTGGTGTTGTCGTCTTTCGTGTAGGTTAGTGCAGTAGTACACGTACCGAAACGTCATATAAATTGGGGGCGTAAGGGTACATTGTCCGACAAATGTTTGGGGTCGTTACTTCGTTATGATGAGCATATCCGTTATGACACTCGAGCTAATTTCGCTGCGCTATGGTGACCGAACATTTAAATTACAATGACTTTAGCATAGTTATGTTGCATTAATTCTTTCTGTAAAGTTTGAAAAAAATATTTCTGACTCTTATTAGTTTCAGGAAAATAACAGAACTCCAAACTGCTAGCACAGAATTAGATTTCACTTGTATCAATCTTGCATGTTCTAAGGTCATATAAATTAGTTTGAGCTCTGATTCATACTGATGTAGAGTGAATGAAAAAATTATTGGTTTATCAGCAGATATGGTTCTTGTAACAGACTGTAATATTATCTTTCATATACTTACTATAAACTGCCAGGCTGTGTTCTGTTGATACTACCTGTTTGCCTCTAAGGTCTTTCCCCTGTAGAAGGACAATTTGCAAGGAGATATTGTTAGCCCATACTTATAAATGAATTGTTTAATATAAGACTTCCAGGATTCTGTAACTTTTAGTACTGAAGAGAGAATCAAAGAGTGGCGGATTGGTGATCCCACTATGACATACCAGTAGACATAGAGTAAAGCTTATGCACATTGATATGGGTTAATCCTTGTTGTTTTTTGAAGGCTGTTACTCCATATAAAGTCCTTAGTTATGCTCCCTTATTAAACTTTGTCACAATTCATTTAATCAATTCTTTAGAGTATAATTTTTCTCTAAAACCATTCCATTACTTTATTTTCCACTAGGAAATTCTACAGGAAATATTGCTTACTATGAGTAATCATGTTTTATCCACCAGGAAATTTTTAACAGGAAATTGATTTTAAAACCAATTGAATTGGTCCATTGACAATATTCCTACTAAGTCCTTTCTATTTCAGGTGGTTTTGCTTTTGTGTTTGTTGCTCAAGACGTATCCACGGGCACCGAATATGCCTTGAAAAGGCTAATGGCAGCTGACGAGCAGGCAAACAAAAATATTATACAAGAAATTAGCATATTAAAAAAATTATCAGGTCACCCTAATATTATCAAATATATAGCAGCATCTTTTATTGATAAGGCGAAGACATCACATGGGATGGGAGAGTATTTGTTGTTGACGGACTTGTGCAGTGGTGGAAGCTTGATGGAAGCTCTGCAGAACAGAGGGCAGGCTTTCCCACTTCCTACCATACTTAGGGTGTTCTACCAGACGTGCCGGGCAGTGCAGCACATGCACGCACAAGTGCCTCCTATCGCACATCGTGATCTCAAACTAGAAAATTTCTTAATATCCAATGAAGGTAACATTTTTTGTCTTATAATAATCTGCATGGTGCTTATGGAAGATTTGCGACTGTAATATTTATTAGGGTGTGTTCTAATTGTCTTTATTGATTATTGTAGGTACAATAAAATTGTGTGATTTCGGTTCAGCTACAACAGATATTTATTCACCGAATCCTTCATGGAGTGCTAATCAAAGAAATATGTTAGAGGAAACTGTAAGTCGTCCTTTATTTATTCTTATGTGACTCTTATTGGACTATTTTCTTTATTACTTATGTAACAGAAATAACAAAATCACCTCTTGTTTCTTCATTTCCAGTTGGCCCAATTCACCACTCCTATGTACAGAGCACCAGAAATGTTAGACACTTGGGACAATCGCAAAATTGATCACAGTGTAGATGTTTGGGCACTAGGATGCATTCTCTACACACTGTGCTATATGCAACATCCTTTCGAAGATTCTGCTAAACTTGCAATTCTAAATGGAAACTATAATCTTAACCCCAATGATCAACGTTATAAATGTTTTCATGAAGTTATAAGTGAGTATAATAACGTCTTTCATTCAGTGTTATGTTTTGTACGTGAATAAAAAAATGTGACTGTGGTGTGTGTTGTTCCCAGGTGGTTGCCTATCAGTGAACCCCGAGGAGCGCTTGACAATAAGTAGTGTGCTGGAGCGATTGGCGGCGATAGCGGAGTCCAATAATGTCAATCTCAAGCAACCACTCAAATTTGAGCGTAAAAAAGTTGAACAATCTGTGGCCACTAGCTCGCCAGGTAATAAGAAGTCAAGTAAATATTACACTACCATATCCTAAGAGAAATGTCGCGGCGCGGCACGTTCAACATTTTGTGATAAATTCGAGACAGAGTCGCCTAAACGTTTACATTGAGTTGCGAGCGCGCGTTTCACTACTCCATACCCTACGGACCATCGTTCTGTTCTGTTGCATTAAATACTCGAGCTAAAAATGGTCAAGTATTTTTTGACTTTTTACACTCAAATTTTTTTTATTTTTTCCATATATTTATTTTGAGTTCCTTAGAAAGGTTATTAAACGAAATGTGAGATTTATTTACATTCCAATGTTGATTATCACCAAAAATTGAACATCACCAAAGGTAAGGCAATGTTGAATAAATTGTTCTCTGAATGAAATAAGGTAGTATAGCATTTATTTGACTTGAATCAATATTGATTATTTATGTTGCTTCAATGCTGAAATGCGTTAACATGACGTTGGTAAAGTTAGAGATTTAATACTTTCGAGCATTTCTGTGTTTACGGAAGAGGCTCAGACTGCATTTACAGAGTGCAATATTAGCCATGATGTTTCATGAACAGTGAAAGTTAATAAGCTTTAATTTGATATTTAAGTCTGATTATGAAAGAAGACTTGAAAGGTATCACAGTGATAGAGAAATAGAATGGTCACTAAAATTATAAACAAGATTCCTAGATAAAATTGAATACCATGTGTCGCAAATTCTTCTAACATTCTTCTTGAATAATCTTATTACCAAAAAAGTCAGTGTGCATTTATGAAATGCATACCTTTTATAGCTAGATAGGATACTTGTCGCTAGTTAGAATCTTTACTATATTTTAGGTGTAATTATTAAACTGTCTATACATTCCTGTAACTTTATTGGGCTATATATACAATTTCACACCAATGTCTAAACCCCTTACTATATTAGGTATATTATTTTTCTATATAGTCTAATAGTTAATATAAAACAAATATCCAGTATAGAGACAAATGTACAGTGGTACTAAATCTGGATATTGACTAGTATATTATATGGTATATATTGGCTTCTAATAACACGTTGGAGAGTATATCTGTGAACTAACATTGGTTGCGGTGGCGCCGCGGCTCATCGTGTTGGCATTTAACGGTATTGGTGGCTTGGTGGTCTCGGCACCCTCGCGCACTTGTCACGTAGACTATATTTTGGCTCTTATATTTTAAGTTATTTGTGTGTATATAACTAGTCTAATACTTAGATCGGTGTATTCTATTACACTGCTTGTTATCACATCTTATTACATTTGTGTTGATGCAATCAAACAGATTAGAATCATGGATCAGTCCAAACCTTCCAGACAATATAAGGAAATGATATGTTAAACTGAGGTACAAGTATTGAATTAGAGTAGATTTATATGATATTATAGAATACATGATGTTTAACGTTCATACTTATGTCATTAGTTGATATCACAAGAGTTAGTGTTTCTATAAACACTATGTCTTACATTTATGTCATTGAATCATTATTTCTGTTGTGCATATTATTATTTAGTCATGTGGGAGCTTAATATAAATAAATAAATGAGTATATTCTTCACAGCCGTCGTTTGATTTTATTTCTAACGCATTTTGAGTGGCACAGATAATGAAAGTGAGCTCTGTGATTGGGCGCTCCGTGTGAGGACAAATGTGGGTATTTTGTGTTTGTAACATATGCTCTGTGTTACTGATCCGATTCACGTTCGCTTACAACTAACATGATGGTACGCACTGTAGATCTACTGGTTGCACTTACGTAGACACGATTGTAAACTTAACTACTAACAATTATTCATTTGGTGTAAATTACTAAGACTCATTAACTCATTGTTACTTCTATTGGGTGTCTAAAACCGCTGGTAGTATAATATAGTTTTGAGGTTCAAAAGACAGTAAACTAAAAATTATCACAGAACAGGACGAAATACATTAAAAAGATTGTGGTTACTTACTTTACATCGCAACATACAAACTGCTCAACTAGTTCTTAGCCTGACTTCAGACACGTTTGAAATCGTGATATTATTCATCCCGTATCAGAAAAAAAAAAACTTGCCCAATAAACAGGACTCAATGTCCATTCGGTAGTTTGCTACCTCGGCTATAACTATTGCATCGAAATCAGTTCAATAGTTTAGCAGCGGAAACGTACCAAACAGACAAACTAAACATGTTCCCACTTTTAAGCAAACTGAAGACTGAACAAAATAATTTAACTCAAATTAAATATTCCAATTAACTTTTCCCCATTTAACACTCATTTGTTATATGAGTAGCTATTTTTCCTCACGATATCAAAATATAAAAGTAACGTGATATCTACGCGTTAGCCAATTGTAAACTTTTTCACATAACTATGTACAATGATAGCTCGTTTATACCGAGTCCTAGCAATGTGTGATGCGTAGGAGTGCCATAATTGTATCCGGCGCGTAGTTGAGCTTGATTTACTCGCCCGCTTGGGTCATACGGTGTCGGACACGAGTCCTACTGACAAATAAACTAATAAACATCTTGTTATATGGCTTCATATTACTACTTGAGACTTCTTGAGTGGTTTCTCTATTTAGATTTTGTTCAAATCGGATAGTTATGACATTTTTATTATTAGATTTTGTTCATCTCAATATTTATTGTTATTTGTCATTTTTCTGCTTTGGTCTTTGGTTCGTTAAGAAACGAAAATTCCTAATTTTATCATGATTTCACATTCATTATGTTTTAAAAAATGAAACTGAAAGATGTACAAAAAATACAGGGATAAATAGCCATGTAAATAGTTAAATATTTTGGAAATATCAAAGTAGTATTTCGAGCACATTTTCACGGCAATATTAATTCATCTTTTTATTAATTATTATGAATTATTATATTTTTCATTTATTCTTTACTTCACTTATATTTACTAACACTATATCATCATAAAATTATTTCTTACAATTAATTATTATATCTATTACCTATGTTTATCTAATCTTGTAAGATAGAATACCGTATTCAAACTATTAAGTAGGCCTGACGGTATGCGATATAATATTGAACTAATAATGAAGAGGCATGAAAAATAAATACTTTAATTATTGTTATTTTTAGTCAATTTTAATGAATGGAATCTGCCATGCATGTTAGCCTGTGAAACAAGGAATCAGTGCTTATATTTTATTTCTTTTGAATGGTCATAACACATTGCATGTACCTGTTTGTAGTGTCAGAAGTCTCTCGCCTCTTTTTAACAAAAAAAAAAATATTTTAATTTATTTTTTCTTAAGTGAACGCGCTGCGTCGCGGTTGCTGGCTATGTGCAAACTATAAATCATTTGATACCGTAATCATAAGTATTGAATTAAGATAGTATATTGAAATCAACTTCATTGAAGTGTTTACAATCAAATCTATTGACACATTTATATCAGATTATGTACTTACTACAGCGTGAGATAACGCTCATTCGCTAACGAGACAACTTTAGCGAATCGATTACTAAAATGTATGAGCGTCAGTTGCTAGAGGGGCGTGGAACTTCTGTCTTGTAGAATAATGTGTATGCAATACATATCACGTTTTCTTTTTCATTTTAGGTGTTTTCAACTTTTTCGGATGCCCAATAGTTTTCTCGTTTAAATGACCCGCTGCGCTAGCATGAACCCTTGCATCGGACACCCATCACACATTGACGCTTGCTAGAACCATTGGATATGCTCGCAATGATGAGTATTCATTGTTTTTATTTATTAATGTTTAACTATATTTAATAATGTTGTTATTGCCTTTAGAATATTTTATCTTAAAAACCACTCAACGGTTTTTTGTGTTTGGCAGCGATGTACCAATAATTTGTTTACTAAATTCGATGTTTTTTTAAGGCAAAATTAATTTGTATCTAATCTTTGACAAACAGAGCAGCTATTATATTTGTATAGAACCGTTTATAGTAGTTTATACAGATTTGACGATGACAATAATATTACAATTCTCTTTGTATTTAAATAAACCCAAGGCTATAGAAATCGTAGGTCCGTCCTATACTTAGGTCTTAGTGTAATTCTACTTTTTCCAAAAAAAATATCCTTCTACGTTGTAGCCTAATTAAAAGACGGTATATAGTCTAAATTTCTAATGTAACTGTTGCTTCATTATTATAAAATAAGTCAACCTTCCAACTATATTTCCACATTCCATGAAAAGGTACAAAAGTGAAGTTGTCGGTCGATAGTATTAATTAGTTACCATAATTGTTATGTAATTACGAGTTTAAGATTTCTGTTATATCACATACAGTACCTATACAATAGGATTCGCCTTGGTACTTATTAGAATCTATATAAATACAATGCATTTTTACCTGCATTCCAAAAAATATACCTAAATTAAACATTTATGGTTAATTCGTACGTAAAATTCGCCTAAATATAGATCTGCGTAAATTTCAGAACTTTTAGTTCATAGTATCAGATCTATCGAGTGCTGCGGTGTTTTAACTTATAAAACACCGCAGCGCGTGGTGAAATGTTGCATAGCAATAGTAGTCGTTGACTCACCTAAATCAGTTTCTATTCTGATCATCAACATAATAAAATACAACATAGTTTATTGTTCAGTTTCCTACAAAAATACTCGTATATTAAAAAAGGGAAATTACCGCTATTGCCATGTTCGAATAAATCAATCAATAATTCATTATAATAGTTCTCGTTAGACCACCAAATCAAACTGCGCTGTGAAAATATGATCTTAGATTGCAAACTCTGCTCCTTGATTGGTCGCGGGCAGGGATCGATCAGATTGCAATACAGAAAACGACTGCTACCAAGTGGGGAATCTTAAAAAAAAATAGATATCAATGAATGCGTGCTTCAGAAATAATGGTTTAATTTATAGTACACTGGCAAGTACTTTTGCCATCTGCTTTATAAACTAAAAACAAATATTCCATTAGGTGCTTCTAATTTATATTCATACATATTCCATTTAATTTAGGAAAATAGGCATTTGCCCCAATTTATGTCAAAATATATTCTCAACTTGAATTTATTAGATCAAGTTTACACTAAGATATAAAAATGTTAGTATCTTGCTTACTAAAGCATTGAATTTACTGGTTGAAAGAAAATATTTTTCTATTTTAAATATCCAAGTCTTCTGTAGTTCCAAGTATTCCGTAGAATATAAAAAAGTATTACCTATTATTGCGGGTTCTGTAGAGACAGCCATGTTGACGCATTTTCTATTTCTCTTTAGCAATTTTAAAACCGGGGCGTTACCAACTGGGACATATAATATGAAGGTCGTAATGAGTAATAGTTTTTATTTTATTGATAAAAATGATGCGTATGCGCATATCGGTCGATATGTTGCCTATAGTTACACAGGTGCCGTAAAAGTAGGTTTTTGATTTATTATTTTGCCGGTTCAGACTCATTTTGTTACTATACAGTAAACAAAATTGAAGGTGTACATAAACAAATCGTTTGCGTGTTGGTAACGATCCAACTCTTTATTATTATTATTTTTAATTTCGAGAACATCGAAAATGCGCCAACGTGGTGTGTTTAATACAGGCACTTTTAAGCACTATTATTACCAATAGGTAAGTAAAATTGTTTATTTTTTTTAAATACCTTTTTAATGTGTTCAAAAATATTATGTTTTGTAAATGAGTATATTGTTGTGATGTTAAACATTCTTCATTATATTCGCTGATTTCAAATATTTTTTTCTTGAAACTTTTGATATGATTGAATGCACATGTGATTTTTTAACAATACTGTTTTGTTTTATATTATATTCGAATAGTTAATTTAAAAGAGATAGTGTTTAGACGAGCAATATTTTTGTTACTATTTAGTCGTTTAAGTGTAAACGTGTAAGATATTTAATGTTAGAAATAAATATCTAGTACTCTATATTGTTGTTTTAGTAATGTTACCAGGAACCTTGTGATGTTTTTGACACTGACATAATGTTAACACAAGTACTTGAATTCTTTTAGGACTAAATACACTTATTCAGCTCCATTCAGCTTTTGTCCATAGGAAACACTATTCTCGTATGGAGATGCGTACGCATGCGTTCAGCTTTTCGCGTCTGAACGGATGCGATACAAAACTGGCGTTTTCTATAGATAGACGAAAGCTAAATGGAGCTGAATATGTGTATTTAGTCCATTTACCAACATTACAACGTGCTTATCAATTAATTTGTGTTGGTTCTCAGAATCAAAGAGTAAGTAAGCTAAGACAGAGGGAATACAGGCTATATGATAACTATGTGTGCGAGAGAGAGAGATAGTTAATCATCGGTCTATTGCGATTGTTAAATGATCTACCTTTGAGCAGGTTCAAATTGTATCAATAACGTTGTCTGACTATTGTTTAACTTTAACACAATAACATAAGGATTAAAATTGTATTACAATTAAACTCAAACACCCTATATTAATTGCCTAGAAATGAGGATCGCCAAAATCCTCCGCCAGATTTACTTTCTTGAATATACATACATACCTGATAATTGTTACTTCCATAAAAAACGTCAGGTTAATTCAACTAAAACTTCAAAAGCAATTGACAGATTGACACACAACACGCGCCAAAATATCTGTCACTTTTTCTGTTTTATCTGTGAAATAACATTTTCTTTTTTATTTTAGCTGCCAAAGAGCCGGCGGCGGTTGTGCAGGAGGTGCCGAATTCTCGCCCCCCGGAGCCGAGCCGCCCCCCGCCACCCGCCCGCCCCCCGGCCGCCCCGCACTATCAACCTCCTTTGCCACCGACTCCTGCGAACTCGGGAGGATTATTCTCGTCTATCAAAGGAGGCGCTGGCAGCTTCCTTAAGAATTTGAAGGATACCTCTTCCAAGGTTATGCAAACTGTGCAACAGTAAGTATGGAAACTTTTTTTAAATCCTCTACTCTACGAGATCAGTACCTAACGAAATAATTTAAATAGTTATTATGTATGTATGTATGTATGGATAATTCAAACTATTTTAATCAACTCATCACAGAAATCTTTGCATTGCGGTTGCTCAATTGATGATAGAAATTAAAATATCAAAAATTTTAACACGTACACGTATAGTAACAGGCTTCCTCCTCGAAGACGACTAAATAAAATATATTATCTTTCTTTTAAAGATTGAAACCGGGCAAGTACCTACCTATTAATATGACTTTTTCAATCCACAAGTGCTTTCTAAAATTTTGGACATCACTGACATCGGTGAAAGAAACCATCGTGTGGAAACCTAGGCTTATAATAACTATACGTCTGAAATCAGCAATCCGCCTAGAGCAAGCGTGGTGATCAGTGTTCATGCCTTCTCAGTACGAAAAGAGGCCTTTGACTTGTAGTGGGACAATAAAAAGCCGGTATAATATTGTTTTCTTTCTTTTCAGGTCAATAGCTAGAACAGATTTGGATATTAGTTACATAACTAGTCGTATTATAGTGATGCCTTATCCGTCGGAGGGCTTAGAAAGCGCCTATAAAACTAACCACATTGACGATGTCCGGGTAAGATTTTATTTGCATCTTAGTCCATTGTTTCTGTCCTATGTAACTAAGGCGAATTTCATCAAAATTATTTTTAGTGTAAGTCTTAAGGCCGGGTCACACCGGATGCGTGGCGTGACGTGATGCGTGACGTGACGTGCATACGCGCGTGCGAGCACTGTCACACCGGCCAAGACCGGTGCAGCACACGTCACGCACGCACGCATCACGTCACGCAGAACTGCTGCACGCAGACGTACTAACGCAAGATCATCCAAAAATACAATAAACATTCGAGAAAAAATTGTTACATACTTTAACAATTGAAATTTTCTAATTTTTGTACTAATTTGAACTTACCATCTATTTCCAGCGTATTCCCAATTCTCTCCCATAATACTTTTTTTTGTACTCTTTATGTTTGGTGTTGTAGAGACATATTTGCGGACGATTTCTATTAGTTTTTCCTTTAAAATTGTCTCCATTGCGAAAAAAAACACTCGTAAACTGCTTTCTGTTTGTAAATAAATACAACTTTGCGTGCGTGCGTACGTGCAGCAATGACCGATGCGTATGCGTGCGTGCCCGGTGTGGCATCTAACAGGGAGCGCCATATATTACAACGTCATCACTGCACGCGCGTGTGCGACGTTGCCGCTCCGCTACTCACGCGTACGGACTCGGTTTGTGACAAGATGCGGCTCTGCGTGCGTGAGTCACGCGCGTGCACACGTCACGCATCTGGTCTGACACCTTTCTTACAGTTTCATACATTACAACTGGTGCGTGCACGCCACGCATCACGCCACGCATTTGGTGTGCTTTGGCCTTTAACCTGCGAATAAATTTTGAATTTTTGACAGTTATTTCAAACAAAACGAAAGTCGAATTTCGCCAAAATGAAATTCGACCTTATTATTAAGAACACACATACATCTCACACATAAATTTAAAGATTAAGCACGTAATTTACAAAAAAAAGATAACTAGAAAAATTAAAAAACACGACTGCCATGTCAAAAATTTTAACTAAAAAGCAAAAAAACAAGATTCACTTACAGACCAAACATGAAAAACTCGAAAACTGCTTCTACGAAACCTACACACAGAACCTATCACAGTCCGGACTTAGATAAGAAAGTCCGGACTTAGACTTCCACAGAGCGGAAGTCCCCCGACTACGATATAAACACACTTCTTTTGGGACAGTCGTATTAAAAATAATGTATTAAATACATCGGTAAATTGTAAATAGGTACCTACCCACACTCCCATTTCATGTACTCTATCATAGTCTAATTTTCCAGGCATACCTAGAAAGCCGCCACCCCGGCGGTAAGTACAGCATCTACAACGCGTGCCGCGGCTGCCGGCTGTCGTTCCCGCGGCACGTGCCGGTGACGGACGCGTGCCGGGCGCTGTGGCCCACGCCGGCACACCGCGCGCCGCTACTCGCGCCCACGTACGCGTTGCTGCAACACATGTACCAGTACCTGGGGAAAGATGAGCGGCAAGCTGCTGTTATTACGTGTCAGGTATGTGTTGATATCATTTTAGCCGGAAAACGTCCATTGAAGCCCTCAAAGCATCGGTAATATTCCGATCTGTCACCCCGCTTTGTCCCCTTATGGGGACAAATCAACGAGGGGACAATTCGAACTTTATCTACTCCTATAGAAGCGAATATCACCCCCCCGTCCCCGTCCCTGAGTTGCTAGCAGGAGGACAAATCATCTTTTTCCGATCTGATCCCATAAGGGGGCAAACCAGGATGACAGATCTGAATATTCGAAGCATCGCTACAGACTACCGGTCTTGAGCTATCCGCTTCTCTTTGCGAAGTAATTTTGACGCATACAGTTCAATAAAATAAATACGACAGAACCCGTGGTGATACTTTATTTGGAGCTAATGGGAGCGTCAAATAAACATCACCGCGGATTCCAAAGTCCTACGTAATCTATTGTACGGCCGACGTAGCTTGGCGAGTCTGAAGTTAGCCGATTAGCTGCGCAGTAGACAATTATGTTCGTAAAAGATCCATTGCGCAGCCAAACGGCTAACTTCAGACTCGCCAAGATACGTCGGCCGTACTGTACAGATAATCGCATTGTCTAAGAAATAATTCAACAGACCAGGCCCACTAACCCCTCTAATAAATTCCCGTGTTCCATACATCATATCCACGTATTTGGTTCCAGGACGGTAAGCAGATGTCGTGCATGCTAGTGTGCGGCCTGCTGCTGTACGCCAAGCTGGTGACGGTGCCGGAGGACGCGCTGCAGATGTTCGCGGTGAAGCGCGCGCCCCTCAACATGCCGCCCGGCCAGCTCCGATACCTCTACTATCTCTCTAATATTATTAGGTGAGTTTTGAGACTTCATTTGGTTCAGCGCAAACCGTAATGATTTTATAGTGATATTAAATACATTCATACATAATAATACACACTGGCCTGCCTCGGTAGCCTATTGGTCCTAAGCGCGATTGCTAGGCTAGAGGTTTTGGGTTCGATTCCCAGGTCCACCAAAGTGTTATTATTGGGTTTTTCTATGAAATTATCAGTAGCAGCTCGGAGTCAGGATTTGTGCCCGGTTAATGGCAGTAGGCTCGCCCCCGTTACGTGTTACCTAAACATACCGGCGAACTGTGGGTGTACATTTGGTACACCTCTGCCTAACCTTTCAGGGAATACATTCGTGATGGTGTGTATGTGTATAATACCTAATACACTCTTTTGCTATTGACATAAAATTACACACACATCGTATCCAACATTATCACACATACTTGTCGTCGCAGTATATCTGTATTGGAACTCAGAGCGATGTTGCTACAAAAAAGAAAACATCAAATAAAAAGTAACAATTTGTTTCAGGCCAGAACCAATTCTCCCTCACTTCCGGCCAGTGAGCCTGGTATCTCTCACCATACAGCCAGTTCCTCTCTTCACTAAGGCCCGGGATGGCTGCCGGCCCTACATAGAAATATACAATGAAGATAGAATGCTGCTGTCTACGTTACAAGATTACGATAGGTTGCATCTCTACAGCATGGCTGAGGGGAAAGTGAGTACAAATTAATTTAGATGAAAGCGCTAAGGGTACTATGCGAAATTCGAAATTAGAATTATGTATGCTGAATAAGGATGCTTCAATTGCATAAATCGATTTCATATGGCCTTCGCAACTTATAGGCACGTGTCTACCAGTTCGATAAAAGCAATAGTAATGGCATCATGGCATTAATATTACACAACAACAATGAGAATGTATCATAAATATATACTTTAAGTCTTAAGGGCATTTTGTAGCATCGAGTACATTACTTTACATTGTAGCCTGTTTTTAGGGTTCCGTACCCAAAGGGTAAAACGGGACCCTATTACTAACACTTTGCTGTCTGTCAACAAGCACTGTCAAGAACCGTGCTAGTACGACAGTTGAAATTTTTACAGATGACGTTTTCTGTTGCCGCTATAACAACACATATTAGAAAAGGAATAAAATAAATATTTAAGGGGGCTCCTATATACAACAAACGTGATTTGTTGACGTTTTTATAGATAGTGGTACGGAACCCTTCTTCCACGAGTCCGATTTAGGCCCACTTTCACCAAAATCACTAAATAAATGTAGTGCCTAATATATTTAGAACATTGCATCCCTGTCACAATTTTTGCAGGTGACAAAAACAGAATAATAATTAAAACACATTTAGCGCTAAATGATGAAAGTGTGCAGCGGACTAGCAAGCGCAGCGTAGGACGTCCACCAACAAGATGGACAGACGACCTAGTAAAGGTCGCCAGAAGACGCTGGATGCAGGTCGCTTCCAACCGGTATATGTGGAGATCTAAAGGGGAGGCCTATGTTCAGCAGTGGACGTCCTATGGCTGAGATGATGATGATGATGATGGGCTTACTTGTTCTTATCGTAACGATGTTTGTTGACAGGTAACCCTCCCGCTAGACACGACAGTGGTGGGCGACGTGGCAGTGTGCGTGTACCACGCGCGCCAGCAGCTGGGCCGCGTGCATTCTGTGCCCGTGCTCTCTCTGCACTTCCACACCGGATATCTGGCGTTTGACCAGCACCACATCAAGTTTAATAGGTACAGTATTAAGTTTAGGATACCAACTGGATGCGAGTAGCCGACTGTCGAGTCCTGAATGGTGAATGAATAGTTCAGAACTAACTCCTGAATATAGAATAATCAGCAATCTTTTTATTTTACTAGGGGTGGCACACAATCTTGCCGTCACATTCGTTTCGACACTTTCAATAGGTCCAAATATGCCGACTTGATTATTTGCTGTCTTTTTTTTTTTATTAACAAGGTTAAAGTCCAGTTTTGCCAAAACTAGACTTAACTAAAGTAATTTGTTAACAGGAAATTGAAATTGCAAAATGTCATATAATGGACCCATGTTTGCAACTCACTTGGAAACTAAACACAGCCCCTAGTTAAAAGGGACTAATGGGTTAAGGGCTTGGCCCTTAGTTACTAGGGTTACTAGGGGCCTTAAGGTCTTGTGTTTATTTTCGTATATTTGTTCCTAGATCCGAAATCGACGGCATAGACGAGTCCCTTCCAGTGAACGACCACTTCTCAAACAACACGAACGCGGTCATCAGCCTAGTCGTACAGAACGGTGAGCGTCGCAAGCCTCGCTCCGACCTCTGGGAGGAAGACCACTCCTTCCCCATACGCACGCCTGACGTACTGTTCTCTACCAACCTGGAGAGAGACGAGACTATTGATAACTTTGGTAAGTGCTTTTGAAGCTTTAAGATTTGGGGATATGTGTATTGTGTTTTGTACTCTTTTGATATGGGAATAGAGTTTAAAGTTTTATAATGTAATAATTATCTATTAGAAATAAGCTTATTGTAGTCTAAAACAGTGAATGATATACACCGAGATCTATATTTATGAAATAGTATTGAACCGCCTCGGTTGCGTACGAGTGCAATTTAATAAACGTCACATTTTTTCAATTTTATTTTCTGATAAAACTTCCGTCCTTTCCGACGTGTCCGGTGAATTTTCCAAAAAAAAACCTTTCATACAAATTCATTATGAACTTAACAAAAAAAAAAAATACTTCAGCCAAATCGGTCGAGCCAAAGATGCGGCCAAAGATTTTGATTTATGTAGATAGATTGATGCATAGACTATACTTAATATTTATGTATAATAAATCTTTATTCTTAGTACGTATTTCTATGTACATCTATGTTATCTATTCACACAGCGAACCTTCGCAACAACCCCGCAGCAGTACCAAAGACAAGTATGTTGTAGTGTTGTGTTTAAGCAAATCATTCATTTAGACCATTTCCTTTATGTGCGAGGTCCAGACTTAATTCATCGGCATCGATCGTCGGCACGGGTGAAAAATCAGCTGTTCTATACCTACATTTCTGACCGTGTAGCTGTTGCACTTTATGCTAAGTTTGCAGAATTTCTTTGAAAGAGACACCGTGGCCCTGGATCGCAAAGGGCATTAGAAGCAAAACAGATAGGATTTAGTCAGTAAGAGTCTGACACTCCCTTCCGCTCTGCCTAGAGCGAAAGAAGTCATTAGGTGATTTTTACCATCCTTAAAAAACAAAAGGCTTTGTACTTTGGAACATCTGGTTTTTCATTTAATTACCGACGAAACTATTTGTCGTTGGGGAGAATCATGTACTGAATTCATGGTAAAAGTTATCGTGATGATGACCCTACCGCCCTGCATTTATCATGTCGTGTGGTTTCTTTTAACAATGTTAACCCATCATATTCGTATTAAAACATAATAGACTGCCTCGTTGGCCTAGTGGTTACAACTGCGACTGCTACGTTAGAGGTCTTGGATTTGATTCCAAGATCGAGCAGTGTTGTTGGGTTTTTCGATGAAATTTTTAGTAGCAGCTAGAAGTTAGGATTTGTGTTCGGTTTATGGCAATAGGCTCGCTCCCTATTACATGGGGCCTAAACGTACCGGCGGACTGTGGGTGTACATTGGTACTCTCTGCCTAACCCTTCGAGGAATACGGATGTGGTGGTGTGTAAATAATTTTATTGAGGATCCATTTTCGTTTGTATTATATACTCGTATAACCTTCTTATTCATTCCACGCTCACATTTTAGAGTGCACAGTCGTAATCGTTTTACCTAATCCACGGTTTATTTTTAGTTTTACTTTTACTTAACCACCTACAATATTGACAATAATTTTATTTTCTTAAATAAAAATGTTTTCTTTTAAATGTTGTAATGCATGCCTCTGTATTATTTATGCATTTGACAATTTTAGAGTAAGCACTTTCAAATGTTAATCATAAAGGCTGTAATCATAAGAGCCTGTCCAGATGAGGCGTTTTACGCGCGAGTCCACTCGCGCGTAAGTACTCGCGCGTACTCGAGATACTAGAACTACATACATCCCGTCCAGATGCTCTCGCGCGTTACCTCAGGTAACGAGGGCCTACGCGCGAGTGGACTCGCGCGTCCACTCGCGCGTAAAACGCCTCATCTGGACAGGCTCTAAATTTGCACTAAATTGTATATTGACAAAGTTTATGAAATATGACATTTTATAGATCAGAAATAAATTACCGATTTATTGATCTAACAAAATGCGTACTTCCACAGTAACAGCCGACTACCCAGTGCGAGAGCCGGAGCCGACCCGCCCCTCCCGGCCGTCCCGGCCCGCGCCGCCCTCCCCCCTCCCGCCGGCACGCCCCCCGCCCCCGGGCGCGGCGCCGCCCCCCGAGCCCGCCCCTCCCTCCGACAACACCGTAGATTTCCTAAATCTTAACCTCAACGCTGGGGCAGCACCACCACAAGAACCGAAGCCAGAGAAGAAACTGAAGAATGAAGACTCTTTTGATTTCTTCGGTATGATGGAGAAGCAGACTGATGATGGGTTTGGAGATTTCCTTACTGGGAACAAGGGTGAGAAAGTTCAGGTGGGTTATATTTAACTTAACCCAAAAACGCACTATATCTTTTAAATTAACTAACTTGCTCAAAAAACACATTTAACAAATAAATAACCTATCAAGTATTATTATAGACATTTGCAACGGAGTCTATATTCGGTGACCTGCCCGCTCCGCCGACGGAGCAAGCCGAAGCGAAGCCTAACGTGAACTCGAGCGATCCTCTCAACTTTGACCCCTTCGGCCTCAACGACCCGCTGCCGAAGATAGAGCCGGTGCTCACGCCGCAACTTATTCAGGAAGAAGGTGAATATCATAACAACGTTGAGAGTAATAGGGAACATCCACATGTCTTATGTTACCTTTACACAACAATAATATTTAGAGAAATACTTAAGAGTATTTTCGCGTGGAAAATGTTGGCTTACTCAAGTAACACTTGATTAATCTTCTTTTTTATCGTGTGGGCAGTAAGGTTTTACGATCCACACACCTTAGTGTCAGAGTTTCTAAACCGCCTCCAGGGCCTCTGACATGGTTACCGATGCCAATGATGATTGATTCATAATAACCGCCTTTACCACTACGAAATAAAAGTGCTGGCAAATTGTGTAGACTTACGATCGAATCTATTGTGACTATTTTTTTAATTTCATAACAGAAAACACATGTTCTATTCCACCAGGTCGTCCACAAAGCGTCCCCTTGGAACGCGCACAACCGACTCTTGGGGCGCAACGCAAGGACCCGTTCGCGGAGCTGGGCGTGCTGGGCGGGGGCGGGGGCGGGGGCGGGGGCAGCGCGTCGCTGAGCGCCGCGTCCACGCCGCGCGCCTCGCCCGCGCACACGCCGCAGCACCTGCCGCACACGCCGCAGCACCAGCCCGACTATAAGTAAGTTCTATGTGATTTTTTTTTACCGTTGTGAAATTTTCAAATTACTTATTTATTTATATAGTTAATTAACACGGCATAGCACCAATTACATTAATTAACATAGAAACAAAACAAAAACTATACAATTCAGACAATACAATCATAAACAACTATTCACTACTTACTAACATGGAACAGTGGACACCCTTGCATACTGCCTCTCACAGAACATCAGACATACGCGCTTAATTTTACTCCATTCGTCCGCAAACACATCACATTCCGGATTGATCGTCAGGAGAGTATTGAGCATCCTCAAGATACGACACACTGGCGATTCAGCTCTGGCGACCGTTCTGCAAGGCAGAACTACCACTACTTACCTCGCCCTGGGCGGGGCGGGAGGGAGTGTCAGAGTTTTACTGACTAAAACCCATCCATTTTCCGTCTTGTGCTCTTTTTTCCAGGGGCGCGGTATCTCTTTCGAACAACTCGCAGGCCCGGCAGGCATCGGCCCTTAGTGACCCCTCCAAATGTTTACTGACATCTCTTTGAGGCGCGCGTGGAATACGAACGCACCGTCGACACGGTCTGTCGTTAGTTAACGTACGGACGGTGAGCTACCCATTGCTCACCGCCCACAGACCCGCGTTTACGGTAGCATAAAACATCCTCTCCTACTTTTTATCATTATAATATTTTTCCAACGATCACATAATTTGCAGTAGGTCTCACTTCGAGCCAGCCAAGACGCCTGCAGATGAGAAGCCACGGAAGCCTATGGACGTGTTCGGCGATCTGCTCGGGAGCCAAGGTTACGAGTTCGCGGCCAAGAGAGACTCCGGCCCCAAGACCATGAACGCTATGAGGAAAGAGGAAATGGTCAGAGATGGCGTCGACCCGGAGAAGTTGAAGGTCAATGACTGGGTAAGATTCTGACTACACACAATAACACAATAACATGGATATATTAAAAAGAAATTTGATACCCATATTGTAGATAGAAATGCATTAAGGGTATTACATCGCTCAAGTCCTAAAAACACCTTATGTTTAAAGAAATTTGTTGAGGAATCCTTCCGTACGTTTTCCATATAAAAAATATAGGTTATACTTAAAGTCATCCTCAACAGTTCGCATTGATTAGAATTGTAATAAACTTGCCCAAATTTCGGAAAAAAATATTTTAAACAGGTCATTTTTCAATCTAAATTGCAAATTGTTGGTAAAACGGCTGAATAGTTCGACATGAATTTTATACCTAAAAATATGTAATGACATATCAAACAATTCGCATTGTTTACTTTTTTTTGTTTCTGTTAAGATTTTGTAATAATAACTAAAAACTTGAAATTTCATCAATTCCCCCCACGAGGCACCCCCGCTATGCCTGAGACGCCAAACTTCAGTGCCTTGATGGCTCGTGTCAAGGATGGACTATACGCATGTTATTTTTTCCAAAATAAAAACCAAAAGTTCACTTTTTGAATAATTTATGAATGAAGCAATATTGTAAATAGTACAAATGTAAATATTTCGTAAAATAAGAATTGAAATTAAGTTCATAAATAAATAAAAACAAATTTGTAATTTCGTTTAGTTTTTGTATCTATCATAGAGTAAGCCCGACTACTATGCCTATGTATAAAAACAAATGCTTGACCAAGCTCTCCAAAATTATTGGAAAATACCACGGATATCTATGGTACATACCTACTCTTTTAGTAGATACATTATTTCTTTGGTGTTTATTTTTGTTAGAACATAGATTTAGATGTTTCTTTTTTAATTATTTGCTTACCAAACTTTCAGAATGTATCATGTATGAGCACAACTATTTCCGTTACTGAGATCCGATAAGCACTTACTTGGTCATCACCTTTAGAATGTACCACATAGTAGCACCCGTGCTTAGTAATTACTATTGGCGTTATTTTTTTTAACACGTCTCAAAGAATTTGAAAATTTGTGACTTTTTTTGTCAAAAGTCAAAGTCAAAGTTTTTGTCATTTAAGATGTTAGTGCGTTTCTGCCTGATCGATGAATGGATTTTTCAAAGGCTACCGTTCGCATTTGTATAGTCGATAAGGTTTACACACAAATATGCATAAACTGCAAAGAAGCGTTTACTTCGAGTTCTCATTATTTCGCAAATTAAACAATCATCATCACGCCTGTATTCCCCGAAGGGTTAGGCAGAGGTGTACCAATGTACACCCACAGTTCGGCGGTACATTTAGGTCCCATGTAAAAGGGGGCGAGCCTATTGCCATTTATCGGGCACAAATCCAAACTCCGGGCTGCTACTGAGAATTTCGTAGAAAATCCCAATAACACCTTTTTCTCAACCTAGGAGTCGAACCCAGGACCTCTAGAGTAGCAGTCGTGCTTAGGACCAATAGGCTAACGAGGCAGTTCAAATTAAATTTTAATGTTATTTATTGAAAATAACATAGCCAATAGTTTTTGTTACTATGACAGAGTTTATGGCTTTTGGTTCCAGAACGATGTAAAAGTAACGTGTATAACAAAATAAATATAAATTACGATGTACCAAATAATACATAATATAAGAACAAAATGTAGGTATTAAATCTCTCAGAGAGCGAATAAAATAGGCAAAAACAATGACAACTCTGCGACACATCTGTGTTCTTGCTTAATGTTAAGTTCCTTTTATCGTAGCATAGTGGATATCGGTAGATGGCGCTAAATTTAAAAAAATAATAGAACAGATGTCAAATCCTCAAGGACATCGAGCGATGTAATAACCTTAAAATTACTATTCCGCCATATAGGGTTTAGAATGACGTCACACAGCTTATCGTGTATTGTCATCCAAACTAAATGTGTAAGATAAAATTTCAGCTCAATCGGTTGAAGATATCTGCTTCAAAATTGAGTAGCAAGAATCCACCTGAACAAATTACATACATGCATTGCAAATTAAATAAAAGCTTTTAACAAATATGGGGTGCATGCAAACCGGTATTCCACATCTTTTCATGGAGTTTCTTGCCCTTTCAACTTCATTTGTAATTAACTTTTAGAATGGGGTTTTTCTTTTTTTGTAAATGACGTTCAAAAGTGTCTTTTAATGGTCTAATTGAAATAAATTATTTGACTTTGACTTTTCTGAATTCACCTCATTTTGTGTCCTTCGATAGATAAATCCCAAGGAATCCTTTGATAGATATATGATAATATCGACTGTTGGTTACGTCTTGGTTGGGTTGTAATAACTGTGGACGTTTATTTTATAAGCACGTATTTGTTTGAATCAATTTGATATAATATTGTGATGTAAATGTGCTACACAGACGGAGGGCAAGAAGGCGAATATCCGCGCGCTTCTCTGTTCGCTGCACACCGTCGTGTGGGAGGACTGTCGCTGGACGCGCTGCGACATGTCCCAGCTAGTCACGCCCGCTGATGTCAAGCGCAACTACAGGAAAGCGTGTCTCGCTGTACATCCTGATAAGGTAATATTGTTTATAAAGGCTTATCTTCGACCACTTAATACTGACTTAATATTACAAAGCCGATGAGTTTGTCTGTTTATTTGAATTTGGTAATCTCAAGAACTGGTCAGATTAAAAAAGAAATGCGTTGTATAACCCGTTTATCTGTTAAAAACTAAATTGCGTCATCTGCTTTTGTATAATGTCTACTATTTATTTATCTACAATACTAACTTTACTTACAGCAAATGGGCACTCCTAACGAGAACATGGCGAAAATGATCTTTATGGAACTGAACAACGCGTGGAGCGACTTCGAGAACGACGCCAAGCAACAGAACTTGTTTTCTTAATTGTAATGGTGCAGCTAAAACATTACCATAAAATAAATACGGAGTAGTCAACAGTATGGAGAGCTAACACGTATGTTCCTATATAATTGAATATGCGTCACATTGGCGTGTTCGCAGTCTTTCGTAGACGTGTGCATGCTCATAAACACTAAATATGTTCAATGGAGACTAATCCAATATATTAATAGCAAAAATATTTACTTAGATAGACCCTGCTAACGGCGTGTATTTACGAAGCAAGTTTGAAATATAAGAATCTAAATGCATAACGCAGATTTGTCTTACCACTACGTGTTGACGGGAAATTGCTAAGTAAGTGTAAATTAGAATTGTGATAAATTCTTGAATAGTTTATTTAAAATCAAATGAACTTCGTGGATATGCATCTTACATTGATGTTTGGATGTAGCCCCAATTAATAAAGGCTTTTTAGTAGATCTTTAAATTTCTCGTATTAATGAACTTTTATTGCGTATATTTAAATAAATCAGGTCAATTTTACTGCAGTAAATTCAGAGGAATCCTTTTACAAATTGTGTTTTGACCATTAGAAGAAGCATAATTTTGAGACACCTAAATCATTTTTAGTAAACATTTACTTTTAGGTCCGCTTTCACTTTGGTGATTTATGTTTTGTTATTTTAATCACTAAACATATTTAACGCTAAAGTTGAAATTATCCTTCTGTCTCCGTCACCTTCTAATAAACTGACAGGGACAGAAATTTAAAACGAGATTCACCAAACATCATAGCATATTGATTCCATAATCTCTTTCCATTCAATGTCATTTTAAAAGATGTTAGTTTGTTTAGTCATTGTCTTGTCTTCCGATTGCATTGTGTTTACTTACCGTAGCAATAGTAACCGATGCGATGAATATAGTAGTAATTTACAAGTCTGATGTCACTTTGGGATGGCACTTGCTCTTTCTAGCGTTTTAACGTCATATAGTGTTGTCTCACTCTATCAGACATAGCTCGGATGTGCCATCGCTCAGACACAGACTTGTTCCGACTGTAAAAACAACGACTCAGTCAGAGCTTACAATACAAACATTGTACATTACTCAATAAATCATTGTTTAAGCTCAGTTTAAATATAATTCGGGATCGTGGGAGATACATATATTATAAAGGATTATTTTTAATAGATTTATTCATCAGTAAATTAATAATTTGTGAGCGTTACTTAATAGTCTTTAGTGTTGTATTTTAGTACATTCACTTACATAATATAGAACAAAATGTATTTTAGATATTAAATATCACGAGAGCTAAAATGTATGAAAATTAATGAAAACTCAAAGTTACAGTTTATTTTGGTTAAGAAAGTTATTCTTTGACTCGAAGTTATCGATTAAATAAAATATATGCTAACTATTTGTGGGGAGCATAGAATTTCAGCTTCTGCAATATCACTTTATTATGTTACTACTTTATAACGTTGGTACTTATATGGGGAACTGTTCAGAAAGGCAGAGTTCACCGAAACAGATTCTGCACTGAGGCGATGATGATATATTTTTTTATTTTTTTCAATTTTTGATTGCTTCTGTTATGTATACGACGCTGAACTCGGATACTTCCAGTAAGTACCGTTAGTCGCATAAATGTAACTCTTATGATACCTACCAATACAAAGGAAAGTCGCGCAATTTATTATATCAAAATGCAAACGGGTCACTGGTACACGAACTCTAATCAACGCTAAAGTGAGATTTTTATTTAATTCCTTTGGGTTTCAGGATTTGGTGTTGTTAGATGTTAATTAAATTAGTTCTCTGAGAGCTTACGATAATGTTAAGTTTATACATTCCTATTGAAATAAGTGTAGTCGGATGTCCATTATCGTTATAAAATATGGATTGTTAAATGTGAATTGGGTAGTAGACACAATTGACCAATAATTCCAAGACGTAACTTCCCTAAAGAAACATTATTAAAGCCCTGAAACACGATTCATTTTCAATTGTGACTGTAAACTTCGATTTTGAGTGTCTAATACCCAAATTAAAACATACAATCTTGAAAATATTTTGAATTATTTGAATCAGTATTCGATCCTAGAATGAGGCTTCCGTTTATCCGACTTTATAGCAGATCGTGCAATAGTTCGTTTTGGAATCTTATTTTTTATAGTCTTATGTAGTTAGGCCTATTACAGAATCTTTGTTGTTGATTGCAATATGGTATAGAGCCAGTGAATAGACATACATGTCACCAATATCGTGTATATTTTGCTTAGATAACGTACCTATGTCTAAATAACAAATCTGTTCGAAAATAAAGTAATTTGAAAAGTAAACCATGCGTATTTTTCTTTCTAGCATCCTTCTATTCCATTATATTCATGTCATATATTGGTGTCTTTTTTTTTATGGGACAAGCCCGCCACTCTGTTCCCAAACCACTGCAACTTCTGTAAGCCAGAATCAACAGTGGCGACCACAAGAAAAGCGCCGAGGCAATGAAGCTCGACGAGTCCCGGAGAAACGGTGTCTGCGTAATTTAGGTATTTCGATTGAAGTGTCGTGATGGCCCAGTGGTTAAGGCCTCATGCACGAGGTTGTGGATTCGCAACCGGGCACGGGCAAGTACCAATGTGACTTTTTATAATTCATATTTACTTTATAAGTTTATCTTGGATATCACTGTCACCGGTAACCATGTCAGAGGCCCTTGAGGCGGTTTAGAAACTCTGACACTAGGGTGTGTGGGGTCGTTAGACTTTACTGCCCACACGATAAAGAAGAAGAAGGTATATTTGATTTGTAAGAAACCATATAAAAAAAAAGAAATAAAACCATTTTCTGTTGTAAAAAAGAACTCTTATTTATTACCGAATCACATTTTTTGTCAACTGGGTTCCGTTTTGACGTCCATACAGCCGTACTTCTCCAAGAGCTCCTGTTTCTTCCGCCGCAGTAACGCTTCCTCGATGTCTTTCTGTGACGGTACTGCTACGTGCGACGTTACTATTGGCCGGACTGGTTCGCCGTCTTCATCTTCTTCTATTCGCTTGTCATCGGGCTAAGAAAGAGATTATTTTGTAAGTAATGATAGGTAGAAAAGCACTGCCAAACCAATATCGGCATTTTCAATGTAGAAATTGAGTTGAAAATTGATAATTCGCGAGGCCCGAATAATAATTGTCAGAATAAAATAATAAGTAATTTTCATCAAGTTCACCGCGGCCCATCAAGAATGTGGGACTGCGGGTTGGTCGAAAGAGATAACGCGCCCCCAGAACGCAAAGAGCACAAGAAGGATCATGGATGAGTTTTAGTCAGTAAAAGTCTGTCACACCCGCCCCGCGCAGGGCGGGTTTTTTTTAAATGAAATTGTATAACTTACATCTTCTGGATAGATGTCCTCTTCTTCAGGCAAATCTTGATCTTTGTCTTGTTCTTTATTCCTCTTCCATTCATCCACCGCTTGCGCTATGGCTGTAAAAGGACAGAAAAAAAAATAGTTTAGAAGGAAAAGATTCGCATATTCCGAAGAAGAAACTACTTTGGTTTTATTTCATCTATATGGTAGAAGGAGTAGCTCATTAATAATTGGGTAGTTAAACATCACGAATCAATAGACATACTTTTTATGAGCTCTCAAAACACGATTCCCCCATAGCTTTTGTATGGCAATAGAAAGCTGCAACATCACTTGTTTGCCAACTCAATTGGACCAGATCTTCATGGATAAAATAGGGGGGTCTTGGAATTGAATTGTAAATTTGCTCCGAGTGAAGGTTCGTGCAGATTTATTCAAGTAAATTATAATGTAGGCTCCATTTAATTATTACTAGTTATAGTTATATTGTATTAGAAGTCATTAAATTGTGTCCAAACTATTATTGATTTGACTATACCTGCGCGAAAATGCACACGCAACTGACTAGGCGAGGCGCCATTAATTTTGAATCGTATTGTAAAAAAAATCTTCAGACCGATACCGGCCCGGGCGGCTAATCTCAATGCAGACTAGCCACGTACGCAGAAGATCTCGCTCAGCAGTCGCGCTTGCGACCACGAGACAAACGGGGCAGTTAATCGTATAATACCCAGTAGAAACAAACCTTCTTTCTCAGCTTCCTGTTCGAGCGGCATCAGGAGACCGTCGTCGTCATCTCTGTACCCGTAGTAGTCCGCGTCCACGTCTCTCATGAGATCAGCGCGCGTCCTGCGAGGCGGCGGTGGAGGCTCTTGTTCGAATAACTCGCGAACACCTGGCCATACAAAATGCTTGTTTTTTTTTTTCCTAGGCAATATCAAACTATTGAAAGCTCAATAGTTTAGTAGAGCAATTCAAAATTAACTTTAAGGGCCTTACTTATAAAAATAACGCTGATTCATACTCAGCTACCTCTTAAGTGACTGACTGAACGATGAAACACTATTTTAATCTGCCAACACTTAGACGGTCAGCATAGAGCATGACCAAATCATTCGACTAAATAACGAAATCGAACGAACAATTGAGCATAATTGTCAAAATTTAAATAGAATCTATAGACCAAAAATGTCATCGTCACAGCTGATTGTAATCCGCCATCTTACTTCCGAACTATACTTAAACAACGGGTCGCCGCTGTTTAAATTTTCTGTCACTTAGGCAACATCTCAACGCTGATTAACGTTTATAGGTAAGATTTTTCACCTGAGACACCGTTGAAAGTGGTTGCTATGTGAAAAATAATAGATTTTTAGTCAAGGATTTGAGAGTTAATCAATTGAGAATTAGCTGAGTATTATTTAGCGTTATTTTTATAAGTAAGGCTGTAAGAGTTTTGGTACGAAGTTGTTTGTTTAATTAAATTAAATATTATTTTCACGTTTTACACAAAGCTTATACTTGTTATGCTGATGATTATCAGGGATTCCAACAGATACAGGTAGCAAAAGCTTAAAGTTAGGAAAGGGAAAGTTATCATTTACCTGGTAGATCTTTAGCGGCTCCGAAGTACTTGTAGCCTCTGTTGCCGGGGACCTCCTTGCCGTCTTGATCGAGCATCTTAGGCCCGACTCGCGCATGGTCCGGCCCTCCCAGCGCCTTGATCTGAACCTCCCAATGACGCTTCTCACGCATCAGTTTGTTTATCTCGTCGTTCAAGTCCCGTATTCGAAACTCGCCAAGACCGGCTGGTAGAAAAACAAAGGGTTATGAAGCTTTGTAGATTCGTTAACTGGATGTATGAGAAGAAGGTAATGAAGGCTGAAGAAGAAGGTGATGATAGGTGATGAAGGCAATACATATTAATTTCATCTAATACTATTGTAAAGCAGACTGTTTGTTACTGATTAGAACACGCTAATCTCCGCAACTACTGGTCCGATTCCGAAAATTCTTCGGTTATTAGGAAGCTCTATTATCCCTAAAGGCTATATGGCTATGTGTATAACAATTTAGCGACCTGTAAGTAAAAGTCGCGGTCAAAAGGTGGTACTTATCGTAATAAAAACAATCGCTTTTCAGATAAATCGTCCATTGCGGCAGACACAGAGATTTATAAATAAAAGACTAACCTCTATTCCCTTTGGTGTCATATCTTGTGTACCCAATGAATGTGTCATTTGTTTTTTGTTTATGTATTATGTATTGTAAGTCAAAACTCGAATCCGCCACGAGGACGATTGCGAACAAATGCTCTAAAGAGCCACTAAAGCAAAATTAACAAAACGTAAACCAAGTTAATAAAACAAGAATTAAATATTTTTATTGTACCACAAAATTGATCACTAATTGAAAATGATCCAACCAAATTAACCAAACCAGAATTAACCAAAGACGTAATTAACTTATGGTGGGTGAAATAAGACACGCGGACGAAGTCCCGGACAGTTCAACAGTATTTTAATAAAAAGTTTCAAAATTATTTTTATTGATATTTCTGACTAGATTTTTAATTCTTGTATATTAATAGAAAAGGTATTGTCAACATCATTGTTTTTAAGTGGTAGAATAGGTGGTCTTAAAAGTGTGTTATTTATTTTTTCCTTTTTTGCATTGTTTCCCCTTGCCACCCTTTCCTTTGCCTTTGGACTTAGATTTCTTTCCCCCCTTCTTTTTAGGAATGTCTCCACCGCTACACTGCTGGCTAATATTGTTACTTTCTAATGGTTTATCGCAAGGAGCTTTAGGAGTTACTAATTCTATTTCAAGGTCAGTCTTTTTGTCTTTTGTTTCGAGTTTCTTTCCAATTTTTAGAATGAATACATCCTTTTGGGGATGTAGGACTTTCTCCATATTCACAGGAACAGGGCAGCTGGTAGGTGTTACGTTGATAGTCTTCTTGTGCTTCTTGTCAATTGCTCTTTCCTGCCCTCGCAACGTGTATTTCAAATTTGATGTGTAAGTTTGTTCTGGATATATATTATCCTTTGGCAGCTCAAATTGTATTTGTTCTCCGGTATTGTATGTCCCACTGTCACATGAACACAACTCTTGAATCTTATCATACTTTCCCATTCTTTCTACTTTACTGCTCTTTGGTACTCTGATCTTCAATTCGTTGACATTCATTTTTGTATATATTTCGTCATATTTTTGCGATCCATCTAGAAAAAATATTGATTAGGTACTAGGTTTAGGCAGTTGATATTTATAGCAGTATACTTTCGGATACGACTTACCAGGTATTTCGTAATAAGGTACAGGCCCACGGTCGTTAGGTCGCCTACATATTGTGCTGGACATTATCGATTGGGAGGGGCTCTCCGGCATATTGTGTGGATCCGCTGTGTAAGCTTTCTTCGCCATAACTCCTTCATCGAGCAGTATTTTGCCCTGGTCATCCATTTCAACCTTATGACAAGAGTACATAGTCATGCCGTGGTCTTCTTTCAGGAGAAATGAAGTACCCTGTGGTTTAGGTGAGGCGCAAAATGCAGTGGTTATCTCTTTTCCTAAAAACGACATTCGAACTGTCACCTCGATGACTCCTATCGAGTCCCTGTTCTCACCGTCACAGCACAACAAATAGTACATGTTCTTGGAAAGCGGTGATGATGTGGTGCACAGTATATTGTCCTTTGGCTGTTCCTCCATCCATTTCTTACAAAGTTCTTCTCTCAATTGGACAAATTCACTCGTGAAGTCCATGTGGGTTTCAGCTATTCTCGTCACACATGTGGAACAAGGAGGTTGCTTAGTCAACAGTAGAATAATTTCGAATTCTTTAATACTGCATATTTTGTCATAGGTCATGGCAAACAAAGTGGATTTCCCAACATTTAATTTACTGAAATTTTCAATTTTACCGTAAGATGAATCATATAATACAATTGGCGATTTCCCCAAAAATACAGCTGAAATAACTAAGTTATTGTAATCTATGTCGAAACATTCACACTTCATATGAATTTTATTTATTATCATTTCAATAAGGAATAAGTGATATGGAAAATTAACATCTTCATCTTTACAGTAGCATAATTCTTGTTTAGTACGCGCGATGTCTTCTGACAAACACTTGATAGACTGTCTCAAAGCGTTGGCTTCGCACGTCAGCGCTTTGCTCATGCAGGCTATTTTATCTATATTCGTAGCTAAGTTACTAGATTTGGAACCCATAACTTCAGACGCAAGATCATTAACAGTATCCTGTATGCTTTCAACCTTTTCAGTAATCGTCTTATCATTTGGCTGGAGTTCGTTAGATTTGATACTCTGTGATCTTGAACCTCTGTATTCTTTATCAGACATTTTACTTGGTGATTGTGCAGCTTTTAGTGACTGTGATTTTAGACTACCATATTCCATATCAGGCATTTTAGTCTGTGGTGGCGGAAAGTATTTTGGCGACTGTGATTTTGGACTATTGTATTCTATATCAGGCCTTTTAATCTGTCGTGGCGGTGAGTAAGTTGGCGATTGTGATTTTGGACTATTGTATTCTATATCAGGCCTTTTATTCTGTAGTGGGAGAGAGTACATGGGTGACTGTGGTAAAGACTTGGGGTTAGGGGAGATCGGAACAGAAGGGGTTTTGCTGCGTTGTGGACTCTGTGTCACCTCAGTCTGCTGTGGGGGCGGCGTGGACGGTAGCAGAGGCAGCACTTCAAGAGGAGTCGGCTCTGATTTAACACTTAGTTCCTGAACTGCACTTTTAACTGAAGCTGCTTCAACATCATCCATATCAGATGACTCTAAACACTATAATACCAAAGCAATGTTGTATTGTAGCAAAAAAAAAACACATTTTAAATTTTTGATACCATGTTGAGAAGATCATAGCCCTATTGATTTATGACAAATATTTCAAATGAATCTATGAATTAGCTTCCAATACATTCTGTTTATGCAGGTCACAGTCCCAAAGCTTTTATTGTGCAAAGTAAAGGCAGGTTGTCTATTCCTAGTAAGTGTGTATGATGGTAAATTGTTACTATGCTTACATATTTATTAAAGACCGAAAGAAGTACTACTTGCACAAATTAATTAATTATTTATGATGTAATTATACATTCTCGATTATGGCGCATGAAAATACCAATATGTGGAAATCAGAGTTATTTATTGAAATATTGCACAGTATATGCCATCCCCATATTTCTTTTATCTACCCTATAATATCCCACTGCTGGGCAAAGGCCATCTTTAAAAATGCTAGATGTCTAACTGCAGTTAAAAGTTACCTTTCATGTGTAACAAATTCATAGACAATGGCAACAGTTTTAATTACTTACCATTCTGTATTTGTGCGACTTTTTTAGCTATTTCTCGAACAATTTGCAGTCTCCACTTCTCAGCCTGCGGCAGGTCAGTACACTCGGACGCGAGGTACGGTCTCCGCTCGCGCTGCCCGCCTGCCTCTTGAACTTGTGCTGCACGCCATCGCGCCAGTGTGGTCCTACAAACACATCAATATTTATTATTAACAACCAGACTCTGTTCATAAAACCTTGGCAACTAGTATGCTCTGTGGGTTGTTTGAAAGAGCTACCGCGCCCCCGGAACGCAAAGGGCACATGAAGGAACATATATGGGTTTTAGTCAGTAAAAGTCTGACACTCCCTCCCGTACCGCCCAGGGCGGGGGAACTTATATTACTATTTCCAATCAATAAAAAAAAAAAAATAGAATGCTAGTATACAGGGTGGAATTTTTGAAGCATACCTGGAGGAAAAGTACTTTAAGTACTGAAGATAGCAAATTTTACTCAAAGGAAACATTCCTTTATTTTTAAAAAGAAACAAAAGTGCATTTGATGAATTTTGAAATTATATGCTTGCCACACCCGGCATTTGAACCAACAATAATCCGACAAATTAGCACCATATACTACTACATACTACTGCACCACTACCATACCACTACTACCATATACTACTATATCATATACTATAAGGACCAAATCTCTGCAAACATGGTAAATTAAGTTGCAGAGGACAAAGTCTGCTTCAACCATGCTTGGTGTCTCTTCCAAAAAAAAAAATGTTGCCTACAAGATAACATGTCCTAGTGGTTGTTATCATGAAGACAAATCCACCACCAGTTCCAGAATATATGATTTGGCAAAAAAACATTATACTTACATAGCCTTTTCTGCATTGCGAGCCTGAAAGAGACAAAAACAGTTGTTAATTTATTACAAAATGTGATATATTCTTATTAATTAAACAATGACAGATTTTACAATTAAGTCAATTTAGAAATTAGGCAATTGCTGTTGCATTTCCTTTTTATGACAGCCACTAAAGCTTTAAACTCAATCTTAAAAACTTGTTATGCTGATATACTTGTGATATGTGTGATATGGGTAAGTACCTCATTGTCTGGTGCCTATTCACGAATGTTAATAAGATTTATCAGAAATCGGGTATTGTATAGTTCCTAGAGAAACCGAGATTATTTTTCATAGTTTGTTAAATGCTGGTTGATAAATGCTGAATTAACTAGGTGTAAAACAACAGATAGGTACTGCAGATAGTAACTCTTACCATTTTTGTATGTTACTTGTATTGTATGTTTGCTCAGAATTACACTGTGATCATGAAATAAATGCTAATACTTCCATTCAATTACAAAACACAAACAATAATCCGACCGATAAACATAACCTCAAATTGCCGAATATTATCAACGTCAAAAACTTTTTTAGACACGGCTTTGACGGCTTGCGCCATAGATTATATATAAAACGATTCAAACTTTGGCCGTTCGGAAGGTAGCTGAGAACAGTGCAGCAGGCTTATTCGAGCTAATGTTTATTTAGGCTCCATTTAATGATTTGTAGTTATATTTATGCTATAGAAGTAATGAAATAAAGCCTAAATTATTATTGCTTTGAATAAACCTGAGCAACACCTGCGCGAACCAGAACTCGCAGCTAACTTACAAGTGCTGTCGTGATGTGTGAAAAGATGAAAACCTGGCGAAAGGTTACTTTGGAAACTATTTAGTTCTAAGCGGTAGCTCTCTGATGTGATGATTATTAGTTTTAATGCTTTTCGTTGAGTTTTCGTAGAAAAGCCAGAGCCAGAGCAGATGCTCCGGCTCCAACTAAAAGGACAGATAGCACAGCTTCAGAAGGAAGATGTCAAAAGCCTCTCCCAACAAACATACTCACATACTATTTCTTGTAATTCGTCACGTTAATTTACATCCATTTCACATCACTTTTTGTAAAGACTGTAAAAAAATAAACAGAAAAAATATAAACATCCGAATTGATAATCTTTTTTTTTTAAGTCGGTTAGTAAAAGGTAGATGGCGATACTGTTTATAAATAAATATGTCAGCTCAACATGGCTCTGAATAAATATAAAGAGGGTAGACACATATTAACATTTCGAGTTAATTTTATTTTGCTATTTCATTTAGTTAGATCGAAAATAATTTGTAAACCGCAGTACAGTGCATCACACTTTCATTGTATACATTCTGTCACGGCTGACCATAGATTAATATATACTAACGTATTTACGGCTGACGACAGTTTAGTGATTATACTGTATAATCTATGGTTTAGTGATAGCCTGTTAGACGTCAGTGTGACAACGGAATGGTGCTTTTATCATTTTTATCACTGACTTGTCAGTTGTCAAAAATGGGTCAGCGGGTCGCTTGAGGGGCGGAGTTTGTATGTTTGTTTACTTTTATGTTTTTACTTTACATGGAAACAAACTAATCGAACTGAAATATACGAAAAGTTTGACCAGTGCATAAGGGTCCGTTCCAATCAAAGAAATACTCAGATACCTGACTAGATCGCAACAAGTTATGATGGCAACTGTCCCCACAGCTCCAAGCCTGAACTGGGCCTATTGTCCAGAAGAAATATTAAGGATGATATTCCAAAAACTAACTATGAAAAGTTTAGTGTCTTGTTTGACAGTTAATAGGAGATGGAACGATATTGCGTTACATTTTATTGAGGTAATTATAATTTGAAAGGCAGCCCCAGTTCTATTAGGGCCCTACTTAAAAATGGTAGAAGCTGATAAGTCTTCTATAAATGTATTAAAAATATTATCAAGTTGTAGAACTGCTCTGTGACAAATAGTTGTGGGATTTGTTGGACTCTGTCCCTTAAATAATTGTATCAATTTATTGAGTTGAGTTAAATGATAATACCAGTGTATTAATGTCCCATTCAAAGTCAAAGTAAAACAAAAAATCTATTAGACCATTCTATGGCACTTTTGTAAGCGCAGGGTAGGATTTCCACCCACAAGGTGGATGGACAACCTGATTAAGACTACAGGAAGACCCTGGAGGCAGACCGCTTCCAACCGGCCTTTTCGGAAATCTATGTGGGAGGCCTATGTCCAGCAGTGGACGTCCTGCGGCTGATATGATGATAATGGCACTTTTGAATGTCAATTACAAAATAAAAACTAATAATATTGAATCTAGTTGCCCATTCTGAAGGGTAGTTTGGTGTGTAAAAGAATAGGCAAGAAACTACATGCATACTCTATAAAAAACATAATTATAATAAATTGTATGATTACAATAATACCATAAAATATATTAAAGTCAAGACAATCCATCAAAAATAAAAGTCATTCAAAGAACTGCAATACATTCTAAGTGCTACAAATTAAGGAATGAAAGATAAAATAATTGTAATATTTAATACTAATATTGTGATTGTAAATGATAACTTACTTGGCAATAAGCCCGCCCCCTATTACATGGGACCTAAACATACCGGCGAACTGGGGGTGTACATTGATTACACCTCTGCCTAACCCTTCGGGAAATACTGGCATGATGGTATAGCTGGTATAAATGATTACTTCTAACATTTCAAAGACATACTCATAGTCATGAAATGTATATGTGCAAATGCAGAATTAATGTTGAAGAGAAAAATATAAATAAACCAAATTACATACATAATTTAATCAAATTAATAAATTTAAAAAAAGGGAGTAATTCATGGTGTTGGCAACTTGTTTTTTTTTTTAATTATATAATAAATAAACAATGTGATTATTAAAAAAATCAAGGCATAAATGTACCAACTAGCAAATGACATAGAAAAGTTTTCATATTATAATCAAGTTATTTCTTTACAGTTTAATTCCTTATGGACGAAAATGTTTTCAGAAGCAATGGCAAACAAGGGTATTACATATCAAATGAAATCTGTACTTGGCTTCCAAGAGATGATGATAAATTCATTGCTCTGGCCTTTTATACATCAAGCGAAGATAGAACTTCATCACACATACACAATGGAGGATTTAATCGCAATACATGTGTATAAAGGTATATTACATGTTAACTATGTTGTTATTTTCTTTTAATTATTGTAATTGGTCTTTGTATCGTTTTAATTAACTATAAATAAATAAATGACTCTATTAAAATCCGATACCCTAATGATGGTGGCAAAATCTTAACATGCAGCACAAAAATGGCACTGACTTTTTCTGCACTAATGCAAGCACTGTAAGGAAACTTTTGGCACAGCCGTTTTTTATTCAGGATTAAAATAGATTAACAATATTGAGGAATAACAAATAACATACTGTGAGTATGTCATCTTTATTTTGTATTCATTTGTGGAGGCTTGTTATTAGCAATTTAGTTATACATTATTGTTATTATAATGTTATTAGTCGGTAAATAAATTTAAAAAATTACCCAATACCACTGTCCCACACGAGGATCAAACCCAATACCACCAGCACCACCATCATCAGTAGTCGCACTTCTGATCACTAGAACAATGAGGTTGTCAAACAAAGTTTCATTGTTGTGTTTATTATTCTTCAGATAATGTCATTTTGTTAGGGAGGATCTCTCTCACCCCCCTCCCAAAAGGTGTAAAAGTAAAATACTATAATATTACAAGTAAGAAGAAGATGAGAACTTTTGTGTATTCAGGTAAGGTATATTATTAATTTTGCTTGCATTATTTGTTCAAAGTTATAAATATAAGACTATTCACATGCGCTACCCCACACTATGCTAAGTCTTGGGTTTGAAACCCAGGTTGAGCAAAAAGTGATATTGGGTTTTTTTTTTTAATTTTCAGTTTCTCAGTTCAAAGCAGCTCGGAGTTAGGATTTGTGCCCAGTAAATAGCAATAGGCTCATCCCCTATTACATGGGACCTAAAACTTGCCGGCGAACTGTAGGTGTACATTGTTACACCTCTGCCTAGCCATTCGGGGAATACAGGCGTGATTGTATGTATGTGTGAATATTGTATTCACCTGTATCAGGGTCAGGGCTATCTGGTCTCCAGGCTATCCGCAGTATGCCCTGATGAACTTGAAAGATGCTCGCCCTAGCTTTGCTGATCCAGAACTGTTGGGATAGAACTTAATAAACATTCTTCTATCATTTTAGGTGATGCAATTGATTATGTAGAGAATGATTATATGGTTGTTCAGTTTGGGGAGGATTTTCGTGCATATGGTAAAAAAGCCTCAGATGATGCCTGCATTAATAAAGATTTAGATTATTTTATGGACGATGTTAACTCATTCAGGTAAGTTTTAATGCTTGTTACCCATCCTATCTCCTCACTCTTTACCCTTCCACCCTTCCTCCACAATTTCTTCACGCTGGAACCATACTTTTTTTCTGAAATAGAACTTCCACCAGGCTATTTAACTTTTTAATATGATGGGTGTGCAAAAGTGCTTCATCGCTCTGCAACGATATCGGCCTGATCTGAATACGTAGTAGGGCGCGCAGTCAGCATCCACCGTGGGCTAGCGCCAAACAAAGTCGACGCCTACGCTGCTAGATCGACCTAATTTCAGAGACTGCGACCCCTCTACTTCGAGCAAGGGGCAAATAGCACCATCTCAGACTCCTCGCGCTCTATTTCGGGGCGACGAGAAGACTACGACTGAAGTGCTTCAGTTGAAGAACTAGACTACCCTCGACTTCACGCAGTCACGGGCAGAAGCGAGTTAATTACATTACCCACTATTGTTGCAGACTGGTAGACAACATTTGCTACTTAGTCACCCATCGTAACGTAATATATGCTCTTAAATGGAATAGGCGTAACTGGGAAATCAAAGCAAGAGGTCGCTACTATGGCAATCCGAGCGACAGAATATGTGGAATAAATGTGTTTAAAGGAAGAATTTGCATGGCAACTAAGTTCGGATATGTAGTGCATGAAAATCTGGAATCAAGATCGTTTCATAAATTGAACAGTTACAACTATGCAGCTCGTCTTCAGGACTCGAGCGTTTTGGTATTGTTTAATGAAAAAGATGTTGCAATGGCAGGTAAGCCGGTGACTTTTTTTTAATTTATTTTATTCCACCTTAACTGTTACATTGTACACACCAGCTTAAATTTTAATTCTAGAGTTAGGATTTGTGCCCGGTTAATGGCAATATTGGCAATAGGCTCGCCCCCTATTACATGAGACCTAAACATACTGGTGAACTGTGGGTGTACATTGGTACACCTCTACCTAACCCTTTGAGGAATTCAGGCGTGAAAGTATGTGTAATATGTAGTGATAGTGAAGGGTTGTTGGCCATAGAGGACCGATATCAGAACTTGTTTTGTTTGTGCCTAACATCAATTCTATTGTATTATTTGCAGTGAATAATAGGCGGGTGGAGGTTAGTGAAGACTTTAAATCAACCTTCATCTCGTTTAAGAGTAGGGATATGACGTGTGCCACCGAACATGGAGAAATCATCTTCATTGGCTATGCGGATGGAGCGGTCAGTAATATCTCCTTGTTGTTTTAGCTGTTCGACTGCTACGCTAGAGATCTTGGGTTCGAGTCCCAGGTCGAGCAAAAAGTGTTATTGGGTTTTTCTATGAAATTATCAGTAACAGCTCGGATTAATGTTGTGCCCTCTTAATGGCAGTAGGCTCGCCCCCTATTACATGGGACCTAAGCATGCTGGCGAACTTTAGGTATACATGGTACACTTTTGCCCCTAAACCTTCGGGGAATACAAGCGTGATGATATATATATATTTTGAATAATAACTATTTAAATATTGTTTCAGGTTGGAATACGTACAATAGATAACATGCCAGACGGAGAACCGGATCGAGTGTTGCGCGTGCAAGATTACGACAACACCATCGAAGATCCGCGGATATTGGGCCTAGAAGTGTTCGAGGACAAAATGTCGCATCACCTGTTTGTAGCCACCCGACACAAAATACTTGAGCTGTTGATCACTTACCCGGATGAAGTTAAACATTATTTTACATAACTTGCTTCTGTCCGCGGCTTCCCTCGTGCATAAAGTAACGTATAACATTTAAGTTGAACCATTATCCCAAGGCACACATTACCGGGATAAAAAGTATTATATGTGTTAATCCAGGTGCAGAAGTCTGAGAAACAGGGTGTAAGGGTCTCATCCTCCGTTGAAAAGGGAGGATCCTCCGACCAGACGGGTGTTATGTCTAGTGGGCATTTTGAGTGGGCTACTGCCCCACGGTTGTTGTTGGAATTTTATATACATGTTAACGTCGCGGCGAACTTTGATGGCGCGATCTCAGTTTGCCGTAGTAGTTCGAATGTTGAGCGATAGATGTCGGTATACAGGAAAAGGTGTATCTATGTGCCAATCTACATATAAATCTGTTCAACAGTTTACGCGTGATTGTGTAACAAACATGCAAACATGTTCACGAAATTTAACATTTATAATATTAAGAAATAAGATTTATTAGTAAGATTTAAGTTTTGTGATCGCTGTGTTGACAGTCTTTTCTCAACTTTGTAAGGATTGCTTATTGGGTCATAGGGCATATTTAACTATGCAGTTGTTGATAGCTTTTACCTAAGTGCCAGATCAAATGGAGAAATAATATGCTCATGTAGAATAATTTATTGAAAATTGACTGTCATTAATTATCTAAAAGACAAGCACAGCATTTTAAAGATGACAACATTAATTTCAAGACACGATTTTTCTAACTAAAACACTTTCACTCACTTCATTTGAATCACTTTGATCACTTTATTTGAATTTGAATTCTAAAACCCGAATTATTAATAATGAACTATGTATAAAATTAGATTTATGGTTGGTTTGAAATTAACAAATAATCAGAAGCCAATTGCGTTGACAAATAAGTGACGTCACAGTTTGCTATTGCCATACAAAATCTAATTCAAATTCAAATTCAAATTCTTTATTTGTAAACATAGGTAGTAAGATGTTACAATAGGTTACAATAGGGCATCTATGTTTTGCTTTGAAGCGTACAAACTACAAAAAAAAAAAAAAATCTATGGGTGAAATTCATTTTGACTGCCCACGAGTCAATTGATTGGTGGTTTCAGCTACCCGAACAGCAACCCTATTTCTGATACTTTTCAGTTCATTATCAATTAGCAAATTTAAAACTTCTTGACCATATTGCTGCTCGGTTCGCACTGACCCTTACTCAAACCAACCGTAGTTGATCGAACTTACTAGATAAAAGATCGATAGTTGATAGTCGGCACCATTGGCGCAGTAGCTGAGCGATTAGCTGCTGCGCTGCGTGTCATGGATTCAATTCCCACACGGAACAAATTATTTGTATGGCCTACAAATAGTTGTTCCGGGGCTGGCTGTTTGTGTATGTGAGTTTACATGTGGAACGGGGGAATAAATAAAAAATGGTTGCTCAATGTTTAGTAGGGCCTAACATAATCAAACACGATTTTAATTTGCAATTTTATTATCCAACAAACAATGTACAATCCGGACAAACTATCTTTGGTATAATTTATTCTTAAAGCAAGTACGATAATTAAATAATTCGATTAAATTGATCATAAATAAACATAACGCTAGTTCACTGAATTCTTTATTTGAATGCATATAACAAACATATTGCACAAATAATAAAAAAGTATGCAAGATTTTAAAAGTATTATTACTGTTTTCGAATAATCTGGGTGTTATTAACTGTACATACCTAATAATACAAGGATTGGCTAAGCCAATACGTTTAAACTACTAAGTAGCTATCTACTTAGGTATATAGGTAGGCACGATTCTAGTCGAATAGGTGATAATTATTAATTCTAAGTGTATTTTTTTGCATGTTATATCAATGTTCTGTTTAATAAAATAAATATTCTTGACTGTACAATTTTAAAATATTTATTTAACATGAATAAAGTGAACGTCATATAAAATATTTTTAACTATTTAAATAGCCATGTAACACACAGGCTGGTTATATAAACGCTAATTAAAAGCTGATTGTTGATTCACATAAACTTAATTGAACATACTTAGTATCAATGTTCAGCGTGTGTGTTACAGCCTTTACCTAACACCTAGTCCATATAACAATACAATGTGTACCAGACACAATAACATACGTTTTAATTGATATGCATTTCAACTGATTTAATTAAGACACCTTCTACATGTAGGTGTCGATTCGTTTTACAATAGGTAGGCACAACACTTATAAGGCAGCTTTTCAACTCGACCCATTCTTGTAAGAAAGTAGAGGTTTTACATCAATTTATTCCGAATGTTCTATTTTCTACTCATGGGTACTAAGTACCTACTTATTCGTTACGACTACAAAAACTTGACTGCCAAAGACTACCGTCCAGCGGGACTTACAATCACCAATAACACCGGCGATCAAGTATCGAATGTTTTCGAACACACCGCTGCGCCTGCGCCTGCTAAACGTAACAAGGGAATTTCAACCATCGCTCTATGTGCTAGAGTCGAGTTTAGCGGTCCGTTGTGTTGGGGTTGGTGTAGGAGAAGCCTCTGAAGGGCTCTTGGTCCATGGAGCGCAGTACGTGGGGCTCCACCGCGGTGAGGCGGGGCCGCTCGCCAGTGAACGCTTTGTCGAAGTATTGAGTGTCCATCGGATGTCTCTGTCAAGAAGTAATAAGGGATTGAACAATAGAACTGATATGTGTAGTGAAGAATGGTCTGGTGGCCACCTTGAGTTATATTTTGTGTACCGAGTGTCCATCGGACATCTCTGTCAAGTTTGAACAATCGAACTGATTTGTTTAGTGTAGGGTAACAAACACTTTCAGTTATAATTTAGGTAGCTACGAGTATAATATGACGGGTGCAAAAAGACATTCATGAGGTAAAAGCTCCAATATGGGTATGGGAAGATCATTAACAAAAGAAGAAACAAGATACAGGTGAAGATGGCTCGTTCTCTTTAAGACAAAAAGTTGGTTACAGGACAGAAAAACTAAGGCAATATTCAGAGGAGTTTACAAGTCGGGTTCAAGGCAATATCGCACTTACCACCCGTGGTCTGAAGGGTGTCTCCAGCTCGCGCCTCTCGAGACGATCCCAGTGGATGGCGTGGAAGAAGTCCTGGTCCCGGATGTCTCCCTGCATGCATTCGGTGCCGCCCAGTCTGGTCCGCGCGTCCTTGTCCAATAGCTGCAAAAATAACATTTATTGTCAGACAATGACGTCATTTACTCATGTGACTCGATAGAGATTAAACATTTATTTGGACTGCATTGCGCGTACTTTCGTTTGTTGTTTATCTTAGTATTTAACTATAGGGTTTGGGAAAAATCTTCTAAAGGAAAAACACGTTTGGCGCAGTGGCTGAGCGCTTGGCTGTTGTGCTGCGTGTCGCGGGCTCGATTCCCGTACGGAACAAATATTTGTATGGCCTACCAATAATTGTTCTGGGCCTGGCTGTTTGTGTATGTGAGTTTATATGTTTGGAAACGTATCCACGATACAGGAGAAAACCGTAGTGTGGGGCGACTCTTTTGTTCTTCATGTTTTAAAAAAACTGCCTCGTTGGCCTAGTGGTGGCTAGAGGTCCTGGGTTCGATTCCCAGGTCGAGCAAAAAGTGTTATTGGGTTTTTCTATGAAATTCTTAGTAGCAGCTCGGAGTTTGGATTTGTGCCCGGTTAATGGCAATAGGCTCGCCCCCTATTACCTACATGGGACCTAAATATATCGGCGAACTGTGGGTGTACATTGGTACACCTCTGCCTAACCTTTGGGGGAATACAGGCGTGATGGTGGTTTAAAAAAAAAAACAAAACTAAAACAGTCTTCTTCCCAAGCGTCCGTTTCGGGCAGTTCACCAATAACATTATTCCAACGGAGGTACCTACCTACTCCTTTAAGATAATTTTAAAATTCCTCTTTTAGATACAGACTGAGAATAGGTGGTTCGCGATTAATCTTTGTGTCACCATGTCCCTCCTCCTTATATGTCTAGGCTTAAAGCTACCTACCCTTGTCAATATGGTGAGCGCCTCATGTGAGAGGAAGCGCGGGTAGGACGGCATCTCGTTACAGATGGACCAGAACAGCTCATCCTCGTCGCAGCCGCTGAACGGACTCTGGCCAATTAGCATCTCGTATAGCAGCACGCCGAAAGACCACCAATCCACTGTCTGATTGTATTTCTGGCCTTTTATTATCTGGAAGCAAAAAAAATATATTTTAATACTTTGGTTTACGAACGAAGGCATGAGTCTGCGATAATGATCTTAAAGTATTAGTACTTCTTAGTGCAAAAAAAAACCGGGGCTGAGGGTTGTTCGAAAGAGATACTGCGCCCCCGGAACGCAAAGGACACAAGAAGGAACATGGATGGGTTTTGTGGGTTTTAGTCGGTAAAAGTCTGACACTCCCTTCCCTCCGCACAGGGCGATGATTTCCCATCCGAAAAATAAGGGCAAAAAAAACTACGTTATAACCGAGATTAAGTTTTAAGTGATTGACAATTTTGTATAAAGAACTTTAGCTCCTTCGGAATAAAGTTCAAAATACAATAACTGGCCCGAAGGTTTAAGCTTGGATGGCCTACATTCGTGTTCAGTGGCTATAAAGAAAAGGCATCGAACTTTGATCAGTCAACAACATGATTATACGACATGCGACTGCCAACACGCCGACCACGGGATTGGCAGGTGCATGGATGATTCAATAACCATTAATTATGACAAGATCTATGGAGACAGATGTTTTATTAAAGAGAGATTTACAGCTGAAATCATAAGTACCTACTTAAACACAACAGCAGTAGGTATAGGTACGTATGTTTAAAATAAATCTTTCTTTCTAAATGAAATAATTAGGTATGTAGATTTAAACTATCGATATAACTAAATGTTATTTTTTGTTTCAGATTCTTAGACCCACTTCCACCAAAATCACTGAACAGTTGAACACATTTAGTGCCTAAACGTATTTAGAACATGATTGCATCCCTGTCATATTGTTAAAAGTGACAAAGACAGAATGATAATTTAAACACATTTAGCGCTAAATATGTTTAGTGATTTTGGTGAAAGTGGTCCTAAATCATTTTAGCTAAAGTAAACCGAAACACAACTAAGTACTTAGTACCTACTATGTACGCTTGGTACTGACCTCAGGCGCCATATAGTCTGGAGTTCCGCAGAATGTGTCTGCTGTCTTATCCAAGTATATCTGTAGCTTGCACATGCCGAAGTCTGCGATGCGCACGTGACCTTCGAAGTCTAGGAGGATGTTGTCCAGTTTTAAATCTCTGAAAAGGAAATACAGGTATTTATACATACATATATCATGTCTGTATTCCCCGAAGAATAAGGCAGAGTGTACCAATGTACACGAGCGTGTTGCCATTAACCGGGCACAAGTCTAACTGCGAGCTGATACTGTGAATTTCATAGAAAACCCCAATGACACTTTGCTCGACCTGGGAATCGAACCCAAGACCCTTATGGTAGCAGTAGTTGTAGTAGTCGCTCTTAGCACCACTAAGCTAACGAGGCAGTCACGCAGTTAGTCAGCCAGTCAGTTATCAGTCATCTAAGAAGGTATAGGATTTTGTCAAAAATCTTATCTACCTACACAACGTTGAGCTACAGAGTCCGAAGGCTGCAGTTTTCAATGTATAAGTAAACTTAATCAGCATTGTAACATATAAAATAAAATATCCATAAAAGCTTCTAAAATTAATAAATTACCTGTAAACAATGCCTCTCTTGTGCAAGAATTTGAGTCCTGATACTATTTCCGCAGCGTAGAACCGCGCGCGTGCCTCCGGGAAGCGCCCGCTTTGCTGAATGTGGAACATCAGGTCACCACCATTCAGGTACTCCATCACGAAGAACAGGTGAGACTAAAATGGATGTTAAAAATGTTAATACTTATTATTATACACACACAAGGCCTTGATGCTAGTCGAAAATCATCCACCATTGAGGCGTCCGAATTTTCCAGCCATTCTTTTTCTTCTTCATCGTGTGGGCAGTAAGGTCTAACGACCCCACACACACCCCAGTGTCAGAGTTTCTAAAAGCTTCAAAGCCAGTCAATACATGGTGTTTACGACCTGATATAGACCGCAGCAATACGCTGGGTGCAGGCCGGTTCCAACCGGTCTTTTTGTAAATCTATGGGGGAGGCCTACGTCCTGCAGTGGACATCCTACGGCTGATATGATAATGATGATGATGAGCATCATTTTACAGTTCTTACCTTGCGTCAGATATCTGATTGGGAACCACCCAAGCTATGCTTTAATAGATTGACTATCGTCCTTACCGAATATTTCATTGCCAAAGGCCACTAGTACCAATTAAATACATGGCCCACTCATTACACTGCACAACACGATTATAGATTCCTCCGGAAATTATAACTGCTGACCTAAAGCTATTAGAGCCCACTTTGTGTGCCAATTTTTACTATAAATACTTATCTCACCACCTTCTATTTGCAAAGACGATTAATGAAGATTTATAGAAATACTTTTCACAATTTATTTGATGTAAATATGAAAGCGTATCCATTAATGAATTCCGGAAAAAAATGTGGAGGTATAAAGCGATTTCAAATGTCATCGTGAAGCGTAAAATATTATTATAAATAAATGTTGAGTTTACTTACATCCGTCTGAAAAGTGGCAAATAAATGGCAGAGGTAAGGGTGGTTTGTGCCAAGTGCGAGAACTTTCCTCTCGATCAAAGTGCACTCCACGTCATCGTCTTCTAAAACCACATCTTTTTTCAAACATTTCACGGCGTAGTAGTATTCTGTGTCGCGAAGTTCCGCTAATAACACCTGGAAGTAAAATGGATCCACTTTAGTAGATTCTATTAAAGGTCATACAGAAAACGCACGAGAATTGATCACCACGCTTGCTCAAGGCGGATTGGCGATTACAGACTTATATTAAAGTTGAAGAAGGGCCTCATTAATAATCTTCAACAAACAAGGACGTTCTCAATTCAGAAGTATACCGTGCCGTGATACCTTTACGAAAAGACCTTTTGCGTATTTAGATAGTAAAAAACAAACAGCTCCTCGAAACCTTATAATAGAATAGGTATATAAATTTTAAACCAGTGTTCATCGACCTATAGTTCTCCAGTCCGGTTCGTAGGCACGCATAAATAGACGTTAGTACAGAGACAAACAGATATTGATACCGGTTCTATTTAAAGAGACGCAAATCGTTAGCGGATGCCACAAAAACGAACTGAGAAAGATTTGTCTTTGAGAAGTCATGCAGCAGATGGGACGGCAGCCACAGATACAAATGATCGAGTCACTCGATGATCGTCCATCTCGTTTTTTGTTATATAACAAGGCGACGCCAGTTACCAGTAGCCTAACTTCATAATTATATTAGATTATTTGCGTATATCCCGAATGACTTGACAGAAACAAAGTAAAATTATGTGCTGATATATGACGCAGGAAGCGAACGTGACACCCTTGCGACAGAAGTTTTCATTTTATAATTCATATATCTCATGCTTTCTCCGTATTCTTGGCCCATACTCAAAGGCAATTGGGCCAAGCTCTGCGAAACCAGGAAGACGTGGCGTTCTGGCTCACGTAACGGATCACTCTTGCTAATAAACGTGTATTTGGTATAGTCGTAAATCAATTCTAACGTAACACATTTGCTCATTTATTTTAAGGAAAATCTTCACCGTTATTAAGTACGGTTCACGCTTAGCCAAATTTCAGGTACCTATTAGAAATGCTGTACTGAGAATACCTTCTAATACAAGAGCTAAATGAATCGATGAAAACACATTCACGTGACGCATCGGTTTAGTTAGATAATGAAAATACGCTGCAAAGAAAAATAGCGCGCCTCTACATGCGTTGAAAGATTCGTGTTGTTTTGGCTTTAACACAATGTTTTGTCCTATAGCTAGATAATAATTGTACATGGTAGACTATTAAGCCACGATAGACAATAGTTAATAGGCGACAGTACGTCGAGCGCAGGGAGGACGATGACACGTGCTCACTGACGTTGGAAAGGTGGCCAGTGATGTAGGCACCAGAAATAGAGCGAATAAATCTAATGTTTCAGTACGATAGTAGTGCAGGTAAATTGCGGCGAACCGCTAAGCTGCAGGTGGCAAGCTGCCATCACGCATCATCGCTGAGGTTACGGTCACCACTGCATTTACATTAAAAGGATAAATCCATCATCAGGAACAACAAAAATACAGCATATACAAAAACCATATTTTTCTGTCCACAATATTGTTCATAGCGTAGTGGGGTTTACCTCTGGATATGAATACCAATTCATATTTCATTGTGTGCTCTATTGTTTGTTCCGAATGGATACTTCCAATTAATCATTCTTTATGTCAAGAATAAAGAAAAAATCAACCTAATTCCAACGAGCATTTTGTTGTCTTGTTGTGCTAATTTTCCTGTCACAATATTCTGATATTTTCTTTTAAACGAGTTTCTGAGAAACTGAGCGATTATTAAAATAATTTATTGCACAAGTCACCAATGAGACCTGCTCATCTGTCCTGATTTCTATTTTCACGTTTGTCTGGCTAACAGCCTGTGTGCCATGCACTATACAACTGAGACAAGTAATAGTTACAAGTACGAGTAGGTTTAGAGAAACGAGTTCACGTTATGTAATCCTTTTTTAAAGTTAAAGGAGAAATATTAAGGAGAATGCGTCAGAACAGCAATTGAAAGTAAAATGAAATTACAGGCACATGAGACATTTAAATTTTTTCTCTGGGATGGCAAAGCATTTGCAAGGCTTCTGGTATTTCTTTTCATCAGGTGGACGATTATTTGCCATCCAAGGAGATAACAAAAACAGCAACCCAATGCTAAAGAGCAAATGAGAAAATTTTAATTTCCCGGGCTACTTAGTGCTTTTACCTAAAATTGTAAGGACCTAGTCCAACGCAATTATTAAAAAAAAAATATTTGTAAAGTTACCTTGTTATTCCGATACTCGAAACTTATATTTAAACTTCAGGGTTCACAAATATTTTGAGCTCAAAGCTCAAACGGTTTGTTGCACAATATCGGTAGGCAGATAAGTTTATCTTCAGTTGAGAGGAAAGGGCGTCTGGCGACGTACAAGAGACTTTATAGCTGGCGAGTGACAGCTATATGGGAGCTTTGATTTTATGTCCCCTTTATTTATTATGCGAACACTGAAGTTTAAAATAAGGTATAAATCTCCTTCAAGTATCCGCTTTCAACGCAGAGTTTATCTCCCAAAAAGTTCTTGCGTCTCAAAACGTAACGTCCTCTACATGAGTACTTTTAGGAATGAACTTAAACGAATCCTTTCACTCAAAAATTATTAGGTATACTTTCCTATTCATGATTATTTCAATTGTGACTCATTTCAAAATCACGCAATTCAATGCTGTACTTTATATGTCGTTAATCGGACACATAATGGTCCAGAACTTTACCGTATACGAGTTCATCGTCCTCTACATGCAAATAAAAATATTATTTGACATTTCCTAACTCTTTGATGTTACGTGCGTCACTATTAACTGGCGCTGCTCGCCACTGCGTCTCGAACGCGAGAAATTAATAGCATTTATATCGTCACTTGTCAAAATCTACTAGACACCTAATCATTATTTTAGATGGCTCCACTTGCTATGACGTAGTCTACCCTGTCTACCTGTTGAGAATCGGTGGCGACTACTGACGTCACCAACCATGATGCATGTGATCGTTGAGACATAATAACAAGTGTTATTTTTTTATATTACGCAGACGGCAACCTGTCTCACCTATGTTTGTTATTTGTAATTCTAGGTGCTTTGTTCAAAATTTCAAATTGTCCTGAGTTTACATGAACATGAAGTACTCTTTGGTGACCTAGTTCCATCTATTCTTGAATTCACAGGTAGTTAATTCTATTTTCATATGATTTCCCCACACTTTGACACAGTTTTAGAGTGCAATAACTAAGGTGTCACGACAACCGAATATTTCTTGAGTTGCTGCGTTTGCAGCAGTATAATACACCTACCCGCCTGTCGTGAAGACAATAAAATAATAATAGAAATTCCTACAGTCTTTCAACATACAATACCTGGCAGAAACTGATGGTAGGTCGTTGCCGAGACACTGTGCTTAGCTATAGCACAGAGCCTATAATTTGACCCAGGATTCTTTTTCTTGTAAATGACGTTCACATTTGCTTTTTAATGCCCTAATTGAAATAAATGAATTTTAAATTTGGCTTTGAAAATGGAAAGCAATTTGCTTCATGAGAAAAACGTGGTCTGTTAAAACTGGTGTATATTTTCTTCTGATCTGGATAATATGTTGTTTTTCCTCTGATTTTTAACATCACAGAAATTTTGATACTCTATACTTATAGCACAACTAGAATTAGCTTGCGCGTGTGCTAATAAAGGGAACAGTCAATTTATTAGAGACAGAGCGTGCAAAATTATATAAGAATGATATAAGAAATCTATATCTGGATTAAACGAAACTTTCCGCAATACGCAAATCTCAAAGAAAAACTATTAATTTTTGCGATCCGGAAGAATTGATTGAGTAAGAAAAGCCACGTCTCAGGGACTAAACGTTAAATTGAACAAATTACTTCAATTTTAAACACTTTTGTAAATTAATGGGCGTATTATTTTTGTAGTCTTGGAATGTGTCGAGTTTGTCATATCTTTGTAAGAATAGACGTGTCTTTCAGCAACTAAATACACTGTGTTCAGTGTTGTCCGGTGCAAATCATTACGTGTAGACAACGGCTTATCTATGTATGCGAGAGCTGTTTTTTCTCTTGGCAAAATCCCTTGTTTCAGTTTTCGTTTATTTTGGGACGGAGAATACGTACACACCTTGGATTTTTACAAAATAAAATCACTTTTTCTTGGTAGCAATTAGGAAGAATAATGTTTTGTATCTGCGAGGTGCAGACAAAATCATTAGCTGAGTTTTTTGGATTTTAAAAAGCAGTAAGTACCTAATATTTCCGTGGAAAAAACCTATTCATATCGACTATCTACATAAACTCTCACTGAATCAAGGCACATTTGAAGAACTTTAAAACTATCTGAAAGTAGAAAAAGATAATGCCTTTGACTGTTGCGATTGTGATATATTGGTCCATTTTTAAACGTTGAAGCAAAACTTCACGTCGGAAGTCTGGCACCTGCCTCCTCTGAGCCAGATTCAGGTCAAAGAGACAAAACAATGATAATTGCGCACGAAGACGGCCGTCTAATTAATGATGTAGAAGCTCTTGAAAGTTCGATGGCTGAAAGATTTACCAATACAAAGGAGTAAATGAACTTACTTTTCCAAAGCTGCCTTTGCCCAGCACTTTGATGAACTGGAAATCTTCGACGGTGTATTTCCTGAAGCGCGGGATGGACCGCGCAGGGGGAGTGAACCGGCCAGTCTTCCTAAAGATGTCGTAGGCAGTGGATTGTTCTGAGGAAGATTAAAGTTTTATCCAAAATTTATTTAACATTCCATGATTTGAGAGAATAAAGTTAAATATGATTTGTTGTTCATACAACTGAACAAAAGCATTAGTGAGAGCCTCAAGCACTAGATATTTTGGCACAGTTACGAATTCGTGTTCCCGATGTTTAAAGTGGACCACGTGCTTGAGTCGTAATAGTTTAATATGTAGGGAAAAGTTTAGAACCTACCGTCATAAATCCAGAAAATCTGAGAAATGATGACGTCACAAAAGATTGAAACAAAAATAAAAACAAGATGTCTGTGATGTCTGACAAATATTATTTTAGAGTTCGGTGTGGGTCGTTTACAATGTTTAATAGTTTGTGGTTTAGTTTCTTATAGTAGGTTGGTTGTTACCACAGAATTAATGCCGATTCCCTTATTACCACTAACTTTGAGACAAACATTGTTGGAAGTAGGGATCGATACAATTTGCTAGCACACAGCAAATTAGCTACTCGAAAAGGTGTTAAAGTTTTACCATACTTTTAAAAACGTATCCAGGATGCTCGGAGGTACTACTAGAATTCGTAGTTCTAGTACAATTTCTGCTTGTGATTTTATTATTCTTTTAATATGTTTATGTTTTTCATTGTCGCTTTTATACAACCTTAAAGCGAGCTGTAAATTGCAAAAAAAACGAAAGAAATTTTGAAAATCGATAGCAACTTTAGCGCACCCCCTTGTTTGTGTTTTTCCGTCTAGGTTTCTGTGCTTTTCTCCGTTACTTTGCTTTTTTTCTAACTTTCATCAGGGTTTACCTCCTATACGTGTTATTACGCGTTTATATAGTTTCTAGTGTTTTAAATTATTGGCACGAGCGCGTCGTCAGCTACCACATCCGTGGCTTGTGGCGATACACATCTGTAAACATCTTCAGCTAAAGTCATTAGGTTACTAACTGATCCTTATCGGGTGACACTTTGAAGTGCTACCAACGACACGGTCACTTTACTAATTTGTTTAGGTCGCCATATTCATAAAAATATGAAATAAGTTTTATTTATTTTATCATAAAATTAATAATCCGTTTGGCTGAAAGTACAAAACGGTCGGGACAGTTATGCTCGTAAAAACTTAATTTATATGTTTTTCAGGATTTTTTAGTTGTAGGTTATAAAAGTTTTGAAATTCTAAATGTTATATTAGAAATTTAGAATTACTTTTTATTGCCTATAATTTAAGCTATCCTAGCTTAGCACCTAAGTCCATGGAATAATGTTGATATACTTGTGTAGTCGAGTTAATCCTTACTAATATCCTTACTAATATTATAAATGCGAAAGTAACTCTGTCTGTCTGTCTGTCTTTCTGTCTGTCTGTCTGTCTTTTCTTCACGCCTAAACCACTGAACCGATTTCAATGAAATTTGGTACAGATATAGTCTGGGACCCGAGAAAGGACATAGGATAGTTTTCATCCCGGAAATCCCCCGGGAACGGGAACTATTAATCCACGCGGACGAAGTCGCGGGCAAAAGCTAGTTAGTTATATACCTAATTATCATAGGTAATCTCGAGTCATATAGTGATCGTTCATTGGTTGAAGCCTGCCTCTTATAGGTTCGACACAAAGCAAGTATGAACGTGACTTTTTCAGTACATATGAACCTTCTTTCTAAGTTTATCTTGGGAATCACTGACATCAGTGAAGGAAACCGTCATGAGGAAACCTGGACTTATAATTAAAATGAGTCTGAAATCACCAAAATGCCTTCCTTGAGCAATTGTGGTGATCAATGCCCGTGTCTTCACTGTATGGAAAGAGGCCTTTAGCCTACAGTTGGAAAATATTTGAGTTCCAATCGTCCTCTTCATATATCCTCTACTAATTCTCCTTTCTCCATCTACTTTCCAAATAAATCCTCATTGTGTTTCAAAGCATGTTTATAAGATTTTTTTCGTAGACATCGGGTCGTTGGTTTACAACACGATTCAAGTTCATGGATGTTTACGTTGCGTTATAGTAGTATGACATAATTGGTACAGCATGTGCGATATATTAATTCTCTTTCACCTCGTATGAGATCGTGAGCGTCGCTAAAAATATTTGCTCAGACAGAGCAATATCAAGGTCGCCGCAGTTAATTCTGGGGATATCACGGGATCTCGGTTGGGAGAAAGTCCAGCTTTCCTTATTAAGTTTTGTATTTTTAATTAAAGAATAACTTCTTTATCGTGTGGGCAGTAAGGTCTAAATAAACGACACCACACACCCTAGTGTCAGAGTTTCTAAACCGCCTCAAGGGCCTCTGACATAGTTACCGATGTCAGTGATTTCTAAGATAAACTTAGAAAGTACACATGAATTAGAAAAAGTTACATTGGTACTTGCCCGTGCCCGGTTGCGAACCCACAACCTCTTGCATGAGAGGCGGGCGCCTTAACCACTGAGCCATTACGACACACATAAGATTATCATCGACTTGTAAAGAAGAAGACGCATTTTAACGAGTTCGTTCCTAGCGTTATATTGAATTTGGAAATTATTTGTTTCGGTGTCACAGAGTCTTAGTCGATGTAACTAATGGACTCTAGAATAACATAATATTTTATGTATAAATAGTGTGTTGAATGCGCGCAACCGTTAAAATTAAACATATGTAACGATGAGAGTCGAATGTTCATATATTTGGATGCTTGTTATAACATAACTCATAAATTACGTGCTAGCCCCATTACCTATAATTCAAGAGGCGCACAATCTCTGTTTATGTTCTATTTCTATATACTAATCTTCTTTAATTTGTAATTGGAAGCACTCGTAGATTTAAATAATGGTTACAATTATTTTATTTGGCACGGATGATGTCTTTGAGATAATATCTTAATGTTTATTTAGAATACTTCGATATTTATTATAAATATTTTAATCTTGTAAATAATTATTTAATCAAGTGGTCTTAAGGGAATTCAATTGATTTCTCTGGTCTGGATTAGATCAACTTACTGATCAACTTACTTCATGATCTAAAAGTTTGAAGTATTGAACTTTTATTGAATAGATTAGCATTTACTTCAAATAATACCGTCTTTGTTGTATTTTCGGAACTGGAGTCATACCTACATTTGTAAAATGAATGTTCCTTTTGTAGTGCTTGTTAAAACTTGGCAAGTCTCGCTTGATTGGAATAAATCATTCATCCATCTCTAAGTTCTCAGAGTTTCTAATTTTTCTGTTCGACTAAACAGGAAAACTCAGGTAATAAAATCAATTCGCAGAAAAATATTGTGTAAGAATTCTATTTTGTTCTTCTCCGAGAAAAAAATATTATGTTGAAACCATTATTTATGCTTATTATTTCCAAAAACTAAGTTTGTAATAACGTCTGTTGAAATGTTTGAAAGTTTGGCTTTTAAATAGTAACGGACATTAGTCTTTGTGAACGTCTGACAATTTAATTAAGCTGCTGCACGGATCCAGCAGCAGGTTATTAATTAATCTAATCTGGAAGTGATATAATAGTGTGTATTACATAATTTATACAGTGATGAGTCCACACTCGCGCTGTTGGTATGCGGAACCCATCTCGAAGTGGGGCGCGGGGCTGCACTCTGTTTTCAGCGAAAGTCCTGCCGCCTTAGCGCTGATATTTATAGTTGTGATCTGAATACAATAAGGTTTTTTGCCAATCGTGCCAGCGTCCGAGTTTATAACCAAACAAAATATAATTTATTGACTGGAACGTTTATTATATGCGCTGGAATGGCTCCGACCCACACCTTTGATGATTATTTGATTGAACAAACTATAAACATTTACATACAATCATATACACTGTACCTATTTCTTTAATGGTGAGCCAAAAATCCTTTACTCTTTCTTTAGAAGTTTCTGGTGACGTGATTTCGGTGATAATTAAAAAAAAGTTAAAATGAGAAACATGACAACTATGGAAACTGTGTTAGTAGCTGCAAGCAATATTTAGTTGAGACTAGATACACTGGGTATAACTAAAACACCCAAAGACACCTATTTTGTAACCTTATCAAGAAGAAATGTATTTACAAAAGAACATACACAAGCGGGTAATAAATATATACTCGTTATTTTAGTACAATATCTCTCACCAAGCTCCTGCTCTAAGATGTCGGTGTTATTGGCCTGCGCCGGCGCAGCGCCCGACGTCGTCCCGGAAGCCTCACCACCTGTGCGTAGGAATAACAATCAAATTGCTCTGGATTATACACAACAGATCCTTAAACTGAATAACTAAAAAAAACATTAAATCACCCAAGAAATACAGGCCATTATAATATTTTAAATTATATTTTATAAAACCCAGTTACAAGAAAATCAAAGTGGATCAAATATTTGTAGCCTAAATGTTGAATTACCTAAGGTACTCTAAATTTTTCTTCAGTTATTTGAGTCCTAATGAGAAGACACACTCTAATATGTTTTAAACACTGCACATTATTTGACATACAAAAATGTAAACATAATAAACATGTAGACTGTAGTGTGTCATAGAATGTAACTAATATGATTTTGAAAGTTGTGCATATATTATTTTATGTGATGACAAGAAGGAAATAGATACGGCACAAGTTGCTGCAGATTCATACATTTTATACGTGAAACATATTATTTATTGATGTTCTTTTTATTAACATGCAAAAGATAAAAACAAAACCACTGGCATAACTAATCCTAAAATATTTGTGACGTTTGAATATAACAGAAAAAGTTTTTAAAATAATATTATTTCTTGCTTTTACGACACTCTGTTTATCATAAAAATCTTGACAAAAGTCCACAGGCTTGTCAGCTTGGAAATAAAAATACATGCAGTGACGTTTGACGAGTGGTTAGCCAATTAATCGATGATCGAAGAAACCATCGCTCCGTTAGTCACGAGAGCGCAGACATGCGCTGGCATCCATCATCATACGACACTACGTCGATGACTGATCAATTATAATGTTCTTCATCAATACTTGCGCTACATTCGAGTGAACTATTTGAGACTGAAATACTTCCAAGAATCTTAGGTTGTACAGGTAATCAAATCATTCACAGCCGATCAACCATGTTTTGAAACAATAATCAAGGGAATGACAACCTTGTTTTAAAAACTAGGACTACCTAAACAAAGAGAAAGAAATTTAGTATTTACTTGATGTCAACTCCCTCTTTATGTTAATTGTGGCTGCAATTGGTCCTATTAATTTTGTACAGGTGAGCAAATGATTGGCTTGTGTCCAGACAGCCACATCTCACACCCACGCCACAATGTACTTCTGAATATAAACAAATACGCACAATACGTTTTCAATTTTATAAATACATACCACTAGAAATTGACATTATTGAGAAGATCGATTGATTTGAATTGTTAACCGAAAATCATAGATAGTTGTGATAGTCATAGGTATTTTATTTGGTTAAATTACCAATAATACAATTATTTTTATTTTGGAACCCTGTTAGCCTGATTTCATGTTTGTTCCTTTTTGTAAAGATTTTCGTTAATCGTAGTCATGGAAGTAGATGCCTACCTAATAATAATAGTAACAGACGATAGATAGCTCGCCAATAAAATTGCTTTATTTTGGGCTGACCGGCTGACGTCGCAATGACGCTCGAATGGTATGTTTCGCTTCGCTGATAACATAAAAATCGCTGATATCACCTCAGACGTATGTACTATGATCCTATTTTGAGTCTCTACCCACCTTTTCTAGATGCAGTTCTGGATGCCAAGGCTTCCACCAACAGACGCTGGTTCACGCCGCACAAATTCGCTGTCAATTTTTCACACTTTCGGTGGCAGTTTACATCGCAGTCTAGAACAGATTACGAATTGTCGCGTGGCTCTAGGCTTGTAAAGGGTTCTGGTACAACTGTGCAGACATGCTACATCTACGTAATATGCTGAAAGCCGTGCAAAAGCAGACGTGCATAGTTTCCTATCGTTTTAGTGGAAAATTAGTATTGTGGATAGAATATACAAATGTGTTTCGTTAGTATATACTTGTGTGTGTCTCTAGGTTGGTTTATAGTCTATTTAATTACCTTTCTTTATTTGTGAAAACGTTGCAGGTGACGCAGGTGCGGAAGAATCAAAGCCAGAGTCATTTGAACCGGTAGAAGTCCTTCCATCTGGATTATTTTCACACTCGTAAAATTCCGCAGAAGCTTCACTTTCGTCTGATTCATCTTCGTCCTCCTCATCTGAGGATTCTTCTTCTGAAGACGATTCCGATGAGTCTGAATGAATTACTTGAGGGGCTTTCTTTTGCAAAGGGCGCGGTGTCGCTATTAAAGGTCTCACCGCTCTTTCTTCTTTCACAGGTTTTTTTGGTACCACTGGCTCAGTGACCACAGCTTGAGTAGATGTTTCTGGTTGTTCGTCTTTTTTAATAATATTTTCAGCCTTATTTTCCTCTCCTGTCTTTTGTTCAATTTGTACTCTTGATTCAATTTCTTCATTTGGAATGTCTTGTGACTGTAACACTACTGGCGTAGCAGCTACATTAGCCTTTACGCTAGCCGGTTTAGAAGTAATATTATTGCTTGATGAGGTGGATGTCTCTTCGCTTGTTGACGGTGTAACAGTAGCCTTCAAAACTTTTTCATCAGTCTTATCACTCTTAGTTACAACAGTTTTAGCTGGCGTACTAACTTTTGACTTGGCTTCTGGAGAGCTCTTTGCAGGTACTCTAAAGTTTTTATTGGAATTAGGAACTTTTGCATCGGCCGGTTTTTGCGCAACATTATTCGAACACGTGCATATACAAGGTGGTTTATTTGTTGACGGTTCCTTATTTTCATTTGAGACACTGGGGATGTTCAATACTTTGTCTATCTTGTTAACTTCTGGCATCTGACTCGTATTCGTGAGACTTGCTTTATTATCAATTAATTTAGATTTAGATAAGCTTTTTAGAATTGTGTTAACGTTTTTACTTGCATCGGAAGTTTTTGTTTCGCTTAGCTCAGCCGTATCAATTGGTTCAGATATTTTTGATTTTTTATTTGAAGTTATAGTTTCTGTTGATTGTACTACGATGTTCGTATTTGTTTTTAAGTTATCATCATTAAGCCCTTGCTCTATGGGTTTGATTACTTCAGTTTGTGCTACTCCTACTTCAGGCAGATCGTTTGAAGACACCGCGGCAATATTTTTTGTTTCCAAAGTATTGGTTCCCATTGTTTCTGGTTCAGCAACTTGCATCTCAGGTGTCTGGGAAGGATTTTTAACTTCTTTTTGAAGTAATTCCTCAACTGGTTTCAGAATATCTACTTTATGTAAGTTTTCTATCAAAGCTATATTTTCGTCCAATTTTATACTGATTGCACTTGTATTTTCTAACTTTTTCGTTGCAGTGGGTTTTGGTAATGCAGTCTGTAGAGATTTTAAATCGGTTTTAACATTCTTTTTTACCAACTTCTTTGATTTTTCTGACTTTGTCTTTTTCTGGCTTGGGTTTTTAATTTTATTTTCATCTAAATCATCCAGAGACGCACTTTTCCCTATATTCTTACGTTCTTTAGAAATAGAATCTGACAGTTTGATCGGAATAGTTTCATTGTCCTGCACTTTACATTCTTCAGATAATTTTGAATCTTGTTCTACTTCTTTTGTTACAACTGTTGTTTGCTCGGGCATTACTTTATTTACAATTTCATCCTTAAACTCAGATAGATTCCTAATTTCGGAATCTAATCCGAGATCGAAATCTTTTACTTTTTGGTGCTCATCCGTCGGTTGAACGGAAAATTCTTTCTTGAGTACTGAATCTAACTCATCTTTAATGCTTTCCTCACTTATGTTTAGTGAATTTATTGGTACATCTTCGTCAGATTCTTTTTGTTTATTAATGTCAGTTAAAAGAGTGCAGTTATCTAAAGTTTGATTTGAATCGTAAAAATTATTGGCTATGATTTCTTCACTATTATCGTTACCTTCTTCTTCCTCTGGAAACCAGAATAAAGATCGCTTATTTTTTTCTCTGGCCTCATCTAAATTCTGTTTTCTTTTAATTAAGTAAACAGTTTCTCTTTTTCCTATTTTATTCCAAAAATTACCATCGTCAGGCTCAGGCGATTCAAGATCACTTTCAGCATACTTTTTATTCGTTATTTTCTTAATAATGTTTGTTTCTATACTTATCTCAGATACTTCATTTTCCGATATTGGAAGTACTATTTCTACTTCACTGCTGTAAGTAATTTCTTTTTTTGGCACACATAGCTTTTCTTCTACAGTAACATTTTCAACTCTGAATTTTAGCGGACTTATTGCTGGGGACTCTATAACTTCAACCGATGATGTAATTTTTGTTTTTAACTTAGGCTTCACTTTTTGTTTTAAACTATCTTTTTTCATCGATAATCTGCTTTCTTCTATAGCAGGCAAATCCACATTCACCAGTTCTTTAGGAAACTCGGTTATAGAATCTAATCTGCGGATACAACTCCCTGAAGAGGACTTCTTAATACTTCGTCTTTTTGAAAAGTTTCTTGGATCTCTAACATCCTTATATGATTTTAGACTATCATGTAATGAATGGTCAGATTTCGTAGTCTTGAGCGGATTTTGTAAATCCTGTTTTCGTCTTTTAGTAGACTCAAATGCCTCCAAATTATTTTTAGTTTCAGCAGCAATACCAACTTTACTCAAATCCAAAGTTGCAGTACTGAGGTTTTCACTCCTGATTAATGAATCTAATAAATTTGCCTGTTCTGCTAAAAGTTCCATTGAACATCTTCGGTCTAAACATATGTTTTCAACTGGTATAGTCTTTGGCGCTGGAGTAGCTGGTAAACTTTGAGATTCTCCTAGTTCTGTCTTGTGTTGCTTACTTGGCGGTTCTAAGTCTTTTCCATCCTTGATTTTGAACTTTTCCACAAGCTTGGCACCCATCGTTTTCTTTTCTTTCTTATCCTTGTAAGTCAGATCGTCAGAAAGCTTTTCCCTCCATTTCATAAACTCTTTATCTTCAGTTTTGGTGTCTTCATTTGTTCCATGTTCAGCTTCTTGGTCTTGTGTGACCTCCGTATCTTGCGTCTCTTCATTTGGCTTACGAGGAGAATTTCTTTTGATAGTGTAAAGTCTTACAACTGTTCTTCCGCGTTTTATTGTACTCCTTTGAATTCCTGGTGAAGAGTCAATACCGGTTTCCGGTTTGCCGTCAACCCTAGGCATAAAGGGACTACTTTCACTTTCATTATTAAGCTCCTCTTTTAACTGCGTTGGATCCGACTTAGGGGGAGTTGTTTCAGGTTTGGGAGGCGTAGGAGGTGTGGGACGTCTTGGAGGTGTAGAAACCTCCACTTTATGCCTGTATCTATCTCTGGAAACATCGATATCAGCGGTGTTTATATTAACAGGACGTGGTGTATAGTTAGGAGTGCCGTAAGTTCTAGACGAAATTGGTATTCTTCTCGGGCTATGTATTCTCACAGGACTCGCAGAACCTCTTTCAGTTATAGTAGTGAGCATAGGAGAGTAGTTTCTTCCGGCACTGGTAATCCATCTGGACGATGTCAATGGTGCACGAGAGTAGCTACTAAGAGACGAGTGATTGCTGTAATTTCCTCCGGGATTGAGATACGAAGCACTGTAAGACGATCCCAAAGGTGAAGCTGAACTGCTGTAGCTGTAAGGCGATCCCGTGTACGGGGATGATGACCCGTAATACATGTTCGCGATGTGTTCGGAAAACAGTGGCATAATGGCACGTTAAATCACTGGCGTGCGACAACCGGGGTCGCGCATCGGAGCGCGCGCGCAGACTGGCGCAGGCAACGCGCGGGGTGAGCAGCGCGGGCAGGTACGCGCCGCCCACCGACTCCCCCCCCCCCCCCCCCAGTACACCGCGCTCGGCAGCCCGCGCCGCCCGCCCAGGTGATTGATTGATGATGGCAAGTAGATAATAATAGCCACGTGTGACTTTGTCACAATCTCGGAAGGAAGTTTTTACATGTCTGAACGGTATTTTTGCCTAAATCATATTTTAACTTCAACTTAGTGTCATATTTTATGAACAACTTAAATGTTGAATACAATGTAAAACATAAATGCTAGGAGCATTAAGTTTTACATTGAGTTCAAAACGTTCCGATTATGTTCAAAAGCTGTATGCGTGTCATTTATTACCATTCTATTATTAGATGATCCAAAAATACGCATCTTGCGACATGCCTAGACGTATTAATAGATAAGCAAGCATTGTCTACCTACTTACGAGAACTATTTACAGCTGGACTTGTTTATGAACGAGGTACAACACGTTTTTGTGAATACTATTCCCAAATAAAAAAAATAATATGTACCTATCAGCTGTTCATCATGTCTCGGAAGTCGTTAGTCAAATTAGGAAAATGGGTTTATGTTATACCAGGATGATGCATTGGCTACCAATAATGTCATCGTGCTAGTTCAGAATGAAAAAAGTTGTTTAGCTTTCAGGCCAGAACAACAGTATTTTATATATGGGATATACACAGTTGTTCGGACCAGAAGTTCATATTCGACAGAGTTGTAAATAAAAATCTTATATCTACTTATGAATATATATAAGCATCTTACACTTAAAATGTTCATATTTATTTATGAACACTTATCTACATCTAAATTTTTACACTAATACATATTATAAAGAATAAAGATTTGTATTGCTTTTCCCTTTGTTCGGCTGTGGTATCACTGCGACCATAGCTGATCTATTGTGATTACCGCTTTTAATTTTTGTATGTAACAAATACACTTAAAACAACTGGACCGATTTCAAAAATTCTTTTGCCGTTAGAAAGCTTCATTATCATTGAGTAACATAGGCTATATAACATCACGCTAATTCTCGTTCGCTAGTCATAAAATATACAGGAAAGAATTATACGAACATTGCATAATATTGACGCCGTCTGTTAACCGGCTTCAGCAGGCTCTGATAAATGACTTATTGATAATGATGAGTATAGTGCTATTCTAAAAAGTTAATTGCGAAATCACTTCTGAATCCACGGTGAGATTTTAGTTTTGTATTCTTACAATGAGTGAGTTCGACACTCTAGCGTCACCACATGATGTCGTAAGTGAGAAGTATTATATTGAGTGAGTATTTTGACCTTTTTCAATAGGATTTGGTATTCTGTGAAGCGAGCGTGACTTGCGAGATGACTTTCGAAATAATTTGCCTATTTCAGAATAGTATAGCTGTATTGAATCGAGTCTCACAAAAGCCCTCAACCCACAGTTAGTCCCGCTTGTACCCCTAAGTCTCATCACTGCATGAGTGCATCCCTATCTATTATTTAAAGTTGATAGAGACAGCATGCTATTGTAAATACGTTTAGTGCTACATGTGTTTAGTGATTTGTGGCACAAACAAGCCTTAAAATCGAAACTACCAGAACTGAATGACAAAAATTATAGGGTCAACGAAAATAAAAATGAGTTCATTTATGTAGAGTAAGCCAAGTTGTCACCTAACCAGTTTATCTTTACGTTAAGAACTGGAATATTAAAATAAAATATGGGGACAGTAGGTGTATAAATATTATGTGGGGCCATATACGAGAGTACTACGTAAGTAGATGTTATGTGGGATTAATAGCGTGGAAAGTTGGATGGTTCATTGATCTAGGGCATAGGATCTAGGATATATGGGGAGTGTGAAAAGACACATGACAAAGCTATAGCTATGCTATCAAAATAAATACCATCCATCACACCTGTATTCCCCGAAGGGTTAGGCAGAGGTGTACCAATGTACACCCACAGTTTGCCGGTATATCTAGGTCCCATGTAATAGGGGGCGAGCCTATGGCCATTAATCGGGCACAAATCCAAACTCCGAGCTGCTACTGAGAATTTCATAGAAAAACCCAATAACACTTTTTGCTCGACCTGGGAATCGAACCCAGGACCTCTAGCGTAGCAGTCGTGCTTAGGACCAATAGGCCAACGAGGCAGTTAAAAAAATAAATAATAAGAATAATAAGAAAAAAAAAAATGCTAGGTAACACCTTTAGCTTTTGATGTAAGAAATCACGGTTTATGGTAGCACGCAAAACAGGGTGCTTAAAAATGCATCTACCAGTAGAGGGGGCATAAGTTTAGATATAACATTTAAAAACTGAAAAGAAAAGTAGGATAACTGTAACCTTCAATGTCTCCGTAGCCAGAAGGTTTCCAATAATGGTAGATAACAAAAAAAATCTGTTTGATGTGGAGAAATGGAATTTCGGCTTCGTTGAAAGTGTTTTTTTTTACACAGTATTAGCTGAAATTTGGCAGGTAGATAGTTTAGGTAGGAGACATCAGTTAAGATTAACAGCTTTCACTTTGCAACAAGCAATTTTATAAACAAAATCAAAATGGCGAAATATTGTTTTATTACATTACATATTTACTTACATGAATAGCAAGGGCTCATTCATGGGTAGATATAAAATGATATGACGTGATCGTTACAGTCATAATTCAGATAGGTTACGTATACGCTTTGTATTTTTGGCTCCAGCAGTACTCGGCTATAAAAACTCAGTTCTGTATCCGCAGTAAAATACACGGTTTGGCACTGATATGTAAGGTTTATCTTTTTACAGCCTAATATTTCTGAATTATTCATTTAAGCACTTTATGTAATTAGTTTGTGTTTATTCTCAGCTGCTTCCTATACTTCCCTGCCCCACTCTTGTAATTTCTTCTGTATCTTTATCAAACATATAATCTCACATACACAAACAGCCAGACCCGGAACAACTATCTGTAAGTCATATTACACAATATTTGTATATTGTTCCGTGCGGGAATTGAACCCGCGACACGCAGCACTGCAGCTGCAGCCAGTCGCTTAGCCACCGCGCCAAATGTGGCGTCAGTTCTATACCATCATAAAAATATACCATCACGCCTGTATTCCCCGAAGGGTTAGGCATAGGTGTACCAATAGGCGCGCCTATCGCCAGTATTCGTCAGTTGTATTCTGTAAAATCAATGGGAGTTAGCTTAAGGACAGTACAGTTGATACCTTTCATCGTGGTATGACAACTCACCTCAAAGTCATTTCACCGAGTGAGATTATAGACTGGCTGATCTTTGGTATTAGTCAAAAGTGCTCCAGGTTATAAGTTTGTTTATTTATTTAAATTTTATGCAACAAAAAATGTAGAAAAGTTTATATTTTTCGTCGGTTATAAAAATAAGTCGGCTGTTCCATACATTTTGACCGTGTAGGCGTTGCATTTTTGTATGAAAACACAGTTTTTCTTTAAATAACCGACAAAAATATTCCTTGGATCTTTAGAATCATGTACTGAACCTATGGTAAAAGGTTTCGTTACGATGTCCTTTCCACCCGTTATATGTAGATGTTGTGATTGCTGTAAGTAAAAACGAACTACCAAACCATTGTTTCACGTCTACCCTCCTCAGAACACCGAGGAAGCACTGACCCTGGTTAAAGACCATCAGTAAGATCTTCTTAACTGCCTCGTTGGTCTCGTGGTCGCAAGTGCGACTGCTGTGCAAGGGGTCCCGGGTTCGATTCCCAGGTCGAGCAAAAAGTATTATTGGGTTTTTCTATGAAATTCTCAGTAGCAGCTCGGAGTTTGGATTTGTGCCCGGTTAATGGCAATAGGCTCGCCCCCTATTACATGGGACCTAAATATACCGGCGAACTGCGGGTGTACATTGGTTCACCTCTGCCTAACCCTTAGGGGAGTACAGGCGTGATGGTTTTTAGTAAGATCTTCACCAATTTATAACGGTTATTTTTGTACGGCAACTTAATAGTTGCCGTGCCGTAGTTGCTGAGCTAATAATATAAGAGTGCTTTAAAACAAATATAACGGGATTTATGGATAAAAAATATAGTTTACGATTTCCTTCTTGTTCGCGATAAATAATAACTTTATAACGGCCAGTGCAAAAAATGCAATGATGAGACTTCATAGAAGTAGGAATTACGTCACTTCGTGTGAAGGATATAAGAATGACCGTTGTTTGATTTTTATTTATTTTGCACACGCGTACCTACTTGGTCATTAGGTGTGTTATACTTATCATCTGATACATTCGTTAGAACACGTCTAAAATAATGTTAGGTAAACTCGCAATATAATAATGATATGATGTAAGCTGATGAGATTTTTCTTTGTGTTTATGTGCCATACATTCGAACTCTTTTTATATTATGATAGCCAGATTCTTCTTCTTTTTTTCTTTGATCACGCTGTGACGCAAATTGACGCAACGTGGGTGAAAAAACCTCGCGAGTCTCGGGCAGGAACTAGTCATAAATAAATGACGACAAGACGTCTCTAAAACCTTTTACCTAAAACAATATTCTTCATTTGAATACTAACCTCTTCATTTTCATCCGCGTAGATTTTAGAAATAATATATAGTCGTAAATCGGTGCCGATTCCCTTGTTCACAAACTAAACTAAAATTAGAGAATTGACATCTCTTACTAACATACAGCGAAAGAAAAGGATGGTAATACCTTAGAACTAAGTTAGAGATGTCATATTAGTTTCGCCTTGAACTTTTCCGTGTTTTTAATCAACACGTTCTGACATGCCAATTATAATTGTATAGAGGTTTTAGTTCAACTAAAATTGACAACTCTTATTCACGTCCGTCCCTTTTTTGTTTGATTGGAAAGAAAAACATAGAAGTAGTCTAAATTAAGTTTAGCTTGTGCATAACAGAATCGACACCATTATCCCACGGGGACACTAAAACGGTAAGAATTAAATTATCCTGTGTTAAGCTTGACAAATTGTGTCAAGTAAGTGTGGCAAATTTCACTTAATACAACGGTATTGCGTGAAAGAGTAACATTCTTCCATCCGTCCACCCTCATGAACTATTGCGATTATAATACTAGTATGTAGTAAACTTGTGAAACGTGCTTGACTGGACAATGTGAACATTCTGGTGACAATTTTGAATGTAGAAATCTTTACAAAACTTAAAAATTATGAATATAAACTTGATATAAACATACCTGTATACTGAAAAATAAACTCCAATAACAACGAAAATACGTAGGCTGGTTTTTATTACTTAGTTAGTTGGATCGTAATTAGCTATACTGCTACACCGTACCCCCGTAGCATAGTCCCTACGTAGCGTCACGTAAGACCTTACGTAGCACCTCATAGTGCTACGTCCTGCAACGAAGCATCTGTAATCGATATAAAGGCTTCGTCGTTGAAGAATTTACCACTAAAATTAGTTTTTCTAATGAAATCTTTAACGTCATTGTAGTATACAGCGAAAAGTGGGGGGCATTTCGGCACTCAACCGTCATAGCGTGCGGACGTGTTTCAACGCCTGTTGTGTATACATAGTGATAGCAGTGAGTGTATTATAGAGCATTCTACAAGTGGCGACGAGGAAAATGTAAGTCCTAATGCACAAATATACTTTGGAAAAAAAGAAAGGAAGTAATGACATAATGTGGTTGGGGGTAAACAAAAAAAAAAAATAATAATAAATAAATGGAAAATTATCGTTAACGTAAATAAGATGGCAATCTTTCTTATTTCTTTAGTAATTACGTGCGGTGACCTACTGGTTGACCGCGCAGAGTCATGTTGTTTACCAAATTGCAGGGTGCATTCCTAATGAGGTTAACTAATATTATAATAACAAGTTTGATAAATGAATGAATGCGTAAATTGACGAACGTATTCAATAGAAAACAATTTTATCTATCCTATCAGTACGAATAAGTTGTTATGATTTATTATAATAAAATCTAACCTTAACAGGAAGTTTGTGCCGATTTGTAGACACTGAACACATCTATTTTGATTTAATTGTCATTAAAGGTGTTAGTGTATTTGATAAGTATAATTGCAGTGATTTAGATGTAATAAACATCGTAATCACAATTATACATTAGGCACGAATATAAACACGTAGATATATGAGGAAGTACTGGTTGACCGCGCAGAGTCATGTTGTTTACCAAATTGCAGGGTGCATTCCTAATGAGGTTAACTAATATTATAATAACAAGTTTGATAAATGAATGAATGCGTAAATTGACGAACGTATTCAATAGAAAACAATTTTATCTATCCTATCAGTACAAATGAGTTGTTATGATTTATTATAATAAAATCTAACCTTAACAGGAAGTTTGTGCCGATTTGTAGACACTGAACACATCTATTTTGATTTAATTGTCATTAAAGGTGTTAGTGTATTTGATAAGTATAATTGCAGTGATTTAGATGTAATAAACATCGTAATCACAATTATACATTAGGCACGAATATAAACACGTAGATATATGAGGAAGTACTGGTTGACCGCGCAGAGTCATGTTGTTTACCAAATTGCAGGGTGCATTCCTAATGAGGTTAACTAATATTATAATAACAAGTTTGATAAATGAATGAATGCGTAAATTGACGAACGTATTCAATAGAAAACAATTTTATCTATCCTATCAGTACAAATGAGTTGTTATGATTTATTATAATAAAATCTAACCTTAACAGGAAGTTTGTGCCGATTTGTAGACACTGAACACATCTATTTCGATTTAATTGTCATTAAAGGTGTTAGTGTATTTGATAAATATAATTACAGTGATTTAAATGTAATAAACATCGTAATCACAATTATGCATTAGGCACGAATATAAACACGTAGATATATGAGGAAGTACCAAAATAGAAGGAAAGATAGGCATATGGTATTTTACTGGAAGACCAATATGACAGGTCACTAGCAAATATAGGTGTTATGAAAGTCGATAAGCGACTGTGATTGTGGGGTCAGTATGAGAATGGCCCTGTGTGAAAGAAAGTCAATAAGACAGACTTGCAACGAAGTGTTAAAATAAGTCTCCGTAGAGAGATTATTGGTTGAAGGTCAATATGATAGACATTGTAGTGAATAAATAGTCAATAAGAAAGGCTATGATATTGTATTATTGGTGGATCTTTAAAAGATCGTTATGGTTAATATAGTCAATATGATAGACATTGTGGTGAATAAATAGTCAATAAGATAGACTATGATACAGTAATATTGGAGGATCTTTAAAAGATCGTTATGGTTAACATTGTCAATATGATAGACATTGTGGTGTATAAATAGTCAATAAGAAAGGCTATGATACAGTAATATTGGAGGATCTTTAAAAGATCGTTATGGTTAACATTGTCAATATGATAGACATTGTGGTGTATAAATAGTCAATAAGAAAGGCTATGATACAGTCATATTGGAGGATCTTTAAAAGATCGTTATGGTTAACATTGTCAATATGATAGACATTGTGGTGTATAAATAGTCAATAAGAAAGGCTATGATACAGTAATATTGGAGGATCTTTAAAAGATCGTTATGGTTAACATTGTCAATATGATAGACATTGTGGTGTATAAATAGTCAATAAGAAAGGCTATGATACAGTCATATTGGAGGATCTTTAAAAGATCGTTATGGTTAACATTGTCAATATGATAGACATTGTGGTGTATAAATAGTCAATAAGAAAGGCTATGATACAGTAATATTGGAGGATCTTTAAAAGATCGCTATGGTTAATATTGTCAATATGATAGACATTGTGGTGTATAAATAGTCAATAAGAAAGGCTATGATATTGTAATATTGGAGGATCTTTAAAAGATCGTTATGGTTAACATTGTCAATATGATAGACATTGTGGTGTATAAATAGTCAATAAGAAAGGCTATGATACAGTAATATTGGAGGATCTTTAAAAGATCGTTATGGTTAACATTGTCAATATGATAGACATTGTGGTGTATAAATAGTCAATAAGAAAGGCTATGATACAGTCATATTGGAGGATCTTTAAAAGATCGTTATGGTTAACATTGTCAATATGATAGACATTGTGGTGTATAAATAGTCAATAAGAAAGGCTATGATACAGTAATATTGGAGGATCTTTAAAAGATCGCTATGGTTAATATTGTCAATATGATAGACATTGTGGTGTATAAATAGTCAATAAGAAAGGCTATGATATTGTATTATTGGAGGATCTTTAAAAGATCGTTATGGTTAATATTGTCAATATGATAGACATTGCGGTGTATAAATAGTCAATAAGAAAGGCTATGATACAGTAATATTGGAGGATCTTTAAAATATCGTTATGGTTAATATAGTCAATATGATAGACTAAAACGGTCAATAAGATAGACCGTACTGGTTGAGCGGAAAGGTTGTATGGTTGGGTTATGTGAGCCTTAATGTAACTAACCAAACAAGTTGTTAGCAGTTATGCGATTGTTACAGATCGCCCCATTATGGCTCAGATAACATCAGCGCTTCCAGGTCTTGAACACTTCGATTGCGAAGGTGACTCAGTTTCAGTAGGAGTCAGATGGGAAAAATGGAGAAGGGCCCTTGAGATATATTTCCTAACGGCTAAAGTTTCACTTTCAGACTCACTACAGTTTCAAATAAAAATCATATTTATATATAAATATGAAGTTAATTTCATTAAAGTAAGGACACATCATGTTGCGGTTACTAACGTCAGTAAGTAGTGTTATTGTGGACGAGTATTTAAGTTTATAAATGTAATGTTATTGAAAGGCCCGCATACTGGAGGTGTCGAAATTACAGAGATGACGCAGGATGTTTGGTTCTGCGCAGGTGTAGCTGTTGGCTCAGCTGCTCTCACACGACTCAACTATTTGATAGTAATTAAATATAAAAAACTATACCGCATTGAGTCACATTCACTTGCTCTACAAGAATCAAATAATGAGTTTAAGTTGCTAAGAAAACTCCATAAAGTTGTTGACAAGAATTTTAATTAAAACATTAAACTAAACCTTACGTAGTCGTTAATCGGTTAGTCATGTTTTAATGTTTATTATACAGCTGTTGCGGTTTGATGTTCCGTTGGTTCAGCCTTGCTTGGTTTCTGAGGATTATAATAGGTCGCAACTGCCATGCTGTCTGCAGCTACAATGTTAAACAAAATATCACGAGCTTTTAGATGGCGGATGACGGCTGACTCCAATTGGGCTGCTTTCCTACTAGGAAAACATGATCATAGTGTATTGAACTTCACCGGCGTGTTCGTGTTTAACAGAATACCATTTTGTAATGTCACTGCGGATTCAGCTTACGAATTACGAAGTGAGGCTTAGAGAATCACACTGCAGTTACTAGGTGCTCGTCTCGTCTCGTTCTCGTACGTCTATTAACACAAGCTTTAAGTACTATCCCAGATAGAAACGATTATAATAGCTTTGATGTATAAGTGTAGTTTAATATGCAATTGCGTTTATAGTTCTACGTAAGTATTTACAGGTAAAGTATTTTCTAAAGATTCCCCGAAGAATCCTTCCTTTGATATTTTTATAAAAGACAGGGGAAAGTTAAAAGTAACGATTTTAGAATAATAATAAAATCATTATAGCTTGTCAGTCTGTTGGAGATGCTGTTGTGTCCATTAACTTCTAATATTCATTAATATTTATGATTTATATTTATTCAATATTCAATTGTATAACCTTTATTTGACTACTTTCTTCATTGTAACTATAAAATAAGAAGCTAATGTCGGTATCACTTTCGGTTGTGTTATTTATATATTGCCAAAACAATGAAAACGTGAGGCCATGACTAAGGGTTTAATTAGTTGAGTAGTTGACTTAATTTCTCTATACTACACCTACGAATTGAATAACTTACCTACATACATAATATTATTATAATTATGTAATAATACCTGCTAGTCAATAAACGGAGTTCACGATACATTACTAGGGCCCAAACAAGTATGAATTTATTTACATTATATTTGCCATAGACACACTAAAGAGAAGAAGAGAATTAGTATACACATAAGAAGTATATTGTAAGTGCCTAGTAATGGTGTGTTGGGAATATTGTACGCAGCAGGTTTCAATCAGTATAAGGATGCAGGATAGGTGCCAAACAATATAAGCAGCTTCTGTAGAGGAAGTACTTAATTTGACGTTGGTTACTATGACTCACGCACCTGTCGATGTCTTGTCGTGTTTCGAATGCCGAAGACAAGTGGACGTAACAAAACACTAGCAATGTACAAAGCTTGTCTATCACGAATTGTTCACCGGTTTTATCGCAATATATTCATAGCAAGAACTGTTCTAAAGTGTTATTTAATTAGTACGCATTACAAGTTTTATAATACTTGTATAATTAAATAAACACTCGGAAAGCTTAATTTAGCTTATGCCCAATTAAGTTTGATAAAATAAATTATAAGTTTGCTTAAACCTACAAATCAATCATAGTAATACTAGCTTCTGCCCGCGACTTCGTCCGCGTCACAGTTGATGTGTTATCCTACGGGTACCGTACATTTTCCCGGGATAAAAAGTAGCCTATGTGTTATTCCAGACTATAATCTACCTTTGTGCCAAATTTCATCCAGATCCATTCAGCCGTTTAAGCGTGAAAGAGTAACAAACATCCATCCATACATACAAACTTTCGCCTTTATAATAGTAGTAGGATAATGTCATAATTTGCGCGTAGTACTTATTTGAATCAAAACGAAACCGGATATTGATTCAATCTGTACTGTGCTACTATCAAAATAACGTTAAGTTTATTGGAAATCGATGACGGCTAAACGTTAACCGACACGATAAATAATAATCAATATCGTTTATGGTGGTATGGTATGGTGGTATGGTATGGTATGGTGGTATGGTATGGTGGTATGGTATGGTGGTATGGTATGGTGGTATGGTATGGTGGTGTGGTACGGTATGGTAGTATGGTATGGTGGTAAGGTGTGGTGGTATCGTTTATTAACCCTTAAAACGTCGTATGATCAAACCTTGATCATAAGGAAAATGGGTCTAACCATAACAAATAAAAATAAAAAATCTTGGAAAAATGACGACAATTGGGAGGTTATTGAGAAATGTTCTAGAGCGGCCGAGGGGTTAATAAATAGTTTAAACCTTCGGCATATTGTTAAAGCACATTTATAATATGAATGGAGTTCTAAAAATATGATTTCTTTGGTAGAACATTTGTGACATAGGTTCCAAAAGGCAGGTAGTATTTTGTTGGTTTGTAAACCAACAAGTTAATTCTCAATAAAAGAAAAAGATACGGATGTAGTATACAGCGAAAAGTGGGGGGCATTTCGGCACTCAACCGTCATAGCGTGCGGACGTGTTTCAACGCCTGTTGTGTATACATAGTGATAGCAGTGAGTGTATTATAGAGCATTCTACAGTCATCATTTCTCATTCTCTCATTTCACTAAATACTTGATCATTTAACAAATTTTATTCAATTGTATGTTTGTTCTGGTTGTAAGCCTCTCACACATTGTTTCTTTACAATTTATATTTTGGCCTGGCTGGTGGTGTAAATGTTCTTGATTATATTTATGTATACTCTACTGTTGCCCTGTTGTACGGCAGTATATAAAAAAAAGTGGTTTATACTGTCAAACACGTATTTTTTTTTAATAATTTTTGTTTACTCGTAACAACGTAGAGCGTATATAGCAGTACGTATGACCCTTAGTTTCAAAATGAAGACCCTCCGTGGCAGTACGTAGAACCGTCGTAGCAATAAATAGAATGTTTGTAGCATTACCTAGACCCTTCGTAACATGTCGTAGATTTTCGTAGCAAGTCGTAGGACTTTCGTAGCAGGACGTACATAGCAACCGTGTTCAGTTCAACAGCGGTTTATTGTATTCAGCAATAATAGATAATTTAAACGTACATGTATATTTCTCTACACACTACGATTCCCGGGTCGAGCAAAAAGTGTTATTGGGTTTTTCTATTAAATTCTCAGTAGCAGCTCGGAGTTTGGATTTGTGCCCGGTTAATGGCAATAGGCTCGCCCCCTATTACATGGGACCTACATATACCAGCGAACTGTGGGTGTACATTGGTACACCTCTGCCTAAACCCTTCGGAGAATACAGGCGTGATGGTACACTTGGATGGTACTTTGCTTCTAACAAAACTTCGTCGTATCTTTATCCCATCGTAGTAGAACGTAGACCTTCCATAGCAGGACATACACCATTCGTAGCAGCACGTAAACGATTCGGCAATAGTCGTACACCCTTTGTAGCAGAACGTAGATGTTTCATTGGAAGTCTTTGACCCGCCGTAGCAGAGCGTAGTTTTCTCGTAGCAGTGCGCAGGTGCTTCGTAGCAGTGCGCATACCTTTCTTAGCAGTGCGTAGGTCTCTCATAGCAGTGCGTAGGTCCTTCAAAGCAGTGAGCAGGACATTCATAGTAGTGTGTAGGTCCCTCGTAGCAGTGCGTAGGTCTTCCGTAGCAGTTCGTAGATCATTCGTAGCAGTGCGTAGGTCTCTCGTAGCAGTGCGTAGGTCCTTCGTAGCAGTGCGCATACCTTTCTTAGCAGTGCGTAGGTCTCTCATAGCAGTGCGTAGGTCCTTCAAAGCAGTGAGCAGGACATTCATAGTAGTGTGTAGGTCCCTCGTAGCAGTGCGTAGGTCTTCCGTAGCAGTTCGTAGATCATTCGTAGCAGTGCGTAGGTCTCTCGTAGCAGTGCGTAGGTCCTTCGTATTAGTGCGTAGGTCCTCCGTATTAGTACGTAGGTCCTTCGTAGCAGTGCGTAGGTCTCTCATAGCAGTGCGTAGGTCTTTCAAAGCAGTGAGCAGGACTTTCATAGAAGTGTGTAGGTCCCTCGTAGCAGTGCGTTAGTCTTCCGTAGCAGTTCGTAGATCATTCGTAGCAGTGCGTAGGTCTCTCGTAGCAGTGCGTAGGTCCTTCGTATTAGTGCGTAGGTCCTCCGTATTAGTACGTAGGTCCTTCGTAGCAGTGCGTAGGTCTCTCATAGCAGTGCGTAGGTCTAGGATACCACGCGAACGAAGTCGTGGCGGGGCAGCTAGTTTAATAATAAATGATGGTTTTTAATCAGAACACACATGGATGTAGTAAATTTGGCCCAGCTAGACGAAAGTTTGATCATGCATCGTTTGCTATAAAAACACAAAAACAAACATGCAATCTAAGTGAAGTGCCTTTTTTTTCCTACCATACAAATTTAATAGTAGTATGTTTAGAATATAAATAATATTTATAAAATACTGATATTCAGCTGCATTCGGTTAGATTGGAAGCCGATATAAACACATCTTCATCTGCTTAGAAGCAGACGATGATATGTTTATAATATAAGGGTTAACAAAAAGTAAAAAGCAACGGAGGTATACAAAAATTGAAAATTACAAGAAATGCGATTACATACATCGCATTTTTTTGGTGCGATTCGGAATTCAAATCTGGTATCCACACAAAAATAGTAAGTAATTATTATTTTTAAATGTACACGCAGTCAATTACAACATAACATGCTATTCTTGCACAATGCATCCATTCAAAGCATGCACAGGTACATCAATAAAACACAGGTACAAATAAATAATACACATACTTTGGGTATAATAGAATAAGATTTTCTGCCAATCTGAGACAGAGTATAGCGGTGCATCAGATTCTTGCCCACGCAAGTTAGCATCCATCGAATGTACCGATTGATTCTCGTGTACGACACTGATTACAATAATTTATTATTGTATCGAGCTAATATTAGCACAGCCTTGATCCCCGATCATGAGTGGTTGGCTTCTTACAAAATTAGCTGAGGTTTTCCAATAATAAATTTAATGTACTTAGGGCGAATTTCATCAATAAAACAAAACACGATCAAAGGGCCAATTCTCCGTAATTTTCAGAACGTTCGCATTGTAATCCATCTCAATCCGTCACAAATACATCTAATTTATATAGATATGTACCTATATTTCGACAAGTTTATGATATAATGGATTGTCGCTGAGATGAGATTGCGACTTTAAACTTTTTAATTACGGAAATATGGGTGAAGCCGCTCAATTGATATATACTTTGTATGAGCTGCCAAAACGCGATTATTGTAGTAGGTAATAGGGAGAGTGCTGTGATATGTCTCATTTGCTCACTCAATTCACTTATCGCCATAAATCTACGCCATATATCTATTGTTCGATTTTAAGTTCCTTTGCAATCGCAAAGGAACTGGAAAGGGTTTATTTTGGATTGCATCACATTTCAAGTCACGTTTCATTAAAGTGTAAAAGCCAACAATCTCATCATTTACTAAGAATCAATATGCTATGCTAAGAAAATTAACTTCTTTAGAAAGTGCACGCAACGCGATTATATTATCTTTGTGATCCATGGTATAATTACAATGTGTCAAGTGGCGTGCACGCCTGCCACATTTAACTTTGCGTGTCTATCAAGCAACTTCCTCAGAAAGTAGGTACCAAACGCCAATTAAGCCTACAGAAAACAGTAGTTCGGACTGTGTTATTTAAAATCATCATACTGTAGCAGATACAGTATTTTGTCAAATTAAAATAAGTACGTGCACTTCCATCTGAAGCAGACCCTTATATTCATTAGCATAAAGTCGAGAATACCTTCACACTTGAGCTCCTGCTTGAAGAAGCCGTAGAGCATAGCGCCGCAGTGGTCGCAGAAGGTCGGGGACATGAACTGGTGCGGCCGGAACCGGTGCGGGACGTCCACCTTGAATCTCTCGCGGAGGTACTGGAAATAAGGTTAAAATTCTTTAGTAATAACTAGCTTCTGCCCGCGACTTCGTGTGCGTAGACTTCGTCCTAAATTACACAGAAACAAGAACATAAAAACGGGTTAAGCTAGATCAATATATGTATGTGTGCCAAATTTCAGCTAATTCCGTTTAGCTGTTTAAGCGTGAAAGAGTAACAAATCCTACTAATAAACCTTGCGTTTATAGCAGGATTATTTTTACAGCCATATTTGATTATTTTATATGCAACGCTTCTTTAAGCGTTGCATATAAAATTATACTGACACAGAACTTTAATTTCTGTGTCATGAATGCGCTTTAAAAAAATCTCTACGTAGAGGTAGATTTACAATGTAAGATTTTATATGTTAGTTAACCCAACGATAATACAACAGAATTTCCATTTAGTAGCAAATATTTTTTTTATCCTGTTTATAAGTTATTATGGGGCAAGTTTTCATCAACATACACGGTGAGAGCACGGCAAATAGAGACCGTCGCCCCGTCGCTGGTATGCAACGATGCCTCAAAATTCATGACAAGCGCTGGCCACCCAATAGCCAATGGAAAATGCTCTTATATTTTAGATAGCAAGGAATACATTCTTAATTTATTATGTACATTGTGATGGGTTCATCTCGTGGTGTTGTGGGTAGTGTCCACCACCATCAATTGACATACTTTTTATTAACTGTCAAAACGCGATACTCTCATAGATTTTGTATGGCAACAGCACGCTGTGACATCACTACGTGGCCTACTCAATTGACTAACTATTTATTGATTTTAAAGTAAGTAAAATTCGAATTCTACAATAAATTAAAAATTAATCGGTTTTCAGGGCTAGAATAAAGACTTTAAATTATTGGTTAGTGGTGTTATCTACCCAATTTATTGTGATGACAGGTAGTGTTTGAGGGTTCACCTCGCACTTCACAATTACAATGATGCAATTAAAAAAGTCTTCCTCACCACAGTGGCCTCCGAATGTGCGGAGGATCCGGTACATTTCCCGAGCAGCTTGTTGTGGCACCTCTTGTGGACCGCCGTCTGGCACACGGAGCACCGGTAGCCCTGCTTGCCGAAGCCCCATAGGAACTCCTTGCAGAATGCGCAGAACGTCGGCTGCCGGAAGAACTTCGCCACAAAACGGTGCCCGCTCACCTCGTGGACCCTGGAAATGAGTATGATTTCTCTTTTAGGTAAATCATTTCAAATTCCCTTTTCCGGTTTTTATTTTTTATTATCTAATATGCTGCAAATGCTAAATTCGATTTTTTCTGTGCAAGTAGGTTTGTGTCAGTGTGAATTTTGGTCAACTGATGTTTCAGCAAGTTATAAGAAAACTAAAGGTTCCTCGATCTAAACATGAATTAATCTTTCTTTCTTTTTTAAAAAATATTGCCCCACACTAGGAAATTCTCCTGTATCGGGGATGCGTAAAATTATCATCGTCAAATATTTGTTCCGTGCGGGAAGCGAACCCGCAACAAGCGCAGCGCGTAAAAATTAATAAGACAAATTAACACGCGTGCGTAACAAGCCGAATCTCAACAAACAATCACATCAGCTTAAGCAGGTTGACAATTTGTGATATTACTTTAGAGTACATTTTTGTTCAGGGAACCGGGAGTAGCAAACATAAATAAAAAACCTTTTGTTAAAACACAGTTAATTTGACTATTCACGAACAAAATTGACAATGATTAACTGCTTTAATGTCACTCAATATTCTCTCACATCCAGTAACACACACATAAATAAACGCACACGGGCAATTAACAGCCGGAACGGGCATTCCACTTCATTTCAATAAATTATATACCTAGCTTGTATTATTTATTGTGCCGAAAGTGTAAATACAAGACGGAACGTAGGCGGCACCACGTGTTGGTTTCTTTCTAACACTCTTGCGCCAAAAATCTTAAACTCGAAGATGCGCGAGAGACGAGAGAAGGCGTGATAGATTGCCGCGGATGTACTTTAAACCAAGGCTGCCCAACCGCAGGCCCGCGGGCCATAATGTGGCCAACGTAAGCAAGTTTTAAAAATCCCGCTGACAAAGTGTTTTTTCTTCATCCTTTTTTTAGGGTTCCGTACCCTAAGGGTAAAACGGGAACGTATTACTGAGACTTCCCTGTCCGTCTGTCTGTCTCTTTGTCTATCTGTCAGTCCGTTTGTCAACAGGCTGTAGCCTGTATCTCATGAACCGTGATAACTATCACGGTTCATGAGATACAGCCAAAAAAAACCTGTGCATATTTCAACTGTCTAACTAGACAGTTGAAATATGCACAGGTTTTTTTAAAAACTATTAAACTTCATAGTACCTTTAATTTGCACAACCCCTAAAACTAACTAGAATTGTTATCGTTAGTGGCCCGCCGAAAATTTCTAAATCGACCGTTTGGCCCGACTGATAAAAAAGTTGAGCACCCTTGCTTTAAACCTAATGTTTCTACAGACGATATGTTATTATAAATGTCCAGAGCTATTGCTCGGATGAAAGAAATGTTATTATATGTTGTACCTGATGAGTGTGTTTTAATATTAAGAGTGCAAATGTTTTCTGACGGAAGCTAATGCTTCTAAACAATTTTATCAACTAAGTGGTAGCAAAGATTTTTAAATTCCCAGAAATGATACAATACGCAGTCGCATACCTATGTCAAATCAAGTTTTTACTGAAAATCTGACCTTTATAGTCACATACACAACGGCTCACATACACTAGACAACCAGACCCGGGACAACTAGCAGTAAGTCTTCATCATCATCATATTAGGACGTCCACAGCTGGACATAGGCTTCCCCCATAGATTTCCAAGAGGACCGGTTGGAAGCGGTCCTGCGGTCTTACAGGTTTTTATTTCGTGCGGGAATCGAATCCTGACCCGCTGAGCAGCCGTCAATCGCCCAACTTTGTCCAACTGCGTCAAATCTGTGTGAAATCTTTCTGAAACTTGATGTTTGAGGTTTATCGCCCGGGTGCCATAGGTACTTACTTATGGTGTTTGATGGCACCGCGTCTCTGCGTGATGCGCTTGCCGCGGGAGCGACGAATGGCCCCCTCGCCACCCTCGGCGCATACCCCGCCCGGCAACCACTGGAATTTAACAAATATTATTTAAATTACAATGTTGATATAATATATTTTTTTACAGATTATGCAACAAAAGGTGTAAAGGCGGACTTCATGCCTAAGGCATTCTCTACCATATTGGTAAAGAGATAACAATATGCCAGGTGCAAATTATCGTACACCTACGTGAGTAAAAGAACAACAACTACATTTTATTTTACCTACTCTACTAAATACCTACACAAATTAGCTATGAAGTAGTTAAATCATCTAAAGCTTTACTTACACTTACACGATAGTACTAGTTTTAAGCTTGACCTAAAACCACTTCAAATTATTAAACATCAACATAGTTAACATTAGAAAGAAGCGAAATATGTTAAAACTTTATATCGATTTTATTATTTTCGATTCCAACTTATACTATAATCCTACTCAGAACTGTGTAAATACATCGCATCGGAATGCATCATGCAGCTTTGTTTACATCGCGTCGCGGCCGTGCACCGGCGCACGCTACGCATCGGTGTGGCGCGGTGCGTAGTGGCGTGCCCAATGTTTCCGCATTTTTACCTTTTGTAAACTGCGCAATATTTTTTTCTTTTTATAACATGATATTAAATCACAGTAACACCCGGAGTACATAAATTGAAATGTAAATTGTCAAATAAACACCTGTCTACTAGGTTGAAATTGCAGTATGTCTTACAGTAAATTGTGCATACTTAGTATATTAGTAATGAAGTGTATAAGGTCACCATCCTCGTTGTTTTCTAAACGACAACATTACAACAGATTGTAAACATTAGTAGTAGCGATTAACTGTTTGTTGTTTAGGCGCTCGAGCGTTATGTCACTCAGCGCTAATTACGGTGAGTTGACCGATTGCCAACAATGTGCACCCACATTGGACTCGAAACAGCGACGCCCATACGTGATGCAGCCTCTACACTTATTATGGAAAATGAACACATCATTATAATAAATACAACGCTTATTTATATAAGTTATAAAACGGTTGCAAAACAACGTAATGCCTTCGTTGCCACAGAAACAGCAATAAATCATTTTATTTTCAGCGTTACAAAAGATTTATTATCTAAAACTGAAAAGCCGAAATACCTTTTCGTTTTTTTTTTTGGAGCACCTAATTATTTATATCTAAATCTGTACATAGCACATCAAGATTAAAGAAGATACTGTAGCAGAAAAATAAACAACTTTAGCGCTGGAAAATGGAATTTGCATTAAATAAATTTAGTTCCTACGAGTTTTTAGCCCACGCCCATGTAACAGTTTAACGAAATAAAGACTTTAAAAGAACGCAACAAATGCTAGAATAGGTCCGCTACGTTGAATGAGCCCTTGATATGATATTACAATCCACATGTGTTAACGTATAATTAGTGCAGGCGCCCACCGCTCCGCGCGCCGCGCCGCTCGCTACAAAGCCCGCGGTTATTAACATTACGAGTTTCTTATTCAGCTATATCAACGTAAAGCTCTTTGAAAGCCAACAATTTGGATGTCGTGCGAAACGAGAAATTGGACATACCCGAAACCAAGATGACATCTCACGCAACTGATGTCGGTGTGTGGACACATCGCCAACTCACACGTCACAGCCACTGGCCGGGATGCACAAAAATGCCATCGCCAATAAACATCAGATTTTGTGATACGATGTAGTGCCCTTACAGCCGAAGGGATACAACTAGATGCACCGGTATTTCTATAGAAAGCGGCGCCGCTCAAGGCCTGCGAATTCCCTGGCATGGATCCGGGTGGCTACAGTTAAAATACACGGCTAGTGTCAAATGGCCAAAATTGAGAATTCGTTTGTCATATGTTGAGATTGGTTGAGATGCAGTGCGGTCACGTGACCGATTGCACTCCGCGACACGTTCGATTTGCAGGCGTATGCATAGCCGGTAACACTGCGTGGCATTGGCCTGTTGCTCGGCCAGAGGTTATTTCTAATTGATTTTCCATTCTAACGTACTACATCAAAGGAAGTTAGATGGACAGATTACATTCTCATCGCTTTGATTCAGCTTTACGTAACGCTCGTAGGAAACACATGCTATCTGTGTTTCAAACAGTTTATCTTATATACCTACCTGCAATTTATAGAGGAGAAAGCAACACATAGTTACTAGTACAACATTATTCACGATTATATAGATTTGTCATTTTGCCCTTTTGGACGTTGCAAAATTTTATTCCAAGTTGCAATAGTTACACCGAGATCAAGCAACCAGCCAAGCAGAGCCTGCGGTCAAGTAAACTACAGAATTGTTGAAATTTTGTTAAAAGAAACTCGCAAAGCTCGATAGCTTTAAAGCCCGCAGCACTTAACGATTTAAGTTCTGCCGGCGTGCTATTGTTTACTTTATTTGAATATTCTTGAGTGTATCTTAACTTTTTCTTAAACGTACATAGACGTACTGCAGCATATGCTTATTCATGAAATAGTTAGGTACGGTTAGCTCCGCCTGGATGCAAATTTAAAGTAACTGTACGTTACTTTAAATTTCTGAAAAAATGCTAATAGGCGTAGTGTAACTTTTGTCACTTAAGTAGACGAATTTATTATCTACCTCACGAAGCAAATATATGTGAACTTAAACTTTTTTAATTTACCCACCTGTTTACAAGATAAGTTATTAGGCGTAAATCATATTGGCCGTTCTTTAATAATGCAAACAATTTTGTAGAAATGAAATCAAATTAAAAAAGAAACTGATAACAGGTGGACTGTGTTTTCGAACCCACATGTTGTTTCTCGCCAATCCAACATCAAACCGCCAAGCCACAAGAACTTGTTAAGACTCCACGAAATTCAAGATTGGGTTCTAATTGTGTAAGGTGACTTAAAAGGTTTTTAACTTTAATGTCAACGAGATAATGATTAAAATAGCTTAACAAAATGATAATTATAATGCCGGTGGCTCCGACAACGTTGGGTGGGTTTATGCGTGTCTGTATTCATCGATAAATTGAAATTAAACCTTATAATCATAGGCAGAGGGTCCAATTTTGGTTGTGTTTAGGGTGGGTCAGATAATGTTGACAACAGACTGTACGTGCGATAGGGATATTCTCTTATATATAAAAACTTCTTTACGCAACATATAAGATTTAATTGTACCTAAGTATTTTTTTTTGTTTTTTTTTTTATGAAATTGTGGTCATGGCGACATCAATAGAAGATCTCAGCACGATGCTCGGAGGCCTCAATCGAGTTTCCCAACAGGTGGGTCTTAAAATGAACATGGACAAGACAAAGGTGATGTGTAATGCCCATGTTGCATCCACCCCAGTATCAGTTGGAAACTCGATTCTTGAAGTTGTTGAGATGTATGTCTACCTAGGACAAACAATCCAACTAGGTAGATCCAACTTTAAGAAAGAGGTCAACCGCCGAATCCAACTCGGCTGGGCAGCTTTCGGGAAACTGCGTAACATCTTCTCGTCTAAAATACCTCAGTGCCTCAAGTCGAAAGTCTTCGATCAGTGTGTGTTGCCAGTGATGACATACGGCACAGAAACGTGGTCTCTTACCATGGGCCTTATTAGCAAGCTCAAAGTAGCCCAACGAGCTATGGAAAGGGCTATGCTCGGAGTGTCTCTGCGAGATCGAATCAGAAATGAGGAGATCCGCAGACGAAACATAATTACCGACATAGCCCAGAGCATCAGTAAGTTGAAGTGGCAGTGGGCAGGGCACATGGCACGCAGAGCTGATGGCCGATGGGGCCGCAAAGTTCTCGAATGGAGACCACGCACCGGCAAGCGCAGCGTAGGACGTCCACCCACAAGGTGGACGGACGACCTGATTAAGACGGCAGGAAGACGCTGGATGCAGGCCGCTTCCAACCGGTCCTTTTGGAAATCTATGGGGGAGGCCTATGTCCAGCAGTGGACGTCCTGCGGCTGATGATGATGATGATGATTTTAAAAATATTACGCAGTTACCTAAGCAATATATTTGTATAAAGTAATAATTGTACAAATAAAAAGATATATTTCAATGAAACGCAAAGTCATCGTGAGTGACTTAGATGATAATAAAATAAATTTAAGTAATTATTAATTTTTGCCTTATCATGCCTACCTAGCCAGATAAATTAACCTTCAAGAAGTTCGTTGTTCTCAAATGAGTGCATGACTTTTATGAATTTTATGATGTATTTATTCTGAGTAGCATACACATGAACGAGTTAATTATGAACACTTCAAAAATAAACTTTATTTTTCTAAATTACTACATTATTTTTAATACTTCTTCAAAGGAAATGGTGAAACGCGCTATTACAGAAATTCAGCAAACGATTAATTATTTTGCAATGTACTGAATGTGCGCAATGTGAAGTGCATGTAGTTTGTAGCTCTATTATACAGGATGGAATTTTCGAAGCGTACGTGGAAGGAAAGTACCTACTCTGAATACTGAAGATAGAAAATTTTACTCCAAGGAAACATTCCTTTATATTTAAAAAGGATTAAACATGTTGTGCGTGTTCTGTATATGGGGAATTAATTAAGGAAAACGTAACTTCCGTAGTACGTAGTAACCGTCAGATGGATATTTTTTTTTTTGGAAAATACTCTTGCCATTCCCGGGAATTGAACGATCAAATATAGTCCTAAGCGCGACTGTTGCGCTAAAGGTCTTGGGTTCGATTCCCGTTTACCAGCCACAAACGAAGGGCATCCATGAGGATCCACGAAAAAAACAAATACGAAGGTCGAGCAAAGTGTTATTGGATTTTTCTATGAAATTTTCAGTAGCAGCTCGGAGTTCGGATTTGTGCCCGGTTAATGGCAATAGGCTCGCCCCCTATTACCTACATGGGACCTAAACATGCTGGCGAACTGTGGGTGTACTCTAGTATTTTCTAATTAATTTCGTTGCGGGATCCAAGACAGTTGAATCGTTTCTCCGGAACTCGTCGAGCTTAATTGCCTCGGCGATTTTCTGGCAGTCGCCACTTTTGATTCTGGCTCACCTCTACCTGTGCCTAGCCCTTCGGGGAATACAGGCATGATGGTATTGTTACGTCGTACGTACGAGATCTTTCGAGAAAGCACGTGATTACAGTGTGTTTGGCTAAAGGCTTCGAGAAGCATTCCACTATTATTATTATTAGTTGGAAGTTAGTTGTCATTGTAATTTCGACCGTACGCCGAGGGCATAAGGTACCTATTTCTTTATTCGGTACAAGTAGACATTGCCGGAATGTTCGTGAACATTGGTGTGTTGTATAAAAGCACAAGCGCCGACAAACGAGGGTCATGTCCGGTTAAGTAGCTTCAAACTTAAAAAAAAAAAAAAAAAACGAGTGTCAGTCTGATGAAGCGAATCGAAGTGCGATATCTAAGCGAATAGTGATCAGTACTGTATTTGTGATTAAGTTTAAGTGTTTTTGTGTTTAATAAAGTTATTTAATTGTCTGAGTGGTAGTAATTAATTTATCCCATACCCGGCTCGTAACAGTATGTATATACCTATACAGGGAAGCACTTCTTCATTATTCCGACATTTTAAACTTATATTCAATAGTAAATTCAACCGATAGTAATCGAAATAGTGGAAACACCTTAGCAATATAATCACGAATATAATTAATCCGACTTTTTTGACACTACTTCAAATGATAACAATATCCATAAGCAATAATGCCAAAATTTTCAGAGCCGTATCAGATAAAAGCTGGCATTTTATAAATTGTTACTGCACTTTATTGTTACCATATAGAAACAACAAAAAATATATTTAAAAGATCATCCCTATAGTTTCTGGCCTGTTCTCCTTCAACTTTCTAACTATAACCGACTCATTGATACTCCATCATAGTCCCTGTTTTATCGTTTAATTGAAAATACAGGCTTTGATTTGATTAAAGAATTTGTAAATAAATCATTTTTCAGATGAAGTATTAAACTTGAACGTGGCTTGGTAAGATTCGTGCGAGGAGCATCAAGGCTGAGTCGCTGAGTGCTTGCGCGGTAAATGCACGAGTATAAATAGACGGAACCCAACGGTGCGCTATGGTACTGCCTCACCGTTGTAATGTACTGTGCGTCAGCGCCCATTCAGGTATCACTCACTCACTCACTCACTATCATAACAGAATAACGACATCTTAACTCTAAAGTACGGGTAAAACCGGCCAATGACGTGCAGTGACGTGATTAGCTACGTCCCATTAACATTTGCTGGTAAACACCTGGTCAACATAATTTTAATGTCGACAGTAAATATGTTTCAAATCTGTATCCCAATTATACTAATCCAAACCTTCAAGATGTAGGCGCAATCTCATGTCGTAAGCTACGGTCAATGTCAAAAAGTGTAAGTAGGTAAATTAGGGCTTTTTTGACAGTTTGCGGCCGTTCCTAAGAGTTTTCAGAATTTTCCTCCTGATGATGGTAGCTCGGTTTACGACCTATTTCGTGAATATACACAACGACAAAGATTTTGTTAGAATTAGAAGTCCAAAAATATGAAACGTGCCACTAAAGATTTTCAATTTCCATCAAAGTTCATAGTTCCAGTTAACTTAACAGATCAATTATCGAGTATTTAGATTAGGCAAACGGAAATATCCTCCCAATGATATTGTTTTTCACAAAAACATGTTTGCCGTTCGATTTCAGTTTTCAATGAAGCTATGTGAGTTGTAAATTGAACGTCTAACAATAGATATCATAATACAGATCTATACTCGTAGATACATAAACATCGGAGATTGGGTATCGAGCGAGTAGTAGCAACAGCTTGTACCAACAACACTAAAATATTTACATGGAGATTGGTCGTATTGTATTTTTTTAGTAGAGAAAGAAAATAAACGCACTCTAAGCTGCTAATCTACTGGCCCACTTTGAAAATTCTTTTCGCTTGATTAGCCATGATCCAGTGATCTCCATGAATGTCTATGATCATCTCTCAGCTGCCTCGGCTATTTTAAATTTTATTTTGAACTAACTTATGTCCACAACCTCATTCCGCATTAATTTCGGTTATTGGCGATGTGTTTCTTTTTTGAGCAAAACCCTGATTCTCTTTTTTCTGAAGTAGGTACCTATATGTAGTAGTGTTACTGCTAATATCAACTTTATTGGTATATGGTATGAGTATGGATGCCGGTGAAATTACAGGCACATGAGACATTTCAACGTAGCTCTGGGATGGAAAGCTTTTGCAAGGCCTCTGGTATTGCAGATGTCTATAGGCAGAGGTGACCACTGAAAACAGGCGGGCCGTCAGCTCATTTGCCATCCAACGATGTTAAAAAGTACTTTCAGTCCCGTCAAAAACAGTTCATCCGTTAAGCAAATTAGCCGAAACACACAGACAGTTTCTAAATTTGTCTTTTTTTTATTTATGAACCTTTCTATGCACTTATGTTATTTTGACCTATCATGTTTGTTATGTCAAAATACACACTACACACTACTACTACCACCTACTTTACTGCACTTATATGTAAAATGTATTTAGTTGCACCTTTAGATTGTTCTATTTTTTTTATTATGTGCAACCTATTATCGGCAAAACAGTGTATTTTTTGTGTGTTACTTATGTACGCGTATAAGCAACATAAGTAACACCCAAAAAAAAAAGACACTGTTTAATATAATAATACCAGAATTATAAGAAGACTGCAAAAATAATTGAAGGACTAAGGCTAGCCAGAATATCGGCAAAGGGTTTACTATAGCAATTTTCTGCGGGTTCTTCGAAATACCTAGATATCGCGCCTCCGGAACGCAAAGGGCACGAGAAGGAACATGAATGGGTTTTAGTCAGTAAAAGACTGACCGTCCCTCCCTCCCTGCCCAGGGCGGGGGAAATCATTTGATAATTTCCCAACCTTAAAAAAAAGAAAACTATAGCAGTTTTGATGTTCGCAGTCGCAGGAATCTTTGACTCATTCCCAATCTTACTTGCGGAATCTAAACCATTGTACTTCTAACTAACTGCAATTTCTAAACCATTGTACCTCTTCCTACCTGTGGCATCTAAACCATACTAACTATAACTAAGACATCGAAACCGATCATCCAAGTTCTCCAAGATGAGTCATGAGATGGATAGCTGAAACTACACAGTTCCATATAAAATGATTTACGAACGTAACAAATTATAAAATTATGTGTTCGTGAAGCCGACATCCGTCAACATCTTCACATCTAGTAGACATTTATTTTAGTCAGGGTACAAAGCAATATAAATCGTAAGCACTTAGATACACATTTTACGGCTGTCGAAATGTTTACTTACAGATTTATTTGCAGACAGTGAGGAAATATTTAGCTGTGAAGCTTTATATTGATTAGCCTGCTGAGGAGAGCCGAACAAAGAAATAATGGACAGATAGACAGGTACCTATGAGATAGAAAAATTCAATGCAATTCCTTTTGATAAAGGGTATATTTTATTAGTTGACAAGCAATCAATTAGTTACCTTCGTGGAGGTATTGCCAATACGAACTTCTGCAGTACCCACCTCCTATCGCCATCAGACAATGAAATTGAAATGTCTCATGTACCTGTAGTTGTTCTTACACCTGACTCTTTAAAGAGAAGCAACGCTGATTGGCGGCACAAATAGAAACAATGCTTGTACTTCCCCGACTGAGATCCATCACAAAAAGCTCTATAGTTCTATACTATTAAAACTGCACTAACTTACTCCTTCCAATTAAGCTTGGTATGCGTTACGTATTCAGATTGATAGTTATCCATTCGCTGTTTATTGCATTAGTTACATCCGTTATGTCTGTTTAATTGCTGAATAGAATTTATATCGCTCGAGCCGTTAAATGCTCGACATCCTCGAATAGCTGCTTTAGTGCTGACATAAACTGTAGGAGCCCACTTGTATGATTGAAAAGCTTTTGTGTACCAACTTGAGAATGACAGGTTATGATGGGCAGACATATGGGGTTTGTATACCTAATACCAGTCTGATAAGTTTTCGTAGAGAAAACAACAACGCCACAATTAAAGCAGTTAATTTTCATTCATAGTTACAGTCACAAACAGCCGCGATGGCCACGCTATTGATAAGTCGATTTTAGCGTTATTAGTAAATAGCTGTGGACGCTCAGTAGACTCACATAGTCGGCATGGAGGCGCTGGTACTGGTGCGGGCGGGCGGGGCGGGGCGCGGGCGAGGTGCGGCGGCGCGCCCCCCCGCCCGTGAATATCATCGGCGCGCGCGCATGCCTACGGGCCGCGTGCGCGAGCCGCCGAGCGCCGCAGCCCTGCGCAGCACGCCTCCTTCGGCCGCCGCGGCCGCCGTGGACAGAGATCTACCGCCGCGCCCGCACTCGCGTATTTATAAACGGAATTCCACACGCGCTATTCGCGGCCGGATACAACTTTTTACACGACTTTCAGCACTTACGTCGTACGGAGCACTGAAGAGGCGGGTTTCGCCGATTCGGGCTCCTGGATTGTCTGGCGGAGCCCGCGTGAGTCACACCGCACGCACCTTACGTCCGAAGTTAAGCGTATCACTCAAGAAACAATGCTTAAAATAATTATACTACAAGCTTTTGAAAACGCTATGACGGATAAAATAAAACACCAATATTTATTTATAGTTACCTCTAATGTTTATTTTTCAGTGACACAGACAGAATACAAAAACAATGGTGCTTTCTTTTGCGTCGCGTCGTCTAAATAAGTTCGAGTCTACGTAGGCGCGAGGTCGCGCTTATTATGACGAACCACAATAATATACACATAATAATAAGAGTTTACAAACGCTGGTAGTTAGAAAGAGGTGTACCGTATACCTATTACACAACCGGTATATGAAACAACTGAAGAACAATGCAGGGTTTGGGATCAACTACGGTTTACTTCAGGCGGCGCTGGCTCATAAAACGGCAGTAAATATGCGCAATGAATCAAACGGTGGTCAATTTTACGAGCGACCTCTGATGCTGTTGTGTGCGGAGATCACTAGAACAAAACTCAAGAACACCCAGTTTTGTGGATAAACTCTTAATACAATCTCAACTATTACAGCTTCTCATCATCATCAGCCTGCAACAATCCACTGCTGGACATAACTATTACAGCTAAAGCTTCATAGCTATAAAGCAACTGTGTTCGTGGTGCATAAGTTTCAATTAAGGCTGCTGTGCCTGTCATTTTGATTTTGTAACTTCAATTAATTTTCATCCAACTTTTGACTAGGGTAAATCATAAAGTAAATTCACAATGAAAATTATGGGAACGCAGCTCTACTTTAAATAGCTCCGTTCCTATGGGATAAATAAAATAACACTGAAACATTATGATGTTTCAGTGTTATTTTAGTGGTTTATCCAGTGATGGCGTTTTACATTGTGCTACTCCTAACGATTCAGGAATGTAAACAAGGTGTACGAAGACCTCAGCACCTGCAAATAATTCGTATAATTAGTTAATTAGTTAGAACTGCAACTAGAACCTTTGTTAATTTGTCATTACCGTTATGTAAGTGTCCAAAGACATAGGGATGACGTACGCGGTGCGAGGTGCCAGCGGCCTGCCACAACACTGCATCATCACGAGGAGTTGCCTCCGGAACCTCGGCGACAAACACAACCAGTCGCAGCAGTATATCGATTGATTCACCAACTCGCTCTGAGAACACACGCACACGCTACACAAAGCCCTGCCTTTAGATGAATTACTTTTACTACGCTTTGTTTAGTCTTCATACAAAGCTGCTACTGTTATTTAGCAGCCAATTTGTACATAATTAAGTGGCGTCTACTGGGAGCACGTGCGCTTAATGACTCAATCAGTTACCTCAACTTTGAGTTGTGTCCCGAAATAGCAGTAAATGAACAACTGGGCTAGCATGCAACCCAAATACACGGCCATGGACACAAACTCCGCTGAAGCTATGCTTAACTGGAAAAGAAAATGTAACGTGAAATGAGTCCATGAATTGTATGATTGATTTACTTAAATCTATTGCAGTATAAAATAGGAGCGTACCCCAACAATCTTGTACATAGTCATGCATATGACCCAAGCCATCACAAAAAATTGGATGACCATTGCTTCGCCAAATATCGACTCTACTTCTTTAGCAAACCTGGTAACAGAGAAGAATGCTCGAGTGATATCCTAATTATACAAAACACAAAACATTTGCCATAATATTTGACTGGGCTTCTCACCGTACAACCTGATCATAATGCAATACGCTTTTCTTGAGTCTCTCCTGTATCTCAGTTTCCTCTTGGCCTTCATCTTTGTAAATAGTGTACTGAATGGGTTTCTTAATTAACTGTTTATTATTTTCATTGTTGCCAAATGCCACCAGTTGTTCAAGATTGTACCGAAGCATCGTTAATTGTATCTTGGCTTGCGCGTAGAACGCTACAATCGTGCAGTCCATGGTTACGTTGCCATAAGCTTGGAAAGTTATCAGAACAGTCATGTAGGCCAATTCCAGCGAGAACCTACAAATTAAGACATTATTTTCATTTTTTGATACTTTATAAACATTTCTTGCAAGGGCAGATATAATTTTGAAAGCGAATAAAAGATTTTTCTGCATCGTGATCGATTCGTATATCCTGACTTTTGCCAGGCGCAACAATATAATATTTTGAGCTTATTTAAAAAACATGGCCTAAATTACCTAACTACTTAATTTAGGTAAATGCCACACATATTTTCTCCATAATAATACGCGTACAACGAACAGCTTTTATTCTTACTACCATGGCAGCGAGGTACCTATAATTAACAAGAAGTTTAACTTACGCTAGCGTGCTAGTAGTTTCGAATGGAAAGTATCCGGTGAACTGGACCTCCGCGCCAAGAGCCCTGTTCACGACCGGGAATACGGTCCACATCGTGCCGCAAGTGAATATGGCCACGTGGTACAGAGTCAGGAGTCGAGACATGAACAATGCGTTCTCTTTCAACACTTCTACGTGGTAGGCCTTGCTTGCTGCGAATGTAGGTCCTGCGAGAAATATTGAACAGCAAAATGTTTTTGGGCTAGCATAAAAAATATGGTGCACAGGGTAGGGTGCACCCAGCTGCTACGTACAGGAGTCGTACATCAGGTCAGGTACCTATTCAGTTTTGAGAAATAATTTCTACTTATATATTATTATCATTTGCACGATTTCGCCGGATTGGCACATTATTTTAGATTTATCATAATGGTTGATAGATGATGGATTATGGCGCCTACAATTTTAACGTAGGTAGGTGGGTTTTGCCAACATATCGAAAAAAGTCTAACCGTTAATGATGGCGATCAGCTCATCGATGCGACGGGTCCTCAGATTGAAGGCGGCTTGCTTCCCCAGCGTGTTTAAAGTTGTGAGTAATATGAACAGCGTGTCCACTATCAGGGTGGTACTGTGCCGGACCTGCTCATAAATAATTTAAGGTAGAACTCAGCTTTATTTTAGGAGAGGCATTTACACATCTTCTTTCACATCCCACGATCATACAAGTGAACCTACCAGGGGTAGAGCTCTGCAGGTTGTTCGAAAGGGATACCGCACCCCCGTAACACAAAGAGCACAAGAAAGAACATGGATGGGTTTTAGTCAGTAAAAGTCTGACACTAAGGGCGGGGGAAGTCATTTGATGATTTCCCATCGGTAAGAAAAAAGAACGGGGTAGAGCTAAATGAGCTGGTTGCTAAGCAGCCCATGACTAGGTATCCGTTTAGCCTTGGTAACCAGCCAGGAGCGGACCGTGAATTGATGAGGCCCTAAGCTATCAAACTAATTTCTATTTTGGCAAATAATTACCAAATTACTTAGTACCATTGTCATTAATAGGTGCTGGGAGGTGGAGGCCCTTAATATTCTAGAGGCCCTGGGCTGTGGCCCATAAAGCCCCTAGATCCGCCCCTGCACCCAGGGAAAACAGTGATGGCCCTTTTTTAATCGATAACCGCACGATCAACATGCCTGACTACTCCCAAAGATCTTACCTGAATAACCCGAATAACATGTTGTAGATTGTATGTTAAAATAAAAGTCCAGCTCATAAAACGATATACATTGTGTAAGAATCGTTTCGTTGCAGACAAGGGCTTTAAAACTATTTTGAAATAGCCGACCCTAGCCAATGCATCAAAATGAGGTCTGAATCCTTGGAACGTGGAGTATGAAACTTGATCCGCCATTTTGAAAAGGAGAAAAGATTTATGTTGAATAGGTAACTTAGGTGTTGACTACTTGGGGCTGTTTTCTAAAGTGGAAAAGTATTAGGTACTTGTGTATTTTGTTAATTATCTCTAGCGGGGCGTCAATTTCAAATAGTTAAGTGTCCATGATTAGCCAAAGAGCTACATGGTGTTTTAGTTTTCGAATAACGATTTGTTTCTTTAACATTTTTATTTATCTCTCATAATTATGGTCAATGATAGTTCAGCTATTGTAGCATGAAATAAATAGCAGCAAAACCAAAACCATATCGTGGTCTACCATAAACCAACCATAACCATAGTTATTGTTGTGTTGTATTGTTGAAATGACTGTGAATGGTTTTTTTTTTACGTATTGGGCAAAAACATTACATTATTTTGTATTTATGGGAACCTACTACATATTTAAAGAAAATAACGAAGCTATCATACGCTTATATACGTAAGAGAAATATTACGTAAATATACCTAACCATATTTTTTGTCTAAATCTAGATACTATAATAAATATTCTGTTAATAAATAGTAGAAAGAGTAAAAATACTTTTTAACCCTTGGTTTATTCTTAATGGCACCGTTTTCGTGCTCGTAACAAGACCATTTCACATAATTATATGAATACTAAATTGTTACAAACAATCGTAATAAACAACAATCCTACTAAAATCATTTCGAGGGCGATGCGCATCCTGGCTACCGTACTCGGGATGTCAAATTAAATTATTTAAGGCAAGGTATACCATCATGCCTGTATTCCCCGAAGGGTAAGGCAGAGGTGTACCAATATACACTCACAGTTCAACGGTATATGTATTTAGGTCCCATGTAATAAGGGGCGAGCCTATTGCCATTAACCGAGCACAAATCCAAACTCCGATCTGCTACTGAGAATTTCATAGAAAAACCCAATAACACTTTTTGCTCGACCTGGAAATCGAACCCAGGACCTCTACCGTAGCAGTCGTGCTTAGGTCCACTAGGCTAACGAGGCAGTCGCAAATTATTTAAGTTTGGGTAAAATAAAGTACCTATTGAAAAAGAGCACCCTATATCACCCTGTTGCCCCTGCAAACCGTGAGGGTGTTAATTTTGCGATATTTCCTATTAAGTTAATAATGTACAAAGTATCAAGCAGTCAATTAAGTTGTTTGACTAATAAGTACTGTAAATAAACTGATTTGACGAAGATTGGACTTTAATAAAATATTTACAAGGAAGGTAATTAATATAAATGCTACTTATGCCTCGTTTAGTAGAAATGAGTATCATAGCACTAAATAAATGAGGATAGGCAGAGAGATATATACAAGTGTAATTTTGGGCCATACGAACAGTAAAAATATATCTATGTGTATGTATACTTTTGGTAATCTTTATATAACATTATATTATACTCAATGCTCCGTCTTACTTTTTCGCTCAGTTATCTTTGAGCAGTGCTAGGAAACTAAAACTAACGGTCAGCGCTCATTGTGACAACACCGCTACGACCCGGTCGAAGTCGCCTTGCGAAAAACCTAACCTTTAGCTGCCAATGCGCCGCCTGCAAGTCGTCAACTTTTTATCTTGTTCATTATAAAAATTGTTTTATCGCACCTAATTTAAAGCTCTAACTTGAATGGCATATTATTTGCAGTGTCGGAGCCGTACTGCTACTGTTTAGTTGGATCGGTCTCCGTATCGGTACGGCCAGAAACACTAACAACTACAATTTAAAAGCGTACTGAATTTTTGGTGAGTACTCTGCAGTCAGCGACGCCCTTTTACTTTCCATGCATTATGTTTATATTTTTGCAAAATGTACACATAGGTCTAATACGAAATGTTTATGTCCATAGTGAGGTCACATATTTGGAACGGAATGTGGGATACAAGGATAGGAAGCAGGTGTTTTAATAACAATGTGTGTTCTATTGCGAAATAGTTTATTTAAAAATCTATCAGAAAATAAACCACATCAGTTATTGTATTTGGTATTCAGCTCTGGCCGAACATGCTAAACCATTCGCGTTTCGCATGCAACGATTGGAATGTGAGAACAGAAATTTTGAGCTGTTACATAGCACATAATTTGTTTAATACTGCGGCCACTTTACTTTGTACTCAAATTATTATTCAAATGCGTGTGCGGTCGCTATAATTATTAGAAATGGAACCTCCATTAGTAATAATCAACAATCATGTAAAATGCTATATTAATTTAATCATAAATATTTCTACACTTTATCTATTAGTTACATTTACATAAAGATTTCTATTTGAACCCAGAGCTTTCAGCGGATGTCGAACAAATGAACCATGTCCACATTTACATCACAAAGTTTATACAACGCGTCGTCATGAACAAAAGTTTAAGGTATCACTCTATTAATATTTCGGGGCACTGTCTCTTAGGAGATGTCTCGTCGTCTGCCGGTTCTTTCCGTTTTAATGACTTGCTGTCCTTGTCCAACTTCATGCCGTCTACGTTGGACTCGTGTTCCTCAGTCTTTTGTTCGTGGTCTGTTTCTAGCCTCTCATTGTTGGCTAAGTCGGTATCTGGTGCGTCGTCGTCGAGTGCGATGTCATCGGCGACGTCGTCTTGTTCATCGTCATCAACTTTCTCAAGATAGTCGTCATCGTCTGCGGCCGCCTCCAGCCTTTCAGCGGCCTTTTGTGACGTGGCATTCTGTGAGCCAATGCTTGAAGTCGCTGACCGTTTGCTCACAGAAATGCGAGCTGTCAGAGCCCTGTACAGTTGAACTATGTCTCCTGGGGCGCCCTGTAAACCAAATAAAACACAAACTTGACGAAAGTGGAATAGTTTTAGCGAACATTTTAAACTTACTTTCGAGACATATGTGGCGCGCAAGTATTCTGAGGACAAATACTTTGCATATCCTGTTTCTGCAAAACAAATACAACCTTGACGATAATGTTTGATAACCTTCATGACTGTCTGTAAAAAGGATTTACATGTTATGTACATACAGTTACCAGTCTATCATTTAGCTAACTAGCATGCCCCATTTTATTTAAAAAGCAATTATTGTTTTTCAACTGCATACTAAAAGTTTTCTCAGAATAAGGGCTCTAACCTCAGATGGTCTGAAAGATTTTCATATATATTTCTCAAAATCTGTGAATGCTAGTTATGAGTCTCTTATGAATGATTCCCTAATGGGGCTGACATGTGTAAATTTCCTAAAATAAAAGCGATTACCTGTAGCTACTCTCTAACCTATTTTACTAACCATAATGAGGAACAATTTAATCTGTTGCTGGGAGTCGACAGCAGTGATTCTGAGTGACTTGGTGCCGGCTCGCTCCACAACCATATCAGGCCACAGCTTGGTGTTGAGCACGACCCGCAGCGAGCCCGACACGCGCGCGACCAGCCGGGCAGCCCCGCCACTGCCCGCCGGCGCGTCGTTCAGCCGCAGCATGCCGCGCCCGCGCTCGCGCCAGCTGCCCGCTTCCCACGCGAACAGGCGACACGATACCTGCAAACACGAATACATAATAAATAAGGTTATAACATTGTGGTATGTAGATAGTATAAATTGGTATGATTGCGAATTATGTACTCGTTATAAATGTTAATATTCTTTCTATGTCATGTCAATGGCAAGGTTACATTTTATTTTATCGTGATATCTGGTGAAGGTCGATTTAAAGTGGTGATGAGGAAAATATGACAATCTGATTAAAAAAATGTTACATTAAAATCGTATCAATATCATAGTTGCACTAATTATTATTCTACCAGACACATTTCAATCAGATGTTAGGTACATCTGATTGAAATGTGTCTGGTCTTCTGGAACTTCATCAATACATAATTATAATTTTTATCGACAATTAACTAAAGGTGTGCTTCATACCTGCAGAACATTGATCTCGCCCTCCTCCCCTGTGATAGTGTTGACGTGCGCGGCGGGCGGCGGCGGTCGCGCGTGAGAGCGCTCGTACTCCGCCGCCGCGGCCGCCAGACCGTCGCCGCCGCTTGTCGACTCGCCTGGATTACTGTCATCCTACCAAACAATGACATAATAAATGATTGTTTCAGTTTGCAAATCTAACTAAAGCTAGCATTCCGTAGCTCTTGATAGAGCTACGAATTAGTTCATTAGTTTGCATGATATTAAAGCTCATTTCTAGAATGATAAATAATCAAACATTGATCGTTGAACAAATCTGATCTAATTATTTCCCACTTTTTCCAAAGACTAACTATTTCAGTGTATAACCATGTCTGGACACCTGGTTTTTGCAAACAAAAAAACTGAGTACGAATAATACATCAAACATGGGGGATGAAGTCTTTATTTTAAGTGAAATCAATGTTACCCTATCCTGCTTCCATATTCTTCATTGACAAGACTATGATAGTGTAAGTAAATATAACAACAATACACAGAGCAGTCATCATTGTGAATTCAGTTAGTTATTATCTTATCTAGTAAAACAACATCAGAGGTCAGTTTTGTATTGTTGACAGAGATTGGAAACAATGTACGTACAATACCAACAAAATGGTGAAACCCAAATGAATGCTTAATAAAATGTGAACATGTTACGCCCATAAAAGATAAAATAATCACATCAGTTGTTCATAATTACCAGACTAATTAGTCAGCTTCAAATCAATTACAATTAATGTAACAAACTAACCTGATTTTCTTTGACAGTTGCTGCGGCACTTGTAAACAGTAACTCTGTTGTTCCATTGGATGAGCTATGGTCAGCGGATGATGCTTCCCCATTATTGGCAGTTTCCTTAATTACAACTCTCTCACTTAAATTTTGACCAAACACAAATCCTGAGGAGCCAGGGGCTGGCTGTCCCGCTGGGGGCACTGTGCTGCCAGTCCGTGGAGTGACGTTAGCAGCTCCTAAAGGTACAAACTTGGGAGCTTCAGGTTCTGGTTTAGTTTCTTTCAGTCTGTCTTCAGCAGGAGTTTCTTCGTCTTTTTCTTTTGTTGCTTCAGAAGCATCCGTTGCTTCAGCCACTTTCAGAAATGGATTGTTACCCGGTTTCAGCTGGGAGGGACGCAAAATGGAGCCTGAAAACAAAACACAGTATTCGTAGGACACCTTTACAAGAGATGATTATGACTGATACAGAACTAAAGAATAATGAAGTTGCCGCTTACCAAAAGGATTACACCCTTTGTTGGAACTTGATGCAAAACTGGAGGAGCCAAAGCCACCAAGTCGAGGCTTTGCCAGAACCACTCTTGATTGGGATGACCCATTATAGAAATCTTCAATTGGTGATTTACCTAAAAAAAATATTTTTTTTTCAAAATGGCATAGACATTAAATCAATAATTATGAAATGTAACAAAACATATATACAATACGATACACAAACCCTTGTAAACATTTTTTAGTTTACATCAATCCAACTAACAACAAAAACAACAATGTAAAATGAAAAAAAAACAGATAATGGTGGAAAGTCAATAATAACAGTTGGTTACATCTAGGACCTAGAGGTTTTATTTTGCAATACATGACTGTATGTATTTGCAAATAATAACCCATCTACCTAAACTTGGACTAATACAATAATAATAAAGTAAACTGCTCAGTTGTAAGCTTGCTCTGCAAAAAAAAAAGCAACTAAGAAATTCATACAAAAGAAGCAGCAGTAATGGTGAATGTAACAACATAGAGTTCGATTTTTTACATTTCTAGTGCTTCAAAAACCAGGCAAATACGAAAATTGCTAGCACAAGCACATACAAATAACACTCAATCTCTTGATTTGTCGTGAAGAGTATCGCAAAATAAGTGTAAGATAATAGAAAGAATCTCGTTGATGATGCAGCATGGACTAAGTAAAACGCACCAGTCTTTCCATCTAAAATACTAGATCAACTATGCAGAATAAAGAACTTCAATGAAATTTATGAATTACATGTGAAATAAACAGTACGGAGCACATAAAATTATTAAAAAGCTAAATCTCACCTTGCTTTGCGTCTGCCATTGTCGAATTTGTAGGTTTTTTTTTTAACTGGACATGAGTGACAAGGACAAGGACGTGTTTGCTAGTGGCAATGTTTTAGTTATTTAAGAAAAAAAAAGATATTCCATTGAATTTTTGTTATTAATTAAACACAAAAATATTATAATTGAATTAATGTATTATATTTTGTAATCAATACATGCAGATAAAATAAAAACTAAAAAGGATCGATTAGATTGATGAATAGTAACTCGATACACAAAAATTACTGTAATCGATAAAAACGGACAACTCTATTAACATTAGCAGAATTGCCAGCCTCTAAATTATAACAACAATAATAGGGAAGTTTCTTTATTTAAATTCCTTTCTGTTTCAAAATACGCTTGCGTGTTATAAACCATTCGACAAAAAATCAATCCATATTTTGGCAGTTATTTTGAGAACACAGCTTTTGTGGCACACAAAACAAAGTATACTGTTAAAAGGTTACCTGCTTTCACCATTCGAGCAATTTTAGCTGTTGTACGGGGCACCATTCAAACTTCAGAAAAATTATCCGCTTTTTTGGAGTTTCTAGTGGCAACCTCAAAAAGTCATTTGTCATGTCAATGTCATTTGTTATGTCAATCAAGAAAGTAGCAAATTGCAAAATGAATTTTTCTACAAGTATTTAATTTTATTAATTAAAAGAAAGAATATTAATAGAAATAATCAAGACATTCCAGAAACAGGTTATATTTTTCAGTGAATTTGTGACGTGATTTATATAAGTTTTGTGAAAAAGTATTTTTCAGAGTGAATTTACGATTTTATATTATGAATTGGATTACTTGTTGGAATATATTTTTATAAACTGCATGCATTGAGGCCCTCTGCAAGTATTACAAGTGCATTTACTACTGACATCACATCACAAATAAATAAACAGCAGGTAAGCGTTGTATTTAAAAAATGTTTGTGTTGAAACCAGTTTTCAAATCCAATAAATCAACAAGTTAGGATTGTGGCAAGTCGGTCTAGTTGATTTTCTGATCGTAATTACTAAAACTAAACTCTGAACTCAATCCTAGCATAATTTATAAGAATAGTCTTTTAAATCATGTAAAAGAATGGTCTTACCAAGTACTAGGTATTTATTTTTTGCATAATTCTTGAACTGACAGCATTGCATTATTCAACTGTCCATTAGAATGATAATTACTTTTGATTAACTCATTCCCATTGTTTATAAAATAAAGTTTGAATATTAAAGTTTGTATGGAGTTGATACAAGTCAATGTTAAGATGCAAGTCATTTAATTATCATGTTTTCAACTTTACTTTTATAATACCTACTCCTTTACTTGGATCGAATGATTTTTTAATTAAAAATAACAAAAGTAATGACTTAGCAACTGTTTACGTTAAGGTCTCATAAATGTCAAAAGTCAAAACATTAAAAGAAAACAGTACCATATCATAATAAAACAGGTAAATACAAATGAATGTAAGTACCTGCTAATTCAAAACAAATCACCCAAATTATCATAATATGAATCATGGTAGTAATTTGTTATTCAATCAAAGTGTAAGAGTTAATAAGATAACATTCATTATATAAAAGACTTATCCTGAGCTTGCCAAAAAATTGGTTCCAACAATTAAAATCACTGTGTGCAGATTCAAAACTCCTTTTTTTGCAAACATTATTAGTGCAGTGTTAGAGAAATTATTTTCTACATCAACCACTATTAAATTATATTTTATAATGTTATTGTTGTAGGACCCTTTGTTAGGTATTACACTTGCATCGTAAATTCCTAAGGTTACCAAAAGAAATAAAACTGTACCATTCCACTAGGACCTCTTCTTATCTTTTCTGCTGTAATTGTTTAAATCATCGCTTTCCAAACAATTTGTAGTTGGTGCTCAAAATGCATATTTTTATTTATCCATACATCTTTATTAGTTGTTATCTCAAGATTGATTTCCTTTTTCTCTTTATCAGCCTTCTATTGTTTCTTTTGTGTCTGCCTCTATTCCATCTGCATTTATATTCCTTCCAATATTGGATGAAAAATTTACCCCAAAGTCATAAACAAATACAAAAACGAAGTCATTTTTTTTTGTTTATATGCAATAAACATGGAATACATTGGCAATAGTCAATGTTTTATTTATGTGTGATGTATACTTTAATCACATACTGATAAATGTTTTTTTGATGTGATCAAATGCGTCATAACTCATAAATAAGCAGAATTCCAGTGTTCATGATAGGCGTCGAAAGAAGTTAGGTACGGTACCTAGCTTCTTTCTTCTTTCTAGCTTAGGTACCTTTGGTACTTACATAGAACTAAGCTCAAATGTCAATAATCAACCCATCTGTTTAAAGTTGTCATTATTATTGTTCACATAAAAAAAACCACAATATTCTGCAAGTCATTATGGAATTGTGTAATAACAATAAATGTCCGCAATTTATCTTTATAGTATTATGGTTCTAAATAATATTGTGTATTTCATGTTTATATTGTATAAGTTAAATTACATAAAATCTTTATACCTACATGGTGATCACGCGCTCTTCCCGGTCGCTATGCAAATAAGCGGTTCGGCACATTCGGTTCGGCATTGTCAATACAACATTTGCTTTGATAATGTTGTATTGAAAATACCGACCCGCTTATGTGTATAGATGTCTTGGTAATAAAAAATTCATGGTCAAATCTGGACCCAATGTCTTGGTGGTATGTGGGTCCAGAATTTACCATGAGGTTTTTCATATAGTTTGTAGCAGCCTGGCAATAGTTTCTTCTTCTATCTCCTATTCTGCTAACAAGAATGAGCTTCACGTACGAGAATACCGCCTCATCTACGACATCCACTTACTAACTTAACTTATAAATTCTTAAGCTTGCTGTGCTATACAATCATTATAGTGTTTTTAATGAATGTTATGCCCATTCGGGCTGTTGTTAACCCATTCATGCAGGTGAAAACCCACCCACTCTCTGGTATAGATGTTACACCCACTGCAGACTACAGCTGCATTGCTCGATGGCTACCCCAAGAAAGTAAAAAGATACGGTCCTAACTTTTAGTTTTAAAAGGGGTTGTCGAACTTACAATAGCTCGAAGCACGAATAAGCAAAGATGCACTACCTACGAAGATCAAAAGCCCGATAAACGTTCATTTTATATAAAACTATCGCGTAACTACCACAAATTGAACGTCCTGTGGTAACAGAGGATGAAATAAAATAAACTGCCCTGTAGGTAAATACACAATGATTATTCTTTTCAGGGAGAGGTGGTTACAGTTTTAAACCGTATTAAAACTGAACAGGTACCAAACTGAAAAGGTTTTCATTCGCTCAAAAAATAACTCAGAAAACAGTAGAAAGATAGGGACTCCCTTTGTGTCCGAAACTAGTCCGCAAAATAATGTAAACACTAAAATGAATCGTAAACAACAATCAGCACACGTCATGAATACTTAATACGATAACTCTGAGCGTATTTTTGTAATTTGGACCCTAAACCTGAATATGATTAAAATACTATTTTCATTAAACATGATAATGTTTAATAAAAATATTATCATAATTCAACCCAATAAAACAATAATTATTTTATTTAAATTCCAACCTTGACATAAAACAATAGGTAATACGTCAAAGTGAGGCAAATGTTTTGTCTTACGTTATGCTTGAAATTCACATACAAAAAGAATCGTGTAGACTGTAGTTGGTATTTATATATAGATCCGACGACGCACCAGACGGACAAACAGACTCATAGTCGCATTATAAGTATTTAATAATGGATAAATACAAACATTACAAACGGAGAAAATTGAGGAGACGAGCAATCTGCTGCAACAAGAACAAGCTAAGAATCTATTGAAAAATAGGACTTTATTTCAAAAGGATTGTCACCAATCAAAATCTTTTCTGTTACCGCTTAAAAAGGTTTTTCGAAGACACGTCTATAACACGGCTGTGTGATCTAGGCGGTCTTAAAAAATATTATCACAAAAGTGGATAAACGTATTAAAAAAAAGTAATGCAAATTAATTATTAAAATGTGCCTAAAATTATGCAACGCAGAATTTGAGTGCAAGCAGGCTACGTTCGATTGACAGTGACCAGTCATTGATCGATATTGATGATGTTACAAGTGAAACTCACACCATTGCATCGAAATCATGAAAATAGGCAACGTCGAATAAAAACAGTCAACGTCAATGTGTTAACTGTTTGGTGTTTTGTTGGCGTCTGTCTAACGTAGTCTAGCTGCTATGACTATTTGGAGGAGCGGTGAATGCTTATGCGAATCGCGCAACCCCGGCCATAGGCAGAGGTGGAACACCGCGATGTGGTTTTACCGCTACCCCCACGACGGAGAAAGTCCAGGAGGATTTCCACCGTGCCAAAAAAAAAAGCTGCTATGACTATGCACCGCACTGGATCGGCTAAACCGCGGTCTAGTTGCACCTTATAAGGCAGGATATCCGTGCGAAACCGGGGCGGATCAGCTAGTATTAAAACAAACACAGATAAATAAATTGTCACAAGTGGTATTGGCGACTCAACTAAAAGCATGTAAGTGTACACGATGACTTTGGATTTTTATTATTCGGGGTTATTGAAAAAATGCGATAAATTATGGTTTTATGCTTAGTCACCATGACTCGGAACGTTTGCTTCGCTGGTTCAAGCAACCAAACTTTCAGTGCGCAAGGTGTATATTGTCCTGCCTAGTCAGTGAGCGCGCGACTCTTGCGGCTTATACAACACGTTCTCGGATTTACCACAGGAGAAGTTGTGTAGGCCCAAATGTGCTTCAATTAAGTTTTTAAATATAAATAAACATAGTGTATTGTGTAATAGTGAAGTGTGTGCTGTGCAATCTGTGCAACCCCTGTGCAGTGAATTCGATCTCAATTAAAATTGTGATAATTAATATTGTATTTTAGTCAATTAATACAATATTTCCATAAGTGATAGATATGAAAGTAGAAGGAAATGTTTTCGGATCAGCATGCAACCCGCCTTTCCTAGGTAACACATTATTTAATAATTCGCAACTAACTAATTTTTGCCAGTTTGCTGTCGTTTTATTTAAATTATGTACATCAAATGCATTAATATGAATATTAACTTATAAATATTTATAGTTTAATAAATTGCCGTGGGTATTATATGGAACCGTAAATCACAAGTATCCAAGAAGAACACATCAGAACAAGGCATTATAAACCGGATGATAAAATCAGATGCTTCTGAAGTCATACTGCGAACGTCCTTCTTTTAAAAGTCAATAAAAATAATGACAGGAGCCCAGACATGTTCATCTTTTTCTTCATGCATAGTCTTTTAATGTCTCATTACTTACTCTACTAGCAGTTGAACTGAATTCGATAGAGACTCGAGAAATAGAGGCCTCTAGCAACGACTTGGGCGTTCAATTCTTTATGTAGTTCTCAGTACGCATGGCAACCCAGCAGTCAGCACACCTTCGGAAAACATTCTGTTTTTAACGCATCCACTGTTTTGCCTCGCAGTAGTTTTCTTTTAATATAACAATTATAAAATACGGCCATCCCCAAGCAATATAACAACCAATTTGGTTCTTCTTCTTGTCACCTTTTCTATTGCACACAAACTGTAGCAGGTTGTCCTTTATGTCACCCTTTGGCAGGCCAATTGCTGGCATATGTAGAGCGAATGCTGTCGCCAATTCTATCACATTACCGTATTTATCTTCTGCAGATCATAAAACCCTAGTACAAAGATTTATTTTCATCCACCAGGTATGGAGACAGACGAAGATGTGGGCCGAGGCAACATGTTGGATAACATGCCACCAATCAGCTGCGACGTGCTGGAAGGTGAAGTGGGCACCGGCTCCAATGAAATCGGTGACCTGACATTCTGCATGGGAAACTACATCAGTGACTTTATGAAGGTAAGCATGATTCTTTATACCAAACTTTGGCCGATTCGTTGGCTTCCAAAGACTTGTCTATAAGTACCACTCCAGGTCGACTGCGCCAGTAGCGTGTACAGTTGATTTCGTAGTCTTTTGATCGTATACTAGCTAGATATTACTCCAAATTGAAGGCTGATAAGTGTTCCACACAGGCAGTGTGGTTGGGTGTCTATGCTACCCACAAGCTGCACTGCAAACTTGCTGTATTCTGTTTAGCAGAGCTTTGAGAAGCATGGGCGAAAGCGGTTATTTCTTAGTTCACATGCGGATTATTATCGGTATGATTGAACATTTTGAATCACGCAAGAAATATTTTAGAGTGACAGCTATAACTAAGTATTCTATTTACCCTCATATTAAAACGAATCATCGTCTGTTTGTTTTATGACATTAATCAACCAGACTCCAGGAAATCATGTATAGTACAATGCGTCAACTTAATTGATGTCATTAAATGTTAAAATAAAAAATAATACCTCGTCAAGCGTCATTATTTTGAAAAATTGAGGTCAATACCTCAGAGCGGCATCAACAAAGTTCAGTGAGCTAGCGTCAGGATTTAATAGGCCAATGGTCTTAGCAGTAATATTTTTAGATCATCACATGTAGTATATCCAATTTTTTCTGAGATGCAATGAAATTTTGTACTAAAAGCATAATGCATTATTGATTCTGCAACTGCATGCGGGAGAAAACCTCACCGCTTCTGCGGTGACTCACAATGATGGTTCAAAAAGCACAGATCAGGGGAAAAGGTAGTCATTATTTTAATCATAGGACAATTGATTTTTTCTTCACAATTCAGAGTGGGTCCCATAATAAAATTAGTTGTTCATGTGTCAAAATGATTGGTGGGGAGTTCAGCCATGATGTATGATTGTTAAACCGCGTATTTATTTTATAATGACTGAGCACAATTATATAAGTAGAATCTTAATGATAACATCGCATAATGGACTTCGTACATAGAATTTGTTCATGTTTCAAATCATTTATTTACTTTTTATCATCCCGCAAACTACTCGCAATAAATTAAAGTCCAACGTTTTTACCTTGGCTTCAGCTGTTACGGAGAAGGTTCATTCAACCGTACAAACTAATAATTAGGACACTACCAGAAAAACGATAAACGTCGGCGTCACTTCCGGTTACCGTAGTTTTGACTAGGTGACGAGTTAACGACAGCCAAAATCTATGAATATCTACAACAACACTGCGAAAATATCATTGGTTAATCTTCTTTCTTCTTTATTGTATGGGCATTAAAGTCTAACGACCCCACACACCCTAGTGTCAGAGTTTCTAAACCGCCTCAAGGGCCCCTGACATGGTTACCAATGTCAGTGATGTCCAAGATAAACTTAGAAAGTACATATGAATTAGAAAAAGTCACATTGGTACTTGCCCGTGCCCGGTTGCGAACCCACAACCAATAATAAATAATAATTAATTAATGATTGGTTAATAATAAGATAAATAAAAAGCATATTATAACAGTTCGAGTAATGAGGGTCCCATCGGTGAAGGAACTGAACATGGTGAGGAAACCCATACATATGATATAATTCATATAAATCTGAAATCGCCAATCCGCCTTGAGCAAGTGTGGTGATTAATGCTCGTTTCTTCGCTGTATCAGTATAGGCCATTGCTCTGCAGTGGGACTATAAAAGGCTGGTATTATTAGGGAATCCTAGAATTGGGTCCAACGGGTTCGCCATAAAACGTTATCTTTATCAGACATCGTATCAGTTTCACTTCCTTCCTCGCCTTTATTATCTTCCAGTCAATCTAACCATGTTTTCTTGGCAGTGTCGCTTATCTTATAGGTATATAACTTCATTTAAATTCATATTTATAACTTTTCTCATGACTTTTATAATTTGTCACAAACACCAGCGAATCTATTCTGTAAAAGTCTCCCTCGGTAAATTTGGATGTAGAGAGCTAGGGGTAAGCTCTCAACTTTTAGCATCAGTGTGATGACAGCTGACCTATAACTCACTTCGCGTTAATTCACTGAGGGAGATCCTTACAAAATAGCACGGCAGAATAACACGGTCTTCTCACTTCTAATATTAAGTTAGAACTCTGCTACTGAACGACAGATAGACATCGTGATCTTAATATTAGGGTCAAACTGGCCACTAAAAACTACATTCGAATTCAAGTTGGGCTAGTTATGCTTGAGTTTACTGTTAAAGCTGCTATTGGTTGTTTAAACAAAAGGCCTGATCGGCACTTTTGTTTGTCATAATGCAGTCACACAAACCTAACAATTGCTTTCTTCTTTTATCAAATAATATAAGCTTATAAAGCTATAATAACCGAAATAAATAACCGCCGCATACGCCTTTCTCGCATTGAAATTCTATTAATCTGGTAAAAAAAACACAGACAAGTTCCATTCCAATTCTATGAAACTTCATATTGGTCCTTTCAAAAGAGTTAAAATTTTACTAGTAAATGCTTCTTCTGAATCTAAGACCCGATCTTCACTAAAGCGGAGAAGGGAAGAGATGTCTCGTACAACCAATCGGCTTGCTTTATTTCACATCTCACCGCTTTGCTTCAATACAACACAGTATCCTATTGGTTGTCTACGAGACATCTCCTCTCCTCTCTGCTTTAGTGGATCCCAAACCTAAGGGTCGTCCATTCAAAGCTATGTACAATACAATCGGAAGTTTAAGCAACAACAGCGCCTGGCTATATGTTAATAAGTGACACAGTGATTGTCCAACGGCCGTGAACTCGTGAAGTCGCGACGTCATTTCTCGACACCACTTCGCAATCACTAACGTGACTGGCAGCATTCGAGCCACGTAAAATACTTTGAGGCTAAATTAATTCCTGTTGTGTGTTTACACAACTTATAGTCCTTCATGTTAGAGTTAAAAGACCTATCTGTCTCCACTGAATAATCTTATTTTGCGATATCATCGGGTTGTGTAATAGTTTTCTAGTAAAAGACTAATACTTACAAGTTTTTTTAAAGAGCCTTTGTAATCCTTTTACTTGTCTTGTCTTCTATGAACAATTATGTTTCTCAAGTGTGTAGGTATTCTGTCAGCAACTGAATCAAACATTTAAATATTGATAAAAGAGCATAAAACGCCTATGCAATATTTTACAGCCTCTTCATCTCAAATGTGCGAATACATTGTTTATCAGCCCAACATACTTGAACTTAGTCGACCTTCACAAACTTATCTTGAAAAACATTCTCACTAGAAGTTGTGACTCATCGGAAAACCACCAGTACGTAGGTACATACATACTCTGCTCCAAACCTATTGGGTCCGCTGCTACTAGTAGCATAGCTTCGCTTCCCTGTAATAAAGAAAGTGATGGAAAATATCATTTCAAAATGTTCGTTTCAGTCGGTCATAATGATATTAGCACTGTTAATATAATTATGATCTCGGTTTTGTTCGCCTCCTCTCAGTTTTGGTGTAGGTACCTACGTTAATAGAAATGCTTTGTCATGGTGACGTCTTAATTGGATGAATTGTATGAGTATCAGAAATATACTATGATAATTTGTCCGCCTATGCATCATTTCGAACAAAAAATTAGTTTATTCATAATCGATGAAATGGCTTAGGGCAGTTAGCGCAATACTGCAGGAATCCAGTCATACTAAGAACCTAATGTGTTTTAAACTATTCCAACGTTTCCGCTGCCCTCAAAATCAGCCGTAGCCACAACTTTGAAAACTAATTAAAACAGCGATGTGATTTCAGTATTTTGATCATCCTATCTGAATTTGAAATTAATTTCGACTGCTATAACCACGAACCGTAGCTGTCGGTCAATGCCGGTCTCGTGTCCGTATAACCCTAAAGAACCTGTTATAATAGGAAAATACTTATAAATGCAATATTGCCAATGAATAAGTAAGTACTTGCGACTGATTCTTGCTCACGACTTCAACCACGTGGTTTGGTTACTGGTTTGAGGTTTTGCACCTCGAATTATAAATTAATCGTAGTACCTACCTATCTACTACATCAAGCTATATTTACATGGTGAGGTATTGTGTCATTATTATGTTAATTACTGATACATTTTCTTTTAAAGGAAAGAATACGAAAAGGAAGTATAATTTGCATCTGTCATGTTAGGTATCTCTTCACCACTTTGTTTGACTGGTAGAGAATGCCTAAAGGCATTAAGAACACCTTTGTGCTTTTTGGTCAATAAGGTTTAAACAAATAAATACGTTTTATAAAAAAAATGTATTTTCATCTTACTTATTTGGGAAATAATTTTAAAACTAATATCTGCGTTTTAGCTGGTCTGAGATATGTTTTGGTCCTACTAAACGCTATTTCGCCTGTTACGTTCCGCATTTGTATGAATGCCAAAAACGCATTTAATCCTTTTTTTCTGATGATAAGATACCCACTACGCAATGCATTGCAGTATCGATGGCTTAAAATAACTCATCTTAAACTAAACTCTACATAACTCATGTAACAATTGTAAATCGTTCTACTTGTCCTTATTGCACAATGACGACGGATGACGCCACAGTGAATGGTGGAGCAACTGGAGACAATAATGAGACACGGAGTCTATGAGGCGTCATGAATAAAGTTCCTTACTAGAGTTTGTGACTAGGCCAGTACGAACAAACAACATAATTATTGTAAACGAGTCGAACGGAGTTCCTACGTTATAGAAGCCAAATATAAACCAATAAATAAACATAATAGTCGCTTGCTCACTTATCGCGGGTTCGCACCACGCTCCGCCATGACAAGGCATATTTTTATCAGCCACCTTCATAGCTATAGGTACTTCATTTTTGTTGAGCTATGTTTACCTACTGTATAAGTATCTAATATGTATGGAAATGATTGTATTTTTTGGAACAGGTTTATTTCGAAATGCTTACATAAATTGATGTACTATTTGAGCTGAGTCACGATCGTAAATTCTGTCTGCTATCGACGCTGTCAGTTCAACTTGTTTTTCTGCATGAGTTTTAGATGGAAATCAGTTTTTATTTTTCTAGTTTTTTTTTTATATTGCTACACACAATAAAATTGTTTTGAAAGAGGCGTGTTGTCTACTGTATGATAACAGGTAGGGACTATGGACCGAGCAGTAATGGTGGCCATAAATTAGATTGGGTATCTAGACGGAATACTTTGTGTAACGATGACTAGGCGGTATTTATTTACGTTTTTGAGGGTTTATTGTATACCTGGCCCATACCCATAGGAACGGTTTCCTTGGCTTAATAAACAAGTGTTATCATAGGTAGAAAAGTAAATATGATTAAAAAATTATAAGTACCTAATTTAATAAAAAAAAAGTAATACAATTTTATCAGTGGCAATAAATAATATAGCGGGTCAATTATTTAACAATGAGACCTTTGACCTTTTCAACACTTGTGTGATTTGGAAACTGGGGTAGATTTCCAAACTCTACATTTTAATTGAGGATTTAATTTTTTTTGAATCATGATGTTCTTATATTTTTAGCGCTGTTTTTTAACGGTAACAGAAGAATTATTAAAACTAAACAAACATTCTAACCAGTTTCCAAGTTTGCCCAGTGCACAGACAACCACAATATTTCTTTATTTATGCTTATGTAAATATTTCTTGCTTTGTTCCAATCCTTTGAGACTTCTGGGGTTAATGAGACTTAACAAAACCGTCGTCTCTGCTTGTTCAGTTGGGTTATTCAAGTCACATTGTTGAAACATTCACGGTTTGTTAAATAATATGTCTGTAACAGAGTGTGACGATAGGTTGTGTTTACAGATGATGTTCACGATGCGGTCGCACCACATGTTGACCGACGTCGTGTTGGAAGTCGGGAACGAACTGTTTCATGTCCACAAAGTCGTCCTGGCTGCGGGAAGCCCGTATTTCAAAGTAAGTTCTTTTTTGTGATTTTTGGATAGTTTCCAAAGCTAACCCTATTCTCTATATTGACAAGCGGAACTAAACAAACAAATATAGAATATTAATATACTAGGTAGGCGGGCTTGAAGCTTACTTGAAGTCGATCTATTGTTGTCTTATATTGGCACAATACATATACAAAACTGGAACAGTGCGCGTGGGCACTAAAAACAAAAATTAGAGCCTAGATACGGTTACTCATAGATTTGCTACTTCAATGAAGATTTCTGAAAAAACAAAAAAAATGGATACATAGATAAATACTTTTGACAAACCGATCCTTTTGGATAATTGGTTAGATGAAACTATTAAACAATAATTCAAGACACAACTTTACAAAAAAAAAAAACAGTTTATTTTAGCCCTGAAAACCCGATGTAATTTTAAATAACTATAAAATTTGATTTTTAAGTGCTTTGAAATCAATAAATAGTTAGTGAATTGAGGTGACAAAAATGACCTTATCGGTGAGGTTCTTCAGAAAGGTCAGGTGCGCAGTACTCGTGACCGGCGTGCTTGTATGACAAGATGTATGAATGTGGACGAGGCGAAAGGAGTGTGTAAGGATCGTAGCAGGAGGGGGTCCGTGGTTTCTGCCTACCTCCATGGGAAAAAGGCGGAGTTTATGTATATATGTATATACCATCACGCCTGTATTCCCCGAAGGGTTAGGCAGAGGTGTACCAATGTACACCTACAGTTCGCCGGTATATTTAGGTCCCATGTAATAGGGGGCGAGCCTATTGCCATTAACCGGGCACAAATCCAAACTCCGAGCTGCTACTGAGAATTTCATAGAAAAACCCAATAACACTTTTTGCTCGACCTGGGAATCGAACCCGGGACCCCTTGCACAGCAGTCGCACTTGCGACCACGAGACCAACGGGGCAGTCACCACGAGACCAACGGGGCAGTCCCGGGGTAGTGTATATATGTATGTGACAAAAAAGTGACATAATAGTTCAGTATTGTCATACAGAGTCTATGAAGGAATCGCGTTTTAACAGCTCATAAAAAGTAGGGTCAATTGATTAGTGGTGTCATCTACCCAATTTAACTGTCAAAAGAATCATTAGCATTTGATAAGTTTCTTTTACATAATTGCAATCCTAAAGCTCATCGAGGCGTATTAAGCATTCGACGTACGCGATGTCACGTAATGATAATTATAATATAACATAATGTTTATCACACGCCGCTAATTAAATACTTGCAAGTCATCCTGTACAAATAATATACCATATAATAAATATTAATATTAGTTATATCTACTGTACCTACAAGTAATAATAGATATTTATTACTAATGGGTTATTATTTCAAAGTCAAGCTTTGAAGATAACCTGCTCAAATATACTCAAATAGTAATTGAACCTACATACCTGTTTACTTTTTGTTTAGCTTATCCCTCTCAAGCCATCCTTTTTAAAGGATGTAAGGTTATCTATTTTACTTTGAAATAGTCCATTTAATTGGTCTAACAGCCATAGGCGTATATAGGGGGGGGGGGGGCGTGCCCACCCCATAATGGTCTTGTGCCTACCCCAGGCTGTAGGGCTCACCTGCCTCATTGCATCGCATCGGCCATGGCATCTTAGGGGACAGGCCCCCCTGAAAACTAACTCTAGATACGCCAATGCTATCTGCTAACTTTTAAATTACAAAAGCGACAGCGTTGTTACGTTAATTTTGTAATGTTATATTGAATATGTAGGTAGGTACCTACTAGAAACAATTCCTAATTAAAATAAGCGTGTACTTAGCTCCCAAAAAAAAAAGGTTAAGACCTATATTGACAGAGCTGCTAGCTGCTACCCATTCATTCATACATTTTCGTATAATGAATTAATATCTACATGCAAAATTGTTACATAAACAATGACTCTTTATCATAGGCGAGCCTCTAAGCTCAACAAATATTGTTAGGTACCTACTACACAATTCTCCGAAGTAGGTAGGTATATTAAAACGTCAGCGATGACTAGAAAATTTTCATGTCATTACAACTTGGTTAATATGGTGAATCCCCTTTATCTGTAGATATCAAAATAAATGTTTTTGTCCATTACGCTTTTTGCTATGTATCTAATGAATAAGTGATTTGGATCGAAAACACGTAGCTACCATCTCATTTAATGATTCATAACGTTCCACAAAACACTGAATAATATCACCGGAACTAACTTATGACACACCTGTATTAGTTTTCCACTAAGTCAATAAGCGCTATGTAGGCCGTTGGTCTTGTGTTTGCAACCGCCTGCTGAATTTGGGGTCCTAAGCTCGATCCCATTAGTAATTACTCAGAACAGCTCCGAGTTTGAGTGGTGTACCTCGGAAAGCATGTAAAGCTGTTGGTCCTGCGCCTATATCCTCTGAATTGCCATCCCATTGTACTATGAGAGTAAGGGTAGAGGGAGGTGTTTGCGTACACTTTTATGCACTATCTCTAACGCGCTTCACTAGTCTCCATTGAAATTGGCTATCGTGAACTAGGCTTATCCAATACTTACTTTATAATCTTTAAGGATTCTAACATTTATTGTCTCCTACAGGCAATGTTCACCAGTGGGCTGAAAGAGTGCGAGATGTCGCGGGTACGTCTGCAAGGCGTGTGCCCGTCTGCCATCGCATGGCTAGTGTACTTCCTGTACACCGGCAAGATCAGGATCACTGAGATCACCGTCTGCCAGCTACTGCCCGCCGCCACCATGTTCCAAGTAAGTTATACGTTATGTTACCTTTATTATTATTTATTTTGCCTAATAACATGGGATTTGCAACTTAACTAGTGAACTACCGCATACCTGTAGTGCATTTTCTTCCTGCCCATATCCCATAATACTTGGGTTCCGCGCAACACGTTTTCTTCTTCCATGCCGTCATGTCAAACGTCCTGCTATCACTGAGTCTATTCTCTTTCATATCATTCTTCACACAATCCATCCATCTTTTCTTTGACCTCCCTCTTCCTCTCCATCCTTCAACATTTATATTTATATTTCACTGAAATTAATACGAATAGGTATTTTTTATTATGAGAGGTAATCTTTGGAAGGACTGGTCCGATTACAAAAATCTAGAAAGCTACTTTGTTTCTGAGTGCCATAAGCCATAGGCTATATATTTCAGGGTATTTATACTTTATACCCACGTGCTCGAAGTCGCGTGCAGATAGGGTTACCATATCTCAGGATTTGTCCTGAGATCTCAGGATTTTTGGACTCTTCTCAGGATTGCGGCCGGATTTTGCAAATCTCATGAAATCTCAGGATTTTTTGAATTTTCAATAAAATATAGCTTACATTTTAAAGATCTCTTTGATAAAAAATTAAACAAACTAAAAATAATCTTCCTTTGGTAATAATTGCACAATTAAAATCAGTACTTATTAATCCAAGTAGGTACTTAATCAGTTTTATCATACTTAATATGTGATGATACATTTTTAACCCCCGACGCAAAAAGAAGGGTGTTATAAGTTTGACGTGTCTGTCTGTCTGTCAGTGTGTCTGTCTGTGGCATCATAGCTGCCGAACGGATGAAGCGATTTCAATTTAGTTTTTTTTGTATTAAAGGTGACCTATGTGCGAGTGTTCTTTGAATGAGTTTGATGAAAATCGGTTGAGCCGTTTAAAAGTTGTAGGGGTGAAAGTAGGGAAGAAAAACCGAATGTCTGTAAATATACTCGAGTGGGGTCTCAAACTTAACAAAATCGACATTATAATAAGTAGGTATACCTATAAAAAGTATAAAATAAAAAATTTAAAATAAAATAACAAAAAAAATAAAAAAAAAATTGTTATTTTTTTTACTTTTTAAAGGGAACTTAGGTTTTTGTGTTGGGGGTTTTTTAAATTTTTAATTTATTTTTTTTAAGTAAGATCCACAAAAACGATAGTATTACGACTTTATTAAATTGTTAAGTAAATTCGAGAGAAAATTTTGATAATGTAATGGATCTCAGGATTTTTCAATGAAAATCAGGCCTTTTCTCCGGACTTTTGATTTTTTCATCTGGTAACCCTACGTGCAGAAGCTAGCAATGAATACGTTGTGTGTGTCTAATAGAAAGGAAGAAATACACTCAGACAAATCCACATTCCACATTAGTCAGCAGCCAGTGAAACAACTATTTTTATCTCCTCACTGTTTGCTCCATAAAACATACAACGTCATGACTGTCATGGCGTATGGTAGGACGGTGGACGGGGCACACCAGTTTATTAATTGCGTATAAAAACTGACGCGCAAAAAAAACAATTGATGACAAACCCAGACAAACCTCCAGTAGGTAGGTACCGCCGTACAGTGAATAGCAAAAGTCGATGAATAATTTCAAGTAGCCTAGTAAATTATTGTTCAATGATAATGAGAACGATTCTGCTCGATCATGAATAACTACAATTATTCAAATAACTTCTACGTTTTCATTAATTTTTAAATATAGGCATTGTTTACAAAACGTTAAACTTAAATTTATAATACGTAGTTAGCTGTACGACTCCGTTGATACAAGCCACCTTCATCTTTTAAATCAGCATAGAATGAATGTATGGATTTTGTTGATTAAAATTCACATACATGCACTACACGACTTGCTTGTTTACATCGCCTTTCCTTTCTTTGTTTCAAAAGAATTCAAATGACAAACGCAAAATGTATACTAATATAGTATTGTATGTACCTACTATGTATATTGTGTGTACCTAATACTTTATTTTTGAATAAATAGAAACTGTCAATTTGAAATATACTTTTTCTTAGGTTTTTTTTTAATATTAGGGTTATTACTTATTAGTATTAGGTTGTATTGTATTATTATTAGTATTAGGTTGTATTATTATCAGTAGGTATTAGGTTTTGTTCGAAAAGTATTTAGGAATATCCCTGCCCTTCACTGCTACACATTATCTCGCTTCTAAGTTTGCGATTGCCTGCCAATGAGCTAGATCTTCGGCCATCTCCATGCTTCTTCTTAGATTCTATTGTCCTCTACCCTTTTCTTGTACCTGCAATGACTATCAATAAAACCTCATTAAAATAAACACTTGCAATAACAATTGAAAACTCCATGATGTTTTTGTTATGTAGAAAAAATATTTTACGCAAATTATTTATTCAAGCAATCAAGATAGATGTTTGATTAAACTGCCTGGGGCAATAGTTTTATCTATTGATTGATGACTGTTCTGAATGGCTCGGGCACTTTGGTCAAACGTGTAGTTTTTTCCAAACAATATCACTCTTTGTGTGAATGCCTTTTTTCAATTGTAGAAGGCGAGGCAATGATATCAAAATACAGGAATGCGATATTTTTGCCTCTGGTCTGTGGTCGTTATCTTTTTGTGGATTTCCAGAACTAGGTATTGGACAATTTTCATTAAATGAGGTGGTTAGTTTAGCCAACTTAAAAAGGTCCCTTTGAAAGATTACATATACGTATAAATGTGAAAACTTTAGCAATCTACACTTATTTTAGCTGTGTGCCGACAGATTTCAAACGTGATCGACGCATGCTGTGCCTTCCTGGAGAGGCAACTGGACCCGTCCAACGCGATAGGCATCGCCAACTTCGCGGAACAACACGGCTGTGTCGAACTCAAGAAGAAAGCTCATCACTTCATCGAGAGGCATTTTACTCAGGTACTGGAACATAAGTAAAATTAATTATAATTATGTAGATAGACAATGATCTGCACTCAAATGTTCATCCAAATCAATAAAAAAAAAATCTTGACCCAGACTTCGACGTCAAAGTAAAATGACAAAATACAACTTATAAAGAAAAAGAAAATAAAAACCGTTGAGGTTTTTCCAAATTTGAATACGACCGTTTAAACGTTTTCGAAAGAAATTAGATTATCAAATGATTTAGTTTCTGTAATCATTGTTTGAAACATTATTTTTAACATATTCAATTTGCACCAAATTGTTACCCACACAATTTATTACCAACACATAAAATGATAACGTAAAATTAATTCCTTTATTTGACCAATAATCATGAGAGCCGATTTCTTTACATAAAATCGTGCTCACGTGTTTCGTAAGTCACGGCTGCGGTGATGATAATCCAAGTAAATATTGAACAACGTGAGCGACATCGCGCGGCATGACATGTTAAAATGTCCCGGGATAAAGAGCGTTGTCACGTCGGCACGTGGGGAATTACGTACCGACGTGACGTGCGCTTTGGTAACACTCGTATCGTGAATTCGCAACTCTTAGATAACGGACATCATGAAATTAACGTCGTCTGACGGCAGGCAAATTCTGATTATTATTACAGAAAATAATTTTCATTTTTGGTAATGTTTTACTAACCACCAAAATTTTTTATGATTGGTTTAGAATCATCTTCTGAATCCTTTGTAAAAGTTTTCCTTCATATAACAATAAATCAGGAATAAGAGTAGATTATCAAGAATCTCTTTCCACTTATCTCTGTGAGAACATTATCGTAGATAAAAATTAATTAGGCAGCGCTATTGATTCAATATTATGATGTGCAAGTACGCTGGCCTGGCTGGCCACATTATTAGTATTTTTCTTTTTTTTAACGACGGGATATCATCAAATAACTTCCCCCGCCCTGGGCGGGGCGGGAGGGAGTGTCAGACTTTTACTGACTAAAACCCGTCTATGTTCCTTCATGTGCCCTTTGCGTTCCGGGGGCGCGGTATCTCTTTCGAACAACCCGCAGCTCACATTATTAGTATGGGATACACATGTAATAAAATGTTAAGTGTCAAAAAATAAAATTACCTAATCTTCGGTTCGTTGATCTTCTTTCGGTCTTATCTCGTCTTTATTTGGGGTCAGCTCTTCAAATCGTTCTAAAGATATAATCTTTCAAAGATATCTTTACTGGGGTTAAAACAATCATTGGAATAAGAACATTTTTATTTTTGCAGGTGTGTCAAGAAGAAGAGTTCCTGCAGTTAACACCTCAAGAACTAATATGTATGATTCGCAAAGACGAACTGAACGTTAGAGAAGAAAGGGAGGTCTACAATGCAGTCTTAAGCTGGGTAAGTTCATTAATATATCATAACTAGCTTTTACCCGCGAGTTCGTCCGCGCAAATGTCAGTTATTTTTTAAAATTCATCATGATTCGAAGGACACGTGGCTCCATATATTACCATAAGAGCGTTATTGTTGTTTTCTTCGGGATGAAGTATCCGTTTCTGTACACCTGACAACGTATATATTGTGCAAAATTTCAGAATGACAGGTTCAGTTGTTTAGGGGCGAAATGGCAACAAGCAAACTTACTTTAGCATTTTTAATATTAGTTCGGTTTTACGGTACCGTCCCGTCCTTAACCAGTGATGGGCCCTCGTGGGGGTTAACGGTCCTTCTCTCACCGAGAGGTTTGAGTCCCAACAGTGGAGGCTATTAAAAGACCTTAATACATAAGTAAATAAAAGTTGTAAAACTTGACCTTGTTCTGTGTATAATTAAAAATAATTCGTTACACAACGCTTGAGGAATGTCTTATACATTATACATTTTATGCGAATTCGCAATTGACGTGTGAATATGACGAAATATATGTCACCGTAGCGTGATTCAATACTAAACCCAAGTTTCTGCATGTTTGGTCAATGTGATGATCTGTTGCCAAAGGTCGAATCGCTTGTTTGATTAGATTTGATGATCGGTTTTAGGTTTTTTGTTCAATTAATCACAACGATCATTAATTATGAGATAATTCGCTTGATAGTAGTTCTCTAATCTGTCTGTTGATGTCATAGACAGTAGGTTAACGACTATAAGAAATTATCAGGGTTTCAGAGACTGCGTGTCCCGTGATGCTTCTTCTTCTTCTTTATCGTGTGGGCAGTAAGGTCTAACGACTCCACACACCCTAGTGTCTGAGTTTCTAAACCGCCCCAAGAGCCTCTGACATGGTTACCGATGTCAGTAATGTCCAAAATTGATTTAGAAAGATCCATGGTCCGAAGTGCTAAAGCGTGACAATAGTCTGGCAATAATTGCAAAAAAAACCTAGAAAGAGCTTTTGTTCCGTCGCTAAGCAATAACACTTACATAGAGGTACCTACAATACCTACTAATGCTGCAATGATAAGTAAATTCCGCCACATCCGTTCATATCGCAAAATAAATTGTCAATTTACTTGTGTTATCGCGTCATCGCGTGTTCAAACAAAGTAATACAGAACATCAGTTACTCTTAGAAGCAGCTATTTTGTGCCAATAACCCGAGGTCATTGCGTCACCGTCGCTGTTGCAAATTATCTTTACTAACAGACCACGTGGAGAGCCAATAATAATAATTATCAACCTTTGGAAATCGTTTTAAATCCTTTTATCATTCGGTGCATGCAAGATTGTAGAGCAACGACCGAGCGCATGCTAATTGTACCCCACTCGCGAATGTTACCCTTCTTTACCATTATCTTATCTTCCCAGATATCGTTGAACTCTTATATGAGCAATATTTTAAAGTAAAGCCATGACTCTCAGTTTCCTTATCACTGAAGACAGCGCTTGATAATAAATTACTTTACATGTTTTTAAGCAGTTTTTAAAATTCAATTAAGACTTTTTAACAAATTTATTTATGGCTGTGATGTAAAAAACAGACCTATAATAAAAGGCCAACTGAGGAATCAATCATTTAATCGTAAATGACGCGAGTAACCGCAGAAGTTTATAAATTAACCAACCAGATAAAATCATTGATATGTACAGTACGTGACTAAATAATTCTGCAGGGTTATCTACTGTTGAAAATGAAGTGTCACGCCCTAATACATAGTTAGTTAACGATGATCAATCTTAATTTGAGGTAAGTAAACAGCGCAAATCACTTATCGTGTGGCCGATAGATTTATCATTGAATGACGTGGGCAAGAATTTTGTTGAGTAATCAAATAATCACTTAATCGAAAATAAATACGTCATTGTAAATTCCAAAATGATTTTATTTGTCTTTGTGCAAGCAAGTCATTATTTTTTTATTATTTCTTCAAGTAAATTGGAATTGTTTCGATTTTGTCCCGTTTATTTGTTTCTCGCACGAATCTTAAAACAATAGTTCATGCCATAGTGACTATAGCATTAGCTATTTTTAAAGGGACGGTGGTTTAGCAGCTTTTATTATACCCATTAGCCAGTCAGCAACAAAAGTATATTAACATTTCAGATTTTTAAATCCTCATTATTGAGCACAAAATCAAAGGAAATACGAAATGGATCTAAAATTAAGATAAAATGAACTCTTAGGTATTGCCAAAAATTCAAAATAGCAGTAAATCGTGTTATTTCGTGTCTATTTAAATGCTATGTAAAACAAACATTGCTAATCGACTTTCGGTGTCCGTAACTCCGTAATGTTAACATATTTTCGTATAAAAAAGAAAGATATAACATAATTAATTTCTTAAATCATCATAAAACTGACTAGCTAATTAGTAATTTGTATGACATGGCTTTGTTTGCAGAGAGCGTAATATAATTATGATGACTTTAATATAACGCATTGTTGAATTGAATAAGTAAATAAAGAATATGACAGTCATGCCCTCGTTGTACTGTTGTTCTATGATATCCACAATCACATGACTGTGTAAACATGTATATTTTTAAACTAATTAAGGTAAATTCTGTGATGGTTGTAGAGGACAAAGTTAGTGGTTTTTATAGGTAGGTAATGCACGAAAAAAGGTACGTAGATAAGTATTGTTTGGGTACATTGGAGACTGATTCAAAAAACAGGCCAAGTTAGAATTGGGTTCGCACACGAACGGTTCAGTAACCACATATGTTTAATTTCATAATTTGTTGTCAAAACGGCCATAAATATACAATCTGTGATCATTTCAGTGTCTACCCATTACGGTTCAAAAGGTAAAGCTCTGTCACAGACGCACGAACGGACAGGCAGAGTCGGTACCCTAAAAACACATCCGTTTTCGGAAACATCACGTCATGTGGATATAAAGCGCCCGTCGCCCGTCAGACCCGGTTGCTCAATATTCATTAGATGAATAAATCGATAAGCATCAGGATTCAGTACCTGTCATTTTTTATTTGATGTCCATTACTTTTTTGTCTCTCGGTAAACACAACTTTAATGTAATGGTACTTTGATTGATAGTTTTTGTTGCCTTTATGATTTGTTGCGTCTGCAAATTACAATCACTCAAATGAAGTAAGACTAGGAACTGACCTACCCCAACCTTAGACTGGTTAGGGCGGATCGGGTGTCGAAGGCGCGGATCTTGCGTCAAGTGTGTATCAGGCTCGCAACTCATGGTGGTGGAAAGAAAGAAGGTTTTAGTCAATAAGAGTCCTTCATAAATAACCCTGCATTTGGCCAGATGGTGCGTATTCATAAGGACTTGCTCACCATGAAAAAAATGTGTAGGTCAGTTACTAGTCTTGATTTGGCAAAAGGGTAACATTGTATATTGCTCTTTATTAATTAATTTGTTTATTACGTTGGTATAGGGTGCAAATGAAATAGGGGCTATATCGGGGTTATTCATAGGATTATCAGTAGCAACCTGAAGTCTAGATTTGGCTCGCTCTTTATTACATGATTGATGATTTTCTTGTTTTATTATATTTTAAGCCATCTAAGGGCTCCACGTACGCCTTTCAAAGGTCCGGGAGCCTAGGCTCCGTAATTGTATTTCAACGATACGTAATATAATTGTATTTCATGACTTTATTCAAGAGGTGAGAGGTTCCTTCACCGCTGGGTAATGTTTTAAGAACTACATTCATAATTTCTTATTCCTCTATTCATAACTAAACTATGTACAGGTGAAATACGACGAGGACAGGCGACACCCGCGCATGGAGCACATCCTGCAGGCGGTGCGGTGCCAGTACCTCACGCCCAGCTTCCTCAAGGAGCAGATGAGCACGTGCACGGTGCTCAAGAAGGTGCCCGCCTGCCGGGAGTACCTCGCCAAAATATTTAAGGTTAGCTTTTGAATGTGCAACTTTTTTTTAAAGACCATTCACGGTTTTTGTCACGAACTAGTCTTGCATATAACGTTCTTATTTTAAATTTCCTGAACCGGTAGACAGTTTAAAAAAAAAGCTGCCCGACGCTATTCGATCAGTTAAGCTTCATCTCTTTCTTGCACTAAACTGTAGTCAATTTAACATGTTGTCACTTTTACCCTGCATAATCGCTAACCGTATTCTGTAAACTTAAAACACCTGAAAACATTTAAAACGGTTAGTATAGCGTTTCCCATACATAGTTTTTGCTCTAAAAGTATAAGCAGTTAAAATTTACGAAAATACTGCCCTGAAATAAAATTCCATTAGATTTTAATATGTTTGTAAAACATCCTCACCATATTCCAGGATCTCACACTACACAAGAAGCCCGTGGTGAAAGAGCGGCGGCCGAACACGCCACGCATCATTTACGTGGCGGGGGGCTACTTCAGGCACTCCATAGACTTGTTCGAGGCATTCAACTTGGACGACAACTGTTGGACGACGCTGCCCAGGCTCACTGTGCCTAGATCAGGATTGGGAGCTGCATTTCTTAAGGTGAGTTTAGCACCGTAACTATACCGCGCCCCCGGAACGCAAAGGGCACAAGAAGGAATATGGATGGGTTTTAGTCAGTAAAAGTCTGACATTCTCTCCCGCCCCGCCCAGGGTGGGGGCAGTCATTTGATGATTTCCCATCTTTAAAAAAAAAAGAAGCCTTATGCGCCCTGTGCGAGAGTCTATAATTGCGCCCTTGAAAAACTTTTCTGGTCCTGGTTTGGTCATTTCTGCGCCCCTCCAGGGTTTGCGCCCTGTGCCTAGGCACCGCTGGCACCGCCCTAGTTACGGCACTGCGTGAGTCATACATGGAACAAAAGTTGATTGCTTTATCGTTTTTTTTTTTTAATAAGATAATATAGACCGTCAATGTGTACTCAATCATCATTTATCTTACAGACTAGAATAACGGATTGAAGAGTTTGTTTATTTGTTTGATCTCGTTAATCTCCGGAACTTACATCCGACACTGGGAATTCTTTCGCTAATAGGCAGACACGTTTCCCTGCGTGCTGTAGGGATTCGGTAGAAAATTCACGCGGACGGAACCTCGGGCAAAAGCTAGTAAAATTATAATGAGGAATAATCATAATTATTATATCATCAAAAATACTGTCACAAAGTGGATAATTTATAAGGCTAACTTTTTACAAGTCTCATTATACCATATTAACGCATGCTGTGTTGTAATATCGGCTCGAGAAGCCGATAATTAGTTCCTAGTGTTAAAAAAAATCGTAAACCTAGTTCGATTTACTTACCAAAGTTTCAAGCAACATTGAACAACAATGACGAGGTAGTTTTATGATAATCAACGGAAAAAATAAATAAAAAAGAACAACATACATACATATAATAATGTCCTACTAATATTATAAATGCGAAAGTTTGTGAGAATGGATGGATGGATGTTTGTTACTCTTTCACGCTTAAACGGATCTGGATATAATTTGGCACTGAGATAGATGTAGTGTGGAAAAACACATAGGATACTTTTTATCCCGGAAAATTTAACGGTTCCCGTTTGATAATTTATCAAATTTGACACGGCCCAAGTCGCGGGCATGAGCTAGTTTGACAATAAATAATAAAATATCAGCAAACGTACGGCGCATGCGTGGCGGTCACAGTCTTCGCACTGCGCAATACCGAAGCAGTCATGTTTCACGAGTCAGGATGACGCCGACTAAATGTTAACATTTAAAACGTCATCGTAAAAAAATATTTATTGACTATATTTATCAGCCACACGGCGTATCACCATGCTACAAAATGGTGTTTGTTATACATAAAAAATGGGTGTTTCAGATCCGAATAGATTAAACGAATATCAATGGCACGTTGGGTTAAGTACCTAATTTTTGATTCAGTGAAGCTATTTTCTTAAAAAAAACAACCCCACTAAATATTTCTCCTATATCGTAGGTGTGTTTACAAAAATATAAACTCCCATAATACAAACAACCAGAACTAAAACAGCAATACGCAGCGCAGCAGCCAAATGTGTCTTAGGCTCAGTTCACACCGAGACGCGACGCGACGCTATTCTGAATTTAAACAATGAAATGTGTATCTTGTCGTGTAGTAAATAAAGTTATTTTTAGAATAGCTTTATTAAAAGATGCGCGCCGTCGCGTCTGACCTTTACGAACGTAAACTGACCCTTATGATTCAATGTTTGTGTATTATTTACTATTGTGATTATTTGTACAGGGTCTGTTCTACGCCGTTGGAGGTCGCAACACATCGCCGGGCTCTTCATACGACAGCGACTGGGTGGACGTGTACAACCCCGCCACGGAACACTGGAGGCCTTGCAGTCCTATGTCCACCCCAAGGCACAGGGTATGTAACCCTACTACTATTATAAACGAGAAAGTTTCAGAGGATGGATAGCTGAATTGATGGATGTTGAGACTCTTTCATGGCTCTTCATTACCTAGTATTTTACAAACATATATAAATTCAGCGTGTTCCCGTGGGATAATTTTAGGAGTTTGGCTTACTTAAAAAAGTGTTATTGGGTTTTTCTACGAAATTCTTAGTAGCAAGCAGCTCGGAGTTAGGATTTGTGCCCGGTTAATGGCAATAGGGTCCTTTTTCATGTGACCTAAAACATACGGATGCACTGTGGGTGTGCTTGGTACATTCTTACTTAAACCTTCGGGGAATACAGAGCGTAATGGTGTGTATGTGTCTGGCTTAATTCTGAAGTCTACTTAGACAAAGTCACAGACAGAATCTAGTCAACCATAATATATTCGATGCAAACTACGAGTGCGTCATGCATTAATGATCAATTGATCATTGATATAAGGTTTATATTACAATTATTGTCGTGCTCTCGTAAAATGCATCAAATATGGTCTTACATCATTTTAATTAAGAATTTTTCTATACATCTCTCTAAAACAACGAAAAACATAAGTGTGTGCTAGTATTACTTTAGAAATGTAGTTTCTGATGAATGAAATTAATAATCAAACTTAGAATTACACAGAATATTGGAAGTGTGATAGCAAGTATAACTTTATCTAAGGTATTGTGTTCCATTATCTTATATTAAAACTATATGCTGCTTAAAACAATAACAATTGAGATAATTACATAAAACTTGAAAGAAATTCGATATCTCCATGTATGACCAAAATATTGTTATAGGTCCACTTGCCTATCTCTATGTTGCTGTGCCCTACCGGGTGCATAATGATCTCAATTGGGTAGTTGACACCACCGTCAATTGGCATACCTTTTACGAACTGTCAAAACGCGATTCTCCCATAGATTTTGTACGACAAAAGCACGCTGTGACGTCACTTATCGGTCAATTGACTAACTATTTATTGATTTTAAAGTAAGTAAAAATCTAATTTTACAATAAATTGAAAATGAATCGGTTTTCATGGGTAAAAAAAATTGGTTTTATTCGTTGTGACTTGAATTTTTTGGTTAGTGGTGTCAACTACCCAATTATACATAACTAGCTTTTGCCCGCGGCTTCGCTCGCGTTAAGAAGTATTATTATTAATTAGGTATTTCGTTCCATTAGGTACTGATAGGTTCAAACTAATATGTTTACATCCTCCATCATCCCTTATTTTAACCCCATGGGGGTTCAATTTATCAAAATCCTATTTAAGCGGACGTCTTCATCATAGTAGCTCCAATCTTTAATTTCAGTTCAATCAGTCGAAAATCTAAGAAGATTTATACAAACTTTCATCCCCTATTTTATACCCTTAGGGGTGGAATTTATCAAAATCCTTTCTTAGGGGATGCCTACGTCATAGTAGCTTTAAGCATGCAAAGTTTCAGCTCGATCGGTTTAAAATTGACAAAGTTTCATACAAACTTTCATCCCCTATTTTATCCCCTTGGGGGTAGAATTGATAAAAATCCTTTCTTAGCGGATGCCTATGTCATAACATCTACCTGCATGCCAAATTTCAGCCCGATCCGTCCAGTGGTTTGGGCTGTGCGTTGATAGATCACTATCTCAGTCAGTCAGTCACCTTTGAATTATATATATTTAGAAGGGGTGGAATTTATCAAAATCCTTTCTTAGGGGATGCCTACGTCATAGTAGCTTTAAGCATGCAAAGTTTCAGCTCGATCGGTTTAAAATTGACAAAGTTCCATACAAACTTTCATCCCCTATTTTATCCCCTTGGGGGTAGAATTGATGAAAATCCTTTCTTAGCGGATGCCTATGTCATAACATCTACCTGCATGCCAAATTTCAGCCCGATCCGTCCAGTGGTTTGGGCTGTGCGTTGATAGATCACTATCTCAGTCAGTCAGTCACCTTTGAATTATATATATTTAGATATTACCACCTAAGAATACATATGGAAAAGCAATAAAGATAGATTGATTGATTGAGTAGGTATAGGTTGGGAAATCAAATTGTTAAGTACTTACTTATTTTCTTTATTCAACAGGTAGGAGTAGCAGTAATGGACGGACTATTATACGCTGTGGGTGGTTCGGCGGGCTCCGAATACCACAAATCAGTTGAATGGTAAGCATATTTACACATCTTTTGCGTATCATAATCGTCATATCAGCCAAATAACGTCCACTGCTGGACATAGACCTTCTCTAAAGATAGCCACAATTCCCAGTGCCGCGGCGGTCGCATTCAGCGGTTTTCCGCGACCTTTACCAGGTCATCCGTCGACTTTAGGTCCACCTCGAGGATGGCCTTCCTATCCTGCGCCGTCCGGTACATGGTCGCCACTCGAGAGCCTTACGACCCCAATCGCCATCTGCCCTACGAGCTTCCTGAAGTGGCAATGGGCCTTGCCCTTAGTTTCGCAATTTTAAAAGCTATGTCAGTTATCTTATTTCTTCTGCGGATCTCCTCATTTATGATCCTATCTCGCAGAGAGACCCCATACGCATATCTAATACGAAATTCGCAAACAAAGCATAGAACGCCCCCAAGTTAGATGGACCGACAATCAAAATCAAATGTTTAGCAGCAACATGTGTCTCGATCGTGTTGTGGGCGATTTTCCTCACGTCCTGTTTCGTCGCCTTTAGTGACGTCAGATAGGCCTCGTCGCGTGACTTCGTTAGATACCTTCCGTGTCGAAGGACATTATTGTACCCTACTCAATAAATGGCTGTAGATCCGGTTATGACAAAGGTTCGGAAAACCGGGTGTAGTCACGAAACTTGGGAGAGGCTTTTGTCTATCGGTGTGAGTGCGATAAGCAGAGGACTGGGCTTGATAGCTTTGTGGGAGTGGCTTCTGTTACGACAACTTATGAAACGATTATTTGAATAAAGCATCCACCAATTATATAACGGATAACTGATCTTGGTCAATAATCGCACGATGATATATTTAACATCAATTCTAGCCTCAATATTGATAGCGTACATATAGTTACCTATTATCGTATAGTTGCCTAAATATTTTTTTTTTAAGTATAGAGTGAGTCTGCAAAAATTGCCATTTTGTGTAGATAATAATCGAAAATATATTGTTCGGGTTTTCCCACTCTGAAGTACCTAACAACGAAATAAACTGTTAACTGCAATATGTGAACAAAAGTATTTAGATATGAAATACCAGTAAGCATGATACGAGTATTTGGTTCATTTCGACAACTCACTAACAATAGGTTTAATGTTTTTGCAACGTGTTCGTTACTTGCGATTATTATAAAAAATGTACCTACATTATATTGTAACTAAACTTTACACTTATAGGTAGATAGAATATGCTTTGTTGTACATAATAAAAGTCACGTTGATCAGTTTTAGTATATAGATATGCCTATACAATATCACGAAGTAAAGGCATGATAGATAGTTCAAATTACTGCTTGACAATTTGAGATGGGAATCTGGGCCCCCATAACCATAATTGATGTGAACCGAACCGAATTTTGTCGCGCAAAATTTATTGATGTTGAAACTAACTATAAATGGAAAATGTTAGGTATTATGATTGCATTCACTGTAAGAAAACTAAAAAGAACGAAGAACTCTCTAGGAGTGAGAATCTTCCCTGCATCTGTATTTCCGAACGCGTTCAATCCTAATCTCTTCAAAGTTAGAGGGAACAGGCTTTTTCTGGGTAAGCTTCCATCTTAGACTTTGTCTATGTCACCTCTGACCTAGACTAGCGTCAAGAGCTTAACCATCATCTTTAATATTTTAAAGAGGAAAGATTTGTATTTTTGTATGTAACGAATAAACTTAAAAACTACTGGTCAGATTTCAAAAATACTTTTGCTGTTAGAAAGCTACATTATCACTGAGTAACATAGACTACATAACATCACCCTACGACAAACGGGAGCTGTGCAGTAATCAAAGACGTAACTTAACGCGGGTGAAATAAGCCGGATAAACCGCTAGTCTCGAATAAAGAAAAACATAAAGAAATCAAGTACCTAACCCAATACTTTCTTTACAGCTACGATCCCGAACACGACACGTGGACATCAGTAGCGTCAATGGGTTGCGCACGGCTGGGCGTGGGCGTGGCCGTCGTCAACCGGCTGCTGTACGCCGTCGGCGGGTTCGACGGCGCGCGCCGCATCGCCTCCGTCGAGTGCTACCACCCCGAGAACAACTGCTGGAACGAAGTCGCGCCCATGCATATAGCTAGGAGTGGAGCTGGTAAGTGATCTTTATAATTTTAATTTACTTTTCCTTTAAATATCGTGTAAAGTTGCACTCTATTGGTTTAATTGTCACATGCCGAAACGTAGACACTGGCCGTGGGGCTGGTCCACAAGTTCAAGGTCGCTTAGCTTGCGATAGAGAGGGCAATGCTCGGAGTTTCCCTGATGGACAGAATTCGTAATGAACACATCCGCCAGAGAACTAAAGTCACCGATATTCCTCGCAGAATTAGTACGGTGGGCTGGTCATGTCTGCACACGGAAAGGCGGTCGGTGGTCGGTGGAGCTGACACGTGTTGAATTGGAGAACACGTTTAGGCAAACACAGTGCACGCCCTGCTGCACGGTGGACCGACGATTTAAAGTTGGCGAGCAGCGGATGGATGCGGGATGACCTGACCTGACCGGGATGGTTGGCGTTCTTTGGGGGAGGCCTACGTGATATGATGATGATGAATTGAAACAAATGATTTGACTTTGACTTTTCTGTACATCATTAACAAGAAAATAATTTAATCTAGTTGCTCCTCTTTTCTGCCAACTTCTGTTCATCAACTAATGGCCAATTCCTCCGGTTCAGGCGTGGCAGCAATGAACCAGTACATCTACGTGGTGGGCGGGTACGACGGGTCGCAGCAGCTGTCGTCGGTGGAGCGCTACGACACGGAGCGCGACGCCTGGGAGCTGGTCGCGCCTGTACACATCGCGCGATCCGCGCTCTCGCTCACTGTGCTTGATAATAAGTTGTATGCACTCGGTTAGTACTATATTTTTACTAATATATAACTGCCTCGTTAGCCTAGTTGTCCTAAGCACGACTGCTACGCTATGGGCCTCTTGGATTCGATTCCCAAGGTCGAGCAGTGTTATTGGGTTTTTTTATGAAATTCTCAGTCGCAGCTCAGAGTCAGGATTTGTGCCCGGTTAATGGCAATATGCTCTCCCCCTATTACATGGGACCGAAAACATACTGGGGGACTGTGGGTCTACATTGGTACACCTCTGCCTAACCTTTTGGAGTGATGGTATGTAATATATCAAAACACTAAAATGAGGTTTATATCGTGTTACGGAAAGCGTCCACACTGGATTCTGGTTACCCTATTATTAAGGTAATGCGTAAAATATATTCAATTGATGACAGCTGTCTGTACAATAATGTTTACATTATTATGATAACAGCCCACCATGTAGTGCCAACATTCATTCAACGAACCAGAAATGTCGCTGTGTATAATCTATGATATAAAGGTCTCACATCTATGCTTTCCTTTGACTTCGAGGCGTTACCAGCCACATCGACCGCATGTCTCATAAATTTCATTGGTTTCCCCAGGCGGCTACGACGGCACGTCGTTCCTGGACATCGTGGAGGTGTACGACCCGGCGCGCAACACGTGGAGCAGCGGCTCCGCGCTCACGTCCGTGCGCTCCGGACACGCCTCCGCCGTCTGCTACCAGCACGTCGCGCCGCACGCCGACCTCGCCGAGCAGACACCCACCGTCATCAAGAAGCTCGGCAAGCGACCCTCCGCCTCAGGCTCCTCGATCTCCGGCACGTCGTCCGGCTCCGCCATGTCCAGGAACGACGACATACCTACTGCCAACAACATCATAGGAACCCTATCCAATCCCAGAACGCCCAGCGATTACATGTAGTGAACACTTCCAATCATCGCTATCGGTGATTATTTGCCCGCGATCTTTTCGCGCGTTTAGCTTAGCTCGCAAGCGACGTATACTTGCCGTAATCTCAATGACAATTCCATACCACAAAGCGCGGCTTGAGAATGGAAGCTTAATTTATACAGCAGATCCTGACCATTTTAGAGTAAATTTATAATATTAAAATAAATGTAAAACAAGTTCAACGCGCTATTATCGTAAATATGTTTACACTGGCTGATATCAAAGTTGTGCGTCACAAAGTCATGGTCGACTGCTAAACTGTCAACTCATCTTTTATAATCGATTATCACCAACTGATTGTGCGGTCTGAGCTATCAGATAACAAATCCAAATAATATGGGAAATATTATTTGTAAAGAGTTTGTAAATAATAAGGAAAAATAATCTTCCAACATTGTAACTTGGAGAGAAACATCAATGTGTCTGAATTTGTCCTAACTTAGTTTGTTGAGGCTCCTTTATATGACGTCACAACAAAGTTGTTTTAAGCAGTAAATTAATACAAGCAATATTATTTGAAAAAGACTTCCTGGTTAATGTAAATAATGTGTAAGTTGAGATGGAAATTAAATGTATCTTTAATTAAATTAGTTATATTTATGTACAAATTCCTGTAAGCTTAGGTGTTAATCATTCTTTCCAATGTATCATATAGATAGAAACTATTGAAAATGTAAATATAATTTACAGTACCTTATAAGGAAAATAAAGACTGTTATGGGAATATACTAAGTAGTTTTATTTACTTAACAACTAACCTCGAAAAAATCACATGTAGAGATTGAAACATTTACATGATATTGCACGGTGCAACTATTTACTCCATACAGTAGTTGACCCTCATCCAACGGCCTTTCGTGACAATTTCAATCTAGAAATTTAAATATGTAAATAGATACATAATTAAAATCAAAGTGTCTGTTTGTGTTGTCTCAATGATAGAGCTTTTCACTAAATGCATATCGATGTTTACAAGACAAAAGTACCAAAAAAATATTTTTTAAATCTATGTCGGTCTGATCTTCGAAACGGCCAGAATAACTTTCGCAGGCAGAAAGCGTGCATACGCTAGTTTTAAAATAAAATAAAACTTATGCCAACAGGCTTCTTTCAAGTAATGGTGACCCAGCCTTTATGTGTCTACCAAATGGGGCTTGGCATATACAATCGTATCGTCGTACACGACGTCGCTCTAGCATCAAGACATTACATGAAGTAAAATAGTAAAACTGAGCATATTTTATATATACCATCAAACTACAACTATTTACACTGATAAATAAAACACCATAATTTTGTTTTGAGTCATAAACACATGAACACTAAGTGATCTTATCTTAAATACTGCGGTAACTGTATAATATCTCAATACTTTATCGTAATTCCCAAACTCTGATCGTCGCGACTGTCATACAATAAATACTCTACACGACATCCTCTCAGCATTCCATACTTTTGTTCCTTAGCCTAGCTTCTATAATCTACTAAGTCATCGGCGGCCGTTTTACGCCTTTCCTGCGTCTCTTTACAAATATTCTCACGTCTGGCGCGTCATTAGATTCTAAAGTATTCGTCTCAGCTTGATTGACTACTGCTTCTGCATTAGGGATCGTAGCAACCGCTTTGCTTACATCTGGTTCAGAAATAACACCAGTTGTTCCGATATCATCGGCTACGAGTGGGTTTAACCCAGGAGATTCTTTTTGTGGAGTCGAAGTAGCTAACGCTTTCAAGATGTTACTTTTGTATCCTTGTATGGCCGGGAACTGATTAAGATCAGCACTGTTATGTTTTACATTAACTTCGGTGGCGGGTTTTGTTACTTCTAGATTATGTTCATACATGACTTCAGGCTGTTTACCTGTTGAAATGATTACTGTTTTAACAACATTAGGATCATTTGAGTCTGTTCCAGGATTCAAATTTTCGTAAACGATAGGGGATGGAAGTTGATTAGGGTCTATTATTTCTTGCTTCCTTTCTGAAGGTCTATTCTTTTTGGTAATGTCTTTGACTTCTTTATCTATTAAAACTGCAATATTAGATGTTTGTGAACTATCTTTAGGGATATCGTCATGCGCTGTCATTTCCCGTACTGTAACTTCAACATTGCTATGTGTCCGTTCATCTTCAGGAAAATCGTTATCAATGTGCTGGGCAGCATCAATAATTTGGTTCATTTTCATATCAACAGCATCTTGCGCATCTTCAGAATCAGGTAAATATGAAGGTATTCCTAAGTCCTCTGGAGTCACTAAGCTATTACTGTCACCAAAGAGATCACTAAACTTTTCCTTTGTTTCTTTTGACGTACTTTCCTTTCTGGATTTCGTCTTCTTTTCAGTAATATGAATGGCATCACAGATTTCTACTGAATCTTTGGATATTTCTCTGGATTTCGATTTTCTCCTTTTGATCTTTTGTTTCTTTGAACTGTCGGATTCTTTAGGTTTTTCCTCACCTGCAACATTTTTTATCTCAACTGTGTCGACTGTCCTTCCAATTTCAGTACCATGAGGCGTAGTAAGAGTTTTATTTTCTTCATTATTTACAGTCTCGCTAATTCTAGTTTCGTTAATGTTTAGCGGCATCTCACATCTTTTCTGAATCTTTTCTGGAACTACTTTTCTATTAGTATCCATATGATCGCTATTGTCATCGCTTAGTTCTAAATCGTCTGCAACTATAGCTATCTTGGTGAGCATGCTGTGATTTTGATTCGCGCATGTCTCTGTTGATTTTGATTTTCTACCTTCTCTTTTATTATATTTGATATTGTTGGGACGATAATCATCACGTTCATCATATTTCTGTTTGTGAGTAACTAATTCTTTGGGAAGACTATGTTCTACTGCACCTTTTTTATAAACATTCCTATGGTGAGGCACATTCTCCTCTACGTCAATGAGAGGAACATCCATTTTTCTTTGAGTATTTTGATTAGGTCGCCCGATTTTCGGAATTCGATACTTGGCTATATTTGGTTTCGAAACAGCTTCCACGTTTGTTGCTTGCTTGAAAGGATTGACAAGTACTTGTTTACTTGTTTTAATATTTTGAGTATCATGTTGATTTATTTTTGGTTTACTACGAATTGCACTAATTTCATTATCAGTCTCATGAATTTCACCCGATTCCATAGATAGATCTACATTTGTCACTGCATTATCAATGTCCATATAAATATCGTTTACAAGGTCATCACTGCATTGAGAAGGTCGACGCACTAAAGCATCAGGCATGCCAACATGTTTAAAATTCCAACGAGCTTTGTTAATTGGTCTTATATGAACATTCCTACCTACTGCTGTGGATAATGTCTCTTTACCATTTTCTTTCCAAATAACATATTTTTTGCTTGTTACGCGTGGATCTTCCAGTGGTGTAGCAGCAGTAGCCATAATTTCTGCAAAAGTCCAATGATTGTAGGATTGTATTTACCTTTTTTATTTACTATCCTCTCTGCTCTGCTTCTGTGACATATCTACATAATTATTACAAGTTATAAAAATTACCTTCAGTTTATACAAACAATAGAGTTAAAATGCGATAAACATAATAAAATGCTTGTCGAACAATTTCTAAAAAGCTATTCTTAATATATTAATTTATTCACCTTTAACGGGATTTGCATCGGATTCATCGGTGTGTATATAGTCAGGAGACTGACAGGAATAACGAAGCATATCGTAATTATCTGGAGAGAAAGTGGGGATAGGCTCTGCATCCATAGACTCTTTATCATGGTAAAACCTCCGGTCTTCCTTAGAATGAGCTTCAGGGTTTCCATAAGACTCTGTCCTCTGTCTTTTAGCATAAGGTTCATCATCTTTGAACCTATATTTGGCTGAATATCTATTATCGCGGTGTTGTCTATTTTTTTCATGATCATAGGAATATCTATCATAGTCAGATCGGTAATCTGATTTCTGGCGTTGATGACGACTGGAAGTTTCAAGAGGGGGACTCTCCAAGGATCTTCTTCGCTGTCTTCCCTGTTCATGTCTGCTATATTCATCTTGATATTCCCTGTGTTGTCTCTTCTGTCCTCTCTCTGGACTGTAATGTTTCCTGTATTTCAGTGAAATGTCGTACTTATCCCGACCTCTGTATGAGGTATTGTCATGGCGTCTGCTTGCTCTATCTTTGTAGGCATCTCTTGAAGTAGATTCATAGTAGTTATGCGCTCTGTCATCCACACTGGATGTTTCTGAAGTTTTGTTACTATGTCTATCAATAGGTATTTTGCTTATGTTTCTCCTTTCAAATTTATCAGTTTGGAGGTTATCAATTTTTGCGTCTTTGTCTTTGGTTTTATAGTTTTGTTCAAGTTCATCATCAGAACTGAACTTGGCGATGGGTTTACTGAAAAAGCAATATGTTAATTAGTCGAGATTAATTATACTCGAGTTTTCAAGTAAAGTTTGAACAAAAAATTTAATATAACACTTACCTCACAGGTGGTATATATTTCCTTCTATCCTCGTTACTAGTAGATGGCTTAGGTGGCTCATTGAGTTCAGTCTTACGTTTTGCATTGTTTGTATTTATAATGTTAGATATTACTGGCTTTACTCCAGCATTTTCAGACTTATTTTTATTGTGAATACCAGAATCAGGAACCTTGGCTGGATAAACAGGCTTATCACTTCTGAAATTTAAGAAAATTCGCAATCTAAGAAAAAGTTGGTCATGCAGTAATAACTCAATTATAGCAAAGATAAGTAGCGAGGTTCTAGGGAGGCACATTCTAGATTGAGCACATGCTAAGATGAGAAATTAAGGTACTTACAGTTACACATGCTCATTACAAGCATGTTCAAACCAATCAGAACTAGGAAACTCATGTGACTTTGATTTTTGCTTTTTTAATGAGCTTGTGTAACTGAACCTTAAATTGTGGAGAAGAATATTATTATGAATGTCAATAAATAGCAGTCCTCATTGCTGCATTCAAAATAAGCCTTGAACTAATGTGGGAATCACAATTATTGTTAAATTTCTAAATAATTTTAATTGAAGTAACACAAGGTTTAGTTATTGGCATTTGTTGCACAGTTACCAAGTACAAATAAGCATATATTTAAGCCAGGCAACTTCAATGCAATAAAGTATGACAATATAACTAAACTGTTTTTTCATTATATAAAAACTGACTAAGTACTACATTTTCACATGCAATGCTTGCAAAAATACAATCTATTTACTACACAGCTTGCTTCAGATATACTTAGGACAATCTTATAAAAGAGTTTTATTATGTCAATGCCCAGCATACATTGGACACTGACCGTAAAGAAGAACAAAGTTGAAACGATTGCTGTGCATCAAGTAACAGTTGTTTGTATTATTAAAAAAATGGGTAGACACCATTAGACAATTATTCTGACACAACTTCACAAAAAACACAGTTTATATAACCCAATGAATTCGTAATAAATATGAAATAAAATAAATATCAATAAATAGTTTGTTAATTGAGAAAAAGAGTGACATCATAGTTTAGTATTGTCATACAAAATCTATGGGGAATCGCATTTTGATAGCTCATAAAAACTATGTCAATTGATTAGTCGTGTCACCTACCCAATTCTAGAGAAGGAATACCAACTAAGCTCTCTCATAATTAAATTAACAGAGTTGTTTCTCACCTTTCAGGTTTAATATCAACAACATTTTTCTGTTGCACATTCATTCCCTTGTTTTTATTTAATGTTACCCCTGGTGACTTTTCACTGTTCACCTTACCTGGAGTTCTTACCCCTTGGTTAAAATGCCTTCTTATAGTCTTCCCACTCTTTAAAGCACTCAATACCATTAAGTCTTTTCTGAAACAAAGATTTATGTTTATTATTGAGAGAAGCATCAATTAGAACTTGCAATGAGAAAGTGCACAATTTTTTCAGCAGGGGGAGGATCTTGTTTTTTTTATATCCCATAACTCAACATTCGCGTACGAACATAAAATACACGCGCGCAGTTCGCAAGCGGCTAGTGAGCGAAGCATTCGCCAGATATGGCCACACCTTAAGACAATACGACATTGTCATATTTCACGTAAGGGTGGATAATAATCGTGACTTAGTTGAATTATTTTGTAAAAACGGGTAAGGTTCACAATTACGTCGGAGGGGGGGGCGGGGTTCAGGGGACTGGGGGCGTGGGGGGGGGAGGTGCTGAGTCCCCCCCCACCAATTTTCGCCGCCGGAGATGCTCCACGGAGCCCTACTGGGGTTTTGTATCAAGTCACATTAATAGGGCCGTAAGGGGGACGGGGAAGGCGGGAGGAGGGTAGAGACACCCTTCAGCCTTTCCTTCCGCCAGGGCAGCTCGACGGAGCCCCGCTTCGCGGGGCTCCTACCTCCGGGTGGTTTAAAAAAAAATAACCACCCTTCGTGGTTAACCACGAAAAATAACCACAAAGGGGATGGCAGGGTCTGTTCGCTCGCTTCGCTCGCTCACTGGACCCTGCCATCCCCTTCTAACCTAACCTGTCCGAGTCGGGGTGCCCCAAGTCCCGAGCTCGCTTCGCTCGCTCTTGCGCACAATAAAACAACAAAATTTTATTTTGAGCTAGCTCGGGACTAAGGGCATTCCAACCCGGACAGATTTTAGTTTTTTTTTTTTAAACCACCCAGATGTTGGAGCCCCGGTAAACGGGCTCTGTCGAGCCGCTCTGGCGGGGGGAAAGGCTGAAGGGTGTCCCTACCCTCCTCCCACCTTCCCCGCCCCCCTTACTACCCTATTAAGGTGACTTGATACAAAACCCCAGTAGGGCTCCGTCGACCATATCCGGCGGCGAAAATTGGTGGGGGGAGGTTAAGATAAATCCCCTCGATCCCCCCACAGTTTCAGAATCCTCAAATTCGCGGGACGTAATTCGAAACCCAACCCGTAAAAACAATCAAAATAAATAAAAAAGGATAATTGAACATTGATTAATAATGCCAGTTGATTCTTTGATATGGTCTCATTCATAACCTAAAATTATGGGTGATAAAAAAACAGGTTATATAGGCTTTTAGTGCTAAAGCCCAGGGCTCCATAAATATAAAGAGCCCCCACAAAGTTTAACAGCAATGACACTCTTGCCCTAATTTGTCTTCTATACATACCTTATTATATCATTATAGAAAATAGTTTTTTGACAAAATGGCAATGAGTTTGATTAATTAGGTAGCCCTCCCCCCACGTAATATTAGCCCAGGGCCCTACAAATTCACAGTCCATCCCTGATCTTGGGATAATGAACTACAATTTCCTTATTTTATTAATTCATATTTCTAAAGAAAAATCTTAATATAAATAATAATTTGAGAAGAATACGAACTCTGTATTAAGTTGATCAATCCTTTGAGTCTTCCTCTGTATTTCTGACCGAGCAGTTTTCAATAATGATGAGTAGTTTTTCTCCAATTTCCTAAACTCCATCTCAAGAGTGTCATAATCCTGCAATATTTGCTATAATATCAATGACTTATCCATTCTTGTGTTTTCTTCTTTAATTAGCAAAATGAGGTATGACAATAGGCTTACTATGTTATATGACAACAAATACAGACATAATAAAGTACACCAATGTATTAATCTTAGAGTTACAACTTTGGATAGTGGGTCTTAGGGTTTATCAAGCAAGACACACCAGCATCACAGGCTTCATGCAATGAGAATAGCTTTAGCATAAAATAACACACTTAAATGTAATAGTTAGTAACCCACCACCAGTACCTACATGTTTTTAATAGGCAAAAGATAAATTTTATTAATGGAGCAGTCTCTAGGTAAGACATTAATACAACTTTACTGAAATACTGAAAATCAATATTGATTGTTCAATCCTTTTCATACAACATAGTCAACCATTAAAGTGTATAACCTACGTTTGAGACACTTACTTTTTGAAGCTTAGCCATGGCAGCTGAATGTTCTTCAAGCTTCACTTTCAGTTCATGGTTTTCACAGCGAAGCTATGAAATAAATAAAAAATTAAGCAAATAATTAATTACTGTAAAAGACATAAAAAAAGCAATTCAGAAATTTCATCTATTATAAGTTTGTCGAAGATAATGTTTTCTGGAGACAAAAATATGACAGGACGTTTTGGCGCTAAACCACTATACCTCCTCCATAGCATTAACATCTTCATAGTTAGTTAAATCGCCGTATATGTCCTCCATTGTGAAAATCGATGTAAGCAAGACGTATTTCACAAATTAGAATTTATTGTTTTTCAGTAATTCAAATAAACGCATAAAAAATCAAATAAAACAATGCAAATCAGTCGCACTCAACCACTACGCCACAACTGTCAAAAAACATGATATAAATTCTGTCAATGTCAATTTTGACAATGACAGTTTACTTTATTGATATTTAGTGATGCTCTTTTTTCCGTTTAATTGTTCTTCGTACCTAAGACGCTCTCAAAAACTAAGAGAATTCTCAAGAAAAAGAAGAAGTCTCAAGAAAATTGTAATTAAATAGCTTTCTGTATTTCCTATTATCTAAAGCTTCTTCCTAATTTATCTCAGCCTTTTGACAATAGTCACTTGTACTATGATTACCTACGTAATATTTATAATATTACGCACATTTTTCTATAAAAACAACATTTATCATTTTGCAAACAGTTACTGGAATAGAAATAAAATCCAATCCATAAATTCGTTGTTTTGTTTGGTTTCATAGTTTTACTATCAAGTATCAACCCAAGTCGACTAAAATAGGAAATAATCGATTCGTTTCCTCCCTTCAAACTTGTTTAGTCTGCGTTGTTTCGGAGTCGACCAGAGCCGACCGATTCTGATTGGAGGCGCCGCCTACGACGACTGCCCTGCCCGACTGTTAGTCATACCCACTCATCATTGCCCATGCCCAGTGCCCACACCATACTTTGCCCCTCACCTCAACCCTTCAACACCCTCCTCGTTGCGCCCATGTTGGATGAAATCGTTCGTTCATAATCTATGGTTCGGTCGTTGTTGGTCGGTCGTTCGCCGTTCGCGTTCCGTATGGTTCCGTCGTTGTTGCGTTTTGCTTCGCCGTCTGGCGCCTGCCTCGCTCGCGGAGATCGTTACATTACTGTTGTGTTTATTCTAAATGGCTTTCTTCAGTTTTTAATAAATTTAGTTAATTCGGATTTGGTAATAGCTAGTGTTAATAAGAATGTCGGTGTTTATGAACTCAATGTATAAGATTTACTTGGATTAGTGCAACAGGCGATCTAAGTCGCAAAGGGCTCGTGTAAACATAAGAGAACGTTGTAATTTACAACATGCCTACGGATTCTGAATGCGAGTGCGACCTGGTGTCGAAGGAGTGGTTGTTGGCGAAGTTGCGCTCCGATGAGAGGGATATTGTGCTGATAGACTGTCGCGGTTCCAACGAGTACGGGATAGCTCACATCCGTTCCGCAGTGAACTTTTCTATTCCGAGTATAATGCTGCGGCGGTTGGCAGCGGGTAAGATCGAGCTCGTGTCGACAGTGCAGTGCAAGGAGCTGAAGGCGAGGATCTCGCATTGCCGTACGCGGGGCATATTCGTGTTATACGGGGACGGAGTTCCACGAGACCCGGACTCGGTGCATGGAATCCTGCTGCGGAGACTAAAGCAAGATGGCGTGCAGGTCGTCTGCCTTGAAGGTACTAGTTTATCCTACCTAATTACATTAGTATGCAGAGTCCCTTACGCGTAGTGTAGCACAGACTGTGTCTTCTGACCAGCCTTCAGCCCTGTATGTAATGCACCAGAGAGTACTGTGCCATGATAACTCAACAAGTTTCTACTATGTTCAGTGTGTCCATGGTTTAGTACCATAACAGGGAGAACAATACTGAACAGAGTGAGAACTGACAATGAGCATGTATGTACTGCCAATTTAATGAATGAAACTTGTTTACATTTTAAAGTGATTCCTAAACAATTGTTTTTACACCATCTTGCATAATTTATCATTCAGTCTATTGGCACTAATTATGATAATAATTATCATTCTATTGCTAATGCTCTTGTTGTGGGAAGAAACCTTTTCCATTTTTTATTTAATTTATATTTTATAAGTATTCCAAAATGTGCATGTAGAGAGAATACTAAGGGAATGGGTCTCACAAGTCATCCTAAGATGCATCTATCTACTTCTTCTTCTTATCGTGTGGGCAGTAAGGTCTAACGACCCCAAACACCCTAGAGACAGAGTTTCTAAACCGCCTATCTATCTACTGTGATGTAAAGATACCGATATAGATAATAAGATGATACAAAGATATACACAAATGTAGTTGTCACAATTCAAATCCTGTCCCTTCTTCCTCAGTAGCAAGAAGCAAACATGAACAACGAGAATAGAACCTCATATTAAATCTCCCATTCCCATTTTTATTGTAAAGTCTTGCTACCGCAGCGAGCTGGATAAGGCAGAAACGTTTTGCATTAAATTGAATGGCATGTATTGCTTCCAGAATAACAAAATGTTATCTACCTTTGTTGTCTCGGATCTAAGTAGGATATCTTAAGGTAAAAGATGAACTTGTCAAAATATTTAAAAAATAAAATTAGTCTCAAAAGTCTTTAAAAACCTATTTCTTTATTTTGATATTGAGATTGAAAAGATATGAACTCTCTAATCACGATAAGTTCTGATGTGAAGTGATTAAAACGTAACATTTCACATCAGATTGATAAACAACTTTTACTTCCTTATCTTTATCTAAAAACTGGGCAAATGTGACTAACACTCAGCTAAGGATTTTGTATCAGCTTTTTCCTCGTTATTATTTGTTATGATAGTAGCATTAGTGATTTCAACTGGCTACCTAGTACAGTTAGAAAGATACAGCCCTGTAATACAGATAAGTACTAGCTTCTGCCCGCGACTTCGTCCGCGTCACAGTTGATGTGTTATCCTACGGGTACCGTACATTTTCCCGGGATAAAAAGTAGCCTATGTGTTATTCCAGACTATAATCTATCTTTGTGCCAAATTTCATCCAGATCCATTCAGCCGTTTAAGCGTGAAAGAGTAACAAACATCCATACATCCATAACTACAAACTTTCGCCTTTATAATAGTAGTAGGATGTAGTGTAGGTAGAGAAACCATAGAATAATAGTATAATACTAAAACTTGTTTAGCATATTTCTGTGTTACTTCAAATGTAAAAGACACTAGAGTTAAGAATGGTTCTATGTAACTGTCAAGCAAGAAAATAAGAGGATTAATGCCCAAACAATTGAGCAATAAATGGTTACTTAATTAGACTAATTTGTCAAAACTTCTTCATCAATGCTGTTAGTAGTAAATCTTAAGGAATTATGGTAAAATCACCAATCTTTGCAAGCAAATCTGGGATTGCATCATAAACTAATCCTTAGCTTACCATCTCAAAGCATTTACATCAAAGTTTATTTAGTTCCGTACTATGTTGTACAAATTTTTGAATAATATATTCTACTTCAAAATAATTTACATTATTATTTACCTTAAAAATTGAAATAGATAGAACAAAAATATTAAAATGTGAGTTAAAAAGGTGTTAAAACTAACACATTTTTAATTAAGATTTCTTGGTTAAATCTAGTAAAAACAAGATACAAAAAAAAAACTGTGAATTCATAATCGGTAACACCTGACTATTAATTAGAATAGATAAATTACAACAAAGACTTGAACTTCACCAATCTGTTCCTTTAGTAACTCAAACAAGGCTGAATATTACTTTTATGGCTGTAACATTTTTTTTTATTTTTCTTTTTTCCCCTCGTGGGGAAATCCTCATGGACTGCCTCCGCCTGGGGTAAGGCGGAGGGGTGTGTCGGACTCTTACCAACTAAAACCCCACGGTCTTCCTCTAACTACCATTAGCCGGGGCACGGGTATCGCTCTGAGCATTCTTCCGCACCCCGGCAGTCTTCCGCACCCCGGCAGAAGGCTGTAACATTTAGCCAGCCATTTAATACTCCATCTGTCCCTACCTGATCAAACTAAAGCAAAAGTGGCATTGCAAATACATCTTTATTGTAATTATTTTAAGCTGCAAAATAAGTATTACCAATTTATCTTGTTTTAATTAATAAATAGACTTATTAAGCAGAGTGTGATATTTCTGGTTTCTTCATTTTCTGTTCTTGTATTGAAGATTGTCAGGTCATCTTTTAATTGGAACAGATCTACTGCTTTTTTAATACCTTTCGCATATTACCTACATAGTCTTAAGAGTTCAAAGTAAAAAATAATAAAATTGCATCAGTATATTGCAGTTGAAACACAAAATAATGGATATCAAATAAGTACCTATGTGTTATTCTCACGACGGCATTCATTCAGTAAATTATTACCTAACTTAGTGGTAACACGTAATACCGGTTGCCACGCTGAGCAACCGTTTCATAACATTCATTGACAAAAAGTTCTCGATACTTAACTATCTTTTAATTTGAATGCGACGGACACGAATTATGAAATACTCATCACGCAAAAGCAAAGGTCGAACGAATATCTTCTCATGTCCCTAATGGAGACAATTTCTTGGCATGCAGCTTACACTGCCAAGTTTATTCAATAAAATAAACGAAAGAAAATGTTGCATTGTTACCTATAAACTAGATTTTGCAAACCGGAATAAAGGCGGTCTTCCGCACTAATTAAGATCGATTGTATCGATTTATTTTGTAACAGCGAAGTATAAGGAAGAGTGCTAGTTTAACACTTACACTAGACTACAGAACCGGTAGTTTTATTACAGTACTACCAAAAGCGGCGAAACGTCTTCGATTCAATCTGTTTTAGTTTAAAATGTGTAAGGGGCGTAAGAGGCATGCCGGAGGTCGCAAGTCGAGGCATCCGCTCCTCCAAACGTGGGAGAGGAAGTCGACTACTTATTGTGCTCCTCAATGCGAGACGTTAGATTATAATCACCGCACAGTCTCGAATGCGCTTGTTTGTACCGACGCTATTTTATTTTCTGGACTGGTAAATGAACACAATTATGTACCCCATTTATTGCTGAGTAATTTATTGAACAGAAAATATAACGATGAGTTGCTTGAATGAAATGTATGTCCTGAATGCAAAATATTAATTAATTTATAACAGCGCTCCTGCTGTTATTATTTTCACCATCTTGCTTGATACGCATAAAGCCCACTACATTATGCCATTATGACCGACTTCGTTATTTTTTACTTCTCAATTTTGTCACGGAGTGTGACATGTACTTATAATAGATCACATCGTTTTAAATAAAATCATAAAATATTACTCAAGTCCTAATACTACCGCAAATACATCCTACGAATAGTTCTATGTTAAGGAAAAATAATTGCTATAGCTTTTTATGAGTATTCTGCTTATTTTGATGACTCAATCATCAAATATTTCTTAGTTTCAACATCTGCATTAGTAAGAAACTTAAGAGGATCGTAATATTTATCAGATATAGACTGGATGATCAAACAGGCCGGATGTGCGGAGCTACTGCTTCGGTCTTCGTCCGACGGAAGAGCGCCGCAATTTTATTAATAAGTTCCCGTTTCACTCACGTCCTGTCAATTTCAACTTTGTATAAAATGTGAGCGTGAAAATATATTTATTTTGCTCAACTAAAAGTACGCAGTTTTGTACAATGTTTCTTGTTATGGAGTTATACCTCGGTATTATAAACCCAAATCTATCTAATCTTTGGTCTATTTTTATATTCGCACAAAAAAATGTGATATTCAAGTAATTAATGATTAGACACCGTCGGAATACCGGAAGCAAATTAATAAATTCAGTGATGGTATTTAATTGTAAATAAGATATTCCATTGATCTATATTGGACGCTGAATTGCCCATTCGAAGTGTCTTAATACAGAGCAGCTCGATCGTAAAATAAATGGCACGTGCTTGCAAACAACAGGATGTTGTGAGCTCCGCTTTGAATGTAAACTCTTTGGGGCTTAACATTTATAATCGTAGAGGAAATCGTGTGCATCTGGCCGGAGTGGATGGCTCACGCGAATATTTAATATGGCATCATAGAGGAAAAGCAAATGGGAAAGGGAAGCGGGATCTCATAAAGGAGGATCGCGTTAGAATTAACTCAACCGCATGGAAACAATTACGTATGCTTTGTGCTCTTTTATACTCGTATACACTGAAAACTACATCCTCTGAGGACGGCGTGATAAGCGAGTAGACAATGTTAATCAATAGTGTATCATTGATAAATGTAAAGCGTAACACTTTGAATGGAGCTCAGTGTGTATAAACAAGTACATCGGTAGGCGTAACATTGGCATTGACAGTTTTTATGCGCTGATGTAATGTCCGATCCGCGGATTACTATTTTGTGCTGCGTATTGTATTCTGACTTTATTTATGTCTGGTTCCGCTACAGTGACTCTGAATAAAAAAAAACGGTAATTTAAAAAACTAAAAAACCCGACTGCTATTCTTTAAAAATCCCTAAAACAAGATAAATTGTAGCAGTCGGGACCCATTCTAGAAATGGAGGATTAGTGAATTGAGAGCACATACCTATATTACATTGCAGATGGTCCCGAATGGGTCCCGACTGCTACAATTTATCTTGTTTTAGGGATTTTTAAAGAATAGCAGTCGGGTTTTTTAGTTTTTTAAATTACCGTTTTTTATTTTTTATTTTTTTAGTGTTTTGAAAAAGAAATTAATATACCCAGTATCACTCTTACAGTAAATACGAATCTAACGACACCTCTCCAGCTAAAATCCATCGAGCCGTTCAGGCTGCAGAGCGAATCAAACATTTGAATTTGGCGCCAAAAATCCGCCATTTTGATTTTTTTATTTTGACATACCCAGTGTCACTCTCACAGTAAATACGAGTCTAATGACACCTCTCAAGCTAAAATCCATTGAGCCGTTCAGGCTGCAGAGCGTGCCAAACAATTATACATACATACATACATACATACAAACATACCCTCGAAAAACATAACCCTCCTTCTGTCGCAGTCGGGTAAAAAAGGCAACTTGTTACGCCGTAAAAGCACGTAAAGGTCACCAATTTGTTAACGCTGGTGTACATTTGAATATGGTTCATAAATTAGATATGAGCGAACAAGTGTACATTGTTGTAATTGTGGATAATAATATAACGTGATGTGTGAGGTCGGGGTGCAGCGCGATGTGACTCTGCTATATAGTACTGATACGATTATCAGGAGCGCTATCTGGCGGCCAGCCGACGACGGCGCCACACTCATTATCGGCTTGAAATCGAGCCGACACTCAATTAGTGCAACATGTCCTGACCATTTATAATTCGATACGCTGGCAAATAAACTTACCTACCTAAATTAATGAACAGGAAATTTAATATTTTGTGGTTGTTAACTAGCACTAGATAGTGTAGTTGACCAACCGCAAAATATTTAATTTGTCATTAATTGACGAGACATCATCTAAAATAAACTTGAATTTATAATGAAATAATAATGTACCGAGGTATTACAAGTTTAACCTTTGGTTGCGGCTTTGTGCCGTCATTCCGTGGACTTTGCCTCTAAGTTGAGGAAGAAATAGATCTAATTTTATGTACTGATGAAATAGTTTGACGTTGACTGTAACCCTGCTGGCCCTGTTCCATTGTTACGACAAATTGGTTTGTTTTGTTATAAATTTTCCAAATCCTAACATAGCTATCTCCTCATAAATGCGTGGGTTATCTTGTGAAGTTTATTGCTACAGTACAAATACACTTTTCTAAGCACAAGCAGAATATCTATTTTCGTAATATCGCCTTGAAATCCAAAACTCCCATTCCGTCGATTCTAAGAACCTGAATCAAATCGTTAGTAGTGACGTCAATCTGCTACATTCCCAGAATCTGGCCGAACGTTATTATTTATTTATTACAGTGGTATTTCTCTATTGTTTTCTTAACACAAAATTCTAAACTTTACCATTAATAAGGATTGTTAGCACAGGTAGCATTAAGAATATGATTCAATTCAATTATTTTTGATTCCCAGAAAATTCTGCATCTTTATTCGTTGGCTAGGAATGCTTCGTTGCTCGGTTTAAATGTTTATGTCATTCATTTAACAAGACTCGTTTGTCACGATCATTGTGAATGGATTTAATTGACCCAACTCAAAGAACAGTCAATAGAGGCCGATGTGCAATCATATTTATAAGTCGCCCACCAACCTTAGTAAATTGGTTTAAATTGTTCAAACAGGCTTGATTAAAGTCTATTTAAAGATGCCACAAACTATCAATGACATAATATGCTTTCGCTTCAACCTATTTATTAACTACATTTTGGTGTAATGCAATCATGCATCGGGGGAGTGGGTATAAGAAACACGATACCTCAAAAGTACCTCAATTTAGATGTTAGATGACATAAAGTTGGTGCGATCCTATAAAAATAAGTCGAGTCTGTCGAGTTAAGTTAAAAAGTTCCGAACTCAGTTATCTTGTGGACTATTAGGTTTGCCTTTTGCAACTGGCATCCCTCACATGGGTCCGTGGTACGTATACACATCCTCTTAGCTTAGGATATGCCCTACTCTATACGTACAATGCATTGCGCCAGACACGCTACTGCATAGACTATGTTGATTAGCCTCATCATAAGTGCCTGTTACATCACTCTTCTAATATCGCGAATTTATAAACAAGGCATTTCATAAGCACAAACCTGAAACAACAATCTGTAAGCCATCCCAATAATTGCCAAATTATGTTTTCTACGGTAATCGCAGATAAATTTTGAAAGAAACTTCGTTCAATTACTAAGTCGAAACGAAAATTGTATGTGGAATAGTTCACAGGTCTGCATAATGATGTATTAGGTGGTTAAAATCGCACAAGGTTGTTGATAAACGCGGCTGGAAGGACGCGGGCCGCCGCCGGGCCAAGGCCTCCCCGCAGTCCGCACCTGCCTCCCACGCCCCCAGCGCCACCCCACTTGCTGGTACCACAGCCCGGCATGATCCTGCCCACCGTCTTGTGTGTGCCATCAGCGATGCATATTGCCACATCTTGTTTCATACTTTACCGTATTTGCATGTTTTTTTATCCTCTTCAAGGTCTTTACCCGTTGTGCCCCAAACCTTGTAAAATTATAATCAGTTCAAATTACATCAAAGTTACATTTTAGGTAGACTGTTTGTTGTATGGCTGTCGGTGGGCGGTCAGGAGTGGGTGCTAAATGTGTGCGAAGCGATCACGTTTTTGTGTGGGTGTAGCAGGCTGAAGGATTGGGTTTGCGCGGTGAGGGGCGAGTTTTATGGAGTCCTTGCTACCGAGGACGAGCGTGGAAAATAGGGGGAGGGGTGTCAGAGACGTGGGGGAGGGTACGACGGGTTCATTGAGTGCGGCGGATGAATGGGCCGCGATGAGTCATCGGATCGATGCCGAGCCGCCGCCTGCCCCGCTCCCCCGCACCGTGCGGCTGCGTGATGCTAGCCTGCCTGCTAGGCTTGCAGCTCACCTAATGGCCCATATTTAATGAGAAAGTTACAAATCGGCACACTTGTCCTGCTATCTGATTATTCATTGCCACAACAGTGGCCGATATTATTAACGAATTCATGTCAGCCTTTTGGTCAAAAGTAATGAAACTATCACCTGCTTCATGACTGAGTGCTTGCGGCATGACTTGGAGAAAGCAAGGGCTAAAAACATGGCCATTAAAAACAGTCGAGCTAGAATTTGCACTTACAATACGTACAAGTTTAATTACATTCCGTCTAGCCTAATTAGTAATTAGCTATGTTGGCAGCTTCGCACATTATAAATCTAGTGAATTGTACCTAGGTATTGTATTGAGAATTTAATCACGAGTTTAATGATGATAATATTGTTATTGCACATTATACGATAGCAATAAAAGGTTTTTTCACGACTTCCATTCCTGCAATATTCCAATCTCCAATAAACGTCGATGAATTACTGTTCAGTCAAATGACATCGTAAGCGTAGGATATTGAATGGGCGTCAATAATGGGCTGTCGTGCTCGTGACTATTGGATATACCTCTTATAGGAATGTGATGGACATAATGGGAGCGTTATTAGCATCACAATCGTGGACTCGGCAATGGACGACAGGAAGCGCCTGAACGCGACGGAAACGCTGCGTTGTCGTGTATTACCGCACCTGTCGCCAGACAACAATACATGCCTACTTGTATCTAAAGAAGTAAAAACTTATTAAGAATCCTTCATTCTACTTTAACGATTGGTCTTACTTATGATCATACTTGCCTGGAATCCTCGCAGCTGTCTCCATTCTCGCTAAAAGGGTAACTTAGGCTGTGGGCATTGAAGGTGTGGGTTGAGTAACATTTCAACTCCGACAAATAAAAGCATGACCTTTACCATAAAATATTCTGAAGATTTTCTAAAAGTCAAGAGGTCTATGTTGTTCGGGAAACACGTCATAAAGAAATATTCAACAACCGTGGTTCGCTCATTAAAATTATCCTCTCCGTTACTCTGCTACTCTCGTATAAAATATATTTTCTGGCTTGATACTTAATGTCAGAGTGCATTATGAATGGAAGTATATCAATGAAGAGAACAATGAATTAACAAAATAAAGCTGAAATTGAATTAACGACCGCCTACTCAGATTTGCGTCAATAGTTAACGCGCAACTAGTAATTGCTGCTAACAATGCCTGTTGCAGTAATGGTCATGGACTGAGAATGCTGAATACGATCAGAGTACATAAATAAATATAGAACAACTTTGGAAACCAAACACTTATGGGATCTGTATTTGGGCCTTCGGTCGGGCGAATTTATTTTATGACAGCAGTTACACATCGTCAGAATTTTGGTGAAAACTCTGCCTACCTGCATGGTTGTAGGAAGTATAATCTTGGACTTATGCTCATTCGATTGGTTCAGATGAACAGTTTATCCTTTAGTCATAACTACTCGGAAATTATCGAAATAGTTATTGAATAACGTGGCCGTCATACGGGGAATAACCACGTAACTTTAAACGTTTACACCAGTGTTAAATCGTTACACAACAAAGCCTTTCTTGTTAAAATAACATGGTATTTGTGAACCACGAACTAACGCGTAATCAAATCCGTCAAAATACGCTTTTAAACATGAGCTAGTAAAAGAAATGTTTAGGCTACAGTCTTAAGCTACAGTACTTAGTCCCTTGCCCAACGCTAACACTCGAATTATTAATCACTTAGTTCTAATTAGACCAATGCGAGCAGGTGGCCGTCCACGTCATCTTATCCCCCAGATGCAGTTGCAGGGAGTGGCCTTTCGTTACCCAGGAACCATATATAAATAGTAATTAATATCTGCAAAAATAGCTACACGAAGCTTCGTAGTCAACCATATAATTTAAATATTTAGGTGTTAAGCGCCATTCTGCATTACATAACTTAGCATAACTTTAAATTAATTGTGCATATTATACGTTTCTATTCCGGTTATAAAACCTTATTTCTGGTTGGTAGCGTCAATAGTTAGGCAAGTATTTTAATGAGTACAGCCTTGCTTATGTTGTACATGTTGGATTTACTTAGATGATCATACCTTTTCTGTAGTTTCAAGTTTATGACTCCAGTAACTTTTATGTATTTTATGAATTTTCTAAACTCGAGGGATTCATTTGGAGATATTATGCGTTTTATATCTTACCCTAACATCTGTATCTGATGAAATCCGGGCGTGCTGCCAAACTGTGAACGTTTCTTGCACATTATGCTATCCAATATATTGAATAAAGCCTTTTGTGGTATTCATAATTATTTGTTTTGTCAACAGGAGACTTTAATGAGTTCCGGCACGCCTACCCCGAGTGGTGCAGCGAGGCGGGGGCTCAGCATGTGCCGCATCTACCGCTCATGGGACTACGGTCAGTAATAATCAAGCTTCTTTAGTTATACTTGAGGCACTTAACGGCAACAAATTAAAAAGAAAACTTGCCATATTTGTAACTAATTACGAATAGAGGAGGCAATTAAGATAAACCGTAAGCCTTCTGTTAGAAAAATTAGAACCTCAGAAAGTTACGTATTCTAATCATGAACAAACTACTTGCAATTGCATTTCTGTGGTCCCAAAACAGAAGAAAAAAGCTTTTGAGGATTTTTGAAGTTGTATCCTACTTTTAATAAGGTTACATTACTATCTCCCTTCTTAATTCTACGCGAAGTAACTATGGATCGTTATGTGCATATTTTTCCGCATCAATACTTTAATTTTGTTGTATTGTTTAATTAACGGATATCTGGTATACACGTAGTGCCGGGCGTTGAGTAGTCACATCAATTGTGGCTCGTGGGCATACATGCCCCAGTAATGGAGTTTGCGTGTTATGTTCAGGTACAGCGAGCAGTCAAGAGCGCTTATTCTCATAGGCCCCACCCGTCTGGTAGTAAAATGTATACGTATAGTAGTCTCCCCCACCGGGAGTGATCTACGAAAACTTTAATAATTCCCCGCACTTTCAGAGTTTGTTTCGGGTTATATGCTGCACGCTGAATCTATGTCGTAATTCATAAGGTTGTTAAGATCACAGTTGTAAAACACTCGATTGCGTAATACAAGTATATCGAGGAAATTATAAGTATTGTAATTCTGAACTGGCTGCCTCACTCGATTGAGAGAACGAGGAAACTCACGCGTGGGAACGAGATTTGCGCGTGAGAAGGTTTTTCACTTCGACGGAAAAAGTGTCCGAACCGATTCCGGCGAGACTGGATGCGGTACGGCGGACTTTCTCAATATGATGTTGTTGATGAGCTGATCCCGTGAGAAGCAATTGTAATGTAGGTTCGTTTTATTTATTACAACACGGTTTTAATCGCTTCGGAAAGTATAGTATATTGTAGGCAATATAGATATTAAATAGGTATCGATGATTGTAGGATATGCAGAATTTATGAACGTGGTGATAAGGTGAATATGAGTATAAAATGTCGAACAAATCAATTTTCAGTGTGTTTAAAAGCTGGCAGTGTTAAATAATATTTATGCAAAGTACTTTATGAACTTTATTTCACCTTCACCTGAAGTTTGTTTAACGCGTGGGGCGCATATGCAAGCAGAGATCGAATCATAAACCGAATTCTCAGTATCGGTGACGATGACAGAGGATGTTAGTCATAAAGTGCAAACACTGGTTCCTTCCTACCGCTCTTTGTTACTCAGTGATAATGTAAGTACATGAATATAATGTTAATAGGTACCTATCACACGTAGCCGTGACTGATTGAGTTCTGCACGTGCGAACACACGTCAATGTCAAATATTCCATTCATGAGACTGAGTGATTTGTTCAGCAGGAATAGTATCATTTAGTACTACAATGATAATTAAATACACATGTGGCAGCTAAGACTCGGCTTGGCTGTATTTAGTACTATTAGTATTGTGCTAGAACAAGGCTCTGTATTAGTCATAAGGAACATGCACCCTGTTGCCGTATTTCATGAGGCAACAAATTGTAATGATTGATTATCCACGATTTTTTTGGTGTTCCACCAAATTTAGGTTCCACTTTTAATAAAAATTTGAACCTTTGCTTCACCTAGTTAAAGGTTTGTTACTAAATCGACCTTTGAACGTTCCAGTGCAAAAAACTTGCGCCGCATTGCAGACAGCTAAAAAAAAGAGTTGGTTAATAAACTCATTCATCATATTGAATGGTGACGAGCTCAGTCTGCGCCACCGGCTGTAAGTGTGCAGTTACCAGTTACCTAAACACGTAATTGGCGTATTGCATTAGAAGCGGTGAAACGGAGCCTTGCGCTCAATGGATCGCTCCATTCATGCCAACCGGCGCGCATGCGGTAAGCGCGCCGTTCACTGCTTACTCACTGCTCAGTTTTTCTCTGCGCAAATCACTGTAGCTGTTCAGTACATGGTGTTAATGAACCGACGTTGTTGAATGGCGACATGTGACGTGACATCACTATACAGTATTGCTTATCAACACCAACACCATCACCAAGCTTATTTTATTATTCATCATTAGATGCCGTGCATGTATTAAAATATTTAAATAGGAAGGTGTGTTTGTCTTCTAGGAGCAAAAACCTGGTTTCCCAGAAAACAATATTTTTGAGATAACCACTCCCAATCGCGTTCTTTTTAGGACTTGGCGCTGTTTGCTAAGGCACTCCCATAAAAAAAGCTATAATCTGCATTATGTTAGGGTTATGCGTAGGCAGGCAATCGATGAGTTCCCCTCTAAATCGGAGCGAATAAATATAAAGAGGATGTAAAACATATTTCGAGCTTCCCGATTATTTTTCCTTCGATTGTGATTTGCAAACATCCGCTTGTGATCGCGTGGGTAGCATGACTACCTTTCACCATATAATACCGAACCGAACTATAAATAGGAACATTCAAATTAATGGTGTAAATGTAACGACTCCCACGCTGCCGCGGCTCCGCGCCCGGCGCCTCCGGGCCCGGCTGCCAGCCGCCACTGGCAGTCAGCTCCCGACTCCGGTCCCACTCCGGACGAACTAAACACGCACGAATTAGTAAGGCGGTCCACGAGTAGACCCTTGGCCGACATACCTACCTACCTACCTACTCGTCGAACTTGTAACAATGTTCTATTTTAAAAACAACATTATAACATTGTGTGTTCGTCTGAACAACAGGACGAAATATAATTACGATCCCGCCTACACACATTTTATTAACCCTAGAAGCCTGATCTACGTCTGCGAGGCGTAGACGAAACTGAATATCGTTTGTCTCTTTGTAACGATTGAAGCTAGCGCGTCGTGCTCTTTCGCCAACTCAGTGGCCGCCGGGAGCTAGCTTACGGTGCCCATATCGTTAAGGTAAGTCCCACCATTTTTGATTTATCGAAGTATTGCACGCCTGCGAGACGTATGTTTAGGCTTTGCGTAACTTTTAACTAGGTTTATGTGATTTTACTTTTGTTCGTTTTTCGTATATTTTATATTTTCGGCGTTGTTTCAGATAATATAAAATATGTCACGGTCTCGAAGATTAGCCGGAGACGATATTTTAGCAATCCTAAACGAGGAAAATGATCCTTCTTTGGAAGATTCGGATTCCGAAGTTGAGGATGACCAGGTTATCGACGACGTTCAAGGCGAAGATGAAAATAGTTATGTGACTGAGTATGTTTCGTCTTTACAAGAACCTGCTTCCTCTGAAGAAACCGACCCAGCCCCTGTTACAGGAGATGGTCCATCATCTGACGCTGACCGTGTTTCACCACCTGCCAACTTGGGGCGAATTGACATTTGTGTAGACGGCTCTTAAAGTTTACCTAGTCTTTTAAAGTCTGATTAGTTTTAATATTTGGTCTAAGAATAACTAATTAGCGTTAAAAAAAGAAAATTTTCTATGAAAATATAATATGTTTCTGTTGATTTTGAAGAAGTTGATTTTTTTGTTCGAATTTATTCACCTAGTTTTATTTTTGTAATAAATAACTGTGATTATAGTAATTATTCATAACAGTGTTTTTTTTTAATTTTAGCTTATAAACCAAATTTAAATTTCCACTACAAAAAAAAAACAAAATAAGGCTATTTTACATTAAAAAAAATGAATTATATGTGTACGCCTCTGAGACGTATGTTAAGGCTTTGTGTACTTCTGAAATAGATTAGGCTTCTAGGGTTAATAGAGATTTAGAAATGCCATGGTTCTCTAATTAGATCTTCATACAATGTTTTGTTACTAAACAATATGACGTAGGTACACTGTTTTATTATCTCTAAGGGCTGACGTCAACATCCCTTGATAATTTGATATCTAATCCTCGTTCGTAGGTAATCTTGTTTCAATACTGTGTTAAGTTAGTACGTAGGTAGGCCTACATACCTATTGGAATAAACTGCGTCGTTTTTTGAACACGGTTTTTTAGGCTCTACTATTCTGTTGACTTCTTTGGATCAATGGATAAAATTTGTATAAGTACTTAAGAATATTGGCTACCAATTTGTTGTGATGTCACTGTTCCATGATGACACCCGTAGGTCCTGGTTCACGCGACCGCGGCAGGTTATCTGTCGCTGACGTGACGTCATCGTTGTTGACATCAAGGCAGTCCTGGCTCCGCGTGAGTTCATTCACGAATTAATCCGTACCACTACACGGTCACGGTCAGTGACGGCCTGACGGCTATATTTATATATTGCGATTATTAATCAGTAGGATTTATATATTTTTTTACACAATTGTTTTTAAAATTATACACAACATAAAAAAACATCCATTTTCATTACTTATTAGTTTACATAATAGGTATTTATAATGTAAAGTTCTTTAAAAATTGTAATTTGTAAAATCCCTATCAATTAAACATTGATTAGCGATTACTTACTACGTGATTACGTATCGGTTCATGATAATCTTAATATATTTTTTACACTTTCACAATGCGATTGATATAAATTCCTTGTACCGATATTTATTTAAAACTTGAATGCGATTCAAAATCCTTCAATCAGATACAAAGGCATCAATGCAGTTACAGTTTGTCACAATAATCGCATTTTGTTAATAGTACGGCGTGATCGTTTTAGTCATAACTAGTTACAACAACGACAACAAAATACTAGGTCATAAAGTTATAATACTTATTTCTTAACATACTAGTAACACCATATTAGTATTTGCTATTATAACAGCACGATAATTATCTTCAGTAAGCGCATAGATATACCCATTCTATACATAGCAGGCAAAAGATTGGACAATTTTGAGACAGTGTAGGACTAACATTGGAATATGAAAAAAAAAACAACTGTTCCATACATAAGTGCAGTACTAACACAATCTTACAAAATGTATAGAAAAGATGTTTTTTTTATACTAGCGGACTGCCAGCGACTTCGTTCGCTTGGCTTATTTCACCCGCGTTGTCTTTGATTACTGCTCCACCCCCGTGTGTCGTAGCGTGATGTTATATACCCTATGTTACTCAGGAATAATGTATCTATCTATTGGTGACAAATTCTTTAAATCGGTCCAGTAGTTTTGGACCCAACTCGTTACAAACAAACAAAAAAATCATGCCTCTTTATAACATTAGTATAGATTACTTTCAGAGTTCGTCCAATAGTAAAAATTGATCATTTTCATGAGTACTACAAGTCTGTGAAGGTTTTCCAATCTTTTACCAATCGGACTGCCTTCCAAATCAAGTTTGTGATAGCAGATCTTTAAGTGGCTATGCCGTAAAATTTCCACTCGACATTTAACATTTTCTTTTCAAAGTAGCTTATGAATTACTTTATAGTCTGGTATTAGCAGTTTCAGTTAAAGTTGCAATATTACAGCTATTTACTGCCTTGCGATAGTTAATAAAGAAGAATTTTATGCATGTAATTTGCTATCCAGTCCGACTACATGCATGACACTTGAAAGCCTACTATCTTGAAAATTAAATAAAAATAGAACGTTGTGTTAATTCTAGTCGACATCACTATAGTGTAGTGTAGGTGCTAGAGTGGCCTGCGACCTCGACACACTTGTGCTAAAATACAATACCAAACAAACACGTCCACACTTACATACGTACAAACAGACCACGCATAACTTATTTTAGCCCATCATACATAACACATACGAGCGATCTGCTTTGTCCGGCCAACTCGGATCGTTAAAACGCTGCCAGGATGGGAACTAGCGAGTCCGCCATTAAAAAAACCGTCCCTTGCAGGCGGTCATTGGCAGCGGGTGGGTCGAGCCGCATTCCTGTGCGCCAGCGCACCGCACGCACTCGTACGCCCACACGCACCGGCTCTCCAGTGTGCACACAGTTACCCGACCGACTCGCGGAGCCCGGCCGCGGCGTCCCGTGCCTATGAGTTGGACCGTGCTCGTTATTCGGTCGGCTCGCGGAGGCACCGGCCGCCCATACGTATCGTCAGAGTCGTTCATTAATAACACGGCCGACCGTGTCACGGCTTCCGGCGTCCGCCTCGCACACGCCGCCGCCATTCAAATACGAATTGTATTCGCATGGAGCCGACGCCGCGCGCCGTCACTTACACAATGCACTACTACAAGTAGCTAGTATGCGCGCATTTAAATGAGCTGCTCACATTCATTGTTTTAGCGGAGTGACATTCTCCGCAGCCTTGTTACACCTGTGTATCGGGAATATTGAGTTCACAACCGACACTTGCGTAACGGCCGGGCTCCGTTCACCCACATCACCCGCATGTAGGTAACGCTCGTGTAAGTATATCGTTAACATGATGGGATCGGACGGAATGGCGTCGGTCGCGTGGGCGCGGCAGCTCCCCTGAATGGACGTGTCGGCTGGAGGTCGCCTACGCGCTGCCCACGCGCTCCGCACTACCTACTATGAGCCTACTAATGCTTAGTACATGCTGCCCACTGGCTGCCGACTGTTCATAATTATCTTGATGACCACTCACGCGACACTGATCCAATTTGGATCAAGCGCCTGTTTGACGCACGCACTCCATTGAATACAATAAAGTTGATATTTTTTATGAAATTCGTGGTAAATTGTAAATCAATTATAAGGGGACTAACCTAGCTTTTACGATATTATCTTTACTGAGCTGGCTAAACAGTTTTTAGACTATTACTAAAACGACACATCAAAGCGCTTTATAACAAGAAATTGTATTCTCGTGCAATGTATATAGCTAAGTACTTAGATCTCTAGAAAGCTTTAAATGTAAGTTATTAGTTAAAACTAAAAAAGTATAATATTACTTTATGATCATAGGATCATTGTAATTCATTGGAATAACAAAACGTGAATACATAAATCGTTAACATAGAAGACAAAAAAAAACAATATTTTTTTTATTTATTTTACTATCATACCATCGTTACGACTGTATTCTCCATAGGGTTAGGCAGAGGTTTACTAATGTACACCCACAGTTCCCCGGTATATTTAGATCCCTTGAAATAGGGGGCGAGCCTTTTGTATCCTGATAGCATAGTGATTATTATGTAGAAGCAATAAAAATGGCTGCGATATAGAATCTACTTGACAATTTCGAAATCTGTCTAAAGGAGTATCCTGTCAACCTGGGGTCACCTAATTATTTCCTAATCTTATTTGAACTTCGCAGAGAGAGTCAAGTTGTAGTAAGACTGGTGTGGGTAATGTAATGACTCAAAACTGAGCCTGTTTATGCGGATACCAACAAGATTAGGAAACTCTATACCTATTAAGACTTGCCAATTTTTGTGTTGTTTTGAATCGTATCTATCTATAAGTCCGATTTCTCCTCGTAACTAAAATGCGTTCAATATTATTCGTGTAGTAAACAAATTAATTAACTGCTTTGCTTCGCCTTTGTTGAGAGGACACGAAACGACCACAAAGCTTTGGCATTTTTCGTAAAAAAGAGGATGCATGTTGGTCCGCATTCCACAAACGAGGTTCAAACGTGAAAAACACAGCATTGTTTTGGCGACTGGAAGCCAAACATTCTTTTTGATTTAGACCACAAAAATTTGGTCCAGTCTGTCTGTTTTTTCATTACGATTTAACGAATGAAGGGTTGCTTCATTGCTTATTTATTCATTTTTTACGTAACACGAATGGATAGAAGCAGGTAGCAGTGCTGCTAGGCTTTCATTGAATAGTTTAATGAATGGGATCAAAGTTCCGTGTTAACCCTGCAGTAGTCGCGTACCTAAAAGTAACGGGAGTGGTCGCGCGGGCTACATACGTAGTCCATTTTGAAATTGAAATAAAAAGCTCATAAGCATAAACGGTTTATTAGACATATGAAAACATAATCAGTAGAGTTTTCTCAACTAAATATGATTAATATAATCTAATCACAACCTCTGTGTATTACAAAAATCAACAAAAATAAAAAACTTCTCTAAATTGGCTCAAAAATCTCATGATTTGCTCTAATTGAGATCAGCATAAGGAAATGACCACTAACTAATTTCTTACTTCTATTTTCTACAGAGGATAGACCCATAATCTTCGAATAATCCCCTCATATGAACTTGTAACGCGCGGTGCACATCTGTCTGGTGCTTTTAGTGCGCGCTCTTGCACCGTCATGGCAATGGCGCACAACATTACTCGATGTCGCTGCCGAGGAAGTTCGTTGGGTTTCTGTGTACATAATGCCAAAAAAAAACTTTTATTTCGATTGTTAGTAGGTACTCTTGGAAGGTTACGGTTTTTTTTTCGAGTCTCTTATGTGTCAGTGGACCAAGCCAAAGTCAAGTCAATCAGAAACTCACTTTGGCGCACACTCTCATACTTTTCGTTTGCCGTGTAAATGTACAGTGCCTGGAATGCACTAAAATTTAGCAAATCAAAAAAATACCGTAAGAGGCCATTTTCTAGAGTTTCTCATAACGTCATACAATGAACAAACATCGCGCGCGCGTTGCTGAGGCGGCTCATCATCATCAGAGCTTTCGTCTGATCTCTCTCCTGGGCTGTCCTGGTCCTGTCCTGATTCTGGATGATGGTCTTGCTCTTCTAGATTGTCCACCTCTTCTTCACAGCTGGACTCTGCTTCATAAGTTCATTTTTTGGTATCATCTTCACTTCTTCAGCCAACTATGCCTCAATCAGTGCAGCTCATCGATTAAAATCCATTTTTACGCTAAAAATAAAAAGTTACTAATGTTAAATCAATCTAAAACTAATTAACAAAGTTTAAATAACGAATTTAAGTTAATTTTAACATAAAATTTATAAAAACACAAAACTTCGACATGGTAAAAATACTTACGTAATTGGTCGCGCGGACTACGATTGTAGTCCATGCACTTTGCCGAAGTCCTGTGACGCAACCGCGCGTGTCTGATGCTTGCGTTGCACCGAGCGCGTGTCTCGAACATTCATTTGAAAGTACCTGGAGGCGCAGGAACCTAACGCTTACCGATCCTGAGAAATTATCAGTTTTGTATGAGTGGATTACATATGTAGTCCACGCGACCACTCCAGGGTTAATGACTGGGGTGCTAGTCAGAAAACCTCCACGTGTGCCGTCGGTTGCTTGTCCCTCCGGACACGTCTTGAGGGAACGGCAGCTGGCTGGCCGGTGCACCCTGGGCGCGGGTAGTGATCTTCCCTGAGGAATGGGAAGAGATTCCTATTCTTTGGGGAATGTCACTGCTCGTGGCCAATATTCTGACGGGCGGGGTCCGAGGACGGACCAAGGGCGTTTCTCCGCGTGTCCCTCTGATCAGCAGAGGGCACAGCGGAGGAGTGAGGACGGGCTCGGCGTGCACTCACCCTGCCACCGAGCAGACAGAGGTCCTTCTCTGTCACCGTCGTACATCGTAACCCCATATCGGAGTGTCGTGGTCATGTCTCGCGGCTTCGATTGGCACCGAGGGTCTTGGCTTAACCGCCCGGACCGCGAGGTAGAAACCCTCTATAAAAAGTCACCCCGAATCCCAAGCGGCGGCGCACCGTGACGGGATGTATGGCTGACGGGCGTCCCTATGGGACATCAGTCGCTAGTGCGAACCACTTGTTTTTTGGTTGGATGGTTGGACAATTATATTACTCGTGGGAACAAAAATGGATTTTTCGTATAAAACTTTGGAAGGAGGGAGAGGGGATGCTGAGTCGGAGTCCGACTCGACCCCCAGTGTGGTGAGCGTGGGTAGCTCGGAGAGCTCCCACCGTGAGATGGTTGGGCCGCCCGGGAAGTCGTTCCGGAAGCGGCCCAGACCGGAGGATCGGGTGTCCTCCGAAGACGAGCTGGCCTCGGCTCGTAAGATCCCCACCAGCAGACGCGGTGGGGCCCAGGAGCGAGGCCCAGGGAGGGTTTCTGCCCGGAGGGGACCGGCGACGCCTGTCGCTGAAGGGCAGTCCCCCTCCCCCTCCCTAAGTGGGACTGGTGGCGACGGTGTGGTCCAGCTGGACACACCATGCGTGGTGGAAGGCGAACCTGGCGGCTCCGAGGAGCGTAAGGCCAGGTTCATGGAGGTGGTGAGGGATGCGGTAGCGAGCGTTGCCCGCAAAAAAATGAAGGGCTCGAAGTCTCGGGCCATGGAGGAGGCCTCGGCCGCTATTGCGGCGGCTGCGGAGGCCAGGTTTGCGGGCGAGGTCCCGCAGCTTCGGGCGGAGGTGGCTCGTTTGTCGGCCACTATGGAGCTCCTCATAGAGGAGAATGGGAGACTCCGGGCCGACCTGGCTGAGCTCCGCGGGTCCGGCTCCCGCCAGGCGCCCAAGGCTGGGAGCAAGGGAACCCAGCCCGAGCCAGTGGATGACCAGGTGCTTAACCTGGTCCAGCTGGAGCTGGCGGCCTTCCAGGCACGGTTTTCCGTCCTGGAAGGCATCGTGTTGCGCCCCCCTCTGGCGGCGAGTGGGACGGCCACGGGCGACAATCGGGCCTCATACGCGGCCGCAGCGTCTGTGCCGAGGACGGGAAACCAGCCCCCCAGCAGGGCTGGGCGGACCCCTGCGAAACCGGCTCCGGCAAAACCGGCGCCGGCGCAAAATGCGGTGTCCTCAAGGGGCAAGGCGGCATCCCAGCCACCTCCGCCCCTTCCGCCCCCTAATCCCAACCCTCCGGCCACGGAAGCCGAATGGCAGGTGGCCGGAGCTAAGGAGAAGGGGCGCAGGGCGGCCAGATCGGCCAGAGCGGCTACTAGACGGGCGGAGGAGCGGCGGCGACGCAGAGAGCGGAACGTCGCGGCTAGGCTTCGCGCCCCCAAATCCGCGGCTGTAGTCATAACGCTGCAGCCGGAGGCGGAAAAAAGGGGCGTGACCTACGCGGCGGTGCTCACCAGGGCCAAGGCGGCCATAAATCTCGGTGAGCTGGGGATCACGGGCCTCCAGCTCAGGGTGACGGCAACGGGGGCCAGGATGCTGGAGGTCCCCGGTGCCACCAGCGGCCCGTCTGCGGACGCTCTGGCGGAGAGGCTCAGAGCGTCCCTGGATGCGGACGTGGCCCGAGTGTCCAGGCCCGTCAGATGCGCAGACCTGCGCATCCTGGGCCTGGACGACTCCGTCACCGCGGAGGAGGTGGTGGCCGCCGTCGCCAGGACGGGTGGATGCCTTGCCGAGGAGGTGAGGGCAGGCACCATCCGCCCGGAGCGCTCGGGCATGCAGACCATTGTGGTCAGCTGCCCAGTGACGGCGGCAAAGACTATTGCTGGAGGGGGCCGTTTACTGGTGGGCTGGGTGTCGGCGCAGGTTAAACTGCTCGAGCCCAGGCCCCTGAGGTGCTACCGATGCCACGTGGGGAAACACGTGGCATGCCGGTGCGCCTCGGAGGTGGACCGCAGCGCCCTATGCTTCCGCTGCGGTCAGCCCGGTCACAAGGCCGCGGCTTGTGACGCCCCGCCGCACTGCGACGCATGTGCGGGGGCTAACAGGCCGGCCGATCACCGGGCTGGGGGCAAGGCCTGCGCCGTACCCGCCAGGGCCGGGGGAAGGCCCCGCACCGCTGCCGCCGCCGCCGCCGCCGCTCCCGCGGCCGCCGCCGCCGCCGCACCCGCGGCCACCGCCGCCGCCGCACCCGCGGCCGCCGCTGACACCGCGTCCGCCGGCGCAATGGATTGCCAATAACGGCACCATTGCGCCTCCCGCAGGCGGATACCGTAGGCACGGTCTGTGGGCGGTGAGCAATGGGTAGCTCACCGTCCGTACGTTATTAACTAACGACAGACCGTGTCGACGGCGCGTCCATGTTCCGCGCACAGAGGTGTCAGCCACTGGAAGGGGCCACTAAGGGCCAAATGCCTGCCGGGGCTGCGGGTTGTTCGAAAGAGATACCGCGCCCCCGGAACGCAAAGGGCACATGAAGGAACATAGATGGTTTTTAGTCAGTAAAAGTCTGACACTCCCTCCCGCCCCGCCCTGGACGGGGGGGGTCATTTGATGATTTTACCATCTCTAAAAAAAAAAAAAAAAAAAAAAAAGGGTTAATGACTACCATTGTTCTTTCATAGCTTTGTAACTGCGAAATAGAGTCTATGTAGTCTGTCTTACTTTATTTATTAATACATAGTATTATGTTGACCTTCAGATGTGACGTAGATATTAGAATAGGCACGTAACAGCGATTTGGAGGACAAGAATTTCTTGATATGGCAATATAACCGCAGATTTTCCGCGAATCTGGCATTGTAGTGTAGGTGGCAGGCTATCAACAGTAGGTACCTACGCTGTACGAAGAAACGGCGAGGGCGCGCATTCGCCTAATTTGATTGCTTTCAAAACAGCAAACTGAATGGCGGCGAGACGATTCAGAGGGCGAATTTGGAAAAGTGTCGCGTGGGAAGAGACGCGTTGGAGCCTCGGGCATGGGGTCCGGGGTGTGAGGCGGGGCGGGCGGGGGCGGAGGGGGAGAGTAAGGACGCGGCACTGCGTGGGCGGCCATTGAGCCGCGGGGGCAGGTGAATGGTGAACCCCCGGAGCCTCCTCCCCCATTGAGCAGCCCGGATCGATACCGCCCCGCGCCGCCCGGAGCCCACACATACCGCCGCCAACACTCGCTTGGATGCGCCACCACGCTCTAACAACACTATGCTTATGTCGCACTTCTGAAGGTCGATAGCAATTTTGCTGAAGATTAATGAAACTCATGAACGTCACTCACGCTCACGCTATTCTCTTGTCATGTCCCACCGATGTGGTATCCCTCATAGCTGGCTATTTATCCTTGTTACTCGCACCGATCCCAAGATGGCGAATCGGCGATGTTATCATTTGATAATGTTCGTTTCTATACTAGGTACCCATTACCAGGTGTGGGTATACAGTATTAGGTCTACAGATATGTTTAAGGCTGAAATTTTTTGTCAATATTGATGTCCCCTAAATATAGCTTAAATTAGGTAATTGAGCGCAGAATATTTTTATACTACGGGGTGAGGGCTACTTGGTAACCCTCGTTTTAGAAAATGTTAGGTCTTATTTTTAATCTTCCACTTATTAAGCAATTATGTCATAACAATGTGAAGCGGTGTGAGGAAGCGTTTTTATTTTTATTTTGCCGAACAAGGTTAGCCTTGCATGAGAAATTAGTACTTTGGTTGGGCTTAATCGTTAGTTACGAGTAAATTATGACGATTTTTAACAACAAGTTAATTATGTGTACAAAATCTAATCCTATCCTATAGGCAATACATCGTTCAAGACGGGAATCATGAAGTACGTAAAGGTCAATATTGTCTTAACGCCAAGAATTTCTCCGTTTGCAAAATAGAGTTGCACTACGGTCGCACAGTACTCTGTCAACTGTTTAGCTTGCAGACAACGATGTTGATACCAACAGAATAGAATCCCATTAGCTCGCAAGTCACACACACAATCAATCAATCAATCAAATACTTGCTGCACAACATGTCACATCACAAACTACATTATTACCGTAATAACATGGAATACTGTCTTGTTTGGTCTAGTGATCGCAGGGGACACTGCTGACTGTAGGATCCTGGATTCTTTACTCTGGGCAGGCAAAGTTTTAGTGGGGTGTTACTATAGGAAATTCTCAGTAGCAACTGTCAGTCATGTTTATTGCCCGGTTGATTGCAAAATCGCTACCTATTGGCGAAATATGAGTGTCAAATTAATGTTTCTCAACTGCTCCACTGAACGGTACTTATCAAAATCTTGGATCGGTGCCGTAAGTGGTATAGTTTTAATGACTATTCGCTCAGGTGCCCTTCAAATCAGAGCTCTTGTGGAATATCTCTTTTTGCCAACAAAAAGTTAGAAGTAGCACACCTCTTCCTAGTTTTTTGCTGAACAATTACTAAATATGTTTTTGTTAATTTTCGAAATTGAAAAAAATTGTAATCTAGAATAAATAATATAGGTTTTCTATCCCCCGATGTTTTTATATATTTCTAACCAGAATGATGTCCATGTTTCAGGTCACTCCGTATCTCGGGCTCCGGTTGCGAGGAAGCGCTGTCTTCGGGCTCGTCCTCCGAGTGTGAGGACACCCACGGGCAAGTGCCGCAGGAGTTCCCCATCGAGATCCTGCCCAACCTGTACCTCGGTAACTCCACCAACAGCGAGGACTGCGACGCGCTCGCTAGGCATAATATAAAGGTGCTTACTTCCTAATTAATAAGGATCATTTGAAAAGATAAATTTTAAGTATGAATATGAATGGTTATAAGAAAGAAAATCGACTTTGCATCAGTCGATTTTCTTTCTTATAACCATTCATATGGTGTTCATATTGTGGATTGTATGTTCTGTAGCGGGAAAAGGGAATAAATTAGCTCAAGTTGAATGTGAATGAACACAAAGACGTACAGCGGTACGGCCCAATAAAATTGAAACAAGGGCAGAAGCATGATGATACTTATTCCTCAATTTAATACTCGTTTCACTCACATAAAACTGACTGCCTGAGTCACACTCTGCAAGCAGATTAGATTATTCGGCTCGGCTCGACTCGGCTTGGATTAGATGATTCACTTTTTGCTGTACACTGCTGTTGATAATATTATTTTATACCCTGCTCGATTGTATGCTATTAAATGCTAACCAAAATGTTTGCGTTACAGTATGTGCTGAACGTGACCCCCGACCTGCCCAACACTTTTGAAGCGGATGGCTGCGGCATCAACTACTTGAAGATACCCATCGCTGACCACTGGAGTCAAAACCTCTCCGTACATTTTCCACAGGCCATAAGATTTATTGGTAACTAATGTAGGGTTGACATGTTTCGATCGACGGCAAAAGAGGAGTGCTGACAGCTCGCTTTAGTGACTGTCCTGTGAAGGTATCCCCCAGGCGTGATCTCCATCTTTTTATAACAGGTCAAGAGTCGTTACAAAAGGCGAGATTCATGTGAAGTGTCAAGCGATTTCAAACCATTCGCGGCTCAACTATTACCTTCAAGTCAACCTACCCTGTGTTTTAACTGACTTGTGTTTGGTACGGTTGCTGTGCTTGATGGACTTGTGCGAATCCACTGCTTACGCCGTCGATGTTAGGCTGAGTAATATGGTCGGTGCCATCCAAGTCCAAATCCCATCTGGTTCCTTATTTTGATGTGTGGTGTGTGTGTGTTCGCAGAGGAGGCGATGTCGGCGCGGTGCGGCGTGTTGGTGCACTGCGTGGCGGGCGTGTCGCGCTCGGTGACGGTGACGCTGGCGTACCTGATGCAGCGCCACCGCCTGTGCCTGCGCGACGCCTTCGAGCTGGTGCGCTCGCGCAAGACGGACATCGCGCCCAACTTCCACTTCATGCGGCAGCTGCACTCGTTCGAGCGCGACCTGGGCCTGCACGAGCACAGCGCCAGCCTGAGTAAGGTCCGCAGCTCGCCGCCGCGCCCGCGCCCGGCCGGCGGCGCCGCACCGCTCTCACCGCGCGTTGTGCAGGTGCTGGCGGCGCTGGGCGTGCGTGAGGGCGAGGCGCCGGGCGCGTGCGGCTGCGCGGGACCGGCCGGCGTGTCGCCCGACTCCGGCATCGAGTTCGACCGCTGGAGCGCGACGCGCGACACGCCGCAATGACACTTCTTCACGCCGGCGCAGACGTGAGGCGGCGCCACGTCACCGTAGTACCTTGTTTGATAGCACGTTTCAACATGTATAATCGCTCGAGCACGCTGCGAACTCTCTCACCGTCGGTCGCGACAGACGTAAGTACGTCAGGCGAGCGGCCGGCCCCGCCGCCGGGTGTGGCTCTATCTGTTAGTCTTAAGTGAGTCGGATTAGTGTAAAATATATACTTTATACATATTTTTAAGTCAATTTTATAAGTTTGAAATATATCTGGATGTGCGACTTGAGATGCATTCCCGAGTAATCTTCCATTATGCTACGCGTTTAATGTCAGTTTGAATTTATTTAAAAACTAGTACACGCATTAAACTGTATCTTTTCATTGGGTTCTTTAAATGTCGGACCGTTTGAGTTGTGTTGTCCATTAATGTTTAACCTCTGTGAGGGTGACGCGCCGTGTACGAGGTGACTACACGCGCCTAGTGCCACAGCATTCAATCCAAAAACGTAATACAAGGTATTATTTGTTAAGATTGGATTTATGATTGTTCTTTTCGTATTTTTATTTTTACATTCAATTAAGTCCATTTTTTTTGTAGAACATTGTAATGACACGGGGCTTCTGATAACTCTTCCATTGTTGTTGATATATGTATATTGTATTAGTATGAGAGTGAGTGCGCGGACGTGCGTGTGATATTATTGTAATAGTCGTAACTATTGGTCGCATGGATACTATATTTACAATTTTTTATCGCCACACTTGTGACCACAACTGCTGGGCCGAACTCTTCGACTGCGTGTGTCTCAAGCGACGGCCATGGGACTTCCGCGATTAAAAATTAACAAATATTTTATACGAAAAAAAAAAGATATAGGATGGATGACTACTTCAATTTATTTTTGTATTAGTTTACTACAATCTGTCTTAGAATTGAATAGCAGCAGAACAAGAGAGTAATAAATGTTGTATATTAGTGACCAGTCACAATTAGTGTGGGGTCTATTTATATTCACACCTACTACGTAACAGTTCGATGGATAAGGTCTTGATATGACTATTTTTATATGGATTATAATACAGTATATGTACTCTAGCTATATAGATGCATAATAGAATATGCCATAACACTCAACATTGCAGTTAAAACCCGAACTCGTTACTACTATATTTTTCTTATTCAATTTTAAACTGGTTCTCGTCGTTGGTTGCACCTTTTAAAGATGCTACCCTAAGTATTTTATATAAGCCGATAAGAAATTATAGGCTCTATCCAAGTACAAACAAACCGTTTATCTATACGAAAACTATCCAAAACATTAGTCACATCAATTTGTAGTCCGCCCACGCGTATGGCGCGTATCCCACACGCATTGCATTTAGTGCGGTTGAGGAATTTAGTAACTTCAATACATTACAGAGCAGAATGTGGCATAAATAGTATAGGAGCTCTTATCATATACATTTCATTGTTATTTTCCTTTCGTGGTTTAGTAGTTTAATTAAATGCCTAAACTCTGTTCGTTACCTAGTGAAGCATAATAATAATAATCAACAAAATTGTGCAATAAATGTGCCAATCCATCGCCTAATATTATTAGTACAAGATTATTTTATAAGCCTTTTCGTCGTGCGCCGTAGGATTATGTTTCCGTGCACGCGGATTAGATTAGCGTGAAATATAGTCGATAATAGATAGCGTAATTGAATGTTTTTGACGAGACGGCAACGAACCTCATTTAATCTTCCATTACAATTAAAGTTGCTTAGGTAGGTTATAATATAGTTGCACTTAAATGTATCCCAGAGTCAGTTACTAGCGAGTTCGGGGTTTAGCCGCAGCGTACAAATCCTCCGCCTCGCAGCCGGGCAAAGACAGTGAATACGTGATATTTTTATTTTATTATATTGACGTTTTCATTGGCATTTATCATTTTACTGACTTGAACATAACTATATATTTTTTCTTTATGTTGCTAAGTTTCATGAGTTTTAACATTTAGTATGTAAATAAAAGGCAAGCTTTAATATTAAGTATGTTAATTATGATTATGAGAATGTAGAAAAATTGTTACAATGTAAATTTGTTATAGGTTAAGACTTAATTGAGATTCAGCTTCCTTAACATTGAATGCCAATTTATTACGTAGGGTTGAACCTAACTCCATACGATTAGCTAACATTTCTGTTACTTACTTTTGTAACAAAAGTGTTGACCTTTTTTTTCTAAGATCTTCCATATTAAAATAATATTATAGAACACTTCCAAGTTTTAGCGGAGTTGTAATTTTAAGTCACATTTCCAAATTAGTAAGGTGGAAGATTATGCCAAAGTTCACTGTCATTTAAAATTACATCACAAGGAATAATAAGTATCCACCGTAATGAACTAAAACTTTTGTTATTTTAGTTTAAACAAATATAAGTTTAGTTGTTTGGTACAAACCGCCTTTACATTCTGAATGTTTCTAATTGCACTATATATTGTAAAGTTTTATATTTCTAGATATAACGTAATATTATAATTGTAGTGCACAAACTAATGTCTGGTAGCGATGCCACTGTGCGGGTCGGTCTGGATGGAAACAAACAAATGATGTATATAGTATTGTATCATTTCTGTTATGGTATGAAACTCATGTTAACTGATGATGATGTTGATAATGTTTTAGAAAATCTTTTAGTGCTTTTTCCTAAAGGTACCTAAAGCCACATGGCACACGTAATATTAACCTCAAAACAAATATAAACACTGTTAATCTATTAAGTCTTTTTTTATTTATGTTTCCTTATTTTCGTACCGATTTAAAAAAGATAAACTTACGAATACGAGAGGATCGCCACGAAGTGGGTATTTTATAAGGATGCTATTGAAACACATTCATGTTTTTATTTACTTTTGCTCGTGCTTTTTAGTTTTATAAAAACCTCGTGAGATTTTACATTTATTAGCTTATCGCGATGAGGAATTAAATCATGACTCTTCCATATTTGTGAGCGTGGTGCTGGATCTGCAGCTGGAAAATAATTTCTTATGTAAGTACAATTTATCATTTTTAAACAACTTTTTTATGTTTTGGTTAGAGCTTAGGGCCTGTTTCACCACCTCCGAGTAAATTCTCCTTAGATTATTAAATAGTTTTACAACTAATCACTCGAGCTTACGTACGCTTACGGTAATCTACGATTTTCACCTATACGTAGAGCAGCATTATCTCTGCAGGCTTGCAGGGTTTGTTCTTTCGAGTAGTCGAAGTTTTGCACGAAAATAAGTCGTTTTGTTTTTATTTTGGTTTGGGGTTCGAGGAGTTTTGCTGAATTAGTCTTTCGGTTTTGAGTGTACGAGAGGCTGTTAAAAACAGGAAGAATTGATCCATAATCAGGTAAAAATCGGACAAAATCTCTCCCTACACAAATGAGTTGCATAGACGAACTATTAAAGAGGCTTGTGAAGTGGAGGTAAGTAAATGAAACAAAATAATAATGTTACTTTATTTATTTTCAAAAGAAAGGAAGTACAATAGCTACCGTTAATAACAAGTATAATAATTAGTTTTTATAATAATAATAATTATTCGAATTATTTACTTAAATATTCATAACGATACTATGTTGATGTTTTCAAGCGTAGTTATATACAGTATAGCTATTGAAATCATAAAAACTCCTTTCTAAAATTAATCTCAATCTTTCTCTAATTGACTATCGTTGGGTGAATACTGGGAATCGACGGAACCGAATCCCCAGGAACTAATCTAAGTCTACCCTCACGTAGGCTCCGTCTCTTGGACTCGTCATCAAACAGTTGCCATCGCTTCATCTTCGAATAAACATTTACATATACAAACAGGTGTACAAAAACCTTAATTCAATCACAAGGATTCCACTACCTACATTATATACAGTAAATTAGTGCTATCAAATGTTAACCATAATAATGTAATGAGTAGCAACCTAGTGTCAGTTAATTAATTATTTCGGAGCTTTAAAACTAATTGTGTATGCATGCTGACTAATGTCTTGTGACCAAAGAAATAGGGCAATTGACTATGTATTGTTAAGGATGTTAACTGTATCTTGTCTATTATACATAGGGTACTACTAAGTAACGTGACCTACTTAATACTGATGGTCTAGTCTAGATGGATTTAGTATAAACTCCCATTTTGAAGGGAAACGTAATTAGAGAACGACCATAACTTGAAAAATATCGCCACTCGTTCACTATCTCGATATTCATATTTTGAGTAAAGTAACACCCTATAAGTCAAGTACCCAATCATGACATAATTGGTTGCCACTAATTAAAATAATTTCGCCATTCCATGCGGGTTTGCCACAGTGGCATATGTTTTTTTGGCACAAACACGTGCTTAATTAGACTATATACTTTATTAATTGTATTTACAACAAAGTCTTCACAATATCTTATTGCTTTTTGTTAAAATTCGAATTGTAATAACAGGTCAAACTTTGAAATAATATAGTAAAGATAACAACCGCTATAGCGGTACACACATAATACATCCATGTTTCATAGGAATGCTTTTATAACATACAAATATAAAATAGAAAAAGAAACATATTGTTCTTTGGAATGTTTCGAAGTTAAAAGAAAATTGTTTACGGATCACAATGAATGTTATGGCTTGAAAATATGGATATGTAAATTTAATTTTAAGTTACACATAAAGGCAACCCTCCTGTGTCGATTTCTATATTGGTCCTCCCAGAGAATAAACTTTTATCATTATATAAACGGCAAAAACCCATTATACAATATACTAATACAATGGCACAATAGTTCCGACTTTAATTCATACATACGATGTGCCCGCCGGTAATATGTACGACAAATACCGAAAATATGAATACAATATAAATTTTGAATAATATAACCAACTATTCCCTATGTTAAGATATGGTCTGATAAATTGTAATGTATAATTATAATAATATCATTGCACTAGCTGCTAAAGCGACATCTTGTAAACATCATTCAAAATTGCATAACCGTAAAAAATATATCTACTTGAGAAAGAAAACTCGCTTACATTCTATCATTGACATACAAAATTGGTGCTACGTTTCGTCGCAAGGCAATTCGTGGAGCTCAGTCACGACATTAATAAACTCATGGTTGTTTCAGAACTTTAGGGTTTAGGTTATGTGTGAAAGCGAAAATAGTGTCATTAGTATCCGTTGATGTTACTATGGAATATACATTTTGATTATGTTTTAACATAATGTATAAATTAGTTGCCACGAAGCTGGAAACGTTTCTGTTTTAATTATCATAATACATTATTTTCGCTGCCACAGTGTACTTAGCACTGAATATAAATATGTTATTATAATACTGTAACACAAACTGTAACGTACCGTTACAACTTTGCTATATTACGATAAAATCATTAAAGGAGTTATGATATTCCTCTATACGTACAATAGTTATGTACAAGTAAAATTGTATGTAACGCATTACAAGTATAATTTAGTCATCATTAGGTTAATGTACCGCATCGATGTCTCGCTGCGCGCGTGATATTTTGACCTGCAAATAACATTGACTCGTTTAAAGAGGGCGTGTATTTTAACCCATGCAAAATTAAAGATTTGAGTATTTTATCCAATAAAAAAATGGAAGGCATCTTCAAAGTAGTCGCTGAAAGTAGCGCATAATTTGAAGGTGCACAAAGACTATACGGATGAGGTACACTATGTAGTTAAAATAAGACTAATGTTAGAAACATGGAGACGTGTTGATCGGGCATGATGTGTGGGTAGTGTCAGTGTCGCGAGGTTACCTTGTCCTTGGGCGTGGAGGCCTCGCCGGACTCGAGCGCGAACATCTTCATCTTCTCCTTGAAGGACAGTTGCTCGGGCACCGGCGCCGCGGACGCACGCGCCTGCTGCTCGGCCAGGCGGCGAGTGCGCGGGTCTCTACGTAACCGATAACATCCATAAAGTTTTACAATAAGTGTAAAATTATAAGGTGTAAAAAGACCCATCACAGAGCAGTTAACTGCGTATTCTGACCATTGAACTAAGTTACTTTGAGCAAAAAATATTGTTGCGAGGCAACTTTTATTGTTGTTGTGAAAAATTTATTGCTGATGCGCGTATGCAACAGTATAGTGATTTTCGTAAAAAAAGTACCAGTTGTAAATTTGACCTTCAATATCTCCGTAACCAGGTTTCCTGGGTTGTCAAAAAATATCGCATTAGTGGAAAGATCAAATAACTTTCTTGCTTCGTTACTTCTTTTGTTACAACCGTTATTATAGCGCTCAATACATTTGCTTATGTCACCTTCAGAACGCGTGTTTCGACTAGCTCGCTAAAAAAGTGACACGGTGTTAATGCCTATAAAGTTGTACCTGTAGACTTCCTGTGCGCCGATGACGCCGGGCGTGTGCTGCGCGAGGCTGGGCGCGTTGGGCGACTGCGGCGACACCGGGCCCGCCAGCATGCTCTCCGCCTCCTCTATGAAACGCTGTAATGGACAATTCACAGATAAATCGGATAACTTTTTCTGCGGAATGAAGGTAGTCTACACGATTATCATAAAGATAAAACCTCTGTGAATTTAAATACACGAAAAGATATAAAGTTAAATACGAAAAATATAATATAACTATGCATCGCGTGTGTTGTATTCCTTTTTGTAATGTAATGCCCATCAAAGGACGATGTTGTTGTGCGATTAATTGCAGCTGAGTTGCCTCAGCTAAGTAATGTTATATTTTTTATCATATTATATCATATTTGTGAGTATAGTAGTTACATCCGGGTCCTCCCTGACGGGCTGCGCGTGTGGCGTGTGCGTGGGCGCGTCGTGCAGCGGCGGCGGCGAGCACGAGGGCGGGGCAGGGGGCGCGGACCGCTCGGCTCGCTCGTGGAACGACACGCGCTTGTCGCGAGCGCTGCCTACTGGAGACCTGGGGGTTGCATTTTAGTTAAATGTTAATACGGTATGAGAGTAGTTTTAGAACTCGTTTTGACAAGAACAGTTTTTGCAGAGGTGACAATGTTCATGGAAGAGATGTCAGCGTTCAGACAACTGTTGGAAAACAGGTTTTACCTTTGTAAAAAACGTGTAAGATCTAAATATTAAAAAAATCGGCTTCCATATTTTTTTGTTTTCGCAAAACTCAGGAAGTGGTAGATGGATTGACTTACATTTTTTAAACAAATTGCATTTTAACGATTGCGTTTTCATAAATCTATTTTTTTATCAGACAGCCTCAGTGAATATTAACAATACGTACTGCGGCGCCGCTGCGTGGTGGTGGTCGTGCCTCGGCGGCGACAGCGTGCGCGCGCGCTCCGCCATCACCGCGAACGACGAGCCGCGCGCCGGCGGGGGCGGGGCCGCCGCGCCCCCTGCGCCCCCGGGCCCGCCCCCTGCGCCCACGCCCGGGGGCACAGCCGCCGCGCTCGACGACACGCTCAGCGTGCTCACGGCCGAGCTCACCTCAGCTATTCGGCTTTCTTCGTAAGTCATCTGTGGAAATTGATTCAGTTCAAACAAAAGCACTAAACTGCAAAATCAAACAAACGCCAAAATAATTTCTATATCGCTACTTCAGCAACATCATCTCGTTACAAATAATACCATTACAGATTTTTATGATACGAGTCCTTTGCCGGGGCTGTGGATTGTTCGAAAGAGATACCGCGCCCCCCGGAACGTAAAGGGCACAAGAAGGAACATGGATGGGTTTTAGTCAGTAAAAGTCCGTCTGTCCCTTCCGCCCCGTCCAGGGCGGGAGAAGTAAATTGATGATTACCCATTCGAAAAAAAATGACCGAGTCCCTGACCGTATTCATAATAACAATAAGTACCTGCTCAGTAGCATATCCGTTAGTGATCTCGGTGCGCGTGTTGGTCTTGAGTATGGACTTGGGCGGCGGGTGAGGCTGCGACAGCGCGTGCGGGGGCGGGGCGGGCGACGACGGCGGGGGCGACGCCGCCGTGTCGTCCGACAGCTCTTCTGTGTCTTCTGTACCTTCCGCCGCGTTGCCTTCCTCCTGATGAGGCAATAAGATTCATGTTATAAATCGTCTAATTGAACATTTCGCCGTCGTCATAGATAATTTGAACCTAGTTTGACAGTAAAGACTCTAGAAGCAGCTCCAAGTTACAGGTATTTTTCATGAAGTCAGTGTAAATAGGTCCTAAACACGGTAGTAATAATTACCTGATCGTGCTGTGTGGCTCGCAGTTCGAAGTCTCTCTCTAGTTGCAGAGCGCGTAACTGTTGGTTCTGTACGGGCGTCCGCGCCGCTCCTAGTGATATGAGCTGCGCGATAGTTGCGTCTCTGAAAATATGATATTTGAATTATACAATTTTATATATTAAGCAGGCACTTGGCTAACTTTAGCAGTGTGGAATTATTTCACCCTAGTGTCAGAGTTTCTAAACCGCCTCAAGGGCCTCTGACATGGTTGCCGATGTCAGTAATGTCCAAAATAAGCTTAGAAAGTACATATGAATTAGAAAAAGACACATTGGTAGTTGCCCGTGCCCGGTTGCGAACCCCCAACTTCGTGCAACGCTGGGCCACCACGCCACTATCAGTGTGGTGGTGGTGGTTACCTGCGTGCCCGTGCGGCGGCGCGTCGTGCCTCGTGCTGGCGCTCCCTCTCCTCGCGCTGCCAGGGGTTGTGCGGCGCCGCGCCCCGGCCCGCGCCCCCGCCCCCCGCCGCGCCCCCCGCCGGGTACACTGACACCGCCGGGGGCTCTAGAGCGCTGGCTACGTATCGCTCTGCGTACAAACAAATATAATTATTACTTTACAAGTTCGCCTTCTATAACATGGGACCTAAACATACCGGCGTACTGTGGGTGTACAATGGTACACCTCTGCTTAACCCTTCGGGAAATACAGGCGACATTGTAATTTTGCCTGTATTAAGGTATAAGTGTATGTGTTACAGATTAAATACCAAAAAAAAACTAAACCATTTTACATAGACTGCAAAGCATTTATTTACTGGAATTGCCATTAGAGTACCACAAATAAAAGCTCATTTACGTGACATGACTTTTTTCGCCCGAAAATGCCCCATTTAGGCGCAGGAGATACTTCTATTAGTATCATGAAGCTTCCGGTTTCTATGTACAAGAGTTATAAATCAAGAAATGCTAAAATCCATACCGTCTTCGGGCTGTACACTGTTCGGCGGCGGCTGTTGCGGTTGTGGATGTGATTGTGGATGCGACTGTGGGTGCAACTGCTCTTCCATGTCCATATCCGTTCGCCTCGCGCCCTTTTGTCCAAGATTTAATTATTCATTAGTCAGACAATAAAGTGCTGTAAATAAATATCTGAGATTATCAGATGCTAATGAGGTACAGCGTATCTTACCTGAGGTTTCGGGGCGACTGGCGGCTGTGATCTCTGCGGTGATGGCGGGCCCGGCGGCATCCATTCGTACCTGCTACATACGGTTAATTTTAGACGATATTTGAGTTTGAACTATACAATAATACGTAAGAGATAGAAATTATTTCTTATTGCATTTTCACCCGTATTTTCTATCTATGCATCAGTATTACATTGTTAGAAAATACGGATGAAAATTACAGAAAGTATTTATCATAAAGGTGAACGCTTATCTGACAGAAAATGCGCTGCGTATTGTCGGTCGCGTAGCGTCAGAATATTCAAATAGAATCAAAACTAATCCAATTTAATACACATCACCTAAAATACGCAAATAAATCAACGATAATTCAAACGCATCTACCGTCAGATGAGGGTTCACTCAAAAAATTAGAATAACGTTGTGGCTGACCTCTGCGGCGGATGGTGTTGGTTGTGGTAGATCTGGTGCGGGTTGTGGTGCACGTGCAGCATGGGCTGCGAGTGGTGCAGCGGCGGCGCCGGCTGCGGCGACTGCGGCCCGTACGGACCCGCCGCCATCTGCATCGCAGCTTGCCCTGCACATTGGAATGAACACGACGTTTAAGTGGTATGGTAAAAGATAGGGAGTTATTATTCTATCAGTAAATGAGAGTTTTACAGAGAAAACATGCATAAAAGACAGAACAAGTTGAGTAACATCCATTTAGAATGGTTTTTAAGTATGGTCAGAATAGACAAAATAAGTTAATTTATCCGTGACTAATAATCAAGCCAGAAAAATACTGTTGTTTTAGGATAACAATTCTGATCTGAAAAGATACACCTTAAGAAGGTCTACAAAAAAAGTCCGCGATGGTATATGTCTATCACTTAGAGATAACAAACAATAATCTTTTTTTTTTCTTTACTTTTTAAGAGAAACTAGTGTCAGTATTGGACCTGCGCAAAGCCGGGGCGGGTTGCTAGTATAATGTTAAAGGCTGTACCCATGAGGTGGTGGTGTTGCTGCTGAGCGAGCTGCTGCTGCTGCGCGTGGTGGTAGGCGAGCTGGCGCCGCGACACCTCGTCCGACATCTCCGCCAGCTTGGCCGCGCGCGCGCTCGCTGCACCCTGCACACGTATTAATGATGATTGAGGATGTAAAGTAGCATGTAAGGATCGTAGCAGGTGGCCTTCTGCCTACCCTCAGGGGAAAAAGGCATGAGTTTATGGTATCTCAAATTTTGAACCATCGAACTTAATTGTTTGAAAAGTATAATAATGGCGGAGTCACAAACTACCACTTATTACGCCTAAGTTCAACGATCATTCGTTAATGTAACGTCATCAATGATCAAGATGTTGCAGAAACTAATTTAAAAAAACTTAAAATAAACAAGTTTAAAAATAATACTATAGATTACCTGGTGATGTAAAGGCGAGTCTGGTGCCTCGGCCTGTCCACCCGCCAAGAAATGCGCTGATTGTGGTCGATTACTGCCTGTAGAACTGCGCAACGACGACCATCTAGAATAATTTACATCTCTCAGTAACTATCTGTTGGCAAAATTCCAAGAAATTTACTGGACTAGGAAGCATCAATATCACAAATATCGTAGGATACTGGGTACTACGGGTGCTACTGGGTTCTGGGTTGTACTGGGTATTTTCGTATTCCTGATATATACTTACGTGCAAAAAACCTCGTGCTTTTGGAACCCATTTGCAACAAGATGACTCAAATAAAATAACTTTGAATACCGTGCGGTACATGGAAAGAACCAATTGGAAGATACCAATAACATTATTGGAAATTGAAACTTGGAATTTTTTTTCCAACTTAACAGGCTTAAAATAGAAAACGGTATTTCAAAGAGGTGCGCCGATTTTTTGCAAGCAGGTATAAAATGGAAGGTATGGTAAAGCTGTAATACCTGTCTTGTAAAGCATGTTGCTGTGACTGAACAGTGGACAGGTTCTGGTAGAAGCCGTCGTGCTGCGCGGGAGCCGACAGATTGTGGCTGCTGCGGGACTTGCTGGGCCAAGCGCTCGGGGACCCACTCGCTACCGGCGAGCTTACCGGCACACTACCAATGTTCATATAATCATTTATTTATTAGACATCAGAGGTCCAGGGGTTGTTACAGAACACTTATAAACTATGTTAATATATGAATTACCGATATGTATCAAGTCGTAGTAGTAAGTTTAAACGTGTGTTTAACTAAAAGTGACAGTAATAAGTGGTATGTGAGCTGTAGTCACATGCATAAAATGATGAAATTTGACTAGGGGTACATAATAAAGTCTTAATTTTTTTTTTGTTTGTTTTAAAATGGAAAATTAATGTGTTCGGTTTCGAAAAATAAATCTAATTTATTATTGTTTGGACAGTGGTGTGGGTAGTGTAGTACCTGGCGGGCACGTGGTGGTGCACGGGCGGCGGCTCGGCGGCGTGGTGCAGCGCGGGCGTGCTCTTGCTGCACTTGACGCCCGCCTCCGCCGCCAGCCGGCCCGGCAGGTCGCGCTCCGACGCGCGCCGCACCGCGCCGCCAGTGCCCGGGGCAGGCCCCGTTTGCCCCGCCGCGCCCGCTAGAACGTCACAACGCTATTATAATATCTCCATCTGATATATCATCACACAGCTATACAAATAAAAAAGAAACTATATCAATATTACCAAAATACAAATAAAAAAAAAAACAACAAAGAAAATAAAAAAAAGACGAATAAAATAACGAGAAACGAGTGCGAGTGACAGAAACGTACGAAAATAAAAGAGAAACGACTTCAATTTTATACGAAAAAATCATAAACGTAACGACATCCATGCATTTTACACAAATTATATTCTGTTCAAATAATAGACTTCCGCCATTCTGTAGCCGTTCAACCTTCTGTAATTTAGTACCGTCATACGCATTTTTTTTTTCATTTTTCAAATTACATCGGACAGAAAAAAAGGTGACGTAGGTGGACAACAGACGATTAATGTAGGAAGTATAATATCTGTGTAACATAATCTATGTTTTAACCAAATAATACATCTAATGGAGTAACGAAAATAAAGTTGTGCGTCCAGCTATAACACACCTATCGTCATGCGTGTGTGGGAGCCTTACACGTGCTGTGTGCGGCGCTGACGTCGGGGCACGACGCCGCGAGGGTCGCGCGCGCCGGTAGCGCCTGCGGGATCATCGCCACCACTCGCGGCAGACGATCTGATGACTCTTTCTCTGAACTCCCACTCACAACCAGTGACTCCTTACTCTGTTTCGCCTGATCCGAATTCATACTCGACTGATTTGACTTGAGCCTAATGTTGTCTAAAGTAATTCGCCTCGGCTTTTTGTCGATTATTTCATTGAATACATATCCGTTGGCAGTGCTGTCAGTATGTTCCTCAGATGGCAAGTTAGGTATTTCGAACTCGTTGCCATGCGCTAGCGTGTCCTCGCTGCCGCGCGAACCATATTTAGACCAGTCTTCCAATTGGATGAGGATACTTTTCACTTCGTCGTCAGATAACTTCTCACACTTGGTGTCCGTCGTATCCGTTTTATTGAACTCATATTGAATATCTGCTAAACTAGCACTAGCGGGAAGGTTTTCACTAATTTTGGTAACTTTTTCGCGAACGCTGAGGTTCGGACTCGACTGGCAATTTCGTTTGTATATTTTAACGCAATACTTCAGATTAATGTCATTGAAATGTTTTGTTAGTTCTCTGACTTTGCCGAAGGAAGGTCTATATTCATCTGGAGATTTCCATGATTTTCGATCGACACTATCTAATATTTGTTTAGCACAAGGCTCTGCGGGAGTCTGAGCTTTAGCGGCGCCGACATCGAATTTCATTTTTTCATTATTCGTCTCATCAAAAGAATCAGACGTTGAATAAGTGGACGGAATTTCGGTATCTTCAGATTTTCCCGAATAAGATGTCGACATGCTGAATATAGCTCTTTTGAGCCTGCACTGAATATTATCCATTTGGTCGTAGTCTTTCTTAATATCAAGGTTAAGGTCGAGTTTTCTTTTAGGAGTCGATATTAGACTTTTTTCTTCGCGATCCATTGGAGAAGAGGGCGTTTGGCAAACTGCGTCCACAGTTTCAGGCTTCTTATCTGAATCCGAATAATCGAGAGACAAAGAAGGTAATATTCGTCGTATTTTTGGCGTAGCTACCTTGTCAGGCGGACCTTCGTTTTCAAATATTAACGGTTCCGAGTTCGGTTCATCGATGTAAGGGATCTGTTGTGTCTCAGGTTGCGGCGTGCGACAACACTCGCACGCGCTCACACACTCGTCGATGCCGGTACATCGCCGTCTATAATACTCGTTCTCTCTACTGCGTGAGTTGAACAAATCTAGGGTGAGCTTAGTATCTATCGGTTCCATCTGCGGCGGTAAACATATGGAGTCTCCGTTATCGCTGGACTGGTCGTAGTTGGCGGGTGGCTCGGGTACCGGCGGCGGCTCTTCCGGGGGACTGTCGCCTCGGGCCGCGTGCTGCGCACACTCGTCCTCCGGGCCGGCGGAGTGGCTACTGGTGTGCTGCTCGTCGAAGTCCTCGCACGTGAACGTGAACACGGGGATGGGTCGCGGTGGAGGCGCGTCGCTCCTCAGCTCGAGCGGACAGCCCGGCGTGTCGGGAGACAAGTCTTCCTGCAACTGGTTATTCTCCCTGTCTAACGTCACTATCAACCTAGGTATTGAACCGTGGTAATGAGGCTGACATTCCTCGCTCTCGTCCGTACTAGATTCCGTAGATTCATCTCTTAGGAAATGACATCGATTCTGACACGGCCGACGACCATAGCCTGCAATATAACACTTACATAAACTTCAATTCGGCATTTGAATATGTATTGCTAACGAAGCCAAAAAAAAAACGAAACGAAAAATAATGCAAAAGAAACCTGCAAAGAAACGGATACTCAGCAAAACAGCGTCATTATTGAAGACTGCAAAACTCAAAACTTCTGACAGCTCAAAAGTGTAAAGCCGTAAAACAAAAGAAAAATATTGCACCAGCTGACTGTAAAAAAGAAGCTGCGTTATGTTTCCGTGTTACCGGGCGTGCAGAGGGCGGTGGGTCTGTGGGCGGTGGGTCTGTGGGGGGTGGGGTTGGTAAGAGTGGTCATTGCCTGCGGTGGCGAGCTCGGTGCGCGGCGAGGCGGGCCGCAGCAGCGCGGGGTGCGGGTTGGTGAACGTGCCCGAGTTGCGGCGCCAGCGGTCCTCGTACTGCACCTCCTCGTCTGCGCACCGGCCACCACCCGGGACCCACACATTACTACTTTTTCCTCCCTCTAATAAGACTACATTAGACATCCTAGTTTATAAAAGAAGAAACCTAACATGATCCACCTTTTCGTTGCGATTTAATGCCCAAAAAGTTATATAAATTTTCCCAAGGTAGATAAAGATTATGTGAACTAAAACATTCGATACAATGTAGTTGAATTGGTCGAGTCGCGACTTCGTCCCTTGATAAACCCTGAGTAAGTACTCCACCCGAGGTCGAAAGTAGTTCAACAAATCGGAAATAAAAACGAAGATTAATATGATCCATTGTACCTCAGAAATTGTGGCACAGGTGTTAGTGACAGACACAACACTCTACCAGAAAGAAGTTTTTCTCTAAAAGTGACATATTTACGACCATTGTGTTGTAAGCTCAGACAGAGCAGCACTATCCTCGAGCATTTTAAATTGATCAGAAATACAGTTGGAAATTGTGTGCTGAAATTCAATAAGGTACACCAACAATGTATAATAATATGTACATACATCAAACATTGGCAGTACAGTACTTCTTATTATTTGGCACTCAATTACACTTTCCATCAATTACTAAATGCCGTACGTAAATATTTCTTAAACACTATTTCCAAGTCTATCTATCTATATAAATAAAAATGAATGGCTAAATATGTTGCTAAGCGCTAAACTCGAGAACGGCTGGTCCGATTTGGCTGATTCTTTTTTCGTTGTGATCATAATTTCCCGGACAAGGTTTATATGAAAGAAATTGTCGAAAATTAGCACCCATGCGAAGCCGGGGCGGTTTGCTAGTTTCTAATATAATCATTAATGTCTCAGTCTGTATATGTTATGTTAATGAGCATACCTTGTCGTTGGTTGTAGGCGGGTTGGTGCAGCAGCGTGGCGAGGCCGTGCAGCATGGCGCCTTGCTTAGCCACCTCCAGGGTAACCGTGGGGCCCGTGCGCACTAGGTACTCTGCCGCCTAGCATTATTGAATTAACATTAGGGGGTATAAAATTGATATTTTAAGATTGAAGCTTGCAGGTTCACTGTTCTAATATTCCATTTATTATTTAAAAAAAGAACAGTCATTTTTGTGTTATATTGTTGAAATGATAGCAGTTAGGAGTTTTTTTTTGTTGTAAATAGCTATTATTCACCATTGCGTTATATTTGTCGTGAAATAACGGAGCTAATATATGCTAAAACATTTAAATAACGATAGCGTTGTACCGTTATTTTTCTAATGTCATATTGAACGGAATGCAGGTTCTACCACGTTGGATTCTTAAAGTTTACGAACCCAATCTGCCCAAATTCTGCTAGCCAAATAAATGACCACATTTGAAAACACCCCAATTGCAAAACGTTCTCGTCGAAAATATTCACGACTCCGTTACAGAAACATGAACAAACCTTCTCCTGAGTGATCCCGACGAGTGACTGTCCGTCTACAGACAGCAGCTGATCGCCGGCGGCGAGCCGTCCGTCCGCGGCGGCGGCACCGCCCGGCACCACCGACTTTATGTAGATGCCGAGTTTCGTCTGCCCGGCGCCCTGAGGAATCGATGTAGTGCAATGAGTTTTTAAGTATTTTAGTGTCTAGGCAACTAATATTGCTGCTTGCTTTGGAATCAATAAATAGTTAGTGAATTCAGATGACAAAAAAGTGACGTCATAGGTTAGTATCGTCATAAAAAATCTATGGGGGAATCGCGTTTTGACAGTTCATAAAAAGTACATCAATTGATTAGTGGTGTCATCTACCCAATAATTTTGTTAAGTAAAGTAAAGTCAAGGGGCTGTAAATTTCGGCTTCAGTTTTTTCACACTTATGGATGCAGAACTGTATGGTAATCTATGACAAATGTGTCGTTAGCCCCAGTTCGGCTCGAACGACGTGATGCGTCATCGACATATTGTTTACTTTGATGTATGTATTGTATTTCCGACCGGTTCAATACGATTCCGTGCCGATAAAATATGATAAGTTACTTATTACCGAGAAACTGATTATTGATGTAATTGTATTGGAAAGTAAAATTTAGATATCATGCGATTTTTGACAATTATAATGGTCCAACGTGAGTCAGTTATTTATACCATTGTTGCTGACAGATTAATCATTATTAATGTAACCTTTTGTACATTTGTATTTGTGTTTTGGACTGCCTCGTTAGCCTAGTGGTTCTTAGCGCGATTGTTACGCTAGAGGTTTTGGGTTCGATTTCCAGGCCGATTAAAAAATGCTATTAGGTTATTCTATGAAATTCTTAGTAGCAGTTCGTCGGAGTTAGGATTTGTGTCCCGTTAAAATTATGTAAATTTCTAATATTTTAAGATTTTTTTTCTGGTTCTTCTCTCTAAGCACCTAGTGTTTGGAACGAGAAACAAGTGCCTGTAAATGGTTTAATTTAAATAAATAATTTGATTAAGAAAACACGTTGTTAGGTGGCTAAACATTTGCATTAATGATACAAGTGGGCGAGAGGTTCTAACCTTAGCGGCGACGATGCTGAGCCCCATCCCGTTGGAGTTCTTGTGCAGCTGTATGATCTGCAGGCGCGGGTCGGGGCGGCGCGCGGCGGGCGCCTGGCCGCACATGTACACGGTCCACACGCCCAGCGCGTGCGGCTGGTGCGCCAGCCGGCACAGCCCGCCGCGCACCAGCGGCGCCACGAACTCCGCCAGCCCCGGCGGCACGCCGCACACCACCTACCACAACATTCATTATTAAAGAAGAGGTAACATTTCTGAGGTTGTACAGGTATATCGCCGGATCCACTAAACCGATTCTGAAAATTCTTTTACCCATAGAAAGCGACGTTATTTGTAAGTACCATAGGCTATATAACATTACGGTGCGAGTCGAGAGAGCGGAGCAGTAACCAAAGACGTAACTTAACGCGGGTGAAATAAGCCACGCGGAGGACGTCGCGGGTAGCAGCTAATGTTTTATAATCACTTTTATACTTAATGAAATTTGACATACCCCAACTAAAAGTCTCATTTTTAAGGCTTAATCATTAATATAGTTAAACAAATATACCTCCGCACTAAATCCATCAGAAGGTATCAATAACCCGGCGCCGAGCCACGAGCTCTCTTCGAGCCGTATCTCCCGCCCGTCCGCGCGGTACAGCTCGTCCGTGTGCGTGCGCACGTACGCCACGCCCGCCTCCACCACGTCGGGCGGCGCGAGCGGAGCGAGCAGAGCGCGCGTCTGTACCGAGTTCAACTTGAAGCAAGCCTTTAGCGCGGCCACGGCTTCGTCTGCGGTGCGGTACTCGCCCTGGATTAGACGCGCTGGAAATAAATTGTATGATTTAGAAACTAAGTTGAATTAATTATTTAATTATATTTTTTCCGTCATAAAATTACTGTTCCTATTTTATGTATGGTTTTTTTTGTCCATTTTATATCGCTATAGTTTATTCTTTCGTAATACAAAATAGTTTTTATACATACCAGCCTGATTCATTCTTGCGAAGTGGCATTCTGCAGCCAGCTCTAGTCCCTGCCGCTCGGCCCACGCTGCTAACACCTTCAATCGTGCAGATAGGGCAGCGCCCCACCGAGCACTCACCATGCCAGGTTCGGTTACCAGCTGTACGGAAAAACGAGTTTAATAATTAATATAATAGTGTTTAGTTTGCAATGTGCGTCTACTATTTACCCGACTGCGACAGAAGGAGGGTTATGTTTTTCGAGAGTATGTTTGTATGTATGTATGTATAATTGTTTGGCACGCTCTGCAGCCTGAACGGCTCAATGGATTTAGCTTTAGAGGTGTCGTTAGATTCGTATTTACTGTGAGAGTGACACTGGGTATATCAAAATAAAAAAAAAACAAAATGGCGGATTTTTGGCGCTAAATTCAAATGTTTGGATCGCTCTGCCGCCTGAACGGTTCGATGGATTTTAGCTTGAGAGGTGTCATAAGATTCGTATTTACTGTGAAAGTGACAATAGGTAAATAAAAAATAAAAAAAGAAAAAAATAAAAAACGGTAATATAAAAAACTAAAAAACCCGACTGCTTTTCTAAGTATTTATGAAAAAGCCCTAAAACAAGAAAGTCGTTGTACCCGATTGCACTTAAAATTGTAGCAGTCGGGAATTGTTTATTATTTATTATATAGATGGTCCAGAATGGGTCCTGACTGCTACAATTTTAAGTGCAATCGGGTACAACGACTTTCTTGTTTTAGGGCTTTTTCATAAATACTTAGAAAAGCAGTCGGGTTTTTTTAATTTTTTAAATTACCGTTTTTTTAATGTTCGATATTTGGATTTTAAAAGATGACTTAAACGCTGTAGCCATCTAGGAGTACAAGTTATGGCAGTATACATATAAGAATTTGTATTTGAGTATTTTTTGAAATACAGCATTACTTTCCAAAGAAAGACAACGTGATACAGTGCTGATTGTCAAAGAAAACGACATCAAGACTGCTCAGTAAAACTCCCGCCACCAACATACCTTATTAAAACAAACAGCATTGATGTAGTGGAAGAGATGCGAGAACAGCTGTATGGTGAGCGCGGCGTTGACGCGGCAGCGGCGCAGCAGCACGATGGCGGCGGCGAGCGCCTGCAGCGTGGGCGCCGTGGCCTCGTTCGCGTCGCCCACCGCCGCGCTCGTCAGCGTCGCCAGACCGCGCGACAACTCCTCTTGGAAACATGTTACTAGGTTGCTGGGGATACAAACAGTTGGTTATTACAAAAAGTTTAAAAATATGCAAGAAAGTTTATTTTTATTTAACGATATACGAAATCATGTTATGGAAATGAGCTATGCCTATAAAGTATGTATACGAGTACATATTTGAACGAGTTGCGAACCGCAACATTGATATTCTGATCCTATGATGTGCATAGGAGTAGGAAATGATACTTAATGGACTCCCACCCCACCTACTAATCTGGGTTTGTAGAACTAGACGGGACCGGCTAGAACCAGTGTCTGCCAGGATTGCAGAATTTGTTCGAAAGAGTTACCGCGACTCTGGACCGCAAAAGGCAATAGGAGGAACACGGGTAGGTGTTAGTCAGTATTGTAGAACAAATAAATTGAGGAAAACATTTGTATTTATAGGCAGTTTGGAACACAACATGTTAATGATAAACTTTGGATATTTAAATTGCAGATCACTCTTAACCAATAAAGAAGTAACTGGTGTATTTAACTGCCACTAATAAAATCCACCGCCTTTTGTTTAGCCTAATAATTTTAATTGATAAACTGGCAACTACAAAACCTCCTAGAAAATAATAACAGTAACAACATTGATACCTGAAAGCGTTCTGCACAGTGAGCGATAGCACTTCTTGTGCTTGTGTGGAGAACGATGATATGTGCCGGTCGTATTTCAAGAAGTGCAGCAGTTCACTCGCGTTCGTCATCCAGAAGGCTTGTGCCGCCGAATCCGTGCAACGTTCCTGAAAACGGAGAACGTGATTATAATTATACCTTAATTGACAACTGCCTCGTTAGCCTAGTGGTCCTAAGCGCGACTGCTACGCTAGAGGCTTTGGGTTCGATTTCCAGGTCGAGCAAAGTGTTATATTGAGTTTTTCTATAAAATATTTTTAGTACCAGCTCGGAGTTAGGATTCGTTGCCGGTTAATGGCAGTAGCCTCGCCCCCTATTACATGGGACCTAAACATACCGGCGGACTGTAGGTGTACATTGGTACACCTCTGCCTAACCCTTCGGGGAATACATGCATGATGGTATATAGTAAATTCCCAGTGCACTGTGGGCTGTTTATCGATTACCATGAAACATCTGTCAAAAAAGAAGTGAAACAGCGCACTACATAGGTTTTCAACAACTTCTCGGCTATGTATAATCCCACCTCCTACTACTAATATAAATGCGAAAGTACGTGAGGATGGATGGACGGATGTCTGTTACTCTTTCACGCTTAAACGACGGAAAAGAATTCGCTGAAATTTGGCACACGTAGATATTGATCTAGCCTATTTTTTATCCAGTTTTCTGCATTCGTGGTCTAATTTTGGAGTTTGGCTTGATTCTACAGTCTACAGGCGAAGCTGTGGGGAGAAACTATTACATATTATAGAAAGCGATTATTCCATAAACTCTCCTTGTCTCATGGGGGCAGAAACTAGAGAACTTTAGTTCAATATTATACTTATGTATTTATTCTAGATTACCCTAACTAGTTTTAAACTCGAACAAAGCTCTTAATCATACGCTTGACGCGCGGCCAAGCTCTGAAACAATAGTCCAATAAACGCCAAATTATATATGTGTTTAAAGCCTTTGTGGGTAGTGATTAATAAACATGAATATTATCATGTCATCAACAAAAAATATAAAGTAAAAATATCGGTGTCACATGCAGGAGCAGAGCGATGACTATTTAAAGGTACCGTGAACAACAAAGTCGATTAATAATGTTACTTTTGCATATCATTTAAATAGAAACGAAATAACAAATTCACTGCTATTATTGACCCATTTCTTATTTCTTTTGATATTGTGAATTTAAAAATCTGAAATGTTAATCTACTTTTGTTGCTATCAGCAGTGTGATTCTCTAAGCCTAATTTTGTAATTCGAAAGCTGAATCCGCAGTGAGATTACAAAACGGTATTCTGTTAAACACGATCACGCTGGTGACGTCACCACGGCGAACGAATATTAAACCAATGACAAGTTGGTTCGTTATCGACGTGAGCGCGATCACTTTAGTGAGACTCGTTTACGAGTTTGCATTTTAGAGAATCGCACTACTGTACCTAGAGAATAGAGAATATGTGTGTGTGTGTATGTGCCATTAATATACATACTGCATATAGAACAGTGATAGTTACCTGTACGGTGGCATGTATGAGCGTGGCGACGTGGTGTAGGAAGGCCGTCAGCTTGTGAGCGCGCTCGGTCGGCGTCAACTCTGGGCGGTAATGCGTCGAAGCGCGGTACCTGTACACACGTAATCATTATAAATTACACTCCCAACAAATTGGATTTATCTCACTAATGTTATAAATGGGATAGCCTGTACACACGTTTAGATATAACGTATATATTTGTGAGCCTGAAAGGGTAGCACGAGGTCTATTACAGGACTAAATGGGTAACTAGCACAATGTGGGTGTACTACCCACGAGTCTCTCCGTATGTCCCACGTAAAAGGTGGCGAGCCTATTGCCCAAATTCAGACTAAAAACTGCGACTGAAAAATTCCTTTTCGAAAATCCAATAATACGGGAGTTTCTTGACCATTCATGTTCATACGAAACTACCTGTTGAAGGGAGAAAAAAGATTTACTTAATCCTTGTTTTTTTCAATATGGCGTTCGAAAGTACCTTAATGCCTTTTACTTGTCTAATTCAGTGGTTCCCAAAAATAATCTACGAAAGCATAATGTGACAAAGGGAATGAGGGCAACTTTTACGCCAACAAAGCAAGATCTATTTTCACAGACATTTATCCATTACGAAGGAATTGAATTCCTTTTATGCGTAATTCGAGTACGTTATAAAGTCTTTATGTACGTGTCGTTACGCTACGGTTTATATGGCTCGTAACATGTTGATATATTATTAAGTAAACCATGACACGTTATTCCCCGTCAAGCTGTGACTTTTGACGTAGCTTATGTTATTTATTTTCAAGTTAGACATATGAACCATTTATTTATTTGAGACAGTTCGTGTTAAAACGAGAAGATAAGAATCTCACCTGGCACACAGATACAGGGTGTAGACGGGCGCTAGTTTGAAAGCGGGAGCGTGCGGGTCGAGGCGCGAGATCACGGCTGCTAGGAACTGCGCTTGGCCTGCCTCAGGGAACTCCAGTACTGCCGGCAGGATCGCCTCCTGACACCCGCGGCCGCTGCTGATGCCCGCGCTCATCCTGTATCGTCACGTACATTTAACGATCCGCGGCGACGAGGCATACTTATTTGTTTTCTTTTAAAGAATACTGAGGGCTTGTTTTACCACTTGCTGATAAGCTGCTTTATACTTACAATAAGCATCTGTCTTATTCCAAACAAAAATATATGAACTTGTATAAAATGTATTGACGTTTACAACTACATATATTGCCAAAGAGACTGGTAAACCAGGCTGAGATGACATTTACAAGCAGACATTTCATAAGTAAATTAGCGAAAACTTCACATAAAACATAAATAAGCATTAAGCAGGCTTTAGTCATCAGACGTTTACGCTAAACACAAACTTGAAAATTACGGACACTTCTGAAACGTTATTCCCATAAATACTTCAGTTATTCAACATGAAAGGAGACGTAAATTAATTATTAAAACCTGTGCCCTAACAAGTTTGTACATAATTTATAAACTGAAAAGTAAAGTCAATTCCACAGCAATCCATTAGGGTGGTTGTATCAATATTAACTAAATACCTGTTGTCGTGTCCAGAGCCTCCGCTTTTCGCACTGCAGATACTCTTTGTCTCAACGTTGCCGTCCAAGTCGAACGTGGTCTCATAATTGTCTTTGTACTGCTGGACAGAGTTGGACGTGCGGTTCACGTTGGAGCTCTGATCTTGGTCATTGTACACTGAGCTCGAGTGATCATCTTTCACGTAGTCGTCTTTGGTGTCGTTGAGGTGTTGCGACATAATGAGCGACTCGTTGTCGAGTTTGAGGGTGTTGTTGTTGTAGGGCGGCATGGTGTCGTTGGCGTCCCGGTAGTAGGTGTCGTGCGACACGGGACTCATCGTCCTCTGATACTCTGTGTCGTTGGTCGTGTTCGCGTTGGAGTCGAGCGGGTCGGGCTGGTGAGACGACATCGACGTCGGCGACATCGCACCGCTATTCTCGCCGGGAGAAGTCGGCGATCTAATGTAAGGGTAACGTACACAAGCGGATATTCGTGAGCCAGTGACAGAAACATGCAAAGAAAACAAACAATGACAGATGAACAAAACATAAAATACACAGCTTTGAAAGTGATTAGATAAGCGACGGGATTGATCGTGTTTACTTACACTGATAGAATTAGTACAAATTAAAAGTAATAACAAAATGTTGCAATTGTGCGATGATATTCTGATAACTAATCGACCAAATAAATGGGTCAGTCTAAGTTTAACTATAGGGCCCAACTATACACAACATAAAGGAACGAGCTGAAGAGTATGTGCAATATTCTCACCTGTCGTATATTGAGCCTGAACCGAAGTGTTGTGATTGCGCGAGGTTTCTGTTAATGAGGTTTTCCTGCGCCGGGTCTACGAAGCGGAACGTCGAAACACGACCGAATTTAAGTAGGCACCCGTGCTGCGATAAAACAATTTAAATTAATTGACACAAATCTCAGTTTAACAACTCTAAAATTCACTGCAATCCACTTTCAATTTGTCTTTCTAGCGTACATATTAAATGGACACCTAAGGACCTCTATAAATATTTAAAGGGTCATTCCCACAACTTTGCGGTTGTTTAAAAGTGGTCTGCTTTTCGGACAATATTGATTTTGGATGGAATCCACAATGATACTGCTGACACGAATGTTTGAACTAGATAAAAACACTAGGAAAGCTTTGAAACGTTGTTAAGCGAGGCTGAGTTAAACGAGAATGTCCATTCTAGTTGGAGAATGTAGATATCGCTGTGAACTACGTGGGCGTTCTGATGAATGTATTACAAATAAAACTCGTCCGTAACCTATTTAGCAAACCTAGGGGCAAGTGCCTGACCTTGATCTACAAGATCGACGCGTTCCTGAAATATTTTAAAGTAGGACCGTATTTAGGTTACCATAACAAATACTCAATACTTGTCGTCGAATCAAACCATCGTTAAGGAAAATGTTTTCTTAATTGATTTTTTTTTCGCTGACTGATTGATGGTATCGTTGAAATTGGTAGCCATTTTATCATTAACGAGCTTTTTGATTAGTTTATTACATGGTTTCAACATTAACGTTCTACATAAATATGCATAAAGATGTTACAAATATTAAAGCCCGAAGCTTTATAGGAACTCGTTTATTTAAACAAGCGGTGTTGGCTTCATTAAGCAATGCAAACAATGTGTTCGTTCGTGTATTATGGAACGGTACGTTTTGGTTCGAATATATTTTCGTAGTATTCAAGCGGGGTTGGCGGTACGTGGCACATTTGGCGAGACAGTCACACACACGCGCCAGACTACCCGTGACGGAAACGATCGTCTTCATGTTAAGTGCACAGTAAAAGTCAATAACGAATCTATAAAAGTAGATGCTTTCAGTAAATGCTGAATTTCAGTCGTAAAGTCAGGATTTACGTCACAGTATTTCTTCCGAGATTCGAAGGATTTGTTCTGGGATTACTTTTGAATCAATTGGCAATAAGGATTCACTCAGTAAGAAATTTGGCTATAGGGTCAACTTCACATTGACATATTATTAAGTAGTAGAAATTGAACCTTGGGCTTTACGCGGCTGCTCTACTTACAGATAACATATTACATATTTACAGAGAAAAGAAGTCTCAATCATTGCAAAACTGTATTTATATTAATAGATTATGAGCTTTATATTAATAGAATAGTGATACAGTTTTAAGTTACCGGGCGATGCGCGATGAAATCGTTTACACTGACGCAAATCCCCAAACGTGGAACAAATAAAATGCACTTACTTGTAAACGCTGCGAGTGCATGATCCTGCGCCCGTTGACATAGACGTGCGCGTCGGCGTGCAGCGGCGTGACGTTGTACCCGCCGCCCTCCGCCGGCGCGACCACGCAGTGCCGCGGCTGGATCGACGGCCCATACAGCTGGAGAGTCGTGCCGTTGCCTGAACCCACCTGCCGACGTACATTATCATACAAATACCTGTATTTATTCTAAAAGAAATATAGGGCACCTTTGTCTATGTTCTTGAGTAAAGTGGTTAAATGCTGTACAACCATAAACCGATAAAGGCTTTTACACAATAGGTAGGCACCTGTCGTGCCAGCATGTGTGTACAAACCTTCATTTATTGAGTCCCACAGTAGAGGGCGAGAAATACCGTCATTTCACAAACTTTATTCCAAAACAATAACAAACCTTCAAAATATAACTCAGAACCTCACATTCAGCAGCTGTGCTTGTACGTACTAGATTTAGTATGTAAGGTGTACACGAGGTATACATCTACGTGTAGGGTAGGTATGTACGGTTACATTAAGTTCACAAGATCTCGAACTTGTAAAAGTAACTCGGCGAACAGTAGATTGATTGTAGACATTATACTTGTTCTAGAATCCATCTAGTACGAATCTACGGTCTAGAATTTAATTTAGAATTGGAACTATAAAATAAAATATAAAACTTGGGAAAATTACGTTTCATCTAAAATAGCTACAATAAAATTACACACAAATATAGCATCACGACTTTATTCCCCGAAGTGGTAAGCGACGGTGAATGTTAGGTATAGTACTTACCTCCTACGCCCAAATTTTACCAGCTATTTTTAAGTACAGATTAAGTAGTTATTTACAGTAAAATTCTTAGAAATATCAAAAGAGCACAAGCTAAATGATTCAATTTTATTTAATACATATTTTCTTGAAAGTTATAGCAAGCAAATTGGCCTGATGACGTAATTTAAATATGCCAGAGAGCTCTGAGCATATTCGTACGAATTGACTTTGACGCGAGAGCGGTGTTTATTAAATTCATAAAGCTCGAGACTGAAGCAGCGTTAACTACATAATTCAATTATTCTAGTAGAGAAAACCAGTGCGTCGATATTGCTTTAAATTGGAGGACAGATTTTAAACCAGGATTTGTGGGATTTACTCTACCATTGTGTGCCGTATGTGGTTACTTAATCAATACATGAAACCCGCCACGAATTTAACAGAGAATGTCGTGGGCGGCCATTTTCAGAAGTATTTTCATTTCCCATAAAATAAAATCTTTACAACAACACTTACTCACTTTCTTTAGTTTCTGTTACAAAATTAGGGTTCGGTTAGGTTGTCCGAAATAAAACGACTTTGATTTTTAGATTTACTTTTCAAGGTAGGCGACACCCATCTCGCACATACATATTTGTGCTAACTAATAGTTCACAGTATGAATGAAAGTAACGAACCACTGCAATTTATCAGCAGTGGTTACTATTTCATTCACGTAATCTTTAATACCTGAACAACTTTCTGAAGTAGCATTCACTAGGTCTTTCAGCAAAACAACTTTTCGTGTTAAACCTGAATTTCTAACAATAGGTACTATTTTTGTAAATGCCCTTCCTCGAAAAGCTGTTTATCCAACTTGGATATGTATATAATTAGCCGAATCCACGAACAAACTTATGGTCATCGCTCATTACAACAGCGTCACTATGACACGGCAACTATCCTAACTTAAATGGCCAATTATTTGCTGTGTCGTGCTGTTATAATTAGCGGTTACCTTTATTTTCCACTTAGCTTATCAAAGCCAGACTTGATATCTATCGAGTTTCGGATTTACCAGAGTTGCATCTGTAGGTTCAACGCGGTTCCAAAAACTATAATGTTAGATATATGTTTGCACTACGAATTAATTCTACGAATAGGTATGAGAATCAAAAGTAGTATATAAGTATGAGTATGTATGTAGGTTGTATTTCTTTTTAATGTATGCATAAAGCATTAGCCAGTAGCCAATTAAACTATTTCTGCGCCGTGCGTGAGTAATGCTTATTTATGTGGAAGTTGTCAGAATAAAAATTATGATGTGTTTGACCGAACGACATTGATATCCTTCATCGACCGCCAGCACAGCTGCCTGTTCCCTAACGAAACATCGGCTTATACAAGTAACTACAGTAAATTGTTCATTGTAGGCATTTGTCGGATGAATGCTGGTAAATTATCTATTGTTGTGTATATTGTATGAAATCAATGAATGAAATCACTACGGGTTTTTCTTTGCATAAACATATTGTATTTCAAAGCGTGGTTACACGATTTGTACAAACTACCTTCTGTGTAGTTAGTTGAAAGTATAAAATATTCCACCTTACATTTCCATATAATGTTGCCACTCTAACGGCTGATGGGCTTCCGAAGGAGGGGCCAATTTTTGTACACTCATGACATTATTGGGTCACAGTAAATAAGTTTTTATAGACAAAGTAAGAGCTTCTTCATAAGTAAGAGCAGAATGGTATATGATTACTTTATCATTATTTATTGTGATGAAGTTTAATGTTGTTGTTTGTTATGTGTTGTGTTAGTGTTATTGGGTTTTTCTATGAAATTCTCAGTAGCAGCTCGGAGTTTGGATTTGTGCCCGATTGATGGCAATAGGCTCGCCAACTATTACATGGGACCTAAATATACCGGCGAACTGTGGGTGTACTTTGGTACACCTCTGCCTAACCCTTCGGGGAATACAGGCGTGATGGTATTATTATATTAAGTTTAATCAAAACTATCAATTACTTTTTTTCAACAAAATAACTGAAATTTATAGCAATCAAATCGTCGCGTCGTAAGTTATCCGATACATATTTTTTTTTTCAATTTCAGGCCCAATTGCAAAAAGAAAACTGTTGTAACGTCCTGAAGATATATCTTTCTCTAAATAAATCCAGTCCTAAACGTGATTCACTAAAATCCCGTCGAGCCAAGACGTCTATCCGCTTGTCTATTACTACTCTTACGCCCCATAAATTGGATAGTAAATAATGTAAGGGGTATAACCTCGATACCTTTGTGCTGTGATCATCCATCTGGGATTTGGCGTTGTGATCTGTGTTTTAGGGTCTGAATCATGCCTGCCGGGGCTGCGGGTTGTTCGAAAGAGATACCGCGCCCCCGGAACGCAAAGGGCACACGAAGGAACATAGATGGTTTTTAGTCAGTAAAAGTCTGACACTCCCTCCCGCCCCGCCCAGGACGGGAGGGGTCATTTGATGATTTTACCATCTCTAAAAAAAAAAAAAAAAAAAAAAAAAAAAAAAAAAAAAAAAAGTCTGAATCATGACGACGCGGTTAGAGAGATGGGTGTGCAGCAGCTTGCAGTTTGAAGCTGACCTACTCGGTGATGAGATTCTCTATCTAGCGATGACACAAGCGACTGTGGGGATCATGTATCAATTGCTGCAGGTGTAACATACCTACTTAACTGTAAATTTTTATGATTAACAACATCCATGATGTTTTTAACTGCAGTGCAAGCAAGGCGCTTACAGCCGCTATCAGAAGATAGCGATAGTGATAAAGCATTTCCTAACTGCTCTTTATTTATGACAACAAACCTCGACAACGTCTGTTATTCTGAGTCGCCGTCCGTTTTCTAGCACCGTGGCGTCGGGTGACATTTCCACCAGCATGGGCTCGTTTCCGGGTCGTCCGCCGGCGGTCCCGGTGCCGGATCCGACTTTCTTTTTGCGCCGCCGCGGCTGCACGTCCGCCGGCCGCCGCCGTACATGGAACATGATGGAGCCTACGACAAAAATACTTGAATTAAGTCAATGGAAACAAATAGTATAAGATAAAACACAGTAATGCAATTAATCACAATAAAACAAATCATACTTGAGTAATTATTACGGAAAACATTAAGCAATCGTTTCACATAAAAAATATGTGCTTTGACAGAACTACAGAAGAACACGACCACTTTTTCCAAGTAAAGCGACCCTTCTTGATAGTTAGGTAAACGTTCAGTAGTTCGATAGTGATGTGGTAGTGGATACAAAAACAGAGGTGCTTTTTAAATTGCATAATTTATAGAAGGAGACCGAGGAAAGTGGGTCTTTCTGATGGCCCGGGTGGTGGGTGGTCGTGGGGTGAATGCCAACTGTTAACCTATAAGTATTATTTCAACGCTGTAAATAAAATGATGAACGAAGTGTGTGTAGTTTTCCATCTGGTTCGAATGTATTGCGATACATTAAATTTGCGTGTATTTATTTTAGTCGCGCTTAGCCGAGTGTGAAGAGATGGCTTATATTTAAAGAGAAATTCTCGGATGTTTTTCATATCATTTTCTACCCAGATTCTTTTACTGCCAATCAATCACTTTGCTCTAGACGTGTTTATATATAGAGTCTAAAGATATTTACTTATTTTATAAATAACATACTTATACTTAAATGAATGCTATAAGTTTGTAGTGAGACTTTATTTAAAGTAAGGTATCTATCTACAATGGTTTTATTTGGGTCGATGCCTCAACGGCAGGTCAGGCGTATTGACAATTATACTTAATTGATGAACCGAATGTGTCGACAGGAACTGTTTATCGTGTAGGTATGCCTATGTGACAATAAATCGGTCTATCAATCAATTTATGGAATAATTTCTTGATTTAACCTGTTACCTATAGGAGACTAGCGGACTATCCGCGACTTCGTCTGCGTGGCTTGTTTTACCCGCGTTATACAAGCGACGCGTGTCTTTGGTTACTGCTGCGCTCCCGTAGGTAGTAGCGTGATGATATATAGCCTATGTTACTCAGTAATGTAGCTTTCTAAAGGCAAAATAATTTTTGAAATCGTTCCAGTAGTTTTTAAGTTTATTCGTTAGAATTAAAAATACTAATCTTTCATTTTTATAACATTAGTATAGATTAAGTTACTTGAATGGGACACATACACAGTAAAGTTAGGCCTTAATAACTTTGTTGCTCGAAGCCTAAATTCGACCTACACACCTAAGTAGTACCAGTATTAGGTCAACCGGGTGTATTGTATACATCGTCGTTCGTCGGTTCGGCTCCGCTTTCCCTACATTTCCTGACCGGCGTCGTAAATCCGGTCTATGTTCAGCAAGGTTCGGGGTTAACAAGTTGCTAACGTCTACATTAGGAAAGAACTTTCATTTCAGCTTTTCAGGATATTGCTAAGTTCAAAGTTGACACATTCAAAGTAATGGACACTGCTCAAGGCCGTCCACAATATTGTACCTACTTTTACTTTTATACAGGAAAAATTTTTAACCAGTGCGTAAATTTTGCCATAATAAACTTCAACAGGTTTTATTAAACACGTATATTCTATTTTGATATGTCTTAGTACTAAAAAAAAAAGTTATCGCTTACGAAACATGTATACTTAAAAACCATATTTTATTGTCACTCAGCGCTAGCGCATTCCCCACCCCCTCACCCCAGCCATGCGCCCGGGCGGCGGCCAAGAGTTGTCATTGATAGTATGGCGAATAGATTATCTCCATGTTTTGCTTATTTCAAACTCGGATAAGGATGAATTTTTTTTTATTTTTTTTTTAACTGAACACGGAAATGTGTTCTATTACTGACACTGAACTACCAAAAAAAATTTACGCACTGGTTAAAAACTTATCCTGTATATACAGGTTGTTTGGTAGAACGACTGACATATTTTTTTGTGTAGAACTCAATATTTCCGTAATTTTAAAAGGAGCACATATATAAGGTGTTACCAAAATATCTGCCACGGATTTAATGGGAAGTAGTATTGTGTTTATAGATTGCAATAGTAAAGATAAATTATTGATAATGTGTCATATTTTTTTAATTTGTGAACCGCGTTATGCAGAGTGGAGTCAATGTTTATTAAATTACTTTATTTTCTCAAATTGAAATAACTATTCTGGGGTATGAAATTTCTTCACTATTGTAATCTTTAAACACAATACTACCTCCCATTAAATCCGTGGCAGATATTTTGGTAACACCTTATATATGTCATTTTCTAGATTCAGCTGCAGTGTTATCATGACATTTCCACATTAGAGTTCACACTAAAAATTATTGATATTAAAACCAAAATTTTATTAAAAAATGGTTAAGTATAGCTATTTAAATTAACATTTCCCGAAAATTACATATAATTGTGTAAATTACCCTGACTCTTATGACAGGTTCTAGGGGTAAAATGATAGCCCCTATCCCTAAAAGATTGTATCAGCCTGTGACAGTCTGTGTAAGCCTGTATAATCTCATAGTTAGATAACTGTAACTGCACTCTTGGGAAACTCTGAATGATAATCCTTGTTCTTAGTCGGGAATTTGTAAACGCTGTACAATTTACATTACCCAAGAGACCTTTGACATAAATGCGACCTCTAAATATTTACTCGTAGACACTTTCTTTTATTCATGTAAATATCTCCGTTGATATACAAGGATTTTATATCTCACCGTCTCAACACTCATATCTTACTTTTACGACCAAATAAAATAGATTGGGAGCTTAATAAATAAATAGCAAGCGTTATTATTGGCCGCAAATCACAATAAACCCCATTTTAAGGTTTTATTTCGGTTATCAGAACTACATTTATGGAATGACAAACAAAAACGAAACTGATTTCAATTTGTATTGTTACAGAGAAATAAAACAAACATTTGTATTACAAAGGAATCATATCACGAATAATTGTGTAACCTAAATGAATTCATAATGGATTAGCTGTTGATGAAATTCTCTCTGCAATATATTCAGGCCTGATGGGCTAGGCCAAATTTTTCTAAACACTATTTTTTGTCGGTTTTAGACGATATCGTTTCAGCAGTTGTACACTCAAAATTTAGAATTGGATAAGTTAGGCTGGGTGAAGTTAATCACAGAATACATTAAGACGTTAAACGTTCTGACGCCTTGATTACTCAAAAAGACTAAGTAGTTTTACCGTGTCCTTAGTTTTGGGTTCACCTTATCACAAAGTAGAGGTTGACCAACTTCTAACACAAGCCATAATTAATATACCTTATTAAACAGTCGTTACTAATAGTAATTAACTACGTGCTGAATACATTGTTGTATTCCTTTCAACTACATACCTACTTAATTAACTTGCCAACGTACCTATACGTGGTCGAAAGTTAATTTATGTGTGGCTGTAATGGCGGCACCACAATGGATCCTGGGGGACATTTCCCTAATGACCACACTTGCCAGTTTGGTACTAGATATTATTAGAAATCGCATTGTATGCTTTTATTAAGGTTGATAGTACTATTTTAAATATGCTCATTTTAATCATGCGTAAGCTACGAATGAAGTTTTAAAATAAAATACTACATCATTTCTTAAAAACCACACCGAGGATAATATGACAATTTGTTATTATTTACTGGTCGTTCTTGTAAGCAGTAAACAGAACGCTGACCTACAAGACAAAAACACATTAGCTAAATGAATAAAGTAATAATTAACCCAACAGGGACGGTGAGATGGACTCATTACGTGGGGCAGGTAAACATAATTACAACGAAGACAAAAGTTGGTAGATTGAAACTGAATTCACCTACATATCAGACACGTGTAGAAGGACGTTCATGAAGAAGGAAATAGGTACTCGTATTCTTCTTAGCAGCCTTACACTTACACAGAACATAATGTCACTTACAAACACGATCACATGGCTTAACACAATTTGAGGGAATTTTAGAACTGCTACATTTAGTGGCATCGTGTTTAGGTAAGTGCACTCGGAAGCGTGTTACGTTGTGCGCAGAGACGGGGCTGATGGAGGAAGGGGGACGTGCTACGAGTGAGACAAGCCCGCCTCTAGTGTCAACATCATTAGTGTCTACATTGTCCCGTAGCTCTACTGGAGCTACGAGAGTTGCTACGAGCTACAACTTTCGTAGGCCGCTGCATGACATCGAATTTGCTTACGGTGAAAAAAACCTTAGGTGCAGTAACCTATCCCAGTGCGATCATTTCTCATACGTGTTGATTAAGAAACAAAAATGTAAATAACAATTTGCTAACCTAAACTAAGGTATAACAGCAAAGTCTGGTAATTGATAGAAGTTCAAACTAAGTAAACGAAATTTTACCTTGGCGACGAGCAACTTTGTTACCATCAGTCATTCGCAATACATACAATATTAAACAGTATCAATCATACTGTGGACGTCTTGGAGGTAATGATCGATGGAAACAAAGAAATAATTCGTGATTAATCGAAGGCGCCACTCTGCCGATATTGAAATGGAAAAAAATCATAACTTTGGAACTTGGTCAGTAAGTTTCTATATTTACCATGCAACTTTATAGATATCTAGTCGGCATCCAGAACTAGGTAAAGTAAGTATTTATGAAACACTACAACAACACGCACAACACACAACTTACGTACCTGCTTTACATGGATATCTGAATTGGAAACCGGGTCAATAGTCACCAAATTGGCGAAGTAAGCCTTGTTTAAGCTTAAATATACAATGGAATTGTGGTTTATAGGGCCGTTTGTGGGATATTATACACATACATAAACAATGCACTTGGGTTAAACGGAATGGTAAAATCAATACTTATACCGAACAACCAATGAAATATAAATTATTGATGAGTAGATAAATTCTTAGAAAGGAGGGGGTTTGTTCAATTTAGTATTCGTCCGCATCTAGACGTCAATTGCCGCATCTTCAATTAAATAGCCGCTCTTTGGGAATTGGCCTCTAAAGCTCTTAACTACGGTGCTTTATTGCTGAGCATATTAATCCTCATCGTCATCATAAATTGATGCTTCATAGGTAAATAATAAGTAAAAAACAATCAACAATTATGATATCCCATCGCATCTTAACTTTCTTTTTTGAGATCAAACATTCGATATAGTGGTTAATAACACAAAAACACTGAACACACCACATGAACACTTTATACAAGACGTGTGAGTACGAACACTGCAAGCCGAACGATTACCTAGCACAACTTCCTTTTTATCATTTCGCAATCGAGAACTAAAGGATCGGCTGAAAAGCATATTTGCGAGCGCGATTAGTATTTTCTTTAGCCATAGCCGGCCGAATACTATAAAAGCGTAGCGCGTAGTAAGTTCAAACCGACCGGCGGTCTAATTGGAACTGGACGGAGTGCCACACCACCACTACGTCATACATAACGTACCACCAGTGCCACCACCGCACCAGCCGCCCGCCGCTTTACTCATAATGCAATACCTACAGGTTAAGGACTACTCTATTGGTTTTGCCTAGTTTTATGTGATCATTAAACGTTAATATACATAATAATACATGTCACATACATATTTTATGCAACATGTGATACGTAACCTGCTTCGTCGCAGCTTATCAAAGATGTAGCAATTTGTAAGTAATTAATTTAATTGTTCGATCACTTTAATGAGTTCAACAACATTTAAATTCAAACAAAACTTTAAAGCTTCTGCAAACAATGAGCGACAGGAAAAGCTGTTAAATAAGATACTAAAATTTAGAACTTTATTATTTTCATATTTCGGAAACTTTGATGCAAATTGCCAAAACCAATATTCCTAAATGACAAGATGTGGCGTGTTATTGAGAGATGACCCATTTTCGGAAACTAATTAACAAGAGATGGCACACGATGACGAAGGCTTGTCTCAAAAACGAGACATGGCAGTCTGTAGATTGGGCGCGGCAGCGGCCGGCTGCTTGGCGGGTCGGCCGTCGTCACGTCGCGTCGACGATATAGGTTCGTACGTTGCGTGCCGGCGTGACCTACCGAATTTGTATAATCACCTCACCTGTTGCTAGTTCACAAATAATAATAGTCAACAAATCGACACAACTTACTCCGATACGATCGAATCCCTTTTACTACACGTGTCTGATTGAATAAATAAAAGTTTAGTACGCTGACATTTGGTTTGACATAAAATGCTGTTTTCAGTTTAGTACTCTTTCAGTCGATCGATTGAATTGATACTGAACCAGTTACAGTTGAACCAGTTCATCTATTGTGTACGTCTAAGTTGTATTTATCAGAGCCATAACAATGGGCATTTCCGTTCGGAGATGTCTGATGTATGCTCTGTATTATCCCAGATGTGGGTACAATACAGATTTTATAGCACTTGGCATGCTACTGTAGTAGAGCGGACCGATAGCGATCGCTCTGACGAAACGCCACTCAACATTACACACTAAATGATATGGGACCGTCGGGTTCACATAGGAGAAAACCTCATTTTCTAAAAGGTCACGAAATATACATGTGTAGTGTATAGCATAATCCATTCCACACCCTTTTCCTTCCATTGGCGCAAATTACTCTCAAATTACACTTTATTTTGAGTAACATTTTGCGATTTACTTCGTTCGTGACAGTACAGGCTTTCAGTTTTTTAGTTATAATACGAAGAGGTCTAAAAATAAATTATTATGTTTGAAGAAAACCACGTATACGAGTATGTTTTATTTTCTCATGTCAAAGTAGGTGGCAACTACTAAATATAAACCATTTTCTGTTGTTACATTGTGGTTATAATAATAAATCCGTAAAAATATGAAATGAGCCAGTACCAGTTCTGTGGGGTTTATTCTATGACAAAAGTAGTTCATATATTCACCTCCTGATATGATGCTAATGGAATCAAAGTCAGTCAAATTTATGCGGAAAGAATTTAAAAGAATTGCTATGTGACCTTATTGAATAAAAAAAATATCAGCAAACAGAGCGTCATTGCATGCAAATATTTTGTTCTCATTCACATTATGCATGGAAAAATTAAGGTAATTTAGGTCTGAACAATACGCGGTATTACATGTTCTTACACTGAGCTATGCGTGTGTATAAATGGTACGATAACATCAACGGAAGGTGGGTGCAGCAATATATGACATGCTGACGACGACCGATGTCGCCGGCACGCAATGTCGCGGTGTCGAGCATCGGACCTTGCGTAAACATAACAATGAAAGTGCGGCGGGGGCAGGGCGCGGACATGTGCTCGGGTATACAGACGACAGACAATGTGGACACAACAATACATCTAAGGAGAATTATACCTGGCGAAATACACATAGCCTGTTTGAACATCTCGTTAATAATAAATTTTATTGCCCTCGACAACGATTTCAAGTTATAATGTTCCCTGCGTGTGTATAATTGTTTTGTGTTATATCTGTCGCTACCCACGGTATAAGTGGGGTAGCCATTAACAAATAGAAATTAAATCTTTCAACTGCGTTTCGCGTCAATATTACGAGCGAGTACCGGTTGGGTTAGACGGCATAAAGGGGGCTTATTATTATGGTTTTTGCAAAAAGCCCTTACAATTAGGAAAAACGATTGAAAACCCTTACGATTTTGAACATAGAATCGAACATGAACACCAATCGTAAGGGGTTTTTATTTGGTTATCTCCATGTACAATATTGTCGGCAGAGGCATGGTTTGTTTGTAACACCATGTGTTGAATGCTCCATAAGGGTAACCCGTAACCGAATAAACGGCTAACCTTTTGAACGTCTTTTTACTAAGTTGGCGTTCCTTGCGAGTAATGATAATATATAAGAATTTTGAAAATATATAACTTAAAAACTGTACGGGGTGTTAGGGACATCTATCCGTAAACTTCGCCAATGCACTCAGAACACTATTCAGAGTTCAGAACAAGTGGAATTTCGTGCAGGAAAATTTAAAAAAAAATCCATTATTTCGGCTGATCAAGTTTAAAAAATTGGCCCGTTGGTTTTTTAGTCGTCCCTAATGGCAATAACGATATTTAGTAACCTAAAATACGGACAAAAAAAATACCAGCCGTTGATGACGATGCAGAAGGAAAGAGCGACTTTTCACTTAGCGGAAAAGTATTAAACACCTCCATATTTCTGTACTTATGGTTTTCCTATAACAATATTGTTGTCTGATAGGTACTCAGTCCAGAATGATAATTCATGGGGAGATGTCCCTTACACCCGTTATCAGTACTTTTAATTTTTCTGACAAAACAATGAATTCTTAAGGAAATAGGCCTTGCCCTAGTTTTGATGCAGTGAAAACAAAAGATTTGCTCAGCGAAAGAAAAATTAAGAATTCTGTATAATTAGCACTCTTTCAAAAAATACATTCTTTCATACGAACAGTTATTAGTAATAAAAGAGAACGGCTATTTTATTACTCGTTACATTGTTAACAACTTACCGTTTTCGTACCACGTATTATTATTTTCTGATTTTTCTAAGTTTTTTGTTGAAATGATGAGTGTTGAACCAAAAGTTGTATTTTTTAATTATTCAGAAGTTACATTTCAAATGTATTTTCATATTAAATGAAACCATTAAAAGCTGAGCCTAGTATGATTCTATACAACTTTCACGAAAGGCTTTTAAAAGTAGGCACGCTGAAACATTTTCATAAATTTGAATTGCAACGGTAACTGTAAACCTTTGATTTTCCAAATCATCAAAGAATGTATTCCTTTGAAGCGAATGTCGTGAAATTAAAATTTGAATGGAGGCTCGGCGGGGCTGGGCGAGATTGTACTTTGCGTGAATAACTAGAAAAGCGCCATAAGGTTACCTTAGGGCGGTTTTCTCAAAACACTTCCAAACGTACCACGTTTGACATTGTTCGCGCCTTTTTTGGATACTGAGTATTTGAAATATTAGATAAAATATTCATGTATCCTACATATTAAATTTAGTTGAGACAGTTTGGTATAGATTTTATGATATTCAGAACAGTAAGAAAACGTGCTCAGACTGAGAAACTTGGGTTTCTCAGTCTGAGTAAAAAGAGCAAAATACATCAAGATATAAAAGAAAGTCGATAACACCAGTATCGTAAAGATAACATCGTCCATGCTTATTGAATCTAGGTATCGATTGAGGGTAGATGTGTGACGTCGTCGTTTATGGGTTATCAACCTCCTTAGGTGCATTAAAACCGGACCAAGATAATAAAGATTTTCCCATTATATTTCTAGAACAATGTAGGTTAGTCACATTCTCGCTTTTAGGCGAATAGTAGTATCAGCCATCCTATTTCCTGGTTGCTATATAGCAGAAGACTAAACAGATAAGAATAGAAACTACATAAAGAATGGGATATCGATATGATTCAGAACACATCACAGACGACAGCTTTAGTCGCTTATTACAAAAAAAAATGCCGTTCCATACACAAATTCCTAGTATTAGGCATCTAAAATAGAATAGAATTCGTGCGAAACTACCCACACCTATACACGACTAGAGATAACATTCAATCGAGATATACACTACGCCATAAAAACAGAATAAACTTACCAGGCTCTAAACTAAAAATGCTCTCAATAAGTACTCTAGCTATGTCAATAAAAATTTATAATAAATTACCCGATATAATTAAAGAACAACAAAAAAATAATATATTCATAAATAAATTAAAACAATTTCTATTAATTAAATGCTATTATAATATCAACGAATACTTTGATGATAAATGCTAAATTAATTAAGGTATGTACATGCTTAAATAAATAATTGCAATTCATTATAGATACATTTAGAAATATAATTTAGACAAATAAAAGCCCTCTTCCTCTCTCCTACCATTTGCAGTGCCCGACAGGGTCCACAATGATCAATATCTTTGTAAAACCTACCATCTAAGTGTACTTGTGGAAGCAATAAATATATTGAGTATTGAGTATTGAGTAAAATCAAAATGTTGTATGAAACAGTTGCTTTTTTTATCATGTACTGAGTAAAAGTTTGCGCGTCGATGTCCGTTCCATGAAGTTCCTATGTATACACCTTCTTATATGTATGTATAGTGTACATAGACATCATATTCCGGCCTCTATTTGTCTTTAAGCGTGGCTGGCGATCAAGACAGACTTCCCGCATCCATTGTCACGGTTCATGGCAGTGACATGAACTGAACGTATAGCTTTTTGAACTAACCACGTCATTTGTGAACCATTTCCGCCTGATATAGCTGTCGACAATATAACTCTTCTTATAGGAGGACAGTTAGGCGTACGCTATTTCTGTAGACTGTATATGAAGACTCGCTATCTCTCCCAAGAGACTTTATAACGTCCACGGCGAACTGTACGTGAAATTCCCCTATTGATAATCCTTTAGGCAGCCCAAGCGTGATAGTTTTTTTTAATATAAAACGTTGTTCACTTGAACAGCGATGTCGTTTAATATTTATAAACCCTGCTACGTTCGTTCCTCTTACACACGAGCTCCTTTAGATTTTTTCTTAACATATTCAAAAATATTGTGTGACTGATTTTGAAATATGGTAAATTCTTATCACAAAGTTTGTAGAGCGTTGACATATTAAAGGTCCCTCGTCAAACCCAAGATGATACGAAAATATTAATGTGACGTGACAAGTGAACGAAGAAAATTACTTTTGGTAGGGTACGTGTTACGAACCGTCAAGTACTCTTACAATATACGGGAAAAACCGCAGTAACGGTTTTATGAGTAGGGCTCGGCAGTTACGTTTCCGACACGATAATTATTCAGGCTGCGAAAAACGATATTATATTTAAAAAATGCCAGCGGTTGATACCGAGATTGTTGACTTCATTAAGTATGGATGTGCCTACATGACGAACTTGTGGGAACTGCGCGATTCACGACGAGGGTGGATTTATAATTAGTAGCTTAGCTTCTGACTTCTAAACTTCTAAAGAATACTTTGCTGAGACTTTTGAATTGCAAACAATACTCATCAAACTTGCTACATAAATATTGAACAAATTCTCGAACTTGCTCGATCGAAGTTACAATGACAGCTTGATGGGACTTTTAGATCTTCTTAGTTCATGTCATCATGTGGTTCAAGTTAATCTTATAGCAGTTAAACATTACCTTATGAATATTTTTTTAACATTCTATTATACTTAACACCCTTAAGACACGCTCTTTATTTTGCATTTCAAATTTTATTGCTAAACAATTTTGAATAGGCACTTGTGAGAAAGATCGAAATGGCTTAGGTAAATCCTCGAGGGAAACGTGTAGCCGCCGAAGCCCTCTTTGGGATAAAAGCTAAGAATATTTAAGTATACCTACTTCCACTTTTAAGCGTTTCGCTACACTTTTCAGTTTGGAAAACCCCTTGATAACTTTTCATTCACAGGACTACAGTGAGCAAATTCATCAAGGGATAAAGGTATTGTAAATATCGATTTGGATAATATACATGCATACAAACAGCGCTTTACTTTTTCATTTAAAATGCAAATTCATCGATAAGTTTGTGATTGATTTCTGAACGTTTATTAATGTAGAAAACAGCATTGTACCGCATGCAACACGCAACACGAGAAGTTCGTAAACAGACTTGGCTTAAAATACGGCATCCTAATTAGTTTGGCCTGCGGGTATTAGTAGCTAGTTTCCTGCCACGTCAATCAACGCCCTTACAGATCTAAACTTTTAGTCTAAAAATACTTCTGGGTTTCCCTATTTTCGGTTTCAACGAAGAATTCCGTACTAGCTAATCAACGCACTAAAGCGTGAAAGTCCTAATGAAGTTGAGACGATTGTCAGAAAAACCAAATCTATAAGAGAGAAGTTGGGCGTCTGATAAAACTTTGATTAAATTAAAAAGAACCTCAAAGTCCAATTTATATTTCGCCATTGTCAAGTTACAAGAGTTCACGCGGTAAATTAAAAAACGTATCTCCGCGAACAATATTGTGTCAGCTGATAAAATCAGTAATAAAGAAACAGAAGAATGGCGACAGTTAACTTGCACAGTCTAATATTAAGTTAACTACTAAGTAGCAGAATGTACTATTGTACATGTGCATGGTTTTTATGGCAGGATATAACCGACGTATGAGTAAGTATGCAAGCACGCGCGGGAGCGAAGGGTCAACAAATACATTACCGGCCAGTTTGTTCCCCGGCTAAATACACAAGCTATTCGTCTTCCACGCAGTTTCTATTGGGTTAATAGAGCAGGTGTAGGATAAATGCCTCTTAACTTGACTTTTACAACTTGATGCCGCAAAAAAAGTAAAAAACAAAGTGTTATGGGTACACACGGTGTCACACCCAGTATTAGGTTCTGCACGAAGATATTGGACACTATATTATTCGTGACCCACTTCACCGTGATACGCCAAAGGTAGTGATAATACTCTAATGCGCTTTGTATTCTATTCCATCGAGCAGAAAACCTGATCTGGTTCTAAATAATAGGCGCATACGTATGAAAATGGTATCGTGCAAGGGAATATTTTTATAAAAGCTTATTTTCAGTGCTGTCTCGATGTTCTCTATATTGGTTACAAATGTGTTATGCACAAACTCTCAAAAGTTTTCACGCCGTGCATGCAGTTATTCTTTTCATTTCTTACTTTTACATAGAACGTATTTAAATGGTATTCAAAAGAAGAAAATTAAGGGATAAAAAGAAATTTGATGCGCAATCACTTTTTAACGGGTTATCGGATTTTGATGAAATTTGGCACCCATTTAGACTATCACCTGGATTAGCATATAGACCTTTATAAGTAGGTACCTGTAGTTTAATTACTGTGTTATAGTTATAAAGTTATTTAGAACATATTAGACACACATTTGATTGTCGGGTACGTGTATGGGTGGGTTCTGCTGTATATTACGTTTGTGTATTAACATCTAAGTATAGAGTTCATATTTAGTCTATATGTTTTTAAGCAATCATGAACCTCTAAATTCTTGTTCCAAGTTAATTACGAACACTATCAACTCACTGTGTAGTCTTCCGATGGGTTCGTTTTATTATATTTACTTATTCCGACATAGTGGTGATGACCCGAATTAATCTGATTGGGGCCATAACTGCTAACAGGTAGGACCACCTAATTTTATATCATCAGCGACCTTAGGAAAAGGTTATGTTGGCTTTTAGTCAATTTAGATGCAAAACTTACAATACTACTCCTAGATACTTTTAATTTTTTGCGTCGGGTGACTGCGACTGGCCACATTTGTTTTAATATATTTTTAGTATTGTTACTATTTATTGTACCTTTTCATTTTTATTCCGACTTTTGAAGCCAGTATTATGTTCTTATGTGCCATAAATTCACGTAAGATACCCCGCGTCATAACTCAGGCATTTCTCCCGGCACGTACGAGTTCGCCATCGTTTATCTTCACTAACAACTCGCCTTAGGGATCACTCTCAATAACAAATAATGCTAAAGGTCAAATTGTAAGTGGCAGAAAGAAAGACACCACTTTATGGCCAGACAATAAAAAGTGCTCTTTATCGCGACATTCTCCGCGAAATAAAACTGGTTTAAGTCAAGACAAAAGAAACACTAGCAAGCTTTGATCGGTGACGACATATAATCGTTTAGAAAGTTTGGAACTTCCGCATCACACAGAAACTGTGCGAGTACTACAACATAATGACAAAACAAGTTTGCAACTTACAGTCGTGCACCGGAATATATGTTAGACATCGATTGTTGGGTTCTTGAGAAACTATAACTCTATTTAACTCTTGCAAAAGTTGCGACTTTCAAGGACGGTATTATGCATATCGATTCCACGAAGGAACGGACATCGAACCGCGAAACGAGTTAAAAATACCGGCACCGGCGGCCGGTCGACCGGCATCTGTGGGCACACCGGTCAGACTACTCTGTCGGCCACATGCGTTTGTTTACTATCTTCTCCGATCGCGGCTGCGGCGCCGGCGGTGGCCGCGGTGGGCCTAGCAGTCGATCACATTGCAAATTTTGAACAAAAAGTTTTTTCGTGCGAACTTACGGCGGAGGCCCCAATCCATGTCGAGACGCGCGTTAAGTGAGGCGCGTGGCGCGGCGTCTGCGAGGCGACTGCCGCGTCCTGCGCCCGCACGTTCCCTCTCATGTATTCCCATTGTAAGCCGCGGCGAGCATTGTCCGACCCAAGAGGAACCTTCTTGAGGAAATAGTGGACACGCCGGCCACACAGTGCAACCACGGGTTAAATGGCACTACTTATTATACTTTCACGAACAAATTTCGCATGAAGACACATTAAGATTTTAATGCTCTTGAATGAAAAACCACACTCGGATCATATTTTTTGTGGAAAGACTTTGGCCAAATGTGTGGGTTCAGTTCCAAAGCGCACATGATGACATGAATATGTTTTGGTGATTGTTCCGAGCTTCTTACTTATATCTGCGGTTACGAGTTCAACGAAGTTCCTGATCTGGCTTTCGGTTTCGACTTTAGAAAATATGGACACAATTGGCGGGTTGATTGGGTGCCTTCCAAAGTATTTTTCTTCGTGAATTGTGCGACTTAAAATTATGAAAAGTTTAAGAAGACTGGGCATCTTTTAGAAACGTACTTAATTAAGTTTTGAATTGAGGTCTTTAGCAAAGAGCCCTTTCACTCTAAATAATTAAATTTAGTTCTGTTCCTCCCTTTACAGACCGCCATTCATCTCTATACATAATACCTACAACAATTTCAGTTTGGACCAAAAAATTTGTAGGTCGGGTTTATTGATGAAAAAGCGTTATCGGACAATTCGCTACGTTACGGGCCTACTCACTCATTTCCCGTTGGAGATTCGATTCCGTTTTATATGTCTATCAAATGTTCTATATTAGATCATTGTTCTACACTTTCGTCAAACTTAGTTAAAGAATAATTATAAAGATTGTTATTTTTTTACTGTTATTCTGCTTGTGTTATTTCTTTGTGTTCAAGTACAAACATATCATAATGCAAAGAATCAAGAGCGGTAACTTCAAATGAAACACAGGCAGAAGTCACGTCTCTTAGTTCCGGACTCAAACTATGATTTGATTGAAGCACAACTTCGTCCTCCTTGAATATAGATTATATAATATCTAATCCTGAATCCATATGAACCCTTGAGTATCAAATAACGTGAAGGGTTATTACGGGTTTTAATAGACCATTTTGCACCGTAATTAATATTTTGGAATTACATTAATAATTTCATTAGTTAACGATTTTAGTGTTGTACAGACCTATCTTGTTGTGCTAAGTCTGAATGAACAGTTTCTTTCAGTTTCAATTTTTCGTATGGTTTAATACGGAATACGCGTTCCTATTGCACATACACGCTGCATATCATGCAAACATGAACCGAAAACGGCTCTTTGTGTTTAATTTTACCGCAATGCATCAATGTTGATTAAACTAGGGTCGAGTATGACCGATAGAGCAAGTATAACCCGAATAAACACTAGGGACAAATTCCATCCCGAAATCGAACGTCGAGCGAGATTCAATTTCGATATTTGCCGTGAGAGACAAAAGTTCACTAAGTAATGATCTAACTTTGCTTCCTCTGTTAGATCGGATAAAATGAGGACTTCCACCAGTTTGGTTTTGTGGGGTCACTCTTATTTTTGTTATTTTTATGTTTTGTTATGTTACAAATTTATAGTTAAGTACCAAACATTAAAAATATATAATCCGTACTAATATTATAAATGCGAAAGTAACTCTGTCTGTCTGTCTGTCTCTTCTTTACGCCTAAACCACTGAACCGATTTTAATGAAATTTGGTATAGATATAATCTGGGACCCGAGAAAGGACATAGGATAGTTTTCATCCCGGAAATCCCCCGGGAACGGGAACTGATAATCCACGCGGACGAAGTCGCGGGTAAAAGCTAGTTTATTATAAAAATGAACAAAAGATACTTATTTTTTACACATATTATATTATTAGAATAAATAAGTAAGTGATAAAGATATATAACATAATATAATTATTACTAAATATTACCCTATTAGGAAATTACGATGGCGCTCTTCCTCTCTCCCTATTTATTATTTTGCTGTGCCCAACAGGGTCCGTAATTGTTTCTATTTATTATCTATCACCTACCACCTGTATGTTCACATTATGGAATGGAATAAATAAAGATTTGAGATACTAAAGATTGTTACCTATCACATGGACTTTTCTGGTAATTTTGGTAATACCATCAATTTGTTTCAAATGTAAATTTCAGCAAAGAGAAACTACGATGAAATTACGACCTCAAAAAACAGCGCAATTCACAAAAAAAAGAGAAAAATTATCACACATAGCGGCGAGTAGCGGCTTAGCCTGATGATTTACATGAAATGAAAAAATATTACCATACAGATGAACGTTCTATAGGGAAATAACCGCTGAAGTTATTAGCGCACGCGTGTGCCTTGAATATAATGATTTGCTGGAATCGTAAGTAAATTGCAAAACGTAGCTTTACATAGTATAGATTTTGGACACTATTACTAAAAAGCTTTTCGTTGAGTGCAGATAAATTAAACAGTATAGTTTTATTTACATGACTACAATATAAATAGCGTTTCGAGCATGCCCAGCTAGATGGTCGCGTTAAGACTATTCCAGTACCGTTCTCATACCACAGATATTAACCACAATGAGGATGCGGCTAATACCAGCTTAAAAAGTTGCGGTTGCGAACATAAAACTGTCTACTTCGCTTCACCTTTTCATTAACTTTTAGAAAATAATATTTCATCATAAAAGCGAATTCAGATCCCAATCTTAATTAATATAAGAGCCTTCCTTATTTGTACATTATGTATACCGGCTGTCTTTGAATTCATAAGCATTCGGGGTATAAAATTAGGTAAGTACTCATTAGTTTCATTACTATGAATAACTTATTATGGATCCATACATACTCGTAGCATCTGATTTATTTGCTTCGACTTGTCCTTGTTGCTTTTTTTATGATACAGCCGATAAATTGGAGTATCGCTATTAAATTCAAAGACAAACTCTGGTCTACCAACAACTAAAAAACAAACTAACTCTGACAAACAAACTCCTGAGTGTTGTTACACAAACTCTGGTCTAACAGTGGTATACCTTCTGAGGTATACGGGGTATACCACTGTTTAATGTTTGGGAACTGAGTCAAAAAAAAATTATATTATTATGTAGAAAATGCAAGGACACAATTTGTTACGAATAATGACCATGGTGGATAGGCATCGCAATAATGCATTGTGAAATGAAGACACGTCTGAATCGTCTAAAATTTATAATAATATGAGTCTGACAATCTACAGTACTACAGTACATGCCGAATCAATCAGTACACTATTGTCAATATCTGATGTACTCGTATTTCTGAGAACGAAAACTGAACGAATCGCTATATTTCTATTGTAAGAGAATTATCCATTTCAACGCTGCGAACACGTGTGACGATTGAAATGTCGTCGGTGCCAACGACGAGATTGGATGTCGCGAAGCAGACGAGAAAACAAAACGAACGAACGAATAAAAATTGTTTTATTCAGTTGTTCGTTTCATTTTCTCGTCTTTGTAAACTTAAAAGGTTTCCGACAAAAGCTGTGTACGATCAATTTCAAAGATTTATGTGTATTTCAAAATCTACGGCGTGTACAAAGAGACATCATATAGCCGTTAATTACGCATACTGACCATCAAAGTAATCTTGAGCAAAAATGTATGCTACTCAACGATTTTTATTTTTGGTGGGAAAAATCAGTGTGGATGCAATAGGACCAAGGTCGTGGGGTTGATAAAATAGTTACAAAAAAACTGGCGTTCGTTAAAAAGCGTAACAAAATGTTTGAACTTTCAGATTCGTTAAGTGTCTTCTCACACCCTTTAAAGGGCGAATCCATTTTCTGAATAGATTGGGAGATTACAATGGAATCATACTCTTGATGTCATTTACACAAATAAGGCCGGCCGGTGATTGGTGCTCACAGTAGATTTAAGGAAGGATTATATACCACTAGCTTCCGCCCGCGACTTCGTTCGCGTGAAAGTTAATATTTATATTATCACACAGGAACCGTATTTTTTCCGGGATAAAAAGTATCCTATGTGCTATTCCACACTACAATCAATCTCAGTGCCAAATTCAGATCCGTTCAGCCGTTTGAGCGTAAAGAAGAGAAAAACATACACACACAAACTTTTGCCTTCATAATATTATTGCCTCTTGCAGTATGGATTCAATGCGATACAATAATGCTTGTATGAAGCTCTGAACACAGAAATTATGAGTGTAATAGATATCCGGGCCTAGATAGGTGTAAAAATTATATAAAAAAAGCTTGGTATATGATTAATAAGATGTCATAATATCAAGTGTTATGACTACAACAAACATTTCTGAAATCTGTGTAGTTATTTCTGAAGCGAGATTGGGTAAGAAATTGCGGACTCGTCGGTTCATTTGTAAATTCCGTAATTTATAAAAAAAAATTGAGTCAGTTATGTCATACTTATAATCACAACATACTGAATTATTATTGTTTTATACTCTGAGTATGTAAGCTGTAACTTTTATATGTTATACAAACTTTACGGCAATCTCCGGGAATAACAAATAGTTTTCGTACTCTCCTTTTTTCGCGGCAATGTTGCCTAATCTCAAATGAAGATATCCGATATCCGAAACTCCTTCAAAGTTCAAATATGATGTTACTATAAAACAGAAACGTGCCCGGATCCAATATAACCTTCACATACGAAATTGCCTACAGGAATATTTTTTTCATAAGAGAATCTCAAATTATGTAGGTAATTGATGCGAGACCTTTACGAAAAACGCCGATAAGTGAGGGTTGAGATAATTTTAGCTACAGGTACAAACTTAGTGAATACTTGATATGTATTTCAGGATTACTAAGATCTTGTTTCGGTATGTACTCAAGTACGAAATAATATTAGCCCCGAGAGGTAGGTTCGAGGAATACGGTAAGCCATTTGCCAATACCCCTAAGTAAACCAAACCCGAGAAATATTATTTCACATTGTATTTTTCTAGAGAACGTAACTATAGTAGTCGTATGGTTCTGTACTCCACCAGGCATGTGGGTCAAGTGGCTCATGCGCTGTCATCTCATTTTCACTTTACACGAAGACTAAACAACGCTGTTCGCTGCAGCCTCAAGGCCCTCAAGCTTGCTTACACTTCTCGAAAGTATAGCTTACGTTGCTTTTCTTTTAGAAAATTTTACAATGTCTATATTTATTTCACAAAAAAATGTTGCGACTGTCTGGTCACTTTTTACCCGACTCCGGTAAAGTCAAAAGGAAGGGCTATGTTTTAGCAGTCTATAATAATATGTATGGGTATGTATGTTTGTTTCTACGTTGCGCCTGTTATGCGACAAACGCAACAACGAGCGTTTCTTAGTTAATAAAAAGGCAATTTCACTTAATCGGTATTGAATAGTAAATGCTGTCATCATTTATAGGCACAATATTATTTGGCACGCGATGTCGCATAGTTTGCTAACGTATTACCGTTGGCAAACTATGCGACGCCGCGTATCTACTTACACACGAACTTGCACTAAACTTATTGAACATGCATTCCAGAGATAAGAAATGTATTTGAACTCTATACATTCCTAATTCAAAGACTCCTTGTTTCATTTCTATTGAAAGTGACAAATGTTTTTAGTAAACACATTACCCACGACTGGTACTATTAGAAACCCTTTTGTGGCAGATTGTCAAAAACCTTATGAGGGTCCTGTTTTTCTCTTTGAGGTTAACCCCTAAACCCCTTAAAATCTTCACTTATTACCTATACATATAGTAAAGGTATAAAGAGGTAAAGTTTGTTTGTTTATGGTACTGGTTAGATTACAAAAATTAATTCACTGACAGAAAGCTACACTATTGCTCATTGTTACAAGATACACTTTATGGTTTAAATTTGAATTCCATACGAACGAAATTGTGGGCAGAAGCTCGTCCATAAACCGAAAGCGGCATATAATTCAGAAGCTCGATTAGCCTTTGTAAATACTGCAATCTGTTTACCAGCTACTTTAATTACCGAATCGCCTGTTAAGCAAGACATTTCCGACTTGGAATCAATACTCGAACCTGCAAAATATATATAGGTGAGAGGCATGCAGTACTTACTTCTTGTCATATTCATGAGCGCCAGCGGGCATTCGTCGTCTTCCAAAATGTATTCCGAATTGTCGGTTTTGTCCTCCTACAAACAAACAATATGTTTAGTAACGTGACATTGCTGTACACGCACAGTTCTGTTTATTGCAACTATTTCTGCTACACTGCCGTGCCGATATTGATGAAATTGGCAGTAATACGTAATATTTATGCTGGAAAATAACTCGAAGTATTAATAAATGCGTCCCTTACGGAAACGACCTTGTTCCAGTCACGGCATCCATCCACGTAATAGCACAGATTAAATAAGTACAGATACTTCACTCAGTAGAAAATTTCCAATACCTACTGCTATAATAGCCTACTCCGTCGCGTCAACTCGCGTCAGCAACCACTGCAAACTAAAATGTGCCTAAGTGCTCAAGCGTACAGTTGTGATCGCTTCGCACCGCGCGATCCCACAACAATCGTAGGGCCGCCTTTTCGATAAAATTAAATTAACATAACTTTTTATGTCTATGTTATTGAGAACTGTGAATATGTTCTGACTTATATGTGGCAGTTTAAAATTGTATCGTAAATGTTTATAAAATATTTTTTTTATAAATTGGTGCTGACTGAGCAATACCTCTAGATAAAACATAATTATTCCTTCTTTTACTTGATTTGCACCCATCTACAACACATAAGGCACCAGACGGCATCGTAGGTAATGAATGAAACTATTAAAATTGAACAACGTGCGTGATGCGCTTGCGAAAACCGCACTGAATTTGGTTCGCAAACGGCCCGAGACCGCTCGGCCGGGCGGTAGGCAATTATAGCGCGCAAGTACATAGAGTGACGGAGGCCTGGTAATAGTTGTTGTTGTCATTAATGCCTAAGTTATTAAGGGTAATCCTCTAAGGGCACTTTCCACTATTTATGGAAACGAACTATCTTCCGTAAACATCAAAAATTGGATCAGAATATGTATGAATCTGCCAGTTAGTTAGCCGGAACTTATCAGGTGGAGATCAAATTCAAAATACATATTCAAATTAGACTATTCAAACAATACCGCTGGAACCTTGAAAACTTGTAATTGGCCTTCTCTCACTATTGTTAAGCTATGTTACCTAGCTGTAAGTTTTATTAAGTAATAACATTAAATAAAGTATACTTAGTAGAACCTCGATTATCCGAACCCGCAATTATCCGAACGCTGACTTAGTTTATCTGAACACTCAATTATCGGAACATTGGCGAAAATTTGTTGCTGAAAACGCGTTGCAGCTGTTCGTCAATTAAAAATTGACAGTTTTATAAGAAATTTTAATAGGCTGTACAGTTTTTAGGTGAAAGGTGTTGTTTTTGTTTGATCTTGTCCCAAAAACCCACATTTCGATTATCTGAACTTTTGATTATCCGAACTAGTCTCGCTCCCAATTAGTTCTGTAAAAAGTAAAACTTAAACATTTAGTAAGTAGTAAACATAATATTACCTGCACAATACAGAACTGCTGCGGATCTTGGTACGACATGCCGTACTTGTCGAGCGTCTCCCGGAGGACGGTGGCAGCCGAGTCGTTCACCGACAGCAGTAACGTGACGTACGACACGTCGGGCCGCAGTATCGAGCCGTACACCCTAAGGGTACCACCTGAATACAGATCACACGTTATTAGATACTATTTTTCCACCACATAGGTAATGTTATTGGGTGGAAAACCGGTATCATTGGTCACCACTGCGGGTTGTTCGAAAGAGATACCGCGCCCCCGGAACGTAAAGGGCACAAGAAGGAACATGGATGAGTTTTAGTCAGAAAAGGTCTGACACTAAGGGCGGGTGAAATCATTTGATGATTGATGAAACATTGGTCACCAATCCCTATAGTTAATACCAGAGGTCCTCCGGTGTGTTGCCATCTCTGAGACACAGCTAACATGTCTTATGTGCCCATAATTACAAATGTACTCTTTATACCGGGACACAACACAGCTGCTTGGCAGCAGAAACAGATATACCGGTAATACTTCTCCGGACAAGCTTCTTCACAAAGAGCTCTGCCACTACTGACTTCTTGTCTGCTAGTATCCTAGTAACAACAAATTGCGATCACCATGGCAATCGCAGTTATTTCCTTTTCCAATTTCGCAGTATGTAAGTAGCGATCATTTATTGAAAAAATATTTTTTATCGCTTTTTATTTTAAGGCATTATTGGAACAAGTTTGACTCAATTCTGTGGTCACCTTTTAAGTTTTATAGTTAAACGAATTCTGGGAAAGTTAAATAAGACGTCTAAAGGTATTAGTGCAAAGTTAATGATATTAATTGAACGCGGCGCATCTTCTGTCTATTACTCTCGTGTCTGGTCTAAAGATGATTCATCAAACAACAAATTGTTACCATTAACTACTTACTACCGCGTGCTATTAACCGGGAGGCAGATGTTTATTAATAGTCTACGTCACCATCGCCAGAAGTTCAAATGTCAAGTTCACGATGTCAGCCTACGTCATTTCTTTTGAGTCGAATTAATGGATCTCTGCGTCTACTTATCTCAAATATGAAATATTCTTTTGAAGTAGCACATGTAAAAGTATCTCTATTGTGAAGGTAATCAGAATTCAAGAAGAGTGAACATCTTGCTGTTAAGACAACAACATTTGAAGCAACACATTTGTGTTCCGCAAACATTATACATTCTGGTACCGCATGAAGAAGAAAACGGTTAAAAGCATTACGACGAGCTTTCATACATTTTTTCATACATACGGAACACTTTCTTTTTCTTTTTTCTTTTTTTTTTTACCGATTGAAAATACTGGGTTTTTTTTTTTTAATTGGGACAAGCCCGCCACACTGTTCCCAAACCACTGCAACTTCTGTAAGCCAGAATCAACAGTGGCGACCACAAGAAAAGCGCCAAGGCAATGAAGCTCGACGAGTCCCAGAGAAGCGATTCAACTGTCTTGGATCCCGCAACGAAATTAATCAGAAAAGATTAGCGGAGGAGTAAGAAAAATATAATTTCCACTTCCCTCCAAACAAGCAGGAGACAGAACAGAATTAGGCCAATAGGCACAAAGGGATTATTTACAACTGGGAGAAGCCCAGATTGCCAAGCACCACGGATTGCAATTATCATTAACTTAATGGGTCCTAATGTGAACTGTTACATTTGATTCCAGTAATAGGTATGGCAAAAACGCTTGAACGCACGGAAATTAGTTCTAGTTTCTACAAGGTCCGCATAATAAACAACACCGGATATAGCCTGTACACTATCTAACATAATATTTCGCTCATTCTGCCAAAGAATACACTCCCATAAGATGTGATGAGCAGATTGTTCATATTCACAGTCAGATGTAGAACATTGACACAAAGGAGAGGCAACAAGCTTAAAAGAAAATAATTTACTCTTAAAGTTGCCATGACCTGTGAGAAATTGGGCAACACAGTGGTCCACCTCCAGCCATGTTCTGGCCAGCCGTTCGCGAACTGAAGGAAAGAACTGATGGAGGTGCCGGCCCTTGATGGAATTATCCCACCTACATTGCCATTCAGATAAAAGTTCCTCCCAGACATCAGTCTGCGGTTTAAATAATCTAGAGATCTTAGCACGGTCACGTTGAGTTAGAAAGTTTGCGTCCATGGTCTCTCGCGCGGAATAGTACATTGCAGCACGTCGCTGCACCTCGAGATCGACTGGAAGTACACCTGCAAGTACTGGTAGTGCTTCAGTACTAACGGTCCTATACGCTTTGCATAAAAATATTAAAGCTAACCGTTGGCTTTGAAGCAATTTACGTCGTACCGCCCCTATGGTGGCCCTATCGGCCCAAACAGGTGCACCGTAGCACATACAACCTAGGTAGGTAGCTGCATAAATAGTTTTCAAAGTTAAGAAAGACAGACCCCAAGTAGCTTTAGAAATTCTCGTTAGGGCATAAAAATTATTTTTAGCTTTTTCTCCGACTATGTTAATGTGGTCAATAAAAGAAAAGTTCTTTTCTAAGACCATACCAAGGTAGCATACGGATTGTTTTCGTTTGACGGGAACGTTATTAAATTTAATACTAGGCCAAGATTTAAGATCACCTTTTAACATAAGTTGATACGTTTTTTGCGGTGCAAAGGTTAAACGGTTCCGATCGCCCCACTGTGATATTAAACGTAGGCAGGTGTCAGCTAAATTCTCAAGTCCAGCCCGAGTACTCGACTGAATGAGCAGAAGGCCGTCGTCCGCGTAACCGGTTAAAGAACAGCCGCATGGTAGCGGAATTGCAAGAAAATCGTCAAAACCTAAATTCCATAGATAAGGACCGAGAACCGAACCTTGAGGACATCCCATGGTTAATGACTTCGATGCGGAATAGTGTCCTAGTTTGAGCTTCGCGGAGCCATTGAGAAAGTAAGAGGAAACAAGAGAATAGATGTTTTTATAGCAACCACGGGTTTTTATTTTAAGTAGTAGCATAGGCCACCATGCGTTATCAAAAGCCCCAGAAATATCGAGGAAGATCCCAAGTACATATTTATGTTCGGATGAGGTAACAGTTTCCCTTACAGAAAGTACCGCGTCGACGGTAGATTTACCTATTGTGAAACCGAATTGATTGCTGTGAAATTTCGGCCCGTCTGGCAGCAAGCGTGGAACGATAAGGCGCTCAAGCAGTTTCCCCAAAGATGGTAGTAGGGTTATGGGTCGATACGACTTTGGATCGTCCGGGGGCTTGTCGCCGCTTTTTGGAATTATTCGTATAAAGCCACGTCGCCAAATTTCAGGAAAAACGCCGTCCGCAATGCATCGGTTATACACTGTTAAAATTGCGTCACTCGCGGTTTTACACGCCTCTATAATCATTTTATTAGATATTTTATCTTCACCCGATGACTTATTGAGTGGTAGCCTCTTCACCACATTTAAGAACTCGTCAGTGGATGGTAAATCTGACGCTGGTGATTCAGGTGGCACAGCAGCCCACGCCCTGATCTGCTGGTGGTAATCGCTGTCGTTTACCGCTGAATCATCGGGTATAAGAGTATTGAGTAGTACTTCCGTTGTTTCCTCGATACCGGTAGTACGTTTATCATTTACTTTTATGTTTCCGATATATGCTAGATCGACCAATCTATTAGCCTTAAACTCGTGATACAAGGGAGACCATGGACCTTCTTTATCTAATTTTTCTACAATTTTACGCATTAAATTGCCCTTAGATTTTTCGACTGCTGCTCTGTAGCGCGATCTGGCAACTCTAAACGTATTTGAGGCAAGAGTAAGCAGGTCTCCGGTAACCTTACGCTTTTTAAGCTTATTAAACTGTCTACGCGCTCTGCGGTAACTTTTACGCTGTTCAACTAAATATTCACTCCACCAATCACATCTACGAATATTGGTCATAGATGCGCGACCAATGGCGATGTCAGCACAGTATATAAAAGTTTCTGACATAATCTCAGCACTTTCTTCAGCTGACAGCCCGTCGTGAGTGAAGTCTTTGGCGTGACAAGCAAAAAGCGAGCTAAAAAATTCCCAGTTCGCGCCTTTACATTTATATCTAAAACTACCCGTAACATGGGACGAACCTTGAGTAAACATAGGAACAAATTCGTACACGATCAGGCGATGATCACTACAAGATGCGTCCGGTAGGACACGCCACCTAACTAAGCGAACGTCTACACTAGAAAGTGTGACGTCAATACTAGATTCGCCCATTTGGCTGCAAAAAGTAGGTGGTGCGTCAGGGGTGTTATGGATAGATAGGTTCATTTCAGCAATAAAATCTTCAACAGCGCGTCGCCGTTCGGAATCCGTCCACCGAACCTTGCCATACCACAGGGACGATGACGCGTTTACGTCCGCGCCAACGATAACTTTGCAGCCCGCAAGCGACCGCAAGACGTGACGGAGGTTGTGTATATGAGGACCAACAGGGTCAGAATATTGAAAGTAACAGCTCACAACGTAAACTTTATAGGAAGCCGATGAGACCTCCGCAACGGCACAGTGAGGCGTCATGAGGTTACGCAAAGAAGTTACAGTAAAGTTAGCAGAACGCAGAAAATACTGGGTTACCAGGTTTTTGACATCTTTCCTGTAACACAAAGATGTTTGTCGAACTATACCTGAAACGATTTAGTTAGCCTTTAATGTTCCCACTGCAGAGAAACCAGCCTCTATGTTAGAGAGAGTGGGCTGTAAATATAGTCCACCATGTAGGTCCAGGGTCGTTGGTGGAGTCGCACATCTTGGAGTTATTGGTTCTAAGACATGTTGGTTTCTTTACAATGTTTTTACCGTATTGAAAGCACTTTTTTTTCGGTAGGGCTTCTCGCAGTTCAGCCTAGGTCGTAGTTTACTGCTTAACCGGGCTTTCCTGTGAATGCCTTACAATTAAGGCCTCCAGGCAGAGCATACAAAATGTTACCTAAACGTCTGCACGCTACGGGCACCCCCTGTGGGGTACAAACCTCGGCTTAGGGTGTCGCTGGGGGAGGGCCGCAAGGGGACAGGCTGGCCGGTAGTGGCGCATATAAATCATTGTATATGCTTATATTTTTTTAATTTTATTTTTTTGTTGTGCGTCGCTTTCGCGAGAATAAATGGTTTTTCTTTCTTTCTTTCTTTCTTTCTTTCTTTCTGGATCGAATTATTTGAAAGCACAGACGCTAAACTACTTCTTATTACCTGTGTCAGGTCCTCCATCCTTGGATTTGAACTGCTGCAGTTTGCGGCCGAGCTTCTGCTGGCGTCGGCGACGCATCACTGCCTCCGGGTTACTGATGCTGCGCATGAACGACGTCTCCGGAAGCTCTGTGTTACAAAGAATATTGTATTAATTATCGGATTACGACTGCTACGCTGGAGGTTAATTGTGTTCGATTCCCAGGTCGAGCAAAAAGTGTTTTTGGGTTTTTCTCAGAAATTCTCAGTAACAGCTCGGAGTTAGGATTTGTGCCAGGTTAATGGCAATAGGCTCGCCCCCTATTATGTGGGACCTAAACATACACGCAAACTGTGGGTGTACATTGGTACACCTCTGCCTAACCCTTCGGGGAATACAGGCATGATGGTATATAATAAATTCCCAGCGCACTGTCGACTGTTTATCGATTACCATGAAACATCTGTCAAAAAAGAAGTGAACTACATAGGTTTTCAACAACTTCTCGGCTATGTATAATACTTGGGGAATACAGGCGTGATAGGATGGTTGTCGAAATATACTTATTAACATGTATGCTATTCACATATCAAAACAGATAAGTGGTTCTCTAGTTATAAGTACTTTAAAGGATAAACAAAGATAGAACTTATGTATTCAAGGATTTTGCCAATGTCGGGCTCTTCAAAGACAAGACGATCTTACAATGCTTATCAGGCGCTTACTGACTAAAAGTTTCGTGATGACCCAGTGGTTAAGGCGCTCGCCTCTCATGCACGAGGTTGTGGGTTCGCAAACGGGCACGGGCAAGTACCAATATGACTTCTAATTCATATGTACTTTCTAAGTTTATCTAGGACGTATTGTTAAAATGAACCTCACCTCCGGACAAGATGATACAAATTAAGATTCGTTATAATAATATTAATTCATTGTTTAGCTGCTAGTCTTTTGTCTAATGAAACAAAGGAGATTTACAAATGCCTGTACCACCCGGTACAGGTATTTGTAAATCTCCTGTAAACGGTTAAACGTAGCAATACGCTATAGATAATATCGTTTTAATTAGTATTATTTATTTATTTATTTATTTTATTTTATAAAAGTAAGTAGGAATGGATGGATTAAACAATTACACATGCCTAAGCAGGAATCAAGTATTTACTTGTTGAATGTGTCACTGGCGTGTGGCGTGTATTGTCCTTGCAACACAAAAGAAACAAGTTGCCTTCAGACGTGTGTTGTAAACAAGTGAATCACAACTTTACTCTTAGTCTAAGTCTACGTTAATAAAAAATGACTATTTTATTGTTCACTTAAAACAGCTACTTACAATGTATATGTTTTCAGATTTGTATATACAGAGTGGTGCAATTTCAATGGACATAATAATTATGTCTGAATAGACAACAGTATAATTTATTATACTGTTGTCTATTCCGACCTACCACACACAAGAAAAACACGTCAGGCATAATTTTTTATAATAATGAATAGTATAATTCACACTGACCACATTTTATCGTTGAATGCAACCGTGTTTTTGTTGTGATATAGTTGTGGTTGTGGCACGTCTGAATAGACCCTTATATATTATAGTCATTTGTGACGCTACTAGCCCTTGATATTTTCGCTATCATAAACATTAAACTGATACAAAACATAAAATATCTTGACGAACCTATTCCGGCGCGTACTAAGCTTTGGCGTGACAATGAAGACAAGATATTATTTTAAAAATTTGGCACATTTGTTCAGACGCTGATATAGACTAACATATACGAAAACTGGGCAATTCTGGCAATATTACATACATACGGGTCGAATTGATAACCTCCTTTTTTTTGAAGTCGGTTAAAAAGAGGCAGTTAAATAAGCAATAATAACCTGTATAAAGTTTCTCGGCGACTGGTCTGTTTTCATCGTTGGTGTCGGATTTGAGTCTCGATAGTTTTTCTTTTTTCTTCAGTTCTTTCTTCTCTCGTTTCGAAAGTTTTCGTTTAAAGTTTTGATCTCCTTTGTCGTTCACCGCCGACAATGGGACCTGTGTGAACAAGAGAGGTTTATTAAAAGTCTAGCGGACCAGCTCTTGCTTCGCATAAGTGCGATCTGCTGATGTGGCGACATATCAAATCATCGAAATCTCTGTGGTATATAATATACGCTAAATAAATGTATCATACATACTCAACCCAAATATTAAAAAAACTGCGTTACGGTTTATTGTGCAGTTTAAAAGAACGAAGCTGCCAAACCTACTGGTAAAGAAAGTGATTCTTTTATTACAACTTTGTTTTGTTTTCTTTATGATTTCACTGAAATCCATACCGTTGCACTGATAATGATCAAACAAAAATAAGATAACTTAGCTAGCTTATCACAGTCTATTTCTACATATGAACAGCACAGGTCTCTTCACATGGAATGCTTTTATCCAAACTGATAAAAGCCTACATAAACCCAATAATACGGACACGGGGATCGAACTCAGAACAGGTCAGGGCCCCCTACCACCGTCTCTGAAAACAGTATGCGGGCGGTCCCCCCGGGCGCGGTATCTCTTTCGAACAACCCGCAGCACGAGCAACCATGCGTTCTAATGGTTTCGGCTTGGCGAACTTTTAGAGTAAAATATAAGCGGAAATCATCGTCGAGCTAAGATTAAGTACTTGCTCACTCACCTGTCGCCTACCCAAGTTGGTATTGGAACTACTGACTACCAACTAAATAATAAAATAACATGAAATATGGTTACCTCATTGTTGCTAAGGCACTTAAGTAAGAACCGGCCCTCCCTGTCATCGGCATGCCAGTTGAGCTGCACCAGTAAGGGCTTCTCGTGGGGCTCCAGCTTGCGCTCGTCGTCGGGCCCGTGCGTCTCCCACAGGGAGTACGAGCCAAGGGAGAGCATGCGCATGTCCGGACGGAACTTCTCGATTAACGTTTCTGTTGAACGAAGTTTTTATTAATAAATCTATTGACACAATATGGGACGCCGTGTATTGTAGATCTATATTTGATTGGTATTGTTTTCCATTTGGCAATAGGCTCGCCCCTATTACATGGAACCTGAACATACCGGCGAACTGTGAGTGTACGTGTACATTGGTACACCTCTGGCTTTTCCTTCGGGGAATACAGGCGTGATGGAATGTTATATTTTTACTACTTTTGTTTGTGTCCTAAAAAACATAACGCTTGCGTCTCCCACACTGGGCGTAGTCACTAAGGACACCATGTACCTAGTCATCTTATGCTAATTCATTTAACGACAGCGTAAGCGGTATGTCTTTTTCTTTACAGCTCTTTTCCGTTATCTCGTAAAGTTTATCGAGAAAAAAAGCTAAAATAATTAAAGAGACATAAGAATAAGCAAAACTTGGATAAGTAAGATCGAGCTGTCCACCCTTACAAAAGCTACATGTAGGTAGTCGATAGCCCGAAAATTTTCCAGCATAAAATCGTCTCCGTTCATATCAGTTGAGGAGTTGTCTGCGGAAACTTACATTCCTCAGAAGTAGGTTAGTAACGTACTCGCAAGTTGTTTATATTTTGTAATAGCAAGTTATGAACTCCGTTATCCGGTTGTACAGTCTCGTTAATTATCTAGTATGTCGGTATGTAAGGAGGTGACCAGTTGGCGGCACTCCACTCATCATAATTTACTGCCTTCTGATGACTTATATTTATATTCAAACAACTTTAATTATTTCTACATTCCTGAGGCTGGGAGTAAATTGCAGATTAGTACTACTTGTTTTCCTTAGATATTCTTATAAACAAAAACTTCAATAAATCACGAAGAAATAGTTTGCGGTTGCTCCATAAAATGTAAAATACGCGATAGCGTCGAGATAAGAATAGTAAAAAGAAATATAAATAAACAACACTTACGTTATTTTTATTTACTCTGATAAAAAAAGATTTAATGGCATGTGAAAGGCGGATAAAATATTCAAAGCATAATTTTTACTATACTTAAATACAGGCTGACTGATTAATATTTGTATACTTAATGTAACCCTAGTGAAAAATCTCTGTAAAATTACGTAGATAATGAAATCTTTACAAGAAATTGAAAGAAAATACCAAGAACAGGAAAGTCTCTGGAGAGAAATTTAATACAGTCTCCAACTTCAAAACTTTGGTCGTAAAATAACAAACTTTAAAATTAAGAAGTAAACACAACGAAAAGTTCCTCAACAAAAAAAAAAGAAAACTCCAGAAGCAACTTAATCATGAGATTTTCCTTAAAAATGCAATTAAGTGGAATCGTGTTTAGATCGTAAATGCACATTAGGTACCGTACAACTGAAATAAGGAGTGAGGTCTCACCTATGACATCGCTCACAGTGGCATCGGAGGCGACACGAATACATTTCGTTGCTATCTTTTGACCTGAATCTTGGAAATAGAACCGCATAACACCGTGGAACTCCAGATTCTGAAAAGAGGATTACAGAAAAATTGTTACAATTTCAAGTATTTATTTGCATTTCATATGTGTTAAGGATGTTACAATAGGCTTAATAAAATAAAGGTAATTCGGGGGGGGGGGGGGTATATAATTAGGTAGGTTGGGGGGGGGGGGGTAATTTGCGTTATACTAGAGAATTTCTCGTGTGTCGTAGGTGCGTTCACAAGCACAAATATTCAACCCCGGAAGTCGGAACATCTTATCTGTAGGTCATACAAATATTTGTGCTGTGAGGAATTGAACCCGCGATTATTTACATATTTTAAATTCAATTAAAAGTAATAAAATGGAAACAAAATTATCTCATTCGGTTCTTTGAACGATAAAATAGTTACACAGCGCCCGTTTTATCTGCGCAAAATATTTATCAAACATATTTGCATGACACACGCTTTGCAAAGTTAGAAACAAAGGCCGAGTTTAGCTTTGTTGTGTTAACTTTGCTCAGTATTTCTAATCTGTTAAACCAGATTAGAGGAAACTAAAGGATTAATAGTTTACAAGTAGAGATGCTGCCCAACTTATGAACAATGGACTAAACTATTTGGAATACACAGTTGCAGATGAAACTATTGAACTTCCTACGATACCGTTAATATTTAGTTTTTTATTTGCTTAATGTAATAATAAGTTTTAAAACATGTGAGAGTGATATAAACGAATTTAATTCTCAGCACACTAACAACATTGTTTTAAAGTTCACGAACACAAACATACAGAAAGCACCAGTGTTCTCGAGGTTTGCACATTTTTCAGACGCCAGTCTAAACAACTGTTACCTATGCAGTAATTAATCATGTACTTAAATCCCTTTAATAACTCGAGACCTGGCAATCGGCCAAGAAAACTAGGTTGGAAGAAATTCAGATTGGAGAGAGCAATATGCAGAGTGGTCATGATTCGAGAAATAGGTACTCGAAGAATTTATACTACGAGATTTTTTATTGTAAACTAGCGATCCGCACGTTCTTTGCATGGGTGCAATTTTCCGACGGAATTTCCAACCCATTTTTTTTTATACAAATAATATTGTTCTGACAATTATGAACCACCAAAAAAAAATAAGAAACCGGTCGAGCCGTTTTCAAGTGATGGCCTATCATACATGTGACATTGTTTTATTTATTTATAGATTGATAGACTACTCACTTTATGTAAAGCTATCTCAGTGTAATCTGTCAATAAAGGTGAATGTGTGAAGGCCTATTAATAGCTTTTCCGTGATGTCGATAAGTAGGATTCCTTCCGGGATTAGCGAGGATCAATTGTGTTTTGAATGACGTCACAAATACGATTACTTATATCCTGTGCGTGACACAACGTTTATGGAAGTTGTGAAAGACATTATTATAGGTATTTCTTCCTATTCCACGGTTTTATTGATCGTAGTATTTACCGTATTTACCACCAGAGAAGAGAGAATGCAATTATTCGCTTCTGTCTTTCATTATGGCATTATTGTGTGGAAAATGGTGACACAGAAGCCTGTGTTTTTTATTATTGTCTTATTACAAATAATGTTGATGTTTCAATCTAAGGTGCCTATTGATTTTAGTAAGATATTGATTAGAATATCTTATTAAAAATGATAGATATTTATCTATCTATCTATCTATCTATCTATCTAAAAACACCAACTTTTCTTTTAAATAAATATTTGCACGCTAAGGCGATATGATTTTTAGTCTGAAATTATATGTTGCATTGCATGCAAATAAATGTTTACTTTTTGGGGATTTTTTATTATACTTGACTTGCTTATCTTAAATTCTGAATCATATCAAAACACAATGATTGTCCTACTATAATTAGGTTACTATAATTAGGTATCATATTCATAATAGTATCATTCATAGTATTATTATAATATTAGATAGCGTGTGAAAACGTCATCATTGACTATTTAACACATTACCAAGTAGGCAACAACAGAACAGGGGGGCCCACAATGTCTTGAAACAGTATGATTTTAATATTATTATAACGCTTTGAATTTTAAAAGTGCGGCTCAATCAGTGAGGGTTGAAGAACCAACAGTGCGCAAGTCAAAGTTATATTAAATTTTGGGCCTACGAAACTTTCTGAGTTGATCTTAGTTCTTTATGGTCATCTTATACGTCGGCACATACATAAATGTACTCTCATGAGAGCAGCTAGTTGAGCCGTGACTAATCTCAAAACAAGGCTATGAGTAGAAATGAAAATAGGTATCATTGTTTATTAATAACATTGATGTTAATGTTAAAAGTTGTCGTTGCATTTTAATAAGTCGTAAGGTCAACTAGAAAAACAAAAGGCAAATAAGACCTTATAGTAGAAAGTGTTAGGGTGTATAATGCAATGTTACCTCATTGGGCTCACTGAGCGCGAACAGATCAAGGCGATTGGCGTTCCACTGCTGGATCATGTTGCGGAGCGCCTCTCGCTCCAGCATTCGCTTGTCCGCCGCGTCCATTGTGTCACCGCATTAGTCAGCCTGGAACGTTTGGAAAAAGAACATTAGGTTGTTTTAACAATTCATTACCGAAAAACTGAAATTAAATGATAAGGGAAAAAAATTATAAATGTATTGTTTACCAGATCGCTTTAAGTATTACTATTTGTCAAATGTCATTTCATACGTCTGTTAGTGTTCAGTTATGATTTCCGGGCAATTTAAATTGGTACGGTAGTCAGTTTGCTAAACCGCCTGTTTCCCTGACTGTACGCAGATCGAAAATAGACGTCGATGTCATCAGAACAGTCAAGTTAAGTGTGTCACTTGGTCATATCCATTTCTACGAATCCTTGAAGACTATTTTTCCTAATTTGCGGGCTATAAATAATTTGTCTTAATTAAACAAAATAAACACACTGTACAAGAATATGACATGTCATTAGGTGTACGGGTTGCAATAAAATATAACATAATTATTTTATTGAGTACAATAATTCTCACTCACACAACATCGTAAAATTAATTAGCATGACACAAACAATCAAGTTAACTACTATCACGTTCTGAATATCATAGCTCTCATTATGCGGCCTAATGTCATCATAATTTTTAATTACTCAAAGTTTATCACTCTGACCACAGTAACGACTTAATTTTAGGTTACCTACATTAGTACCCGGTATCTTAATTACAATTTTAATTCTAGCTAAATCGTGTCACACAGATATTGCTTTCAATTTATTTGATAAATAAAACACAAATACCATAACTGATCGGTAAGGCTCGACCGAGATGGGTTTTTCGTTCTCGGCCGAGACCGAGACCGAGACCGAGAATAAAATAATATCTCGGCCGAGACCGAGAGCCGAGACCGAGAATGGACAAACCGTGTTTTTTTTTTAATTCTGTTTAATTTTTTATTCGGTACTAACTGTTTAACAAAATTAACTGTTTTAATAATCAAAGTTAAATAACATTATAAGTATTATAACACAAAAAAAGCAATTTTTCGGCATTTTCGCCCTTTAAAGAGTGTCGTCTCTCGTCATACAATTGTCCAGCTTTGCTAAACAGTCGTTTACTTGCTACGCTAGTAGGCGGCGCAGATAAAAACTTATTTGCTGCAGGTCTAAGCACCTTATAAAGTGACGAAAACCAATACTCAAAAATATTTGCATTTCTTTGGCTCTCTAAGAAAGCTTTCTAGCGCTATTTCAATCACAGAGTTTGAACCGTATTCGTCATTGGTCATTGGCTCGTCTTCCAACTCTATGGAATCATGAGCTGTCCATAAGTTGGATTGATTTGTTGCAGCCATGTTTGCCGAGTTAGTTGAAGATGCCCACGTCATCTCACGAGAATCTGATCCCACATTTTCATTGAGAGTGAGAGTCTCGATAATATGAAGCTTGGCTGAATTAACAAGTTACAATCTCGGTCATGACCGAGAATTTCGGCTAAAATTAGCCGAGAACCGAGACAAATTTCTCGGTTGGATTTGTAGCCGAGAATGCCGAGACCGAGACCGAGACCGAGATCTCGGTCGAGTCACACTATAAAACCGATCAGTGATCGGTTTTATAGTGTCTTTAAAAAAGGAATGTCAACAATTAGCCGCACCCAAACAAGTCGTCCTTATCAATGTTTCTATAGAGATAATTTGTTAAATAAATAGCACCTTTGGAGATACTAGAACACTCGCACTATACCCGAAACAACCGCAAAATTTTCATCAGTGAAGCTATACGCTTTCTGAAAAGCACAATGATTCAGGTAATAGCGCAGTTCCGATCAAGCGTCATACTCTTTCCGCTGTTTTGATTGATGTAACGTTTTATTGTAACAATCTTACGTACACAATGCGCGCCCACTGGTTCGGTAACGCATTTCGTTAACGTATAGTAAACATTAGTATTGAATCAAACAAACGCAGTGACTATGGTAACCATTCAATGGTGATCATGAATCTAGGTCATGCGGCTAAGGTTGCCAGGTAACTTTCTACTACGAAAAGATATCGCATTAATAAGCGATAAGTTTTAATTAAATCTACGTCTCGCCGAAATCTAATAATGCATTTCGTATTATTTAGAGTTTCAATGAAAAATGTAGCCGTTGTGGGCGGTTTCTGGCATTCATCATGTGCCGGTGTACATGCACGCATCACTGTAGGTATTTATATCGTAAACATATGGCCCGGGCGGTCATGAAACGACCGACCACCAATGCCCGTAAATTTTCTCTCTCCTAAAAAGGTAAGCAAACGTGTGATTTTAAACAAACAACCTGTAGGTCAAACGATTTTACCAATACTATTTTGATCATTTGCGCAAGCCACCATAGCATTGCTTGTGTTCGCTTGGTATGCGAGAATATGTTATGAATGAGAAAGAATTTTGAGTAAAATCACTTTCTCTGTTTATTTTATTAATTTTATGGTTTTGGTATTCAATAAAAGCTTTACTACCACAGAAATATATCTGTGTTTACTACAGTTCTTCTACTACAATTAATACTGATAGACTGCATGGACAGTTGGCTCCCGTAGTAAACAATTGAAAATTTTGGGTACCTAAGCTAATTTAATTGCTACGATGATTTGTATTGTATTGTGCATGTAATTGTACAATATAATGTAATACGTTTTTTTAAAAGAGTATGTAGAGTATGTAGAGTGTGGAGTTTCTTGCCCGTTCTTCTCCATACGAAACTACCTTTTGGAATGGGCAAATAAATTCTTGTTTTAATTTTTTTTTTTTGACGTTCAAAAGTGCCTTTTATTTGTCTAATTGAAATAAATGGTTTGACTTTAACTTTGTATAAAAGCTAGGTTCCTAGGGCTGCCATTAGGTACCTACCTATAATGATAAACGAGACCTTTATCATATTCCGTCACGAAAATAAAATCTTTTAAAGCCATATGTTTGGATAAACGAGACGGTAGTTAAAAATGCGGTAAAATGGTAACTATGTGACTTTAGCTGGTCTTTTTCAAACACATTCCTAAATATTTAATCAACGTTTTAAACAATGAAGTATAGGTATGGCCACACCCTGCCTTAGCAGCTGACAATTGGCCCTACCCTGCCAAAGGTCAGTATAATAAATTAGTTTCAATTGGATGGGAAAAACGAAATGACAGTGCAGTGATTAACAGGTATTATCTAGTTTTTCAATAAAACACGTGAACACTAGGCATTTAAAAGTCTGAATAAAAATAGATTCTGGCAACCCTACAATAGAACTAACAACGTAACCGGTGTTCGTTTAAGTTTAGAATTACACAGAAACATGTTCCTATTTCATCTCAGTTTTCATCTGAACTAGTTTATTAGTGTTAACTGTCAGAAACCGAAACAGCCGTCAACGTTGTTATGGTTCGGCCCGCTTCCGCTTCGGCTGAATGCAACGTACGCGGTACTACACTTGGCCAGAGCGAGGAACTGCTAGCCATTCAAAACAGGAGTCCAATCGCGCTATTTTTTTTTCAACGAAATCGCAACTGAACCGCTACCATATCACAACTTTTTGACCGTTTCGTATCGCGCTAAAAATTTGACAGCGCGTTGAGACGCAACGCGATCGTAACTGGAACGTTACTGTTGTCAAATGAAAAGTTGATGGGACGCTACTTTTTTTGGATCGTTGGTGAATCGTTGGATTGTTTTGTCTTTGTTGTGAAGTGCTTCCCAGTGAAAATCTTGAAAAATACAGCATTACCATGTACGGCTACATAGATTTATTGGAGAAATCTCATGAATACGATGTAGCGGTGGCTCGGGCCGAAACCAAAAGGAAAAACTTAAAAGCTAGACTTAAGTTTGACTCTTACAGTGATCGTCAGTTTGTGAAGAGATATAGACTCATGAAAGAATTAACCCGTGAATTAATTTGCAAGTTGACTCCTCACATGCCACCCGTTCTCCGTTCAGATGCTTTGGATGTTGAAACCAAGGTAAGGAGCGTTAGGGCAGATGTGATGATTCCTCTGTAAAGTGATCAACAGCATTAAAGCCTTTACTACTTTTTTCTTGTATAAAAATAACCACAAATCAGCCAACTAATAATGTTAAAACTATGTGTGCATAGGTAAATCAATAGATAACCTGTGTATATAATATTTACAACTATTTTCAGTTTCTACCATAAGTTCAAAATACCAGCGCTGGGTTGTATTGATTCCCATCAATACAACTCAGCGCTGGTATTTGCCCATGTGGCAAGTGTATGTCCTGCTAAACATGAAGAACGTTTTTTTAATAGAAAAGGATACCATTAGTTAAATGTTATGATAGAGAGTATTTCTATTGTTATAATTTTATTCTTTCCTGTCAGTGCTAGTTCATATCATTATTTTTTTTCAGATATGTGATTCTAATTTAAATATATTGTGTGTGGATGCAAGTTACCCTGGGTCCACACATGATAGTGTTGTTTGGCCCACCATCCGTTGAATGGTTATATAGAGAGACTCCACATTAATGACGGAGAAGATTTGCATCTCTGGGTATGTTTAAATTGATTATAATTTATGTTCCAATCTTCTGATACACGTGTAAGAGGTTTTAATACTTTTTTGGTTATTGCAGGAGACTCAGGGTACCCTTTGAGACCGACAATGATGACACCCAACTCAGAACCAAGGCCAGGCACTCCAGAACAATATTACCAAGGCCTGCACTTGACCGCCAGAAATGTTGTTGAACGCTGTATAGATGTTTTAAAAGCTTGCTTTTTAGGTATACCTTGAATATACCAGCACTATTGTTATATTGGTTGATATGATAACTAATGTGATATAATAAAAGAATTTGTCTTTGCAGGTGCCTATTGGTTGATAGAAAGCTGCATTACACTCCAGTAACTGCTGCAAGAATAGTGAATGCATGCTGTGTTCTGCATAATATAGCACACAGGGCTCGCATCCTCGCTGTTGATTTTGAACCTGACCAAAAATACTGTATAATATATTGTTTTAGTTTCTTTTGAAACTTTATGAATAAAGGCTATTTCTATTTTTAACGCATTGTTATTTTAATTAATCAAGCAAATTATGTTAAAATGTAGATTTATCACATAATATAGTTTTATTAAGGTACAAATGATGGTGGCAAAAGCAACCTACCCTAGGCAAAAGGGGGTTAGGGGCTACTGCCAAATTTCAAATTAAGGAGAACCAAACAAAATTAATTTATTACCTATATAATTCTATTTATTAAAGTACAATTAGGAACAGAATACTAAATAATAACTAACAGAGATCTCTTAATCTGGGTGGTGATGTTGTTGGCCATACTGAAACAAAACATAAGTGATATGATGTTACTGACAAATGATGCTTAGTATTTGTGCTTATAAAAGTATATTTCTACATTTTTGTTCTTTCCCTGTTCGGGCAGGCCCTTTCAACATTTAGAATTGTGGCACACTGATTCCGTAAGCGAGCCGCAACTTGACGAGCCTCTTTAGACCTAACTCGTCCAAGAGCAAGGTCTCGATGCTGCTCTAAGAATTGCACCATCAGCTCCATTTGCCGGACTGTCGTGCCGTCGTGTATGATTGGTTTATGAAACAATCACGACTCCTAATTAAATAATAACAACGAATGAATGCGGCTGCCCAAAGAGTATAATATAACTTTGAATGTTTATTTACGTTTAAAACTTGCTTATCTTTTCAAATGTTCAAGTACATACCGCGCTTTCAGCTGTCAAAACTAGAGGTGCACACGTCAAAATTTATTACTAAACGCTCCGATATACACAAACTAAAAGAACATCACTAACGATTGACGTAGCGCAACGTTCCAACTTCTATTAGCATTTGAACTTTAACGCAATACCAAAATCAGAACAGCTGAATCGAAACCTAACCGTTGTCGCAATTGAACCGTAACGTTACCATACACGTTTGCAGATGTTCGAAATTAGCGCGATTGCCCTCCAGATCGTTGACTTTAAAAAAAATAAACACGCATCGACAACTGTTACAACGTATTACTAACTATCCAAGTATTTTTAACCTGGTTCTACAACTAAAATACACATTTCTGCGTATGCATAGACATCTCATTTCAAATATCATACGAAAAGAAGCGTTTGTTCTTTTGTTACTTTGTTAACTTAGTACGAATTGACTGTCATAAACACAGTAGACGTCTATGGTGCCGGAACTTCACGCTTGGACGCCGACCTTGCCTCTTCCTGCGGCTCACCAGGAGGTGATCTGCCGAATTGGTCGTCATACGACACAGCACTAGGGTTATTGACACGGTTAGGTTCTAAAATATTCATCAAATATGTACAAACATGAATAGGTTCACTTTATATTCTAGACTTTGCATAATATTTGAACAAAATAATTATGCACTATAAACAAAACCCATAAATAATAATACTAACATTGTTCCAGGAAGTTAACAACACATAACAATGTGGTATGAGAATCTGCAAGAACGCAGCACACCAGCGTAATTTATGAGTAAACATAAACATTCTAGTTTTCATTGAACAGGTTAATTCTGTTTAAGTGCAGCGTGGGAACGCTTGGAGTTAAAAAAATAAAACGGGTGCAAAAACCATGGGCATATCGACCCCCGCGGCAAGTGCATAGGGGCGGAACAAGTGGACCTATCCGCGACGCGACAACACGTATTCGTGAAGCACCGTTGTACACTTGCCCACCCTAACGGTAATCAAGTATGTATTTTGGTATTCCGTTTTATTATTTTTAAGATTAAACTGCTGTTTATGAGTAAATCAAATCTAAATGTGTCAGGTATTCGGTGGATAAGCATTAACACTTTCTGTTTTTTTAATACATATAATTACCTAACAGTAATCTGTCAAGCCTCATCAGCGTCGCTATCTAAAATAAAGTCTGTAACAATCAGCATTATTCTTATGATGCATGTTTTCTCTAGCGGTAAATACAGCATTTGACAAAATGAGGATGCGCTATCAGTGTAATTGCGTGCGCAGAGTAACTCCGATTACGGGAATCGTGAAACTCGAGTGTCTGCGACTCGCTGATGATCGCGACGTTGAACGAGCAGGCCTGAGAACTTGGCCCGCTTATGTGAATGCTCCCATGTCTGTTATGTAATGCGACAGTACTGTTACTCTGTCACGCAACAATACTAATTGACGGCGATTTAAGTTCATCTTCACATTCTGTCACATATGCTCGTTTTAGTGTGCCCAGAGACGTCACGCGACGCTCCATATCTTGAACAGCAAAACATTTCAAAACCGGCTTTTGTATCATCGCTGCCCTCGTTGCAAATGGACGACGAGTTTTTCGATCAACCAAGAGTGACTGATGTGAAGCCCGAAGCCGCTAGTTTCTTAAATAACGCGTTTTACTTAAATGTGTCAGAGAGCAAACGAGCAACGATCACTTGATTGAAAAGATTTTCAGAAAATTTTTGGTAGGTCTATATTTTAATTCAGTTTTCTCTGTCCCCGCGCTGTAATTGGAAAATCCCTTTTATGACTCAGAAACAAACAAAAAAATATTCTTTCATTCTATCCATTAAAAGCTATTTAAGAAGCAATTTAATACTTGATGCTCTAATCAACTCTAATGCAATAGTGCAACCATTTTAAAGAAATACCGTTTTGGATTTTATTATGATGAGCTCACCCAAATCTATTAGGTGAACCTTAAATTCAAACGGTTTCTAAAATAGCTACATAAAAAAATACTAGAAAAAGGATTGCATGGTATTGTATTAAATAAAACGGAATGCAAAAGTACCAAGCTAAGGCATTAGTATGACTCACATAAAAGGCACGCGAGACTCGTCAAGTACCTACCGGCGAGTAGAGCCGAGTCGCTAAGCTCTACCCCGAAGACCTTCTAACCAAGGGTTATTTATCACACAACTTAAACAAACTGTTAGCATTTAAAACTAAAATACGATTAGTACCTACTTAATTGGCTCTCAGAAAAAGTTGGAATATTTTTAAATGTAGAGTTCGTGAGGTTAAAGCTCTTGTGCAATAATATTGGGCATTGACTGACGTTGCGTTGAGCGTGTAAGTACACCTGCACCATACACCAACATTCCTTAATAATATCGAGACGTGACTTAATTATAGAGTCGAGTTACAACTATGTGGGTTATCGTACGATACATGTAGATGTATATTGTTATTTTTATAAATACATGCTTTAGCTAAAGTTGTTCAAAATGGTGCTACTGAAAGCGGAACTTAAAGCTCTTGCGAAATTTTAGCGTTAATTTATGATGATGATGTTAATTAAGTTTTTTATTAAAATTATAAAAAACTTTTTCTCTTTCCCACACCGCGGGCACAAGTCTCTTTTACTAATTGATAGCAATACCCGCAGTACATAATTGGAAAAGTAATAAATTTCATATACGATGCAAATGAAAGTCCACCTAAAGGTATTTAATCTTTATATTCTACAGGTACATAAAATATTTAAAACAACGCGTAGCCCGAACCATTGGAGATAGAAACATGAAAGTCGAAATATTATGTTTCTTAAAGATTCTACTAAGCTGTAGTAAGACGAAGTCTCTTTATCTGCAATGGGTATTGTATTTAGTATTCAGTATAGAACTCACAAACACAACAACTGTACTTACGATTAAATTATCCAAAAGTCGTGCGAAGTTACAGAAAATCTAAAATAAGTAAGTACCTTCTAAACACAAATGCATTTTAACTCAAAATGGTTCTATTTTTGGGAAAAAATCATGTTATGGCTTACAATGTAAGTACAGGGCCTAGCCATACAGTTACGTAACCAATAATGGAAAGTAATGGAGAATGGTCATGGTAAAAAAATACACAAAATTACTAGGAAGTATCAAATAACGAAGTATTTGGTGTCATTGGCGAAGTGATAGTAGGGCAATACTACGGAGAGTGCGACAGAGAGAGGGCTCGTCAGCAATGCTGGCATGCAACGAGACGGTCTCTGTCGCCACGTCCACGCCAGCCATCGTTGAGGAGAAAGAAAAGTGTGACGCCACGGACTTCATCGGCATTCGCGCTCCGACAAAATGACCGTGACCGGACGACACGTTCGCTCTCGACGAAAACGGGATCGCCGAGCATGCGATTAAGATATCGATGTTTAGTGAAACGTTACCGTAACTAGTTGTTCGCTTAATGTCAGTTCCGGTAAGTATACAAAGCCAGTTGACATGTATACTTATAGCTATATCGACCTCTGGTACGTGCATGGGGTCGGTGGAGCCTGGCACCGAGTGTGCTTTGTAAAGGGAACCGATTCACCTCACGCAGGCTCTCCGCAATAGCGAACCTGACACGAAAAATGTCATGTAGCCCCAATTTTATTGGCATCGCTCTATCTACACTAAGTACAGCGCTGACGGGACACACGAAAGTTATTTTTCAAATATCTGAATTGGATTGCAGTTGCAGGTAGAGATTTAATTATGATTTCATAACAGTCGAAAAGGTAAACCGATTTAAAAGATAATCTTAAACAATGCAACAGTTGCGCCATTGATGTTCAGACAAAGCGAGATGCCATTACAAGCTATTGTTTACTAAATCAGTTTTGCAAGTCAATAGTACCAATTCAGTGTTAAATGTACGTATAATTTGGGTATTTGTAACGTTAAAACATCTCCTATGTAGCACAGTACTGACATAATATAACGTTTGTTTCAGTGAAATGTGTGCTAAATTAAGAACTGTTGCAATAAAACTCGAAGATCGATACGATACCGGCCACGACTTACTATTATTACCTACCTTAAACATTCTTTATTCGGAATGGGCATTCTCAGGCTCCTATGAAAGGTTAAATACAACTTGCAGTAAGCTAATGTGGTACTTTTCATGACTTTAGCTGCATAACAGACATTATACAAACATGGGGATTCCACGATAATTTAGAAAATGACTATACAGTTAAAATAGGTGTTCGGCGCAGTTAAGAAAACTCGAATTGAATATTAGAAAGCTTGAAACTGTTGTTAAGATAATTTTCTTCATTTTCATGCACAAATAAAAAAAACACATGTGTTTTCTATTTCTACCAGTTGAACGGATCTAAAGCAGCGGTTCAGTGAGAGTGTGTAAAGCGGTCAGGCTGCGTGAGCCAGGCGCGTTCCACTTGCAACCTAATTAAATTAGAAGCAATCGGCTCTGCTGCTGACGCCGTGCTGCGCCAATCCTAGTGCGGAGCCGCCCCCCTTGTTCGTGCGCCCTAAGGTCATTGTTCCTCCCACACGACGCACCAATATATAATTAACTAACGTGCAAGATAATAAGACGCATATTTTCCATTCATTATTCAAACGTGCATCATGAAGAATCCATAGAAGATTTCTAAAGACCCTGGAATATCTCTGGTAACCGAATGAGTCATTTAACTATACCTTTATCACCAGCAAGTACCAACCCAGTCGCGAAACTGTAACCGCAAGCGGGTGCAAGTCGCACACAAACATCCGCATTAAGCCGACCGTAGTCTTCGTCGGTCACTTTCCGGCGTCATACGTCAGTCAGAGCGTAACCTTTGCAGCACAGAATGCAACATGATCCGAAGGAACAAACGAAAGCCTCTATGGCGTACGGTGAAAAAAAAAAACTGGTTCTGAGTAGTTAAATGACGTTTATTGCGAGAAGTAGACGTGAAAGTTTGAACCGAGCTTAGAAAACTGGCTACTTCATTGGTGACCAACATAAGATCTAAGAGATGATAGTTGCATTTAAGTTGTCTATCACATATTCACATCACATCTTGAACCTTAGGAAGTAAAAGTTTCCTATATCCTTGCTCAAAAATTAAAATGGGAACATTCTTAGCGACCACAGAAATATACAGTTAGCGACTAATACCAAAATGAATATTTTCTGGTTTTAGTGTGAATAATGTCGTCGTTTACGACTAATATTTTGCTTTTAAGAAAGAAGAAATTTAAATTTCGGACCGGATGCAATGAAAGTTGTAAACAAACCGATCCTAAATATATTCACCAACTGGAGCAAATGTATGCTTATGCTTAGGTACTTTGTTTACACGTGTAGATCTCAGTAAGTTATGAAGGGTCTATTAGTCAGTGTTGAAATTAGCGGAAACTCGTAACTTTAGAGAGTGAAACTAAAACAATTTGCATATTTTGGTATCAATGAAAACATTTGCTGATTTGCTTTATGATGGACCAAAATATCGTATGTCGAACATTAGCATTAAATAAAAAGATTTTAGAGAAGTATCACAGCATTATTATGCACATACGGAGTTCTAAACATGGCGTGTGTGTAAAGGGGTTTAGTTGCGCTAGCACAACACGGTTTAAATGTTTGAAGCGAGACAGCAAGGCTCCGGGGCGGGCGCAGCGGCGCATTTACTGCGTTGATATAGCGGCCCTTGTGGTGAAAACCGCCAGGAGAACGTATAAAGAAGCAATCAGCGAGAGAAAAGCGCACACAAACTGAGACGGAGGCCCAAGTAGCACCTTAATGGAATACTTAAAAATTCAGGACGTGGACCATAGCTGTGACCTACTGACGAACGCAATGGTATTTAACATAGCTGGTTAACGCTTTCTATCTACAGAATGCAGTACAAGCAATATGTGGTGAAGACCACATAGTGAAACAGGTGAAACTTACTTCGATACAATGCGCTCGTTAGACGATTGGCTGGACAGCAAGTTGGCTAGAATAATCTACGTCATGCTATCTGAAACAAAAGAGCCAGTTGAAAATTGTGTTTCATTTGACAAAATGATACAAGTGCAACGAGGCCATCCATCCATCAGCACAGTTACGATATCAATTGCCACAATTGTGAAGCGAAACCAAAATAATAGCGCGACATTCACAATATCATAGAGCGACAACATGACGACAACTCATAATTACAATCCATTGCGCAAATAAAAATGCGAATTCGGTTTGTACAAAGTGATATTAATAAGGTATACTTTAGGTCTTCGTTGTACCTACCATAAAGAAAAAAATATATTTAACGTGGCAGAAAACTGCTTTTGGAACATTTTGAAATCACACCAAGGTGACTTCGTCACATTTGATTTGCTTTGTGATAAAAAAAAACATTTTTATTTAAAATAGGTACCTACTTACATAAAAATGTGTAAACAATAATAATATTGTCTTCACATGGAAGGGTCAATTTATTTTTAACCCCCGACGCAAAAAGAGGGGTGTTATAAGTTTGACGTGTCTGTCTGTCTGTGGCATCATAGCTGCCGAACGGATGAACCGATTTCAATTTAGTTTTTTTTGTATTAAAGGTAACTTACGTACGAGTGTTCTTAGACATGTTTGATGAAAATAGGTTGGGCCGTTTAAAAGTTGTGGTGATTAGTAGTGGTGAAAGTAGGGAAGAAAAACCGAATGTCTGTAAATATACTCGAGTGGGGTCTCAAACTTAATAAAATCGACATTATAATAAGTAGGTACCTATAAAAAGCATAAAATAAAAAATTAAATTAAAAATTTAAAAAACCCCCAACACAAAAACCTAAGTTCCCTTTAAAAAGTAAAAAAATAACAAAAAAAATACGTCACGTTGGGGGACCGATGTTGCATTTAGGATACGATCGTCCCGAGCGGTCCCCCAACGTGACGTATTTTTTTTGTTATTTTTTTACTTTTTAAAGGGAACTTAGGTTTTTGTGTTGGGGGTTTTTTGAACTTTTTCAATGCAATTTCTTATTTTTTCCACCCTGCAACTGCATGGCCAATTTCGGAGTTAAAAAGGTGTAGGTACCAAATCCGAAGGATTACCTCAAGTAGCTACAATAAATGTACTTAATAAAAAAAAAGTGGCCGAAGTTGACTCAACACGGAAACGTTGACTCACAAAGATTCCTTCCCTTTACCTTTAGTGCTTTAAGCATGATCAAATTATTTAATAATTTAGGACTCATTTATTATAATGGAAACGCTGAAAAAAGACTAAATGATATCGCAAACTCTTATTTTTTATAAAGCTGTATCGACATTCGTACCTACCTACCTGAATTCGTTCGCAATGATTGTGTTCAACACGGAGCTACACAGCGCGTGCATCAGTGAGTCATTGAGGCAACGACCGGGTGGTATAGACACAGAATGGTTCATCCATTCTTCACTAACTAAATACTTAGATAGAAGAGCTTACACACCAGCATGACCCTTTGAAGATTGCCAAAAAACTTTCTTTGTATTGCACAATCAACCATTCTTTACGTACTTTAGTAAGTAGTACCTTACGCAACCGAAACTTTTAAAGATGAAGAATTTCTGCATTTATTATAATAACGTGATGGCATTACATCGAAGGTTGTGTCACAAGTACTTACGTACCGACCGCATAAACCCATACAAAGCTAATTAGAATGGAAGTCTCGTATGCAAAGCATTATAGTCAATAGGTACTCGACACTCGTGGTCGAGTATGGTAAATGCGGCATAGGCCTGCGTACAATCACGGCACGTGTCACGATTGTTCACCAGAAACCGATCATCATATCCCCAAGGAAAAATTGATATTTAAGTATGTAATACACACAGGAACGTCAGGTAGGCACTAAACATTGCTACGGTATTGTCACGGTAATATAAAAAAACGGTAATTTAAAAAAGTAAAAAACCCGACTGCTATTCTTTAAAAATCCCTAAAACAAGATAAATTGTAGCAGTCGGGACCCATTCTAGAAATGGAGGATTAGTGAATTGAGATCGCATACCTATATTACATTGCAGATGGTCCCGAATGGGTCCCGACTGCTACAATTTATCTTGTTTTAGGGATTTTTAAAGAATAGCAGTCGGGTTTTTTACTTTTTTAAATTACCGTTTTTTATTTTTTATTTTTTTAGTCTTAAAAAAGAAATTAATATACCCAGTATCACTCTTACAGTAAATACGAATCTACGGACACCTCTCAAGCTAAAATCCATCGAGCCGTTCAGCCTGCAGAGCGAGCCAAACATTTGAATTTGGCGCCAAAAATCCGCCATTTTGTTTTTTTATTTTTTATATACCCAGTGTCACTCTCACAGTAAATACGAATCTAACGACACCTCTCAAGCTAAAATCCATCGAGCCGTTCAGCCTGCAGAGCGTGCCAAACAATTATACATACATACATACATACATACATACATACATACAAACATACCCTCGAAAAACATAACCCTCCTTCTGTCGCAGTCGGGTAATAATACAGTAGGTAGTGTAACTCGGCCGCATGATAGAAATAAATGCCTACAGCCGCGCGGTACGTAAACATGCGTTAGGGCTACCCGTCTCCAGCATTTTAATTACATTTGCCTACTTTCTGTTTCTATTTAGTTTTGTGATTGTAAATATCCTTTTTATATAAATAAATGAAATACTTTGTATATTGAATAGGAAGTGTTCAATAAAAATGCGTGTTGTTTTTTGATTGGTAGATTTAATTAAAAAAACATGTTTTTGTTTGAAAAACAAATAGGGCTTATAAATTTGCGACCGAAAAATATTTGCGCCTCGACTGAGTCGTACGAAATGCTTTATTGTTAAACTAGCTTTTGCCCGCGGCTTCGCTCGCGTTAAGAAGTATTATTATTAATTAGGTATTTCGTTCCATTAGGTACTGATAGGTTCAAACTAATATGTTTACATCCTCCATCATCCCTTATTTTAACCCTATGGGGGTTCAATTTATCAAAATCCTATTTAAGCGGACGTCTTCATCATAGTAGCTCCAATCTTTAATTTCAGTTCAATCAGTCGAAAATCTAAGAAGATTTATACAAACTTTCATCCCCTATTTTATACCCTTAGGGGTGAAATTTATCAAAATCCTTTCTTAGGGGATGCCTACGTCATAGTAGCTTTAAGCATGCAAAGTTTCAGCTCGATCGGTTTAAAATTGACAAAGTTTCATACAAACTTTCATCCCCTATTTTATCCCCTTGGGGGTAGAATTGATGAAAATCCTTTCTTAGCGGATGCCTATGTCATAACATCTACCTGCATGCCAAATTTCAGCCCGATCCGTCCAGTGGTTTGGGCTGTGCGTTGATAGATCACTATCTCAGTCAGTCAGTCAGTTACCTTTGAATTATATATATTTAGATTTATCCCCTTGGGGGTAGAATTGATGAAAATCCTTTCTTAGCGGATGCCTATGTCATAACATCTACCTGCATGCCAAATTTCAGCCCGATCCGTCCTGTGGTTTGGGCTGTGCGTTGATAGATCACTATCTCAGTCAGTCAGTCAGTCACCTTTGAATTATATATATTTAGATTTTAAAGTATAATTTAAAACAAACTTATGTCTGGATGCGTTATTGACGAATTCATACAACCAAAAACAGCACAATATTTCCTACTCGTCATATTTAACTGATTTTTAGAGAAAAAATCGCGCGGTTATTGTTAAAAAAACCACACACCGTCCGTTCGACACTGCGGTACAGCCGTGACTGTTTGCACCCGGCGCGCACCCCAGAGCGAGGCGCGTAGGTATAGCTCGCGTTTCGTCCGTTTGTATGAAGTTGGAGTACTGTATTATTATATTACCGTGGTATTGTTGTTGATTCATTCTAAATACAATAGTTTCGATAAATAAGCGAACAAATTTTTACTGGGTAATGCATAAATCAAGAGCAACCTATACATATATATAGTGCAGTTTACTTAAAAATATGCTTGAAATGGACTGAATATAGCGTGTCGAGTTTTGAGATGGCGTTTTGATAAAGTATTGCATGGTACATAAAGAGCAAATATTAAGGATATCCTATTCAATAAAAAAACAAAGGTTGCTGATGGCTTTATACCTCAGGGGTTGGAGACATTGCTCCTCATGTTATCAGAGGATATCTGTCTATATCCTCTGATAACATGAGGGTTTCAGCTCTTATTGTGTTGTTCAATCTGCACTTCAAAAACAGCATGAAGCTTTAAAAGGAAATCAACTTTATTCAAATTAGCCTTAATTTGATATTATGATGTGTAAAAGGTAGTTTTCGATTCTTGTAGTGTAAATGCCTTAAGCCATATTTTAGTGATACATGGATTATTCTAATCTACAATGTATCTGATTGGTTTCATCTAGTTTTTCTTAGCAAATGATTGTTGTTTAAAGACTAAGGAATATTTATTAGAGTAAAAAAAGGCATAAAATTAAACCCTATAATATGAAAGCTGTACAGGAGGACCTCGATTATCCGAACCCTCAATTATCCGAAAGCTGAATCACTTTATCCGAACCCTCAATTATCCGAACACAGGCGACAATTTGTTGCCGAAAACGCGGTGTCAATTAAAAATTGACTATTTTACAAGGAAAGCATTTGACTTTTTCAGGGGTTTTATATTTCAATGTTAATATGTATGTCAAATTTTATTAGACTGTACAGTTTTTTGGTGAAAAACTTTATTGGTTTTGTTTGATCTTGGCCCAAAAAGCCCACATTTCAATTATTTGAACTTTTGATTATCCAAACTAGTCCCGGTCCCAATTAGTTCGGATAATCGAGGTTCTACTGTATATTTATTTATAGATCTGAAAAAAATCCCTTCGAACCAGTTATCCCAATGTTTTTACCTAAATAGTAATTATAAATCTCCACCAGTTGAATGAGTGTTGAATTAGTTTGCAAATTAAAGTCGGACAACTGTATAATGAGGAAGAAAAGGTTTATTATCTTATGATAATCTGTGTTTTTATGATACAGATGCAATTGTGGGACATTCAGATAAGTTATTTCTCTGGCAAAACTTGAATAACACACAACGGTGGATGTATATTGGTACACCTCTGCCTAACCTTTTGGCGAGAAAGATAACATAAAAAAAGATTTATTATTGTACATATTTTGACTATTGAAATAATTATCTTTCAAAAAATACTTGATAGCTTTAAAAGGCAATGTTTATTCTTGTTATTTCACAACTCGATTTGCACTGACTTCTCTTTTAAAGTTCAGAACAACAGTTACTCTACCCCTATCGAAAAATAGCACAATATGGAGTACTTACTGTATATCATTGCCATATTATATTCAGTCAGACAATAATTGTGTAAATTCAGTAATAAAGTTAACTCTTTGCCACTGGGGTGTAGTAGAATCAATGGGTGAATCAATAAACATTCCTTTGAAAATATAATAATAGTCACCAGACCTACGCCATTTTAGCATGGCTGAAATTTTGGGAATGGATATTATAGTATTAACGTGTAGTAAAAAAAACTATATCTAAGCTTTTTTATCTATAAGTATGATGTTCATAGCAAACAAATAATTATTAAATTTTTTATGAAAATATTGATTAATAACAATATTTATTCGCCCCTAAGACGGCCCACTGACCAAATTTGTTTCTTTGCTATCACTTTCATTTGCCATTAGAATTAAATAAACAAACTTTTGATAAACTTCACCGAATACAAACAATAAAGTTTGATGGTTGAAAAAGTTCTAATTAGGTGCTAAATTTAAATAATCTCATGAATTAATAGGTACCTGATTTTGAAACATATACAAATAATGGTGGACAGTCACATCAATGCTCAGATCATTACGATGTGTAATGTAATCACACAGATAACGTTACGTGATTAACCTACCTGTGTCACGGCATTCCACACAGAGCATAGCAAACTTTTAATTTATTACTAGAGTTTTCCAAACTTACCTGTTGTAACGCTTAAGTTTCAATTCGACAGTAACCACACATATCAATGAAACGATGGTCATCAAATACACGAAAACAATCACTCTTTACAACTTTGAAATTAGTCAACAACTTTTTAATAAACTGCGCGACACGGTTTTCATATCTAGTTAACACACTTTAAAAGTTAAATAAAACTGTCAAATATTGTAGAAAAGTACTTAAAACATACACTAACATCAAATCGTAATCTTTAGTTCATGTTTGTACACTCACTACATCGCATAAACGTTGGAATTAAACTCAAAAATATTTTTCAACATACGTAAGAACTCCATTCATTTACGAAGAGAATGACGCTGACAGTCGGAGTCAGCAACCGTCTCCACAACACAAAAAATAACTTTTTTTTTAATTTTCCTCAGATGCCACAGATAATAAAATATTTCACAGAAAACACTTTATTTTTCTTTTTTGTTATAATAAAGTATGTCATACTTTAATTTATTTATTTTGCTGAAAACAGCGGATCAAAGTTTTTTGTAAAAAAGAAAATGCATAGACCATAAATAAACTATTTAGTAATAGTAACAATCAATAGGAGATCCGAGATCTCTGAAAGCGATCACGGACCGAGTCGGTCGCGGCATTAAACACGTTGCATATAATATATAAGTCCACAATTTTAGTTCTACCTTTCGTAAATCGAGTTCAGAAATGACGCTGGGACAATTGATGAGTTACTTACTATAAATAACAATTACACAGAAAGTACAGAATCAGTCAGCCCACGCTATGCGGTCTGTTTAGTTATGACTTGTAGATTAACGCGAATTTCCACTTCTTGATCACGATCAGCGTTTCAAAATATCCGCTTCCTATATCATCAGTTCATCCCTCTCTCAAAATCAAATATCCCAAATATTTGATTTTGATCACAGATCGCTTTAAAATTTTAAATAGGTACTCTAAGCGGATTGCAATCTATTATAGATTGACTATCCGTGACTGTCCGTGAGCTAAACGATGAATTCTGCAACAGTTCGATCCATGATAAAAATGTAAGCACGTTACGCTAAAGAAAATGCTCAAGGGCGTCTCAGGATCAACTTAGAAAAAAAAACTGCAATCATTTACTGGCATCACTTCTGCAGTTATACCACGCTTCTTCCATACTACCCATAGAAGATAATAAACTAACATATTATACTACCATCTTATAGACTAGGTACCATAGGTTTTTCAACTGAAACTAAGTACTAGGTAGTAATACCTGGGAATCTAGTTGTATAAACACCTGGATTGGGTGCAGCACATGCATTACATTACCACAAAAGCTAGCATATTCTTTTGGCGATGCAATAGACTGCCAGACAAGAACTAGGATATCAGCCCCAAGGTGGCTACCAACACTGGCTATGCATTACCACAGAATACATTGTGCATTACAGTCATAAGACTAATCAGATCACTCAGCTCCGTGGTCTGGTCGCGGCGGTCGCCTAAGGCCGACCCTAGCAGGGCGTGATTTGCCTGAGCAACAATCACTAGTTGAATGAAAACTTGCGAGAGGAGGCGGCTCTATTGGATTTTAGGATCAACATATCTAGCGCTCTGAGTAAAAACTCTAGAATCAAGCGCAAACGCATAAAGGAATATGACAGCCCAAAATGGCATCACCCATCAATAAAACTCTTGAGACGCTTTCAAAAGTACTACAACGTATAGCTCACAGGATTGTAAGAATACTCGGGTCCAAATAAGCTAAAAATATAGGTACACGAACGGCTCAACACCAGAACCAGATTTTTCTCAATTGGCCTAAACATTAAGATCAAAACAGTGTACCCGGCGGAATGTAGGGACATCCTCCAAGTGGCCCAAGCCTCAAAAATCAGGAGTCACGGATTATTCTCTTATAGGTACTATCTGACAGCGTATCAGTTCTTCAACCTTTAATTAAAATATAGGTACTTCACCATGAAATCTTGCTTAACCGCACCGCTGTAACTCTAGGTACAGTGGATAAAAGGGCAAAACGAATCTTTAGGTATATCTTTACACCTGCCTAATGATAATGCAGATGGCAAACTGGAGGTGCGATCGTTTTCGGAACCCAACATTTCATTCAATCAGCTACCTACCTACCCAAACAAATGGTTACGGGAACTCTCCCAGACACAAGCTAAGAGCTGGTGGATTTCGGCACCGGGGTGCAGACCATTTAGGAGGGTTCATGTCATCCCTGGACCACAATAATTAAGAACAACCTCCGCCTGTTGGCGGAGACCATCACCGGACGCTGCTGGTCAACAAACATAATTATTTGCATCATACGAATTAAATAGTCCTCTATGCAAAGCTTGCATTGAGGCCAAAAATCGTTTACGCATGTGCTCAAATGCACAGGCGTCGCCCAAATCAGGAAAGAGACGAGAGGTTAGAATGACGGCCGCCATAGCTCTTGCATAAAGTTCTGAATTCGGGAACCAAACCTCCAAAGATATAACATAATTTTATCAAAAATCAAGTAATCGTTTGTTTTTTTTTTCAAGTCGGTCTCGAGACTGTCACTCTGCCAGTATTTTTCACTCCTTCAATTGTACGGATTTGATGACGCCCACTTAAAAATCACCTGTGTACGTAATTTATTTTTATTAATTAGTCTTTTTACGACACTGATCATGATTGACTTACCCTAATTACGACTATTCAAACTAAAGCGTAATTAGCAAATCCAGTCCAGCGATAATTGAAAAATCGACCAGTCAATTCAATAATTGAATTAGAAATCTCAATGCATTTATAATGTGCACAATTTTAAACAGATTTTCAGATTAGAACTAGATTAGATCTCTAGACTGCTACTAGAATGTTTATGAACCGACCGAAATAAATCATTTCTTCTGACAAACTTGCAATTTTCCCCTTAAAAAAAAGTTGAATTGCATGGCTACGTAAGCACCTGTTAGATAAAAATGAGAGGACAGGCTTTGCAAACAGTCTGCCTGTTTAAAATATCAACCTGTTTAGAGAAAAGTCAGGATGGATTTCGTATATTTATATTTTGTTCTAAACTTGTACATTCACGCACATACACACAATAAATGTCAATAAAAACAAGTTCAGTCTGCCCAAACATAAATAAAAAAAAAGGTTGATACAAATGGCACTACCCATACCACTACATGATACTAGTTTGTGGAACAGCAATATACCAAGTGATTTAGCAATCAAGAACACAATATGGATATTATAATAACACGGTTCACAAAATAATGTCACCAGTGTATCTAAATATTAAATACAATAAGGGAAAAATAAGATTATTTCGAAAAGTGAACATAATATTTATTTATTATTATATAAAATAATACTTGACTTTAAAGTCAAATTAGTAAATCTACAAAGTTGCATGAATTACAAATCAAGAGATTACAAAATACCTATTTGAATAAACTCTACAAAAAAAGGATCTTACAAATTAAATCTTAAAAGTTGTACGTTTCTAGGGAGAGCTAAGTCATCCCAAATTTATTCAAGTGAGATATATCTTTAATTTGCTAAATATTTCGAGTAAATGCATTGTAATCACACGGAGTCTGAAATAATCTTTATTTTCTCACATGATTAAAATTTGGGTAGACAATCTCAGATGAGAATTTTGTACTGTCATGATAACCCTATGTGCAATATTATCCAAAAGGTTTTTACCAATATATGCAATAATGTAAAGATCTACAACAAAATGAGTGAATTGCAGTAACAAACACAAAAAGAGTTATCGTGACAAACAAATTACACTAAAAGTGAGTGTTAAGTCAGGAAACAAAACACATTTTACTGCTCCTCGGAGCCTTCATCCTCATCATCTTCATCCTGTTCCTCTTCAGTAGAGGCAGCATCTTTTTTAGGCGGTGGGTCCTTGCGTGGTCGTCCACGGCCCCTTCCTTCAACTGGTGCACTCTAAACAAAAAGTGTACAATATTATTAATTATTAGTTTCATCTACATTATTATTTAGTATATAAAGAATTTTGTACCTTTCCTTTAGCAGCTGCCTTTTTCTTAGATCCCTTAGGCCTGCCTCGCCCTCGTTTCGCTACTGGAGCTTGTTCATCATCAGATGACTTTGTAGATTCCTTGGTCCTGGTGGGCGCAGGCGGTCTTCCTCTTTTCTTGGTATCACTCTTGGCCTCCTGGTAATACAAGTAGATACATTTAAAATTTCAATAAAGTACTAGTAGTAAAACAAGTAATTCAAATGAAAATCACAGGGCCCTCTACTAAAACAGAAAAATACTGACCGATTGTGTTCCATTGGCTTTCGGTCTACCGCGTCCTTTCTTCTCTACGGTCGTCGATCCGTCATCAGACATTGTCGGTTATTTACAATCAGCTACAGAAAAAAATCTGAAATAGAAATAAATAATCAGAATAAGATACTGATTCACATTCAAAAAGTAGACCAAGTCCATCAATTCATACACCAAGCTCCATTATTATTAATTTGTGACGCCACTGCTAGAATGAATCAAGTACCTACAAACTAAAGCTGGAACGTAGAAATAAAATAATCATGAACCAACAAGACATAAAACTTAGTCTTTTAATTTAGCAAAATATGAAGAAAATGTCAACAAATTAAAGATCGTTTTGCTACACCTAATAATTATAGCAATCGAATTAATTATTCCATTACAGTAAGTGTTTGTGAACAGACAGTAACTTATTAGAAAATAACATAAATACCTCTAAGAATATTCCAAAATAATTATTTAAACGTATTTCAAGAGAAACTGTAACTAAAACAACAGAGTACAGGCACGGACGCCAAGCGACTTTTAATAATGGAGTCTGCTTACATTAACAAAATATGAAAGAGTTCCAGTATAATCAAAGAGACGATGCAAGAAATTAATGTAAATTATCGTGACAATGAAATCGGAATTTAAAATACACAATAATTTACAAATTTTGTACAATATTACAATAAAAATACTCACCTAATTGTTTACAGAAAACGTTAGCGCAATGAATGGGTCAAAGAGAATTTATGGCGGGCAGCTAACGAACCGGTGTTTGTCTGGCGTCTGTGCAGAGGGCGCTGAAGTCTTGGATAGCAAAAATAAAACACATTGAAGAAACATTAAGCCTACCCATATTATAAAGATGGTACAAAAAAATAATTAATCAAAATAATTTCTTATTGCCGGGGTATGGATGACATAAACCTTACATAAAAATGAAAATAACTGTTTCATCTTAAAATTCCCGCTAACAGGAAGCTATCAATAAACAAACAAGAAATACTGATCTTGTGTGAATAGAGAGGAAGCATAGTAAATCGACTTAATCTACCAGTGGTTAATATTTTTTGATTTGTATGATGTTTAGATTTAAAGCGTTTGTTACGATACGCAATCGGTAAGGCCCTATTGATAGGGCAAGAGATTGATTGATAGTGCTGTCGGGATCACCCGATCGACCTAGCAGTAAGGTCCATCTTCTATCAGTTATTGTTCCTACTACTTCTTTCACTACCCTGCCTAGTAGATAAGGACCCTATCGATTGGGTAGAGCGATAAAATTTAAACACAATAAATCTTTCTATCAGTATTGTAATAAAAGGAAATAATTATGTTCTGGGGTAAAGTAACTTAGGTATAATCATTTTCAGTAAGATTAACCTACCTCTCATTGAATGGAAAGTCTATACCATGTCTCTCTGAATAAAATGAAACAAGATACCAAATAACAAGAACAATTATTATCGTTACCCTCACGCCTGTATTTCCCGAAGGGATAGGCAGAGGTGTGTGTATGTGTGTGTAATTCATATTTTAAAAATGGAATAAAGAAAAAAAATCTACAGAAACGTTTTATTTGATATTCTAACCATGTGTATTAAACCTCATCGTAACCATTAGTTTATAAAAAAAAATGCAACATTCTATCTCTACGACATGTTGTGTTACAAAGGTAATAATATTATGAAAATATTAAGGTATTGTAATTTTATATTTTAGAAGCCAAGAGTTCGGTCGATTATTTTTTGGTCGAGTTTTACACATTTGCGTTTGTACACACACTCTATCCAAAGGATTTTGGACAATGCGAGGTCAGCTAATTAGCTAATAATTGAATATTAAAAAACCGGCAAGTGCATGTTGGTTTTACAGTCGAGATGAATATTTTCATTAATTACGTATATACATACATTTTTTCATAGATCAGAGCAGAGCTTGGTAAACTTAAATCATTGGCAACGTTAATCAAGGCATCAGTAGCGTTTTAATTTCGTCTAAATTTTGATTTACCATTATTGATTACCACTGGTTTGCCAGCGCGTTTGCACTAAGGTTTATCAGTGCAGCGAGGTTCGTTTTATATTATCTGTGGGCGGCTGTGGGTTATCTATACCTTCATGGATGACACCATGACACTGACCAGACCTGACAGATGAGTCATGCCGAATTTGTAAGTGAATTTTAGTGAATTGTCAAAACAGTCAAGTCAAACTCATTCTCCCCTTCAGTTACCCTATATTATTAATGTACTCTATGCCTTCAGTTTTCTGATGGTTTTCTGCAAGAAGTTCAATGTTTTTTTTGTCTATTCATGGCCTCTTTTTACTTGCTACATGGTTATAGTTTCAAGGTACGGCAAATCAATCGGGGATACTGATATGGAAAAGCCAATCGAACCAGCCAAGGAAGACTGTTGTAATAGTGGTTGTAATCCTTGTATATTTGATATTTACGAAAAGCAGTTGGTGCTGTATAAAAAATATTTAGAAAATGGGCAAAGTGTAAATGATAATAGCTTACAAAGTAATGGTATATCACAAATGAAATACACTGAATTTAATGTTGTTAAGAACTTGTCAGTTTGTCATATGCATAATTATATAACTTTTAAAAAAGTACATGTAGATAGTAATATAGTCTGGTGGAAACCAGGTGATCATTTTCTCTATAAATTTAATGAACAAAACAATGCATGCACAAGAGCATATACCCCCATAAAAGGTAAATATGGAAAAGCGGAAGATGGTTTCTCCATAATTGTAAAAAAATATGACCATGGCCGAGTATCTACTCACCTATGTAATTTAAATGAAGGAGATACAACGTTTTGGAGGGGTCCTTATGGACATTATAAAATTGAACCCAATAAATTTAATAGAATCATAATGATTGCACAAGGAACAGGGATAGCTCCGTTTATTACAATTATAGATAATATTTTAAATAATGAAGATGATATGACCAAGTTAATATTATTATATTGTTGTAAATGTGAAAATTCTATACTATTTAGAGAGGAACTTTATGCTTTTAAATCATATTGGAATTTCAAGTATAACATTTATTTAAGCAGTTCAAGTACAACCAATTTTAAATGTAGATATCAAGAACCAATAAATAAACATAAGCTTAGCAATGAATATATATCTAATTTAAAACCTTTTCAAAACAATGACCAAATTCTTATATGTGGTGCTCCTATGTTTAATGAGGCTTATAAAACTTATTTAAAAACAGAAGTTCCTGAAATACAAAATATAATCATATTTTGATAATTCATAGTTTTATTTTTAATGTTATCCTATCCTTATTTAAGATATTGAAAATATTGTTAAAAGTAGTAGGTATGTACTTTTTTTTTTACCTCTGGGAAATCATCAAATGACTTCCTGGGCGGGAGGGAGTGTCGGACTTTTACTGACTAAAACCCACCCATGTTCCTTCTTGTGCCCTTCGCGTTCCGGGGGCACAGTATCCCTTTCGAACAACCCACAGCCCCAGCAGGCATCGGCCCATAGTGGCCCCTCCTAATATTTGCTGACAACTTTTTGAGGCGCGCGTGGAACATTAACGCGCCGTCGACAAGGTCTGTCGTTGAGTTAACGTACGGACGGTGAGCTACCCATTGCTCACCGTCCACAGACCGGGGCGAGGATGGCCGGGAGTCGTCTCGCGGCTCCCGACGCCCGGAGCGACTCCAGCAGCGGCTGCTGGAACGAGAGATTCTTCTTTGCCTCTCCCGTCCCGCCACGTCTATCTATAGCATTACAGCTTCGCAGAAAGAGGTGACTGCCGCGGCGACTCGCTCCAGACCATGGCTTGCACCAGGGCTGGACGCGAGAGTTCGCCGCCGCCTGATGAGATGGCCGCTAAGAGGACGCGGCAAGTAGTTTGTACTGAAGTTTGGTTTCGCCATTCTGTGCAAGTATTGGACCCCTGATTAGCAAGCAGTACAGAAGTCAATCACAATGTGAATAGTAACTAAGCTAAATAAGTACTAACCAATAATTAAGTAGAGAGAATTGAGATTACTACATGGTAAAACTATATTATACATATCGCGGGTTCGATTCCTGCACGGAACAAAATTAAATATTTGTCGGCCTACAAGATAGTTGTTTCGAGTCTCGCAGTTTGTGTATGTGAGTGAATTATGTTTGTACACGTAGTACAATAAAGGAGAATTCATTGCTCGCATTATTCCGTCACGCCGAGCTTGTGTGTTTCACTTCGTAGAAAGCTGTAGATATAAACCTAGAGGACCTTTCATTTACACCCTAGCGTACTGCCCGCGCCTTTGCGCGGCTTATTTCACCCGCGTTACGTCTTTAGTTTTGCTCCGCTTCCACGCATGATGTTATATAGCCTATGAGACTCAGGAATAATATAGCTCGTGAAAAAATGGTTAAATCGGCCCAGTAGTTTCTGAGCCTATTTGGGTCAACAAACAAAAATTTCTTCTATAAAATTAATACAGGCTGAGCCATTTAGGTAGGTACCTAACTTTACAATGCAAAATGATGCCAGCAGCCGCGAGATGGCGTGATATTAAGTTGTGCCTCAGATAAGAATAGTTTATTACATGAATCTGGTACCCATGAAGTACACAAATTATATGTTTTTGATTAATACATATTTTCTACGGCAAATATTTCTCACAAAAAAGAAAATGTATATAAGATTCAAGGTATTGGCTTGGTGACGCTGCATTAACATTTTTTTATTCTGGCAATAGTAATGTAAGTTCGGTATGGATTTTTTCGCGCCGGCGCGAAACGTGTTTGCTTGTAACTTCCTTGTATATTTTTCGCGTATGGATGGAGTAGGTAGCTCAATGAAATAATGCTTCGAATCCATAAAATCTATATAAATAAGTCTAGTATTTGAAACAGAAGTATAAATTATGTCAGAAACATAATTACATAAGTGAGAGAAAATTAGAATACAATAATCAATAATAATAAAAGAATGAGTGGTCTAATCTAAATCAGTGCTAAATTATTGTTAAAAGTGTGCTTGACAAAAATGGGTTCTATCGTGTTGAGAAGTTTATCTATCCTTTTAGGAGTGTTTTTTGTATTCGTTGGAATAACAAAGCTAACCCCATTTATTTCAAAGGAATTGCATAAAGACTTGGTAAGCATTTTTTATCAGTTATTAGCAAACAGATTATAAGGTCGCTAGGTGCATTTAGATTTTTGTAGCAGCTAGAGCGAGTGGCTTGCTATTTTGGTATTTGGCCTGCCGCCTAATACCACCACGGAGTCGTCTCGTTGCGACAGCCCACAGCGTGACTCGATTGCGAGCCCGTGGATCCCCCTGCGCTGAATCTTAATCATCTGTAATTTATTTGTTGGCGCATGTTGCTAATTTGAACAGGTAGATAGGTACATTATAATATTGATTTCTTCTACAACAATGTTGGCAACCAATAAAATAGTCTGTCGAGTATAGTGATTGTCACGGCACTGCAGGTGTTCTAAAAATACTAGTACCTAGCTTCATAATGTAGTCAATGTAGTTATTTTCTGTTAAGTTTCTAACTACTACCATACATATGTACCTACGGTAGTAGGTACCTAGCGTAGTAGTTAGGAACTACAAATAATTTAGGTATCGGTAGGTAGATTGCTATTGCTACATTATGGTTAATTGACAGACTTAGTGATCGCCATTCAACTGTTACAGTTTACTATAATTAATAATTATTTTGTTGAACGTAGAAAATCAAGGGGGTTAGGTATCTTCCAAGTGGCAATCAGATATACATAATTCGCAGCTCACAAGCAATCATGTCCATGATTTTGTGTGGGATTGTGTACAAAAGACAGGCCAAGTCGTAGGCACTACTAATCTGTGGCTGTACCTAGATGACAGAACCTGTTCAATAAATCACCACAAAACAACAGTAAAAATATCATCGAAATCTATTGCAGCCGTTTTCTTGTGCGGAGCAAACAAACGGACAGATGAGTGACAGACGGATGCTAAATTTATTGATTCGTGTTTCGTTAGGTACTGAAATTGAAGCAGTTGCATGAGTCATGGCCTCTATGGTTTTGATTCTTCATTATTCTTTAAACATGTAAACTGATAGTGACCTGTGACCTTCAATATCTCCTCACCGAGAAGCTTCCCAGGTAGGTACGACCCAGCACAAAAAAAGATCGCAATGATGGGAACAACTCGGTTGAGCGAAGTCTTTTTCGCACCCTTATATTTATCACAGGTTTATTAAATGACAAAATTAAGAGGTTTTTGATGAAGAGCCCGGAGAAAATAAAATTAATTAGATACTTTATGTTATTTTATCATAAATCGGAGAAAATCCAGTTTTGATGACAAACCTGAACTGGGTTGGTTTTTGATGAAAAATGTGATTTTGTCATAAACCTACGACTTATTCATGTTTCCAGTAGGGTTCGTGATGCGGGCAGTGCCATAGCAAACTCATATCGATCAATTCTGCTACTGATTTTGAACGAGGGCGTTAAGCTTACGAAAGCTAAAAATAAACTTGTATACTGTATTCAACGTGACCTATCATAGTGACTAGGTGCCCAAATTTTGGTATCCTACTTAGGAAATATATGTCAAATTCTGAGTTATCTTTATGGTCTTGTGGTACATTTTCAGGTACCAAATAATGTTTATGAATTAAAAATGTAGGTAAATAAACTACGATCACGATACGTACGATAAATAAACACTAGCGTCGTCCAATGATAATAATCCATATCAGAACTTGAGTCTGGAACTGGATCCAAAAAGCTCATCCAATATACGTAATTTACGCAATTTGTTATATCGGGGATATCTATAATAAAGACTGCCTTGAAATAGTTTTTGCCTTGGTGATCTTGTAAACATTAACGATCCAATATTCTTACGCACTGTAAACGTTTATTCTATTGCATTAGAAGAAGACTCGTCTATTTATTTTAAACGGGCACGTCAATTTTGATTTGAGATTGTTGTGTTGTATTTTGCTACAGCCTGTGCTTATTTACCTTGTAAATTGTTGGTATATCGCAAATGGAACATTTGACTACATGTATTCTGTAGCTTAGCTACAGCACAAGTACGGCTGCAGTTTGCACAGCGTGCAAAATGCTAACTAGGAAGAACGCTATAAATCTAATTACCTACCTCTGCTTCTCGTCTTTTCTCTCCTGATTTGGTAGGTAATATATGAGAGACATTCTGTAGAACATGTTTCATTTGAGGAATACAGATTATCATAAAAAAATAACGTTTTATTTGTTTCAGAGAAAAGAATACGTGAGATATGCAAAAGTGTTTCCCTTAACGGAGACATTAGACTTCAAGTTGCCTTCAAAATGGTACAGAAGGGCTGTAGGCGGCCTAGAAATATTATTTGGGTTGGCCTTGGCAGCTATACCTAGTCGTAAGTGTACCACTGTGTCTATTTTAATTATATTTTATAAAGATACAGAGATGGTTTTATACCTTTCAATTGAATACCCACTACACATTTTTTTTAATTGTCCCATTTTAAGAATTTCTCCTGTAACGCGGGAGCGTTTACTAACATATAAACTCACATGCAAAAACAGTCTAACTCGGAACAACTACCTGTAGGTCAAATATTTGTTCCGTGCGGGAATCGAACCAGCGACATGCAAGGCAGCTGCCGCTCAACCACTGGGTCAACCGTGTCGTCAAACAGTTATTTTTTGTTTCAGATAAAATTAAGAACACAGCCAATATAGGCCTCGTGTTGCTGATGATATTAGCAGCGTATTCGCATGTAATGGTAGGAGATCCTTTTGACCGCTGCGCGCCAGCGTTGGTTTTCTTCTTCATGCTGAGTGGAAGACTTGTTGTTTGGTAACATGTTTAACATTTTCTATACGGTACCTGGCACCACTACACTACACGTGCACATTTTTTTGTCAATAAGTAAGAGTATTTCAAAATTCAGATTCGTTAATGATTTGGCTGCAAGCAAAAATGCCCGTGGGTAGTAATTATTGACGTCAGTGCTGGTCAAATTTAGCCGAATATTATTCGAATTCATGTCATCGCACCGTTGATATAAAACATTCATAATATATCAAACAAAGCTAGAAATAAAAAAGAAATTGAGTTCATCCCACCTCAGTAATAAAAAAGTACTAAACCGCCGGAAAGTGTTTTACAAGCGCATTAAACTTGATAGATATTTTACCAAGCTCTAAGATTAACTCCCGAAATTAAAGTACCTACACACATAAAAATATCCATGAGGTACTTCCAAGATATGTAATGTTCCTATAAGGGTAGTGCAAATTTTTATGTGGTATAAACAAGAGTTACGAAATAAAATTAGTGCTATCGCACACTAGCTTTGTTTTGGCAATCGGCCAGGGAATCCGCGATGACGAACCACTGTGTCGCGCACATAATACCTACACGTTCCAGCCGATTGGGTTATTGCAATAAATTACAAAATCGTAATGGGCATTGGTCCTTCAAAATGAATAACAACTACAATAGCTTGGCAACCGGTTGCTTTAGCGGTGGAACAACATTTCTGAATGGTTATTTATAAAGTAACCAACGTGTTAATAAAATCAACGCCGTGAAAGCTAACTATTAATAACACGTCTTATTGTACTGAGCGGTGAGCTGGGCAAGGGCCTTGTTTTTTAGGTGTTCTACATTCAGTTGCCATTTAGATTGGATTGGATATATATACCATCATGTCTGACATTAATTTGAAAATTTTGTCGCAGGTACCAAATTAGCCGCCGAGAAGAAATGGAGAGAGCCACTGCTACACAAAATGGGAATGGGCTCAAGCGAGAATAAGATTTTTATAAGGATAATATTATGTTACATTTCATAAGCAATGACGCATACTTGCATAGATATCTTGAAATAATAGCGTCATATGTAGGAGTAAAATGAAAATATTACCAACTCGAACATAATATCGAAAAATATGACCTGTCATGATGAGTTCTCTATGGATGTCTGAGTTTGGGGACTTTCATTGTTTTACTGGGTATCTTAGAAGTATAAAAATATTGCTCGATGGGTAATCACGCTGTGATGATGCTAGTCAAAAGTGGCGAATATTTATTAATTTTGTTACATTAATTAATCAGCTTTTTAGTATAAAACCCTGATAGTGCATATTGTTGTGAAGACCAAACCATCTGGGTAATTAAAATAGAACATTCAAGTTAATTTCTAATTTTCTAGGTAAACGCGCCTCGAGAGAGTAATTTGTACCTAAAAGTGATATTAATTTAAGCGATACGTGCTAGGTTCATTTTGTATGTGTGAGTGATGTGTATGTGTGTCACATTTTCCTAGATTCATAACAATAACTGCCAATGCATATTTATAGGCTTAGTAAATATTTACTGCACTTATAAAAAATATGGTGTAAAATTAACAGAGCACCTAAGTTAACAAAACATTTTATTTGCTCAATCATTATTAATAACGCCAAAGCTTTTTAATAGTATAGTATATTTTGTTTACAATCATTTCATGTACCTATTTCTTAAACACAAATTAAGCTTCTTAACTTTAGGTTATATAAAAGGCAACATTAATATTGTGTTGATAAAATATAAATGTTATAAGCAATGATTTTATCTTACTGTATAACTATTTGTGATGTGTGATCTGAAGTAATGGTTAATGAATAAATGGGAAGTATTACCAGTATGTTTTATTTGTATCATAATTTGAAATAAACATTTTATTATAGGTAATCTAAAGGAAATAATATATGTTGAAAAAGATCTTGATATCAATTTTAAAGTTTATATAGTACATGTAATGTGCCTAATAGTTCATTAAGTCATTAAAAAAAAGACGAAAAATAAAAGACTAGCTTGCACACACAGATTTCGTTTAGCGTATCTGCTATTTTAACCATTTTGTTTAGTTTTGAGGATGCTATTGTTCAAGTGTGGCTTTATTTAATGGAAAAAGCCTTACGAATTTGTAAGTGGCTGATGCAGAATCTTATGGCGTCGGCCGAACCTGATGATTGTCTATTTAGCGAATCAATTATGGCCTACATGAATATTACTTCCTTTATAATTGTGTATTACTTATACTAGAAAACCTAGTTCTAGACCTAGCAAAACTGCTTACAAAACTGAATACGGGCCGTGGCTCGGTAGCACGGATTGACGCGTTTAGACCGTGAGATTCATCTAGCTGACAGGGTTTTATAAAAAAACTTTGTAGTATTAAAGCTGCCTTATATTCATGAATCATTGCGTGCAAGCCTACAAAATATAATATATATTAACGATAATAAGCTTTCAAATTGCCTTCAACATTATTTGATAAAAATAAACAATTTATACATACAGTAAATATCACATATGTACTATGTACTGCTATTATTCAAGCAGGATCGCGACCAGTTTGGAGTAATTCCAGAGCATTCTTAAGATTGCCAATGGCAGTTTTTATGTCGTCATAGTTGAGAGCACTGCTAGCCCATTTACAATATTTCTGAGCTTTTGCAACTTGATCTGGGGACAGCTGTGCCACTCTGTTATCACCATACAAATTAGTCGGAGGTTCAGGTTGATTTTGCTGCTGAGATGGATCATAAGGTACAAATCCACCAGGATTTGGGTCTGGAGTGTATGGTACTGGGGGCAGTTGGGAAGCTGCTCTCATTGCAGCATTAGGATCAGGTAGAAAACTGCTGAAGCTTGATGGAGCAATCGGTGGGGTTGCTGGAGTGACTGATGTGAAATCTGGTGCTTGAGGCATATCGGTAGGTCTTGGTGCAGGGGGTGGCTGGTCATCACTTGCAGGTCCCTCGGCATTTTCGCCATCTTCAGATTGCATTGGCCCTGGAATTTTTCATTCAAAAGTAACTTTAAATGCAGGAGTTTTTTTATATATATATTTAATCTTAAAAATAAACCCCTAAAAGTAGCGTTTATAATATCTTTCCTAAAGTGGCTACAAATGAAGATTTAATTCTACTTAGAATTGTAATGCTTAAACAAACAGGTTTCACAAGACAACATACATACAATCATTGTTTACATACAACTATCATGGATTTTTACCATGATATCTAAGAATCAAACAAACAACCAACCAAATTAAACAAGAAAATTTTATAAATAACATACCTGGAACAGGTGTCTCTCCATTCTTAAGACAGTTATGAATGTAAGCTGCCTTCCACTTGGCATACTTTCTGTTTTGGGCTGCTTCATCCGTCAGATCTCCAAAAGTAGTTAGCACATCATATATCATACCAGCTGTGTAGAATGCTTTCACAATGTTTCTGGAACAATATATATTTATTTATTAAACCCAAATCAAAAAGAGGGGTTTTATAAGTTTGACCAGTCTGTGTGTGCTCATAAAACGGGTGAACCAAATGAATAACAAAACCATGGTGAATGCGGATATTGTTTATGGATTTACATATTTTATTAAGACATGTTGGAAATATTTTTTAGTTTTAACCTTTTAAGTGCGGGCGACGCGCATGTGCGTCAAAAACAACGCACATTTTTGTTGTCAGCACAGAAAGGGCTGATAGGCTGATAGGTGGTATTGTTAGGTGAGCGGCATTTTCTGAATCACAGTGTTAACATTCTCTGTGGATTTGAGTTGATTCACAGTGATTGTAATGTCTAGTAAGTATTCAATAAGGCAATATATTTAACACAAGTGTTGTTGTTTCACTGGTATATCATCACCCCTGTTACAATCGCGAGTGATGCAGAAACAGTGTGGTATAGTGAACAATATTGTTCAAGACATTTTCTTTTAAACTAACTTTGAGACCTTTACACACTAAAAGCCAAAAAAGATTTGCAAAGACATTTACTTAAAAATGTTATAAGAAAACTCATCAAAGAAAAGACAGATAGTCTACCTTTAAAGCACATACATTATCACCTGTTAAACAAAGCATGATATGTATTATTTGATAGAAGCTGAACTTCATTATTTATGCTATGTGAGTGGTCAAATCATAGCCTTGTATACCAATAGAATGGTATTCATCCATCCTTAATAGGAATACAACAAAATTAATTGGATAAATTACCTACACAATAATAATATGTCAAGGAAATCAATCAAATTAGTTGATTGAGGAAACAGTATACAACTCTATTGTAACCACTTACTTTCCATAATTTTGTTCCCTGTCCTGTTTGTCAGCATACAAAAATAGTTTCAGGGCATAATTTTCAAGATGGGCCTGTGCAGCTACCTCATTGGTGACCGCATCATTATCTTTGTTCACTTTCTTGGATTCTTCTAACCAGTCCATCAGTGCTGTAATTGTTAAAAAATTGGTCAGTTACTTTCTATTTAATAGTTTTCTATTAAAATCAACTTGCAGTTTTAGGATTTCGGGTAAGGTTCACAATTACGTCGGAGGGGGGGGCGGGGTTCGGGGGCCTGGGGGCGTGGGGGGGGAGGTGCTGAGTCCCCCCCCACCAATTTTTGCCGCCGGAGATGCTCCACGGAGCCCTACTGGGGTTTTGTATCAAGTCACATTATTAGGGCCGTAAGGGGGGCGGGGAAGGCGGGAGGAGGGTAGAGACACCCTTCAGCCTTTCCTTCCGCCAGGGCAGCTCGACGGAGCCCCGCTGCGCGGGGCTCCTACCTCCGGGTGGTTTAAAAAAAAATAACCACGAAGGGGATGGCAGGGTCTGTTCGCTCGCTTCGCTCGCTCACTGGACCCTGCCATCCCCTTCTAACCTAACCTGTCCGAGTCGGGGTGCCCCAAGTCCCGAGCTCGCTTCGCTCGCTCTTGCGCACAATAAAACAACAAAATTTTATTTTGAGCTAGCTCGGGACTAAGGGCATTCCAACCCGAACAGATTTTAGTTTTTTTTTTTAAACCACCCGGATGTTGGAGCCCCGGTAAACGGGCTCTGTCGAGCCGCTCTGGCGGGGGGAAAGGCTGAAGGGTGTCCCTACCCTCCTCCCACCTTCCCCGCCCCCCTTACTACCCTATTAAGGTGACTTGATACAAAACCCCAGTAGGGCTCCGTCGAGCATCTCCGGCGGCGAAAATTGGTGGGGGGAGGTTAAGATAAATCCCCTCGACCCCCCCACAGTTTCAGAATCCTCAAATTCGCGGTACGTAATTCGAAACCCAACCCAGGATTTCTTTTATTATTACTAGAAACAAGAAATAATAACGGAATAGATTAAATTAGTTTCAATAGCAATTCTGTTAAGCTATTATATTAATGAAATGATGTCATACACATAAGCAGCTTTGTTTCTTCTGGCGTCTTCTTGTTAGCTATCTTTAAGCCCACTTGCAGGGCATGGAGTCTACACCAATAGGCCACAACTGGATCTCTCGTATCATGCTCAGCAGCAGTCTTCAAGTAATGCTGAATCGACTTCAAGCTCGGAGGGCATTCAGGAATAGTCACAGACATTTTAAATTTTGCTGGAAATTTTGTGAGAATATATTGAACACAGAATACAACAATAAATTATACGAGTAGGTAGCGATGAATCACAAATAAAAACAATATATTTCATTAGCAAACAGAGCATAGTAGATTTTAGAATAACGTATTGCTCCTACCTTCATTAACTGCAGCGTAATTATAAAAAATACAATAATTTTTCACCAACTACGCCCTTATTTTGTAAAATTGTAATCAGAAAAAAGCGGAATTCACAAATCACGAAAACGTTGCCATAGACAGTTAAAAATAACAATGACATCAATGACATATCGCGGTCGTTGTCATGTCAGTGATATTGTCAAATTGACAAAATTAGAGTAGCCCACTAGCACTTGCTATCGATCGAAGCTGTCGTTCAAATCTACCTACATATACGACTTCCATACCATACGTTGATTTTTAACTACATAGTCCACTTTCCAAATTAACAGAAACTTCTACAAGTTAAAATAAATTATAAAATCAAAGTTGTTGTAAACTTCAGACAGACGTCACCACACCACAATTAAAAAAATCGAGCGTGTCTGCTAAAGCCTGCTTCACTGTTATTTAATAACTCAATTTTATTTAATTTTAGTTACTTGATTAAACATTATTATAAATGCTATATACATTATTATAATATATAGGAACAAACATAACATAAAAATATAAATTATTTAATTTTTATGGTAAGTCAAACCGGATACGAAATCAAATGTCAAAGTCAAATACGAATGAAATTGAAATACGACGTTTGTCAAACAAGCGAAGTCTTGGAGAATATTATGAATTTGGTTGAACTTGTATTTTTTCATTTAAAAGCTTGCGTGCGACTATTGTAAACGATCTAGTTTTTCCAAATAAAGTTTTCAAAATGCCATCAAAGCAAAGGAAGATTGCTATGATGGGATACCGTTCCGTGGGTAATGTTATCGTTTCAAAGTCTTGTGCGTCTTATTTAGTGTAAGTCATGACATTATAATAATATAAAAACGTTTTCAGGTAAATCATCTTTAATTATACAGTTCGTAGAAGGTCAATTTGTTGATTCCTATGATCCTACAATTGAAAACAGTGAGTAAATTTTATAGTACTTATTATTGGTGGTAACATGTTTTTGACACGCTACGGTTGTTGTACGATCAATCTTTGTGTACTGTACGTACCCCACATGTTCACAAACGTCATTCTAAATATATATTACCTTTTTTTCATTTTAAAATGCATTATTTTATTATTGTTTATTAATTTTAATGATAGCATGTAGGTTACCTATGGAATACCTTTATCAAACCAAACACGACCCTACACCAAATTCACTTTAAAAGACTTAGTTTTGTTTTAAATTTTATTAATACTCATATATCGAACACAATCATGAATTGCAAAACAAAATATGATGTAATTGGTGCCTACTATTCAATTTTAAGTAAAAAAAAATGTGACTGATTGATAAGAATATATTAGACCAATATAGCTCTTCTTATTATCTGTAACTTTTATCTCAATAACTATTTTGGTTTGTTAAATAAAAGTGTTGTGGGCCAGTAAATATATATTGTATGCTATATAGGTAATTTGTAACTGTTAAACCATGCAAAGTTACGTGTGTCCGTTCCCATTAAAAATAAAACATTGATGATAGTAATTTAATGGATTGAGAACAACAAGCATTGTTGCATGCTAAGAATATTATGACAATTGCAAAAATCTTGAATATTGACTCTTCAAGAGACTTTTAAGACAGATCTTTTTTTTTTTTAATGATGTTAAAATCTTATTTATTTATGTGTGAATTTTATTCCAAAGCATTTACAAAATTCATCCGGCTGAACTCGACCGAGTATGAAGTGAAGCTGGTGGACACGGCTGGTCAAGATGAATATAGTATATTTCCTCTTCAATACAGCATGGACTTCCATGGTTATGTCCTAGTTTACTCCATCAATTCCAGTAAAAGTTTTCAAATAGTACAAATTATTTATGACAAACTTTTGGACATGGTTGGAAAAATTCAGTGAGTACTACAATATTTTAATTCCTTTACATATTTTGATCTATTACTTATCTAAATAGTAATTGTGTTCTTTAAAATATATAGTTTACAATTTCTGTAACCAGGGATGATATGATTTAAATCATTTGATTTTAATCAGTGATTTAAATCGCGATTAAAATCAAGTGATTTTTTAAAAAAATCATTGATTTAAATCAGTACTTTTTTTATTGCAACCAAAACAGCCAAAAAGGGTTGGTTTTTAATAAAAGAATGACTTAATAAAACAACTAATATGTTGATTTAACAAAAAATATGTCGTTTTTTTAATAAATAACTGTCATTTATACTGAAAATGATCCGATATTTAAAAAAATAAAAAAAATCTGATTAAAATCAAATAAATCCGATTTAAATCAAATTAATCTGATTTATTTGTTTTTTTTTATAAAAATCATGATTTTTATCAACCCTGTCTGTAACACACTATATTATACACTACTAAACAATAAGCATAATAACATACTATTTTAATTTTAAAATTTCAGTGTACCCATAGTATTAGTTGGTAACAAAACAGATCTTCACTTAGAAAGGAAAATTAGTACAGAGGAAGGTAAAAGACTTGCAGAAAAATGGAAGGCTGCATTTGTGGAGACCAGTGCTAAACGAAATGAGGTGAGTTCCTGTCTAGAGTTTTATTATTTTGATATTGTTTCGTTTTGGAACAAGCAACTAGCTTCAATATTAAATTGTAACTTCTTGACAATTCAAAAGTGCCCGTAAATGGTCTAATTGAAATAAATGCTTTGACTTTGATATACATTCAATTTAATACATAAAAAAGTGTAATTATTTTTAGAACTTATCATCAAGTTTAATAAATAAAATAATACATTCATACATAAACTCAAGACTTTTTCCCGTGGGAGTAGGGAGAAACCACAGAACCTGATTTGATCCTTACATAGTTCTTTAGCCTCTTCCACATTTATACATCTGGTTATACAAATACGCCAGTTACGAGTACTGCACACCTGCCTTTAATAAATAATGTTTTAACTTTTTAATTTCAGTCTGTGACCGACATGTTCCATGCTATATTATTAGAGATTGAGCGATCAGATGGACATATACCAGACAAGAATGGATGTGTCGTTTCTTAATGAAAGTTTATGTTTAATTAATGAACAAAGTGCTTTTTACTTAAGCTAAAGTGATTTAATTAAATGTAGTGTTTGTATATGCACAGCAAGCTGAATGTTGCGACCAATGCGATTTTTAGTAATTATGTTAATATACTTCTTGATGCTTAGAAAATGTAAACTGTATGAGCTGCTTAAGACAAAGGAACATTTCTGTTTAAGATTTGTCTGTAATTAGAGTTATTAATAGATGTCAAAGTTTATAAAGCTAACATTTAAAACAATACTTGTAAAAATATTCTTGTTAAATTGTCTATTCAACATTATGGGTGAAGACCAGTGACCACTGTTCAGTGACCAGTGATCGAAATAGGTAGGGTTCATTTATGTAATGTAGGTGAGATGATATAGCATACAGTGGTTAATACCACTTTTTTTTTAATTCCTTTGTATTTAAACTGATCCCGGGATTCAAAAACGAAATTTATTAAATTTTGTTGGTTCTATGGCCCTCTTTGCATCGTCTCGCCAACTTTAGGTAAATTAGCAGTCCCTATTCCGATCACTGTTGATAAGATTAACTTACCTCAGGCATTAGTTTAATTTACGATACTATAACAGTACAAACAGTTTAAAAAACCTTGTTAAAACAAATTAGTGAACCTAAATTTATATTTTTTATTTCTTTAGATTTTAATTAATCAAATAGCAAAAAAATAGGAAATCGACCCCTAAAAAACCCCTCTTGTACAGTCAATATTCATGTTTATCACAATTACCTAAATAATCTTGATTTTTAAACAACAACACAATAAATACAAAAGCAGAATTTTCGTTTTGTTTTAAGATCTTATTTATTGCCTAAATATTTATTATTAATAGCACTTTAAAATTCATGCAAGAATATGATTTTACTCATTGAATTATTCTATTAAACCAGAAACAAATTTGATATCAAACTGTTGTGCTAATAATGTTGATACATGTGTTAAAAACCAAAGGTTCCTTGTTGTATTTTTTTTCTCTTTATTTATAATTATTTGTAGGTATTTGTATAAACATCTAAATAACTGTAAAAATATTATGTACGAATAAAATACTTTATTGTTTTACAATTAGTTTATAAAGTTTGTCAAGTACATAAATTATGCATTATAATATTGTTTGTATAGGTATGTAATGTAAATTATCATGTTCATATTTCTATAACTTAAAATTATAACTGAGGCCATCTTTAAAAAATATTCATGTTAGACGGAAGCCGAGTCAAGCCGCATTCACGTACAAAATGTCTTTCTTTCTATTTATGCTGTACAAATTGTTCGTAGCGTTGCGTTTTGTGGCCTGATTCAACCTACTAGCTTATTACTTCTGGGTACTACTTCACAGGAAGGAGTAGTACAAGAACTACTAGTGATGAGTGATCCAAACGACTTGACCCTTTTGGCCCTAAAGGCTGCCTGAACCCACCTTAAAGGTTTTCTCAATGACTAACCCTCTGAAGTCTTTAACCACCAGCCCAGCTGGAAATATTAGTCTGGGGTAAAAGGCTCGGCTCTTTAAGAACACAGCCTGTGGGAACGCATTTTAGGGTATGCAGCTTAAACCGATTTTAAATTATTATTATTTAAAATAAAAGCGTACACGACGCATTCCACACATGCAGATCAGCTACTTTTGTCGTTGAATCACGCTTCACGCAGAGGGCACTCGCTGGCCAGTCAATGTTTTTTATCAGCGCAAATGAATCTTAGTCAGAATAAATTATATGCATATATTTTATTTGCAGATTTAAATGTTTGCTTTTAGGCACTTATTAATCACTTGCATCTGAAAAAACTTGATTTGGAATTTTAACAATAAAGTAAATGATTGCATTGTTAGCTATATTTGTATTAATATTTAGATTATCAAGGCACCATACCACATGCAGCATTACATTGCATTGTTGCATTTTAGTTAGCATTGAAACTTTTTTGAATTGTATAAAATGTATAAACATTAAAAATTGTAATTTGCCCCGTGGTTATAAATAGTTGTAATTTATGTTGTGTGGGATTGCATTTAGTACTCTGTCACTGTTATTTTAGAGTTAGAGGTTTGAGTTGTAAGCGATTAATTAACTGGTGTAAAATATAAAAATAATCATAATCTTTTGACGTGCCCGTTCATTATAATCTTGCAGTTTAAGTGTGTAGAACTGTAGAGGGATCGATCGCCATACAAGATCGTGGTTCCCCGCTTCATCGCACTTGGTTGCGGTCGTCTGATACTACGACATGGGTGACTGCCTATCGATAAAGAGGAATTCTATAAACAAGTTATAATTGAAACATATTTACGAACTAGCAGTGAGCGTATTTGGAACTAAGCATATAGTCATGATTTCATAGGAATAATGAGCTAGCTAGACGATACGTATGTATCAATTTTTGGTGGAACTGTACATACTTAATTTGAAATTATGAATGTTGCATGGCCAAGCTTTTGGTCTAACACTTTTGTTTTGCATTAGCATCTACACGTTCTCACATCGTACATGTGATGTCATTGCGCTTACGCATAACATTGCTGTACTGCTATTCGCAATATTTTGGGGCACCTATCCAATATAGGGACCGCCCGTGTTAATCGTATCTTTACACATTATTTTTATACCGAATATTTTTTTTGGATGATTACTTCGTTGGAATATTTTAGTTTGAGTTTAAAGTTGGCACTTTATTATTAGACCATTACCTCGGTATGTTTCAACCAAAAAGTTGAATCTTGGTACATGTAGCCGCGCACCTAAAATTTCTTTTCGGACAGATAGTATCAAACGGATTTCGGTAAATGCGTCTACTGATGCGCGTCGTACGGGCCACATGCATTGGTAATGCCGATCGAAAGATATTTGTGTCGGAAATCCGATTGTTGCGGATACAGAGAACGCATTGACACAAATCGCCGTACTTGCCGTTTGATGCGATCCGTCCGATGCGGAAATGTGCACCAAATCAACGCGTTCGACATGTGTCCGCGATGGCAATGCTACTTGTAAAATTATGAAAGACACTGAATTTATAATTGTGTTACTAGTGGGAAATTGTTAGTGTACATGTGTCGTGAATATTTTTATTTGAATATAAATACTGGCGTAATTTGTAATAAATGTATATAATGTTTTTTATGGTTCAGTAGCCTAATGGCATCAGTTTATGGTTGAGGTTTACTTTGATCTACGTAAGGGTACCTATCTATAGCTTTTTTGACAAAATTATATAAGCTTTAATGTTTGCAAAGCTTAAGTGGGGCGCTAAATAGTAATTAAGTCAATAAATATTGCTTTATGTTACATGGTGTAACTGGGCAATAAATTGTAAAAGTAAAAAAAAAACTAAATCATGTCATAGGCTACGGAACCTAAGTTTTTGTTAGTTTTTTATAAATAATATTCTTTTGTAAACGAGTATCAAAATAAATGTAAATATGTAGGTATGTGAGTGTTTACAGACTTCCACACGTACATGATGCATGAAATATAGGCTACATTTTTTTAACCATTCTTTCTACAATTGCTGAATGGCATGTTGTAAGCAAATTGAGTGTCGTGCTTTCTTCCTTGCTAGTTTTTTGTTTGTGTATGAAGTAGGGACAACTGCATTAATTGGTTACCTGTCTCCTATTCTAAGTAGGGTTCCCAGATTGAAAAGTCGAAATTCCGGAGAAAATTCCGGACATTGGGTGAAATTTCCGGATTTCCAGAAAAAAAAATTCTGTCACTATCATATCTTTCTTCCCATACACTGACCTCTATAAATATACGCGTATATTATCTATAATATACGCGTATATTATCTATAATATACGCGTATATCATCAAGTAGTCAGTGCCGCCACAAATCAAATAAAAAGAAAATAACCAAAAGTGGAGGAAAGATGGCACCGCCATCTCTTGATGATATTTAAGACTAACCTATCTGAAAACTGCTCATTGTGAAGGAAACGCCTCTCCTCTGTTGCGCGGTAGGGATGTGAGATTTATGGAACTGTGGTTTTTACTTAAATTGTAGAAATTCCTGACGGCTTAGGATTCCCCCCGCATTCCGGACAAAGCACTAAATTTCCGGACATGTCCGGAAAATTCCTGACATATGGCAACCCTAATTCTAAGGTACCTATGTGTAATAATCGAGATTATATTATATGTATTTCTCCATACTGCCATGCGTCCTGTATGTGAAAGTCAGAGTGCCTATGTTTGTGCCTACCTACCACTAAATCATTTCTGAAGCCAAAAATGGCTAGATGGCTAGAGCTGTTTCGGCGTTCTTAATGTTACAGATAAAATACTTTGCTTGTATAGAAGCTTACTTTTTGTTTACCAGAAACCTGAAAAAGGGTCTTTGTTCCTAAAAAAATCAGCTAGTCTAAACACATATGTTAGCATAACTCGATTAAAATGTATGGATCAGCAAAATTTTATTCGCAATAACAGGGTTCGTCCCTTAGTAAAAGTTGGTCATAATGGTGAGTACCTACAATTACCCTTTTTAGGTTTTTTGTAAACAAGTATAAGATTGTATGGTATTTTACAATTTTCAGGTCTCTGGCCGATTTTTTCTACTTACGCAATATCCATTTCACATTGCATGGCGTGGCTATGTAGTGTACCTAATTACTATAGTAAATTATTAAAGCTTAGTGATTTAGCTATTCAGAAATGTGCGAAAAGATATCTGTGGCGCAACATTGTAGGTACCTACCCTCTTATTTGTAAATAACTACAATTTTAAATAAACAACTGCCACTACATGACTGTTTTTTTTTTTATAAAAACAATTTAAAAACTGCTCTTTATCATATTGGTAAGGACAACCAAATTGAGATCTTGATTCTAGATCTAAGAATATCTGGGTCGGTGTCGAATTCTAGTTTGAACGAATGCAGCTAAATACCAGTATAGTATGTTTTACATGGAACGACTACCTACAACCTAGTTACTGGGCTACTCGATGCCCCTTGGTAAAAGTTGTCAGTCTCATTGCGGAGCTGTTATGTTCGAAAATAATGTCTCAACAATGTACACTTTTTTGAAGTGCAAACTGCGCACAGCAGGGGTTCCCAACCTTTTCCAGTCCGCGGCGCACTTACAGACAGAATAACGCTAAATAATACTTAGCTACTTATCAATTGATTAACTCTCAAATCCTTGACTAAAAATCAATTATTTTTCACATAGCAACCACTTTCAACGGTGTCTCAGGTGAAAAATCTTACCTATAAACGTAGATGTTAGGTGTCAGTTTTTTACTGACTAAAAAACAACCAAACAACGCGCCTTCTGCGTTATTCCCATCTATAGTAGCATGAATTTTAATATGATGTAAATCAGTACTTTTAATAGAAAATTGTTTGTAGTTTTTTTATTTCTTGAGGTTCAGACTTTAGAGGAGCGCCTCGCGGCACCCCTATGCTACAAATCTGAAAGGGATCTTTGCCAAATTTATTTTAAATATATCGCTTTCTAGTTGAATACCATATTTAAAATAAATACGAATGATATAATAAATAGAACCGATGGATGACACATTTTGATTTACATCACTAGAAATAGGTTTCCTGAAAATGTATAAAAATAGTTGAACGAAAACTTTTCATTTCTGAACGATTGGCTTGGGTAAGTGTCAAGTTGACAGATAAATTGTCAACAAATTATTGTGAAAATGGCGACTACCGGAGTAGGCTTTCGATGGTTAGATTTATTAGAAAAGGAATTCGACAAAGCATGTGTCGAATTAGATACCTCTATAAGTAAGTAAAACTTGTTTCTCACTATTTTAAATACTATAACGCACGAATACAAAGGTGTATTCGTGGTTTTTCGATCAGAATCATGCTGCTGTTATCCAATGAGTTTTGGCTAAATTATGAAACGTTTTCCAGTATTTTGGTGTTTTACACATACAATTAATATTGTTTACCGTTTCACTCAATCATTATCGTGAATATCAACGCTTAAACAATTAAATCCCCGTGCAACTGGGTCTATGTATTCAGAACATAGCTAATTCATTGTCTGAGCTCATTGCTTGATGTTATTTTATTGTTATGAAAGTAATAATCTTATGGCAAAGCTTTATTATTCATATTCACTGAAACATTTAAAAGATAATCTGTCACTTTGTCATGGTTGTAGGAGTCCTAGGCGTAAAAACAAGTAGTTTCCCATTTATAATATTTCTGTTGTTTCTTTAGCCCCTTGTGGATGTACTTTATTGAAACCATAGCTATTACCTGGATTTTGTGCTATCTATGTATCTCAATCCCCTATTTTCACGATCAGGATCTAAAAGATATTTTGAATTTTTGTTTATAATATTTGTGACTAAAATGTACCATCAGCAAAAGAGATAAGAAACCAGAGTCGCCTATTAAATACATTTTTTTCAAAAACCGGTAGAAGTTTTTTAATGAATTTTATTTTTATTAATAGAAAATAAACAGTTTATTTATTAAATTAAATTTCATTTAAAAAACGACCACCGGTTAGAAAGAAAACTTCAACTATAGTAGACGGTCTGGTTACTTATCTCTTTTGTTGACCATACATAACAAAAAAAAGTGTTCTTTATATTTTTAACCAAAATAAAAAAAATGCCTGTAAGTATGAATAAAAGTATTGTTTTTGTATTATAGCAGAGTTGGAGACAGAAGAGCCAGAGGTGGTGTTTACTTCTCGGCAGAGGATCGCCACACTCAGCTCATGTTTTGCACAACTCACGCACAAGGCACTTACAATATTTCAGAATAGTGCTAAAATAGAGGTATGTTGTTATTGTTACTTGTAATCAACCACACAAACAAATTTTAGATAACATTAATCTGAACTTTCTAAACCAATATTGGAAAATGGAATTCATATTAAACTCTATACAACCACAATCAAATGGCCAATAAAATCTATGCCCAAAGCTAGATCTGCTTGAATATTGTATAGTGGCCAGAGTCATTTACGTTGTGAAGCATCGTGGATTTTTGTCCTTGTTTAGTTTGACTTACAATAGTCAGCTTATTAGGTTGGTACATCCCTGTTTGTTTTTATAAACATGGATTACTGTTTCACCTGTGCTAACTGTTCCTTTTGTGTGAAAATATAGCTTGTATTATAAAGAGACTGGTTAGACAAGTGCACACAACATGATGTGTGTATATGTCATATTACAGGAAAAGTGTTTGGTAGTTTGGTGTCAGTAATAGAACATAGCTCCATTAATTGTTCAATACTGTTCCTATAGTTGTTTTTCTTTTTGGAACTAAAATTATAAATGTTTAGTTCGTAGCTGAAGAAATTAGCGGTCGATAACATGTGTCAGGGCATGGAGACACACACAGTTAAACCTACCGCTCCACGATCTCTCGCTGGCGGCGGCGAGTGCCTATAGAATAAGCTCCAAAGTAAACATCTTTTGTAAACAATAACTTTATTATTTATTACTAAAACCAGGGGCGTAGTTTGCCTTAGACAGGCCCGCATCAACATTTATTGGGGGCCCTTCTACCTAACTGAGGAAAAGCCCAAATGGAGGGTAAAGATTTTTCACAAAATAAACAATTAGAAACAAAGAAAGTTTAGCGTACTGCCGAAGAGTTTGAGTGAGATACGATATGATGAGATATTTGGCTTCTACGAGTTGGGGGCCCCTGTAGCTGGTGGGCCCCATATCATTGATACGGCTGATACGGCGGTAGCTACGCGGTGTTCTAGTAAATACTTTTTTTTATGTTTTTTAGTCTAAAAGACATAAAAAAAAGTATTTACTAGAACACCTTTAAGTTTATTTAGTCAAAAATTAGGCACAGATAAAAAATCCTGTATTTATGGGCTTATTGAGGACCCTGGCTACTTGCCTGGACTTCATTTAGTTGATAAATTAAGTAGCCTATGTGCTACAGGGAATTCTCACATAGCTTTGAAATAAAACACCAATAGGTTCTCACAGTCAGTATTTGTGTAACAAAAAACTATATCGACGGCTAAGGCTAGTTAGTGTTCGGGCCGCGGTCGTAAGGGTGTTTGTGCAGATGTCGCCGGTGCGGAGGGGGCACGGTCGTAGTCTTCGGCTTGCGAGCAGCGTTGCCGCTCAGTAACTGCCTGTCTATGCCTATGATGTCACCGCCTCCGCCCCCATCGTCGTCGAAGTACCCGGTGTCGTCGTCCTCCCAGTCGTACCTTTCGTTGGATTCTTCGCTGCTGTAAACACAAATGAATGTTACATTACGTTGTATTCTTATGTTCTCTTTATCGCCTCGACTGTAGATATGGCCTTCTGTAATAGGAATGTGATGTGAATTATAAACCTATTTTTGAGAGCAAGAAATGAAAGTTCAGTAATTTTTATTTTTAATGTTTCCTGCTTCGGTAGCCTAGTGGTTCTAAGCGTGCAGCTAGAGGTCTTGGGTTCGATTCCCAGGTCGAGCAAAAGTGTTATTGGGTTTTTCTATGAAATTCTCAGAAGCAGTTTGGATTTGTGCCCGGTTAATGGCAATAGGCTCGCCCCCTATTACATAGGACTGAAAAACATACCGGCGAACTGTGGGTGTACATACACCTCTGCTTAACCCTTCGGGGACTACAGGCGTGATGGTATGTGTTACATATTTTTTTAATCAACATAGAGCTTTTAGTCACTTACTTGATTCCTTCAAGTTTGTGCAGTAGTCTGTCAGCAGCAGCAGTGACGTCAGACGCTGGTCCTGGTTCGTCGGAGTCGTCTTTCAAATGCGCTTCCAAGCGCTGCAGCGCTGCGTCTGCTCGGTCAGTCAACGAAACGAACTTCTCTGTCAGTTGGCGTAGTTCGTTCTCTTTTAGTATCGTGTGGGATGTATTGCGGAAAGCTCCTTCTAAGCGTCGACAAGAGATTTCCGTCTGGAAATGAGAAAAATAAAAGGATGAACTATATTTCATCACACAATAACATTAGCGTCACTACAACACACGTTGACTAGGTTCTGTTAAATTATTGTAATAATTATATAGAACTAGCTTTTGCCCGCAACTTTCAATTCAACAATTTCGGCCGCCTGAAGTATGAAACTTCACGCGGCCGAAGTTGTAGTGCCGTAGCCACCTACTAGAAAAAGAAATTTCAGAATCAAACTTATTGGTCCGATCTACCTATTGGAAGTTTGGAACTATTGTTCCAGAAATTTGCCTGTATACCTGTATGGTAAACAGGGAACATTAACTTTTTCGATCAGAAATAAACTTAAAAATTGTGAGGAAGAGAAATAAAATGTTTTGCATATTTTAAATTATTAGGTAACTTCGCACTTAATAACAGAACGAGGATAACTCGTCATAATATCAAGATAATTTATGGAAGACATTATTATTTTAGGAATAATACCTGTGGTACTCGTGTCGCGTTTAGAATTTTTACGACTCTGTTGTCATACTTATTAATGTCATCTTGAATCTTTTTAAGCTCATGGAATGTCGAAGATGTTCTGAAAACAAATAACACGATCTATTAGTCAAATTACGATTATCAGGCATCATGCAAATTCATGATACATTTCTGGTTAGAAAAGATGGTTAGGTTGGGAGGTAATTTAATTTCAAATAATTATCAAAGCTTCGGATTCGTAAATGTGCTGCCAAATCTCATTAAATTTCGTCTAAATTGTGATTAGCATAATTATTTTACATACTAAAGATTGACTTTACTTAATTAAGTAACGAATAAAACAACAGCTAATCCTCTTTCCGAAGTCGGTATAAGAAATGCCAAGAAATTAAATCGAATGAGTTTTCAGAAAGCGGTGTAGTTATAGCGTTTCCGCGTATTCACTAACTATATGGGGTACAGTCTACCTCGGTCACCGCAATTTACATAAATAAGGACTCGTATGGCCAGAGAATAATTCATGTGCTACGTACAGTTTAATTAACGAATCGATTAGTTTGTCCAGCACATCCGTCACGTGCTTAGGATCGTCTTGTTGTACTTGCTGACACGAATCCACGAAACGCTTTTGTGCATCCAAAAGTTCTTGCATCTGAGAAAAAAGAAGAAACCATAACCTTCGTTGAGCGAATATTCGTCGAGCATATTGGTCAAGGATTGAATGCATGACTTAATAACTTCTATTGTTTAAAGGTCAATAGAAACGTCAGCCAAATTGTTAATTTCAAGGTGCTTTATAATCATCTTAAATGTTAGAAAGATGTTACCTTAAGATCGATCCTGTAGGAATTATCGCTAAGTCGTTTGGTGAAGATAGCTTCCAGGTCTGCGGAGTTCATCCTCGCATCCCGTTGTCTTCGGGCGAGGGCTCTCAACCCGTCAGCTAGCTCCCGTCGCGTCACGTTGACGAGGGAGAGGCCGTCCCGCATCAGAGACTCTAGTATTAAACTACGGTGCCACGTGTCTGCGTATGCACCGTTTACCTGTAATATCAAGGTCATTAAAACAATGTATTATCCTAAAGATATCGCTTGGAACTTCCCTTTACGATATTTATGGCACCACGGCTCATTAGTATTGTTTTAAAGTCATTTGTTATTCCATTTCAATAATATCGGGAACACCACCAATTATTACATTATTGCAAATGTGATATCGCACTTTGTGCGGCTTCATTAAAATAAATCGGTGTGACCCTTTGGGTTGCGGCCATAGTAACTGTTTTGAAAAGATACTTCTAATGGGTAATAAATACCTTTTCTAATAAATGCTTATGGTTTATAATATGAATAGTTAAATTCCGAGCTAGTTCAGCTATTTTCGCTTGACTACGTTCAATTTTTTCAGTGCTTTCCTTGATTGTTGCCTGAAATCATCAAAATTGTTTTATTAACATAGTTTTTTTTCCGCATTTACATACAAAGGAACATTTCTGTAATCTATAGTAAAACAAAATTTACCTGAACATTAGTTTGCAGCATATGTAACCTGTGCTCAAGTCTTTCTGCTGTTAATTGAGCTCTTTCTAATTTTAAAGTCAATGTATTTTCCACGCGATCTGAAAGCAAATACATGAATATTAGCGGTATCCTATTCAGCGTGCGTACGACGTCCATTTACTTATTTATTCATACCACTGCAGCCCAAAGCGGTGCCTTTAGCAGTTAATTGTACGTTGCTCTTGTTCATTCAATTGCGAGCGATGTACGCCAGCAGATATTGCAAAAGTTGACCTATAGTAAAATAGGATATGACACAATAAGTCTGCCGTAGTCCGTATATACGTGACTCATTAGTTTCCCGGAACAAAATACCTATGTATTGTTGTGATATGACTTTGTTCTAGTTCATGCATTTCTGTCTGTAGTCCGAAGACAATTTGTTTAACAATGTATTCGTGAATATTTGAGTTGGCTTCTATCGATCCTTACCAGTGGTCGGTTTATGTACCTATATTAGTTTTTGTGGTATGCAATATTAGAGAGCACATTTTATCTTTTGTTAAGGATTCAAAAGCCTTGACACGGCTTTGAAACCAACCATCTAAATCGTTGATATTTGTTTTTTACATTGTAATTTATTTACTTTTCAATATACTCACCAAGCTTATCTTGAATGACATCCAGGCGCCGTGCTTGTTTTCCCTGAACGGCACTAATTGTGTCTAAAATTCGAAGTCTCTCTTCTATGCTAGAAAGGATACCGGTGATGTCCTGCAATAGTACATAAAAAATAAAAATAAACAAATTATTATTAGCCAGCACTTTATTTTGTTCCTAGCGCAACATTACCAAAATAAATGTTAAGCTTCTAATAGGGCATGCATTTATTTATAAACGAATTTATCGAAAGTAATCTACGAGAACATCATGATATTTCCGGCAGTCCTCGCCATACGTTTTGATGTCTGTCGGAGAGCATATTATTATCATAGAATATTTGTGTCTCGTTTATAGTCCATTTTATATGAAATGTGACCTCCTTTGAAAAGGACTCAGTTTAGTTCCGTATCTTTCAATTTCGTGAAAAGAACTCGACACTGGTCTTCTAGTGTGCTTGTCTGGGTTTACTTTTTTGTTCATTCTTATAGTTCGAACTCTTGTTCCCTGACATACTCCAATGATCAACTAATTATAACCGACACGTGCTGTCACTTCATTGTTTTTGTCCATTGCCTCGCCGTACTTTTATTTTAGGTGTTCGAATTTCAATAGAGTTAATTTTGTTTTCTTGCTCTTTAGTAATCCAGTTCATGCCTGTACCGTACAACTTTGCAATACCAGTTGTACCGAATTATATGTATGTTGGTCTAGTTACTAGGCACGTAATTTTGGAGTAGTCCAGTAGGTAGTGAGCAGATTTTGAATTGTATATTTTGTTAAGTCGTTAAAGCTGAAGTTTAGCGTGTCAAGTGGCTTACTCAATTCTCATTGACGATTGCTTCTCGTAGGTACTTATTATTGCCCAACACCTAACAAGTTTTAAATTCATTCAGTCTAGTTCTCCAACTGTTTATTGACAGTGGTAATGTATATGTTTGATATAGTGGACTACCGAAAATATCAGACTTTTATTTAAATAGTGTTGGTGGCGGTGACATATTCCATATTCCGTTTGCTCTAATATTGTAAAGCCATGTTTGGAAACGCGACAAGATTTTCGTAAACATGAAGGAACAGAAGCGCCACATTACACACAACAAAAAAATGGGCACAAAACCAGTAAGAACATGTAACATGGAACTGCAGAAGTTTTATCCTTATCTTATTCAATTTCACCTGAATCATGTATGACGTGTGTGTGTGGTTCGCCTTATTGCGTTTGATGCTTCTGTTTAAGCCTTTTATTGGATGGCAGTGCAGTATTTACAGGGTTGTATTTATATTTACCTTGGGGTTCTGTGTGCTTAGCGTGTACGCTCGCAAGCCGTGCTCGGGGGGCGAAGCGCGCGCCATGCAGAGGCACGCCAGCGCCGCCACAGCCGCTCTTAACATCGCCCCGTCTGCGGAACACAATGATCTTGGTTGTCTTTGTCAATATTTAAGGAATCAGGGACTTGAGGATACCGTTAATGAAATAGCTTCAGAACTTGGTGTCACCAAAGTTGTAAAATGAAGATCTTGGTATGGTAGGATAACATATACTTAAACATAACATTATCATTTTGTATATTGACCATAGAAACTTATTTACTTTCTTTGGCTTTTAAAAGTTTATAATCTGTTCAGGTTTAGTTTCAACGCATTTTCCTTCTACGAATTTAGTTCTATTAAAGCTCATGGAGTAGTATATGGAAAAACCTCTATCGTAGGACCCTCGTTTATGTGGATAGAGATCAAACGATTCTCTCTTCTATCTCAGCAGTTCCCAAAGAAGTGATTATGTTATCAGTTGAACATGAGCAGTTACATCTTATTGCTACTTTCATTTCGGAAGCTTGCCATCTCGATAAGGAAGCTTTTACTATCGGAATTGTGATTGAAATCAAATGATTAATCACAGTCCATAAGCTAAAAGTGTTGCCGCTTTTATTTCTAATCAATTAGCACAGTTAACACAATCTGTATAATTGATTTCTATTAATCATAGGCCTTAATAGATTAAAGATCACACAAATTCCAAAAACGTTCACCGTTATGTGATACGGTCTCATAAACCTTTCATTAGGTTCTGACAAATGAGTTGATAATCCATTAATATGGCGCCTAAAATGTAACATTGACTTAATCAATGTAAATGTTGCATGGGCGGCTTTTAGTTTTGAAACTTAGTTCATTATTTATTTTGTGAGATTTCTCATCTATTGTGAAAATTATTGTGTAAAAATTATGTGAATGATTTCGAAACAGTTTCGATGCGAAAATAAAAACATATATGATTTACGATTTAACACCTGTTTAACTTGTCTCGTTAAGATACCGTCGTGAAGGCTTTGTATGAAAATGTTCTGTAATGCTAAACAAACAGTGCGGCACTCGCGTGGCGGGGTCATTGATATCAGTAAACTGTAAAGCGGTTCTTTATAAGCATACGACTTCGCTAAAGTAATTTCCTAAAGGTACGTTTATTTGCCTTATAACTGCACACAAATCGATTAAAGCGGGCACCGTGATTGCTTTAAAACCTTTATCGAAGTACTTATGGATGTCTATTATCCTTTAATTACACTGAGCAGGTACGTTATAGCTGGGAAGTAATTATCTTTACGATATCTAGCAATAACAAACTGCATTAAACTAAGATGCTTATAGTATTTTATTACACGTTAAGTCTATCATGAAAATAATTAAAACAATAGATTTCTCTTAATTTAATGGTCGAGGTTACCTATGGTTTGACACCACCTCCAGAGTTCGTTCGGGTAACACTATCGTTATGCCTATGTTTTGCCTTCGAGATTAAAGCCTTGCTTTTTATCGTCGACTGAAAATGAACATTATAAGCAATCGATTACTTTTACATTGTCAATGATGCTTCTATATTTGGTGGTAGTATTATTAGAGTTCTTCCTGGAAGGCACTGTGACCTTCCATTCTCCGTGTGAAGCTGACATTACAGCCCCAGGATTTTCTTTCGAAGTCAAGTATTTTCAACTGTCGATTAAACAATAATATTTGTGCAAGGTTTGCGATTTTACTGATGTTATTTCATTTATTTTGGATCATATTATTATATACTTTAGGGCCCTTTTAATAAAGTCAATTGCTTTTTTTTGGAGTTGTTTATTTTATTTGGTGCCTAGGCTTAGAGTTTTATAAATATTTTTGGTGACCATCTAAATTATACTCTTAAACAATGTTCAAAACATAAAAAAATAACTGTAAAAGTTAACTTGCTGTTTTGAAATTTTGTAAAACGAATCAACTGTGATATTTTCTTATTATATTCATTCGTCAGACGTCACGTTCTCGTCTCCTTTTTAAGCATGTGTGGAATACAAACACAGTGAACACAAATAATATAGAGCAAAATCCAATGTTTGTGTTACAATTAGATTTGTGCTAATGAGAAAAAATTGAGTTCTGGTGTTCATTTTTATAACTTGGTAATGTGTGTAAAAAAGATTGATGCTAAACTTTATTGACAATGCAAATCTGAATAATCTTGATTGCTAACAGAAGATTTTATTTTTATTTTTTTGTGTTTATTACGACTGAAATTTTCATTTAACGTTAAACGTTTTAGTACTTACTTATTTCAGATAGTAAACGCCATACAAGATGACAAGACACAGACTCATTACTACGTGCTAGACACGCATTGTTTATAACAAACGCGCGTTTAAATACTACCCGAATGCAATGTTGTGACAAGCGCATAAGCAAAGTATTTTTATCGTCGTGCTGACTAACTTTTCTTAAGTTACTTCTAGAATTTTAACACCACTTAAGTTCACTACGAGACCTTTATGCAACCATAGAACATAAAATTAAGCGATGTGCGTCATTAAAGCATTTTATATAGTATAAATTATGAGCGGAGATGTATTAAACATTAGCGACTATTTCAGTATAATGCTAGGTCCGTGCTACCGTAGGTCGCGGCATGACGTGCATTGTTTATTTGTCTGATCAGCGACAGGTGTACGGGCCCGTCCTGTGCATGTGCATCTATTTATTTGCATTCCGGTATAGTTCGTGGACCTCGGTCTGTCGGATTATCATTGTCTAGCTACGCCCACACTACTAAGGTCAGCCTTTCATCAACCTCAACCCTTCTCCCGTATGCACCATGTCTTACGTAATCATAAGACGTCCGCTATTATAACGTCAGTCTTATGTGTTCTGTGCGATTGTGCTTTTTAATATATTATAGCTCAAAGAGGATGTTTCACTCATTTGAATGTGTCTAATTTGAATGACTCGTAGAAACATTGTACATACAAATGTAAGTAAGGATTATATTACATACTCGTATATTAAGGCTCTATCATTCAGAATTTTTAAATGTTTTCGTCAAAGCGACGGTGTAATGATGTCAAATAGCGTCACGTTGTCGTCGCGTAGTAGTCACGTATTCACGCTAGTTACGGTAACAGTCCAAATTCGTTACGGGCCGACATACAAAAGAATTAGATCAGTATCATTATTAATTGACTTTAGATCAGATGTCGAAGCAATCGCATATAACGGCTATCATGATTTACTGGCGCATCGAGAACTCATACTGACGCTGACGTGATCAATGACAGCTAAATCATGATGGAGTGAATGACGACACACCAATTTCTTTTAATGAAGCTTTATGAAAGGGCGTCCCGCATGATTAAAAATCGATAAAGAAAGTACACGCACCCGAAGTGAGCACAATACTTGAACATGTCACGACGACTCTGAAAGAATAATTGTTGTATGAGATCAATTGACGAAACCCCGTCATTATATTTTTGTTCCTGTTACATACCTGCGGGCAATCAAAATTCAGAAAGGGAAAAGGAATGCACGTTTGTGGAGTGCGTCGACCTCGCAGTACTTGAAATCATGCGACCTGGGAATGCAGAAACGTGAACCGAAAGAAAGTATTTCATCTACCTAATTAAGATGTAAAGCGCATTACTGATATCCTGTTGACGAAAAGCCGTGCCACTCATTTTATGACATTTCCTGAAATGCATTTTCACGTTAGTAGAGTTTTGTGCTGCGTATATAAGTGCGGCGCGGCAGACGGATGTGTTACAGCAATTTACCGCCGCAGCTAGTTGTCAAAGTTCAGTGGAACTGGAGGCGAGCCAACGCGGCTACAGCACGCACTTCCAGGTGCTACGCGCTTTTATTGCTCTTATTGGTACACATCAAGTCTAAATTAAATTCATTAATATCACTACTTCAAATGACTCGACTTATTATAATAATTAAGCAGATATTTGTTTTGTTATGTTCTGTAAATACTGGCATGCATTAGACATAATTAGCTTTAAACGAGATGGGATTAATAGAGATATTTGTTTGTACAAAGTCATTGGCCTTTTCGTCCTTCTCTCGTCCTATTGTGGACGGGCTTCCTGGTGAGATCACGTTTATTTTGTTGCAGCATTCTCTACCCCTTTTGTCTACATGCATTAATCGCCCTGATGTTTTGGAACAATTTATTTGTACGGATCGGTCGCGTCAGCCGGGACAACGGTGAAATTAATCTGATTCTTTTCTTGTCGAGTCACGCGGCTTCCGTTGTTAAATTAAAATGTAGGGAAAGGGGATGTCCTATTACTTTTTATCTGGAACGCCGTGATACGTGCGCTGTTGTTGCCCGTCACAATGAAAGCGTGGAGCCGCGGACCACCCGAGATTACTGACTTTAATTTTATTTTAGTTGACCCTTTTGTGATATACTATATGATTCTGATTGAGATGAATAAATAAGTTGCTGCTTTTAACAACTTTAGACAATAAGTGCTCAAAGAAAGGCAAACAAAATTTACGGTTGATAATTTGACTAACTTTGATTATTTGAGCTTTAACGTGTGCGCAAAGTTGGTAACCCTGCTGAAGATATAAGCTATGATTGAATTGAAATCTGGGTTATTAGTTATGTAGAAACTAAATGCTCTATTTATAATATGGTTACGTCATATGCGTAAATGTTCACACAAATTTAAGCCGCCGCCGTCATTTGCATCTCATAAATGTCGGTAAACTTAATCAAGATAAATAGCAGTTCAGTAGACGCAGTCAAATCCTCCAGATTTATTGTTACCACACACTATAATAAAGGTTTGAAAAATTACTAAGCGCGGTAGGAAAGCAACCAAACAAGGTTATAGAAACGATGCCTCCAGTTTAAATAGGAAATGGGCGTACCGATTAAGTAGCCAGAAAGAAGTGTCAATAAATTAAATCTTTTCGTGTCAGCGGTAAAGAACGTAGATATTATAATCGATATAAATCATGTGGGCTTGTTAGCATTTACATGTAATAAATATTCAGTTAGATGACTCTATCAATACGGTTTCATTACGAAAGTAGCTGTGCCTACTGCTTGCGCCCGCGTCGTGATCACATTGTTGGGCGTGGAGTCGCGGACTTAACTCAGCAAACTTTACCTGTCTGCGACTACGCGGCCTTCGTGGAATGTCGTCGGGTAGCTCATTATAAATTTGCCTTTATGTTGCAATTTCATATGAGTCACCATTTAAAATAAATAACCTCCGTGCTCAATTCATCAGAGATAAAGAACAAAAAAAGAAGCCTCAATATGTGCCGTCGCGGGCGATGTGGCTTAACTTCCTTCGTCATTCAATTTTTAACAACATAATGACTGCTTTAGAGACGCTTTAAATTATGCTTGTCCCAATTATGTAGTTTCAATTAATTAACCAGATTGTTAAATGATAGTGCTACGACGGAAAGGCCCTTCCTGGCGAAGTGTCGTGACAGTTATATTTGGATTTATAAAAGACTGACTTGCATCTATTTTTATTATCACAATCAATCGCTCAACTTAATCATACACATAATGTGTAGTATAACAGATGTGTATCCGCCAATAAAGTTAATAAGTGTCCCGCGACAGTTTGTAGCTCTGGGCCCGAAGCACTGTTTGCTCTGTTGCAGAACAATAGCGAACTGTGTTAACGTACCTAGAGATAGCCACAAATGCTCCTAGACCACGTTATCAGCCCGGCTTAGGTCGTTTCTCTGTCCTCATTTCGAGAATATTGTCGATAGTTGAATCATCTTAAGAATAAAAGGCGCGTCCCATCGTGTCGATGTTTACAGTCACCATAACTAAACAGACGGTATTTTGAAATATTTTCGCCGACATTAGTTGCGGTTTAAAGATGACATATAGGCAAAGCTATATAATAGACCTACACAAAGAAAGTTGGAAAGTTTAGGATGTAGGTGTTCGTTTGTTGTGCGCATTAAGCCAAGTCCTTAGACCGTACTGACTACTGTGTCATCTGCTTCTGTTGTTCGTCTTCGTAAGTGGGTTACTGACGCGGTAGACGGCGCGGCGACCACTCGCGCAAACCGGCTGCCAATTAGTCTCTGGCAAACTCCACATTTTCTGAACTACCTATCCGGAATTCATCTCTAATACCCAAACTCTTATCTCTGTTTTATTTTAAACTACGTTTCGAAGTGGCGGCGCCGCTGTTAGATAATTTCATAATTATTCAAATTTTACCTCATGGTAAATTGAAAAACGATGTTGTTGCGTGACTGCTGCTACCGTTTGCTTGTTTTTTTTTTATTACGTTGTAAACGTTATTATCATTGATGTCGAAAATGGTTTGTTATAATTTCATATCTAATGAAAAGAATCATGTCAAAGTAATAAAGTTAGAAAAGGGCTTGTCTAACGTGCAAGTTTAGCTGCAGGCAAGTTATCTAACATTACTTAAGCTATTTTACTTAACATTCAGTTATAGTTCATGTATTTACAAATACTACTTGACTACGAAATTGTAACTTTTACTTCACCTTTAAACAGGTAAACATTGTTCTATGTTTGCGTTCCCAAGTTCTATCTTACAAAACAAATAAAACTTAAGTTAAATTATTTTAAACTAAAGCAAACGCAGTAGTTCACATTTTATCATGTTATCAAATAGTGCTGCTAAATGTCCCGGGAGAGCTGCTTACAAATGTATTGTGCAACATCGGGACTGCATATTTAAGCCGCTGTGCCCAGGCGCAACCCGCGCAACTGCGGCCACCCCACTACAGCGCGTGGCCGTGGCCGGCGCGTGCCGCTCCCAGCACTGATTCTAATCAGCTGCATCTGTCCAAGACAATACACATTGCCTAATAGGACCGTGGCTTAAACCAGAACCATCGATTTCTTATCATGTCTATCTAGTTAAACAGGCCCCTTTTCTGCATACCTACCCTAGGGCATGATTTGATGATCAACTTTTAATATCACGAGTAGGCAGTGGCATTGATATAAACAACAATTTGCGAATAAATTTATTATTATTTTCGTATGTTCTTTTTTTTCTCAGCGCTTAGGCTGGTATAAGCTACATTTACGGGCCTAAACCAAGTAAATGCAGCGTGTGGTGTGTTTAGTGTGTAATTAAGTTGATGGTACGTTTCCTTCCTCTAACTGCATGAATTTTCGAACTATCCTACATGTATTTAAGATGGCAGCTTTTTGTAAATTTATATAAACGGATTCTTCTAGATCAATTAATTTTAGGCTATGGAGAAGATGGTTAGGAATAACACCTGTCGTGGAGAGAACTATGGGGATGACGTAGACTTTTTCTTGTCTCCAAATTCTTGTAACTTCTTCTTTAAGTTCAGCGTATTTGCTTATTTTTTCAGCTATTGTTTTTTGTAAATTATGTGTGTTGGGAACAGCAATGTCGATAAGGTAAGTGATTTTTCTAATTTTATCCTGTAGGGTTATGTCTGGTCTGTTATAGTGGATGGTCCTATCTGTAAGTATGGCGCGGTCGTAATACAGTTTGTGTGTGTCATTTTCTAGAATAGTTTGTGGTGTGTACTTGTAGTAAGGAGTGTTAGTATTTTGTATGAGAGTATGTTTGAGTGCTAGTTTTTGGTGCATGATGTTTGCGACCTGGTTGTGTCTGTGGGTATAGTCTGTCTGCGTAAGGGTTGTGCATGCTCCTGTTATATGTTGTATGGTTTCTGGTTGAATGTGGCATCTGCGGCATTTGTCGTTTGTAATAGTAGGATCTTTAATGATGTATTTCCTATAATTTTTTGTATTGATGATTTGGTCTTGTATGGCTATGATGAACCCTTCTGTTTCTGGGAACAGGTTTCCTATTTTAAGCCACTTATTAGACGCTACTGTGTTGATGTGAGATTGTTCTAAGTCATGAGGGTGTCTGCCGTGAAGGGTTTTCTTTTTCCAGTTTTCAATTTTTTGGTTTTGTGGGTCAATGTTATTCGTGTCATGTATATTATGTTCGTGTAAGTTGAGCGGGGTATAATTAAAATCATTTAAGGTGATTGTTTTGTGTATGGCACTAGTGCGAGATTTTGTATGGAAAAATGTTTTGAGTCTAATAATTTGTTTCTGCCAAAGGTGATGGATGTCGATTAGGCCTCTCCCGCCATTTTGCCTCTTGATGGTGAGTCTCTCGATCGCAGATTTAGGGTGTAGGTTGTTGTATTTTGTTAATGATGTGCGTGTTGTTCTTTCTAACTGTTCAATGTCAGTTTTTGACCATTTTATTACTCCGAATGAGTAGGTCAATATCGGTATGGCAAAGGTATTCAAGGCTTTTATAAGATGCTTTCCAGATAGCTGTGTTTTGCAAATTGCGTTAATTCTTCTTCGGTAATCTGTATTTAGTGTCTGTTTTATTGCTGTGTGGTCTAGTCCTTTAAGTTGCTTGTATCCTAAATATTTATAAAGTTCTGATGGTTCCATAGCTGTTATTGTGTCTGTGTCGCTAACTGCATAGTTTCCGGGTTTTATTTTACCTTTTATAATATGTAATGTCCTACACTTATCTAATCCGAATTGCATATTGATATCCTGACTAAATGTTGTCGTTGCTTCTATAAGGGTTTTCATTTCTTTTTCGGTTTTTGCATATAATTTAATATCATCCATGTATATAAGATGTGAGACAATGGTTTCTTCGCTGTTGTGTTTAAAATTATATCCGGCCCGACACCGGTTAAGTAAATGAGACAAGGGGTTCAGGGCAAGACAGAACCAAAGAGGACTGAGGGAGTCACCCTGATATATACCTTTCCTAATATGTATTTGTCGAGTGATGATCTGAGTGCTAAGACGGTTATTTAACTGGAGTGTAGTTTTCCAATGTGTCATTATAATGCGTAAAAATTCTATTATTTTGGGATTAATTTTATATATTTCTAAAATGTGTATTAACCAAGAGTGTGGAATGCTATCGAAGGCTTTTTGGTAATCTATGTAAGTACAATGTAGGTTTCTATTTTTTGAAGTGGCATGCTTATGAATAGTAGAGTCTATAACTAATTGTTCTTTGCACCCCATGTGGCCCCGCCTGCATCCCTTCTGTTCCTCTGCTACTATATTATGGCGCTCTATGTGTGAGTTGATCTTATTAGTAATTGCTGAAGTTAGAATTTTGTAGATTGTGGGTAAGCATGTGATTGGTCTGTATTGGGAAGGCTCTGATGTGTATTTAGTTTTAGGTAGCATGTAAGTTATTCCTGTTGCAATGAATTCTGGTATGTTCTGTTCTCCTAATATTATTTCTGTAAAATTTTTAGCTATGGATTTATGTAGTATCGTTAATTTTTTATACCAGAAATTTTGTATTTTATCTAAACCTGGTGATTTCCAATTGTGTGACCTAGCAGTTATACATGAAATATCAGACTCTGTAATCTCTTTAAACTCCATCTCATCTATAGCTCTCCATTTTGTTTCTTCTTCTGTAATCCAAGCTGCTTTATCATTGTGTTGAACCTGATCCTCCCATATGTTAGACCAAAACATTTCTAACTGTTCTTTTGAAGGTGTATCTGTGTTGTTCTCTGTTGTTGAGTCGGTGTGTGGCTTCTGTATATTCCTATAAAACATTTTTTCATTGGTAGCAAACACAGCATTATCTTTTTTGCGCTGTTCTGCTTTCTTATATCTCCTAAGCCTATGAACTTTAAGTGCTAGTTTTTGTTTCAATGTGTCTAAAAACTCTTCTGGTTTCCTATTACTGTTTTCGTGTCTTGTGTGAGTAGGGTTGTTTTTAAATATCTCTTCAACTCTTTTGACTACTTTTCGTGATCTACTACCGTTAATATACTGTGTGAGTCTGCCACAATCAGCTCTCAATTTTTCAATGTCACTTTCTAGTCTACGTTGCCATGGTGGTATTGTTTTGTCTCTTTGTCTAGTGTTTCTTGCGTGTTCAGTGATTTTAAAGTTGAGCTCTTCAGAGATAACAACCGCTGTGCAATAAATGAGGGTGTGTACCTATGTCTATCAATTGTGTGTCATCAGATAAAAATTGTTTTAATATATTTCCATTGAATAAATTAACTAATCGGAATAGGTTAGGGCTATACTTGAGTTTAGGTAAATTTGGTCGAGATGTTGGGTCCATCCCAGAATATTGTGTTAGCGTTGTTCTAAATTTGTCATGTATTTCTTGTATATATGTGTTTGTTATCAAGTTTTGATCCGCGACAACTGTCTCGATATCATTTTCTAGGGTTAGGGTTACAGATTCGGTTTGTGTAGCTGTGTGTGATGTTTGTGATTGGATGTATGGTTGAGATTCGGCATAAGGTTGTGATTGAGTGAGCGATTGTAGTTGTTCGTGTACGCTGTTTTCGTTTGTGTTTTGTGTAGTGTTAGTGTCCGCGTTACTTTCTGATTCTTCCTGAATTAATTGTGTACGTACTTCTTCTCTTAATTGAGTAGTCCACTTGCAAAGTCCGCTATGTTGAAAGAATAATAATTTTGGAAAATCGATTAAAACCTCTAGTGTTAAAATGGAGTTATGAAAATTAATATTACAACACATTACAGTAACTTTCAGTAATGTGTTGTAATATTAATTTTCATAACTCCATTTTAACACTAGAGGTTTTAATCGATTTTCCAAAATTATTATTCTTTCAACATAGCGGACTTTGCAAGTGGACTACTCAATTGATCTATTACTTCTTGAGACAAAAGTTTATTTCTAACTATGATTCTCCTTTGATCTGAGATTCTTTGTTCTGTAACTGTAATTTCTGGGTATCGTTGTGTAAAAAGTGCATGTAGTTGCTGTCTGTATGTGGTCATGTCGGTCTCTAATTTAGTAATGTGTAAGTAGGTTCGCATGATGAATAGGTTTACTTCTTTGCTCCATCTCATGCGAACTCTTGCTTTCCCAGCCTTGGTGGACGCAGGTAAAAAGGTATTTACCTCCCGCGCAACATTCAAGACCGGAGTGGGTGGAACTGAGTTTAAACTAGTTATAGGGGGTGACGATGGTAACGATGGTGATGATGTTCTTGAAGGTGTGTATGAAATTGTACTTGGGCTATACGGTTCTATAGAGGTGTCTGTCCTAACTGTGTGTGTGTCACCATCGTCAGTGATTTCGGCTGTAATATCCTTATCGATGGGAGCCCGCCTGTTCAACTCCTCACCGCTGACGGTTCGCATGCTGTAGCACCCAGCGTCAGCTCCAGATGCGCCCCGGCGATCGCCCCCGGGCAGCGGCCCTATGCGTTTACTTTTTGATCGTGTCTCCATTTTTAAGTGGGTGTCCAGAGCCACGTTAGCCACGCCAGTAATTTCTCGATCGTGTGTCCGCCCCCCACGTGATTAGTTGGTCAAATCAGGACGTGTGGTTGTTTAGGGGGCTTATTATTATTATTATACCATTTATTTATTTATCATACATATTAATTACATTTTTAAATATTACTATAAAAAAAATAAAAACATTTAAAAATATAAAAAATAGTAGCCCACCGGCATCGGGAACAGGGTCCAAGCCACCGATGGACAATATTATTATTATTATTTTTATTTGGTAACTTATCTCGGGACCCTAGGGTCCCGGGCCTTTGGAAGGCGTACGAGAAGCCGAAGCCAACTCGCAGAGGCCCCTTACATGGCTTTACAATGAAATAGAACACCAGCCGACAATTATCCCTGTTTGCATTATGCAAATGCACCCAAGGACAATCCCCGGCTGGCGCAGGACTATTACAGAATATGGAAACTAAAAATAGGGCTATGGGTTTGGGTGACTAAAATGGACTGGTTTCCTGACACTATGGAAGGACTATGGCCCCTGCCAATCAATGTTTTTATTATTATTATTTGTTTTTAATTTGCCAAAATGTTATTATTATTATTATTAACATTTTGGCAAATTAAATACTACTTAGCAGTTTTCAAATTTTTTACGTTTTTCGTATAACCTTGGGTATCATCGCTTATGCAAAGCAAAGACGGAAAGGAATTTATTGTTTAGAAATGTTGAATCATAGTTTTGTTGTAGCGGGTATGTGTAACCGATGTCAAGGAGGTCACCACTCAGCCAGGTTCAATGTCTTTACGGTGAGGCTTTGTGGTAAGGAGACAACTTTTAACAATGCCCCATAAAGTTTTGAAGAAACAAAAACTGATAATGTGCCCTAAATGTAAGTGCTTTCCATCAGGATAGTTTTATGATTAATGGTATTGGAATGTGGCGTTGACTCTGACGTTGTCTTAATAATAAAATAATATTGAAGATTTGAACTTTATAAAAAACCAGACGGTTGGTATGTCTGAGAAAACCGCAGTCATTTCGTAGATATATTATGATATTTTTTTACAAAATTACTGTTGAGTCGGTACCTAATTGACTAAAAATCTACAAAATTTACAGTTTGTTGCCTTTTGTTTAATAAGAATTCTATAAACATGAGATTAAAATAATAACGGGTTTAATTTCCCGTGAAATGAAATTAATTAGTTCGTTACAAAAACTGATGTGTTTCGTAGCGCCTGTTTCAGAGGCAAGCGTTTGCAAACCGGCTTGGTCGCGATACTATCTTAATTTCAATATTAGCATGGTGATGATTCGTTTTGAATACATATTATCTCGGGACGACATTTTGCGCTTCACATGCAAATAAATGATGACGCAGCGTCGCGCGGCGGGACCTCCCTCCGTCTACTAGACCGGTATTGATGATCAACACCTTGTTGACGATAAAATCGATTCTAACGTATAAGTAATCAAAATCGTAGGCGTTACAAATATACATATTAACATATCGTTGCTGTTATGGCCGTTACAAACCCATTTTTCCAAATTCTCATTTGGTACCCATTCACAGTAATATGTTTTGCTATCAAGTCTTATGTAACACAACTCATGCACTCTTGTAATATAATATTATCATTAAGTATCGCGCCTAAATTGCGTTAGCATTTATTGATGGCTGTATTGATATCTTTTATGGATATTTATGCTGTTGTTTAGCAAAACAACACTTAGTTTTCGATTTTCTTACTTGTTTCAAAAGCAGGAGTTACGAAATGTACGTTGGTACTTTCTCTCTCGTCTCGCAACTGATACACGCGGGAAGTGTGGATGGAGGTTAAGAAAACAAAGTTTCGTCTTCACATAGATATAGGCTGCAAAACCGTACCTATAAAATGTCACAATTTATCTACCATTCTCGCATGACATTTCATGTTTTCTTCGATAAAACTAAACTGACCTAACAGGTCAGATGCAATTTAAATCTTAGAATGATTACTTATTTATTTATAATACCGTTTTATAATCATATGCTTAGAATTATACCAAGTATTTTGGTGGCATAGGTAGCGCTTTTTTGTGTTTAACGTGTAGTTAACAAGGAGGCGTTTGTCCTTGTTTGTGTTATTATGTATCCCGCACTTGTGAGGACGTGCCGGGAGGTTTATTTGTGTCGAACAAATACAAGATGCTCCCGGCACCGGGAGGCCGGGAGCACTGCCGACTTGTCGTGTTTACTTACGTTGATATGCATACCTCCCGATTTAATTGTACACCCTCAGAACGCGGTCTGCTGCATTCATTAACCATAATAACTGCTATTGAATACTAACGAACTGCTTAGGATAGGTTATAATATAATTCGTAATACCTGCTATCGTGTGAATAATTGACTGGTGCAGTACAAATAGTATACTTGAGGTAACAATTATTATAAGCTCGCTCGAGCCACCGTTGCACCGTAATAACAATTATATTATGCTTTACGATAATTGCTTTAAAAATAAACCTATATGTTCACTATGTCATTATGGTAATCGGGATTAATTAAATGTTATTTTCATTAGTTTACTTTAATTCAATCGAAGTACCAACAGCGAAAGTTGAACTTAAATGATTTTAGCGTCCTTTTTAAAATGTTTTGCCTTTTATTATTATTTACAAGCGAAAGTCCATTAAGTTCTTGGCTCCTGTCTGACAGGAGTATGTTTCGCGTATGAACATGAACATAATAATTTATTGCCTTTAATTATATTCGGTGCCGCGCATATTGAATTCGCGCACATACACAAACCAAACATGAATTTCCTCTTTTTGAAAGGTTGCACCAGTATACGCATGACGTGTTAGTCAGTGTGTTGGTAATTGATAAAGAATTTCTGTTTCAGTATATGGTATGGTAAAATACCTATCATATTTTACAAGAAAGTTTTAATTTCTTTGCTTGATTTATCGTTTATTATATATATTATATCATGTTATAATAAAAAAAAAGGGTATAGTTTATTTCATCAGTAAATTATATTTTGACGGAGTTCATCGAAAGCATTGAGCTTTATCATAGATGCGGTTATTTGACCGAGTAGTTCTAAATAGTAGCCAGTGATTATGCGGATCGAAATAGTGAACAGATGACCGGCACACGCGCACACTCCCTCGGAAGGGCTTACCCAACAGACGCTCAAGGCGAGCCCTTGATCATCTCTTAATTGGCTGCAGGTACACACTGATTCGACATTTACCAGCGAATCAATAAGAATTAACGCAGCTATAAAGGTTAAGGCGAAACCCGTCCGGCACGATAAATCCAATTACCCTGACATTTCTAAATCATACTCTGAATCCGCTCGCCAGACAGGACAATATTTTAATGAGAACTGTATATTTAGCTTTTAATTAGTGAAACACTCACCTAATCTAGATAGGTATTTGGAAGATTGACAAATTAATCTTAAAATTTATAAATATGGGATAGGATTAATGCGGAGAACTTATGTAAACGGCAACTCATTAATTAATGCAAAAATATAATTTTGTAGGTTGCGGTTTTCCTTTACGAGTTTCCTTGACCGATATGAAATCATCAATGCAGTAAGGAGTGTTTACTCTTCTATGCCCTTCACTCGATTGCTCTTCCCACGTCGTTATGCAATGGTAGCCTCGGGCCCACGAGTAGCTTTCAGGAGCCAGTGGCGACGCCTCCTAGTAATTAACGTTAGTTATGTCTGGCGAACGATTATGATATCCCAGTACAGCGCCTTGCTAGTTAACCAATGTCGAGGCGGTAATGCCTTGATTTATGCCTCCGTTTCTCCTAGAGGTTCGTTCACATTGCCTCACAAGGGAATAAACTCTCTTATAACCGCTTCTGGTCCCTAGAGGTCCTTTAAATGCTAATGTCACTTAATAAGCTCAACGATTTACGTGCTCACTTCTAACGATATGTAGTAAGCGTGAAGACATTTTAATCGCACCAAGTTTTACATTAAAATGTTGTTAATAAAAAGAAGTGTTTCTTTGAATTTAATTTACAGGTTCGATAAGGTGCACGTTCACTTTTGTGTTCGGGTTATGATATTTAGGTTGATGTTTTTAAATTAAAATGATATAAAATGGACTAAATTTGTGAACAGAGCGATGTTCGCAAACGGCATAGCAGCGCGTAGCGGTCGTAGGAACCAGTCCTCGATAGCGATATTATCGATAACACGCGTAATGTTACTGCGCCGGGGTTTGGCAGACCTCCTCGGTTCCTTCCTAACCGACGCTCCGTATACTTGTCGTCACCTAGCAGTCTTCCTATTGGTAAACACTGCCTAGTTTTATTTATTCACTGATGACATTTACATGCTCCAGATAGTACATTTATTTATAGATAAAGACCCAAGAATTATAATTTATTTGATTGCGCGTCTAAACGTAAGTCGGAAGGTTTAGGTCTTGTTCAAATATTTGCAATTGGTTTAGGCATAATTCAACATGAAATTTTGTTTAGTTTTTACCTTAATTAATGAGTATAAGTGAGATGCTTAGGTATTTTAATTTAAGTATTTCAAACCATAGTCTCGCCAAAATAAAATAAGTCAATATAAATATTATCATTCTTATAAAATCGTGTTAGTTTATAATTTCGTGAAGTTATTTATTTATAATGAATGGCTATGAGCCATAACATTACGAAAAGGCGCAGGTACCTAAATCTAATTTTGTAATGATAATTTTGTATGATATGATACTTTAATACCTACATAGAAGGATGCAGGTATAATAATCGTAAAAGTTAATATTTCAATAATAACAGCATTATTTAATCAAACACGCAACGTTCCAATAAATAGATGAAGAGTTCTAATTAAAAGGATGCAGTATAAAAGTGACGCGAACAAGATATTCGCACAGCGGATATTGCGTGTGCAATCAAAACATGCGATAAAGTGATAAGAAAGATAAAACGTTGCGCTACCGACCTAGGGTTGCTCCAGATCGTAGATGCGTCCTCTAGGGCGTTACTGTGGACACTGTCACTGAACTCTCACTGATAGTCATGTCACTGGGCATTAAATCGCGATGTAAATACACGTGTTTTTCGCGTAAGGTTTGTGTAGTCGCGGGGCACGGGGGTCGCGCGACAGGTGTGCTTGCCGCAGCTTCCGCAGCGGCTCTGGCGGCCGGCGCCCGCCGACCCGCCGAACACGCCTCGTGCGTACGCGCACCTCCCCGCCCGCCCTCACACTGAAGCCTTCATTGCCACAGTTTTCAGTAAGTGCTTTTCATTAAGTGCTTCATTAAAATGACTTATTTTGTTTGTCCTGCATAACGTTTTGTGATTTTAACTAATTTGCACACGTCAAGGTAGCTACTACTTAGCTACGCTTTATGTTCGTATTTAATTATTCTATCTTTCTACTTATTTAATGACTGTGTTAGTTGAAGGATAAACCTATACTCACAAACAATTTATTTTATGGAACCAGTGCAATTTACGATAGCGTTATTAAATATCAGGTAGCAACGTTAGTTGCAGATGCTCTACAAGTATAACTAGATGGAACAACCTACAAACACACATTAGACTATCATACATACATAGAAAAGAGCTTTCTAAGAATTAAGATGAAATGATTAGATGCCATAAAATAAGGTGCGCTGATTCTGGTCAGCAAAACGCGTGAGAAAGTTGGTCCCACACCGCTCGTAAATCGTGTATTACATTCTTATAAATGAATCCCTTGATTCGATGTTAATTAAAAGAAGAAGACGTTCTTTATGACCGAAACTTTATATAGAGAAATGATGTCGCATGTTGTAAGTACGCAGGGTACTTGTGTGTTTTAAGCACTTGTCTACATTGCGTCACGTCCATGCTTGAAGAATCCAAATCTTCATCGATCATCTTAATCAATATTGGTTCTATTGCTACGTTTAGTTACATAAATTGACTTTCCCTTCAATGGGTGTCGAGTCGATTAATGTTTGCTATCAACACCAGCCTGTGATAGCGGGGGCAGCATGTACGCACGCAGGTGCCTTCATTTTGATTGCACTGAAGAGATTGCGTGTGATAAGTCTATAAGGCGCTGATACAAAATTTTTTTTTCAACGTTTTATACACTAGATGTTATATACACCTTATTTAACGAACCCATAATTGCTGGTTAGAATAATGTTGGCGTCATCAAAATATTGTTCATGTGGATCTTTGTCAAGTGACTCAAGTGCAACGAAATTATTCAACGAAGGCGTCTACCACAATACTGGTGTACTTATTATGGCACAAGGCGTATAATGAAAACGGTTTGTGATAGCAGTCTGTATAGACTGTGCAAACATAATTTAACCATTCTGTTGAATACTGCCGCTTTCCTGTCACATTTGAAATATTGGTACAATGAATACCGATGAGGTACATAAATATTAGGTTTTATACGAAAGTTGAATAACTCTGGCGTGAAAGCTTTTCTTTTCTCTGCTTTTATTTATCTAGTTAAAACTTATACGTACTTCATCATCATCATCGTCCTGCCCTGACTCCTATTTGGGATCAACGCAGCACGTTCCCGTTTTTCTTCCACTCTAGTCATTTTGAAGTTCTCCACCCATCTTGTGTGTGGTCCCTTTGAATAAGCTGGAGATTTCGTGTTCCCAAATGCATAACCTAAACAATCCGATCATTTTCTCTTTGTATTGAGAATATTTGATATTTCTATCGTCTCTCCCTTACCACTTATCATCTATTATGTAATAAATATTTCCGTGCATTAAGGAGCGACCAACCCGTGGTACAACTGCGATGTCTAACTGGTTGTACTACGGAGAAGTAAATTTACCCATAGAACAACCAGTTGAACACTGATTGTTCTATGGGGAAATATCTTTACCAATGGTTCAATCCAAATAGTTGTCTTCAGGGAATTTAATGTATCTATGGAACAACTACTGGTAATAAACAGGAAAAGGTTATCTATAAAAAAAAAGGTGTACACCCTCAGTACCTCCCACAAACATTGTATCATTGGTAGCTCCATTCCTGATAAATGTATACAATAGGATGAAGGAGCGAGCGAAGCGAGCTCGGGACTTGGGGCACCCCGACTCGGACAGGTTAGGTTAGAAGGGGATGGCGGGGTCTAGAGAGCGAGCGAAGCGAGCGAACAGAACCCGCCATCCACTTCGTGGTTATTTTTTTTGTAAACCCTTGGGCCCCGCGAAGCGGGGCTCCCCGTTGCTTTTTAAGCCTCGAGGGCCGTTTTAGACGTTCATTTGATTTACACGATCATCCTATCCCCGTGGTCCAACCAGTTGGACATAATTCCATAGTTGTATCACGGGTCATAATCATAAATATCAGAAAAAAGAGTTGAACCATGGGTAAATTTACTTCTCCGTAGTACAACCAGTTGGACATCGCAGTTGTACCACGGGTCGGGAGTGCATTAAGGCATGCGCTACAGTACATAAAATTACGATGTAATATTAGTATTCTCTTATTACACGTCTCACTGAAATTCTGCAGGAGCTTTTACTTCGTTTAGGATTATCTGGTCCTAAGCTAGCGGCACAAGCCAACAGTATTTTCTATTGAAATTAGCATATTCATGAATACCAATAGTATCTCACAAAGTATTCTGGTAGGAAGCGGTCTTTTATAGAGAAATTTAGCTTTTCATATTCATTTCCATCTCACTGGCAGCATAATATTCGTATATTACTTGTGTTATTGCTAGGGAACACATTTGAACATATTAAACAGTTATATAATTTAGTTTTATATTGATATGTATATAATTTGCTTTGTGAAAATATAATGTTCGTCATCGTACCGTTACGTGGAAACCTTGCCTTACACGATGAACTTATCGCTCTAGAAATCTCTACGTTTGTTTGCTTTAATGAAAAGCTGATAAGCAGTTTGCCATTATTATATCATTTACATTGGGTTTTAAATAACGCCTCGGTGGCGACATATAATTGCGATTACATTAAAAACACCTCGTAACTGAACACCCGTGTTACCATATACAGTCATTTACATTGAATCAATATGCGATGGAACGGGTTAGGTCTCAATAAATGATAACAAGTGGCGCCGGAGTGCGAGTGGCGCGATTGTGCTCATACAGTAATTAAGCATTAGTAATTTTCGATTACCGCGAAGCGTGTCCATCCTTTGCTGACCACAGCCGGCTCGTGACAGGTTATGTGGGTTTTGAGCCGACTGCTCTCGGGAGGTAAGAGGGGGAAGCTACACGGGTGGTCAACTGTCCTTTACAAGCGATTGTACACATATCTTTATTCATTACTCATTATGTCTCCGGAATTGTAGAGACGCCCCTTAATTTCCCGCTTAAATGAAATACTTGTGAAACATACAGGTATCGAGGATTACTAAAATTAAATATCAACCTCTGGATTCTATAGATAACCGTTCAAAATATCTCATCGTCAAGTACGAGTAGAGTGCATTAGTTTCCAGCAAAGTGAATCATGAAGTTGTACCAGCACTTATTATTAGCAGTGGTTCTCGTTTTTGAAGCCAGATACTGTAGCTGATAATAATGCTCATTCATATGTTCAATTAGTAGATTTGTGCAATCCTAAATTGCTATACTGACACATAGGCGTGAAATAACAACCGAGCTTAACGAGCCAATTAATAGCTGTAGACTGTTTTTGTTTTCGCTCTGAAAATCGTATACGCTTTTATGATTACTCGGAATCGTTACATTTTATTACACTTCGTAGTTGTTGATAAGTATAGCAAATGAACCAGAAGCTCAGAGATGATTTGAATCATTGTAGGTACATAGAAACTGCGGTCATCGCCACTCCACTTACTCTTCATTGGCGAAATGTATGGGTTCCCTACCTACCTAGCTTGCAGCAATTCTGTTTTGTTGATTTACAAGTCACGCTCTAGAAAGCTCGTGCTTTGCTTTACTACCCCGATCGGTAAGGTAACGTTAACACGCGTGAATTATTGCTTGATCAGACTTGATCTCCTTTTTCGTAACCGCTTATAAATCATTTTGCTTGTGTACTTTGTAATAGGGTCACATTAAACAAGGTTCTTGTATAATGGTTTATGAAAAACAGTACTGGACCGTCGTAAATACAGGCACTACATAAGTTAACTATTCCAAAATGAGAATATACATGGACTTGTTGACTGCAAATGCATGGAACATATTGAATGCTCCATAGTGAGCTTGCCATTTATTTCAATCAGCACTGATTTATCGGTAGTATCTTGACGTTGAATGTGATTTTACAAGATAATGCGTGTTTTAAATGCGTTGAACAAGTTAAGATATAATGATTTTACGAATTGGATTCTGTGTAATGTCTTGTTTAAAAGCTAGCAATGTCAGTCGGTTTAAAACAGTAGTGAACTTATTATCTACATTCGATCGTAAGAGCTCACAATTAAGCTTTTCATTTCCGTTTCTAATTATTGCATAGAAATTGCTTGCATAAATCTTTCTGTCTTGCCCGACCTACTCCACAGAGCACCACGTACTTATGCTGTGTTGAAAGTTGATGTCGAACACCACAGATTTTGTGTTATTGAAAATCTATCAATGAACAGAATTTATATGCAGATTTAATATTATAACATTTGTCCTTCTCCTTGTCATTTTCATGTAAATAAAGTTAGAGAGCGATAGGCTTGACTGGGGCTATTTTAGTATTCTAAAGAATCTTGTAGACTTTTATGAAAAAAGACACTCTGTATCAAGGATGTCTCCTTTTTCATAAAGTGTTAGTGTGTACTTAATTTGTTTGCAAATACATAAAGAAATACATTATATCTTGAACTTTATTGTTCCTTGCACCATTTTCAATACAATTGATGTTTATGTCAACTGTGAACTAAACAATGAGTCCTACTTTACCTTGTAATAGCATGCTGCTAATAATAATCCTTGTTTTTATCGTTCTCATAAAAGGAGATGAGATTTCCTGATTGATATTGCTCTCTAGTTTATTGATTCACGGTATAGTTACAATGTTATGCATTACTTTCTCACAGGTGATAGTTATCCTTTAGCGAGTGCGAGGAAGCTGCTGGCATCTTATAGGGTGTTGATGTAACGCTCTGTATGTTTAAAGACATCATCGGTTCACACGTCGAATATATGGTTTTTATAGTCTCAATTATCTTTCATACCAACTTAATGTGTACACCCTTTCAATTTTATTACATAGTTGATGGTACCTTGAAGAAGATATGTTAATTAGTTGCAATTTATAGTGTTGCATTAGAAAAACAAACAAAGTTATTTGCTTACATTGAAGCGTTGACATCGGACATGAAGTAAGCTGGCCAAGGTCTACCATCACATAAAACATCAGTTTAACGTGTCACAGTCGCGTACGACGTTTGCAGGAATGGGTACTCCGTCACGCCTGTACACGATTTACCTTTAATATGATAATGCGACAGGTCTGCCTTTCTGCGGTTCGTGGGAATCGCTCGCCGCAGGCCGGAGAATAAACTATAACCAACGTTTAATTAGGTTCCAATGCCTACTTACATACACACGTGCACACTGCGGCGGGTTGACGAGTTCTAGTAACTCGCCGTAATAATTCTCGATCGAGTAATAACTATCGACGTTAAACTTAAATGCGAAATTTAACGACACTAAGCAATTACTAGTCCTACTCTCACAGATCGCCACGTCTACAAAGGTTTGTGCAGTTGGTAATCACGACTCTGCAAGATGGGGCATCCGGCTGTAAAAAGGAAATCTCCAAGCTTTCCTTTTGTTACTGCTCCAGTGGCACCGTCTATGCGACTATCTCTGACGTGTTTGTTTTACTTGCTACATGATAAAATGTTTATTAGTTTTAAGTAATTTCTCTAATGATTTATGCTCTAATATAAAATGTGAATATAACGTTACTTTAAGTATAAATTGTAGACACATTTTAAATTGAAAATACCCATTCGTTTTTGTGCTATTTGTTATTTGTTGTTGGTATACTATGGTTATAGTAAAGGTAAGACCTAAGCTGAACCAAATTATGATTGTTTTCGCTTAACAACAAGTGGCACACGTAAACACGGGGCGGGCTGCGCGCATGTGTCGGCCAGTGTGCGCGCTTCCTCCACATCGCTTTACTTACATTAACAGTAATGGGCTTCATGCTCTTTTACTACCTCATAATGTTGAAAGCTGTGCTTCGCAAATTACCTACTCGTTTCTGCAGATCTATTCGCTAGTCTCTTTTTTTGGAAATTGTAATACCTAATGCTCCTGATTTGGCATTTCAATTTACATTTGCTTGAAAGTTTTGGATACCATTAATAAATTATTTGTGAATGATCATTTTACTAAAGTAAGTAAATGTCATTTTGGTCGCTGTTAAAGTTTTCCTTGGCCTTCTCCTTTTGTTATGCGAGCCCATTGCATCAATTCAAAACTAAAATTTTAGCTAAGGTCACTACTTGACCAAGGCGGTGTTGAAATTAATATTATCGGAATTTATTTTAAAAATATGTTAATTTGTTTGCTATTTTTGAAAATGTTAAAGGTGCCCAGAACATTGAACAACGTCATAACTAGGACAAAAACGTTATAGGTGCAGCGTTGAAATGAAAGATTACCCAATTATCTATCTAAAAAAATTCAGTAAGTTACCCCGTGTGTGCACCCCTTTTAAATTATTTAAAGGCGTGATGTTCAGCAATTTTTTTTTTAAATACCGATTATCTTATGAGGGTTGATGCATAATATGACATTTAATGTCAAAACTGACGTACTTACTATGGGCCTTTAACTAATTTTCACGATGTCGAAATCTGATACTTGGACAACCTGGATTTGGACATTTTGCTGTAATGTTATTCAAATCCTCTAAGAGCTACGTCCTCGAAACATGGGCAATAACCTTTTTTTTCGGTAAAGTTATAATTATCCAGCTATAACTAATAATCATTACATGTCTAATAAGTACTATTTTCTCTCCCATTTTTGTAATTGTTACTTTCAAGGATATTAATCAATCTGTTGACTGGCATATTATTTTTAATAAGTGATAATTTATGTCAAAGTGAAATATAATGCAATTAGCTCGGAGGACATAAATAAGTAATGACTTCGCACACTCCGTCCCACACAGGTCAATGGCAATCACTATTATTTTCACAATTACCTCACTCAGAGAAATGGTTGTTTGATTAGCGTGAAGCAATATTTCGTTTGCCAGCAAATGAACTTTTAAATAATTTGTTCCTTTCACACGTTACTGTAATAAATGTGATATCGTTCGTATGCGTGCCACTTGTAAAACAACACATCACATTATACGAAAAGCAATACTTGAAGCAATAAAATAAATAATAAGTACGATAGAAAAACGATTCGTAATCTAAAGATAGATTCATTTGAATAAATGTCGTGACGGGGGCATTAATTTATATGTGAGTTAGCTCGGGCATGGCTGTACGTACTAAACCGCATAAGATTTGCATTTTTGTCTCTTCGAAAAGATGTTTATTGTAATAATGCGTATTTTGTAATCTGATGTCGCACCTATACGTCATCGTGTGAAGCAGAATTTGTATTATATTGGTAAAGTAGTATGAGTAAACCTACGGCCCTACCATCGGTTCGCACTTTACATACGTGCGGTGTAAAGTGTTGTGCATTGCGAGGGTGTTACGTGTAACGTAATACTTGTAGTTTTCGCAAATTTAAAGCGTCGACCGGATTTGCGTTACGTACGTGACTATTCAATAGACACAGAATCATCTATCGGCGTTAGCGTTCTCGGTAGCTTTGTTCCCGGCTGCCTATCTCGAAAGCGTCGCGTCATTCATGAATGCTATTGTGTTTCCCCTATTCAGGTCGTTACTTGATACGATGCACAACGTATGCGCCTTTGGGATTCCATGTTTTGAGGTTTGGTGGGTGGTGCGGGCGATGAGGGCGCGCGGCGGGATGCTTCTGCGGTCCACTTTGTGGTCCGCTCGAGCGTGCCACCATCAGCGGCGGACGTCGTGACCGCAAACACCGCGCCAGCCCCGCAAACCTGTTCCCTAGCCTTCAATAGACTCATTGAACATTACTCTCGTCGCCCTTGATGTGGTCGACTATTGCGCCGCGGAATTGCTTATGATGGGAAAATCATTCTAAACTAATAATACGTATAGGAATTCAGTTCAGATTGCAATAAATGCAAATAAAACACAAATAGCCTAGCGTACTAGATCGCTATGCCTTCTTCGAAGCCAAGCGACGGATGATTCATGCCCTTTAGCTTACACCCCTCGTCGATGACTTGATGCCAATTTTATTGCTCAGTGGAACACTCATAAACCACTGCATACGTTTATAGCTTAAAATCGCTTTTATTGTTATGTTTTTATGAGTCTGAGAGCATGTTTAATAACATAATAAATTTTATTAACAATCTACTGTACACCTTGTCGCCTCTTTCTCAATAGTACTGGACCCATTGTGATTGTGAATCATTGACATTGTACTGGAGATAGAAAAAAGAAGGGGAAGATAATATATGAAAGTCATTTCTTTGTTTAAAAATTTATTCAGGCGATTGATTTTTATGAGACAATTTCTCTACAAAGCCAATGGGGCTTTGTTCTCTTCAATGTAATCTTTTATACTGGACACAGCGGATAACTGGACGCTACATAAGCTTCCAATCAGTGTTTATATTTATATGAATGACCTTTGTTATTGTTTTTTGAACTAAACTTATCTTCAGACTATCAATGTTCTAAATATTACTTTCTCATTTCGCCCAGACGAGTGCTCTACGTGAATCTCCCGACCTTGTCATTGAAAAACTAATCAGCACGAAAATCTCTTTAAATTATGCAAATAATAAATGTTTGCCTTTCAGACAAATATGTTACTCTTAAAATGAGTATATCAGTTATCTGAACAGTTGCACAATAATTAAACTACTGCCCTAAAATATTTATTCTTAGGTGTCTCATATCTTCAAATATGTCTTGCGGGACACAAGATATAAATTCATGTTTGCAACGTTTGAGCTCAAGTATTTCTTAACTGAACTATTAAAACGAACTTGTGACTCATGCTATCAATAACAAATTGAATTCAACGAGAAACTAGTCACAGTCACTGTGGTATAGTGTGGACACACTCTTACAATTTGTCATCGTGATTATTTCCTAAATCATATAATATTATTTTGCCTTAATCACCTGTATATTATAATAATGATATCTACACTCGTTTGATTCGGCCCTTGATAACTGTTTTTCGTATATTAATACATTTAAATTAACATGAATATACACATGCACATTATGCAATAACTTGTTTTTCTGGAGTATTCAATTTCATGTGCTATTAGGCACGGCTACAACCATAAGATGCAGTTATATCACCTGTTAATCAATCACAATAGAGATTTGATTTCCTCTATGATTAATAACGCCAATGATTATTTTAATTGCGTCGTAAAATACGGTGTAGATTGTCTGTACGGAATTACGGATGTCATACAAAAATATTATTAGTATGTAATAGTACCTAAGCCGGACATTATAAGAACATTGAGATTAGCATATATCCTCATTGGGGGTGCAGCGCATGTGTTGCATTGATTCGTTTCTGAGAAACGTGTGTCGCGAAATTGTCGTAGACAACACGACGCGACCGGCGCGCGGGAAATGAATGCCTGCGCCTGCGCTCGCCAGGTGCTATCACGATCAAATCACACGAATGAGCATGCATATTGCATTATTTTAACTTAAAGTACCTATGTGATCTTCTTTAATTTATTTGTTCTTATTAGCTAGACCGGTAGAGCCTATACACACCTCACAATGACGTTAGATTGAATTAAGTACCCATGTCATTGTACACAATGTACACATCACGTCTGTGTAATATTATTTTAATACCTATGCACCGTCGGCAATGGCATGTACTTTTAAGATTACTTATTGCGAGTTTATTTTCACATGGAATTTAAGCCTGTTCCAGACGATTGTTTAGTTCCGAAACGTTTAGAAACAGTAGGCTGTTAAAAGTAAACAAACAAATAAACAATAGTTAACTTGTCCGTTTAACCTATTTCAATAATTACGGACACCTTCGAACTATAATGTGAAACAAGATAAAATGGTTTGGACAGCCTCCAACAGCCGAGGCCAACACTTGTCACTGTGATTACACTGAACATCATTTGTTAAGCGCTCCGAACTGTTACTCCACTGTCTCCATTGTCATTACACGAACGTTGATATGTGTCTCCGTGTGTCTCAACATTAACATCACTAGAATGCTTTAAGGATTCAAACGATTTGCCAATACCTGTCATTTAAATTTTCTTGTTGGTGTCAGTGTTTCTTTATTTACTTAAACTGTTGATTGATATGAAAATTCAAATGACTTTGTTTAACTGTTTGTCGTTGAATAGTGGATACCGTCAATAGGACGAGGTGAAAAGCGGTAATAACTCTTTGCTGTAGATAGGGCAAATGGGTCGAAGTGAACTCCCCGCCGCGCTCTCATCCACTACTCATGCTGCCTGCTTGATAACATCCATTTCCTGGGTGGCGATCCATCACCTTTGCACCTCGTACTCTCACCATTGTTCGAATGTTCACATCTGGTTGATCGTGTATCATTCATAAAACCTTCTAATCGATCGGTGCAGGCCATCGGTTTTAAATAAATTTTATGGTAATGCACCCGTTGGTGCGTTACGGATGTAGTATTCTAATGTAAGCTTGGAGATCAGTTGCACAAGCGTCAAGTATCATTGCAGCGTAGGCGTGCATACCGCTATCTAGTGATCTTGTTTGGCGTGCAGCCTGTGAACTATTATTTATTAACCTACATGAAAATGTTTACTAAACGTTATAAGTGTGTGATTTTTTTTTCCGGATAGCGTTGTTTATTCTCTACCAATTCCTGCTTGTATGTTGTACAATCGAATAGCAGTGAAAGAATTAGCATATTGACTGACAATGAGTGAAAAGTTAAAGGACAGTTGCGTCCCCGGCGTGATGCGACTACATTGCACGACCGGGACGCATGTAAATGAAGAGTTGCACACGATGCAAGTATTTGTCAGAGACATAAACAATGCATGTAGGGCGCTCAAGACAGACGAAACAATGACCTCATGTAGACTTACAGGAAAAAGCTATTGTACACTTCAAACGGGCTTATGTTCCAAATTTATTTCCATAAAACCAATTTATAAGAATTAATGAACATTACCGCATTGCTGAAAATGTTAGTTACTTAAAACAACACAAGCGAATCAATCAATTAAAACAATTAAAAAATTAAAAACCGGTATAGAGTTTTAAATTTAATTGGTATGATAAAGTTATGCTTTCCTCATATGAGTCATACAGTGGTTGTATTGTGGACCTTTCATCCTGCATTAGATCCTTTAGATAATTTATGAGTTTTAGGATACTTACGTACTTATGCATTTCTCTTCCCAAGCTCACTCTGTTCTTTTTCTGATCTGTGGAGAAAAACGGTATCGAAAGTGAATATACAAACAACCTCTCACGAGTGTTTCTCGAAAAACATACGTCTCCGTAATGTCGTGTCGTAAATAAAGCTGTAACCAATCATATTATGTTACTACCAATTTCACTTAAGTGTTTTCCAATATAACGTATTTAAATGGTAAAGGTAAGCCTGACTCTGTTGCTTTTGATTTAGTTGAGTATTTAAATCTGTTTATATAAATGTTTTCAATCAAAATATTTCAGCTCTCTTACAAAAGTTTGCTTCTGTCATGTACTGTAGTTATTTCTTGTTTCATTCGTTCTAATTCTAATTGAATTTAAGTATCTGTTCATATGGAACGCACTAGAACATGGCGCGATTGCATTGCGGGGCTAATTCAATTACAGCTGTATATCAACTCGTGTGGTCTCCTAAACATGTCAGACCAGACGCAAGAGCTTTCATGTGAACTCTTACTACTAAAATGCTATGGCATGTGCTGTTATTCATGAGAGTCAGATTCCATCTCAGAAGACGTGTAAATGTGTCGACACACAGTTTGGGAGATTTATTGTTGTTGCTTTGCATGAATTGTCAGATCTATGTGGCACTGGAGAGCGCGCGCCAGCGCCGGCGGCCGGCGCGTGCGCACCACGGTCAAATCTTTCGAGTATCTAAGATGCGTGCAATGATATCAAACAGCGGTGAATCAATCTTCCGTTTGTTAGTTGTTATCTGAGATCGGCGCCCACACCGCGTAAAGCATAGGATCTGGTCAAACAGCGTGAATCGCTTTACTTGTGCTGTACCTTTTAAACTACCCGCCACATGTAGCTCGCAACTCTGTGCGCTGGAGCCGCTTTATTGCCACTGCACAGACATATCGCAATAACTCGCAACTTAATTAGGGAACAGATGAAAGTAGCTTGGCACGTTGTCGTCGAAGTTGGTATTTAAATTGCCGAGGGCCATCCGTTCTAAGATACTCGCGTTTTATTGCGGCCCTAATGAATCGTATTCATTGTCTCGCAATACAACTTAACTGTTCATTTATTATAATGTTTTTTTTTTTTATACTGCATGCATCTAATATTGTATGTGATGTGTTAAAGACGTAAATTCTCAGCGTTGTTATAATATTCACGATCGCTTTTAACAACAACAAACGCCCACTCTATGTTCAGGCGATAATGATCTTGAAATCAGCGTAGGTCGTGTTTATTGGTGTAGGTATAATAGCGTATAGTACGAGACCGACTCATCCCAAACAATGTTGGTTAAATATTGAGAGTGCAAGCCTGCATTTTGTTGTGTATTTATCCAGCGTGTTCATTCACATAGGCATTCAGGTAGGTTGTTTATGGTTTTTGCATACCTGTATAACTACGTAACAATATCTTTGTGTGCCAAGGATAATTGCACAGGGTGTGGTGCTGAAAGTCTCGATGAGTAACCGACGATAGGACACGTAAAAGTATGAAGAGTACGTGTCCCACTAAGAAACGTTGTGACAAACGTATTTCGACATAGGTATTTCGGTTGGGTCTAAAGTTTGTAGATGTAATTAAGTCTGGATAGGGAGGAGGGATAGACAATTCACTAACGTTATTGGAACATTCCTTTTGTTCGCTGGATTACTTACACCACAAGTCACTTCGAGACATTTCATTACTTACATTTCGGCCGCAGGCTTGGCATCATTCGCCATCAGCGAACTAGCTTCTGCCCGCGACTACGTCCGCGTAGTAAGTTAAATATGCCATAAAACATCTTATCACATTCGGCAATAATGTAGCTTTCTATTAGTGAAAGCATTATTGTACTTAATCCTACCATAAACAGAAAATTAAACAAACAAGCTATAATAATATTCGATAGAGGATAGACAGATTTAAAACCTGATTATAGATACAATATAACAAAAAAATTATAGGTACCATCACTATCACCATCACGCCTGAATTCTCCGCAGGGTTAGGCAGTGGTGTACCTGTGGGTTCACCCACAGTTCGCCGGTATATTTAGGTCCCAAAAAAATTATAAACCGAGTACCTACGTTTGAATATTGCAGTAATTTATTTTTTTAAATATCTGCATTGTTGATAGCCACTTATCCCACTCCTTATGACAATCGCTTTAATTTTGACAGTTCTACAACAACATCCATTAATTTAGTTATCGTGAATACCGGTTTCAAAACATTATGGCATATTTTAAAATTAATTGTTAATTAACCTAATAAAATTTAAAGTTGGTGTCAATTATTACATAAATTACGTTATCGCTCATAAAACGGAATGCCCGCTATAGCGTTCTGTTTTGATTATCTTCGGCTAATGACCGCCATTGCTATTATTATTTTACAGGTGGGCCGCTTTGAGTCCCGTTCGTGTAATAGGGTAAATACGCTAAATGTCGGCCCCCTTGCGGTTTTTCTGTTTTGGGATCAGTCTGGCACCATCAATTTGCAACGAAAGGATAGCTTTCGATGCGGTTTTGGATACTTTCATAAATCTATTTCATGTTTATGGGCATAAGATTGACATTTCTACTACAAGAAAAAAGTAATAAGGTTTAGATGCGTCGAGAACGAAAAAACCCTAAAGTCGGCCATTCACGGCCCATGGTCGGTCGCGTTTTTCCCAAATGTCGGCCGGGTATAGGGTGTTTTAAATTAAGGCAGACAAATATTTCCATTATTTATTGCCTCAAGAGCTTCCTTTATTTTTGTGCGATCGTAACTGCATCAATTTTCTTTGTTTCCTTGAAGGCCCTGGATCTTCCTGATCTGTCATTGTAGTACCTCAAATTAAAAGCATTAATTCTAAAAGTAGCTTTTTGTGACATGCAGGTTATATTCATGAATGAAAGATTTACGACCAACCATTATTTTTATTTTTTAACATGCGTTTATTAGGTAGCAAGTTCTAAAGAGCAATTTATATCTTAGGTATATTCCCAAACCGTAATAAGCTATCATAAATGTTTTCAATATTATCAACTTCTACATTAAAACTGAACTCTTTATATTATTAATAAATTAAATGTATAATAAATATTTAATTTTGAGAAAAAAAGAAAAAGTAATCAGCCTGTATAGTGGGGCTCGAATTCGAGGCTGGTCGACATTACGATCTTTAATGTTTCTAAAGCCGGCCCCTATTTCGTGTACATTTTTTCTCGAGATTCAACTAATATCACCCCGGCCGGTATTTGGCGATTAAACGTAAAATAGTTTTATTTGCATATATGCGTTGCAAATTCTCTTATTAAGCCAACAGAATTAGTACAATTAGAATTTATAAAACAGACTGCATTTACTTTAAGTCGGCCACGGCCGAGAATCGGGTTTTAACTCAAAATTGGTATTCTATTGGCGGCCTCCTATTTTTACTTTAAAACAATACGTAAAACATTGAATAAACTATCTCAAAATATAGTAAAAATCACTAATTACTAATATTAAAGCTTAAAACAAAAAAAAAGAAATGTCTTATCGTTTTTATATCAATCCCCGAAGTGTGGGTATTCACAGCAAGTAAGGTACTTTACATATGAAATTGACGCTTCGACGGCGCAATCGCTCCTGATGCTCAGTTTGCGAAGAGTGAGTGACGTAATCGGAAAGTAACGGTTTGTACATATAGAGTATAAACTAAGGTTGTAATTTGAGTGGCAAATTTGTCACTTCATTACGTTTTAAATGAATGCAAGCTGAAAATGTGCAGACGGCCGAAGTTTGGGGAGGGGCCGACGTATGGCGTATTTACCCTAGTACCCTTTCGATAATGACTTGATAATAAATCAAGGTCCAGACTACAGGATTTACAATTGACGTGATTTAAATTAGCGATTACCTACAATGCTCGCTGCTCAATAATCAAACTTATTAATTTTCACTATTTCATGTATGAAGGGCCAAATAACAAAAACCTATATTTTGTTTAACTGTAGTTTTTTTTTAAAGGTACTTTCTAGAAGTACTGGTCCTGTTAAAGCCACACTATTGCCGAGTGTTTTAGAATATATTTTGTCTTCCACGCGGTCGAAGTCATGGGCAGAAGTTCGGTAATCATATTAATCCGGCTAAATACGGCTCCACTTTTTAAAGTTGGTACTTAAACTTTTTAACTTACTTTTAACTACAATGACTATTTTGTTTAAAAGGTTATCAACTTGTATATATGATTGATATATTTGTGTATAAGTCTGAATATGAGAATGCGTATAATGTGTATTTGCAATGGGCAACACGGAGCGGCTTGCGCGCAGCTGCCCAGTGCCCTGCGCATGCGCCGCTTGGCGTTCCGCCGTTACATCCACTCGAGATCATAGCTTTATTCTCCTATACTTATATAGTACTACTACATGCATTTCCGGCTTCATGTACTGTTTTCAATCAGTATTCAGCACTACGGAGATAAAGAGCACACTCTTTAACATTCTCAGAGAAAACAACTACAATTCTACGTAAATGTCGCTTAACTGCATTCCTGAATTCAATTTACTAGGTAAAATTAACTAGAATTATTTGTATGGATACAATTGAATAGACAATCATTTACATAAAATGATGTAGGTAGTTAAATAGATATTTCCTTGTTAGGGCCTTGTTAAACATCGGGGCGGGTCTAATCAAGCTCCATTTATAATCCCACGTATATAGGTTTTATTTCGCTGCTAACTGCTTAGCATATCTTGCATACCGTCTCACGACATGAATTTGATCGACACCTTTACCAGCACCAACAGTAGGTACTGCTAGTTAGAAAGGCTATAGACAGTGGCCAATTAAATAATCAAGAAATAGAGTACCTATTCTTCGAAATATGGATGAGATCATAAACAACATCACGACCTAAATACTTAAACGATATGTTCAACTAAAGTAATAAAATAAATCATCATGGAATTGGCGGGGAGATGACATGTTACAATGTGGATGAGGGTAGGCTGTGGGCTCGGGTGCAGCACGCGCACGCACCGCGAGGGTGCAGGAGTCAAACGATTTATGTGCCCGTGTCGAGTCGAGGACACACACGACAACACGACCGCTGTGTCGCTCCTTTAATTCGGATTTACGCCGCCATTGATTTCGTGTCGAGATTAAATTCTATTGTGCTGAATCACTTCCATGACATTCGACACTACTTATTGTTGATATACGATGCCGTCCATTTGTTCGGGAGATTTAACCGTCGGGGATTAAGGATTTTTTTTCTCTGTTTGCAGGCTGAACTTGTGGATATGAGGGCCGAACTGGTGCAAGCACGAGCCGCGTCAGCTGGTAAGTGTAGTTGCATTGTGTAGCTACTTATATTTCGGAGGCAACATTATCTACAATTTAAAAACAGTCTAAACTTGTACTGATGCGTCTAAAGAGTGATAAGCGGGAAAGCAATGTACGAACACTTGCAAACATTGCTTAGTCTTGTGAGATCATCGCCCCCAATTGTATACATAGGTAGTGCCGATCTTGCTTGATGTAACCTAACTACTCTTACGACATCTTCTGGAAGAGAAACGACAATTGCGTGCCTATGCCTAATCCTGATCATAACATTAATGTCGTGTGTGCTCAATGTTTCGCTATAAAATACGTATAGTATTATCATTTCCATTTTACAACCACATTCGGTGATATCGCTCACCTAGTAGTATATTGGCACATCTGCAAAAAACGTGTAATTGAGTTTTTACCGCACAAGTGTTCAAAATTGCATAATCATAAGGTACAATCACAATTTCACAATTTTTGCAGATGTGCCAATATACTACTAGGTGAGCGATATGTAATGACAAAAAAGGAACAATAAAATCTTCTTTCAGTTGTTCTTTTAGTCGAATAATACGCGAATATTGCTCCCCTGTTTTTCTTTTACCCGTTTTGTAAGTAGTGTAGATTTTCAGTTCGATATCAAGTTTTGCTTTACTTGTAAAAAAAAAAAGAGATTATGAACCAAAAGGCCAATGCTACTAATAAAAAACGTTATAACAAATATAGGTAAATAAAAGGCATTTTTGAGTGATTGAAACTAAGATTAGATTGCGATCACTCCTAAAAGTTGGTAGAATTGACTCCCTGATCACCTTTCTAGAGTAGAAGTACCACGAAACATGTTTTTGTGATCTAAATTCCAGTAAATTACTAGCCCTTGGGCAAAGGCATATAATGTATTCAATGCGGCCCCATCTCGATTTTTCTGGCACCAATCTGACACGCTCAACGGGCTCACAGTTCTTTCAGCACGCGGCATGTATGTTAAGCTTAAGCTAAAAATGCCTGCTACGTGTTAAAATACCTCAACCACTACAATGCATACGTGATGTGGACGTGAATGGACAGGGCTAATACACCCACAGTTCGCCAGTATGTTTTGGTCCCATGTAATAGGGGGCGAGCCTATTGCCATTGACTGGGCACAAATCCTAACACCGAGCTGCTACCATAGATTCTGCTACTGAGGATTTCTCAGAAAAACCCAATAATACTTTTTGCTCAACCAGGACCTCTAGCGTAGCAGTCGCACTTAAGACCACTAGCCTAACGAGGCAGTCCTACCTACCTTGCATATCTGTAATTGGTAAGATTCAAAGCAGCGTCTGATGTTGCAGGAGGATGCCAGGAAGGCGGCGACGCGGCCGGCAACGTGACGGACGCGGCGCGGGCGCGGTCTGAAGCGGCACAGCTTGCGCGGGAAAACGCGGCGCTCCGGGAAACTGTACTCGCGCTGCACTCGGAACTCTTCGGAGCTAGGTGAGCGTTACAGTTCATCATCATCTTCTTAGCCTTATCCCAACTATGTTGGGGCCGGCGTAACAGTTCATATACCTATAAAAAAAAGTGTTATTAACTTCAAGGAAAATAATAAGAGTGTCGCGATAGCCCAGTGTTTAAGTTGAGTGGTTGGTCCTCACCTCTCATTCAGGTTCGATACCGGGCAAGTACCTACCAATGTGACTTTTCAATTTAGTTGATTTTAAATGTGTGCGTATATTTACATCATGGGAAATCGCCTTCATAAAATTATCATAGCATTTTCTTATATAAACCAATAATTTATTTTACACACATAAAATACATAAGAAGTTTAGTCCTCTTGACTGAGTCTGCGATATCTTGTTTAAAACAGTATCATAGTTTCAGAAACATTATAACATCAGATTTCCCAACAGGCCTTGTTTTAGGCAAAAAATGTATTGAAATAAAAAAAAATGACTGAATATTTACTGTATTTGGAGAAGCACTGAAATGTGTTCCTATTTGTAACCATGTAATTTGTGGAACCTCTGTTGAAAATAAATAAATATTGTATAATTTCAGACTGGCAACAAAGTACCTAGACAAAGAGTTAGCGGGAAGGATACAACAGCTGCAACTGCTGGGCAGGGATATGCGAGCTGAACTGCGAGATTCACTGTGGGCACAGGTACGTTTTTGCGCGACTTTAAATTATTTCATTCAATTAGATTTTCGATTGATGCTGCTGATTAAATATGGCAGATTCACAGCTTTTCTATAGAAAATACTAGCTGACCCGGCAAACGTTGTTTTGCCATAATTTTTTTTAAGGGTATCAAAAAAAGATTAGAACCGATTCTCAGACCTACCGAAAATACATCTTCTATATATATAAAAATGAATTGCTGTTCGTTAGTCTCGCTAAAACTCGAGAACGGCTGAACGGATTTACCTTATCTTAGTCTTCAAATGTTCGTGGAGGTCTAGGGAAGGTTTAAAAGGCGAGAAAAATTTAAAACGACCCACGGGGGCGGAGCAGTAACCAAAGACGCGGGTGAAACCGCGGGGCACAGCTAGTAATTTTATAGAAATCGGTCAAGCCGTTTCGGAGCAGTATGGCAACTAAAATTGTGACAAGACAAGAGAATTTTATATACTTAGTATACAATTTCATACCACCATAACGTTTGTCAAAAGACAATTAACGAAGCCGATAGTTATATGTTATTTCTGTCATTGCGGTCATGTGTTTGTTCTCCACCATACCTGGGAACCCTTTGGTTGCGGAGCTTTTGAAGGTTAAACTTCCAATTAATTTTATGGAATTAAGGTGGCTCAGGAAAAGAGCAAATGGAAGGAATTGGGGGAGGCCTTTGCCCAGCAGTGGGACAGTACAGAGTCATTGCCCAGTAATAATTTCAACGTAGTTAGTTTGATGGGAAGTATATGAAGTAAAGGGCTATTTGATGTGTATCTTTACATCCCGTATAAATTCCGTAGATAAAAGTTATCTGTCTATTGAAAGATCAGCCCAGAGTCTAGTTGACTCACTCAAAAGGATATTCCACACATACAAAACTTAACTCCGGTGTAGCAATCAATGGTGCATTCATTTTATCTAATTCCGTTGGCTTGCTTATATGTATGTAGCTTCAAGTCTCAAAACGTAGATAATATTGCCTAATTGTATATTATTACTGAAGGTGCATTAAGATGTTACAGAATCAGTTGGTCTGGCAACTTACTTTGTAGCATTTTTAAACTCCATAGTCACACATGTCAAGCAAAGCTCAGATGCCACAAAGTATAGCGTTACCAGTTAGTGCGTCTGTAACAAGAAAGTTGCGCTTGCGCCGCGCCGTACATATCGATAAAGTGTTTAGTCTTTAGTCTGTTTATGTCTCCGTGTCGTCTGCAATGATATTGCGGTTTTTGCATAGCTTACATTTGAATACTGCCTCGCTAGCCAAGTGGTCCTACGCGGCTGCTACGCTAGAGGTCTTGAGTTCGATTCCCAGGTCAAACAACAAGTGTTATTGGGTTTTTCTATGAAATTTTCAGCAGCAGCTCGGAGTTAGGTTTTGTACCCGGTTAATGGGAATATTCTTGCCCCTAAGTGCGCATCGGTATGCCTTAGACTAACCCTTCGGGATATAGGTACAGGTAAATGAAAAAGAAAACCTTTCATCCTGACATTCTCCGCCGCGCAGGTGGAGGCAGAGATCCTGGTGCAGCGCCACAAGACGCTGGTGCGCGTGTGCCGCGGGGCGGGCGCGGCGCGCGGCATGGCGCGGCCGGCGGTGGAGCTCGCGCCGCACGCCGCGCGCGCGCGACCACGCACCGTGCGCGTGCGCCGCTCGCCGCATCTGGGGCTCGGCATCTCTGTCACGGTGAGTGTGATACCCCACTATACTATACTATACTATAATACGGCCGACGCATCTTGACGGTCCTGCCCCCCTAGCCAAGTCACAAACGATAAACGCAAACGCTGAGTAGGCTTTAATAGATCTTCAACTTTATGTACTTGGTATTAAGTTGAAGATCTCATGAAGATTGCATAGCGTTTTTGTTCGTTCCAGTCGCTAACGCTTAGAACCTTTAATAGATTTTCAACTTAAGGCTCTTGGGTATTTAGTTGAAAATCTATTGGTACGTACCGAGCGTTTACGATTATCGTTTGTGACTGGCTAGGGGGGCTGAAGTAAGCCGATTAGCTGCGTAGTAGACAATTTAGTTTCGTAACACTCCCATCCGGAGTGGAAGGGAGTGTCAGACCGGAAATCATTTGATGATTTCCCATCCACACACAGAATCATGATATCGCTTATATTGTTACCATACTTCTTTTTTTAAATGCTTGTTCTTTCTTTACCTAATAGATCTGTATAGGAGACTTTGAATTAATATAATATAGGTACTATGAATTGAGTTAAATTAGCAGAGAACACATAAAAAGTAAAAAAAAGTGTCCTTTTCATCGTCAAATTTTTACTTTTCTTTTGCCAGATTTAATAAAAAAACTGTCTGATAAACATTATATCTATCTCAACAACCACAGGGTGGTCGAGAGCACGGGGTGCCGATCTTGATCTCGGAGCTGGAGGCGGGCGGGCCGGCCGCGCTCACCGGCGAACTGTACGTGGGCGACGCCATACTCGCCATCAACGACGTCGACCTCACTCAGGTAACAATTTTTTTTTATTCGAGATGAGTAAGCTCTTGACTCTAGTCTTGGTCAAAGGTGACATAGACAAAGTCTAGGATGGAGTGAGCTGCATTTATTTTTTGTTAAAATATAGAGAAGTTTCTCCACACTTGGAAATTTTCCTGTGTCGCGTGAGCGTGAAGTTACATACACAGACGACCAGACTTGGAATCACACGACAGTTGAACCAGCTGTGCGATTCTCTAAAATGCAAACTCGAAAACGAGTCTCACTTCGATAACGAACCAACTTGTCATTGGCTTAGTATTCGTTCGCCGTGGTGACGTCACCACGGCGAACGAATATAAACCAATGACAAGTTCACTCGATCACTTTAGTGAGACTCGTTTTCGAGTTTACATTTTAGAGAATCGTACTACTGTAGGCCATAGAAAAATTCCGTGCGTGAATCAAACACGTGATGCACAGTGCAACGGCCCATTGCTCAGCCATTGCGCTAACCGTGCCGTCAGACAAACAATTATACATTAGTTAGAAGGAAGTCTAGGTACGATTCGAAGTTATAAGTAGGTGTAAATCCTTCTGAGGATCATGATTCATCTTCATGACTTTATCTACACTACGACCGTCCTATCAAACATATAGGATCATAAAGTAACATATACAAGGTCACAACATGTACCGTCACTCTAACGTCCTTAAGTAATGATAATAATATTTGTATGCCGCTAAATGTTCGACACTTTCAGGCTTGCCACAAAGAAGCGGTACAAGCGCTGCAGAGCGTGAAGGGAGACTGCGCGCTTTGTGTGCAATTCATAGCGACCGACGATGACGACAGACTCTCGGAAGATAATTATAGGTACGCGGATTCAGTTCATATAAATATAAACATAAAGTCCAGTTTGCCTTAATTTGATACACCACCTATTGTGAACATATTTTTCTCAGTATACCTGTAAAACCTAGGTTTTATAAAATAAATGATCAATTGATTAGATTTTTCGATTGACTGCCTCGTTAGCCGAGTAGTTCTAAGCGCAACTGCTACGCTAGAGGTCTTGGGTTCGATAATATAGGCTTGATAATATGTAAACAAAGACCAGTCAGATGGCTTAATTTTATACGCCACCTATTGTGAACATATTTTTTATTATACTACCTGAAAATTTACCTAGGTTCTATAAAATTAATGATTAATTGATTGATGGATTGTTGATTGATTGATTGTATCCATCCCCCGCGCAGGTTCCCGCTGTACCCGGAGGACGGCGTGTTCTGTGCGGAGGCGGACGGCTCGGGCGCCACGCCCACCGCGCCACGCACGCCCGACTACAACAGGTACGTTTATTGTACATATTATTAGCTTATTCTTTATTTTTTAAGTAACTTTGCCCCACACTAGGTATTTCTCCTGTAACGAGGGTGCGTTTACAAACATATAGACTCACATACACAAACAGCCAGACCCGGAAAAACTACATGTAGGCCATACAAATATTCATTACGTTATTCCGTAGCAGCCAATCTCTCAACCACTGCGCCAAGCGTGCTGTCAACTAGTATCTCGGCGAAAATCATACACGTGTATGATTTCCATGTATTGTATTCCATACTAATATTATAAAGAGGAAAGATTCTTTTGTTTGTTTGTATCTAATAAGCTCCAAAACTATTGGACCGATTTGAATCATTGTTTCATCAATAGATAGTTACATTATTTCTGAATAACATAGCCTATCTAATATCACTCTTCGGCCCACGGAGGCGGATCAGTAACCGAAGACGTACCTAACTTAAAGCGGCTGAAACAAGCCACGAAAGCTAGTATAATATAACAATTGCATAATCTCCATTGTAAACGAAACAATTCATTAAAAAGACTCATTTTGACAATTTGACTACTTGAATCATCTTAGCCTACATAGCTGCCCTAAGCGACAACACAGATATCGCTGCTGTGTTGCTCGCAACCAGGAGATTCCCACGACCTTCACCAAATTGTTAGTATAGTAACATAAAATGCTAATAACATAATTATCAGATCGTTACCCAAATTTAACATAGCGTTGGCAGTTGATGAATAAATTGGATTGATATTGTATCTGGAATAGAGTCATAAACACCATAATTCTCATGCTAATAAAATGTTATTCGAATAAAGGCGCGGATACACATGCCAGTAAATCGGAAAACTAGCTGGCATGAAAGTTACTGGCATGTACGAGTAACTGGCACAATGCGGATACATTTGCAAGTAATACTGGCATGCAAGTTGTGCCCTTGCATGCCAGTATCACCATCGCGTATACACAGTTCAGTTCACACGTGTCAGTTAAGCAACCCCCCGCGTCCCCTCCCTCAACGGGCATGCAAGTAAATCAAATGTTGTGCTAGCTACTTATGTGCCAGTTACAGGCATGCCAGTTAGCGTATACATATGACAGTAGCTGGCACGTGCAAGGAGCTGGTATACTAGTGTGCAAGCTACGGGCGTGTGTATCCCCAGCTTAACTGTTGTGTAATCTCTCACGCCTACATTACACTGGGAATGTTTTGTATACTCTTAAAGAGTGATTACTTGCGTTTCTCATATTGACCTGTGTTTCACCTCGTATGTTAGTGTTCCCTTGCAGCCTATTCTCACAATGTAGGTCGTGTTATTGTTACCGATAGATGACCTATATCTGTTCCCATTGATTTGTATTGAATGAAAATAGTTAGGGAACATAATATTGAACAATAACGTGTGAACGGCTCTATTTTAACTACTACATTGAATCTATAATCTCGTAAACAATGGGAGAAACTAAAGGTTTATTTACACAATAGCTATACACCGCTGTTACACCCGTGTTGAAGTACGTCTTTGGTTACTCTGCTCCCGTGTACCGTAGCGTGATGTTAGATAGCCTTTCAATATTAGATGTCAGATAGATTTTCAAATCGGACCAGTAGTTTCTGATATTATAGCGCACAAACATACTTAAAAGTCCTTAGTGTTATTTATAACATTATTTAAATATTTCGTGTTCCGCTGTCTGCATTCAAAACGCGAATCTGTAAAATACGTAATTCTTTCAAGCGGTCCAAGCGTCTACTGATTATAATTATTTAGTAGGTATGTTGAAAACAGTTGTTATTCTTGGCACCGTAACAACTTTGTCACGTCGCGTCTGTTCTCGACAGCCGCGTCGATGACAACCCGTGTAACCGACACGTAACGCCATTCATGGCGACACCACGTGACGTCAGCATCATTACATGATTCTGTGTGCTGCATGCAATCCCATGCATGCAACGTATAATGTGTTTCTAAAATTAAAACAATAAACTACTTTATCTAGCGATGTAGTAAGTAGTGTCTATTTACCGGGTGGCGAGCCAATACCTGCCGGGGTGCGAAAGATTGCTTAGAGCGATAGGTACCCGTGCACCGGCCAATGGTAGTAGGAGGAACACCGTGGGGTTTTAGTCGGTAGGTGTCCGACGCGCCATTCCGCCTTCCCCGAGGCGGAGGCAGTACATGAAGATTCATCCACGACCAAAAAAAATGGTAGTGTGTATTTATTTAATCTTTATGCAACAAAAAAAGTACAAACACGTACTTAATCCCTTAGACATTCTATACCAGTCAATGAAAGTTGGTGAAGAGATAACACACCAGGTGCAGATTATTATACGAAAGAAAAGCAACAAAATTTATGATGTAGTAATCACATCACGTATTTTAATGCCGGAAAATCCAGAATACATTTGCCCCTTAGAATTGTCATTCTAAACCCTTTTTTGGAATGGTGCCCGGGAAATTACACCCATCAAATTAGACAGCCATTTAATATCATTAAGACTGCTTACCGCGAAGTATAACATCTGTCGACTGAACGCTAATCTCTTTTGGACGACAATTTTAGACAATAATATATTATGTTATAAAATCAGATGCAAGTTATACATACATGTGTCTGAAACAATGTATGTAGATGTACAAACTGAGAGTGTATAACATTACATACCAAATATAAAAGGAATCGTATTCGCGCGAATAGGTAACCTTCGGAAAGAGCATAATATTGCACTCAAGGCCGTCAAAAAAAAAACAGAAATATATACCATCGACATCATTATGCGAGGCAAGTAAAATAAACCGATACATTTTTAAAATAATTTATCGCTTATAATAAAACAGCTGTTCCATACATTTCCAACATTTAGTCTTCTTGTTTTGCTTTTCGGCGGTAAAGCGTAACCGTTTCTTCATGTTATTTCCAATTTGGTTATAACCTTGAACTCTATGCCTTCTCGGTTATTTCAAATGTGGTTATTGCTAAGTGTGATATCGGTCTACGTATGGTTTTAGTACCATCCTTCGAACGATATTTTTGGCGACACGGTTGGCGCAGTGGCCGAACGATCAACTGCTGTGCTGCGTGTTGCGGGTTCCATCCCCGCACGGAACAAACATTTGTATGACCTACAGATAGTTGTCCCGGGTCTGGCTTATTGTGTATGTGAGTTTATATGTTTGCAAACGCAATCACGATACAGCAGAAATTCCTAGTGTGGGGGCAAAGTTCCTTAGAAAAAAAAAAAATGGTATGTGTAGCGTAGCTTTACGGTCCATATCTTACTGGCAGTACTTACCCTGAGTAAAACTAATAAGTACTCTGCATGTACTCACTGTTCTGGTGTACTCGCAGACGCACGCCAGACGCGGGGTCGCACAGCGAGTGCGAGTCGGAGCCGTACCGCGTGGCGCCGCCGTCCGCCCCCTACCCCGACTACAACAACATCAACAACAACCTCAACATACTCGACATGGACGACGACTCCATCAAGATTGAGGCCAGGCTCGAGGTAATACAACTACAATTGGGTGGTTGACACCACTAACCAATAATTTCAAGTCACAACTTCTCTAAATAAGCAATTTATTTTACCCATGTAACCAGGAAGTTATGCGACTAATTGTAATAATGTGATGTTGTTTGAAATTAGGCAGTAAGGGTGTGTCTCCTGAAGTATTTCAAAAATGTAACGGTTTTATAGTTTTAATAATATCGACCGATCCTGTTTCGTATAAGGATTAAAAGTATACATAAGGGACTAACAGTATTTAACGGTTACGTTTTATTGACTCATCTCAAATCACCATTCAGATGACTCAATATAATTTGACCTGTAATGGGTATTACATACATACATCATAGGATGTACTTTGCGGTGTGTAGTGGTCGGAGAGCGCGCGGGGCGGGCGACACGCGGCGGGGGGCGCGGCGGGCGTGCGGGGCGTGCGCCCGCCGCGCGGCGTGTCCTCCGGCGAGTCGGCGGCGTCCACGCCCGTGCACGCGCGCCCCACTGCGCTCAAGAAGAAACGCAAACCTCAGGTACCACCGAACACATGTGCCACATGTGCCTGCACCACGCTTGCAAGATAAACTTAGGAATACGGCGATTGTCACACTGCCCCGCATCACGGAGCGTGGTGCGCCGGAGTTTTGGTGATCTGCAACACTGCGCGTGAACGCGTTTTCAGTGTGTTGGACTATGCGTGCTCTCTATACAAACACAGATACTTGCAAACAATGTAAGATCACGCTATCACGTGGCACGCTTCGTGATGCGGGGCATTGTGCCAGTCGCCTAAGACAAAAAACTTGCACTCGCAAAGCACTTATATGAAACTACACCCGAAGTAGTTGTAGATCCAACACACAGACAAGGATTCGTAAAATCTTGTCATGATCTTGCTAAGATAAGAACGGGTATCGACACTCGACGATTAAGTACATGAGTCGGACAAAACGTCTCAGCGAATGGGCAGTCTTCCTGGCCATACTTAACGAACAGTGCTAGAGAAATTAGTTTTAAGATAGAGTTTCAGTTCCCCCTTTAATTTACAGGCTGTATAGCAGTCTGTGAATTAAAGGGCAAGCTAGCGGGAAAGAGCAAGCTTTAGAATAGAACGACCGAAGAGCGTTAGTTACCTTTTCTTAGCGCCAAGTATACCGTAATGATTCTGTTGACATGTCAAATCGTTTCTTCTAGATAGAGCGCAGTTTGGAAACCTCGAACACCGTGCTCCTGGTGTGTACTAAGTTCTGGGATGTTTTTTTTGTTTATAGTTACCGAGTGTCTTCGCACTGAGCGTAAATTAGTCTAGCATAATTTTTAATGTCCAATTAACGCCGCAAACAAAATACTTATAATATCAGCGATGTCCCACTGAATAATCACTACGCTTGATCAAGGTGGATTGGCGATTTTAAACTTATATGCGTTGTATAAGTTTTCTATAGGTCCAGGTTTTTTCACGATGCTTTACTACACCAATGTCAGTGACGTCCAAGATAAACTTAGAAAGTACATAATGAAGTTTTCACAACGGTACTTGCCCATGCCCGGTTGCCAACCCACAGTCTTGTGTATGAGCCTTACCACCTATACGCTGCGTAAATTATTGCGCTGCTCTCAAGTCCTGCGGCGTTAATGTCGCGTTTGTACTGCGTTTACGCCTACGCTATGCTGGACCAATACCGGATGCGAAGGCACCCCTAGCAACAACACCTAGCTGGTCCCCATGTTTACACCGGGGAAGACCTTGGCTAGCGTATGTCACAGTAGATTCAGTTGGACCGTAGCCAGTGATGTTGTTTAGAGATTGCGTTGTAGATACTGCATATTATTATTAGTCATCATACCATAGTACTTATTTCAACCTGTAAATTTAATTTATATCCACAATAATCATTGAAATCATAATGAGTATTTATGAAAGCTGCGTAGATGAATGTCATAATGTTTTCTTGTAGGACTGGCGCACTAAAGGCGCGTACAGGCCGGTGGAACTAGAAGCTCCTTCGTCCGACGAACCGCTTGCGGACGCGCCCTGTGAAAACCTGCCCGTATCTGATGGAGGTAGGCGACTAATTGGGTAGATGACACCACTAATCAATTGACGTACTTTTTATGAGCTGTCAAAACGCCATTCCCCCATAGATTTTCTATGACAATACTCAACTATGACGTCACTTTTTTGTCATCTCAATTCACTAAGTATTTATTGATTTCAAAGCAACAAAAAATCGATTTTTATAGTTATTTAAAAAATCATCGGGTTTTTAGTGCTAAAATTAAATGTTTTTTTGTGAAGTTGTTTCTTGAAATTATTGGTTAGTGGTGTCATCTACCCAATTGAACAAAATATTACTTGCTAAAAAAATAGGACATGTAGCTGTTTTAAAGGAATGATATTTTTAAAATAAGACTAAATAAAGTATTTTTTATTTTATTAATTTTATATTTAGCGGATAGCTCTTCAATGGCTTCAAAGACCTTTTTTAATACACCATTGTGAGGCAAATTGGCACTGTTCTGGTAATTGAACGACGTCTTATCTACTTAACTAAGTATGTCTATATTCATCAGTGCCCGAGTCGCCCGTAGTGCCGGCGCCGCCGCCGCTGCCGATCGCTCAGCCGCCGCTCATCGACATCGACACTAAAGACTTGAAGCCCGTCGGCAAGCCCAACGGCGACGTCAAACCTCTCAGAAGAGAATCCAAAGGATTCAGGTAATACTGGTTTATTATTTTCATATGTTTAGGTACGTAATTCGGGATCGGTGCTTGTCAGGGACCGAAGCCAACTTGCAGGGGTCCGTTAGACATCTTAAAATGAAGTGAGACTCTGACGGACGGTTATCTCTGTATGTGCTATGCATGTGCGTCCAACGACAATCCTCGGTTATTGCAGGATATGGAAACATGGGGGATGTATCGGTTTGGGTGGCTACAGTGGACTAGTTATCATACAGTGCTCTCTATAATAATAATAAAATAAAAATCCTGTATCTTGCGGAAGTTGCTAGACGAAGTGGGTAGAACAACGTTAAAACGAATGAGGAACTTAATCCGAAGCGCCAAAGACACAGGTTCCCTGATTACAAATACAGCATAATTCTGTAACTTAGTTCAGTAAAAAACCTTTCCTTACTCAAATCACGGCCGAGATGATTGATGATCGAGGTAAGCCATCGGTAGGTAAAAATAAGTGTATGTTAGAAAGAATAAAACGAGTTTAAAACCGAAGTAAATGTTAAAAAAGTGGACTAGCGCCCAAACCACATATTGAAATATATTATTATATTATTGATCATTCTACCACACTGAGAGTGACGGAGATGAACTTCCCATCGGGTGGAATGGGCGCCGAACCAGGGGATTTCATATATATTATTGGGCATTCTACTCCACCGAGAGTGACGAACGTAGGGTGGGGTAGAATGCCCAATAATATACTACTAAAAACAACACAAAGAAGGCCGTAATAATTTTATAAATATTATGTACTAGGTAATTAAAAAACCGCATTAATGAAGGTGTGGTTACTGCCGCCCCTAGTATATCCACTGAGTCGACCCGCATAGCTTGGAGACCGCAGAATTACGGTACCGGTGGCATTATCATGACCATTAAATTATTAGTCTTCTTGTTTTCGTTTAGGCATTAAGGTCTGACGAACTCATAGTGTCAGAGTTAAATTATTAGTGGAGATAGTACAGGCGTGATGGAGCGATTTATGAAGCCGTAGATCAAAATAAAATATTATTTCGTTTGATTAATTATGACAGGTTATCATCACCTCACATTAATAATGTGCTAAGACATTGCTAACGTTAAAACATACAGTTTTGCTATGCTATACTAAAGCTGCATTGTACTAAATCAGATTATGAAGATATAGATTATTTATATATTCGGAAATATTAGAGAATTATACCGAAATACTATTATGCATGGCTTTGACCAGTAGGGCAATTTCTAGAAACAATTCATTTTTAGAAACAAATCTCAATCTGTCATAAATGCCCTTAATTTTTTGACATTGATTGCCGCCGAGATGAGATTGCTACTAATTTTTGAACGTTTTAATTAGTAGTCTTAGCCTTAACTTCGGCAAAGGCGCCTAAGCCTGAGTATACAGAAATTCTACTGTCTTCATAAGGGCGAGAAGCGTATTTTTGTAACAATATTGAAGGTGTACCAAAGTGTGCCTTTTTCTGTACACAGGATAGGGTCCGCGCGGAGGGTGACGGAGGGCGCGGCGGTGACGAACGGCGAGGCGGGCGGCGGCAAGTTCCCGCCGCGCCTGCTGGCCGGCGACGGAGACCCCGACTTCGGCACACCCGTGTGAGACCACGCGGCACCACGCTCGGCTCTCAAGTAGCACCACTTCTCACGACGTTCTCATTGACGTACCTAGTATTATACGATCTCACTCTGCGTGCGCGTAATGGCCTACTGAATTTAGAATTAACAGTATTCCTTCTTTCGTGATACCTGATTTTGAGTGCTTACTGTTTATTTAATTAACAATACAACTAAGGGAGTAGTTCACGCGTAGAGATTTGCTCAGTCGCTTTTGTGTGTCAATAATGATAGTGATCATGAGGCTAGTCGATTAGCTGACTGCCTGGTTCAAATCGCGGACATTTGTATCGTAATACCACACGAGTGTGAAACATTGCCATTATGCGGAGCTGAAAGTTCATTTATTAATTATTCATATTTTGGTTGTTTATTGATTTGTATCAATTTGACTTGCTCGGGCTTTAACATCATATTTATTATAACATCTAGAAATCTTTAAAAGTATGTCCAACAAAACTTGTAATTAATGTGTCATGCACAAATTTGTTATTGCCAGCGATATATTGATGGATGAAGTATTAACAGCTGACTTGTTAACGTTTACTCCTCACATACACTAAACACAAACTAATCACACATTTAAATATTGTCAAGTTGCCAACAAGTATAATTTTACTATACTGAAATCGGGTTCAACGTGATTAATGAAGACGAACGGAATGCGTCAGCTGATACTATCTCACACGTTTGATCAGACCACATTTCGACCTTTTCTGAATCTAAATAAAACTATATCTCGTCCATCAACAGGCAATAACAGTCTCTATGTAAGTACTATTTAGAATTGAAGTTTAAGAATTTAGATAATTTTAATAATCTCATTTGAGGTGCGTCAACCTGATTTATTACAATTTATTTTCGTTGTTTTGTTTATTTTTGTAAGATTTTGTGTACATATTATTTTAGATTGCGATTGTACCTATATTTTAATATATTAAATTAAAAAAAAAATATTCTATGTATAAAATATTAGAGCAAATGAAGTAAATTCAAATCAAAGTGACGACTGATAAATAAAATAGTTAACAATATCCATTTTGTACATTCCTATTTAGCTTCTACATGTGTATGTTAATTGACAAGCGGGAATAACGATGAGCTATAGATAATAGTGAAAGTAAGATGTTAAACGTTAACGTGTTATATTCAAGTAAAGGTATATCTTTTTAACCGATATTTTAAGTAGATATAAAATCGTCTACGACATTAAATACGTCGAACGGTCCATGGTGAGTATAATTATAATACATATCAGCACGGCTCGCTGAGCGTAAACACTAACTGACAACTGTCTAGTGATTTGGACATCTGCCAATAAATATTTCCGCACAACATACTCGTATAGAACTGTGTGCGTGCCTACACACAACTAGATAAACAATTAAAATTAGAATAACTCCTTTTAAATAAATATTTTACAATTATTATTATTTCACTTGGTACGGACGTTGAACTATTGTCAATTTTATCAAGTGGTGAACGAAATGATAGTTCGCACATTATGGTTCTAATTAATTCATTGTATTAGTAACATGAAAGCTAGTTAAATCAGTTCTTGTGTAGTTCTGTCATGTCACGCATGCACACGTACGGCGCGGTGTCAACGCCTCGTAATGTTTTTACAATAGTTATGTAATGGCTCATAGATCGAATAGTGTCTCGCTAGACTGCAGTCGAGTCAATGACATGCACGTGATCTTTTAACGATAGATAGACCGTTTCTTATGTAGCTGCATTTCACTCGCTGTCGAGTGACTGCCGCGCTATTTTGTTCTTAATATAAAGTCTATAACTAAGAACAAACTCGCATTTTGTAACAAGTTCTTACATTCTCATGTTGTTGAAATAGATGCTAGAATCTATCTTATTTTATAATCATTCATTGAGCTATGTGATTTAAATTTGTTTTATTTATAATATAAAGCTTTTATGTATGAACATTCCACGCCTGCTCTTATCGCGTTTCAATGATTTGCCGCGATTTATACTTTATTTTATTTACATCTAATGACAATATGCCTATGTATTATAAATGAACGTATTAAATTTTTATTTAAAAATAAATGTTGTTTTCTTTTCCCAATGTTCTAGTCGGATGAAACGACTAATAAGGCCCTTCTAACACTTTTCCAATAATAAAGTCAGGTTGCAGTCTTGGCTGATGCACTGAAATAACAATTTTATACACGAAGTGCTTATGTACCTAGACTGCGGTAAACGCATCTGTAGATTCCGTGAACAGCGCGTTGCACACGTGATCAAAATGCAGACGGAAAAAAAAAACAAGGTCTGTATTTCTATGAAAATAATTCAATAAATAGATCTACCTACGAGCGACCTTGCCTCATGCATCTCATTTTGGTTGGTTTCACTACTGGATGTGACTCGATCACGGGATTTTAATAGGAAGTTTGCGAAGAACAAATGAACTTAGATATTGATTCAGCGGGTAGAGAGAACTGTTTGATTTATCAATAAACATAGACAAACAATATTAAAATATTCAAGAGCAACAGCTGTCGTAGGCTGACGACGTTGGAAATAGCTGTATCAAAAGGCTTATTTTTAGGGCATTTATGGGAATTACAATTCTCCCCGGTTGTCTGGGGCCTGGCCTAGCTAGTTGGCACTTACGAGAATTTCAAATTTGGCGCATTAGGGTTAAGACTTGACGCGACGATTTGACAGCACTTCTATCGTAGAACGAAACGTTATTTAATGTTACCCTGTTTTGAATAAAACTTGTTATGGGTAGTATAACGTATACACACAGGTCATCGAATTTGTTATTGATTTCCAAAGAATTTTTTAACCCCCGACGCAAAAAGAGGGGTGTTATAAGTTTGACGTGTCTGTCTGTCTGTCTGTCTGTCTGTCTGTCTGTGGCATCATAGCTCCCGAACGGATGAAGCGATTTCAATTTAGTTTTTTTTGTATTAAAGGTGACTTATGTGCGAGTGTTCTTAGACATGATTGATGAAAATCGGTTGAGCCGTTCAAAAGTTATAGGGGTGAAAGTGGGGAAGAAAAACTAAAGATGATTTGTCATGTGTCTTATTAAATTATTAGGAACCTATTATGTATTTACAACTTAACAAAATCGACATTATAATAAGTAGGTACCTATAAAAAGGATAAAATAAAAAATTAAATTAAAAATTTAAAAAACCCCCGACTCAAAATCCTAAGTTCCCTTTAAAAAGTAAAAAAATAAAATACGTCGCGTTGGGGGACCGCTCGGGACAGTCCCTAAATTCAACATCTGTCCCCCAACGCGACGTATTTTATTTTTTTACTTTTTAAAGGGAACTTAGGATTTTGAGTCGGGGGTTTTTTAAATTTTTAATTTAATTTTTTTTATTATTTTGTATTAAAAAAAAAAGTTAATAATAGGATAATTATAGTGGCTAGAATTTACATCAACGACTTGCTCCCCTCATCTTTCTAAGATCGATCATCTTATCATTATTAGGAAAATACAATAAATACATACATAGAACACAAAAAATATCATTAGGCCAACGCAAATACGATTGAAGACATCATTAACTAATGATTCCAAGACACAACCTCTATAAAAGAAGAACATTTTATTTTTACTATGGAAACCGCATTTTTTTTATTACCTGTAAGTTAGATAGTATACTTGGTTTGAAATCAATTGTGTCGGCAAGTATTTAATGTCGCAATTTGCTATTACCAGAGATGGGAAAAATAAATCATAGGAAAATCGCGATTTGACAGTCCATCGTGGTGTCGACATCCATATTTGAATGGTAGTATTTGAAAGTATAAATTGGTCACACTAACAACTGTCATCCATTCCTAAAATTATTATTATTAAAACAGATTGTCTAATGGCCAAGCCTATTTTTCTCTTATAATATTTTGTAGCGATTGTTATTTACCTTTGTTATAGTTTGAATCGAAAGTTTTTCATTATGGTTGTCAAAGTATATATCAGTGGTATTTCTGGAAACAAAGAGGTATGTTTAATATTAGAAAATTCCTGGGACGGCCGGGCGCTTTTCCTTACTTTTTCTAAAGCTGATTCATTGTAATTATTGTTTCTGATTACGTGAGATATGGTACTTTCTAGGTGAAGAAACGGCAGCAGCGTGTTTTGATGATACTAGATTCCAAAAGCATAAAATATGATGTCATTGACATAACGGAACCAGGAAAGGAATCTGATAAAGAGTTTATGCAAACCAACTCGAAATCGAACGGCGGTACAGTGAGCGACCCCAACCCGCGATCCCCGCTGCCACCGCAGGTCTTCAACGATGACGAATACTGTGGGGTAAGTTAATTAGTCATTTAAATTAGCAGCAATCCTATTTCGTAAAATAAAAGAACATAGATGACTTGGTATTTTTGGTATGTTGCCATCTGTTTGTGTTGTTTCTTTGTACTTACACGCTTGTGTACTGTTTATTGGTTTGTTTATAAAGTACTTGTCTGTTTGATAATTTCATTTCTTTTCACATATGCTTTGTGAAAGTAAGCAATTTTTGTTTGGTATTAAAATGTAAACAAAATGGTCCTAGCAGCATTCTTTATGATTTTTAGGATTATGATCAGTTTGACCTTGCAAATGAAGTGGACACTTTGGAACAGTTCTTGAAGATGGAAGCACCACCTGAGGAACCACCACAAGTTGAAAATGAACAGGTATTGTAAAACATTTGTTACAATTACCACTCATTTATTTTGTGTATACTGTGCTCTTCCAAATCCAAATAAATATATAAAGTATTTTCCTTATTATGTCAACAACTTCACTTTTATATTCAAATTTGCCTGTTAATTACTATGCAGTTGTACCTATTGAAAAGATTTGTAATTTTCATTTGTTATTTAAGGAAAAGGTAGTCAATGGTGATGTTGAGGCTGAAAGCAAAGAAACTGAAGCAAGCACAGAAGAGAAAGTTGATTCAACTGACACTGCTGAGGCTGGTGATGACAAAGAAAAATCACCAGAGAAGGAGAGTAGCCCTGCTAAAGAGACTTCACCCACAAGAGACGGTGCAGGTAGTGCAGCGTCTAAAGAAGGCACTCCTGCTAAGGATGAAGGTGAGGATGAGGGTGCCAAAGGCGATACAAAAGAAAAATCTCCTGAAAAAGATACAGAAAGACAAAAATCTGTAGAAAAAGAAGGTACACCAGCAGAAAAAGAAGGCACACCAGCAGAAAAAGAAGGCACACCAGGGGCGAAAGAAGGTTCACCAATGCCTAAAGAGGGTACACCAGAGGCTAAAGAAGGTACCCCAGAGGGCAAAGCTCAATCTCCCGAAAAAGAAACTGAAGTGGAAGCCAAACAAGCTTCAAAAGAAAACTCCCCAGCTAAGGACGAAGTCAACGAAAATGGTACTGTTAGTTCGCGCGAGCAATCTGCAGAGAAAGAAGCCCCCACCACTGAAACAGAGACTGCAGAAGTTAAGAAAGATTACCCATCCGAGGCTCTGATCCAGAGCGAGCAAGTTGCTGCAGCTGAATAATGGACTGAACATTTACTTGCTTTTCAGCTCAAATCAATCCCCATTAGCACTAAGCAAGCACTATTCATTAAGCTCTGTTATTTATATTGCATCATCATCATCACTTCTTTGATATAGTCATTGTATATAATGCAAAGAAGTATTTGTTGAGTATCATGTTATGTGGCGATATATAGTTACGTTTTCTTATACAATGTGGCCTATTATCATAAATCATTAGAGTTATAATAAAATTAATCAAATTTTTTTATGAAGTTCCAGAGTAAGGTTTCTATACATATAACAATTTTATCCTTCATTAAGGCTTGTATTATTTTTAAAGTATTAATTTTTTTATTTACAATTTGCTTATTTTCTTAATTATTCTTTTGTAATTACAATGGAATATATTTTAAATTAATTTTTAATATGATTTTTATAAGTGAAAGTAATTATTCGCGAGAATGATCTTTTCTGCTTTTACTCGTCTTGCTCGATGCAAAATCTAAAAGCCATTACTTCGACTAGACTGCCATGAAATATAGTATTATTTATTTACATTCATTATTTACACTAAACGCATAAATGACCATTCTCGACGAAAATGCTGGCTTTTGGTTGTAATAATTTACTTTTCTCATGACAAATTTATTCATCATTTTATTAATCTTAATTAAAGACAGTTTTTTTTAACAATTTTTTCATATTAATTATATAAAATACGAACGAAACACTTATTTCATTTATCTTTTGCCTTGTTTATTTTTATGAGTGCAACAAAACAGAAAGAAATATGTTTCACGGGTCAGTAACATGTAGGTTACGATATGTATAATTACTTCATTTGAATTTGCATTCCAGTGGATAAACATGCATATTTTTTTACTTTTCTAGACGGTTCGTTTATTAACACTGCACCAGTCAAGGTCACAGTTGATGGCGAAAACTTCCACTTTCAAAATCATTGTAAATTTTTACGAACCCGCAATAGTGTCTGTAATCCACCCGAATCACGTCAGCGTTATGCCCGGTTGAATTTACGATAAACATCCGACAGCTGGGCTGCAGTGTTCCTAAAGGTGAGCTTTAGAGTCAACAAGGTTTTTTATTAAGTACAACTTTGTTTGTATAGATAGAAGATTCATTTTCGCAAAAGAATAGGATAGAAGTTTGCTTAGCATACATAATATCTAGTCCATTAATTTGTTAAAATCGTTATTCTGTGACTCACACAAAGACTAGCGAATTCCTAACATTCTACCGATTGAGCTCTTCTGTTCGTTTGACGCGTCATTATTGGAGAGGTTTAGAAAGTAGTTGGAACAAGTTTTGAAAACAGCCACTGCGACGCGTGACACGGTTCAGTTAGTCTTTAGGTTACAATGTACCTATTGATATTTTGGAATAATTTTACATTTAATTAGAATGAAAAAAAAAACTAAATAATAATTAAATTACAAACTATGTACAGATAAAATAAAAAAGTAAGGTCAAAGGGCGTCAAAAAACTCATCCGCATCGCTATTAATTTGGTATTCATAAAGCAAAGTATTTTTCATTAGGAAGATTAATTCGTGCAATGTCGTGTCGTGGCCCACCTTCACACGCAGGGTGTGCGCAAAGGGTGGACAACACACCCAGTGGCCGGTGCGTCTTTGACTAGCTCGCTAGCGTAAGGCCAACAGCTGTAAGTTAAAACAGATCAGTCTGTTCAACAATGCACAGAATTTTAAGGTTTCTCAGACTTTTACTTATTGCTACGCGTACTTTGCAAGTTAATAAAACGTTAGCCCATAAAAAAACTAGGACAGGTCGCTATTATTTAGTAAGCACCGTTATGTAGGTACCCTACGGAAATACTAATAAGTACGGTATTTCCGTAGGGTACATTAAGCTCAGTAGGAGCAGCCACATAGCTAGGTACTTACTGAAGCATATAGGTACTCATTCGACGTAGGCTAAACTGCATTTTCACATATTCCATATCTTTGATGGCTAGGTACTGCATGTCACACCAGGCACTTTTTTATGAGGATGGGAAATCATCAAATAACTTCTTTCGCTCTGGGCGGAGCGGAAGGGAGTGTCGGACTTATCATCTACTTAGCCTTTTCGCAACTCTGTTGGTTTTCTTAGGAATGTCAGGCTCTTACTGACTAAAACCTATCCGGTTTCCTACTACCCTTTGCGTTTCAGGGCCGCGGTGACTCTTTCGAACAAATTCCGCAAAAGTATACCAGCCCCAGAATCGCTATTACCTACTCGGCTGCCCCATTTCAAAACCTAGTAAGTCTACAAAAAAGGCAAAAGGTGTTTTTTAGCTAAAAACTCTTTTCTAAGTAGTCCCTACATAATGCAAAAACACCTACATTAAAAATACACTTAAAACAAAAGTTATGGGGTATCCTAAACCTAGTAAGAGCATCTAAATTCATCAAACGCACATTCAAAACCATTTCAAAACCTAGTATGTCATATAACCATTTCATAAGTATAGTATTTGTAAGCACTTACTATTTTTTTGAAATGGTTAAAGTTTCATACTAGATTATGAAATGAAATATTGTATTAAATATTGATTTTTTGCTTTTCACAAGCCTTTTAAAATATCGAGTTACTGAGTTTTACTTGTTGTATTTTATTATAAGGCGTTTCCATCTCTTTCTAACTTAATAGAAAATACATAGGTTAGATTAGTATGCAGCGCTCTTCCCGATCATGAGGCTGACGAGCGGCGCGTGCGAACCGGCACAAACTTGCACAGCTTTAAGGCGATTTAACCCGGCGACACGGGGGTTGGGTCAAAATGACCCGAGACGTTTTTATTAGCTTACAGATTCGTAACCCCACCACCGAAGTTGCTGCTTCTTTCAGTAGCTGAAGTTTATGAGTTGCATTAAGCGTTGTTTACAAAGAATCAGTTGAACGGCGACCATTCTTGGAGCTACGAGAGCCCAAAGTTAAAAACGGGTAAATAAGACCCACCCCGGTCTTGGTGTAACAATTTCACGCCGTTTTTTCCGTATATGATTTTTTATTTTTTAATTGCGTTGGTGTTGTTTATGTTCATTATAATATGCTTGAACTATCGATTCTTGATAATTTATTTACTTTTTAGTCGAAGAAAATAGCAGAATAACGGCATTTGATATAAATTCTAGAAAAAACTGACTCGGACGTCTTGTCATCTGTTCAGGAGTCTGCTGATAAAGACGGTTGTGTCAGAGTGCATAGAAGACATATCAGCGACATAGAGCAAGATATGTCCTGCCCAGAAAGACCGCGAAACAATCCACATATGTCATGGTTGCAATAAATATATTTGCCCTAAACATGTTGTACCTTTCTGCACTAATTACATCTACAACGATGATTCTGATAAAATTTTAGTCAGTTTTTTCTAACCCTATCTCAATTAAGTTTATACAAGTACTTACAACAAAAAATTAAAGACTTTTACTAAATTCTAAAAAATGATTTAAGACAAGGATCTATAATTTCGTTGATTTTGACGTCTACTTCTTTTAAACGTTTAAAAATTCTATACAATGATTCAGTACCAAAAAATCTTGTTTTATTTACTGAATCATATAACAATAAAGCCATTACCATATAATAATTAATAATTTCTATTAAAAATGTCGAAATATCTTAGGTCAAAGTTCCGGGTCGATTTGACCCACCCTCATGCTCAACGGAACTCTTGCTATGTTTTGATCCGGGCAAGTTGATTATAGATGATATTTTCGAACGGTCAAAATCTAGTAAGACTTCTTACTAGGTTTTGAAGTGGTTTTGAGTGTAAAATTTTTCTTAGTTGTTTTTTTTAAATATAAATTTGGATTATAAAATGTGTACAATATATTATGAACAGGTAATTTATATAAAAAGTTAAGGTTTACATACTACTTCTTCTTCTTAACAATAAATTCTCAACAGACAATGTATAGTTTAGAAGGGCTAGCCTAAAACATGTTTTTGCGCTCTCCTGTAAAATTTGGTCAAAAACAGTTACTAGCTTTTGACATGGGGCAGCCGTACTATTGACAGCACGAAAAGAGAGGTCGTTGGCAAAAGCCAGAAGAAGCGCAGCAGCGCTGCACCGCTGCACCAATGAATTGTACCTTCGTACGGTATTATTTTCGGGGTGTATATTATACGTACAGGGTGTTTGGCAGAACATTGAACATACGAAAATACTTACTCAGCCCTAACTTATTTGGACCTGGCCCCATGGATATTAAAAAAAAAGCTTTTACTTTAAAGTGTATTTTTTTTTAATAAAAGTTGCACTTTAAAGTTAAGAAGGTTGCACTTAAAAGAGTATCCAGGGGCCAGGGCCAAATAAATTGGGGCCGAGTAAGTAGCAGATAACCCACATATCCACAATTTTCGTATGTTCAACGTTCTGCCAAACACCCTGCATATTTAATTTCACTCCTGTTATAATTATAAGAGATTGCAAAATTATTTTGTGTTCATATACCGCACCGATTACGTGATAGAAATTCTTGGTATTTGTTTATGGTATCTAATCTACTGTTATTTTTCCTCATTAAAGTAAGTACATACTTATGTATAGTAATTACCTATCTAATCAAGGTTTAATATCTTCCTATTAGCTCTTTGCTGCAGGCTGCCGCACTTTGGAGACGTATGAGTATGACTTGATGCGTAAAGCTATCGAAAAATTATTTTGCAAAAATAATATGAGGGTATATTGGCTGTCGTTATATTTAGCTAACGGTTTTTTTAAACCGTGTAAGAACAAGTATTGTAAAATGATTTTCGTAGTCGTATCCTTATAACCCATCTGATAGGTGAAAAGTACCGCGATACGTTTTTAAAATCATCCAGGAAAAATAAACTTTTTTTTAAGTCATAGGTAAGTACGTCATTAATTATTTCGTAGGCCGATAAATCATACAAATGAAGTGTTATTACGACTTTAAAAAACCATGTTCTTTGTACATAAATAGTCTCAATATTATTATTTTTTAAATTGTGATTTACAAAATTATAGCAGTTACCAACTGGAAGACTTGCTTACAGCTTTTTGGTGAACGTTTTTGTCGATCAATAATATCAAAACTGCCTTTTGGAATTAGCAACTCGATATATTTTTTTCTATGTTCAACAGTGCTTTTAAATGATTTGACTTACCTTAACTTTATTTTTAATAAAATATCATGGAGCACACTACATACACTACACTAGTGGACTTATATACTGCACGGTACCTAGATCAAGATTTCGTAACTGTGAAATTAAATATACCTACCCTCATCGTCAATAAAATACGCACTACGGTTATTTCTGAACGAAAGAAGAAAACAAAGTAAGTTGTAAGATTTAAGTAGTAATATTAATTATTAATATTCAAGTATTAATAATTAATAATAGCCCTTAGATAGTCCTTATTTAGTTATTACCTACGTATTTATATGTACCTATGTTGAGTTTCCGGACAAGTTTCTAACTCCCAATAGCTCAGCTTGATTTAGAAACTACTTATTCGGATGTCAAAAAGAAATAAGTCGAGGAACATACTATAAATATTCAATTTTTTGACGATACCTAATTCTTATAGGTCGGGGTTATCCAGGGTTATCTTACTGTTCAGCTATGAAAAGAGCATACATTCGTCATCAACACGGCTTATTAACTATTATCTTGAAGGCGCTGACAGTCTTAGTTTACAGGCGGTTTTCAGCATATGATCAGGCATCTTGCATTCCTTTAACTTGTAATTAAGATTTCGAATATTTATTATGGTACTTATGATTTATTATTAAGTTTACTCATCATCTGCTTAGCCTTTTCCCAACTATGTTGGGGTAAACTTCCAGTCTAACCGGATGCAGCTGAATACCAGTGTTTTACATGGAGCGACTGCCTATCTGACCTCCACAACCCAGTAACTGGGCACCACGATACCTCTTAGTTAGACTGGTTGTCAGACTTCTTGGCTTTTGACTATCCGTAACGATTCTCAAAGATCTACGAATGACAGCCGGGACCAACGCAACGGCTTTACGTGCTTTCCGAAGCACGCGGGTGTCACACCACCAATTTCCAAACTCCGGGCTGCTACTGAAAAAATCATAATGGAAAAACCCAATACTACTTTAAAATTATGACGTTATCTGCAGATCGGATTCTGTCATTTATGGATTATAAAATGTGGAGCATGTGCTGCATTTGAAGGAATTATAAAGATTTCTTTCAACTTTCGCAGTTAACACCAGAACCACTAAGATCTGTGGCGCGTACTGTACTGCCAGTCTGAATGTAAACTTGTGTGTAATGCGAGGAACGGGGGTGTCATATAAGCACCATTAATGCTCAAAGTATCATCTTGCCGTATCATGTTGAACGTGCGGGCGCCGCTCCTTGGCCAACAATAACAAAAGGTAAAAGCGATAATGTTATTTATTCAAGATTAGTACTTTGAGCAAATAAATTTTCTTAATAATTATTCTACATTTAACTTATCATAGTAAAATAAATATGGAATAACATGATATAAAATCTATAATGGAAATGTAAACATTCAGGTATCTAATTATTTTCATTGTGTCAATAAAGCTACAATGAAGTATTACTATAAACAGCCTCTATTACAAGAACTTTCAGTTCGTTCATATATTTTTTTTCATAACTGGAGAGGGTGGATTACTGAAATCCTTAAGCAGTGCTTCGCCGGGGAAGTCGGCGATGTTTCTATGTCGCAGGTCTACGTCCGGGCGCTCGTCTAGTACGCAGGCTTGTATGTTCTTGTCTAGGGTTACTAATCTTTGGCGTGACGTTTTGTATTCTTCGACCATGCTGAGGTTTCGCTTGATGCCGTCGACGAGTTTGACGACGGAGTATTCGCCCATAGCGGCGCCCTCCTGCAGCTTGGTGCCGGCGATCTTGGCGACGGAAGACTCCTTGACATCGGTGATGAGCTGCACCGCCCACTGGCGCAGGTTGCTGATGATGGTGACGGGCCCCTCGTACTCATTCGGTACGATCCCGTCCACCTCAGACTCGAAGAACGACAGCAGTGGGAACCATATTCGCGTCCTGGAATACATACTGCTAAAATATTAATGATACCACCTGTAATTGATTAGTTTGATGAGCTGTATAATGTATTATTCTCGGGGGGATCGCAATAAAGTTTCATTGTTTTTAGTAAATAATCTGACTGTGGACATGAGAATTATGGCTTATAGAATCATTTAGGCGCTTTTTTAGGGACTTGACTCTAAAAGCATGCAGTTTTCGCTATTTGCAATTTTTAAAAGCGATGGTTATTATTATTACCCAAAATATGTAGGTACCCAAAGTGACCTATGTACTGCCACCAACGATGTCGAAGAAATGGAAATATTTTGGGTTACCCAAATTTAAAAGAAAAAGACCCAGAAAATGACAACTGTGTACAGTCAACTAAGCTATTTGGTATACAGGCAGTTTACTTGCGATTACTTTTAAACAATGTTGTGAGTGTGCTGAGCAGTCAATTCTTTTATATTACTCTCATAAGTGTAATCATAAGCTTAAAAAGTAATTACGCATACAATAAAAATGAATATTGGAAGTGTAGTAGAAAGATGAGTAATTTTGCCAGTATACCAAATAGTTTTGTTGACTGTGCATGTTAATATAATATTTACCTGGAAGAGTCGTTCTGCATGAGCGCCTGGTTGTTGGAGAGCGTGTGGTAGTACAGGAAGAGGCGCGAGGTGATGTAGAACGCGATGAACACGTCGATGGAGTAGTGCTCGTGCGCCGCCAGGATGAAGAATATGCCGAACATGTTCATCACCCACGTTAAGATGTGCAGCAAGTACAAGTTGCGCGACGTATCTGGAATATAACAAGGTACATATTTAATATGATGTATTTATTTATTTGTTTAAACTTTATGCAACAAATAGTACAAAGGCGGACTTAATCCCTTAGGCATTCTCTACCAGTCAACCAAAGGTGGTGAAGAGTTCACCACCTTCTACATGTGAGGTGATGGGTTATGTATTGGGATACGGGCGAAAAGATTATGTTGATAAGTAACATAGTGAAGTCAATACGCACAAGACAGATTCGGTTCTTTCTGAGAGCTTGACGATACTGTTGGCGCAGTGGCTAAATGATTGGCTGCTGTGCTGCGTAATTGCGTATCACGGGTGCGATTCCCGCACGGAGCTATGGTAGTTTTTCTGGGTCTCATGGTTGGTGTATATGAGTTTTTATGTTTGTCAACTAGATACAAGAGAAATTCATAGTGTGGGGCAAAGATTAAGTAAAAAGTAACCTACGCTGCATGATGGGTGTCATACCTCAGTGAAACAAGGCATGGTTTAGTACCTTAATTAAGAGCTACGTACTGCAAAAACAACTAAAAAAAGGCTTGAAAGAGTCTATTTTAAGTCGGAACAAACTATTAGACGTTCACGATTTCCACTAGCGGGTCTTTCTATTAGATCAATACAGCGGTCAATAGGTAGATGAACGGCACAGTACCAACACAACAAATTGGTGTCAAACATGGCGCTAATAGCTACCTCAAACATAGTTGTACAAGTCTGTCTATCAACCGATATATAAGTGTATACTTCTATTTATTTTCCTTTTTATTTGTATTTAGATCGCTCTAAACAAAACTTTGGTCAGTGGGTCACCCAGGGGTTTCCTATTTTATATGCTTTTCTAACAGCAGCGCTAGCTTCATATGTCATTGTAGGTATATAAATAAAATTTCAAAATTGGGTAAATGACACCACTACTCAATTGACGTACTTACTTTTTATCAACTGTCAAAACGCCATTCTCTCATAGATTTTGTTCATACAAAATACACACAAAAAAGTGACGTCATAAGGTCATCCTTATGACGTCACTTTTTTGTCATTTTAATTCAAAAACAATTTATTGATTTCAAATCAACTAAAAATCGAGTTTTATAGTTACTTAAAAATGTATCGGGTTTTCTGTGCTAAACTAAAGTGTTTTTTTGTGAATTTGTGTATTGGAAACATTGGTTAGTGGTGTCATCTACCCAATTCAGTGATGCCCCGAACAATGGACATTCATAGTATAAAAAGTGACGTCAAATCTGTATAAAACCCGGTTAATTAAAAAAAACAAAGATTATACAATTGATAACTAACTAATCCCATACACTATTTTTTTTGTTATGTTTTTTGTACAGGAATAACACAACTTTTTTTTTTCACTATTGTTTGATGTAAAGTGTGAGAAAGGAGAGTGGTTTCTAAGCCTTTGTCCTTTTATCATCTTATCAATCTGTAATCATAGCACGGTTCAATAGCCGCTACAATGGCCGGTCCAAGGGCCGTCTTCGTCATTATCACCAGGACATGGCATGGCAGATAAATAGGTGATCGCAGTTTTATAAGCAAAGACAATACACCTAGATACTTAGAACAAAGAATAATAACTATTACTTCTCAAAAAAGCATCAGTTACATCTCTGCGTGACTTTTAATGTCCACCGCAACGCAGCAGTAAGCCTAGCAGTATTGCCTTGTCTTTATAGGGTTAGTTATATAATGTTCGCAAGGCTATAGGGGTATTTTTTTTTATTCACATATCGTTAAAATTTTGGTACAGGTGTAATACTGTTCCACTGTTGTGCAAAGATTTTAGACATTTCCATAATAATATATGTTTTTCTGTTGCTTTTTCCGTTCGTGGACTAGTCTAAGGTAAACAAACAAAATTCCTAAAGAACAAAACATTGACATTCAGCGAGGTTTTGTTTTTTCCAATGAGTACTATTTGTTACAAAACATAAGTAAGTACCTAAAGATAATCCGAGTTATATCTAAATAATCGTCATGGAATTTATTATTTAACTCCTTTGTTTTGTTGTTTTTGTTATCAAAAGTGAATTATAGACTGCCTGCCATTGTTTTAGCTGGAAATTTAGGAAATAAAATTGAGAGATTATTGTCGTTACTAAAAAAATAAACAGATTATGACGGCTTATTAGACGGGCCTGTTGGTCTAGTGGTTAGTGGCCCTGACTGCTGAGCCGGAGGTCGTGGGTTCGATTCCCACCCAAGACAAACTTTGTGTGATGAGCATGATTGTTTGTTCTGTGTCTGGGTGTGATTTATCTATAATATGTATGTATTTATTATTCTATACTAGCTATATACCCGCATTCAGTGTCATCTTCGGTCACTGCTCCTACTACTGCTTCGCTTACTACTTTTGTTCTATGCCTTACCGCCGTACCTTTCTCTTTAATAACTCTATCTATTGATGAAAACCGCATAAAATCAGTTGAGTATTTTAAAAGATCTAAGCGTACAGAAGGACAGACGGCGGGAAGCGACTTTGTTTTATACATACTATTTAATTTGAATTGTAGGCTGTCTCTTTAGCCTCGTGGTCCTAAGCACGACTGCTACGCAAGAGGTTCTGGGTTCGATTCCCAGATTTCTCAGTAGCAGCTCGGAGTTTGGATTAGTGCCCGGTTAATGGCAATAGGCTCGCCCCTATTACATGAGACCTAAATATACCGGCGAACTGTGGATGTACATTGGTACACCTCTGCCTAACCCTTCGGGAAATACACGCGTGGTGATATATAATACTATACTATTTAATGATAATATAAGTAACTTATATACTTAATTTTGTCTGGTAACAGCTGGAAGAGAATATTAAGTGTCTACAGCAAAAAAGAACATTTTATTTGAGAGAGATTTGAGATTTTGTGTTATATTGTTAAAATTAATGCATTTTGGTTTTATTTTTAATTAATAAATGACTAATAATCTATTTTGCTTTATATTTATCGTGGAATAACGGTGCTTTTTATAAGTTAACGATAGTACCTATTGTAAAGTTTTTCTAATGTTATATTCAATTGAATATAACTGCAAAAAATTCAAGAATTAAACTAGTCACTTATATAATGCCAGTAGGTACGTTTAACTTTGTGGGGTCACACGAATTGATATCGAGTTAGTTCCTAGTTTGTTTTCGCGAGATAGTGGCTATCTACGCAGCCGCTAACGACCTGTTTGACTTTTCAACTTCTAGCCATATTGTGCCTCCAACCATCTTCAATTACAACGCACTTCATTAGAAAAACATAGGAGTCAACAACATAATGAAAACACTTCTGTTTAACAGAGGATTAAATGCGTCATTCAATATTTGCAAAACTTCCTTAATACGTCATTTATCTATACCAATACATTGCATTATCTACGTATTATGTAAAGATTAAACTATATTGCTGACTGATATGATATCGTTGTTTTCTTATGACACATATTTAGAAGTAGAACGGACATGTAGGTCAACAAAAAGCGTTATTACGTAAAAAGGACTCGCGACACCAGAATTTCTAGCGCCCCGTTATAAATAGCCAATTTGTTTACACCGCAGGCGCAGCGTGGTGGCGCGACCATACAATCAATGTCATCGCTGTCAAAATGTTTTAGACAAACATGTTCAATGACGAAGGTTTCAACGTGTGTTAGAAATAGAACGCGAACTCATTCACGTGTCGCATCGTGCGGCACCACGCTCTGAATAGATCTCACCTTTACTTCCTGTGTCGTAAGAAGTAAGGGCTTATAATATTAGAACTTCAAATTCGAACATTAAAATATATATAACTAAAATATATATAGAACTTCAACTCTACTGAATTCTGCCTATTGCAGTTATTATTCTTTGCTATGCAGTCTAGTATTGGACGTGGGACACTCCCAAGAACGCTGACGATGCTGATTAGCTATTACCACTGTAAACACGGGTATACCGTGACCATGGATTTGTTGAAGAAAAAGTGAAGCTGGAGATGGTTTTAAACATACCATCACGCCTGTATTCCGCGAAGGAGTAGACAGAGGTGTACTAGGTAGGTAGAGGTGTATGTCGAGTCTCGAGAGTCCCGAGCCATAAGGGGCTCATCAGCAGATTGGATAGTGTATAAAACTGCATCAAAAGCTACTCACATTCAGTTATAAAAAAATTGAGGAGGGTCAAGGCGACCGTATGCCCTGAGAACATGTAGTCTCCACACGTCCTCACTCCTCTCACAGACATGCCGGCGCCGCTCCAGATGTCGTACGCTTGCCGGAGGCGCCGCCCCCACACGGTGAGGTCGTCCGCAGGCGGGTAGGACCGCGGCTCGCACTTGAGGTGCGACCCGGGCACCGACAGCGATGTGATCAACATTGTGAAGCATCGCAGCAGGAACACGGTGCCAGCTAACGCGAAGAATCTTCGCAGAATTATAAACCTGGAGTGGAACATCAATGTATTGTTAGGTGTTCTATTGGGAGCGGTTTCTAATGCGTTTTACGTTAGCAAGGAGCCTTTACAAAGATGTAAGAATAAGAAGCTGGTCGAGGATCTTCGTTAACGGTGGAAGGTCGGTCAAAGAAATTTTAGCTGCCCTTGAGCGTTAGAATAACGGTGAAGATGCTCTTCTCTGTTTTGATCATGTGTATTCAACCCTATATGATATCAACAATGCTAGTTTTCCGACTGTACATGTAGGTACATGTATGTATGTAGGTAATGTAAAATCTGTGTTTTTCCCCTTCATAGCCACCGTCACGGTCGCTACAGTGTAGGTGTGTCCAATAAAATAAAACGTTGTCGTGTAAAAAGCTCATTTATATGCTAATATATATGGTTTAATGAATATATCTCACGCTCCGCTTTGATTACCATATAATAGAAAACGGGTGTGCACATGTACCCTAGATATTAGTGCCATTTTGCCAGGCAGCGGATAGGTAAGTTATTCGTTTATTGATAACAACGTGTAGTGACGTCAACTTTGAACCGACAATAGTCCTCATTCTGTGGCCGCGCAGGGTGCACGGACAATGGCAATTGGTAACTGCGCAAATTACGTAGCAACGATATCATGACTTGATAAAGACGGAAATGATTCACTTAGCAATACAGTGAAATCATAATGCACACGAATGTTACCGTACAGGCTTGAGCCTCGTATTGGTAAATGAATGGCTTATTATAAGTGACCTCAAACGCTAAGCTATTAGGCTCACCCGTATAAGATTTCACGTGCGCTCGGAAAACGCTAATTGGAAAATCATTAAGATAATAAAAAAACACGGTTATTGTAATTAATAGGTAAGCTAAATATTGAGACCACAGCGTCGTTCCAATTTAATTAATGAACGATAAGAACAAACGATCATGCCTTCTCTGCATGAGAAGAGAACTTTGCCCTGCAGTGGTACAATAATAGGCTGGTATTATTATTTATTATTTAAGAACAAAAGATTAGCAGAAGACTCGTTAGGTAAATGATCGTCGTGTTTTGTGGTGATATTCACAAAAAGGTCTTTGTTCAGTCTTAAACATGTCGTATTTGTGACTCATAAAGTGAGTTGAATGATCAGTAATGAGTCAGCAATGAAAGGGCGGACAATAAGTACAAATCAGACAACAATTTAACAGCCCGCTAGTCACTCTAATGAGCCTGTTGAGATGGATGTGTGGATTGACCAGAATGGATGAGCTGAGAATTGAGTATATAAGAGGAAGTTTGAAAGTCACTTCAGTGACGTCTTGGTATGGGCATTTGAAAATAAGGGATGAAAAGACTAAAAGGGTTATAAATAATATATAAACTTAGAAGGATAGAGAGGGACATTTAATGTAGGTAGGTACTAGTATCAGTAGTAGTAGTAGTAGTAGATTTTAGAAATCACTGCGGTTGTCTTAATTTCACGATGTCTTCTGCCGATATTAACAGCTATTGTTTTACTTCGCTCAGGCGGCTCCGGTATGTCTAGACCGCACAGAAGTGAAATTCAAAATCATCATAACATAAAGTGACTTAAATGCATTGTTGCGTCGAGACTAAAATAGATTGTATCGTTGTTTCTTTGTTTGCCGGTGACTGCCGTGCACATCTTTATCGAGATTAGCGTACACGCTTACCGCGTCGATGTCTTGGAAACTTCGTCAAGTTATTGTACCCAATGCCAAGCGTGGCGAGACTAATAAGACTCTGTAATCTTCACATTCCTAAGAGTAGTACATATCTACTTAATAAATTATGAGATGTCGTGATGATAACTTTCATAAACGAATTGAGTGGTAAAATGTAAGTAATTAGAATCTCAAAATCTCTCCCAAAAAAAAAAAAAAATATTAAACACGATTATGAAAGTTAAAATATTATTGTATTTGTATTATATCACTTTATCTACGTTAATTTTATTATTACCTTGGCAAGGGCTATTAAAAAATATTTGTTTATGAGAGCGACTCGTTAACCGAAACGGCCACTTCTATTTGTGTCGAGTGCTATTAAAATAACGCCTACGCAATAAAAGGTAGTGAAAACAACCACTCCATGCAATTATGCTATGTGGTATGGTATGTATACAGTACGTGGTATACCCACATACGCAATCACAACATCATCTAGGTGACTTTACATAATCGACTTTCATTCTCCTCGTGTCATTTACATTTAAAAAACGGTAATTTAAAAAACTAAAAAACCCGACTGCTATTCTTTAAAAAGCCCTAAAACAAGATAAATTGTAGCAGTCGGGACCCATTCTAGAAATGGAGGGTGAGTGAATTGAGAGCACATACCTATATTACATTGCAGATGGTCTCGAATGGGTCCCGACTGCTACAATTTATCTTGTTTTAGGGCTTTTTAAAGAATAGCAGTCGAGTTTTTTAGTTTTTTAAATTACCGTTTTTTATTTTTTATTTTTTCAGTGTTTAAAAAAAAAAATTATAAATCCCGTGTCACTCTCACGGAAAATACGAATCTAACGACACCTCTCAAGCTAAAATCCATCGAGCCGTTCAGCCTGCAGAGCGAGCCAAACATTTGAATTTGGCGCCAAAAATCCGCCATTTTGTTTTTTTTTTTTTCATATACCCAGTGTCACTCTCACAGTAAATACGAATCTAACGACACCTCTCAAGCTAAAATCCATCAAGCCGTTCAGCCTGCAGAGCGTGCCAAACAATTATACATACATACATACATACATACATACATACATACATACATACAAACATACCCTCGAAAAACATAACCCTCCTTCTGTCGCAGTCGGGTAAAAAGCATGGTTATGTCTGTCCGTGGTAAGCTTATGCAGCGACGGTGTTTCCGGAATTAAAACCACCGCAGCCGCTCGCGTTGCGGTTTTTTTAGTGAAAAAAAAGCAAGATTCTTACGTCAAAAGCGGGAAGTTTTTAAATAATTATTTATCTTTGTATTTGAGTTTTAAACTACGTTTAAATGATAATAGATAACAGAAATAACCATTGATAATATATTTTAATAAAAATATGATATTTTAAACGCGCTTCCTCAGGACGCACGGTCAAGTTATCCCCGAAAAGCGGGATATCCCGCTCGACACATAAAAATCGGGATGTCCCGCTAAAACCAGGACGTCTAGCAACGCTGATTGGCCTTCACATAAAACGTTGTTTGACAAAGAAACAATTAGAATTTTCTCTGTAGTAAGAACAATAAATTGCGTACAATATCATCAGTCCAGTCTGGCAACATAGTGTAAGTACAACATTGTTGATATAACATTACTTGCAACAAAGACTACATTCTCAATCACAGCTGTTTAGTCTTTGTGCAGGCTGTGACAAAATGCGTATGTAGTTTTAATTTCTTCCTGCAGTTCGTACTTGTTGATAAACACATATACACTGGGAATGTGAACTAAATTATCCTTGAGCTATTACAAAAACGATTGGACTACATTCAAACAAACCTTCATTTGCATATAATAAGTTTCACAATTTACTACCTAAACAAATGTATGCATTTTTTATATTATCTCGGTACCAATTATAAAGCTAGAGTTTGTTTGTTTGAATGCACTAAAGTCGGGAAGTAATTGTCCGATTTCAAAAAAATATTTTTGCATTATACAGCCTGTTTACTGAGGAAGATTATACAGTTTAGGGGAACTATTAGTTAATCTGTGGTTTAGGGGTTAATACATCACAATACGACATGCGGGAGCGGAGCAGTATTCAAAGATCTAAGTAACTACATCTGAAACTACAGTGTAGGTATTATAATTATATTTGGAAAACACTAATAATGACTGTTTTGATGAAGGGTAGGCAGAGATGGACTCATCACCAGTTCACCACTTTAACATTTACGCATTTATACGCTTACATTATTCTCGCACGCGCGTATATTATTCTCTTAGGGTCTGTGCACACTACGTTTTTTAAACGCTCCGTTGACGCGCGTTTTAGAAACGTGCGTCAACAGCGCGTTTTTCACTCCACATTGCAGTTTGATTTTGCCTGGCTGGCGTGGGTATCGCGGTTGTATCGCTACAAACGCGCGTCAACGGCGCGTTTAAAAAACGTGGTGCGCACATGCCCTTACAGAGGATGTGTTAGCAATTAACCATCCTAATTGAAATTGAAAAAAGACAGATTGAAGAAAAGAGGTACTTTTAGCCTTTTTTTTTTTTTTGTTACATTCATGTCATTGTGTGTCATTGTTGTTCTTTTGTGTTCATGTGTGTTTATTTATTGTTTTACCATATTATATCAGCCTATTATTGTCCCACAGCAGGGAAAAGGCCTCTTATCATACAGAGAAGGCACAAGCATTGATCATCGCACTCACATAAGGGAGTTGTCAATTACAGACTAAAAGTCCAGGCCCGTTTTATATACTGTTAACGAATTCAGAGGAAGCCGCTCAGCTTTTGTTATTGAAATCTTTAAAACCTGTATAAAGATGTATTGTTTACATTTCATCAAATAACCTTGATTACTTATCACCCAGTCATTTGTTTATAAAAAAACGTCGAACAAAGTACAACAAGTTACCAACAACAACAAGTCTCAGATTTTACTTTGGACTTTTGTCATGCCTTTTAATTGTATTATAAACCCCTTTTTTTGTAAGCCTTTTGTGTACCTCTCCTGAGCAAAGGCCTCCAAACTAATCCTTACTAATATTATAAATGCGAAAGTAACTCTCTCTGTCTGTCTGTCTGTCTCTTCTGCACACCTAAACCACTGAACCGATTTCAATGAAATTTGGTACAGATATAGTCTGGGACCCGAGAAAGGACATAGGATAGTTTTCATCCCGGAAATCCCCCGGGAGCGGGAACTATTAATCCACGCGGACGAAGTAGACTAGATTCATTAGTTTCAAATTTTTTTTGACGTTCAAAAGTGACTTTTAATGGTCTAATTAAAATAAATGATTTGATTTGATTTGAAGTGGCGGGCAAAAGCTAGTAAGTGTATAATTTCAGAACATACAATTCTAATGAGGGAATTGCTTATTTAGCATGTATGTTACAATAAGTGCACTCATTAATTGTATGTAAATAGAAAATTTGTTTCAAGGAAATTTAAAATACTTGAATAAATGCAAATTCTTTGTCTACTTCTCAGTACATATAATCAATGACCTAGACAAATAAAAGTACATACCTATGTTTATGGAAGAACAGTACAACTAGCCATATGGCCATAAGGAAGGAGCCCGTGATTTCACACATGTCGAAGGCCCATGGGATGTGTGGCACATTGTCTAAGAACAGGTCTGGCAGTGGAGGGTATTTCTTCATATCTGGCACCTTATCATGTACAATCACCATCACTACGGCGGTCACCCACGTCACCAGGAAGACATAGCCTGAATAGAAACATTCATCAATATCACATATAGTGTGTTTTTTAATCTCGTAGACTAAATTGACAGTTTCATACGTCAAATTAAAAATAATGTGCTTTCGGCTCATAGACATAAAGCACACTATTTTCAAGTTTGACGTAAGAAGCCGTCAAATCAGTCTCTGAGATTAAAAAACACACTATAGTCAACTTTATGCATAAACTAAAGGCAATATATGAATCTCTACTCTTACCAACTCTCCATTTGTTAAAACTTTACTTTTTGTATCCGTGTCACAACTCATGCATACCATGCATGAAAGATGTAACAGTTTGTCACAAAACAAAAATAATCCTTATTTATTTATAATATTGTTAGTTATTTGTAATACACATGTTTTGCAACTATGTTTTGATGATGCATGTTATATGTAGCACTTGTTTGTTGTACTCATGCAGATTCCTTGGACTGTCTCCCAAACATGTACAAGTAGGGTACCAAAACAACTGTATGTGCCTATATTTATGGATTGACATAGTTACCTAGAGCTATTGCTGTCTTCCAAATTTCAGGTTTCAATTTTGATGCTTTCACGTCTGGTGTAAAACTTGACACGCACTCTGAATTTCTCACATATATGTCACTTGGTGTTGGTATTTTGTTATGAAGATTGTAACTCAAATGTGACAAGTTAGTCCCAAGGAAATTTATGTTTGTAGATGGATTACTGAGGGCATCATCACAAAGACCGAGCTCGAACATCGCAGTTCGATTGTGTTTTTGTAATTTTTTCACAAACAATATGAATCTCTTGCGTTCACCCAATTTTAACTGGTCGAATGGGAAGTCATAAAAGTCTCGATCAACGAAGGATAGAATACACTGACCGTCGATATCATGGGATTTAATAATTTCTGTTATGATACTGGATATTTTCTCTTTATGTAATAAATCTAAAACTTCTTTGTTACTCCAATTTATAATATCCGATTCCATTTTGTCCAGGTACTTTTACTTGAGTTAGCAAATTATATGTGCTTTAAATATTTCTTGAATAATTTATACGAGTGTAAATAAACAAGGTAACACTGAGTAGACGATCACAAAACTGTGGTGTGTATTTATTTTAAAATTTAATCCATCACGGAATATTGACGAAGTGACAATGACAAGACAAGTGACGGACGTGACATTGAAAAAGTTGACAAGGAACCATACAGATTCAAAATATTGTATGGTTTTAATTAGTCGATTTTTCAGAAATTCCCAAAACTGTATACATAAATAAGGGTGTACCAGAAACACATGGCAAAAAGGGAAATAAAAAAAACCCGACTGCTATTCTTTAAAAATCCCTAAAACAAGATAAATTGTAGCAGTCGGGACCCATTCTAGAAATGGAGGATTAGTGAATTGAGAGCACATACCTATATTACATTGCAGATGGTCCCGAATGGGTCCCGACTGCTACAATTTATTTTGTTTTAGGGATTTTTAAAGAATAGCAGTCGGGTTTTTTAGTTCCGTGAAACCGGCCAACATTGCCTTTAGCGGATATCTTTGCCCGAACACGAAAAATAACTAAAATCTTGAATTGTAAATAAATTTATATAGCTGACAACATTATTTAATTTTTAGGGTAAATTAGACTATTTTTCTAGTTACACTAAATATTAGTTATGTTGTTAAGTTCACTAAGTCGTCGGCGAGACATGATGGAAGCAAGACTAGTGTGAGGTGGTGCCAAAATCTTGTATTACGTTTTTACACATTGTTAGCGTACGACATCGCTCAGGTAAGTTATTTCAATATTAGAGTAATAATAAGTAACATGTTTCATTTCTATGCTATTTTGAGATCATTAGAACATCAAATCTTCAAGATAATGAAGTGGGCAATGATTCCCGAACTTACGTGAACATAGGAGTGACAACATTGCCAACTGCAAAAACAGTGTTAGGGTTGGCACCCATTATAGTATTTTTAAATTAAAAATTTCTATATGCCTAGGTACCTATTAGAAATTGGTTATCATGATATGAACATTTGATACAGAGGACTGAGAAACATGTTACGGCCAAAGTTCTAAGTAGGCATGAGTATAAATGCGGATGGCTATATGAGTAGGTAGGAAAAGATCAAATAACAGATGGAGGGATTGTGTAAATGATTATAATATATGACTAGCAAAGAAAGGGAGTAAATACTAAGATGATGGTTGATACCGAGTTTTGGAAGAGGGCATGCTGCGCTGACCTCATATAAACTGGGATAAGGGCTCTACTGGGATAAAATGTTAATATTTCTGTATTTCAGTCCAAGTTGACAAACAGAAACTATATTTAGATACTTAGCTACATTTAGTCTGTTTGTTTGCAGTTTGGGAAAGCCTGTAAAAGAAGAAATCGGAGTTGACTGATTATGAAAGAGTTTATATTTAAACAGATTTTTATTTATCACATAAATAAGAAAGAAAGAAAGAAAAAAGTTTATTGACACAAACCATGTGTATGTGTATCAACCCTAACCCACCGTTTTAGTTTGTATGAAAACGTAGCTGTTGTGTATTGTAACATTGCCCAGCTCAGAAAAATAAAGAAAATAAGCGTGTTTGACATATTGATCATGAGAAATGGCAACTTTGCATAATTCACTAAAACATACCTTATTGCCAAAGCCTTAGAACTGAAAGTTTTTGAGAAAATAAGGGTGAGCAATGTTGGACGGTTGTGCGTATAATTTTGCCCGGCTATTTAAGCGCCTTTTTCTAGGATTCTGTTATAGCTAGAAGCACCACATTTTGCAATATAAAGCCTTTAATAGTAATTGCTACTATAGTCGACTTTATACGCATTTCCGGTGATCATTTTTTGAAAAATCTCAAAAATAAGTAAAAATGCGGGCAATGATGGCCGGTTTCACGGTTTTTTAAATTACCGTTTTTTATTTTTTTAGTGTTTTAAAAAAGAAATTATTATACCCAGTATCACTCTTACAGTAAATACGAATCTACCGACACCTCTCAAGCTAAAATCAATCGAGCCGTTCAGCCTGCAGAGCGAGCCAAACATTTGAATATGGCGCCAAAAATCCGCCATTTTGTTTTTTTTTTTTTATATACCCAGTGTCACTCTCACAGTAAATACGAATCTAACGACACCTCTCAAGCTAAAATCCATCGAGCCGTTCAGCCTGCAGAGCGTGCCAAACAATTATACATACAAACTTACATACATATATACATACAAACATACCCTCGAAAAACATAACCCTCCTTCTGTCGCAGTCGGGTAACAATGTTAGTTTGCAATACCGGGAAAATTAGACTACGATCTTGATATTATTTTGTCTGTAGTTTTAGCGAATAAAAAATATTAATGAAAAATGAATCAATTGTGTAAAACTTTCCATATTTATTTATTGTTATCTAGCATATGGCCCTCCACTTAGTTTGCATGATAGTCGGTTATCACGGGATTTATCTTTTTTCTACGGAACACTACCTAATTATTATTTAAAAAAATACTGTCTACTGAAAAAATAATTTCGAAGTAAAAATCCCTTTTAAAATTTCGTCCCGATTCACCCCGTTTGTCGGTCTTTTTAACCGACTTCAAAAAAAGAGGAGGTTCTCAATTCGTCTGTATGTATAATATTTTATCATCAGCTATCTTCCAATGAAAATAAAAAGAAGCAACAATTATTTAAAAAAGGAATAATAAGAAGTAAAATTATCAAGCTGATACATTTTTAATTTTGTTTAGACTATTGCCATATAAAAAACTAAAAAACACAATATTTTAACTTTTTAAAATGCCTTCAGATTCTGGTAGGCCAGTTTCTTAGAGTATTAGTTAATGTTCTAAGGCCAGTTTAGATATTCAAAGAAAAGATGTTTCGTTCTGAACCACAAAATTATAGGTATTCTGCGGCAAATCAAAGCGTAGGGATTTCTTGGTTTCCATTAATTTCTGCTGAAGAATAGTACAGCAAATGTGCACACACGGGCACAGAGGACAGGAGATGAGCGTTTTGAAAAAGCAAAATGGTGTCAAATCGCTATATTTATTCTTCAGATGACAGGTTTCTGACGACTGAAAATCGGACCAAAAAGTTCTTCCAAGTCAACGGCACTATACTGTAAATGGTACAGATAAATGAAACGATCATTTTAATAAACAATTTTAATTGAATGATTAATATGATCAACACATCAATTATTGACAAGATTAAAATAACAAAAAATTACACTTCTAACAATCAGGAATTATTGTAACATTCAAGAATCATAATCACAGACAGTGACAATAACCACAATAGAAAAATATTTAATCTTCATGAAAACATTAACATATGATTTGCATTATTGAAACCGTATCTTCCGACACAACATCGACTTCCTATTCTTAGGAAGCCAATGGCCTTAATTGAGTACATGTTACTGCTTTTATTAACAGACAAAACAGTAAAGAATAGAAAAAACGTCAATATTGGTTGAATATAACTTTCGATAGAGTTAACAAGACATACAATCCCACATAAAAACAGCCAAAGTTTATATCCACACACAGTTACACACACAGTTACACTGTACAGTTAAACTGAGGGCCATTACAGAATGGGCATTTTTCGAGCGTCTACGCGACTAAATACGAAAAATTTCCAAAAATACGCTTAATTTTAATAGTACAGGTCTATCTTCAACATGTTTTGTCTGTTAGTACGACGAGTTTATAACAATTTTGGTTCAAAATTGATCTGTCCTACAAGTTTCTTACCAATGACTGGTCTTTCCCATAAAACTAAGTAACTACTAATCACATAGTTGCGAGCTGCCTGGGGCTGGCTCAAATGTTAGGGGAAATTAAGAAAAAGCACTAGCAATACTATGAATAAGCAAACATTTCTACGCAAATCCGACTTTTACATCAGTCGGAAGAGAATAATAATGAAGCATAATAATTCGCTCAATATAAAAAGCCTTAATAAAAATGCACACATTGTAGATTAAACAAATTAAAAATGGAATAGATTCATAAGATGCCATTAGTTGGCTTTTTTCAATAAGAATACTTGTGATTGAACTTCATCTGCAATAAGTACTTCACATTGACTTGGGCGACGTCGTACACGATGAATCTGGGTGGTGCTAAGGAAAATATCCTAGAAAACTGTATTATTTGGCTCTGATCGTGTAACACCTCATATAGACAAGTAGATAAATAGGCGAAACTGAAAGTCACTTTTTTGGTCAAATATGCTTCTTTTATCAAAATTCTTAGATAGAAATTAAGTATAACCTACAATGATAAAAAAATGCAATTGTGCTGCTACCGCGTACCTATACCATCCGGTCTATTCTGCAAAAATATTCCTTGGTGAATTTAGTCGTAGTGACCTTGAGATGACGACCCCACCTGAACACTTGACAGATCACTTCAGACACACGGAATACAACTTTATCTAAATACATTGCCTAAGACTTTTACAGAATACAAGTGCATAATGGTGATTTGTTTTTTTTTAAATTGCTTTTTATTGCTCTTCACATTAATTTTATTTTTTCCTTTAATTCTCAGTAGCAGCTTGGTGTTTGGATTTGTGTCTGGTTAATGGCAATAGGCTCGCCCCTTATTACATAGGACCTAAATATACCGGCGAACTGTGGGTGTACATTGGTACACCTCTGCCCTAACCCTTTGGGGAATACAGGCGTGATGTTTTATTAATTTTTTGTTTTGCTCTTTACATATTTCTAAGCAAAAGAAAAATATAACCAGGATTTTGTGAAAACTAAACTGAAAAGATTTTCCGTGGAGTTTCATGCGCGTTCTTTTCCAGAGACTAACTATGTACAAGCAACTAGCTAAAACTCCCAACTGACCGACTCCTATAAAAATTAAAAGTGCCTGTAAATGGTATAATTGAAATAAATGCTCTGACTTTAGTAAAGGATACTCGTTATACAGCAGGGAGGAGTGGACTTTGTTGGTGATGGGCTTGCCGAGCGGTACGATGGTGCCGTCTTCCAGCGTCTTGTTCTGCGCGGGGTCGGGGTACGTCTGGCCCACGCCCCACGCCGAGTGCATGTTCGCCGGCAGCTTCACGTCCTCGGCGCGGTGACATTCTTTCCTGTACCCCAAAATCAATAATTTAATTGTTGAGATAGTGTGCCTATATCCTACTAATATTATAAATGCGAAAGTTTGTGAGGATGATTGATACTTTTTCACGCTTAAACGACTGAACGGAGCCGGATGAAATTTGGCACTTTTTGGGAAAGTAGTGTGGAATAACACAAAAGATACTTTTTATCCCGGAAAAATGTACGGTTCCCGTGGGATAATATATAACATTTGGCGCAGACGAAGTCGCGGGAATAAGCTAGTATGATATAAAACATATCAAAAGCAGATGGTAGCAGTAGTGGTCGTAGTGGATGAGAAACAGAGGCCTTTATCCTGCAATGGAACAACAAAGGCCAAAAATTTATACTAATAAAAGGAAAGATTTTTGGTTTGTTTGTATGAATAGTATAATCAATCTGTGGTGAAAAGAACATGGTTAAAATCAGTCCAGTAGTTTCGGGGCCTATTCGGTACAAACAAAAAAATCTTACTTCTTTATAATATTAGTATAGAAGAAGGGTATAGTTTGAATCATGCCGGCCGGGCGCTCTCTTTCTAAAGTTCGATTACGTGATATTTACGATCGAGTATTGTACTTATCGGACCCTACCTTACTTATCGGACGACCTGATTAAGACCGCAGGAAGACGCTGGATGCAGGCCGCTTCCAACCGGTCTTTTCAGAAATCTATGGGGGAGTCCTACGTCCAGCAAATGGAAGTCCTGCAGCTGATATGATGATGATGATGATGATGATTGTACTTACATATTGCCGAGAGCCACTTCACAGAGCAGCATGAGTCCGGTCGGGTTCTTGGTGTTGGTGCAGCAGTAGTTGGCAGACTTGGACACCATGTCTGCGAAGTACACGCCCTTGCCGAACATGTAGCCTGTGACTGGCGCTTCCGGAGGCGCTATGCGGAGACCTGGGCACACAGAAATGAATAAAAAGAGTGTAAAAAGATTACTTAAAATGAAGCCGATAGTTAGTTGATCAGGAACATACCTAGAAACATTCAGGTTAAGAAGATATTAAAGGTCAAAGTTCTAACTTTTTCATGTTGATTTAAAAAAACTAGTTTTTAATGTTTTAACAAAAATCTCCAAAATCGAAATTGCCAATCCGCCTTGAGCAAGCGTGGTTATTAATGCTCGTGGCTTCTCTGTATGAGAAGAGGCCTTTGCCCTGCAGTGGGTCAGTTATAGGCTGGTATTATTATTATTAACAAAAAACAACCCTACGGCATGTACTGTTGCTTGCATCCGTAAGCAGCAAGTTTTTCATGCTACCAGAAAAAGTGTTTTTTTTTTCCATAAAAAAGAAAAGTCGTTTGCTCAAAGTTTTTTGGTTTGATGGTCAGAATGCGTAGTTAACGGCTATGCGTCTTTTTACTCCCCGGATATTAATAACATATTATCCGGCCTGTGTATCACCGGAGGGGTATTCAGAGGTCTGTGCCTATTGAGCTCTGATCCTCAAAGCAGTTCTTATGGGAATAAATGCATCACTATGACTGGCCTAGGAATTGAATCCAGGATGTTCACTGGCGCGTTACACTGACCTTGAGAGATGATTCCGGCAAAGTTGGTGACGCGCGAGCCGTGCCACAGCAGGCGTCTGTTGTGGAGCTTCCTGAACGGCTTGAACCTCTTGTCTTCACCTTCGCGAACCACTTTGAACACCTGCAAGTAAACAATTTTTGCTGTATGTGGTTCTAGCTATACTCGGTGATTTCACCCGCGTCAAGTTAGGTCTGGTTACTGCTCCGCTCCCGTGTCGTTGCGTGATGTTATGTAGTCTATAAACTTTCTCGATAAATGGGATATATAACGCAAAGCGCGATTGGTAGGTTCAATTAAAAAAAAAACTAACTCTTCTACTTTATAGTATGGTATTAGTATTAAATTATAGATGACTACAAGTTGAGCATACCCGCAATACCACTAGGCGATATTGCAGCTGCCTAAAGCGGTGGTGATCAATACCTACACCACTCACACGGTTGTGACAAAAAAAAAGAGTATTAACTTGAACCATTGACTTGAAAAGAAGAATACGTGACTCCACTGACCTGTTCGATCTCTAAGGTGAAGGTGGAATGCGTGGCCGCGTGCGTGTTGCGCACGTACTCCTGAATCATCTCGAACTCCGGCGAGGACGTCGGCAGCGGAGTGATGTTAGCCTTCAGCTTCAAGTAGTGAGCCGAAATCGGGCTACTTTCGTCCGACTCTGTGAATGTAATTTCATCATTATATTTGACATAGGAATTACATTATTAATTCCTATGTCAAATATAATGATGAAATTACACTTTAAATTAAGAGTATGACCTGTCATTGTCTCTTCACAATAAATAACAATGCTTGCATTTATATAAAAAATAATATAAAACTAAAACTGGGACAGTTGTATGACTGGTTGCACCAAATAACTTAATTGTTGTGTGGCTGATAAGTAACAACATGTGTTTGTGTTCCACTGCTCTACCTCAGTTATTTGACAAAGATAATTCTTACCCGTTAATTATAAGCCCTTATTGTTAGTACAACTAGGGTTGATATATTTATAGGTGTTAAATAATGCAATAGTGTTTAATTCAATCAATGTCGTGAGACTTTTATTACAGTGGCATAAGATGCCATTTGTCAAAAGTCATTTCAACATTTGTGCAAGAATATATTTTAAATATCATTCCACAACATCTCCTAATAGATTGGTGTCTCTTAATACAGACTTTATACGATTAAAGGGAGGCTCCAATCACCACTGATGTAAGATGAAAAATTGGTGATTCTAATAAACCTTTTTTTTTTTTCATTTTCATCTAGAAAATAATAGAAAGATAATCAGTACCTGGCTCTGACTTCATCAAGCTGTAAGCTATTTCGATTTCTAGCAAGTTGTCGAGCATGGCTGTCTTTGTCTTGATGAGCTCCACGTTGTCCAGCAACGGAGCATTGTTCATGCCGAAGTCGTGCGGAATCAGCGTGAAGAATCTGGGGTAACATGAGAATGTCAGTCTCTAGAATACTAGGTAAAGAATAAGATAATGAAATATCAATGGAGTAGAACTTCAATCTGAATATGTTTGACATTCAGAAAATATTGGGTGTAAGGGATGTCTATCCTTAAACTGAAACCATGAATTCTCTATTTTGATCTGAGTATCAGAGAACAATATCTTTTAGTCTTTTAGTAGTAGTTTTAGTTAGTTTACAGGAGAACCATAAGTACAGAGATATGGAGATTTTTAATACTTTTCCGCTAAAAGATGTGTGAAAATTGGCTTTTATTTCTTCTGTATCGTCCTCAATGGCTCGTAAAATTCTTTTGCTCTTGTTTTAGGTCAACAAGTATTGTTATTGCCATAGAGATGACTAAAAAAGCAGCAGGCCAATTTTTCAAACTTGATTTGCCGAAAAAAGGGAAAAAGATTAATTGTTCTGAAGTCAGAATAGTGTTCTGAGTGCACTGGCGAAGTTTACGGATAGATGTCCCTTACACTCCGTATACAAGTACTGAATAATATATTAAGAACCTGTTGGTAGCGTCTATCACTTTATTTTGGCTTGTAGATCCTTTTTCGATTAGCTTCAGAAGTTCCGACAGAATTTTGTATCCGGACTTGATTTGATTCTTCGAAAGCTTTCCCAGTGGCATCTTTTCAGTATCAAGCTACGAACAACATTGATTTTAAGTACATACACAACCATTTTTAGTCACACTTTTTAATACACAAATGTGGTGAATCCCAGATCTTGGAATTGTAGGATTTTTTCGAACCGAAAGTTCATTCTGTACTAAGCCAAAATTTATTTTGACACAAAACAAAATAAACTTAAAAGGACTTAATATTATAGGATGAGATTATAACTACTTTAATTATGTAACTATATATTTAATAATGTGTTGTTAATTGTACGGCGGTCCCTAAACTTGGCAGCGCCTGTATCTTGGGCGTTATTTACGTTAACTTATGTTTTATCTAGACATTTACGAATGGACAAACATTTTTAATGTCTGATTCTTCGATCCCTGGTTTATGACCGACAGAGTCGACGCTGTACAACGCCGATCTTGTTAATCTCAATATGACATAATATTATTGGCGACCGGATACTGTACCTCGAATTCCAGCAGCGTTTTCTTCATGACATCGACATCAAATATTTTGATGACCAGTTTCTGTACTGGTACGGGGAGATCACACTTAGGGTCCACTTCTAAGTTTTGAGTTTCGGCGGAGCCACCATCATTTCCGTAGTCCATTTCTAGCGGGAAGTAGCGGCCTGGCACCTGAGAATAGGTTTGTTTTAATAGTTTGTACAATCCGATCTAAATATCAGGTGGGAAGTGGTTTGGGTGCCTTCACATCGTGGACGCTGCGAATTCCAAATAGTAATAAATGTTAGCAGTACCTACTAGAATTAAAAAAGTGTTAAAAATAGCTGTTAGCTATGTGAACTGACCATCACAAAGAAATATCGTATAAAAGTTGAGTTATAAGTTTTGCTTCAACCAAAAATTGCCCTAACAATCAACCTAGCCTTTTTCCACAACTATGTTGGGAATGTTGGGGTCGGTTTCCAGTCTAACCGGAAAATTCTTACCGAAAATTGCTCAAGGCGGCTTAAGAGGTTTTCACTTCAATAGTTAATCTATCCAGTGCGGGCAACGCGCATGCGTTTGCATGCGCGTTGCCCGCACTGAATGGATTAAAATGTAGCATCATACCATCACACCTGTATTCCCCGAAGGGTTAGGCAGAAGTGTGTTATACACCCACAGTTCGCCGGTATGTTTAGGTCCCATGTAATAGGGGGCGAGCCTATTGCCATTAAACAAGCTCAAATCCTAACTCCGAGCTGCTACTGAGAATTTCATAAATAAACCCAATACCACTTTTCTCGACTTGGGAATCAAACCCAAGACGTCTAGCGTAGAAGTCGCACTTAGGACTACTAGGCTAACAAGACAGTTAATTGTATACTCTAATTACTTACCTTCATGAAGTGTTCTCTATTCTCCCAATAGTTTTCAGTTTTCTCCAAATACAGGTCTTCGAATTTCTTGAGGGCTTGCGAAAATGAGCAGTCTTCTACTTTCGTGCCGCCGATCGTCGTACCAATGCGACCCCACGAACGGAAAAGCCAGTACCTAATGTAAGAACACGATTGCTTGAGTACATTATTAATGTCGCTTTAAATTGACAGTGAATCAGTGTGCGGGTGATAGTAATCAACGTAATTGGAAGTAATGTCAAAGAAAAAAATTAATTACATTACTATATTAGCCACTAGTTGATTTCTACATAGATTTATTACTCAACTAGCTTCCGCCCGCGACTTTGGGCGCGTGAACGTTATTATTTATATTATCCCACGGGAACCGTATTTTTTCCGGGATAAAAAGTATCCTATGTGTTATTCCACTTTACAATCTATCTCAGTGCCAAATTTCATCCAGATCCGTTCAGCCGAGCGTGAAGAAGAGACAAACACACAAACTTTCGCCTTAATAATTTTAGTGTGATCAACTAGACGTAATATGCCCGGTTGGAGGTCTTAAATGAAAGGCATCCACAGGAAAGCCCGGTTGAGCAGTAAGCAACCTCCCAGGATGAACAGAGAGATGCCATTCCGAAAAAAAAAAATGTGGACGTAAATAAATGAAAATAAATAATAAATATCTTGGGACAACTCACACACAGCTATCTGATCCCAAGCTAAGCAGAGCTTGTGTTATGGTAACCAGAGAACTGATTTACATACTTATATAATTAATAAATACATACATATTATAGAGAAATCACACCCAGACACAGAGCAAACAATCATGCTCATCACACAAAGTTTGTCCTGGGTGGGAATAGAACCCACGACCTCCGGCTTAGCAGTCACGGCCGCTAATCACTAGACCAACAGGCCCGTCAAACACAAAAAAATAAAAATAAATAAAAATAATAAATAAATAAATAGCACTTACTTCTTCTTATCATCACGTTCCAGAACTTGCAGCTTGTAGTAAGAGTTCTTCTGTGCGACCACGTCTGTCTGCGACAGTACCACAGTGTACTTAGTGCCGCTGTGGTCTGTATACACGTGTGCTATATCCTGTAAGTTAGACGCTGGGTCTACCGCTGTTCCGCCTGCCAAGGGAAGTACCTGACGTTTGTAGTTCTTACTTGAAGGTGTCTAATTAGTGTTAGTATGATGTATGAACGTGGTTGAGGTGGAAGGAGTATGTAAGGATCGTAGCAGGTGATGTTCTGTGGTTTTTGCCTAACCCCATGGCAAAAAGGCGTGAATTTATGTATGTATGTAAGTTAATACAAGTAATAAAATAAGTATCCCCCGACAGAAGAATAAAGATCCCTACCGCAGTTAACAAAAAAAAACGGTAATTTAAAAAACTAAACAACCCGACTGCTTTTCTAAGTACCTATTTATGAAAAAGCCCTAAAACAAGATAGTCGTTGTACCCGATTGCACTTAAAATTGTAGCAGTCAGGACCCATTCTGGACCATCTGCAATGTAATATAGGTATGTGCTCTCAATATACTAAGCCTCCATTTCTAGAATGGGTCCCGACTGCTACAATTTTAAGTGCAATCGGGTACAACGACTTTCTTGTTTTAGGGCTTTTTCATAAATACTTAGAAAAGCAGTCGGGTTTTTTAGTTTTTTAAATTACCGTTTTTTATTTTTTTATTTTTAATTTACCCATTGTCACTTTCACAGTAAATACGAATCTAATGACACCTCTCAAGCTAAAATCCATCGAGCCGTTCAGGCTGTAGAGCGATCCAAACATTTGAATTTGGCGCTAAAAATCCGCCATTTTGTTTTTTTTTATTTTGATATACCCAGTGTCACTCTCACAGTAAATACGAATCTAACGACACCTCTCAAGCTAAAATCCATTGAGCCGTTCAGGCTGCAGAGCGTGCCAAACAATTATACATACTCTCGAAAAACATAACCCTCCTTCTGTCGCAGTCGGGTAAAAAGGCTACTAACCTTGAAACGGCTGAGTCGATTTTGATAAAATATATCTAAGAACTATCGCTAGACAACCTGCTTTCAAATCGGTTCACCTGTTTAAGAGCTACGGTGCCACAAACAGACACACAGACACGTCAAACTTGTTATAAGTTTGGCGCGTCTGTGTGTCTGTCTGCGGCACCCCTCTTTTTGAGTCGGGGGTTAATAAACATAAAAACAAAGCTCATGAATAACAACAAAAATAAAATTATACCTTGAATTTTCAACTTCACAGCCGATTTAGATGATTTAACATACATGCTGCCGGATTTTGGAATGGACTTGCCGTCTAAAATATCTTGGGGAACTCGTGTAGAGGGCTATAAATAAAAAAAAAACAAATAATAAAAAAAAACAAATAATAAAAAAAAAACTATCGACTATGTATACATATTTTTCGAATGAGTGGGCAGGATATTTTTTTAAGTCCAAGTCCTGCCAGGAACTCGTTTTCCTGCGCTACTTTCGAACTTATTATAAATAATAATAATAATTAGTTTCACACTAAAACTTACGTCGGATCCCCAGTCAGCAATGTTATTTTCTTTAATAAGTTCCAATGACTTAGAAATAGTACCATCCTTTTCAATTAAATCGAGGAATGATTCTTCAACAACCTGTAAGAGAATAAAGCGTATTGTATGTCATAAGTGCAACACTCCAATGTAATGAATGTTCATTATTATAGCCTGACTGAAAAAGAAAAACAAATGCATGCCAGTTTGAATTAAATGTGTTCTGTTTTTGTTCTGTTTAGATTTCGATAAAATTTGGAATATAGCCAGTTTGAACCCTAGGGACTTGGGCATACAGAACTACTTGAAAACTCAGGTAAAGTCATAAGCTAAACGCTTATTATAAAGTACGTACCTCAATATCCATAGACTTAATTTCGTCCATTTTCAAGGGCATCTTTTCGACCTCCTTCTTACTGGACACCACAGCGGCGGTCGTATCGGTCAGTCTGGAAACTACGAGACCACCTAACTTCAGGATCCGTTTCTTAGTGCCTTCCTTATCCTTCAACTTGCCATATAAGAAGAACTGCAGGTTCTTCAGCGGTGGAACTGGCAATTCTTTTTTAACACTAAAAATAATAAGTTAGTACACTGTATGATTTTGTTCACTCAAATTAGAAAGTAAGAGATGCTATAAGTATGTGATTTAAATAAAATAAACGTAATGATATAACACAATTGTTTTTATTTTATTTCCAATCACACAAGGACATCATACTTGTTTCAAAAACCCCCATGACCCATGTACACCTAAAAGTACAATATTTTGCGTGCATTGCATATTACAGACCGCGTCGATTATCCGAACGTAGATCAACCGAACGACCGCTTATCCGAACCACTACGCCTTATTAGCGCGTAGGCTTGCTTCAGCAGACGAAGATTGAAGATATTTTTAAGCGTTAATTGTACTTGTGCCTATGGGCTACATGTTTTCTTACAAGACCGTTTACGTATGGCCGAATAAATATAGTTCGGTTAACCAAAAATTAAAGTCGTGTTTCACCAATAATTTTTTCCTAATGTTACTGTTTAAGGGTAATACCTATCTGCGGGTTGTTCGAAAGAGATACCGCGCCCCCGGAACGCAAAGGGCACATGAAAGGAACATAGACGGGTTTTAGTCAGTAAAAGTCTGACACTCCATCCCGCCCCGCCCAGGGCGGGGGAAGTTATTTGATGATTTCCCGTCTATAAAAAAAAAAAAAGAAAAAAAAGAAAAAAAAAGGGTAATACCTATACGGAGTTAACGGCTATGAACGATGATGTGTATTGTTACACACCATATAATATCAAGACTGCATTACCTGATTGTCTTATCACTTCAGTGTGCATTTCATACTTATCTAATTCTTTTCATATTCGTATTATATTGTGAAATTACGAGTATTCGACTAAAATGTCGGTTGTATTGTGTTTTCCTTATACAATAAGGAAAACAGACATTTTCCACTGTACATTCAATATTAAGGAAAAAAAATCGAGTTATGGGTTTTTATACCCATAGTACTATTATCATTTGTAAAAACAAACTTACGGAACATCTGCTTCATTCTTAACAACCACCAGCAGAGGTACCCGTTCAGATTCAAACAGTCTTACATCAGTCTTAGGCTTGTACTTCTTGAAGATGCTGCCGTCTTTGTAAGCCTCTGGTACAATCATTGGAGCTCTCTTGGGATTCTGTGTGACATGGGAACACTTTGTCCATTCCGATATGTTACCTGCAGGTAAAACCATTGTTAAAACTTATTTTTGCACTAGGTTTGAAATTATCCTCACATTTATATTTTAGCAGTAAGAGAATAGAATAGAATTTTATTTTTGAAGCTATTTAAATGATTTCAGTATTAAGCCAATGTGTATCACAATATCTATCTTAATATATATAAATCTCGTGTCACAATGTTTGTCCTCAATGGACTCCTAAATCACTTAACCGATTATAATAAAATTCGCACACCATGTGCAGTTCGATCCAACTTGAGAGATAGTTGAGAGGGTAGGGTAGGGGTAGGGGTAGGGGTAGGGTAGGGTAGGGTAGGGGTAGGGTAGGGTAGGGGTAGGATACCACGCGAACGAAGTCGTGGCGGGTCAGCTAGTCTATATTATATTAATACTAACAAACTTCCCGCGACTTCGTCCGCGTGCATTTTTTCAACCGCGTTAAGCTACGTCTTTGGTTACTGCTCCGCTACCGTGAGTCGTAGCGTGATAGTATATATCCTATGTTACTCAGAAATAATGAAATCAGTGTAGTAGTTACGGAGTCTATTCGGTACAAACAAACAAAAGAATCCTTCCTCTTCATAATATTAGTATATTGATTATCAATGTGAAGAGTTTGTTTGTTTGAACCCGCTAATATCAGGAACTACTAATCCGTTTAAAAACATCTTTTTGCATTATATAGCCAATTTATCGAGGAAGGTTATAAGATAAGCTATTAATATTACGCTACGACTCACAGGACCAGGGCAGTTCTAGTTAAAAAATATAAATAAATCACCTGTGCATTTGTAACCAAAGGTGTCTAACACCAGCTGACCCTGTTTGCACTCTGTGCATGGCTCGAGAATTCCAAACGCCATGCAGTCGGCAAGACGGTCTAAACACTAGAATAAAACCATATTACTTATGTTTACATAGTGACTTTAACCAGTGGGAAAGATTCTGCTAAGATAAAAGGGGATATATCAGATGACTTTCTGTCAATAAATTATCAAATTATCGTAATTTTTTGTGGTACTAAGGCGATTCTCCTACTAGCGAAGCGTCCCGCCGCGGTTCGCGGTGCAGGTGCACGCTTCCCGCGCATTAACGCGCCGGTGGTATGTTGTGCGAGGCGATTTCTATATAAATTGAGATAAATAAATAAATAAATGTTTTTTTTCTAAAAACTTAGTAATACTTTACAATGGTAATATGGCAACACTATCAGTAAAAGTAGTGAGATTAAAAGAAAAATTTAAAGTAAAAGAAAAATTGTAGTTTGAACAAACCTCATCTTTTCCAGAAGGGATTTCTTGTGAATTAACTTCAAGTAATTCTTCCAAATCAACTTTTGTTAGGTCACTCAAGGCATTCCTATATTTAAAATATAGTTTATTTTGTTTCTCCATCTTCTTTTCTTTATCCTTCTCTGCCTTTAATTCTTCTTCCGTTTTGGTTTCTACTTTTAATTTCTTCACTGGTACTTCATCTGCTTTAAATGGTCTGAAAAAATGATATTTTAAATTAAGAAAGCCCAACCCCCTTATATTTATAAAATTACATGAAAGTCGTTTTTAAAGAGTTTGACATACTTGATCTCTTTTTTAAGCATAGCCTGGTCCTCTTTTGAAAGGGTTTTAAAGCCAGGAAGGCTCTCCCCTCCAGCAAAGTAGTGGTAATCACCCCTTTTTTCTGCAAAGCACTGGACATGGTGCCACAATGGCTGCCCTCCATACTTGGCACCAATTTCAGTATCATACACAGTCTTAGAAATGCGAACTTCATCCTAAAATACAGACAGAATTATAATTTTAATTACAACTTTCTAACTTTGGTAACACGCTGGTTGCAGCAGCAGTACATGCTTTTGTTTGTACTTTAATATGTTTGATCCTTTGAGGCTGGCACAGTTACCAAGAGTGCACTGAAGTCTCTAAACTTAGATTAAAAAAAAAAAAACTAACTTCGAATTATAGATTCTAGAAGTAAGGATTTTACCAAGTGCAATATTAATTGTAAAAAAATGTTTTTAGTACTATATTTTATTGATCTGCATTCATAACTTTAAAACACATCCACAAAAATAGGATAGTTCCATTTTAGAGCCATAATTAACCACAATCCTGCTAAACCCTTTTTGAAAACACTACACCTCAACCACTATAATTTGTTTATAAAGATGAGATGAATATTTAAATTATATGTTAATATAAACATAATTTTCTTAATAGTTCAAAATTAATTTCTTTTTACTTACCTTACATATTTTAATTTCACAGTGTTTACAAGTAGCCCTGCTACTCTTGGAGTACTCAACGTGGTAATCTTTAAGTGCTAGATTAGTAGATTCAGCAACAGCATCATCGGCACCCCTCTTCTTGGATTTACCTTTACCCTTAGATTTCTCAACAGGCATTACTATTCCAGTAGAATTTTCTATAGCAAAAGATAAGTATCTTTAACAATCTAATACATCTGTGTTCTCTGAAGTAATGGATTGAGTTTTATATTTGTAAATAGTTTTATAAATATCAATAAAATAAAGGAAATAATAATATCAGCCTATTGTTATCCTACTGCAGGGCAAAGGCTTCTTCTCATACAGAGAAGGCACAAGCATTGATCACCACACTTACTCAAAGTGTATTGGCAATTTCAGACTTATATTAAGTATATAATACTGTACTTATAATAAGTTTGGGTATCCTCCCAATGTTTTCCTCACTAATGTCAGTGATATACAAAATATGAAAGAAGACAAGCTAAGGAAGTACATGTGAGTTGAAGCATCACATTTGTACTTGTCTATGCTTGGTAGCAAACACACAACCTCATGCATGAGAGGCAGGCACTTTAACCGGTGGGTCATCACAACATCAGACATTAGTACACTGACATTTCCCTAGCTGTGTTTAGGCACCCATTATGTAATGGGGAACAAAGAAAAGTATTTCTATGCAAGATGCAATAGAAAATGCACCTATGTGTGCTCATAATTTCAGCTTTCAATCTATAAAAGCAATTTTAATTCTTTAAATATTATAAACAAAATGCAATCATTTTACCCATAGTTGACTTGATTCTCTTCTGATCGTCACTCTTGAGTTTATTGAAGTTTCCAATTTCACTAGCTGAGTTGGGACGTTGCTTTTTGAAGAAGCACTCTTCATGGTGCCAGTTTGGTTGCTTGCCATCATGGAATGCTGACTGCCAAGCAAAAAAACACCTTTAAATATTGCAATGCAGTTGAAACCAAGCATCATTTGGTATTGGTTTTATTAGTGGAGGCTTGTTATTACCAACTTAGTTATATATATTATTGTTATTAGTCTGTAAGCTTTTAAAAAAGGAAATAAATACATAAATGAAAATCAGCAAGTGTTGCCTATATAGTTTGGCTTAAGATGGTGTTGTAAAAAAAGACATGTTTTTAAAAATATTACATTTACTAGGAGCATTCATTGGTATGTTATTAGTACATTACTTCTTTGTTTTTAAATAAGACTGGAATTCATATATGCGCCGTTCAAACTTAAGGTAACACTTGGACAAAATGAAATGCATTGCCTAATAAATACAGAGATACTTTTCATACACCATCCAAATTTTAAAAACAATGTCTTACAATGAAATTATTTTCATATGTAAACCATTATAATCAAATCATAAGAAAAACATACATTCAAAAGAAAATATCTGTAAAAAATCAGAATGTAGCGACACGCAGCGAGGATATTGACCTCGCTCGCTGCAACTGATGTAGGTACCTACGCGGTCTTACTTAAAAGGGTTGATTCCAATTTTCCCTTCATACTTTACGGGCTAAGGACCGACATAATAAAATTGTGAATGTGAAATTACTGGTTTTTATTACGGCGTACTTATTTAAAAAATTGGAACTAGCGATTTACAATAATTAAACTTACAGAATTTCTGACTGGTGGTTTGGTAAACTGCCCATAATCTATTAACATAATAATATGATTTGCCGATAAAATTGATTGTCTATTAGGCACTCATAGATTAATTCCTCGTCTTTGTAAATCCAGTAAAATTTCTGTACGGTAGGTACATTCTTTGCGCACTATTTAAATTTTCACCACTTAAAACATAGCACCTGATCATCTCATAATACTCTGCATTAGAATAAAAAAAAACCCCGACACAAAATCCTAAGTTCCCTTTAACCCATTAGAGGTCAAACAAAAAGTACCAAAATATTTTTTAAATGTTCTTTATTTTCGTATTGAAATAAAAATAAAAAAACACAAAATACAAGAAAAAAATCAAAATTACAGTTTTTTATGAAGTTATAGGGGTGTACTCAATTGAGTACACTGACCACCTAAGTATCAAAATTTTCAAAACAAGCTTTTTCGACACAAAGTGTTTTTAGGCAATTTTTACATTGCTAGCGCACTCTTGAATGACAAAGGACACATCGCAGCTGTTTTTCAATTTTTATAGGATAATGTCCAGCTCCATCTTGAGGCAGGCCTTCGACTATTGATGCAGCCTGATGCGATATTCTTCGTTCACCTTGGCGTAAATAATATCGCGCAATATGACGGCGTAACATGAGTTGATCCATGGGATTATTATTGCACATTACATGTAAAGTCCAGGAATTAGCAACAGCCATGTCTACCATGTAGGCAAATAGTATCCACCACCACTTTTTACCGTGAACAGCAATTCTATATAGTAAAACAGACTGGTCGAGTTCATCTACACCTCCCATATTTTTATTGTAGGTTTGGAATAAATGTGGTATCGCTACGTCGTTCTTCTCCTTCTTTATTGGACACCATCGTTTGACTGTCCCCAACAGTTCAATGGTATCATAGTTTATTGCCGTCGTACAGACACTATTATCTCTCCACCTTACCTAGATCTCCTTTCTTTTTGACTCCAGTACTCCAGTGGTTCATTATCACTGTCGTCGTACTCACTATCTTCGCTACCACTGTTCTCACGATTCATAAATTCCTCAATACGTACATCCTAAGGTATGAAACAAGCTGCCATATCCTCATCGGCACCTTCTTCTTCGCCAGTCAATGCACTTGGATCAGGTGGTATGATAGCCAAGTCACATTCATCATCATTGCCATCTTGGCGATCAGTTCAAAATGGCTTCAATAGCTTCGTCAAGCCCGTTATAGCTCATTTGCGATGTAAATTGCAGCTTCTTCATTGCAAGGAATCTGAAAGAAAAAGACTGGTCTTTTACTTACTTATGTTGTCACTGTACTCAACTGAGTACAGCAACATTTAAATAACCATAGTTTTATTTTAGTAATAAATAATCAATTTTATTGTTCTTTATAACTTACTCTGACACGTATTTTATACAAACAAAATAAAAATAACAACTTCTAAGCAATAATTATTTTATAAGATCAAAAATAATTCACTTACCTCCACAGTGTTTCGATAACAAAACTTCAACTGACACTTTTTATCAAAAAATGTTACTCTAGCCGCGTATTATTTATCAATATACTTGAACAGTGTTATGATGAAGTAAAATAACCAAAATACCTTCATTAACTTTACGAGATTTGTAATTTGCACTTAAGGATATGGCTGTACTCAATCAAGTACAGTGACCTCTAATGGGTTAAAAAGTAAAAAAATAAAATACGTCGCGTTGGGGGACCAATGTTGCATTTAGGGTACGACCGTCCTAAGCGGTCCCCCAACGCGACGTATTTTATTTTTTTACCCGACTACGGCGAAGCAAAAAGGAGGGTTATGAGGTTGACCGGTATGTATGTATGTATGTATGTATGTATGTATGTATGTATGTATGTATGTATGTATGTATGTATGTATGTATGTTCATCTGTTCCCTCATAACTTCTAAACCGTCTAACGTAAATTGACAAATGAGGTGTCATTAGAAGCGTCTTGATCGTCCGCTGGTTATAGGCTACATTATGTTGCAATAAATTGTATGTGGCGCCCTCTGGGGCTCAAGAAGATGTGAAAAAAAAATTTTTTTCTTCCAAATATGGTCGTGTTGCATATCAAACTAAAGGGCTTAATTAGCACATTTCAAATATATATATATATATATATATATTATATAAGTAAATTGTACATAGCACCCTTTAGAACGCATCATAAACCTATCTAACTAACCAATATTTCGTTTGGGAGACTTAATAGATTATTATTTCATATATTGTGTATATATGTTGCAGTTCCAATAATATTACGCATATAAATGTCTAAATTTAAACCCCAAAATATTTTAAATAAAAAAGAAGTTTAAAAAACTAAAACCCGACTACAAAAAATTCACGTTCTAAAAAGTATGAAACAAGAAAACATTCTCATCTGAAAGCCGTGGTCGTATGCCACCTAATTCAGGTAAAACTGTATGTATGTAGTTATAGAACATGAATCTTTAGCACTAAAGTTTAGGGTAAAGTGGCATACGACCACGGCTTTCAGATGAGAATGTTTTCTTGTTTCATACTTTTTAGAACGTGAATTTTTTGTAGTCGGGTTTTAGTTTTTTAAACTTCTTTTTTACTTTTTAAAGGGAACTTAGGATTTTGTGTCGGGGGTTTTTTAAATTTTTAATTTAATTTTTATTTTATACTTTTTATAGGTACATACTTATTATAATGTCGGTTTTGTTAAGCTGTAAATACACACAAAATCCTAAGTTCCCTTTAAAAAGTAAAAAAATAAAATACGTCGCGTTGGGGGACCGCTTAGGACGGTCGTACCCTAAATGCAACATTGGTCCCCCAACGCGACGTATTTTATTTTTTTACTTTTTAAAGGGAACTTAGGATTTTGTGTCGGGGGTTTTTTAAATTTTTAATTTAATTTTTATTTTATACTTTTTATAGGTACATACTTATTATAATGTCGGTTTTGTTAAGCTGTAAATACATAGGTTCTTAATAATTTAATAACCTACATGACAAATCATTTTTAGTTTTTCTTCCACACTTTCACACCCATAACTTTTAAATGGCTCAACCGATTTTCATCAAACATGTCTAAGAACACTCGCACATAAGTCACCTTTCATACAAAAAAAAACTAAATTGAAATCGCTTTATCCGTTCGGGAGCTACGATGCCACAGACAGACAGACAGACAGACAGACACGTCAAACTTATAACACCCCTCTTTTTGCGTCGGGGGTTAAAAAGTCGCCATGCCGTGTGATGATGATTGACCAGAATACGTAAGCGAAAATCACAGAGTACTATACTTAATATAAAATGAAAAATAGCGAGGGTGGGGAGCGTAGAGCGTGCTGCCCCCCTAGCCAAGTCGCAAACGATAATCATAAACGGTCAGAAGGTACCAATAGATTTTCAACTTAATACCCCAGAGCAAGGCTGCTCAACTGCAGGCCCGCGGGTCATAGTGTGGCCCGCGGATGGATATTAAATGGCCCGCTGAATGATCAGATACAATGCCTTACATAAAAAAAAAAAACAAAAGTAGGTAACTAAAACAGGAATCGACAATGGCCCGCGCGAAAATGTATAAATTAACCATATGGCCCGACTGTTAAAAAAGTTGAGCACCCTTGCCCCAGAGCCTTAAGTTAAAAATCTATTAAAGACTAGCTGTTCCCCGCGGTTTCACCCTCGCTGCTCAGCACCTGTTGGTTGTAGTGTGATGTTACATAGCCTATAGCCTTCCTCAAGAAATGGACTATCCAACACTAAAAGAATTTTCCAATTCCAACCAGTAGTCCCTGAGATTAGCGCGTTCAAACAAACAAACTCTTTAGCTTTATAATATTAGTATAGAAGTATAGATTTCTAAACATTAGCGACTGGAAAGAACGAAAACGCTATGCAATCTTCAACTTAACACCAAGCACATAAAGTTGAAGATCTATTAAAGCCTACTCAGCGTTTGCGTTTATCGTTTGTTACATGGCTACAGGGGCTGTTTGTGTGCGTCCCCGAATTTTGAGGTAAGCACGGTTGCAGTCAAGTTCAACAACTGTCAACAACCTATTGTTGAACTGTATTTATTCCACACCATGCCCTGGTAACTTAGAACATTTTTATTTTTTTGTGATAACTGCCATCTATCCCCCACACATGGAACTTTTTATTGCAGTGTTACCACTTTTTTCGGTTTGAAATATTTGGTAGTTCACATTAATTGTTAATTTTGCTATTTTTCTTTAATTACTTCATTTCCACGAAAAAAATATGACTTATTAACCGAGTATATTTTTTTTTTATATTTAATTAAAATTTTGTATTATTAGTCATAGTTTAACGGTGATTGAATCTTATGAGTAGTTTACAGATACCAAACGTTAGCAACACAGAGTCCTAAACATCACAAGAAATTTTCCGTTGGCGTGTTTGAATGCTTGTGCGTATTTTTCTTGTTATTTTTGGTGTTTTTGTGTTATTACGTTGAGTTGAGCTTTAGTTCCTCCGTATATTCCAGAAATACTAAAATTCCAGCATAGACTTTTCTTTGTGAAAGTGTTTGTGACATACATTTAGATAGGCCCTCCATAAGGAGTTTGGACCATATATCTCAGTGTAGTGTTATTTCACATTTTACACAATGCCTCGAAACGTCTGCTGTGTTCCTGGGTGCCCAGTAGTAGCAGAAGATGGTAAGCGAAACTATAATTATGTTAGAATAATTTCAACTTCAATCATTGTCTCTCAATATAAACATTGGATTGATTTGTTCGAAAATGTATCCATCAATCACAACTTAGAGGCGGTAAGACGACACTCTTCTGCATACGATTACTTTTTATCTAGCTTTGGACAACCAGCCCCACTAAATTTTATTTACCATGACATGAGCTCATGTAGCTCATACCGGCACCATACACGAAAATAGTAGCAGACTATAAATCACTAATCAGTCAGTCCAAGTAAGGTCATTTTATTTTATTTTCAGGTATACCTCTACATTATTTTCCAAATCCTGATAAAGAGGCAGTAAAGTTTCAGAATTGGATCAAGAGCATTGGAGGTGATATTGCATGTATGGATAGCGATATTGTCTACAAAACACAAAGAATCTGTCGTAGACACTTTCAAGATGTGTTTCTGTATCCAAAAAACAGACTTTGTAAATTGGCCGTTCCATCTCTTCATTTACCCTTTGAAGATGTATCAGGTAAAATAAGAATTCCTTAAATTTCTATTTAATCCATTTTACGGTACATTAAGAGCTACATTAGTGTCTATTTATTTTATGTTAACATAACAGTCGCTAACATTAACATTCACATAGTATATTCTTTTGTAGATAAAGATAACTAAATAATATTATCCCAAAATAGTAATTGTATTTATCCTAGAAAAAACAATTTTCCTGAAAATGTGAAGAGCTTGTGTAACATACAATTCTTTTGAAGATTTGTTTTACTATAATATATTTTTTACTTTTCAGCACCTAGTATGGACCTGTTTTCTTCAAGCAGCCAACCATCGACTTCACAAAGACCTACAGTGTTGCATCCTGTATCACCAAAAACCATTACAAATAAGCCATGTCGTTCAGGTATGTTATCAACAAATTTTATAGAATTTTGCACCAAAATAGCATTCAATTCTTTATTAGTCATTTACAAGTGTAGTTATAATGTATTATTGGCTCAGATAACTTTATATCCTATAATTTTAATTTTCAGTATCTTTTATGCATTGGAAGCAAGAAAACCAAGTGAAGAAGTTGGAACTGAAGCTTCGTCGTTGTCTAAAAGACAAACAAACCTTCCGCAGAAGATATTTGCTAGCAAAAAAAATATCAAAATCAAGTGCTTTTGAAATTTTAACTAAGAATATGTCAAGAGCAGCTAAAACGTTATTTAACATGCAAGTAAAGGAAGGTGGAAAAAAACACAGAGGAAGACGATTCACTCTTGATGAGAAAATTTTAGCTTTATCGTTGTATAAGCCATCTCCCAAAGCTTATCGCTTGTTAAGCCAGCTCTGTGTTTTGCCAAGCCGCAGGACGCTGCAAAACATACTACAAAAAGTAGATTTAGTGCCAGGCATTAATGAAAATATTTTTCAACAATTGAAAAAAAAGGTGTCTAAAATGCCAAACAAACACAAATTTTGCTCAATTTTATTTGATGAAATGTCAATAGCACCAGCACTAAGTTACGACAAAGCACACGACAAGATAACTGGTTTTGTTGATACTGGCACAAAACGCGAGCAAGCATTTTCGGATCACGTTCTTGTATTTATGGTGAGAGGCATAGTGAAAAAATATAAACAGCCAATAGCCTACAGTTTTTGCTCCGGTACAACGAAGACTGCAGATTTAAAATTTCAATTAAAACAAGTGATTGAAAAAGTCCAGACTACTGGCCTAAAAGTAGTAGCTACAATATGTGACCAAGGCTCTACAAACCTTGCGGCTATAAACCAATTGGTGCAGGAAACTAAACAAACATATTTAAGAGGAAGTGAGGAATTTAAAGGAGGCTTTTTTGAAGTGGCTGATTGCAAAATTATACCTATATATGATGCACCTCATCTTATAAAGGGTGTACGCAACAATCTGCTCAATAAAAATTTAAAATATACAAAGGATGGCAAGGTACGCGTGGCAAAATGGTCGCATATAGAAAACTTATACCAAAGAAGTCCAACATTCAGGGGTGTAAAGTTGGTCCACAAGCTGACTGCTCTACATGTTGTGCCCTCAATGATACCCAAAATGAGGGTTAAATATTGCACTCAGGTGTTCAGCAAGACTGTTGGTGTGACTCTTGGGTATATGGCAGGTGTGTATGATGTAGCTTTATCTATATCCATACTAATTTATAAAGCTGAAGACTAGAGCAGGAACTACTGGTTAGAATTGAAAAATTATTTTTGTGTTGGATAGTTAATTTATCGAAGAAGGCTTTAGGCTATATAAAATCACGCTACGACACACGGGAGAAACTACGCGAACGAAGTCGCTGGCAGCAGCTAGTTATCAACATAAATCAATGAGATGTATAAAATTATATAAGTACAACATTAACATTTCATTTACAGAAAATGGCAGCTTACCAGAGGACAGCGTAGACACTGCAGAGTTAGTAATGCTATTAGACGATCTCTTCGACTCAGTCAACGCAAACTTACATAAAGAAGAAGGGAAAATATATCGATCAGCAGTAACACCAAAATCGCCCCATTTAAAATTTTGGAACTATACTTTGCCAATTTTAAAATCCATGAAATATATAATTAGTAATGATAAAGAAAAAACAGTGCCGTCTCTTACCAGCTGGGTGAAAACAATTGAAGGTTTTAAAATTATTGTTAATTATTTATGGTCGCAAGGAATAAACTCCATACTTTTAAGAAATATGAACCAAGACCCTCTTGAAAACTTTTTTGGAGCCATAAGAGCTCACGGCTATAGCAATATAATGCCCAGCTCAACAGCGTTTGAAAATGCATTCAAAACGTTATTAATTAATAATATTACATCCGCACACTCCCTACAGGGAAACTGTGAAAAGGATGACAGTATTTGTCTTCAATCATTAAAATCATTTATAGAAAATGAATCACCCAGCAACGACATTGATGGTAATGAGATAAGGCAGATAAATGATTATCATTTAAATATTGAAATGATTAATACAAATACAATGTTACAAAGTCGTTCTCGAGTCCATGTAGAAAAATGCGCTGCTATAGCATATTGCAGTGGATGGATAGCCACTAAAGCCAAAAAGTTTGTATTTAAAAAATGTAACACATGTAAAAATAGTTGCATTAGTGAAAATATTGAAGATTTTCACAATTTTATAACAAAAAAAGAATATTGTGGCAAAAAATGGTTGTGCTATCCATCCCGGGCATTGTTTGACTACTTTGCCCAAGTGGAACACATCACTTTAGAGGTATTAAAAACTGATGCTCATAGAAAGCAAATCTTACAATATATAAATTTAATAGTATCTGTTCATATTGATTTTAACTTTATAACATGCGAAGAACATAAAAATACCCTAAATAAGTATTTATTGACTAAAAGTGTTGTGTTCTTTATTATGAATTGGTGCAAAGAAGTCAGCAATGTTCTCACTGGCAAGAGCTTTTATAATTTTACTAACCCAGACTGTAATGAGATGGACTGCATTATCCTACAGGCTCGAGAGCATTTTAATAAAAGAAAGGGTAGGAAACGAGAGAGGCAAACTGGAATAATATTAGATGTTTAACGAAAATAAATAAATTAAATATACAATTTTGTATTTATTTCCTGACTGTTTATTTCTACTTATTCCATATTCCTAATTAAATAATAATATTATTATAACGAATAGTTTTCGAAATATTATGTATTGATTTGACCGATTTGTATGAGGAATTATCTACTTTATTTTCTGTGATAAAGTATTTATTCCTTTAATGCAAATCGGTCGAATCAGTACATTTGATATTATTCGTGAACTAAGAACTTATATGTAGGTACCTAGGTACCTATTGATATATTTCATTTAGTTCTCTGCTTGGCGTCCAGATGTCGCTCAACGCTAAGAATGACAGTTGCCAGTCTATCTCATATTATATATATTAGTCTATGTTCCACACGTTGTGATTTTAGTAGCGGCCAATGGTGAAAATCATGTAATTTTTTTTATTTTATTTTATTTCATTAATAAATTTGATAAGGTTATCGATTCTAAATTATTTAAGAAAATTTGGATGGTGGTTGCAAAATAACTCTGTATTATCTATCAAGGTACAACAGAATAGTGCGATTTCATCCTGATTAAGTGATAAATAACGCATACATTTGATTTAAATAATGGAAAACTCACAAATTACGTGACAAATAAATGTTATTGGCGGTTGGTTTTCAAATGTGACCGACGAGTGACTTTGTTGTGACTAACCTGCACCATGATGGCAATACGTAGGGCTCCTTGGTCAATTTTTTGTTTACATCCTTTACAACCGGCTCTTCCACTTTTTGCATATTCGGCTTGATAAGGTAAATCCGTCATTTTTAATATACGCAATAAGTCAAGTTATTATCCAATACTTTTACTTTTCTTTCCGTTAATTCACTCATAAAAAATTTTAACCGGTACAAACTTGTACTCGATAACAATCACAGACACAGACAGATGTATTGAGAATCAACCATCGACCAAAAACTTCTTTGTTTTTGACATTGATTAGGGAGGGGAAGACTCATCTTCTCCTTTTGGTTAGTCGATTTTCTCTGGTAAATTGTGTAATCATTTTGTAAAAAGTCAACTACTACCTTTGAAAACTACAAAGTGAAAAATTGCTTTAGTTATAGAAGTGGGTGACTTATTGGTTCTGTTTGTTTGTTGTTTTATAATGCCAAATTAATTTTCCGTAACTGTTGTTACCAACCTGCAAGCATCTCGCAGTTCTACCTAGGAGTATAACAGCTGTACTGTCTAACCAGACTTTCCTGTGGATGCTCAAATCCTAAGCTTAAATCAGATATCTCCAGGCAGGGCTGAATATTTTTAATTTTTGATAGCTCGATATATTTTATAAAAATAGAGTTCTGTAGTTGACATCGACGAGCGAAAGGGGAGTCGCCCATCGATATGTCAAACTCGCAAGAAAATGAAATAACACACTAATGTCAGTCGTGCTCTGAATGTTTTATTTTTATGAGAAAGGAAATATTTGAGGCGTACAGAAGATAGATAGATGTATGTTAAGGATACTAAAATACACACTTTAAAATGGGTAGTAGAAAAGAAAACTTGAAGAAATCATTGGGAATATCGGAATATCCATGGAGCTCAGGTACGGTAATCGATGAACAATAAAAAAACAACAAGTGCATAATTATCACATTGATCATATATCTACTAAACAGGAGACCTTCAAATATTTTTATATAAAATAGCTGCTGTAATCGTTTATCATTTTATTCGTACAATGTAACTTCTATGTTATTGCACCCCAGGTGATTTCTCTGTGTTTGTTATGCAAAATGGAAATGTTTATATACCTACACGAAAATATGATACTGCTACTACGTTGTGGGTAGGCACTTCAAACAACCTTGTTAAAAACAAATCCAGATGTTAAAGTAACATTGATATATTAAATTACAAACACTGATAACTGGATTAAGAATAACCATAATTGTATTCTGTCCTTTTAAACATTAGTCTATACAATAAATGTATAAAACAAATTACCTTCAGCTCCAGTTGCTGTCAATTATAAAATGTCACATTTGGAACATTCTTTCGGTTGTGAGCAGTGATCGGAATTGGTAGCACTAATGTGTGTAAAGTTCAAAGAACAGAAACAAAAAGTGGAAACCTTACAACTAAAAAAGTAAAATCATCACTTAAGTACATTAAATACACACACATACATTTAATATTAATGTTATTAAAACGGTGAAGTAATTGAATTCATTTTCATTTTTAATCAGTTCAGTTGTTATTGATTCAGTCAAAGAGTTATTGAATTATTGATTCAGTTGTTTAGGTGCCATGTAATAGAGAGGGTGAGCCTATTGCCATTAACCGGGCACAAATCCAAACTCTGAGTTGCTACTGAAAATTTCACAGCACAACCCAATAACACTTTGCTCGATCTGGTAATCAAACCCAAGACCTCCAGTGTAGCAGTTGCGCTTTCGGTCCACTAGGCCAAAGAGGCAGTCCCGTGTGTCTGGCTATTTAAACTACATTATTTTGACTGGGAGTAGTGACAAGAGAAACTAAAATTCTTCAATAAATCTTTTTCTAGGGTTCACGTTCAACTCAAGGCTAGCACTTAGGCATAGGGACTTCATTTAACATGTATGCTGTTAGAAAAATCCGGTTCGGTCCGACTGCCCCGTTGGTCTCGTGGTCGCAAGCGCGACTGCTGTTGCGCGGGTTCGATTCCCAAGTCGGGCAAAAAGTGTTATTGGGTTTTTCCATTAGGAATCTCTCAGTAGTAGCCCGGAGTTTGGAAGTTGGTGGTGTGACACCCCCGTGCCTTGGAAAGTACGTAAAGCCGTTGGTCCCGGCTGTCATTCGTAGATCTTTGACAGTCGTTACAGATAGTCAGAAGCCAAGAAGCCTGACAACCAGTCTAACCAAGAGGTATCGCGTTGCCCATTTCCGGGGTTGTGGAGGTCAGATAGGCAGTCGCTGCATGTAAAACACTGATATTCAGCTGCATCCGGTTAGACTGGAAGCCGACCCCAACATAGTTGGGAAATAAGCTAAGCAATTGATGCTGTTACAAAAATCCGGCTATGTGCTGATGTATAGTGTTATAGCAGAGAAAAATAAACAGTGCAATAAACTATCTAATAATATGTCTTTGTCTGGTTGTATAATTGAGAGTAGTGTATTTGAGATGTTTTGATACCTAATGTATATATTTTTTTGTAGATGATGATGATAATAGCACTTCGCAACCTGTCTCAGTTCCAAGAAGGCAGTCTGATGAGGGCCGACCGAGTGTAGCCGATGCACCTGGAACAAGTAGTGGAAATGGGGGAAATAGTGGAAACAGTGCAAATACATCCACACAGGGTATATATCCACAACATGACTTCTGAATTATTGTTCTTATTATTTATATTTTACTGGCTTTTGTCTGTGAATTACTCCACATGTTTTTTTCACATTCATTTAGTTACATCTTGGCTACTGCTCCGCTTCCGTGGGTAGTAGCGTGTTGTAATATAGCGTATACTATTCCTCATGAATCTGGCTTTAATAAACAAAAAGCATTTTTTCAATCTGAAGAACAAACAAAGCAACTCTTCAGCTTTATTATTTGATGATTTTAAGTGCTAGTGCTAGTCATCTTTGTAATAGTGAAAAGAAGATAGATACAAAAAAACTGATGAATAACTATATTCCTTTTCACAACTGAAAAACATAGCCACGTGATGATTTAAACATTATACATAAATGATATATATTTTAACACATATGTATAAAGCAACCCATGAGCTTTCAAAAGCATTACAACGTTGAACTCTCACAAGGATATGGGTCAGTTCACACTGAGACGCGAACCGATGCAACGCTGGGTGCACCTTTTGATAGAGCTAAAATAAAAAAAAAAAAAAAAACTTTATTTACTTTTATTAAATAAAGTTATATTCTGAGTCGCTCTATCAAAAGATGCGCGCTGCGTCTCGGTGTAAACTGAAGCTAACAAGAAAAAGTCCAAATAAACTAAGAATCCACCCAGACGACTCAAAGACTGTTTCTTGAAAGTAAAAACATTTTTGTTTGTACAACTAGGAGCGCAACAATCGCAGTCTGCTCCTGCTTCTGTGCGAAAGCAGGCTAAGATGGATAGAGCTCTATTCTGGTCTATCATCAGTAGCACTTCCAGGCCACCAGTAGGAGTCACTCGGTAATGTTGACTGTTATATTTCTTTAAAAGTTTACTTGTTGTAAAGCATGTTGGATTTCCAATTAAAGAGAAAGAAACAAAGTTTTTTGGCGTATATCAAACTGTCAACGCATTCGCTGCGTCTACATGGCCTCAACGCCCACATCAAACAACGCTAGAAGAGGAACTCTTAGGTTGAATGTCACTAAACTTTTCACCTGTAAATAAATTTTGAATATTTTGCATTCTTTCCATATGAAAAAAAATATGCACACATCAATTTTATTTAGCACTGACTGGAGGCTTCTATTTTTAAGGCACCACAGGAAAGTCCGGTTACGCAACCTCCTAGATAGACTTGAGACATGCCATTCCGAAAAAGAAAACAATTTTACTCCATGGATAATTGTCTAGGAATAAAAGTTTAGTGAAAGTCGCCCTTAGCAATCTATATATTACCATTATTATGTGTTTACAATAGATGTTGCTCAAGAAATCAATTGACCTCTGAAATACAGGTGGTATGTAGCTCTGGAATTAGGGCTTCACAAAGAATGTAATAATGATTTATTTGAATTAAAATGTGTATACACCTTTTTTTTATCTATGGGAAATCATTAAACGACTTCCCCGGGAGGGAGTGTCAGACTTTTACTGACTAAAACCCATCCATGTGTCTTCTTGTGCCCTTTGCGTTCCGGGGGCGCGGTATCTCTGTGTATACCCCTGATATTTACTTTTGGCTGGTCCAGAATTTGCGATGTGCCTGTGTCGTACGTGGCGCGCGCAGAGTCACCGACAGCCGAGGGGCGACCCGAGGGGCGGGCCGAGGGGCGCTCCGAGTCGAACGAGCCGCGTCGACACGAGCGCACGTCAGCTGACATACAGCGCCTCCTGGCGTTCAAGAGGCTGACGCGCAACCTGAACAATAGGAACAGACAGAACAACAACAGCGTGCTTCAAATGAACCCACGGCGTTAGTATCCTCAGAGTTATCATTAATTAACATAGAGACAGTTTACGCTTTCGTCAAGTGGGTAGATTAAACAAATTTAATTAACCATTAAATAATAATTCCATAACACAACTTCATAAAAAAGACGATTATTTTAGCCCTGAAAACCATATAAAATTCGATTTTTAGTTGCTTTGAAATCAATAAAAATAGTTAGTGATTCGATTCCCCCAGGTGAGCAATAAGTGTTATTGGGTTTTTCTATGAAATTCTCAATAGCACCTCAGAGTTAGGATTTGTGCCTCATTAATGGCAATAGGCTCACCCCGTTACATGGGACCTAAACATACCGGCGAAACTGTGGGTGTATATGCCATGCTATTTATTATGTATTTATGTTTGTATATTTTCACCATACTAATCAGGTTCCGTAACCTCTGTCGGTACCCGTTCGTCGCTGTTCTCGCCGGACCTGGCAATCGCAGCGGCTGCCCGTGCTGCCGCCGTGGCAACTGTTGCCAGCGTGGCTCGTGGGGCTAGGGGCCCCACCTGTTGCAGCCGGCCGCAGTCAATCCGCTGCTTTAGCTCCGGACAAAATAAATGTGGTAGGTAGTGACAATATACAGGATAAGTTTTTAACCAGTGCGTAAATTTTTTTTGGTAGTTCAGTGTCAGTAATAGAACACATTTCCGTGTTTAGATAAAAAAAAAATTTAAAAAAATTTCATCCTTATCCGAGTTTGAAATAAGCAAAACATGGACATAATCTATTCGCCATACTATCAATGACAACTCTTGGCCGCCGCCCGGGCGCATGGCTGGGGTGAGGGGGTGGGGAATGCGCTAGCGCTGAGTGACAATAAAATATGGTTTTTAAGTATACATGTTTCGTAAGCGATAACTTTTTTTTTAGTACTAAGACATATCAAAATAAAATATACGTGTTTAATAAAACGTGTTGAAGTTTATTATGGCAAAATTTACGCACTGGTTAAAATTTTTTCCTGTATGTAAGTTTCCATTATACAGGGTAGATTTTTTAAAAGGGTCACTAAGGGCAGGTATATAACTTTGTTTACTACACGAAAAGATACACATTCATTGTTTGAATTCAGAATACGTTCCACCTTCTCACAAATTAATCAAATTGATACAATTGTATATCTTTTCGTGTAGTAAATAAAGTTATATTTGAGTAGCTCTACTAAAAGGTGAGCGCAGCGTCGCGTCTCGGTGTGAATTGACCTAGTCCTACGGGGAATACAGGCTTGTTAAGTACAGTAAAATGGAGTGTATAGGAATGAATGGGTGAATTGAGACAAAACTTTAAAAGGGATTTTATCGTTGAATTAAAATAATTGGTTTCCAAAAAGAAGTCTAATGTTTTTATTTAATTATAATTTACCATTAAGTGTACTCGTTGGCAACAATCTAAACCGTATACCAGGCCTCCGTCACTCGTTCAAGGTTACTCTCCTAAGTGCCTACGGCTCGCCTGCGCCCGGGCGCAACGAATCCAGTCGGCTGTCACGCGCTCGCTTGAGTATACTATACCTACCGCAACAGAATAAACGATACTCGCGCCTTCAATAATGTCTAAACCTCGCAATGCAATTTGTAGTGTACAGAAATTACATATTTCAGTACATACAATAATACCACACAATAATACTTTACAGTCACCTATTCTTTTGTGTAATCATTTCTCAGCATAGATAGCCCTGTGTGCGCTGTGTGGTATGACGCGCGTTATTGCTATCTCTCTCTCTCACGCACGAACGTGTTGTAGGTAATTATAGCGTTAAGTGTTGGGTTTTCTCTATGGAGTGAAGTATCTGCACTTATTTAATCTGTGCCTATACACCCCATTTTACGGTATGTTGTTTGGTTTGGTCCAGCTTACACCCCGGACCTACGGCCAGAGAGCGAGAGGCAGGCGTCGGCCAACTCAAACCGCGTCCGCGCGACACGTGCCAGCGTCACCGCCGCCATCAACGCCAGCACCACGCTGCTGCCCTCAGACCTTCTCGTGAACGTTGACCAGTCTGATGATGGTACGTACAAAACTTTTTGCCCTCACACCGACTGTTCGCAAGAGTTTTGTGTTCTCAAAGCCAAAGTGAAATCCCTTATATCAATTACACTATTAAAATGCGCTTTTAAGGCGCTTTGCAGAAGACGGGGTGGGGCAGTCTTTTTTACCGCGTAGTAATAAAAACTGCGTCTGACTGTCGATGCCCGGGGGTGCTCCCACCGCGAATATACACAGATATGGCGCACCGTCAGTGCCCGCCGGACACCAGCGACGCGGACATTTTGCCCTCTATGTGCGTTGGTAGTATAGGATTCCCTTTGCTCTATCGTTCGCGGTCAAATTGACCGACTCGGCCCGCCCCGCCATCTGTTTCCCGCCCAAACGTCGACCAACAACACCAAGGAATGGGATCGAGTTGCTCCTTCCAAAAGGTAGTTTCATATGAAGAAGACTGGGCAAGAAACTCCATGCCTTAAAAAAAAAAATGTTTTGAACATGTGAACGCGTTGAATAATTACGTATTAAAAGTTGAATGCGTGTCTATTGTTTTGTCTCTTTCGCTTTTATACACTATTATGACTATAATACTCGTCCTGCCTGTAGCGACTTAATATGAAACGTGTAGAACTTATGTTTTAGATGTAGAGGCGGTGGCCGAAGCACCACCAGCTCAAGAGCAAACAGTTGTGAACCTTGCTGAGGGAGCTAATACTGAAGGTTCGTTTGTTAGCACTCATAAACTTTACACGTAGAACTGCATTCTATTTTTTTATTTATATACATGTAGTACATTGACGTACAGTAGCAGAAAGTTTGAATAAAAGTACACAGGCACGAACCTGACACGCCGACACGCCGAGTAAAGCCCGGGACAGATTTGGTTGTTGTTGGTTTTTACTGACAAACAAATATGAATGTTATGCGAATTGAAATAAAACCGAAAATAAATAAACTCAACTCCCTTTCAGGTTTGATACTCTCGCGGATTAGTGAAAGTTTATTTATTTTCGACCTTATTTCAACTGTAGAATGTCGATATTTATTTGCATCCCCCACTGTCGTTACACCAATTACATGTCGGTGAATACCTTTCAGCCCCATCACACAACTCGCCAGCCGGGGCGATATCTCTGGAAGAGGAGGTAGTGGAGATAGACGCCACGGATGAGCCCGACAACCCGCTCCCCGCGGACGCTGAGACCGAGACTACGCATCCGCATATCAACAATGAAGGCAATGCCGTACGTATCAGCTGAGCGTTCCTTCACAAAACGAAGTTTTACGACCAAAATTTATTATCAAGACTTATACAATTCTAACTGCCTCGTTGGTCTCGTGGTCGCAAGTGCGACTGCTGTGCAAGGGGTCCCGGGTTCGATTCGCAGGTTGAGCAAAAAGTGTTATTGGGTTTTTCTATGAAATTCTCAGTAGCAGCTCGGAGTTTGGATTTGTGCCCGGTTAATGGCAATAGGCTCGCTCCCTATTACATGGGACCTAAATATACCGGCGAACTGTGGGTGTACATTGGTACACCTCTGCCTAACCCCTCGGGGAATACAGGCGTGATGGTATTTTTTTTTATACAATTTTCGTCAGCTTACTTAACAGGTTTCATTCAATTTATATTTTGGATGATGCTTGCCAATAACCATTCCATTTATAAAGATTTTGTTTAAAATAGTAGCCTTTATATGCATAAAACGAGAGAGAGCTACCATTTTCGTCCAAATAGAATGACGCCTACAAGTAAGGCAATACAGCAAACATTTGCAGTTCGCCTAATCGTACACTCAAAGTGTAACGAGTGTCTAAAGACACTTATTGAAGCCGAAACTCCGAAAGTTACCATGTTCTTAACATCATTGCGATCATGTTATTGTTTTTTACCATACCTGGGAACCTTTTGTTTATGGAGGATATTTCTGATAATAGCGGTCAAACTTCCAACTTTATTTTAACGTTTTTTTTTACGCAATCTAGTTATAAATGTTACAACTAAAATTTTAATATCCCCACAACCCGTGTTCCGTTGAATGCACCTGTAAGTAAGCACGCAGTTAGTTACGTGCGTTAAAAAGTGGTATCGTAGTAATAATTTGCTCCCATTGTTACTTAGTTTGGTGGGCAGTATGCGTAATTAACGGCTTTTTGATGTCTTTGACACAAATCCAAGATTATATTTTTGATTTTCTGGTAGAGGCATTTCTTTACTAATCGTACGTATAAACTTTGTGGGTACATAACATCACGAATGCCATACGTGTCCTCTATTGACCAGCACAACGGATGGTCGTGAGAGGATTATAACATAATCGTGCTAACACCATTAAGGGCGAGCCGTACGTATACTAATAATTTTAATATAGCTCGCTTCAGCTAAAGAACACATCGTAATTGGATAGTTGACACCACCACATCATCTGTCAAAAAGCAAATCCCCCATAGATTTTGTATGGCAATAGGATACAGTGACGTCATTTATTTATTATTGCAATTGAGTATTTATTGTTTTCAAAGCAACTAAAAATCTAATTTTACATATAATTGAAAATAATTTGAATTTTCAGGGCTGAAATAAAGTGTTTTTATAAGAGAAATTGTGTCAACTACCCAATTATAATATGTCTTTATTAAAACCTTATTTGTTTCCTCACCCTGGTGTTTTCCCAGCTTTTAGCTATCATGCTCACTGATTTTGCTATAGGTAGTTACAGGACTGAAGAGTTTCAACGCCTACAATAATGGTGCAGGAGAGATTTTTTAATTTTCTTGCATGATACTTCTTGGCTGCAGTGGTGCGTGGCCCAGTGGTAATGGGAGTCGTAGGTCAAAGGCAGTCGGGCCAACAGTAGCACTTTGTGCCTCAATTGCTCTCAAAGCGGTAAAGGAAAGCATCGTGAGGAAACTCAAATGTACTAAAATAAAAAAATAACAAACGTGAGAACACCAACCTGTAATGGGCACGAGTGCTGGATTAAATATACGGCCCATCTTACAGAGTATTATGGGTAGAAGGGACCAGTTTAAAATGTATGGGATTGCCTTTTTTTATAACCTACGACAAAATTAACCCTTGTTTAAAGTTTTCGTTACAATGTCCCTTCCTCATAGTAGTATAGGAATATAATAGGCTGATTTTGTAGTGTCATTTATCGCAATGCGAATGCAAACTGAGCCTGTTTCTTGATCTGTTAATTCGTCAACAGACCAACGTACTACAGAACTGATATCGCATGCTATGTGTCACTTGGCGTGTGGTAGATCGAGGGACGCATTTTGGTCTGTCGAAGTTCCCAGAGTTGTGAATAAGAGTTATTCGCTCATAGTAACCCCTGCAGCATAGCTTTCTTTCCAGGTGGCCACTAATTCAGATGAGAATACGGAGACTTCGCAGCAACAATCGCCCTTCCACGGCGTTAAAAGGAAACGGGAGAGTAAGTTGACGCTGGAATACTGTAACGTATGAAATGAAATATATGGCACATTGACTTTGAAAAATGTTCGGCTTTGTAGTGTACCTCGCCGTCCTGTTACTCCTACCTATATTGACACCCACGTATTATATCGAATAGCTACATGCTAATGCATGAGTGTCCTTCAAGTAAATACATAATTTTTACTCTTAAATATTTTATCTCAATATTTCAGCTGATGAAAATGCAGAGCCATATTCTGTGCAAGAGTTTAATCAAGTGAGTGTTTTTATTTGTACATTGTATACTTGGCTTGTGGTGAAATAAATAATGTAACGTTAACGTGATCATCTGTCAAAACATGTAATCATTCATTTACTTAGTTTCGCTTGGATTTGAAGAAAAAGAATAAATAAAGTTGTTTATTATTTTTATTTCGAAATCCCAGCATACATAATCAATCAATTATTTGTTGAACACATTTCTTACCTCCTATCATGTATCAGTCAGAAGCACTGGCCTAAGGCAGAGTAGAGGAAAGGTATCCAAGCACCCAACATACCCGGGGTTGCGGGTTGTTCGAAAGAGATACCGCGCCCCCGGAACGCAAAGGGCACATGAAGGAACATAGACGGGTTTTAGTCAGTAAAAGTCTGACACTAAGGGGCGGGGGAAGTTATTTGATGATTTCCCGTCTATAAAAAAAAAAAAGCACCCAACATATAGGTTTTAATCGTTGAGTGGACCCTTAAAAATAAAGTAAGTATTATTTTTTTCCGTTCTGCTCTGCCTCAGTGGAGTGTCATCCTAATACAGGAACGCATAACATAACGCCACCATCTTGTTCTAACACAATCGCTGTACAATGAACGCCATCCGACATGCTTCTTTACGAACGCGTCGGAAACTGGAACTAACTAACACTAAAGACTTGGTTCTCCGATGGACATTCTCGCCTCAATATGGTTGAGAAACTACTCGTGTAGACGGGGCTTTACGCACTAATATTAAATGGTACGCATTTGGAATGACAATCTCTATTGCCTTTGCTTTGCAGCCATTACTTCATGTGTTTCAAAGATTTGTCTGTTCGACAGTAAAAAATACGCAATGGATACTGTTGAATTGGCAATATTACAACGGCTTTTGATTGAAAGGCTGTATTATGTAACAAAGGGTAAGGCTGCGTTTCCACCAGAGATGTGCTATGCAGCTATGCTATGTGACCGTTCTACTGATACTAAGCTCTCTGGCGGTGCGAGTAAGATTTGCTATGAAGATGCGCAGCTCGAGCTATGCGATGTATCGATAGTAGGGAAGCGGTGAGCGGAGAGGCGCTCACGCGTCCTGCCATGCTGGTGCATTACTACATCCATAGCACACATCCAAAGCAGGCGTCTATAACACGCATTTCCATGAGTGCTAAGCTATGTGAACCAATGAATATGATTGGTGGATATCAAACGCATCCATAGCAACTTAGCATAAGCACATCTCTGGTGAAAAAGTACCCTTAAAGTCAAAACATGTACCCAGTGCGGACAGCACGCATGCGCGTCCAAAAAAAGGACATGTGGGTCGCCCCGCACTGAATGGATTAAAATGTCGTATTTACTTGTGTGGTTGTCTCAGAGCCTGCTGCGCTTGTTGGAGTGCCCGGTGTGCCTGGAGTGGATGGAGCCGCCCATCTCGCAGTGCCGGCGCGGGCACCTCGTGTGCAGCCGCTGCCGCACGCGGCTCGCGTCCTGCCCCGTGTGCCGCACTACGTTCTCCTCGGTGCGCAATAGGGCTATGGAAGGGGTATGTGATCTCTGTGTTTAGTTTGCTGTTTTGATTTATTAGTTACCTTCACATTAGACGTGTTGATAGAGTACTATCGCTTTTTTTACCCGACTACGGCGAACCTTTCAAATTATATATCGGGTGTAAAGGACATCTATCCTTATACTGAAACCATTAATTCTCTTTTTAAACAAGATTTTTTATAGGAAAACCATAAGTGTAAAGAGATATGGTTTTTAATACTTTTCCGTTAAGTGACAATTCGCACTTATTCCTTCTGTATTGTCCTCAGCACCTGGTAAAAAATATTTTGCCCTTGTTTTAGAATTTTTAGATCAACAAATATCGTTATTACCATTGGTGATGACCAAAAAAGCAACAGGCCAATTTTTCAAAATTGATTTTGCCGTAAAAAAAAAAAAAATCGTGCAAGAAATTATACTTATCCCGAAGTGAGAATAGTGTTCTGAGTGCACTGGACAAGTTTACGGATAGATAACACAAACACCCCGTATTTCAAGTTTTTATATCGGATCCAAACCGATCGTTATAAGAACACTAGGTCATATGGAACAGCGTATCAATAGCAGTCCCCCTGCCGCCAGGTGGCGGAGATGCTTCGCTACCCGTGCCGGCACGGCTGCGGGCGCGAGGTGCGGCTGCGGCGGCGCGGGCCGCACGAGGCCAGCTGCGGCGCGCGCCGCTACCACTGCCCCGCGCCGCCCTGCGCACGACACCCGCCGCTCGCGCACCACGAGATCGCGCACCACTTCCAGGTACACACACAACACTGTACATAGTGTACATCTTAAGAGCGCGTATACAGACAGTTGGCAACGTCGCAAACAGCTGTCAAATATTTCCCTGTTTTGATTAATTTGTCAATATTACTGTATGAAAATAAGAAATATGGCTAACTAATGCACTAGAATATTGATTATGAAATGCAATAAATTATATCGTAACACCGAATATTTAGTTTTAGATGTAAAAAAAGTATTTGGAAACTTTACAAATGCCTTTTTTACACCTAAAACGGGTACAACATCAAATTCAGTGTTTTAATTGCAATTGATGGATGGTAGGATGGTATAGTTTTATGTTTGAAAAATAAATGCTTAGCTGATTTTAAAGCACAATGGCGACCTATTCACAAATAACTCGAGTTGAAACGAAGCACGCTGTCACACATCCACAGAAAACCTAACCATTAACCTCACTTTCAGTGCAAACACCTGCCGATCCTGAAGATCGGAAGGAAGCACAAGTTCTCGATGAAGGTGAACTCGGAGCAGCACGACACCTGGCTCATCATGGCGCTGGACGAGTACTTCCACCTGCGCGTGGACGTAGACATACGCACCTGGGGAGTCATCGTGTATGTCGCCTACATCGGGCCCAAGCGCAAGGCTAAACATTATACTTATGAGGTGGGTTTATTTTTTATTTTTTTTATTCGATATGGGGAAGCTCTTGACTCTAGTCTTGGTCAAAGGTGACAAAGACAAAGTCTACGATGGAGTGAGCTTACCCAGAAGAAGCCTAAAGGTTTCAGTAATAATAACTTATATGATTATCGAGGTCATAAAATCGTAGGGCCCGTATACGCTAAATGGTGTATTATTTTTGTGTTTTAAAACTCGGGTTTCCCCATTCTGATAAAACACTCGTATTTTTATGTTTTTTTTATTTATCAAAACATACGCGTATCTTTAGAAATACATAGACATTGTCGTGCTTTAGCAGTGTATCGTGGACGTTATTTTACTTATTTGCTTTCTTATTGACATTCCCAAGAGCCCACGAAATTCAGGTCAGACCAATAATAGTAGTTTTCGAGATAAGGCTAAGAAATAATCAAGAATAGTGTTAACTACTGTACTAAATGTTTGCGTGCCTATGCTAATAAATGTACATATGTTATCATGCCCTATAAAGCTGCTAACATTTACGACCATTGAGGCCGATCGCTGAAACTCGCACGGGTGTCCACTCCGGAAGACGTGTGTGGCTATGTATAAAAACCTACCGTACACGCTGCTCACAATTTCATTTAATACCGACACGCGAGCGTGCACGCACTTACGTTTTAGCGTACGTCGTTTATATGTCATTACGTTATATAAAGTATGGAAATCTGCTGTGCCTTGCCTCTGATTAGATGCTTTAGTAATGATATGATAATTTTATCAGTCATGCTCAAAAAGAAAACAAATACTATTCTATTCTTTCTAAACTAGGTCACCGTGGAAGGTCAACACAACTCGCGAAGCCTCAAATACGCGCGCGCCACTCACAGCGACCTCGAGAGCTCGTCACTCAACGTGAGTCGCCAGGACTGCTTCCACCTGACCCTGGACCAGGCTCTCAACTTCCTCCGCTTCAAGAACAGGCACTGCGAACCTGACAAGTTCTTGGATTTCGATGTGGAGATCGATAAATGTCCAAGTGCTAACGCACATGAATCTAAGGATGAATCCGATTCTTAAATCTCATTTATCAGATATTGTGCAATCGTGCTGTTTGAGAAATTTTTCATTAAACATTATCGAGATACATAGAAGATGATGATAGTGTTGTTATGGCAACACGATTGTATGAAGATGGCATCTTTGTAACCTTTATAAGTTTAACGTGTGTATCTGTGTCTCTAAGGCATTGTAGCTGCTAAACGGGTGGACCGATATTGATTTCGTTTTTTTAAGGTTACTTGATCAAGAGTGTAGCTATGATTGAAACAAATCCGTTCAACTTTGAAGATTGCAAGGCCTTTTCTAGTTGATGGATGTGATCATCTTCCACAGGCGTTGCCGAGCTTTGATTGTGTCGGGGATTTTTAATTTATTTCTTATGGACTAGGTTTAGTCCATAAAAAAACCGTCTATACGATCATTGCTTGAATTGTTCAAATTGGTGTACTTATACATAAATGATCGCGTCATGTGATTAAGCTGTGATTGTATGATAAAATAATATTGTGAAACTCTTGCCAGAGCTTTCGGATTTAATATGTGGATTCTTAAGATCGCATTCAGAAATTATTTGCTATTTGTGTGTGAATATATGCGGACGTGAAATGCGCCCTTATTATTCTAAGGTTAAATCTTACTTAAGATTTGTTTTATCGCTTTCATCGATTCCATGTTTAGGGTCCGTTCACACCGAGACGTGACGTTGTGTGCACATTTTAATAGAGTGACTCAAAATATAACTTTATTTACTACACGAAAAGATACACATATCATTAACGTATTCTGAATTTTCGCAAAGAAATTTGTATCTTTTCATGTAGTAAATAAAGTTATATTTTGAGTTGCTCTATTAAAAAGTGCGCGCAGCGTCGCGTCTCAGTGTGAACTGACCCTTGGCTATAAGAGACGATCCTGATGATCGCACGATTAGCGACACAGTCGCATGAGTGCGCTAATTAATATATACCTTTCATCTCGTTAAATGTATCATTATAATATTGTGTCGGCTATTGAGAGGATTAACCTCACCTAGGCTTATTCTATCGGGCTGTAAGTCAGCATTGTTCCAGGGCGAGAAAGAGATGAAGCTATACAGGACGAATAGCGCCGTCGCTTTTTTGCAACGGAACAAAGGTGAACGTTAGAATCGCCGGTCCACAGTCATATTTAGTGTTTTTTGAAATTGTGTCTAAAAATTACTTATCAATTGCTTATATTTGCTTACCATGACAAGAGAATTGCTTGTTTCATAATGTTATAGAACTAAAACATTTTAGATTGATTTTTACGACTGTTGACCGGCAATTCTGACATTCACTAACAAAGGATTTTAGCACTGTACGGCTCAGTAGTGATCTACATACAATGCTTAGAAACGAAGTCTTATTTGAGTAGTTGTAGATTGCTCAGAATTCGTATTAATCTGGTTCTATTATAATAATGTAATGTTAGTCATAGAATTAGGGTTGCCAGAATTTACTACTTAGCCGGTCCATTTCGGCTTTTTACACCTTTGTCCGGCTAAAATGAATAGATTTTGTATGTATAACAAATTGAGCTCCAAAATTATAATGTAATTACATTGTTGAGAACACCTCCATGACAAAAAAATACGTAAACAAAAGCAAAGAGAATAATATGTCCGGCTTGATTCTGGCAAACGAAAGCTGATCACACGGAGCGGGAGGGAGTGTCAGACTTTTACTGACTAAAACCCATCGATGTTCCTTCTTGTGCCCTTTACGTTCCGGGAGCGTGGTATCTCTTTCAAACAACCCGCAGAATACAATGCCCTGAATAACAAAGTTGATTCAAGAAAAAGTGAATGGAGAATTAATCAATATCGACTCTCTTTATTCGTTTGAAAGTAGAGTTCCCACTGTGATTGTTAAAAATTGCCACCCTTTCATGTGGACAGCTTTCGTTGGCCAGCCTCTAAAGTAACAGATCTATCCGCCTTTCTTATTTTTTGAACTGGCAACCATAGTCGTGTAAGTGTAGATTATGCACTAACTTCAGCGTCTCGTATATACTGGATACAGTTAAATCATTGTGTATTTCTATGTTATGTTTTGATCTTTACATTCAAATTTCGTATTCTTTAGTATTCGTTAAAATCTTAATGTATTTATAAATCGTTAGTTTAAGTTAATATTACCCAATAGTGTTCTACATAAAATAAAACGAAATCGTATATTTTTGGTATTTTATTTTAGATCTCTATAACGACATCATTACGGTTATATACAGATGATAATATCACGATTTTATTCAATATTTACAATGTCAATTTTTACAGAATGTAATAAAAAAAATATCAACTGCATGTTTTGTCGAGTGACCTAAAGCGATAGGAAAACATAACAACGATAATGTAGTTCGTTTATCTCACGAAGCGTCGCTCGTCTGAGTGTGCGTGTAGAATTGAAGATGTATGGTCAACAAGTAATCAGTGTGGTCAGATATACTTGAAATTTCCTTCGAAACTGATGGATGCCTAAGAATTTAAATTAATGAACAGTTTATTTTCTTATAGGTTTAAAGATATTATCATTTAATCTTTATTTGAAACCTTCTTTTATATGTGAATCTTCTATTATATGTGACGGCATGGTTACTTATCTCTTTTGTTGACTGTACGTGCACATTGTGTCTGTGTGCGTGACGCCGGCTCAGCCAATACGGAGAGCTCTCGACCTCACACATGCGTAATTACGACCGAAGACGCTTCGTGAGATATTCAGACCATCGAACTACATATTCTAAGTGTAACCATGTAACACATCCACTAGGATATCCTAATAGAAGAGGCGAGGTTGTGAGAACATTGATTTCATTTAAAACTATGTACACCTCTTCACGCCACCAGTTGCTTCGACGCGAGCGTCTGTCTCGCGTACTCTGTGTCCACGAGCCCGCGGCAAACTAGAGAGAACTCTTGCACTGTCTCCAGTATCCGTCGCTTACTGCTCTTCTCTCTAATAACATAAACAGAAGATTTATTATATTTTGTAATGACACCATCAACGAATTGCTTGTGACAAAAGCTGATGACTGCTCGCTGTCGAGTGGTAACTAACGCCCATGCCGAAGATGCTCGCGAATCACGGTCGCTACCTCGATGTCGATACTCGCTATTTCTACATAGTACTTTATAGGTTTATCTTGGACGTCACTGACATCGGTAACCATGTCAGAGACCATTGAGGTGGTTTACAAACTCTGACACTAGGGTGTGTGGGGTCGTTAGACCTTATTGCCCACACGATAAAGAAAAAGATTGTGTTAACGTACTTGACGACGGCTTGTATGAACTTGTGCTTGTGCGGGTCAGTGGCGTGGTGCGTGGGGAAGCCGGGCGTGGCCAGCGCGAGCCGCAGCCACGCCGACAGCTCGGCGTCACGCCATGCCGCGCGGTTCAGCGCCAGCAGCAGCTCCGCTAGCGGCTCGATCTGGTTGCGCGGTGTAGCCCCACCTGGCATGTGAAGGAGTACTCAGTAAAGTGGTAGAAAAGCGTAATATACAAAAAAAAACTGATGCAATAAAGACACAATATAAATCCCATATGAATTAAGGCCAAAATCACTAAAAAATATTTAGCGCTAAATGTGATAAAACTGTCATTCTGTCTCTGTCACCAGAAGGTGACAGAGACAAGACATACACACCCGATAATAGGAAGAGACAGAGCAAGAGAAAGGTCACCTGGTGGCGGCATAACGCTTTTTCCTTACTTGAAGATTACTACTTATTCCTGCCGCAAGTCGCGTTAACGAACTTGGTTTTAAATATATATATTTGAAGCATGTATCAAGCACGAAGGTGTGGTGGTGTAGTTACCGATGCAGAGCAGCGCGGCGGCGGTGAGCGCGGGCGCGCGCGGCTGCAGCGCGAGCGGCCGCGCGGCCGCCAGCGCGCCCAGCCAGCCGCACGCCGCGCGCGCCCCGCCCGCCTCCCACATGCGCACGCAGCCGCATGCTGACGGACCACCACATTACGTTATTGCTGCTACTTCAATGTAAACACGATTATTACTTCATTTATTCAGGTTTAGGTGAGTTTTTATAGAACGTTCGAACAGCCAGACCCGGAACGACTATCTGTAGGCCATAAAAATATTTGTTCCGTACGGGAATGAACACTGTTCACTGCGCCAACCGTGTCGTCGTCATTCGGGGTGTAACATACCGGGGAAAAACGATAGTGACCTATTAAATATAGCCTTATTTTATTACGACCCACTACGGCGGCGCATGGGTGCAATTTGCATTTATTCATTGTTAAAATAAATCAGACGTTGCTTTACATAAAATTAAATATTGTCTGCATCCTACCCTGCATAATAAATAACTTATAAGGAATTTAAACTACAAGTAGGTCCTAGTAATACACTAAGAATTTAAAAACCTGGTCCAAAATATTGAGCAGATACAGTAATAAATTTAAACTTCAAGAAGCCAGAAGAAAGTGGCCTAACACACACACAAACTCACCTAACTCCACTAAATCAGGTAATAAATCGTCTATCCATTCGACAAAGAGCGGTTTCTTCTTAGTGACGGCTTGTAGTAAGGTAAACAGTTGTTCTGTGAGATCAGGGCGGGCCGACGGGTCGGGCGCGATGGCTCGCACGCTTGCTGCGACACTGGCGTGCAGGAGTGCGCGTGCACCCTCCCACTCTGAGCCCAGCGCTAGCACCACCTGACACAACAACATTATGTAACACAAGAGTACTATCTACACATTTACATTAATATTATAAAACGGGAAAATTTTGTATTTTGTTATGTAACGAATACACTAAAAAACTATTGGATCGATTTTAAAAATTCTTTTGTCGTTGGAAAGATACATTATCACTGATTAACATAGGCTATATAACATCACGCTACGACCCAAGGGAGCGGGGCAATAACCATACACGCAACTTAAAGCGGGTGAAATAAGCCTTGCGGACGAAATCCCGGATAGTTCGCTAGTTATTAATATTATGCTACACGTAAGTGGTAAATGTTTTTTTTAATATTGTACATTTGTTTTTAATATGTATAGTATTTAATGTTAGTAAGTTTTTAAATACATAGTTGTTCTGTGTTATTGTTATATATGAGATTCATATAATTTTGGTTAGATAGTAATGTTATAGTAAGTTTCTTATTATGTTTGGTTAATATTGTTAGTAAATAAATACCACACTGTCGCATTAGGTTCTGTAATGATAGTTGTAACTTGTAAGGCAATTATAAATCATACTTAATATTTTAAATGCGAAAGTTTGTGTGTTTGTCTCTTCTTCACGCTCAAACGGCTGAACGGATCTTGATAAAATTTGGCACTGAGATAGTTTGTTGTCTGGAATAAAATGTAATACTTGCCAGTTTCACGACGTCCAGTCCCGAAGCACACGCGTACGTGTTGAACCCGGCGACGATCAGCTGAGCGATGTCCGACACTAGTGGCAGCAAGTCGTCTATCAGTGATGACACCGTCTGCTTTAGTATGTGGAACATTGGCTGCGGAGACGAAAACGAAACAACTATAGTAGGATTTAAAATGATATGCAAGGTGTTAGTTAGATAGGTTCATTTATTATTTATAACCATAGATACACAATAGTAAATAAAAGTCATAAAACAATATCGGCACGTTTACCTCTACGAGCGGCTGGCTGGTGGCGTAGGGCGGCAGCGCGGGCGCCAGCGTGCGAAACAGCGCGGCCGCCAGCTCGCCGCGCGGGGCCAGCGCGCCCAGCAGCGCCGCGCAGCACTCCGCGCACACCACCGCACGCGGGACGTCGTGGGCCTGCCGGGGAACACACCGTCAACGTGCTTTCTAATCGGCCACGCGAGGATAGCATGGGCGAGAATCAAAATCACGCTGACGCTTTCACACCAAAGGCCCGTACCGCGCACTAACCAGCGCTGGCACGCGCCGGCTGACGCGAGATTTGTGTATCAATTTTGCAAAGTAATAAATACTCTATTCTTACAGCAATATAGTTCAATGATGTACGAGCAAAAATTACAATTCTCACATCGCACATCCACAAATTTTAACTCTCGCCCCTTCAATCAACTCTTCAAGTTATCGCACATTACAACAGCACCACTCCGACACGGCAACGACTCAGCTCGAATCCCTTGAAAAATCCAACCGTTAGCTGCCACCACGCCGCCCGCGTGCTGTCACCTTTTTAATCTTCTCATGATAAAAACATACTTTCCCGCACACGATTTAAAGACCTAGCTTGAATGGCAAATTATTTACTGTATCGGAACCGTGCTGTTATAGTCAGCTATGAACTTAAGTCAGTGTGCAAGCTTCACTGGCGATGGTGCCGGCACGTACCTGCGCGGCGAGCTCCAGACGCAGCGTGTCGGCGAGCGGGCGCAGCAGCGGCGCGGCGTCGTCCAGCTGAGCTGCCGCCAGCGCCGCGCCCGCCGCCGCCACCAGCTGCCGCCGCACCCACGCGTCCGACCGGCTCGAGCTGCTCTGGAATGTCTGACCAATACAACGTTATACACACAATTATTATACACAGTAGATACACTCTAAAATTAGCAAAATAGACACAGAAAAAAAACATAACTTTGAATATTTGTCAATATTTATGTCTGTTCGCATGTTTTATACATATCCTACTAAAACAGGAAAACCTATTATCAAACACGTGTAATTTTTTGTTTTTTTTTTTCGGATGTTAGCTTCGAGTGCAAGTTCGCGTAGGTTTATTCAATTCAATCCTAATTTAGGATCCATTTAATAACTTCTATAGTATAAATGTATATCTAGAAATCATAAAAGGGACCCTAAATTATTATTAACTCGAATAAACCGTCATTAAGTTTGTATCTTATAATACCTGTGCAGCGTGCACGATGTCGGGCGCGAGCGCGGCGGCGGGCGCGCTGCAGTCGGCGGCCAGCTTGCGCAGCGCCAGCGCGGCGGCCGGCGGGCAGCGCCCGAGCGCCGCGCCCGCCGCACGCACGCACGCGCGGCCCAGCTCGCGCGCTGAGCTCACCGAGCTCACCCACGACGCGTAGCCGCCTGGGGACAACACATCGTGACAATCAAACTCAATGAATACAAATAACTTAAAAAAGCACTAGTTAGTTTAGCGCTTAGCTCAACGCCAAAAGTTGAACATTCAACAGAAAGCAATAACAAAAAATATTACTGTACCAAAACCTCGGTAAAAAATAAGGCCGAATAAAACCTAGAACCTAATAGTTATTCAGGTCGAGTTTGTATCGCACGTGTATGTTGCGCTTACTTTGTTAGAACAGCTGATTTCCTTTTTGATGACTGGTGCTCCCAAATGGGACATCGTGCGAATTGGACCTTTTGAGAATAGGTCCTATTGGAAATAGGACATCCGTTGTCACAATGGGTTTATTCTGCGTGAGATACCACAGTAACTCACCGAGACAGTCCAGCGCCGTGGTGAGCATGCGCTTGTCGGTGGCCGAGTGCGCGGCGTGCAGCGCGTGCTGCAGCAGCGTGACGAGCGCGGGCGGCGCGCGCTGTGCCGGGGCCGCGTCCGCCAGCGCGGCGAACACGTGCAGCGCCGCCTCGCGCCCGCTCTCACTGCTCGCCGCGCTGTATGCGCCCTCCACTGTCGTCCAACACCATTCGCCTAAGACGCCGTAGCAGTACATCTGAATACATATTTGAGTTACATTTACATCCTAGTCTGACGTTTTTTGACGGTACCATGTCACAGATTAACTAATAGTTCCTACAGAACAGATCATTCACTCCATAGAGAAAACTTGACACTCAACGCTATAATTATCTACAAAAATATTACAAGCGTTCGTGTGCGGTAAGCTTTACGCAGACGCCCGATAATATCTACTCGATCGTTTGCCGTGGTGTCGAACGATAACGGGCGTCATATAACAAAAGCTAGGGCTGCCTTTGCTGGTTAAAATGATTACACCAAAGAATAGGTGACTAAAAAGTATTATTGTATGTAATGTAATATGTATTTTCTATAGGTCTTGATGCCTTATTGTAATAAAAAAAAACAGTTTAAAATTCAATTTACACAGCGAAAGAATAAATAAAGTGGATATGCCTCAAATCCCAAGATTAATTTTAAGGAGCAGAAAAATCCCGTGATTTTTTAAATAAAAAAGTAATTTACTTTTACACAATTTAAACCATCCAATATCGGATGTTCGAAGTTGCAAAACTCCAATACGCACACGAACGATGTTGCCACATTTGTAGTTAGCACAACATAGCTTCTGAGAAAAAAAGAAAACAATAGCGGAAATGCGGAGCACTCACCGGCAAAGATCCCGGGAAGATCCATATTAATATCAACTTTTCGATACAAGTACATAAACAACTACCTAATTCCGACCTATAGTTATTATAATATACACTGACCACAGTATCGGCGATGTCCTGTCGGTAGCACCGCAGCAGTTCGAGGTCGTCCTTCGACAGCGACACGTTGGCGGGCGCTGACGACTTGCTCACCAGCGTCGCGAGTAGTCGCGAGAACACTTGCCGCCATATCGGGTGGATATCGTGTGTTCTGTCCATCAGGTTAAGTACTTCATCCTGAACAGAAATGAGAAATATTATGAATAGAAAATATGCATGTTTATTTTTTATTTCAAAATCAATCCTCATTTATGTAAACAATTTAGTAGAAGAATTTTTGGAATAACTACAAAATTCTGAAAGATATAAGCCATCGAAGATTTGTTTCTATCTCTTTCTAGCAAAACGTAATTTAACATGGAGTTTATTATGGCCGTCGTAACCAATGTCGTCATTGGCCATACCGGATCTCTCTGTCTAATCGATGCGAAATTAATAGTTTTAAACGCTTATATTGGCCGTATTTCTGGGCCGATTTAAATTTCATTTTTTGTCATCTCTGCTACGGTATTTTTATGTTTTGTTAACAAAAGCGAATAAAAAAATCATGCATATTTCCTATTCTGCCGTGTAGACCCTAAAACGCAGTATTTTTTTATTGTAGATCACCGTGTTCCTTATGGCATGTGTATTAATGTTCAATATTCAACAAAAAAAATATTTTACTGCGTTTCAGGGTCTACACGGCAGTATTGGTGTCTCTTCCACAAAATAACTAGTCGAGAATTTAAAGTTTGAAATCCTTACCTGTATAGTATACCAGAAACCAAACGTAAGATTGGATCTAGTCTCATGCAGCGGGTAATGTCCGGGCGCCGCCTGCGCCGCTAGCACTAGTTCTATGAGCTGGCGCGCCCCGGTCGCCGCCTCCGAACCGTCCGCGCTCTCCGCGGCTTGCACTAGCGTGTGCGAGTGACACTCGCCCAGCGACACGCTGCAAGTAATGAGGGCAGCTAGCAGCTCCTGATGAAATAACAAAAAGAAAATTACAAATAAGAATTACACACAACGTTTTTTAAACGCGCCGTTGACGCGCGTGTCCGACAAAATCAAACTGCAATGTGGAGTGAAAAACGCGCCGTAGACACGCGGCGCTTTTAAAAAACATGGTGTGCACAGGCTCTAAGAGACAACGTGGTGTAATGAGGTGTCAGATTGGCGTAATCTAACGTTCCGGTCCAGTTTAGACATGCAAGAAACTCACAAGGCTTGCTTTTTTTTTAATGTCATCTCGCAATTCATCCTTTTAGGTTGTGTACTGCTTAACCGGACTTTTCTATGGTTGCCTTAGAAATTATGGCCTCCAAGCAGGGCATAAAAAATACTTAAATACTAAGCGACTATATGCTAAGGGCACTCCCTGTGGGGTACGAACCTCGGCTTAGGGCGTCGCTGGGGGAGGGCAGAAAGTGAACAGGCTGGATCAAATCATTTGTCAGCCCTTCAATATAAATACCTCGTTTATAGAATTGGGCACGTTGTCCCTGGTCATGAGCGGCGCTGCCAGCGCTGCAAGGTCGGTGAGTAGCTGCAGCGCTGAGGCGGGGTAGTGCGCTGCAGCCGCTGTGCCCCCGGCGGCACGCACGGCCGATAGACACGCTTCACACGCGTCTAGAGGCGTGTCGCTTACTGCGGGGTTCCATCTGGTAAACATGCCGATCGTTAGACGCGAATTTAGTAAGCCAATAAATTTATGGACATAAGTTTTATTCAAAAACATCGCACAGGGAATGTAGTGTATGGTTTAAAGTAATGCTAACTACAACACTTGATATAAGCCAAAAACCTGCTTGAAATGCTCCTTATGCAACATTTATGACGGTTTTTTGAAAGAGGCGAGTCGCTGCGCTGTACGAAATTTATCAACAGGAATGAGGAATGGAGTACTCCGTCGCATGTAGCACTCTTCAGATACGCCAAAATGTTTGGCGTTTACTGTATGATATATTATCGGGTCGTATTTACATAAGTAAACACTATGGCACGCTTGATTAAATGCTACGCTGCAAATGTCTTTGTAATCGCGACGTAGGGCTGTAGTTTTGGGGCGTATAATTTAATAAGCCCAAATTATATTTTTATTATGATACTGGTGTGTCTATAGTAACTCACGTGTACAACAGCTGCACGATGGCCAGCAGTGCCCGACACAGCGGCATGCGGTCGGGCAGCGAGCCCGACGCGTGCTCAGCCGCGTCCTCGCCGCCCAGCGTTAGCCAGCTGCAGGCGCAAGTGGCAGCCGTCACCCACGACTGTACCGTCTGCTCCGAAGGAGACTCTGTGCTGTACTCCGTGCTAAGGAGATGTGGAAAAACATTTGCGGTCATATAGTTAGTATTTCACTATAATTTACTAGGCAAAAATATTAAACTATAGTTGTCATGAGCAGTATATTTTTCTGCTCTAATGTGAGCACAGTAAGGAAGCTTTTAGCACAGCCGTTTTCTTTTCAGGATTAAAGGAAATTAACCAATATTGAAGAATAACTTAACTTATACTGAGAGTAAGTCATAGTTTTTTCGTATTTATCTGTGGATGGTTGTAATAAAACATAAAAAAATATAATTATATTATGAGAATAAGGAACTAACAATTATAAATATTCTTATTTGTAGGATTTATAACTCTCAAAAACAAAAAAAGGAACAGAAAACAAGCCATGGTCTTTGAATTATTATGTTACAATCAATACAGTATGGCAAACTAAAGCTCACATTAAACCTCAGTTCAATTCTAATATTTCATTTTTATACATTAGAACTGCCCCGTTGGTCTCGTGGTCGCAAGTGCGACTGCTGTGCAAGGGGTCCCGGGTTCGATTCCCAGGTCGCAAAAAGTGTTATTGGGTTTATCTATTAAATTTTCAGTAGCAGCTCGGAGTTTGGATTTGAGCCCGGTTAATGGCAATACGCTCGCCCCCTATTGCATGGGACCTAAATTTACCGGCGAACTGTGAGTGTACATTGGTATACCTCTGCCTAACCCTTCGGGGAGTACAGGCATGATGGTCATTAGAAGTGATTATCTAATAATGCGGTGAATACTCACTTGTAAACTGTTTGTAAGCACCGGAGCATGTCATCTAAAACTGCTGGACAAGCTTGCTGTAGGGCTGTGCGGTTCTTGCTCCTTAACGCTGATCCCATTGTCATGCTGTTGTACTGGTAATGCAAAGAAATAATTGCTCAATAAATCTTAACCTGATAATAATGGGGCAACATTAGAATTTTATTTGTTATCCTTATCAAACATATCCTACTAATATTATAAATGCGAAAGTTTGTGAGAATGGATGGATGTATTTTTGTTACTCTTTCACACTTAAACGGCTGAATGAATTTGGGTGAAATTTGGCACGTAAGTAGATCATAATCTGGCATAGCACATAAGCTACCTTTTATCCCAGAAAAATGTATGGTTCCCATAGGATATGTTAACTTTGACATGGATGAAGTCCCGGGCAGAAGCCAGTTCAAAATAAAAGTGTAATATCAACAAAATTTTATGATTTATGTTGGTAACTCAAAAAATATGTTAATTGCGTATATACTTACTTCCTCGGGTATCACAGTAAGAACTTCTAATAATAGTGTGGTGTTCTCCACAGTTGATAAAGGCCTTAATATTGTAGCCAAGTCAATTGTTCCTTGCTGGAGTATGAATGCCGCTAACTGAAATAACATGACAAGAGTAGAGAGTCAAATTACAAATAATATACACTAAGTCTTTTTATGTCCAACTTTCATAAGATTGAGTATTTTTTGTAATGTTGTATTTTGTAGTTTGAGAATAATTTTGTAATCAGGCCCCCTGACCTGATTAAAAAATATATACTATGCTACTCCTGGGCAATGGCCGCCCCGAAGACTTTCCAGGTTTTTTTTTTACGAGCCACTTTGAAACAGCCATCTTGGTGTTCAATAATATTTGCAAAACATATTGCTTCTATATGGTTTATTGTTATTGTAATTTTTCAAGATATTCAATATAATATACTTACACTGATACATAATCTATTAGTAACAATCTTAGGCCCCTTGGAGTATGCAAATACAGCCTGCAGTAATTTGTCTTTGAGTTCATCATAGTTTTCTGGGGGCACTTCATTCCAACAGCGGAGGATCTTCGTGTGGAGAGTTGTTGCAGCAAAAAACTGAATTTCTGTACCCTGAAACAAATCTTACTAGTTACGATATTGCACTGAGTGAAGGAAAAGGTCATGAGTTGAACCCACATAATAGTGTATTTTATGCCAAATAGTAGTGTGAACTAAAACACACAATAAAATAGATTATTTGCTTGCAGTTATAAAATCCAATCATAGAGCAATTTGAGTTATCGGTGTGGAAAACAGCTAGCCATTAAAAGATCTTATCTTTTAAGTAATAACAGATGTTATGACAAATCGGTATGTTACCTTGCTTGGTTGAAGTAATTCCCACACGAAATTCCAAGCTTCCGGGACCCTTTGTGCAGCTGTGAGCCAAGCATGAGCTTTTGCCCTTTCGCTCTGCTCTCCATTGTAGAATACGGACACAGCATATTCTAAATTCTGTGCCGAATACTCCATTTCAGCGTTCGTGTAATTTACGTACCAAATTAAAACACTTTTAGCACTCACTTCTCACCGCATTGCTTTGTAAACACCGTAAATCTATTTACAGAATCTACGCTGATACAATATTATCATGATATAAGCTTAAAAACACCGATAAACAGTAATATTCCTAATGCATATAGTTCAGACAATATTTTTTTTAGATTCAATGGCTGACAGGTCAGCTCTCAGCAGCTGTAGAAATTGCAACGCTCCGTTCTAAGCAGTTGCAAATCTAATTTTGTTACTGAATATGGTTGGTTTTGCACTTTTTTAATAAGAATATTTTTTATTTATAATAAAAATATCAGAACAAAAAATTGTTTACTGTCTACACCCATTTAAATTATATAGTAAATTTTCACTTGATTTCAAAATTGAAAGACATGATCTCATTATAGTGAAACGTAACGTTTTTTTCGTGGGACTACGCTGAAGTCGTTGTTGCTACATGAATTTATATTGTGTCAAGTTAGTAGTAAAACCACGGAGAGTAAAACGCAAATACAAATGAAAGCTTTACAGATGTATTTTTAACACAATTCCTCAGATAAGCGATGAAGGACTATAATAAGATACATCCCAAAAATAAGAAAATCACTTCTATGATTATATAAATAGTGTCCTAGCAGGCTTCATGTTTTAATTAAAATAATTGTGATTTTAGAACACTTCATATGACAACACTGCAAGATGTTTTCATTCATTTCAATCCTGTTATCAGTTCATTCATTAAAATTATTGATTATACATTCATTATTTCATTCATTCATTAGTTTGTTGTGGTGGTGCGGTACAGAATTAGTGTGACTTGAAAAAATCTCATATTCTTTGTATCAATAATTACCAATAGTTTTACAATATGAAGATTGAAGAAGTGAAGAGCACCGCTAAAACCCAGAGAATATCAGCTCACAGCCATATAAAGGGTTTGGGTCTAGATGAGAATGGAGTTCCGATTCAAATGGCAGCCGGGCTCGTGGGGCAAGAATCAGCGAGAGAGGTATATTCTTTGTTATATCCTTAAATAATGTAGTAAAGATAATATGTCTAGAAAAGATCTTTGAATAAGTTTGAAAAATCTAGACGTTTCGACTGCAGTATCGATCCAACTTGGAGGTTATGTTTTTTGGTTACCATGGAGTGTTACTTCAATAGATAATTTTGTTAAAAGCTTACGTATACAGATCTAAAAGCTTTGTAAATGTTTTCTATGAGAACAATAATTTATATAAAAATTTTTGCAACACACTATTATCAATAAGAGAGAGAAATATTTGAAATACTGTTTTTTCCTCAAAGTAGAATACTTATTTTCTGGTAATTGCATTACTTTATCCTTGAACATGCTTTTAGGCTGCAGGGATAATAGTAGATATGATCAGAAGCAAGAAGATGGCTGGCCGTGCATTACTGTTGGCTGGACCTCCCGGCACTGGCAAAACTGCCATTGCCTTGGCCATAGCTCAGGAGCTAGGCACCAAAGTGAGTATATATTAAACATATGAACTTATATTTTACCTGGTATGGAAGACTAAACATGATATTGCTAGAAAGATGAGGAATCATTTACAAAGACGATGAAACTTTTGCATTAGTGGTCCTACTAATATTATAAATTCGTAAAGGAGACTGGCGGGTTTCTTAGGAGCGTTCGGCCTGGTCACCTACACGGATAAGTTCAATGCTTCCTGATAGCATTATTAATTAGAAAACCATGTATGGTTGCCACTTTTTCTAAAAACTTGTCTGAAAGTAGATATAAGACTTTAACTTTTGATATTGACAGAAGGTTATGTTAAGGACGAAAATCAATATTGCAGAGTTTAATGTTAATTCACTAATAAAACATGAATAATAAGTATTATACTGTATTTTATTATTGTATAGGTTCGAAGCTTAAGTCTCAGGTTCAACATGGTTCAAGCAGGAATTGTGTTTGTAACCTGATTACGTTGTGCAATTAGCACAACGTAATCTTTCCATTATCGTCACAATCCAAAATCGCTAACAATATCAAAGTCCGATGGTAATTCGCCAGGTCAGCGTTTATGCAAGATATACAGTCCAAAATACAAAGCCAAGGTCAAATATAATAATCAATAACACAGAGAGAAAACGACAAAACACCGGCGCAAGATTACAACAACAACAATAATATTGACATAAAATATTGATCTACAGGTGACAAGTGACAGTTTGTTGCCAACCTAAAAACTATTTTCTATTTTTTAGTATGGCAATGTAAATAATCGATTACAGATATTAAGTGAATAATTAATTACAAAACCTGTGAATTACATTATAAATTCCTAAAAGAATACCTCATTACCCAGGCCAAGACCTACTTTGGGATATACATATGTGATAAAGGAACCAATCTCATTTTCAATCGCAATCATAATTTGAAAATTCGCAACAATCGATTTTTTAAATTGCACTCGCTATATTACAACTTGTTTTTCACCTCTTTGACAAGTTATCTGAAAATAGTATTGAAGAAAATAGTTAAACGTAAAAATCTACTTTTTTTTCGTATAAGTTTCATTTCTGTAGGAGTTTAGGCCTATAACGATAACCGCCAGTCTCCTTTGTGTAGATAGATGGAAGTTTGTTACTCTTTCACTCTTAAACATCTGAAAGGTGTTCTCTATGTGTGTATATTTCAGCTAATTGCTGAAGTATACATACCAATCTAGCTTAATAACAGAAAAAAATATCACTTTTTTGTAATACTGTAGGATAATTTATGGCTTAATTGTGAAGGCTTCTAGACAGTCACGGACAGAGCTAATGTAATGGCTAATTAAGATGTATGAATGAAGATATGCTATGACGAACCCTAATTTGGTATAATGATTAATTTCAAAATAATGGATTCTTTGGCATAACAACAATATTATTATCTAAAACCACAGGTCCCATTTTGTCCTATGGTTGGCAGTGAGGTATACAGCACTGAAATTAAGAAAACAGAAGTATTGATGGAGAACTTCCGGCGTGCTATAGGCCTACGTATCCGTGAAACCAAAGAGGTCTATGAAGGAGAGGTCACTGAACTCACACCAGTGGAAACTGAAAATCCTGCTGGAGGTTCATATTTTTAATTACAGTAAAAGAATAGAGTTGTTATATTAGGGACAAATAATAAACTAGTTGAATGTCTAGCATGAAACAAATCAAAATATATTGTTATCATTACAAATATTATATGCAATTCAGCATTTCAGAAAATAATATTTTTATTGAAGTGTGCCACACCAATTCATTGACGGTCGATCAATGCCTCTAAACGATGGTAGTTCTTAGAATTGATCGTTTCTAGTACCACTATTTGATTGATTAATCCATTCTGTTATTAATCAATGGTATTGTTCCTTACTGTACCTTAAAATAATATAAATTGTTTTGACATTAAATTAACTCTGATAATTGTGATGCAGTTTTGTTACTCCAATAAATTTCATGTTCAGGTTATGGCAAGACAGTTTCCCATGTCATCATTGGACTGAAGACTGCCAAAGGAACAAAACAATTGAAGTTAGATCCCACCATTTATGAATCACTGCAAAAAGAGAAAGTAGAAGTGGGGGATGTTATCTACATCGAAGCCAACTCTGGAGCGGTGAAGAGGCAGGGTAGGAGTGACACTTTTGCCACAGAGTTTGATCTTGAGGTAAATAATAATAATTCATAATTTCAGAGAAAAATAAACTTTATTGTTCTTTTTCATAAACTCAAAGGATAAATATTGGTTGTATCAAATTTTGTACAGTACATCAATTGTTGAATAATGTATGCATAATTGTTTTGACACTATTCATTATTTAGTCATGAAACACTACTGATTTGTTTTCCTAGGCCGAAGAATACGTGCCACTGCCGAAAGGCGACGTCCACAAAAAGAAGGAAGTAGTGCAGGATGTGACCCTGCATGACTTGGATTGTGCCAATGCTAAACCTCAGGGAGGACAGGACATCATGTCCATGATGGGGCAGCTCATGAAACCAAAGAAGACTGAGATTACTGGTAAGCATACCGGTAAACCGGGGTTACTTTGAATCACGGGGTTACTTTGATCGAAACTTCCTATTCACATAAAAATGCAAATTGCGTAAAACGGGACCATGTTTGGTTATTTTTTTTTTCGGATGACCGCTCTGTAGATCTGTCAAAATCATTTTTGCGGGTGCGCTTCTGATCTCACGTTGTTTTATATATAAAAAGGTAAGTTCTCTGTTAATACCGATTTGTTTTAGATTTTTTAATAGTTATTGGGGTTACTTTCAGATTTCATATTAAAAAAGGAGGTATCAATGTAACCCCAAAATCATTTTGGATTTGTTTACACTGTTTTTATTTTTTTTCTGAAAACCTACTCATTTTTTATTTATTTTTTAACTTTTATGAGGGACTTTAAAATCCTGTTACCTACTAGTTTTTTTTTAAATAATCTTTATAACCGCAGATTCAAAAGTTACAGAGAGTCAAAGTTCAGATTTCATCAAAGTAACCCCGGTTTACGGTACTCATTTTTAGTTTATCACAGTTTCAAAAGTCTGCACACTGATTACTCGCGAGCACTAGTATTGCAAGCAACAACCACTTACCATGTAGCTACCACTCGCTACACATAACACATGTGCAGATAAAATAAAGCAATTTCAACCATATTAACTTGTATCTATGGACGCCATTAATCGCAAACATGGTTGATATAATGTATTTACTTACTCTTCTTCTTTTCGTAATGATGATACATTTATCATTATTTATATCATATTGGCCCTGTAGCTGGCCTTGTTATTTGCCGCGTCGGAGGCGCTCGTCAGGTCGTGAAGGGTGCAGGTGAATGGACAATTGGAACACTATTACTTCTATTTATTTATTGAAATCAGACATCAAGGCCCATAGAAAATACATTTTACAACACAATAAAATTATATAAGATACTATACATAAACAATATTTTTGAAAACTACTGCACACGTGATGTCGGCCTCGTGTGTCGCGCAAAATACACCCCTCGGCCAGAATTCTTCTTTCATGACAGAGGTCGACAGATGTTCAGTCAGCACTCTTACCACAAATGAATTGAACTCTGTGGCGAGATTCCAACCGCTCGACTCTCGGAGTGAACTTGGTCTTGATGCTGATTATAATAATGTAGTTGAATAAACTGCATGCTCTGTATGTTTCATTCATTAATTCATTTTTTCATTAATTCATTCATTCTTTTATTAATTCGTTCATTCATTTCTTTATTCATTAGTTCATTAATTCATTCCTTCATTCATTCTTTCTCATATACAGAATCTTCTCATCTTGTACCCTTTGTGTATACTCCCTTCTTTTCATGGATTTTAGTTATTCCTGTTTGCAGATCTTTGTATTGCTTTGATTGTTGAACTGCCTCGTTAGTCTTGTGGTTCTAAGCGCGACTGCTACGCTAGAGGTTTTGGGTTCGATTCCCAGGTGGAGCAAAGTGTTATTGAGCTTTTCTGTAAAATTCTCAGTAGCAATCAGCTCGGCGTTAGGATTTGTGCCTGGTTAATGGCAATAGATTCGCCCCCTATAACATGGGACCTAAACATATCGGCAAACTGTGGGTATACATTGGTACACCTTTGCCTAACCCTTCGGGGACACACAGCACTATGCCACCTAACAATGTTAATATTTTCAGATAAACTGAGAAAAGAAATCAACAAGGTAGTAAACAAATACATAGACCAAGGAATAGCTGAATTGGTACCTGGAGTTCTTTTCATAGATGAGGTAAAATTTACTTTTGTCCTTTACCATATTAGGTATCTTTTAAAAATAATTAAAATTTGTACTTACAACTTGATTAATTTTTAGGTACACATGTTAGATATCGAAACATTCACGTATCTACATCGTGCCCTGGAGTCTGCTATTGCCCCAATAGTTATCTTCGCTACCAATAGGGGCAAATGCCAAATAAGGTAATATTTATAGACATTCCTAAATCCATAATTTACTGTGTAATTTGTATTGAGTCCTAGATTAACAGAAAAAAACTTTCAAGGATTTTATCACTTATGGTACTCTATTTTTTAGGGGAACTGAAGATATTATTTCTCCGCACGGAATCCCACTGGATCTTCTAGATAGGCTGCTGATTATCCGCACTTTGCCATACAACAAAGCTGAGCTCTTGCAGGTACATAGCAGTTGTAATTTGAACCTTATGTTAATGTTTTTAAAAGTCAATACTAAATGAATGTAGGTAATAAAAGATGTACAAGCTATTAATATATGGTTTCAGATCTTAAAACTACGAGCGACTACAGAAGGAATTGCTATTGATGAGGAGGCCCTTACTGCACTGTCCGAAGTAGGAGCTAACAGTACTCTAAGGTAAATGATAAATACTGTTTTGCCCCTATTTATAGTGCTATTACAACATAAGCTTGTGGAGAATATTAATCAGAGTTACACAACAACAAGGCAAGGGTTTTGTGTTAAGTCTGATGTAAAACAGATGCTAGTATGTTTTAAACTGAAATGAGGTCTTTTTCCAGTTGATAACTAGCATAAAACATTGGTTATTTAAATGATAACCTTAGATCTCAACAGTCTTACTTACTCTCAAAAATAATGAGTGCATGTTGAATCATCAGGTACGCAGCTCAGCTCCTAACGCCGGCGTCGCTGGCCTCCCGCGCAGACGGCGCATCCCGCATCACCCCCGCTCACATCACTTCTGTGCACACTCTGTTCCTGGATGCCAAGTCATCAGCCCGCATCCTCACTCAACACTCCGATAAATATATGAAGTAAACCAGCGATATTACGTGCAGTAAACTACGGAGAAGTGAACAAATGGAGTGCGAAATAGTGGTACTTTATGATTGTTTTTTGGTCGTATTGTGACGATTTAACTGTCAAACTTTGAAGGCTTTTCGTAGTCAAGTGGCCTAAAATTAGTATGGATGTGGGTCCTATAGTGTGTAGCTCAGGCAGTCTCCATTCTACTCAGCGTCTAAATGAAATGTGTCAACACTGCTATGCTGTAAAACGGGCTGGCTGTCATTCAAAGCCAGATAAATCAGGAAATGGACTGTGCAGCTCAAAAATTTTGAAAAGCGGACTGTTAGCACTCTGTTTGCTGTTGCTTCTGTGGCATTATGTTTATAAAACAGTACTTCTAGCACAAACTACGTGGATACTTTTATTGAGGGCTTCTAACTATCGTTAGATCGTACTACCGTTGTTGCATGTTTCAGGTAGTTTGTTTATGGGGTTTCATTCAAGATCGCATTAGTATCGACATGACAGTATTGCGCTGCTACGTATTTCCAATAAGACATTCTGAATCCTCATGTTTCCATTAATTTTAGTTTGACACTATTCATGTGATATTTTTATTATTTGATAGCACGTAACAAATAAGTTTATTTTGAATCAAATACGATAGCGTTAATTCTGATTTTTCTTTAGACTAGAGGAATGTTTTATTTTTGTGTTCTGAATTCAAGAAGTGCACTTTAGTTTTTTGATGATTTGTTCCACCGAATGTTGCATATTCAAGAAAAATAGTGGAATTGTATAATAAATAAGTTTTATTTTATAAAAATGTCTCTTATTCTATGTTAGACCTAAATTTATTTACACAACAATAATTTCATTCAGGCGTTTTCAATAATTAACAACAGAAATAAACAACTTTTTTTTTCTTAGAAACTTTCCATTTAACTACTAAATGTACGCTTTTATGCTTTAAAAAAACAAAAAATGTATGTACAAAAATACTAATCTTGTGGATTGTGATATTTACAACATTAAAATAGGTACAGTCAGCAACGTAAACAGATTAACACCTTTCACTTATCGCTAAATTGTCACAAAATCTTGCTCTGGTTTGCCTCACTTCATGCCATAGCTAAGAGTTTGTGTATTATATTAAGTTTACTTTTATGATTTAAATAATTTAATCGTTAATCGAGTTTCGTTGCCGACCGTACCATACAGTCTCAATAACTTGCTACGTTTGTGTAGACTTCAAGTCTACTTTGTCTCTGGGATTGACGTAGCCTACTGGAATGTATCTGGCTTCACTTTTGTGTGAGGACGTAGTGCTGGGCGCGAGCGTGCTGGTCGGCGGAGTGAACGTGGGCAGGTCCACGTGCAAGTCTGTGGGCGAGCCAGTGTGCTGGTACAGCGCCTCAAACTGCAGCTCTTCAGGGTACGAATGTGACCGTATCTTGCGCTCGTCTCTTGCGTTACTCGGATACACGATGACTATCTTTTCACCTTCGCTCCGCAAAGCCACGGGAGGTAACGCTGTACTGGTTCCCGCTGCTGGTCCGGGGACTATTTTTAGCATCTCAGTCGGCGATGCCCTAATTTTTTCTGTGGTGGTCGTCGATGGTGGTGTTGTAGTAGTTGTGGTACTGGTTGTCGTGGTCGTGGTGGTCACTGGTATCTCCGGGTCTTCAGGAGTTTCAACATCTCGTTTCATTCCAGGCGGGCCCACCGTCCGCAATGTTTCAATCTTCATTTCTAAAGTAGGTGTAGGGACTGGCACAGAACTTGTGACGTTTATATCCTCGGTGGGAATATACCTGGCGGTTGGTTTCGGAACCTCTCGGGAACCGAATATTGGCAAGCGCGGTGCATAGGCTGATACTAGAGGTAGAAGGGTATCTCTGGCATATCGTTCAGCCCTCGAGATGAACGACGCTAGTCTAGAAGGCAGGAATTGAACTACGAATCCGGTTTCTTCTTTTTCTGCTCTTTCTCCCCACGTCACAGTTTCGTAGGTGGGTGTGGTGGACATATCGTAGTTCTTAGCTTTTCGTATCAACGGAGATACTGTTGTCGTTCTAGGTGGTCTGGTCGCCCTTAGTAACGGTTCGGATATCTCTTGGTCGTCGGGCGAGTCTGCTCGCTGTCGAGGAGTTTTTCGTTGACGTGGCCGGAGCACCGGCTCGGCGATTTCAATGGCTCCGCTGGGGGCAGTCTTGGTGTTGGTCATACCGAAGGCTCTGCCGGTGTTTTCTTCTCCCGTCCACTCATAGGTGTCCACGAGAGTGAAGGGTCGCTGAGGGGAGTCCTCAGGCAGTTCGTTATCAACAGGATCTATCGTGTTGCCCTCTTCTTTCGTTGTATTTTCTTTGTTACTGATGTATTCGTGGGTGTTGCTCGTTGCATTTGATTGTTCGTTATCCTGAATAACAAATTAAAATTAAAATCTTGATCTTTCAGTTTCAATGGTACAGCAATAAATAGCAAAATTAAAAGTTATCAGTAAATACCTGTTGTATTTCACAATCGCCAGGATAAAGTGGCATTTCGATTGATTCTTCTGATAAAAGCTGAATTCCTTTCTTGCAGAATGAAGAACTATAAAAGAAATGTTGACATGTACAGTTATAGAATTTTACCATTTACTCACTTCCCATCCTACTTCAAGTTCCCTTGTATACTTACAATCGAAAAATTGATCAGGCTGAGGCAGCCCTAGAATTAGTTGCACCGTACAGACAAGAAATAAGTGAAAACTAGTTATTCCTACTCCATCAAGAATTTGGCGTGATTCATTGTCTTCGTAAGGTGCCAGTATTGATTCTGGCTTATAGGAGTGACAACAGCTCTTAAGCCTGGGCTTCCCAATCAAAACACAAAAAATAGCTCACGTTTTAGCGAAGCTGTCAGTGATGAGTAGCTTGTGTATGTTGATGGACTTGGCGCTCGCACTGAGCCAGCCATTGTACCCTGCGTAGTGCACGGTGGCCCGCAGCGGCACGCCCAGCGCCGGGTGGGGTACTAGCACCCGCGTGAAGCGAGCGCTGCCGTTCACTATGTCTTCACGTCTGGAATAAATGGGAGATAATGAAATTAGTTATTTAAAAAAATACTAGTCAAGCCGTTGGTCCTGGCTGTCATTCGTAGATCTTTGACAGTCGTTACGAATACTCAACGGATAGACAACCAGTCCAACCAAGAGGTATCGTGTTGCTCAGTAACTGGGTTGTGGAGGTCAGATAGAAAGTCGCTCCATGTAAAACACTGGTATTCAGCTGCATCCGGTTAGACTTGAAGCCGACCCAAACATAGTTGGGAGATGACGTTGGCTTGGTGATGTTGGCTTAGCAGATGATGATATAAATAAATAAATATACCATCACGCCTGTATTCCCCGAAGGGTTAGGCAGAGGTGTACCGATGTACTCATGTACACCCACAGTACGCCGGTATATTTAGGTCCCATGTAATAGGGGGCGAGCCTATTGTCATTAACCGGGCACAAATCCAAACTCCGAGCTGCTACTGAGAATTTCATAGAAAAACCCAATTACACTTTTTGCTCGACCTGGGAATCGAACCCAGGACCTCTAGCGTAGCAGTCGTACACAGGACCACTAGGCCAACGAGGCAGTTATTAGCTGATGATGATGACGAGAAAAAGAGGAATTTTTTTTTCCATCATGTTAGTTTGTTTTGTTCTAAGTACGGCAATTCTTTTAATCAAATATAGCTATGAATGCAACCTACTTAGTCATAGGGAAGGATTCGTTGAGTCCGGAGTCTCCGTGGAGAGTTAACGTCACTCGACCGAAGTTGGCCTTGTCACCGGACCCGCTGCCCGCCCACACCGACACGTGGTATTGATGAGCTGCAAATACAAAAAACGGTAATTTAAAAAACTAAAAAACCCGACTGCTATTCTTTAAAAAGCCCTAAAACAAGATAAATTGTAGCAGTCGGGACCCATTCTAGAAATGGAGGGTGAGTGAATTGAGAGCACATACCTATATTACATTGCAGATGGTCTCGAATGGGTCCCGACTGCTACAATTTATCTTGTTTTAGGGCTTTTTAAAGAATAGCAGTCGGGTTTTTTAGTTTTTTAAATTACCGTTTTTTATTTTTTATTTTTTCAGTGTTTTTAAAAAAAAAAAAAAAACCTGTGTCACTCTCACGGTAAATACAAATCTAACGACACCTCTCAAGCTAAAATCCATCGAGCCGTTCAGCCTGCAGAGCGAGCCAAAAATTTGAATTTGGCGCCAAAAATCCGCCATTTTGTTTTTTTTTTTTTCATATACCCAGTGTCACTCTCACAGTAAATACGAATCTAACGACACCTCTCAAGCTAAAATCCATCAAGCCGTTCAGCCTGCAGAGCGTGCCAAACAATTATACATACATACATACATACATACATACATACATACAAACAAACATACCCTCGAAAAACATAACCCTCCTTCTGTCGCAGTCGGGTAAAGATACACGTAAACAAGTGCAAATTTGGTATAAATGGATAGAAAGTCTTAAATTCGTTAATGGTCTTTTGCTCTGGACATCGATCTTTAAAACCGAGCAGAGTACCTAGACCTGCCCTACCAAGTTTATGTTGCAACTTCACACAATGAATTGTGTATCTTTTTGTGTAGTAAACAGAGTTATATTTTGAATAGCTCTATTAAAAGGTGCGCGCAGCGTTGCGTCGCGTCTCGGTGTGAACTGACCCCCTTCACGAGTTTTAAAGAGTAAGAAATATCGATCTATCCATCCATCCAATAAATAGTATACAGTGTAGGTAAAAAGTCAGTTCAAATACCACAAAACGGTTCTTCCTCTCTGGTGAGTAAGTAAAGTTGACCGCGTCCCAAGGACCGGTCTGCGTAGTACCCCATGTTGCCGCATCGGCGCTGTCCGTCGCAGGGGAAGCATCGGCCCTGAGACAAATATGAATTATTTATACATTGTTAATGTCAGTATTACCCTATTTAAGAATTATAATTTTCATCTGCAGTGAACATAAAATCCTAAAAATGAAGCAAAGTGTGTTACTTACTACTCTACTTCTCGTTGGCCTAGTGGTCCAGAGCGCGACTGCTACGCTAGAGGTCCTGGGTTCGATTCCCGGGTCGAGCAAAAAGTGTTATTGGGTTTTTTCTATGAAATTCTCAGTAGCAGCTCGGAGTTTGGATTTGTGCCCGGTTAATGGCAATAGGCTCTCCCCCAATAGGGGGAGACCCACAGTTCGCCGGTATATTTTAGGTCCCATGTAATAACATGGGACCTAAAATATACCGGCGAACTGTGGGTGTACATTGGTACACCTCTGCCTAACCCTTCGGGGAATACAGGCGTGATGGTATATTCATTTTATTTTTTTATTCTACTTCTAACTTTGAACGGTTATGTATTTCTTTTTAGATCTTACACCTTTGGTATTACCTACCTATTGTTAAGGTACACAGTACCACGTCTACCAAAATTTATTGTGTGGTCTACCACATGGAAACTAGATTGGACTATTATATATCATTCCTAATAACTATGCAATTTTCTGTCAAATGATTGCGAAACCGAAACAGTTACAACTAAGATGTCAAATGAAACTTAGTACGGTATGTCAATATAGTAAGTAACTACTTACTATTTTTCCTCAAAGTTTTGAACTCTAAGAACATTTTGTTTTGAATTATTATTGGTACAAACTTACCTCGAGGAATGTGTCGTAATTGTCGCAAGGGAAAGCCGGGAAGTGACATTTGGGTGAGACAGAGTCGGTGAAGAACTTGTAGGCTCGTCTGTGGTTACATAGTGAGCGTCCTTCTATTGACGCTGCTGCCCACGGCAGAACAAAATCTGATACCGCTCCGACGAATCTAAAAAAAATAATAAAAATATTATGAAATTAATTCATCCATTTATTAAAATCGACTCAAAAGACCGAATTTACATATTTTTACATATATAAACTCACGCCTTTTTCACATGGGTGGCAGAAACCACAGAACGCCACCTGCTACGATCCTTCCATACTAGGTACTATTGCCTCCTCCACGTTCATATAAGCAAACCGGCTACGAGTACAGCGCACCCGACCTTTCTTAAGAACCTCACCAAAAAGATGTTATGTCTTTATACATACTAGCCGCCGTCGAAGGCACTTTACAAGACAGTAAGATAAGTAGGTGTGCTAGGAACCTAATAAATTCTTGATTGCCTCATTACATAGTACTTATCTCGTTAAGCATCGGCATTACCGCTAGCCTACCTGATTATTTCTATACATAGGTACACAGCAATTGCGACCTACACACTTCACTTAGGTTATTTCAAGATTGATTTATATCCGTAATCAAAGCGTCTTGTTTGAAGAATTAATCGCTAGTCTATACCTAATTAAACGAACTTCTGCACGCTACCTGTCAGCGTGGAAGTCAAGTATACCATAAAACATACCAATGACACTCGGCAATAGTGTAGCTTACTATCAGTGAAAGATTTTTTGTAATTGGGCCAGTGCTCCCAGAGATTACCTATTTCTCACACACAAAAAAAGGAAATAAAAATGTGTACACTTTACCTCTTTACAAAATGAATACTTACTGTAGAAATAAAAAAAAAACTTAAAAGAAAAAACGTAGCTATACTAGGAATTTCTCCTATATCGTGGGTGCGTTTACAAACATATACCTAAACTCACATACACAAACAGCCAGACCCGAAAAAACTATCTGTAGATCATACAAATATTTGTTGCGTGCGGCAATCAACCCCACGACTTCAATCACTCCGCCATTGCGCCAACCGTGCCGTCAAATTACTTTAATAATTACTTACAAATTAGAACATCCATGTTGCACTCTTCCTCCGTTGGGATAAAAGTCGACGTGTCCTAGTGGCTGCGCGGCGCCCAGACCGCCCAGTATGAGGGTCTCGCCGTTAGAATGGATGACATCCACGAACTTCGCATCAGAGCGGTCCAGGCGAGCTCGGGGGTCCTGGAACTCGAAGAGAGGACCTGCTGGGTCTAGTCCTGGAAAGATGACGTAACAGGTCAAACTCAATTCATTTATTTTAATTCAAAGTCAAAGCATTTATTTCAATTACACCATTTACAGGCACTTTTGAATTGTCAAGAAGTTATCTCTGAAGAAAGTTGAAGCTGATTGCTCGTTCCAAAACGTGAAAACCATGTTCAAACCTCTCATTCGTCTTTTAAAAAAATAGACCATAAAGAGGCACTCTTGAACGTCAATTACACGATAAGAAATTAATAATAGGTATTGTATCTAGTTGCCATTCTAAAGGATAGATTCGTATGGAGAAGAATGGGCAAGAAACTCTATACATACTCTATACAACTCTATGGAGGAATGTGGGATAAGTGGACCAATCAATAGATGGTTTAGACAGTATTTAGAGCAAAGAACTATTCAAGTTCGGGTTGCCAATACTAAAAGTAATGTAGGTATTATCAAATATGGTGTGCCGACCGGCTCCGTTTATGGGCCTGTTGGTTATATTGTCCACGTCAATAGTATGTGTAATGTTATAAAAAACTGTAAAGCGTATATGTACGCTGACGATACATGTCTCCTATTTAGTGGTAAGGACCAAACCTGCATACAAGGAGTCATACAAGACGATTTGGACAACATAATTAAATGGGCACATGATAATGGCATAATAATTAATGTAAGCAAAACTAAATGCATGTCAATACTTTCCCCATATTCACGTAATAAAACAATTAACTTGAATATAAAAGGTCACAGTTATGAATGTCTTCATAACGCGAAGTTAAGCTGTCAATGTATTGATTTGGAGCAGGTAAAAACATACAGGTACTTAGGACTCACCGTTGATACGAAATTTGCATGGAACATACACATAGATACAGTTTGTAATAAACTTCGGTCAGTGTTGGGTAAGCTGTATGTACTAAAGCCTGTGGTCAAGAGAGGTCTATTGTATGCGTTGTACTATGCACTTGCTGACTCGATTATCGGTTATGGGTTGTGTGGTTATGGACTAACTTTTAAAACAAATCTGAATAAAATTAAAATACTGCAAATAAGACTTCTTAAAATGTTAGTAAGCAAAAGAACTAAGCAAGCACTGAACGGGGAATATGAAAAATTGTTTAAAACATGCAATATATTACCAATTGATATGAAAGTAAAACTAGCAATTATTCTTGAACAACATAATATTAAAAAACACAAAAATGAGCGAGTCCGTAACTACCCAACCCGACACTCAAAGAAAAAGCAATTACATGTCCCAAATATAAATAACTACTATGGCAAGCGTACGAGACGATGGCTTACGCCTACATTGGTTAATGAATTACCTGAAGGAGTAATCGATCGTGTCAAAAGTAAAAACGTTTTAAAAAGTGTCCTGAGAAAACATTACTTGTCGATGTGTCCGTAGTTGCTGCAGCGGCCTAGGTCGGTAAATGTCGTGGGATGGTTTAGTAACTTTAGGCCTGATCATAGTGATCATATAAGCTAGAAAGACGAATTGAGAACCTCCTCCTTTTTTGAAGTCGGTTAAAAAGATGGACAGACGGCCACTCATGGCATTTGTCGGCTAATGCCGCTGTGGTTTTTGTTTGCTATTTTTATTTTTAATAATTCTTTTCCTTGTTAATCTCTTTTGTTATTATTTTCTTTATCTTTGGTTTTTCATATACGTATAGTAAAATTGCTACTAAGGCAGCCATAGTTGTAGTATTTAGTTAAATTGCATGTAAAATTATGTTTACTTAACCTTATTTTTGCCTATCCACGAGAACCAACTGCCGACAAATTGCTTTGCAGTTTGGCAGATGTTATTTTAAGATTTACGATTTTTTGTTGTGAATAAAATAAATATTAAAAAAAAAAAAAAAACATACTCTTTAAAGAAAATGTTTACAATGCATTGTACAGTTAGATGAATTCCATAACAATATAAGTAAGTGGGTATAGGTAAGTGCAGTTAATGATAATAAGACCTAAGTCTAGATGAGCTAGATGTCGATATAAGGACCAGGAACTAGAGTGACAGGCGTTATTTATAGTCACCTACCACCGCACATATTAGGATAAAAAAAACCTAAAAAATGACATGTATTTTTTTCTTGTACGCACCTGTTATCCGACTAATATTTCGTAATTCTGAACCCGCAAAACCGGCAACATGAGCGCCTAAACTAAAACCGATCAAGTGAACATCCTCGAACCGCAAGTCTATATGCTCGGCGAAACCTGGAAAAATGTAATCACGTATTTATAACGGTAAATATATAGTATACAGTATACTACACTCAATGCCGAAACTAGGGCAGTGCCAGTGGTGCCTAAACACAGGGCGCAGACCCTGGAGGGGCGTAGAAATGTCCATCCCAGGACCAGAAAAAAAAATATGAGCGCAGTTATAGAACTAATTACGTTACTGACTACACTTTGTATAGTACACATTAACACAATTAAAGCTTAATATCTTAACTGGTCCTTTGAGTCGAATTACCTTGCAGCAGCATAGCAAGCTGCTTGCCAACAAGCCTTGTGTTCGCAGCTGCTCGGAGGTAGTTCGGCATCGAAGCCCCTCCTTCCCAATCCACACAAACCACGTTACATTCTTCCTGTAAAAGGAAAATGAGATTAAAAAAAACCGGCCAATTGCGAGTCGAACTCGCGCACTAAGGGTTCAACTATCTAACTATCACGGTTCATGATATACAGCCTGGTGACAGACGGACGGACAGACAGACCGACAGACGGACAGCGAAGTCGCAGTAATAAGGTCCCGTTTTACCTTTTGGGTACGGAACCTTAAAAACGTTTATGTAGATACATACTCCAACTATAATGATACAAGCCATTAGACCCTCACAATGCGGTTGTTAATGTACCTAATGTTATATAAGCGCTCCCCATTATGAAACAGTCCGAGCTGTCTGCCGTGCGATTCTCTAACATATTTCAACGCTGCGCTCAACGTCGAGCTCGTCGACGACACTACTGTCAAATCAACTTTACGCACAACGCATAGAGTTGATTTTACCGAAGTTTCGTCAACCAGCTCGACGTCGAGCGCAGCGCTGAAATATGTTAGAGAATCGCACGGCTGGGCTCTGTCTATTCTTTTTTAATGGCAAATTATGTTATGCGTCGATATTACGTTGGCGAAATGTTTGAATAGGAAGCAACTCTGAGGGACGTCACATTACACAATAGTCAGTAATTAGTTCGCCTTTAAAATGTTACGACTGTACCCTGTAAAAACATGACCGGAAGTTTTCAAATCAATGGCTGATGTACGATGATTAGGTAATAGTTTTGTAAAATAAAACTGAAACTGTCTTACATTTTTTCTATAATTATCCGTACAAATATTATAAATGTGAAAGTAACTCAGTCTGTCTGTCCGTCTGTCTGTCTGTCTGTCTGTCTCTTCTTCACGCCTAAACCACTGAACCGATTTCAATGAAATTTGGTACAGATATAGTCTGGGACCCGAGAAAGGACATAGGATAGTTTTCATCCCGGAAATCCCCCGGGAACGGGCACTATTAATCCACGCGGACGAAGTCGCAGGCAAAAGCTAGTAGATAATAAAGCATAATCTAGGTTTATTCATACACTAGCGAACTGCCCGCGACTTCGTAAGCGCGGCTTATTTCACCTACGCTAAGTTACGTTTTTGGTTACTGCTCCGCTCCCGTGGGCCATACCGCAATGTTATATACCTTATGTTACTCAGGAATAATGTACCTAACTATTGGTGTAAAAATGGTTAAAATCGGTCCAGTAGTTTCGAAGCCTATTCGTTACAAACAAACAAATAAAATATTTCCTCTTTATTAAATTAGTGTATAAGTAGGATGAATGAACAATTTACTCAAATTAGATGGATAATTAATGATAGATAAATCCAAATAAAGTTATACTTACAACTGCCATCAAAGCGGACCTCATTTCATAGACCCACACGTTGTCACAATTGGAGCCGAACCCGTGTACGATGACCCTAGTCGGCCTGTTGGGCTCAAAGGCTCGTGCCGCCCAGCCCCATGCCGCAGACATATTGCTTGCTGACACAGCCAGAAGAGGCTGGTCTCCTCTGAAATTGGAAAATAAAATAATGATGTGATTTCGCTTAGCTTATCTGCGCCGGATAAAATATAAAAAATAATATACCATCACGCCTGTACTCCCCGAAGGGTTGGGCAGTGTACCAATGTACACCTACAGTTCGCCGGTATATTTAGGTCCCGTGTAATAGGGAGCGAGCCTATTGCCATTAACCGGGCACAAATCCAAACTCCGAGTTGCTACTGAGAATTTCATAGAAAAACCCAATAACACTTGCTCGACCTGGGAATCGAACTCAGACCGCCGGATGTCCAATGGTTATCCGTTTTCATAACATTCATAAAGCCAGTTCTGAAAATAATATAGTCTATTAGTATAATTATAATGCGTACCTGCTGACAGTAGAGTATAGGAGGAAATGCGTGCCGACCTCCTGTGGTGAGCTGGGCAGCGTCTCCAAGTACGCGAAAGGACCAGCATCTTCAAAACACCCGAACTCTCCATAGCATACGCTGCCTTGAGATCGTTTACTCCTGTGTATAAAGTTGTTAGTATTATGAATTGATCTTTTTCCACAGGGTATGAATTGGAATTTGAGGAGAAACGGCTAGGAGATAGGTAAACAATACACATGTTTCTATGTATAAGCTTTCAAATCAGTATAAGACTTTTACTGATTGTGCTGTTTCGAAATAATGCAGTATCTACACAATTGCACCGATAACAAGATTATTCTTTGATGAAAAAATTTAAAGAACATTACAGTAGTTAAGTTCAAGAGCGGAAAACTTTTAATAAACCTTTATATAGTTTCCAAAATGTCGTGTTTAACCAGTTAGTAACCTTTCCCATTTATAATTCAAAATAGAATTAGGAAAATACTGAATGGATGCCAACACGTAGGTATAATTACGTTTAATATACCTACAGTGAATGTATAACCTACACATGCGACATCCAAAATGATTTACATAGATAAATCATATTTGTGTTTAGCTTTGTGTAAAATTAAGTAAACGCTTGATAACAATGCGCACTTTGCCAATGAGGTTAAAATAATATGTATTATGTACATTTAACATTTGCATAATTTAAATTTTCTAAACAAAGGTGTTCCATATCGTTTGCGTTCTTGAAAATCGTTAGAATATTGAAACGATAGGGTTTTATGAGCCTATAATTAGGTGTGCATTGGCGTGCAAATATCATGGTGTAAAAGGAAAAATATATTGAAGTAAGCATAATGGTATGTATAAAAGTGTCGCGATGGCCCAGTGGTTAAGGCGCCCGCCTCTCATGCACGGGTTCGCAACCGGGCACGAGCAAGTACCAATGTGACTTTTTCTAATTCATATGTACTTTCTAAGTTTATCTTGGACATCGATAGCCATGTCGGAAGCCCTTGAGGCGGTTTAGAAACTCTGACACTAGGGTGTGTGGGGTCGTTAGACCTTACTGCCCACACGATAAAGAAGAAGATAGTATGTATGCTGTCAGGCCAGGTAACCCTAGAGATATGCTAAAATATCACTTCTCCCTCGTCCATAATTCACTTTTGAAATTCATAACAAACATGTTTCGTAAAATATAATATAACAATGTGTAAATATGAAATTGTGGTGATGAACAAAAGAAAATAAGACGGTGCATTGTGAGTGATATTACACGGCTGAACTTACATAACCCGTAAAATATTTCACACAATAGAATAGACGTAGAGGTTTAGATGTGTAGAAAGAAAACAAAGGAATAGTCTCATAACATAGCCGAGGGGGACGTGGACGTGGGCTACATTATTATTGAGACGTAACTCTCTCTCCTTGTAATATGTATAATAGTTCCTTTTCATAATAGTCTGTTGAAATGTAAATAATTTAAGCACGTAATGATGAATAATGACAAAAATAACTAACATACGGAAAGGTCAAGCGGAATACCTGCGCGCACTAATTGTACTTAGTACCTATCACATCGTTTGAACTGAAGTCTTAACTAAAGAAGTACCTAACTGTAGCTTTAACAAAACATCAACTGTATAGCAATAGCTTTTAATTCGTAGCGCATTTTTCAGCTGGTTGAAGTACTCAAAAATACGAAAAACATTTATTATGGAATTAAACCCGTTATATAAAAAAGCAATCAGCTGTTCCATACATTGTGATCGTGTAGTGTACTCTTGAACGAAACAGCTATTTTTTTATTCCATATTTTAGAGTCGGTCGAATAGTAAAATGATGCATATGATTTTCCCCGATTTTCAGGGGTCTTGGAATTATTGCACAGTAGTGTCAACCACCCAAATATCTAAGAAATTATTTATTTGTTACCTAGTCCGAGCTCTCTTCTGCTCCCATTCTTTCATAGACTCCTTGACTGCTGTCAGCAGTTCGATGTCTCGTCGCTCATCCTCCGCCTCCTGCGCCGCCGTCGCCGGCCTCCCGGCGCCCCGCCATGATTCTAACTCAGCATCTGCCATGGAAAAAAAAAATGAACCCTCTCGTATTAGATGTCTAAATTAGTTAATGTGAAACGGTTTAATAACAATAATCCCATCTGTTAAGGATAGAATAATTGATATTCAGAAATCATAATTCGACTCAAAGGACCACGTTCATGTTAGGTAGCAATGTAATTTTGTCCAAATAAAATATTGGTCCTTTAAATTCAGGAATGCTTGTCTGCTTTACTATAATATTCTTGCAGAAAAATAGTAGAATACTTGCAAGAACAATGATTTTTGTATAAGGCATAAAAAATAAAATTAATCTGAACGATGTAAATAATCATGGTTTTTGAAAACTAAGTTACAAGATTATCCACATAAAACGACCCGTAAAATGGAAGGAATAGGTAAATTTTTTAAGTCAATTGTTGCATTGTAAACGGGATTTCAAAATCTGGCCACGGATGTAGCGTAGCGTGCGTATTGTGATATTCCTACTACGTTAAGTAGGTTTTTGCATGCTGTACCGTTGTTGAAATAGGTAGTGTTTCTAACTTTGCGCAAACGGATACCATTTCAGTAGGCATAAACCAAGCATCTGACAGAAATCTATAATAATAAACAATATTTTCAGCGCCCCTAACTGAATGTGTGTGTGTGAAATACCAAAACTGAGTGTATTTGCAGTGGAGTGATTTTTAAGAAGGAGCGAAAGGCACCGTGCGCTTTGCTAACCTGAATGCTAGCGTTGTCTCCGGGTGAACGACTGTCACTACTTTTTGCTCTTTAATGTAGCCTTGATCTGTCGGCCGTTGTAGGGCAGTATGTAGCTCGAATGCGAGGCCTACTATGGACGAAAGTAGGTCGCTCCCAGCCGACGAGAACCATGAGAAATCCAACAGACTACTTCTTAGTTCAATGGTAATATTAATTCCTTGTACAGTCGAAACACTTATGGTACGCCTACGTGAAATGTGGGACTCATTACCGGCGGAAATCTCGGTCAACGTCAAGGATTAGTCATCGGAACAATTGACATTACTAACAAAGCGGTGTATGTCATTTTAAACTGACGGCAATTTAATACTTAACAATTTTACTTTGTTATTTTGAGTGAACTAAAAATTGATTTATTTAATATTGTGCTAGTGTTGCCTTGGACTTGTTGTTTTAGTGTTGGTAACAGAGCATGGCGAAAACGCCGAATAAAACAATTTTATTGTGCTAAGAATTGCGTAAACCGTGAGCATTTGAATCATTCTTGTGACGTTTTCAAAATTACAAAGATCTTTTGTAAAACTCTGAGACTTTTTGAATCGGAGATGTGGCTTGCAAAAGACTGTCACATATTTTTATATAAATTGTGGCCATCTACAACAGTCTCAATGATATAAAAACATTATGTTTCGAGAAACAAAAAACCGAAACGATGAATGTGTTTCACTGGTGGAATAAGTGTTACCTTAAAAACATAAAGGCATAGTTTCCGTTTTGCATTGACCAGGTAGGTATTTGTAAAGTTATCCCTAGTTAAATCAGAAAATTAAGTTTAGCTCAAGCGGAAAATATCTGCGAAATATAGGTAACAGTGCTAAACGACTGATGTATTTTATTATAGATTTTAAACCAAAAGCATTCGATTGTGTAGACCTAGTGTCCTAGTCCTAATCTTATACTGCCTAAGTAGGCAGTATTATAAATGCGGTTTGTGAGGATAGATTGATGTATATTTGTTAGTCTTTAACGCTTAAATGGTTGGATGGATCTAGATGAAATTTGGCACAAAGATAAATTAGAGTCTGGAAAAGCGCATTATAAATGGTTGGATCAAAAAACATACGGCAATATAATTTTTGATAAAATAATATTCTTTATTAAGTAAATACTTACATTTGGCTATAACTAGCGTGAGCACAGTGAGTAGAACGGCTAGCGTGCGGCAGGCGTGCGCCGCCATCCATGCGGCCCGGCATTCACGACCGCCTGTGGACAAAACATGATCGCCTTGTCAAACTGAACACTTTACTACACAATTATAGTTAATAAACTGAAATATAGATTGTTAAAGCCACTTTATTATAAGTTGAACTACACACCGCCGCGGTGATTGCCTCGTTAGCCTAGTACTCCTAAGCACGACGGTTGCGCTCGAGGACTTGGGCTCGATTCTCAGGTCGAGCAAAGCGGTTTTCCCATGAAATTCTCAGTAGCAGCTCGAAGTTAGGATTTGTGCCCGATTAATGGCAATAAGCTCGCCGCCGAACGCCGGCGAACTGTGGGTGGTACATTGATATGCCTCTGCCTAACCCTTCGGGAAATACAGTCGTGATTGTATGTGTGTAACCTACACACTATGATATGCTTAGAAAGGCATGCCGCAGAGGAGATTTGAAAGGAAGCAAGTTCAAAAGATATTTTTGACTTGCTTTTGAAAAAGCTTGAATCTCGAAATGGTTTCATCCTTGACCGACCACAATTTGTAGGTAATTTATGCTGAGTAAAGATTTTCGTATGAAAGGTAGGTACTTATTCCAAGATTACCTACAACACGTATTTGATGTTCATAATTTAAGGTTTTTGCTATCCCGTGTTTCTACTCAAAACCTGTGCAAATACTTTGATCACTTACATAACAACATCCGAAGGTTTTGTATATAAATAACTATTAAGAAATCTCGGCAGAAAAACCCCTCGATTCTTACAATGGCTTAGTTCACGGCTGTATAAAATTGACATGTTTTTTCTTGGTCTTACTTAGTAAGACACAGTAAGATCCTTTAGTCTTTCGGATTCCATAAAAAATATATAACACTGGCTTCTGCTCGCGACTTTGTTCGCGTGGAAATCAAATGTACCATCCTATATGACTTTCGGTAATATTCTATCATTGAGATTGATCTTCTCTTTTTTTAAACATACCAGGACTTCCAAAGATTACCTCTTAGAAACAAAACAAACTTTACCTACCTCTTTATAATAATTATGATGAGAGAGTATAGATGAAACTATTTTAAATTGTCTTTGTTCTTAGGTATGGATTAAATTTTAAATGACAACTCGAAATAAACCGATGTCGCTACTATCGCTTAACATTGATATCCATAACCAGGCCCAACCTTCATTGACCACGTAACTTTATACAAACACTTATTATGTATAGTGTTAAATAATTTTATCGTTAGTACACATAACAGTTTGAATACTCGTTAAGGTGCTAACAACCGCTTTACAATAGTAACTCCTGAACAATGCAGCGTCAAAGATCTCTCGACTGCTAATTATACAATTAACGACAGTTTCCTAGTCCGTACAGTTCCCATACTTTGTTCTAGCGCGAGTACAATACAGTACGTTATGAAACAATGTTTTGTTTGGAGTTTCTATGATGAATGCTAAACGCAGATTAGGTTGTGCCGCGAATGGAATGCTGATTGTCGTACAACCTGCACGTCGATTATGGGTTAATTACCACAAGCTACTTCGCTTTGTGATTGAGGTAAATCGAGCCAAATATTGAACAGCTGGCGTAAAAGGACCAACGACAAAAAACCTTGGGCGCGAGGACCAGTTTTTTAAGAGCCTCTTTATTCTTTAACCAGTTTTAAGTATTACATTGATATGCTATGTATTGTTTCGCCACGGCCTTGTATGATGCCTTCTTCGTAGAAAGTCCTATGGTCCGTGAGTTTGTGCCACAAAAGCCTACTTCGTGAAGCTCCACTGTTGAATAGGTGCTTAGAAACGAACTCTGATTGTGTCGACCGACTCCGCCTGTAGGAACCGGTATGTTTTTTATTGACGTACTTACGAAAAATACTCGATAGCCTCGAATTTAATGGAAACGAGATAAAAGTAGGCCTTCGAAATGACAAAAATATATGTTTACTCGTTGCTGGCCGTAATAAGCAGTTATTATATGAGTTCTGTTCTATTTGCCACCAAACTATTAAAAATAATGATTTGGTTAATTCAACTAGGTGTGTCATGCCCAATTGCCCATGTATAAAAAAATATTATTTAGTCTCGAACTTATTATTAAAAAGCTCGCTTTAATCAGTTAGCAAGATTAAACATAGGTACAATCTATTGGTTCACAAATTTGTGTTAGATTACATTTTCTTCTAGCGCCAAGAAAACACTACAGACTACAAGAAATTCAATAGTACTGTCCTACTATTTTGAACCTGACCGATGTAGTGTGAAAAAAACCTTAAACTTTCTTTCCCTTAAAAGTGTTGTGGCGGCATTAGCGTACATCGTCAATTCGTTGACCCATGGGTTATTTATTGGTTGCTACAAACATGTCGGTCAAAGCTATTGACCTGAAACCGTGGTTCAGCAATCACGTCCTAATTTCACAGTCGGCTGCCCACTGCCCACTCAAACCGACGACAAACTGGAATAATAGCTAAGTAACTGGATTCGAGTAATTTGAGCTATTGGATCAAATTGCTCGCTTTGTCCTATTACCATATTTTCCGTCTTTTTTTACTCGGCTATCTGTCTGTTCGTTTGTCCGTCTACGTCTGTGATAGGGCTGTATCTTTTTAGGGTCTCCGTCAACGACTGATTTTTAACCGATTTTTTGTCAACCGTGTGCGTTGATGTACTGGAATTTATATGTTGCATTCTCGCCGACAAAGAAATGTGTCAAAAATCGCTCATGGGCGGAAGCCTATAACCTTAGGCGCTGCGCAAACGTAGACACTTTTAGTTTCCAGTTACCGACACCGAAAACTTTTTGATCGTCATGAGTATGTGTTAAGTGGAAGCAACTGGACACAAAAAATGTTTACGTATGCGCTGGGAGTGGATGGTTTCATACTGGTTCTATAGTAATAAAATATTCATCGGTAGCTTGTATCTGACACAAGACACAAAAGTGTCCACGTTTGCGCCTTGCCTTAATAGCATAAACTTATTACACTATGGCAAGTTGAAATTATCACAGAGTGTAAATTATCAATCTACACCAAACTCTATAGGTACTAGAACCTTTTTGTTTCACAGTTCAGTTGGATTTAGTTACGTTTTACTCCAGCAATGTGCATGTAAAACCGTCACAATTTCATAACACTTACTATAGTAGGTAGCTGTATTTAATTACGCTGTTTAATTACTTACTGTGTAATTGCTTTCTTCGGTTTCTTAGAGACGGTTTAAATGATTGAAAATGTTTTGGCATAGATATACAAGTGGCAACTTCTACGTATCCATAGGCACGTTGTACGCATTTCGAAACAGTGTATAATAAATAAACGGAAAACAGTTATTCTGATACTGTTACCATATAACTATAAATAATTTATTATCTTCAGTTAACCTGAATTAATTGATAACTTCCATTAATCAGCATCTTAACTAGCCGTGATACTTTTGATAATATCTAAGTACCAGCCAATTATCTACTCTCAGAAATATTTTCTAAATGTCTTGCCAGTACTTAGGAATGTTAGCCAAGCAATTTAATGACCTCAAAAAAGTCTTCTCGGTTCAACTTCTCTGTCCTGAGTGGTAGTTGGAATATGAAATGAGCTGTTTTGATAATCGTTTTGATGATGGACTGCTATGCTGGTTGCCTTGTACAGATAAGTGTTTATCACATATCGATCGTGTTGACTTTATATCATTACGTACCTACATATGTATGTAAACACGCAAGCGAAATACTAGCACGTATTCAGCAACCTAGGGGCTTACCACTATCTCTTAAAACAATGTTATTTTAACATTACTTTGGGTTGTGTTTTATTAGATTTTCAACGCAGAGCTAAGCGTAAAGAGTTCGAAATCAACAGAACAAATAGTTCTGTTGATTTCGAACAACAGTTCGTGTAACTATAATATTCTCAACTGTTGATTTTATTTAGACATTGTAACCACATTGTTTACTACACAACAAGTAGTTACTTACTTGCATACGAGTACATTCGTTCGTTCGGTACAATACTTAATCGATTTTTTATTATGCCAAATTGAAGTCAGTTCTGTGAGGACTGTAATTCCGTAAGTTATTGCTTGTGCAAGAGGAAAATCAATGTTTTATTAACCAGTAAGAAAAGGCCACCGAGTTTATGGATGTGGAAAACCACACACAAGGCTGAATCTGTGGCTGATTTACGATGTTTTCTTTCAGGAGACGTAATAAAAGTAGGGAAAGCAGCAAACGGGATATAGTAACTTAAAGTAATTCCAGCAACTTATTAATGAGAGTTTATTAGGCACACTTGTATGGATTAATGTTTGTAAAAATTAACCACTTGGGAAGCAAAAGAAACAGAGGAACACCGAAGAAGATATGGATAGTTGAGAAAAAAGGTTACTGGGACAGATTGAACTAGCAAAGCCAAAGTTAGAGTGACCTGGACAAAATTTGAGGAGGATTTTACTCGTTGATAGGGGGTCCTTAATAATCTTAATTATAATAAGGGTTTTGTAAACCTATTACTTAATAAAAGAATTTTACGTTAATGTAGTTTGGTACTATTTTAAGTTAATCTATATTGGTAGGTAGGTAGTAGTAGGTATCTAATTAAGTAAGTATCTAATTCAGAAGGCAATTCTACTAACTTTTAGGAACGAGCGATCGATATTATCAAAGCGAGCGATCATCAGAATGCGTCTAATTTACCAAAATTTTTTGGCATTACTCTTGCTGAGATGAGATTGCGACTAGATTTAAACATGTTTTAATCATTTTTTTGTCGTTTTGGCCTTCTAACAATTAAACGATCCCATACAGCACTGCTGCGTTTAAATTACTTTCTGTTCGCGGGCGGTCTGAACCGTCTGATCACTTATTAAGATTTTATTAAAAAGTGTGTTTACTGTTCTCGCTCTACGCCTATGGCTTTTTATTATCTTTTATATATAAAATTATATATGTACTTGCATAGCCATATGGAATGTTAAATATTCAATTCTTCAAAAGACAATTTTCGTGTGAGTCATGTACGAAGGTAATCAAAGTTAGCCTAAGCTTTCACAGGCAGTCCGAAAGTGCTTTCTGTTGCAGCTTTCACGTCTTATAAGCCCGTCTTCAGACAATCGAACTTGGCGACCAGACAACGGACTATGGTCCTATGGTCCGCTTCGTTTAGAATCGTTTTGTTGATGCCGACAATTTAAGAACAGATTTGGTACGGAACGGACTAAGTTGGATCGTCTATTAATATTATCACAGTTTCAGTTTGCACTGTTTTCTTCTAAATAGTAAGCAGGGTTTGGATAATCAAATGCAATATAAAAGTTAATTCCATACTATATAAGCCAACACCTGAGGTTTAAATTTAAAAGTGTTGTTGTAAATTAACATTTGCATCAAAAAATCCCGCGATTTGAAGGTTTTCGTGTATTTTTCTTTTTAACAATTATTTCTAGAAGTCGTATCCACAGGTACTTTCCTAGCAAAATTTTGGTATATATTCAATTATCCGCTCTCAAGTAAATAAGCTCGCCCTACTCGGCCCTACCTGCTTATTTTTATTTCTTTTTTATATTTGTGCTATCTGTGTCATTTTATTTCGCGGGTACAATGTCAGTCCCATCATTAGGGTCATGGCCGCCATGGGCAGTTAGAGATATTTAATTGTAGGTCAATATACACTATCTTCTTCTTATCTTCAGTTGAGCGTGGGAGTCAATAGTGAGAGCACAAACATTTACTTGTAACATTATTAGATTAACAAATTCTTTTTGGAACGTCCATGTAATTAACCTCAATGTAAAAAAGTAATCTTTAAAAGTCACAATCGTAATAAAAAGATAAGGAAAGAACGACATAAAAGTGCAATTGAGATAGTGAAATGGATTGTAAATTGTAAGCGATTGTGTGCCTCATTTCCATTGTGCTGGGCAAATTAAAAATAGAAGAAAATGGCGACGAACCACATCACTTCACAATGCACTGAGAATTTCTTTCGTTTCTTTGTATTGGGGCAAAACGACGAGTAATTTGGAAATCACTAACCTGAATTTGATGTGAACGGTAACTAAGCAATTAATTTTCTTTAAAATATGTGTTAAGTGTCTATGTGTGGTATTTACTTTTACACACACACAAGTACGGTTGGCAGATTCTTGTTTCCATAAAAGCTTTTTCCACTAAAACAGAAGTTGCTACTTAACAGTTTAAGCAATCTCTAACTAAGGCATTGATAAGATTTTCCGATTTTCTCGAACTACTTCTTTTTTATATTATTTCTCCATCTTACTACCTACTTCTTGACGCAAGCGGACTAGGTAAGTACACATATCGACGTCGCGTACATCCGACATTGCAGACATGCTTGAGTAGCTGTTCCTTCCGCGTGATGGCTAATCAACCACCAACAGTTAATAAGCATTTACTCCCTTCCCAACGACATAATCATGGCTGCCTCGTTAACCTATTGGCTAAAGATCTTGGGTTCGCTTCTCAGGTCGACCACTGTTATTGGGTTTTTCTATGAAATTCTTAGTAACAGCTCGGAGTTAAGATATGTGCCCGGTTAATAGCAATAGGCTCGGCCCCTATTATATGGGACCTGGACATACCGGCGAACTGCGGGTGTACCAAACACCTCTACCTAACACTTCGGGGAATACAGGCGTGATGGTATGTATGTATAATCATGGCCAAAGAATGCTGCCATTTGTTAACTAGGAAATTACCTAACAAAATTTGTAGTTACGTGTTACATACACAAAGAATGAATTTAGTTAAATAAACGTCAAGGTAAGGTATTAAAGACCAAATAGATTTTTGGTACACAAGGTCTTGTGTACGAGATTATAAAGACATTTTAAATTCTATCTGCAGTCAGAAGGTTAGCCGAAATTGTTGCTAATGAAAAAATTGCGCTGCGGCACTTACGGGATACAAACGATATAGAATATACACAAAAGATTTTTAGAAGAAACGAAATCCTACTACTATTATAAAGGCGAAAGTTTGTATGTATGGATGTATGGATGTATGGATGTATGGATGTTTGTTACTCTTTCACGCTTAAACGGCTGAATGGATCTGGATGAAATTTGGCACAAAGATAGATTATAGTCTGGAATAACACATAGGCTACTTTTTATCCCGGGAAAATGTACGGTACCCGTAGGATAACACATCAACTGTGACGCGGACGCGTATATGGAAACCCTTCCACTATTCAGAACCCCCATACTTCTGAGATGCGGGAGTGTTTGCTAGCATGAATTCACAAAAAGTCTCCTTAAACCCTTCCACTATTCAGAACCCCCATACTTCTGAGATGCGGGAGGGTTTGCTAGCATGAATTCACAAAAAGTCTCCTTAAACCCTTCCACTATTCAGAACCCCGATACTTCTGAGATGCGGGAGGGTTTGCTAGCATGAATTCACAAAAAGTCTCCTAAAACCATTCCACTATTCAGAACTTCTGAGATGCGGGAGCCTTTACGAGATTGAACGCGCAGTTTTAGAGAATAAATGCTACCCTGCTTTTAATTCTTTACGTTGAACAAGGATAAATATCATAATTATGTAGGTATTAATCTATATTTAATCTATATAAATAATAAAAATGAATTGCTGTTCGTTAGTCTGCTTAAAACTCGAGAACGGCTGAACCGATTTGGCTAATTTTGGTCTTGAAATATTAGTGAAAGTCTAGGAAAGAATTAAAAGGTAAGAATAATGGAACATATGGAATAATGGAAAATTTAGTTACTTATACGAACTTCACGGGGTCATCTAGTAAAAAATAAAAAGAACTTCGAGTTACATAAAAGTAAGTTAAAGGGTAAGTTTTTTAATCATTTTTTTTTTAAATAAACAACACTATCGATATTAGGCACTTTTTGTTAATTTAATCTATATACTTATATAAAAAATAATTGCTGTTCGTTAGTCTCGCTAAAACTCGAGAACGGCTGAACGGATTTATCTTATCTTAGTCTTCAAATGTTCGTGGAGGTCTAGGGAAGGTTTAAAAGGCGAGAAAAAAAAAGAAAAGTATAAAAGAAAGTCGTGTTTGTTACACTGGACGTATTTACGCAAAAAGGATCCAACCCTCAAAGTGTAGATACGCAAAAACGATCTAACCCTCAAAGTGACTGCGGGTTGTTCGAAAGAGATACCGCGCCCCCGGAACGCAAAGGGCACATGAAAGGAACATAGACGGGTTTTAGTCAGTAAAAGTCTGACACTCCCTCCCGCCCCGCCCAGGGCGGGGGAAGTTATTGGATGATTTCCCGACTATAAAAAAAAAAAAAAAACCCTCAAAGTGACACTTTGAGAGTTTGATCCTTTTTGCGTATCTACACTTTGAGGGTTGGATCCTTTTTGCAGCCGTTCTCGAGTTTTAGCGAGACTAACGAACAGCAATTCATTTTTATATATATAGATTAAATTAACAAAAAGTGCCTAATATCGATTGTCTTGTTTATTTAAAAAAAAATGATTAAAAAACTTACCCTTTAACTTACTTTTATGTATCTCGAAGTTCTTTTTATTTTTTACTAGATGACCCCGTGAAGTTCGTATAACTAAATTTTCCATTATTCCATATGTTCCATTATTCTTACCTTTTAATTATTTCCTAGACTTTCACTAATATTTCAAGACCAAAATTAGCCAAATCGGTTCAGCCGTTCTCGAGTTTTAAGCAGACTAACGAACAGCAATTCATTTTTATTATTTATATAGATTAAATATAGATTAATACCTACACAATTATGATATTTATCCTTGTTCAACGTAAAGAATTAAAAGCAGGGTAGCATTTATTCTCTAAAACTGCGCGTTCAATCTCGTAAAGGCTCCCGCATCTCAGAAGTTCTGAATAGTGGAATGGTTTTAGGAGACTTTTTGTGAATTCATGCTAGCAAACCCTCCCGCATCTCAGAAGTATCGGGGTTCTGAATAGTGGAAGGGTTTAAGGAGACTTTTTGTGAATTCATGCTAGCAAACACTCCCGCATCTCAGAAGTATGGGGGTTCTGAATAGTGGAAGGGTTTCCATATACGCGACGCGGACGAAGTCGCGGGCAGAAGCTAGTCTATACTAATATTAGAAAGAGGTAAAGTTTGTGAGTTGTTGTAGGAGGTAATCTCTAGATATACTAAATCAATTTTAAAAATTATTTTCCCCATGAAAAGCCATGTTATTTGTGAAGGTAACATCACGCTACGACCCACTGGAGAGGAGAAGTAAACAAAGACGTAACTCAACGCGGGTGAAATAAGCCACCGTTCGCTATTTGCTAGTAATGAATAATTCGGATAATGTTTCAATACGCAATACTGAAGTTATCGATGCGAAAACATTTATCGGTAAATAGCATACACTTTGTAGCAAAAGCAATTCCGTTCACAATGACATAATTTAGGCAGGCCGTAAAAAGTCGTTACATCACCGAACAACGCTGAATTTGCGGTTTTCTGTCTGAACATTATGTAGATCTAGTACAAGAGCGATTTGAGTCGATTTTCAAATTGTAAATTTTACTTTACCTACTTTAGAATTTTGGTTAACTTTAGTACGATAAGCAATAATTAATATATCACCCATTAAACATGAATTCAAACATTCAAAACAAAAAATAAAATGGCAAAAGTTCCAATTTCAAAATTGATCGAATTTACGTTACGTTCAAACCGTGCGCTCGTGTTAGGCCCTTAAGTCGTTTGGTGTGTTAATTACGTACTTTTAATGAGAGAGCCGCTGTTTAGCATTTAAATGCGTAGCTCAACGTGAAATATCGGCGCTTGCGTCGCTTGTCGCGGTTATGTAAATCGTGCACAACTGAGACTTTCTTCTGTTTGTCCGCACAATTAGCGTGGGGAATCGTATCGGTTGTAGTTAGAGCGTTATCGTGAAAACTGTCTATATTTGCGAGACTGATTGATAAGCCTCATTTGCTTGCAAGATTGCTTACTGCTTCAGAAAACAGGAAAATTTATAGACACGTTTTCTTAATTTAAAATTGGTTAATCAACATTCCAATCTTTAGCACACAGTAATCAAATAAATATTGCAGCAATCGTGCAAAATTTCATTGCAAACGAAATCGCTGTTTGTAATACTAAAACCAAACGCAAGTTGGCACAGCCACGAGAGATTTCAAGATTTTAATAAACACATAAAGAGTCTAGTTTCAAGATCGTAACATTGATTTCTAAATCTGTTTAATCATCGTTAGAATAAACATGATGTTGAAGCAGTGGTAGACGTGACATTAAACGTGTGAGATCGGATGAGATCGGATGGCCAGACGGCAGATTCGACTAGAAGAAGCTATGTAAAAAAATAAATAAGAAGAAGCTATATTTAGGAGCTGATAAATATAGAAAATACAGAAAATTATAATTATCTAAAACTGGTATTGCATTTATGTTGTAATCATTGTCCGATATAATTAAAAAAATTTAAGCCGTAAATAGAAATGAATCACCAAAGCACTTTCTTCTAGTTAAGACTAAAATACCATAAATATGTCGTGTGGACTCATTTTTTTATACGTTTAAAATTACAATGAAACCTAATTCAGCTTGCTAATAAAAATCGAGTGTGAAGGTAACAATTAAGCATGCAAAATTGTAATTACAAGAAAAGAGATGGGAAAAAAGTATTGTTCTAAAAAACAAAGTTAATAAACAGAAATTTTTCACACGATTCATTTCGATACGCCTGATTAGCACTGACCAACCATCAGCTTCCATTTTAAAGGGTTACGCATAAACGATCATGATGAACAAAAAAAAATGAATACGGGCACGAGACAGTGACCGGAGCGCGAGGTGGGGGCTTATCACGACTTTCACTCAAATACATCTCAACACGACCTCGAGACGTTTGGGCAACGACCGCTATTATAAAATCAAAACATTTCGGTATCAACGCAAGGATCAATGTCCAACGCTGTGTTTGTGAGCAAGTGGGATATTATTAACAATCCAACGTGGTAATGTTCTTTGCACGATTGGATTTTATCGCATGATTTAAGCTTAGCGGCCTGTGGGCGTGTCTTAGTTACAATTAGTGAAAGTCGAAACGACACTGATGCATACGATGATACGACATAACATTGACACAACAAACGAATCACGTTTTATCGTTGCCTGCATCTATTCATTTGCGTGGTTTCGTTCGCGTCGCTTGCATTACCTCAGCCACTGAACTTGACGAAAAAAAAACAAACAAGCGAGACACTTTCACGTTCTAATGAAGAATGTACAAGATCAACATCATCGTCATCTAAGTCTTTATTTGTCATTCTTGTCTGGCTTTCAGTTTAATATACGGTCAGTATCTTCGACAAACAAATTACATCCATTCGTGTTTCGTGTTATACTTTATCATGAAAAAAACGTGTTTATTTACAGTTTGAAGGAAGTGAAGTTAACATTATCCATTTCCTGTATTGATGTCTGTAATAAAAGTTGACGGTGCTGCGTCTAATTAAACGATTAGCGATTGTGGTTGTAATTATGTCAAGGCGTCACTAGTCCAGTGTGCGGAACGCACGGGTTATTTTTTGTTAGGTAGCCTAAGTTACAGGTCATCTCACGTGTCCTTTAGATTTAATGTAAGTCACGGAGAGAAGTCACGGGTTAACACATTGGATTGGTCATCTCTTAACTGCCATAGCTTAACTCGTTATTATAATTTTGTTATTTTTTATATTCACCTTCATTGTTTTCACATATATAGAAGCAACAAGAATATTGTAACCAAGACTTTGTAAAAACCAAGTTGAAGGAAAAAGTGTCCATGGAGTTTCTTGCTCGTTCTTCTCCATAGAGACCTACGTTTTGGAACGAGCAACTAGCTTCAATTTTAAACTGTAACTTCTTGACAATTCAAAAGTGCCTGTAAATGGTCTAATTGAAATAAATGCTTTGGCTTTGACATAGTCAACGTCCTTCTTCAGATCCTAAGTTCCTCTTTGTCCAATTTCATTGCGATCGGTTCAGTGGTTTTTCCATAATGAGGTAACAAACAGACTGACAGAGTTTTCCCATTTATATTTTAATGTGTATAATTTAAATACAAATAGTAGCAAGTCACTCCACTTAAAAACCAGCCCATTTTACACAAATGCCTACTTACTGGTAAAGCCAGCGTCTAATAAAAATAAAATAAATAATTTAATAGTTTCTGAAAGTAATTAATTTCTAATTGTAGAAAGTTAATTCTGTAACTAATATTAATGACTTTAGTGTTTGTAGTACGAAATGTAACGTTAGTTAGAATTGGATTCCCGTTAGTTTAGCTATATACCTAGTTACCTCGATACGGCGGACTATAGAAATATGAGAATGCATTTTACACATACACACATACACTGATAGTTGGAAGTTTACATGATAATATACATTCTGGGTTCAAAGCTACTCAGGATAGTACATTTTAAATCTTGTTCTACGGTAATAACTGGTAGGTACTTACGTAAACGGCTAAGCATGATTGCGCACGGGCACTTAATTAGCAATTGAGTTTTAAAACATGGGTTATAGATATGTAATTGTGTGTCAGTATTTTATTTTATTAATATTATTGTTTTTTAAGGATCACAATATAAGATAGTGAATATAAAATATGAGAATTGTAATTAAATGTTTATGGAGGCTCCGTGACATAACGTGGCTCTATAAAATTTCAATTTACGTATAAAAGACATCAACGCGCTCGGTTTAGAGGTGCTGTTATTATTATTTTCTTGTTTCCTTTTCTAAGGGTCGCTAGTACTAAGCAGGGTTGTTTTTCGTCTACGAGTTACTTGTTAACACGGATCCATTATGTTTAGTAGTAGACCTTTAGTTTGTTCCCCACATTTTAACTGTGTAAGCATTGCACTTTTACATGCAACAACTGTATTTTTATAACTGACGAAAGATGTTTACTCGTGGGGGGTCTAGAATCATGTACCGAAACTATGTCTCTTCCACTCCGTATTACCACGGTAATATTATAATACAGTACTCCAACTTCATACAAACGGACGAAACGCGAGCTATACCTACGCGCCTCGCTCTGGGGTGCGCGCCGGGTGCAAACAGTCACGGCTGTACCGTAGTGTCGTCGACGGTGTGTTGTTTTTCAAACAATAACCGCGCGATTTTTTTTTCTAAAATTCAGTTAATATGACGAGTAGGAAATATTGTGCTGTTTTTGGTTGTATGAATTCGTCAATAACGCATCCACACATAAGTTTTTTTAAATTACCTGGAAACTCTGAAAAGTAAGACTATAAAATAATTTTACTTACTAGTAGGTAGGTACATAATGTGTGTCTTTTTAATAGATAAGTATTTCCTCTTATCTCACGAATAAAAGGTGTTTGGGTTAATAAAACAAGCGAATAGAGTAACGGAAAGTTTTTGAGATGAGTGAAATAGGTAGTTATATGCGGTTCTGAATGAATCATGATACGGTAGGTACCTACCTACTTACGCTTGTGTTAAAACTTCGGTGCATGTGTGTTTTGTTAGTTTGCATAATTCAAAGTAAAGACGTGGTATTTTATTATTAATAATATTTGTTTATATCTGTGTGTATAAATAATACTAGAAAAAAGGATATTTACAATCACAAAACTAAATAGAAACAGAAAGTAGGCAAATGTAATTAAAATGCTGGAGACGGGTAGCCCTAACGCATGTTTACGTACCGCGCGGCTGTAGGCATTTATTTCTATAAAGCGGCCGAGTTACACTACTGTATTATTATATTACCGTGGTATTACGAAGTTAAATATACTGTAAATTCTATAAAATAAATTATAGTCCACTAGGTTTTGCCCGCGACTTCGTCCGCAAAATACTTCCCGTTCCCGGGGGATTCCCGGGATGAAAACTATCCTATGTCCTTTCTCGGGTCCCAGACTATATCTGTACCAAATTTCATTGAAATCGGTTCAGTGGTTTAGGCGTGAAGAAGAGACAGACAGACAGACAGACAGAGTTACTTTCGCATTTATAATATTAGTACGGATAAACATGTTATACACTTGGCAACATTTAAAAGCCATTTTCTGGTGAATGAACGATTGCAACGTTGAGATAAGATCGTTTTCATAGTAGTATGGGATCCAGAATATGATATTCATAGTATTATTACAATTTAATCAATCTTTTGGGAGTGAGGAATATTTCTAAGGGTATAGGTACATGTTTATGCTCTTGATTGTACCGTTTTTCGCTTTATATCTTTATATAAATCATAAAACTATAGTCACGTTTTCATATTGTTTATTGAATAATAAATTACGTTTAAGGAATATTATTTATTCTCGGATCGCGCAATAGCTGTAGAAAGTGAGGTTTTTAAATCAACTTCGTGGAAAGCTGTTTCGTAATATGTATTTTGCAGTCCGACTCAGAAACCATTCGATAACATCCAAAGTGTTGATGTTTTGGTGATAAAGTACATACGGACGTGCCCCAAAGGGTGGCTTTTATCTCGGCCAGAGGCATTGCCATCCAACGTGGCAATGCCGCCAGTCTTTTGGGCACTTTTCCGGTTAACGGACGATCCAAGTTATAGTAGCCATTACGTCACTCAATACTTACAATTAGTGCCTCCAATTAGTGTGACGAAGTTAAAAAGTAATTTATACGTAATTAACTGACCTGATAAACGTTGTGCTATCTAAACTACAAAAAAAGCACTTTCTGTTTTTCAATTATAATACCGCCTTTAAATTAATATGATAGGTACTTGAGCAAATTCGATCTGTTTATTGAAAAGGCTCTACCCATATCCCATGTAAAAAACGTAAATATTTTTTCTAAAATTATAAAAAAGTAAGAATTGTTGGTTTGGAAGACGTATTCTCTGAAAGTACTGATATTGCTAAATTCAACGCTTAATTTAATTTGGCGGAATCTTGGTACCTGAACCCGTTGGTTCCTCGGAACTTGTAGGAATCGCTGGTTTATGATATAATTGAATCCCATGTGGAGAAAAATTCTTGGGAGAAGCTAGTGTAAGTTCTACTCAAATTAGGCACAAAGTTGTTGGACCAACACAGCAACTTCAATAGAATTCTACATTCGTTTCTATACACACTAATGCCATATACACCCGTTACATTAAGTCACCGACTGACTTATTAACAGTACAGTATCATTAAACTGTAATTACAGAAAGCTATTACTGCCGTAATATCATCTGTAATTGATTGTAATTCACCATTTAAAGATCATTACCTGAGAATGAATGAGCGGAGAATCTTGACCCAATGATCTGTTTATTGCAAGAAAATTGAATGAAAAACTTGTTATTAAATCCGTTCATAGAATATTTAAAGGTTAGCGTGACAATAATGAACTTGTGTTAATTATTTGTGTAAAAAAATATGCAATTAATCAAAGCTTTTGAAATTATTTTACGGTATATGGTCTCGAATTTGACCGGTTTTTAAATCTCTCATTTTATTCCGTAGTTCCGGACACGTATTTAATTAAATGTCTATTATAACGTTCGACGCAAAATTAAACGAGTGCGATACTTAAGTAATTATTGAGTTGCTCCTAAACTCTCTTTTACAACGTTCATCATCTATTCATCTTGCGCGATCCGCTGCCTATTAACAAAATTACATGAATAAAAACGTTTGATTACAGTTTTATAGTTAATCACTTCTTTGGAGAAGTTGTTCTTAAATGCCTTTTACATACATACAGTACATTTATTACTGTAAGTCATAATGAAAAGCAGGTGTCCTTATGTTTGAGGTCATGCCAAATACATAGAAATACATTTATCTCTAAGGCGATTCGCACACTGCACTGTATCACGGAGCGTAACGCGGGAGTGCGTGTTCTTACGTTATTTGCAAGTATCTGTTTGTACAGAAAACACGCGTAGTGCAACACACAGAAAACGTATTCACGCGCAGTCGCCACGCACCTCAGAGCGTACCGCAGGACAGTGTGTGATTCGCCTTAAAAGGTTCCATTTTAACTGACTGAGATACGAGATCAACTGAACAAATATTTAAAAATTACTTACCGAACCTTGAAATTACTGAGTTTCATTTCAATTGAACTTCATTTCATGCATCTCAACTATGAGTCAATCAATTATGATAACGAATTCGAAATTTCTCTAGTCACGAGGAACTATAGTTCCATGCTGTAGGTATTTGAAGAGATAGCTGAACACACAGTTTTTCTACTAGATGCTAGTTATTTTGTGTATTAATTGGCATTATTTAGTCGATAAAGATTTTATTATTTATTTGTTTATTGTGAAGGATGTGACCAACGATGGCCATAGTACATGCAGGATCCATTTCATTAGTAGCAATTCGGAAAGAATGTAAGTACATCAGTTTAAATGAATGTTCGAGACAACCTTGCACCTACAAAACACAGTACAGTTTAAACTATTATCAAGAGGAAGTTCTAACATCGCTACAAACCTTCGGGCGTCGAACTAATATAAAATTAATATGATAAACGGTACCCAGTTCCGAAGATACAATCGTGGTATGCATTGTGCATACAAATGCCAAATTAATTTGAGTTTATTACTTTTTAATGGGGCTCTAAGGTTTATTTAAAGATATGTTGTTTGTCTGCTAACACTGCAATGTAATAGGCACTTCAGAACTATGAATGAGTTAGTGCCTAGTCCGGTTTTTCGGATTGTCATTTAGAACAGCCGGTATTCTGTAAAAAATTCGTTTGTGAATTTTTGTGAAATGAGCTTGTGGTGAGTTGTCATCCTACATATGTACTAAGGTTTGATGACTCACCTCAAGACTCACCTAAATCCCTACCCATGTCTCAGGAGACATTGTACAGAATAACACTGCGGCACAATTATAGGTCGAGGTTGGATTAAACGGGTAAATGACAGTCTAATTGTGTTCTCGGATCCAGTGCCAGTAATAACGATATTTAACATTAATAGCCTGTATCATACACAGTTAAGCTTAATAACATGCATGAGCGGAAGTAAATAATAGTGAAGGTTAGTAGGACAATTTGTGCGTCTTGGACTTTTATAGTCTGACATCAATTTATGGTCACGATACGTAAGTACATTGGTATTGTGACCACTCTGACGGGACCACCGTACTGTACGGGCTGGGGGGCTCTAAACTAAACTCCGATAGACCAAATCCCTGGCGGACTTGGACTATTATCCATACTAATAATTTAAAGGTGAAAGTACAACTCTATCAAACTATTTGTTACACCTTCACGGCTAAACCACTAAACCGATATTGATGAAATTTGGGATTGGGTAAGCTTGGGCTAGTTTTTTTCCACAACTTCGTCTGCGTTTGCAATAACTTACATTCAGGTGGACGAAGTCACGGGGAAAAGGCAGTATTTAGATAAAGACCAAAACCACGGTCCATTTGAAGAAGTCAATAGCCCATTCTTTGAATTAAATTCCCTTCTGAAATATCCCTGAGTATTTGGGTGTAAAACTTTTCGGCAGAATTATTTTCGGCTGGTTGCTTTAGCACACAGCCTTTTTAGTACTTAGTCACTTCAACGACTTAAAGAAGCTGTCACATCTGTTTCTATGATTGGTCCATTGAAATCTAAACACTTGCGTTAAACACAGTTGCATAGCATTACCATTATTTAATACACACCTGTACGAGGTGCCGCACTCCGCCGACCGTTACCTCGGCGATACCGCGCTAGACTTTCGTAAACCAGCAGCCTGATTGATAAATATATCACGTAAAGTCGGTTTCATCATATTGGCATTCGGTGAACGGCAACACCAATTGTTTTACATTGTGCATTCTGAATGTGTAACCCTTTTTTCGGTTGCACTGAATTGTACGAACAAGAAACGTATCAATCGACCTTCTAGGCGTTTGTTCGACGCAACTAATGTGTGACTTATGTCAAGAGGGAGATAAATGGTGCCGTTTCACGTTGTTTATGTCACCTAAGCAAAGGGTTTACGTAAGAAGTGAGTAACGCACAATGCACGCTGGTGTAACAATGCTCTGGCAGACATTACCGCAACTCTAGAAAAACTTATTGTTGACAAAAACTATTAGCAAGAGAACATGCTGACTGCACGTAGTTAGCATGTTTATGATAATATCGGCATAACAATAATACCGACTGTAACCTATGGTCATTATGGTCGTGTGTATGTCATCGGTGTACGATGTTTTATAGCCCACGTAGAGGGGCGGTTACATTGCCTTCAATGCACCATTGCCCCATTTGCCCCTTTCAAACCTAGATACATAACTAATCGAGTTGAGCAAATGCATGTCGGCAATATGCTTGGCACTCAAAGTATCCACTTTGCGTAAATTGAACACCATATGTAAACAAGTGTGTATATAGTTAGCCTATTTTTACCCGACTACGGCGAAGCAAAAAGGAGGGTTATGAGGTTGACCGGTATGTATGTATGTATGTATGTATGTATGCATGTATGTATGTATGTATGTATGTATGTATGTATGTATGTATGGATGTTCATCTGTTCCCTCATAACATCTAAACCGTCTAACGTAAATTGACAAATGAGGTGTCATTAGAAGCGTCTTGATCGTCCGCTGGTTATAGGCTACATTATGTTGCAATAAATTGTATGTGGCGCCCTCTAGGGCTCAAGAAGATGTGAAAAAAAAATTTTTTTCTTCCAAATATGGTCGTGTTACATATCAAACTAAAGGGCTTAATTAGCACATTTCAAATATATATATATATATTATATAAGTAAATTGTACATAGCACCCTTTAGAACGCATCATAAACCTAGCTAACTAACCAATATTTCGTTTGGGAGACTTAATAGATTATTATTTCATATATTGTGTATATATGTTGCAGTTCCAATAATATTACGCATATAAATGTCTAAATTTAAACCCCAAAATATTTTAAATAAAAAAGAAGTTTAAAAAACTAAAACCCGACTACAAAAAATTCACGTTCTAAAAAGTATGAAACAAGAAAACATTCTCATCTGAAAGCCGTGGTCGTATGCCACCTAATTCAGGTAAAACTGTATGTATGTAGTTATAGAACATGAATCTTTAGCACTAAAGTTTAGGGTAAAGTGGCATACGACCACGGCTTTCAGATGAGAATGTTTTCTTGTTTCATACTTTTTAGAACGTGAATTTTTTGTAGTCGGGTTTTAGTTTTTTAAACTTCTTTTTTTTTGAGACATTTTTCATTTGCATTTTCTGATGTCAAAAACCAAAATTCTGATCGGACTAGTGTTGCCCGTTTTTTTTTCAAATAAATTAAGATATTGAAATTCTTCTAGTAAACAAATCGAGATTATTTCAATGAAAGCAGGACAAATAACGCTAAACTATGAAGATTTTTTTATCTACCCCAGAGCGTCCCAACCTGTTTAAAAATCGAGAAAAAAATGAAAAGACCAACTATCTTCCAAAAATTCGGCGAACAATATTTTATTCTAATTATTAATTAATATTATATTTATTTAAAACAAGGTCAGGGCGCCATGCCAAATTTCTAAACATGTTAGTGCGCCGCTGACTGAAAAAGGTTGGGAACCCCTGATCTAGCCTATAATGTCCCACTGCTGGGCAAAAACTCCATGTCCATCCAAACATTAGTTTCCTGCGCCACTTCGAAAGAGCCCTCGCGGTGGGTTATATTTAAAGATTATATTATTGTACTTTTAAAGAATTTCCTTTAAAGTATCCATTTTTATAAAACTCAGCACAAGAAAAATCTAAATTTAATTTCAAGTTCAAAATCGTGATTTGAGAACGTAGAAAGTCATTTAGAGCAGCTAAAAGTTTGAGTATAGACAGAGAAATATATATATCGTTAAGCTAAGAAGGTATTCAAACTTGCTAGTTTCCAGATACTTTAAAGGTCGTATAACTTTCCGGTTCACTTTCAAAGTTTTGACCTTTAAACATCTCGCTGTAGTTATGAACTACGGAAAGTATCTGGCAATAATGTATGTCGGTTTTTAACAATATCCTACAAAACATTTATAAGAAACATCGATCACAGTTGGACGTTAATGACTAAGGTACCTTTTATACCTGTACTAGAAAACGGGACTAGGATTGAATAGCAAGTATGCAGACCTTCTTAACAAAATATTCCTCTATTAACTCTCTTATCTTTCATACATTCATACATACCATCACGCCTGTATTCCCCGAACGTTTAGGCAGATTTGTACCAATGTACACCTACAGTTCGCCGATATGTTTAGGTCCTTAGGGGGCGAGCCTATTGCCATTAACCTGTCACAAATCCTAACTCGGAGCTGCTACTGAGAATTTCATCTAAAAACCCAATAACACTTTGCTCGACCGAATTTTTGGGAATCGAACCCAAAATCTCTAGCGTAGCAGTCGCGCTCAGAACCACTAGGCCTACAAGGCAGTCTTCTCTTTCAGCCACGCTAAATTGACGTAGATCCTATTACTTGCACTTCCATTAGTTCATTTGCTTCAAAGCCACAATCAAAACACTATTCATTAAAGGCATTCTTTTAATTTCCCTTTTCCGTTCCGCCGTATTGCGTACTGCATCACTGCAGTACATAATACGTACTTTCCTCTTCCTCAAATTGCTCTTACTTACGCCGACTATTAAAGTAATTTAAACGTTTAATACATAATTTAGTTCGTGAATTTGTTACCCATTAAATGTATTCTAGTCTCGTGTAATGTGTAATTACAGTTAATGGCGACGAGAATCCAAAAGAAAAACCAGTTGGTGCACACTATTGGTGCCGTGGGAGCACCGATTGTTTTCCCTACAATGGTCACGAAAGAAATGGAGGACATTCTGATAAGTATGCTAACTACAAGTTCTGTGAAATTATTATTTCGTTCACATGCTTTAGAGCCACAGGTGGTATAAAATGTATTAGCAAAGTTACCGCCTTATTTTGTCAGTTTAGCGTTGAAACTTATAATAAAAGCTAGATTTAATTTAGATAACATCTGAAGTTACCGGCTCTTAGTGCAATTAAATAATTATAAAGAGATGTGAAGCATGGAACTTTGAGTATGAGTAAGACAAGAATACCTTTTGATTTGCGACACATATTAATATTTACAGTTTTAATAAAAGAAAGCGCTCTGCGGAAACAATGTGGATCGAATTGACGTCAAAATTTGTTGTATATTTTGTCATGAGATTGATATGTCTATAAAGTATTTTGAAGTCTTCAACCTCATTTGGCCATACGTGGAAAGCAGTATGAGGTGCATATTTAATGAAGACCAGCAATGAAGTGTTAAAAACTACAATGTTTAGTCATTGTAGTTTCTTTTCTTGCAACCTGCTTGCTGCTAGTCGGTCGGTACTATACTGCGTAAGTAAACAGCAATCCTACCAAAAGTTATGTGAGAATTCTACTACTGCACCTTTATTTTTTATTTCAAAACATTTCTTGGCAGTCCTTAAAAATGGACTAAGAACTTTCCATACATTAATGATTTATGATTGAAGTTTCGACAGTTTGGCGCTTGCTTTTTCTTCTTCTTGGCATATGGCAAATATAAATACTAAATAATAAAATAAAACCTTAATTTTTTGGCACCTGTTGATGCACAGCATAATAATAATACCGTGATTGTAAATGAACGCATCAAATTATAACAACATTATATTAGTAATTAAAAATAACATTAGTTAATGTAATTATTAAAAGTCAATATAACAAACCTCACAGTTAGTCCACCGGCACTGGTGCACAACTTGTAAAATATACGGTGTTTATACGTTTGTTCACCCAGGCAACAAGTTAGCCAACTTTCTATCGGCCTATCAATTACACAAACACAATGCTCGCTTTTATAACTGAGGTTTCACACTAATTTCTTAATGTAATCCTATAATTTCGCTCATGAGTTAGTTGAGCGTGAAGGAAGATACGTTAACGTGAGGAGGTTGGTAAAGACGCGTGTGTTTTCCCGCGGCGGAGGTTCGACTGCGCGCGCGCCGCTGGTGAAACTCGAGAGAAAAGTATCGTCCCCCTGCGCGGCGCAACAGCTGTTACATCAATGCTTTTGTCTGATGCTGATTGCCACCTCAGTTTTTGCTAACTAATAAATGAGAGGCGTCTAGTTACAGTGCCCATGCCGTCACTTCCGCGCGCTCGGTGTCCATCACCGAAACATCATACACTGACACTACTTCCACCTCGCTTCGCTACGTTACACTCAATTGTTGTTTATTTACAGACACCATTATACGGTGAGGTCAAAGTGGAAAAGGTAGAAACCTTCACTTTTTATTTGAGCTTTTGTTTTATTTGAACTGATTCAAACTGCTTTGATCTTAGCAAAATAAAGACAGCCAATAAAATAAAAAACGATGAACGAAAGTAAATCAATCAATCAAGAATTCAAGATTTCTATCCTTTGTTTTTAAATAAAATAAGTTTTTAAATAATATAAGCGTCCCACGCTAAGATTTCTCCTGTATAGGTGCGTTTACAAACATGAACACTAACGTACACAAACAACCCGACCCGGAACAGCCTTTAGGTCATACAAATGTTTGTTCCATGCGGGAATCGAACGCGCGACCCGTTGAGCAACAGCTTTATTTATTGCCAGTATTTTAAATATATTCTTCTTGATGGTAATTTATCAGATGCTGTGTGAAAGCTGATTTTTGTGTTGTTAGCATTATCTTGCTAAGGACGATATGTCAAACCTACAATGATAGAGTTGGAACTTAATTTGGTTACGTCATTCCTGATTTCTATTTTTTTTAAGTAGATATGTACGTAAATTGCTTATTTAGGGAGTGTTTCCTTAATAAGTAAGTAACCCAACCAGCAAAAACTAGACTTAAAGCCATCTCAAGACTACTACGAGGGGAGATCAAAAAGTAATGAGAATCGGTTACTTCAGGTCCGCATATAAACGCAAAAAAAGTTTTTTTTGCTTGCTTATGTACTCACTACTTCAGCCTAAAAAAATCATATACATATATCACGATTTCCGGGAGTTATATTCATTTGAATACGAACTGTCGAAGAGATAACACCAACTTGGAGAAAAACGAAATTAAAGCAGTCATCAAGTACCTCTGTTTGAAAAAAAATTTTACAATAGACATACACAGTGACTTAGTGGGAAAATTGGGGGACTCTGCTCCTCCATATTCTACAGTTGCAAGCTGGACCAAGGAATTTAAACTGGACAGAGCATCCACTGAAGATGAACATCGCGAAAGAGGCCCATCCACGTCCCTCACTGAAGACAACGTGAAAAAAGTCGAAGATGTTGTGTTGCCAGATCGAAGAGTGACCATCAGGCATGTAGCTGAGATCACAGGGATCTCATATGGTAGCATTCAAAAAATCCTTGCGAACGAGTTGCATATGAAAAAGGTCTCCGCGCGTTGGGTACCCAGGATGTTAACCGACGAGCAAAAGCAGCGGTTCACAAAGCCGCAGTTGCGATGGCTGCCATTCAAGAAACGGGATTCGAACTGCTCGAACACCCTCCGTATTCGCTAGATCTGGCTCCTAGTGACTTCTACCTCTTTCCTCGGCTCAAGGAACACCTCCGAGGCAAGAAATTTGAAGACGATAGCGAAATAATGGTCACTTTTGAGGCGTTTTGGGAGGGTCAAGAAAAATATTTTTTTCAAAGGGATTCCTGGGTTTAGAAAAAAGATGGAATAAATGTATTGATTTGTAAGGAGACTATGTAGAAGAATAAATTATTATTTTAACTTTAATTACCGCGTTTTATCTTCATTCTCATTACTTTTTGATTCGCCCTCGTATTTTTCGCTCTTAAATCCCTCCTATATGATCGTATAAGCCTGGATTTGGGCACCATTTATAAGCATTTTAGTATAATATCGTTCTAATATCAGTCTAATTAAATGGTGTTTGCACTTACAGAAATCTAGCCAAAATTAATTTAAGCCGACTAAGGCTAATATTGCTTTTACGTAAGTATCTTGTAAGCCTGCATAGGCTTATATTGGTCTAAGGTTAGAATCTTTTGAGGCAATACAAGCTCATTATGATTTTACGTTTCAAAGTTACAAAAGAAAAAGAAAATGAAAACAATTAAAGTTGCTGTGAAGTTAAAGTTTATACTAAAGCACTGCTATTATCAAGTGCGTGTATCTAAGTTTTACGGTAAGCAATCGTATTGCAAAATATTATTTACTGTTAAATAGACCTCGTTTTACGCTTCAAAATTCATGCGCCTTGTTAAATAAGGTATTTCCTGTTCTCGTTTAATTATTTTATTTGTTAAATTGTATTGATAGTGTCGCCATTAATATAGCTACATTTTACAAGCACACTATTAGACTATTGTAAGATTGTTTACTCTTATTTGAGCATTCGGTATACTAAAGATAACTCCATATTGAAATATATCCATTATTAATTACTATTAAATTTTAACCATCTAAATATACATAACTCAAAGGTGACTGACTGACTGACATAGTAATCTATCAACGCACAGCCCAAACCACTGCACGGATCGGGCTGAAATTTGGCATGCAGGTAGATGTTATAACGTAGGCATCCGCTAAGAAAGGATTTTGATCAATTCTACCCCCAAGGGGATAACATAGGGGATGAAAATTTGTATAAATCTTCTGAGATTTTCAACTGATTGACCTGAAATTAAAGATTGGAGCTACTATGATGAAGATGTCCGCTTAAATAGGATTTTGATAAATTCAACCCCATGGGGATAAAATAAGGGATACGCGAGCGAAGCCGCGGGCAAAAGCTAGTTTTAGCCAGCAAAATCTTACTCTTAAAACGATTAAAAATAGTATTCCCAAAATCGATCTAAGATCAAACGCTCTTATGTGGGTCTTGTCTTTTGTATTGTAAATATGTTGATCCAAAATCACTCTAATATCATACTTATCCAGTGCTATTCATCTTATAATAGTTTTAAGTAAGATCAGAAATGCACGTACTCACAGTACTCTTATGCAATGCTGATATTAGTCTGACATCTTACAATGGCATTTAGCAAATCTATTATAAAATCAAACGAGCTTAGAAAATACGCATATAAGAGCAAGTGTTCTCAAGTGCAATTAGTCTTAGTAAATGCTCTTATAGGAGTATGTGGCTTACAATAGCATAGTAATATACTCTTATATACATATATGAGACTTGGTTATGAGACTTGGTTATGAGACTGAGCGTTTTTGAAAACATACCGGCTTGTCTAAAAGTAATATAGGATCGATGACTCTTATAATTGTACTAAAACAATTATAAGAGCGCTTAAAACCTACCACTCTTATAAGTGCGAGTTCTGAGACTATTTTGCTAGTTGGGAAGGTACTTAAAACATTTACATCACCAATCTTTCTTACGTAGCATAGGAAAATCAAGAGCCAGTTTAAATTTCAATTTCCTTATTTTTATTTCCAGGATTACGTCAAATGTTTTATTTGCTTTGATTTAATTCTTAAACAAAACCTTAGTAGGTGAAACCGTTAAATAAAAATAAACATTCGTTTTGTTACTACAGTTACATCGTTTAAAAGGTGTTCAGAACTTTGGCATGCAATGTGTAAATAAATGTAGCCAATTGATCATGTAGTGTTATAGTTATATTTTATACAAATTTTATAGATAAATAATAATAAAATGATAATATATGAACTTCATTTTGTAAAAGTGAAGGGGAAACCTCATAAGTGACATCAAAAACCTCATCCGCATCACTTTTTCAGTGAGATAAAGGCCCATTACATAATAAATAATACGTAGGTACTGTAGAGACAGCACTGCCGGCTTTATCCATATTCAAAGCCGTAATGCATTGATATACAAACCGTAATGAGATAAACTCTGTTCTAAATTAGAAAATAAGAACTTGCCGCATACCGTTACGGACGAGGGCTGTCAGGTTTAGAGGAAATTAATATGATAATTTTAATATCTATACTTATTTATAAAGAAGAAATAATTGTTCATTTCTTTGTTTGTACCGTATAAGCTCCTAAAGCACTGGACCAATTTTAATCGATTTTTCACCAATAGATAACCTCACGTTTAGACACGGGAGCGGAGCAGTGACAAAAGGCGCACTTTAACGTGGTTGAAAATATCCACGTGGACGAAATCGCGAGCAGAAGCTAGTTACGAACACATCACAAGACCCTCTTTTTTGATTATTGGGTGGGGCGGGAGGGAGTGTCAGACTTTTACTGACTAAAAGGACATCAGGCATCGGCCCTTAGTGGCGCCTCCAGATTGAACCCCCGGTGCCGTCATTACAATACCTACTACATTATATAAACTAGGCTCAGTAGGCATATTGCCAATCGTACCTATACATATATTTCCGTTACAAGGAAAATGATAAAACATGTAGGTTAGTAGGTAGATGTATTATGTGACTTCTTTTGTGTCGGTAAATACCATTTGTCATCATGACAGATTTGATTTGACTGTATGGCATTTTGTTAAGGAGACAAATGACTCTTGAAGTGTGAAAATTAACGTAACATTTGCAGTCTTGGTTAATAGAGGTTCTTTTAAAAATAAAACGGCGAGGAAACTGCAGCCGATTATGTCATAGAAATACATTTTTTCAAAAGAAAATGTAAAAGAACTGTTGATTAATTAGTGCCAGGTTAGGAACAGTGAAACAATGCCAGCTTACTTACAATCACTGTTTATAAATTAATCTTTTGAACTTGGGAAATTTACAAAATACCCAAGTATTGGTACATAGTTACGAACGTGCTTATTATGTAATTGCGATTTTCCCTTAAGGGGGTCAGAAATATTAACAGATAGGTAACCTAGTGTTTAATTTTCAAGCAAACTTTTCCCTATTTTTTTTTATGAAAATGAGGAAGTCAAAATATTTTTCAATTTAATCCACATATTATTTTTTTTCTCATGTAGATATAGTTAATAGATCACTATACTTACTGTTAAGACTGACTCTCGACTCTGGTCGTAAGATAAACACTTCCAGACAATGGAACTATATCTAGTTGAAGAAATACCTACCTATGGCTAGGCTAGATCCAACAACAGTTATATCCAAGCATATCGAGTACCTACCTAGCAAAACCCGAACATAACGAATTCATCCGTATTACAGTTAATGAGTGTTAATATTATGTGCCTTTTACCTAAGCGGCTTCAAGTTGCAGCAAGCGCAGGCGCGCTGCAACGTTACGTAACCACTTTCACCGTCCCTGCGAGTGCTAACTACACGCAAACAAGCCGTCGTGCACACGTCGTGACGCACACGTTACGTTATACACTTATTAGCTACTACCTGTGGCCCGTGACTTTGTTTGCGGTCATTTCCGTGATCGCCAGATCCTGTTTGGAGGAAGTTGTTATGATATTGTTGGAACTAAACAAAAGGAACGAAATTTTTTATGCAATCAAACCAGTGTTTCAGGTTTGGTTTAAAGAATTTCAGAGATAGGAACTAACGGAACAGCGGAACAAAAGGTTAATGAAAGACAATTGTTACAGCTGCTGGCTGGCAAGATACCTACTCAATACTAACAGTAGGCCATCAGAGGCAGTAGGTAACACAATAAAGGTAGAGTCTTTCTTCATTAATATGAGAAAATTTGATTAAAGGGAAATACAATTTGCGACACACGACGCTGACTTTACGTGTGCAGAGTAGTTTTAAAAACTATTATTTATGTATAGTATTTTATATAATTACTTATATTATGTTGTACGATATATTTTCTATGGGCCTTGATGCCTGATTTAAATAATTAAATAAATAAACAAACGTAACATTGCGAGTTGTTAGTGACGTAATTTATATCTAACAACTGAAACTGACAGCTTATTTTGCGCTACCGTGTGGCACAAACAGAGCTTTTGTATGTAAAGGAATTCAGCGCAAATTAAGCCATTCTCACAAAATAACGGACTTTTGGCTTCACACTTGAAGACGTAGATAAAGGTAACCTTCTTCATCCTTCCCAGGATGCTAAGTTTCGTTATTCTTAGACTAGCCCAGACAGACAAACAATTTTTTTGTAAATCAACGTATTGAATCATACATTGATTTATTGGTTAATTGAGCACCAATTGTGTGTGCGCCTGGAATGGATAAGAAAGTTAGGTTACGTTGTATGATAAATAACCGATGTGCCGTACTGGTAACACTGTTACAGGTATACGCTACATTCCTATGACCTGATTAAGTTAGGCAACTAAGATTTTGCGAAATCTAGTTCAGGCATAAATACCTGCATTTGTAGAGCACTTGAATACCTCTGTTGTTGCTATGTAGGTATTATTTACGTATAATTTCAGCTGAAATATGCTAATGTGATGCTATAATTAGTTTCTTAGGTAATAAAAATTACCACTTGTTCTTAGATCAATGCACTTCAGAGTACCTAGTACGTAATATGGAAAGACCACCTCTTGGGGCAGAACCCTTGCCATTCTTTTTCATCGGCCTGCATATGTATGTACCTGATAACTTAGGTTCGACTCTTTAGGGAACTGACAAGAACTTACAGCATTTCAGTACAACAACGACTCCATTAAAGATAAACGCTAACCGTACGTACAACGGTTGGTGCAGACTCGCAGCTGTCGACTAGCGGAAGGAAGTAAGGAAGCTAAAACTAACCTATCACGAACTAGTCGAACGTGAACGCTCCGAAATTGGAAAGCCTTCAAAACCGGCCATGCCTGAAGACCGCTGTGCACATACGTAGGTAAGTACGGACATATAGGATTCAAGATATGAGGAAAGAGGCAAATAACGAGAGGCAGTATTTGGTGATCTGCGTTGGTAGATAATAGAAGTAGTTCTTTATAATTCGACGCCTATTTGGACCTACTGAAGAGGCACAAATGTACATAATAATGATTAGGCACATGGTGCAGTAATAAATAAATAAAGTTGAATATAATACAATATTTTATGTTAATAGTGAGGCTTTGACTCCTGCACTCTGTATAGCACCTGTATACCATAACGCCTGTACGTTTTCCCCGAACCGTTAGGCAGAGGTGTACCAATGTAGGTTCCACAGTTCGCCGGTATGTTTAGGTCCCATTTAATAGGGGGCGAGCCTATTGTCATTAACCGGGCACAAGTCTTAACTCCGAGCTGCTGCTGAAAATTTTATAGAAAAAACCCAGTAACACTGCTCGACCTGGGAATCGAACCCAAGACCTCTAGCGTAGCATTCGCGCTTCGTACAACTGGGCTAACGAGGCAGTAAATTAATAAATAAATAAATGAAAGCAGTAAATCAATGAAATGAGGCAATAAGTGAGCAATTTTAACTGTTATGAGGAGTTAGTCAAAAACCATAAAAAAGTGCCGTGATTCACGCGCTTAGTAGGTATTCTGTAAAGTCTTGCGCAACGTGTGACATAGTATTCTACAAAAGCATTATTTGAAATAAGTAATCCTTCGATCCAAAGTAGGCAAACGGACTTTACAAAGGTATGCATAACGCAGTTAAACTAAAAAGTAAGAGGATGTATCTGCAATGACGTCACCCGGATTCGGTCGGTCATAACGTAACGAGACACAATTTTACAATCTCCGCCTTCAACAATCATCGCTGTAGCTGGAGCGGCCGAAAGTGAAGCGATATTGTTTAGTGTGAAATACCTACATTCTTTTGCACCAGAGAAACTTACTTTGAGGATAGATTTCGAAAGTAGCTACCCATTCTTCAGTCAAAAGAATCTGCAACTAAGTATTCGGGTAGATTGTAGATAGTTTTGCTCTGCCGTTAGCCGTGCATTCCCAGTTATTGGAAAATACTATAGTCAGCTACAAAACGATGCAGTTTTGGATAGGAGGACGCTACAACTGAATTGAGTATGTTTCATGAAAATAATTTTCAAGGGATCTTATGTAAAACTCTGAGTTTAATACTTAGTTAAGCCTAGAGTAGGAAATACGTTTACTGCACTAAGTTAAACCAGCGTGTTGAACAATTACTACATCCGAAATACTGCAAGTTGTAGTCTTGTGTAAAGGGATGAAGGTACGTATATAAACTACAGTTGAAAACATGCTACTGCAGTTTAAATTAGTACCTAAGTGCTAGGAATTCCTAGGAAAGAACACCATGTGAATGAGAATAAGACGATGAGAGATGAGAAAAAAAAACATTTTATGAATGGATATTTTCCTCAAGATTGTTCAACAGCTAGAAGCTCTCTACATCTATGCTCTCTACCTTTTCTATTCCTTTACCATACACATGCTGCCATCTGTTGTTCAAGTATATCTAATTTAGCAACCTTTAATGCGCCATCTAGCGTCAAATAGCACTCGTGCTACACTTATAAAAGATGTCGCTAGTAGTTTTGTAAAAAGTTTCGTTTTATTTTCTAAAAATAACACCAGAGTTCGTTCCAAGCGCTATATTTAGTTTTTAGACATTTGACAAAAAAGATGGCAGCGATTGCCGATTGCTGTCCTTCGGATTTATTGCGAAAATGGCGCATTATGTGATATTTTCACATAAAAATATAATTTTAAGTGAAAATTTGTGTAGTGCTGCATAGTGATGGTGTGTTATTTTTCATGAATGACAGTGTACTCGTGTGTAAATAGGACTGCGACTTTCTTCTGGATATTGGATTACACATAAAATAAAGGTATTTATGCCTCCTACGCATAATTCTTCGACTTCCATGTGATGTCCTACTAATATTTGAATTTAAACTAGTAAGATCCTTATAGAAACGTGTCCAAACTGGGAATATTACATAAGAACGTGAACATAAAAAGGTACTTGGTGATTTTCTTCATGTGGTAGGAGCATTCCTTTCTTCCTAATGTAGCAGATGTTATTTTAAAGTTCTTGGAAGTGAAGTAGGTGTGCAAGTCGTCGGGCGGTAGCCGGGTGGACAGACTTGGTTGCTTTGGTTATTGAGGGCTTGCATGACATCAGCAGGCATTACCCATTGCTGTAAACTTTAGCAGCATGATTCATCAGACCATTTCAAAGTCTTTATCACAAACGTGTTAAGGTTCAAATGATTGGAATATAATCTATTGTAAAAACATCGTTTTAGAAATAGGTCAGTGAATGTGAAGTAAAATTATAAACAGCTAAAAACCCACATCATTAATTTACAATTTTAATTTTAAACTCCCCAGTTCCTGCTGCATTAATTTTGTTTATAATGGACCATTTAAACTAGTAATTTTACAAACATAACAGGAAAACCATTGGTAGAATTCTGTTGCTTGCATAAATGTTGAATTCCTATTATTTTAAAACATATTATTTTTTTAAATTTACTTCCCAGATATTTGTTTACCTATTTATTTTTTGCTCATATTTAAATAGCTTCATTATTATTACTGACTTGCATTACGTAATTAATTAAATAATACATTATAAAATGTTATTTGAATACTATGTGTGATATAGAGCAGAAAAGTATGAATTATTTATTTAGTCTGTACACAGTAGTTGGATGACCGGATTACATATTTTATTTATTCATTCCAGTCTAATTACATATAGGTGGGTACTTTAGTCTAATTATAATGTCTTCACATGCATAATAATCTAACAACATAAAATTAATAATATAACTTAGAATAAAATAATTGCAAATACTTAATAAACTCATTTTCCTCAATTGAAATCCATATATTATTATTTATGATGAGGCAATAAGATTGATACCAAATAAATTGTTTTTATACTGGACCCCAAAATAATTAAAAAATAATCTTTATTATAGAAAGTATACCAAATGACAGACTCTATTATTAAAACCCCCAGTAAAAAGCTGCCTGTCCGACAATCTGGCATGTTTTATTTTATTTGTATTAAAAGTGACAAAAAAACGCTTTGTATTTTTTCATTCAATGATTGTAGTCCAATTTCTCAATTCTAATAATAACAACAAAACTAGGTCTGTAGTTTTTTCTCAGTATGCATCCTACAGAATGGCTGTGACACAGATACGGATTGGTCAAGTTGGATTGCTTATTTTTAAGAAAACCAACAGTAACTACACACTTTCCTTTAAATATCTTCTTTCCAGTGAGAAATGTAGATTGCTGAGAAGAAAAAGAAACATACTGTCCCAAATGATTAATTTCACATTCAATTATGTACCTTATTACTTCACATGTGATATTATTTTCATATTTTCCACATGGCTGTTAACTATCGGTTATCTAGACTTCTATTCCAATTCATATTCTATCAAAATTGTATGACAGGTCTCCATAATATAACTAACTAAAGTACAATGCAATCAATACAAAAATACATGCCTTTGCATTCACAATTAATTTTCCCTTGGTAAAACTTACTGTTTTAATAACAGATTCTCAATGTTATTATTTACATTCTTATCTGAAGAGTTGATTTAATGTGTAAGTGTTTATTTATTTACATACAACTGATAAGAACTTTTCAATGCCACACTGAAGAATGAGATTAAATACCTTTGTATTGTACAGTTGATAACGCATTTGACTTTCGACATACACTGATAAAGTAAATCAGACTTGCCTACAATTTCTGTAGCTTAGTTATCATTGATAATATTGAATTTTCTTTACTCATTATACATTTGAATATCTTATCTTGCTTCCGTATTGTAAATAAATAGTTTAATGCACTCATACAACAAAGCAAGTTATTCAACCGCAATCAATGGAGCAGTGAGGTGTGAACATCAAGTAACATTCTTGATATGAATATAATGAATAAATATACCATTGGTACTGTTATTAGTTATGAATTGAATGTTTTTGATCTAGAGTATGGCATTGCCACATGCTGCTTATAGTGTTTATCTGGCCAACTTCCAAGCTAAAGTGTTTCTGTTGGAGAATTGACACTACTGAAACTTCATTTTATTTGTTGTGATTTGAAATGTGTGCTGAAATGAATTAAATTAATTAGGTAGGTAATTCAGTGTTGGCTTCTGAAGTATTATTTTGTAGACTTGTTTATGAAATGAAGAAATTACTTCTGCTAGTTGCATCTTCTCTTGCAATACTGGCTACAAACTATTAATGAGAACAGCTTAATTCATATTCGACAATTATTATTGTCTTGCAGAAGAAAACATCTCTTCTTATGCCTCTGCATAAGAAGAGATGTTTTCTTCTGCAAATTCATGAGTATTGATCACCATGCTTGCTCAAGGTGGCTAGGGGTGTCAAGGGGTACAAGGTGGTAGGTATATTTGTTACAAGTCCCGGTTTCCTTATGATTTGTACCAATTTGCTATAGTATGGTAATGATATTAGTCATACCATGGGTAATAATACATTATTGCCAAGTGGCAATAATTAATTTAATTTAATATTCATTTATTTCGGACAGAATCCATATATGTGTTACTAACAATAACGATTAACAGTAGTGTTAGTAATAATGTATATTATCTATAGGCTAATTAAATTAATGTTATACCTAACCATGGTTGCCACTTGTGAAGGTTCATTATATTAAGGTTGATTACAGTTTGAACTACTTTTTACACAGCACATTTAGACACATATTTAGTAAATATTACTTTTAATGAAAGTCAATATTTATTTAGTTTTTAAATTTTGAATGCTGCGAAGTACATACCTATTACCACAAAATTATTTTGTGGTTTCACCATGGCTGATCATATGGCAATTTTTAGCAGACATAGTCACGAATTTCATGAAATTGCGACTTTATGGCTGCACAAGGTCAATTTGCAAAAATAATGAGCAGCTGTAGATATACCCACACGGTCTGTATCAATAGGAAAGAGCGACAGGGTCATGACCTAGTGTCGTGGGATGTCACGACAAAACTCTTGGCTTCATATTCGTCGCTGCATCGTATTTAAAGCTATTTGCTTCGACAGACACGTGTGTTACAGAAAAATATCGTGATTGATTCCAGTGAAGACTTCCTACTTACTAGGTACCTAGTGATCGTTTCATATGTGCATACTTATTTCAAAATCATAACTCTCCTTTTCGTTTTGGCGTGGTCGGCTAAAAGCTCCCTTAAAGGATCGCTATTTTGTTTCAGTTTGTTTGAAGGTAATCTCTGGAAGTATTGATTTGATTACGAAAAATATTAGCGACTGTGCTGGGCTATGTACTTCACATCCACGTGTACGAAGTCGCGGACAGGAGCTAGTATTTCATAAGGCGTCATAATTTGTCCTGTGTACATTAGCACCCCAATAGGGCTTAAACTATGCTTTGGTAAATTAAATTATAAGTCGCCTGGCTAATTAGGTACAGATATTAATTAAACTCAGGTGTTAACGAAGCCTAGGCTATGCTGTCGTTCACTGAACCTTGAACCTTCATTGATCCTTGCCTCAGTAGGCACATACGCTTACCCAACTTTCTAGAAATAAATGAATAAAAGGTCACGTCCTTAGGCTTCTTTGAAAGTCACGTCACGACTTAAATGAAATAAAAAAACAAGAGCTTCGAACTAATCGATTTTTTAAAATAAAGCGTTATGGTGTGGAAAATCTACTTAGATCGATTAGTCGACGTCGACAATTAGATGATCTTGCAATAACAAGATAGACTAATTTCAGCTCTTCATTATTAAGTATGTACTAGAATCTGTCTACGTTTTCGTCCGTGAAATAGTTAAGTTTATCTTAAAACGTAGCCATCATTAGCCGATACAGTAGTTTCCTACCAGTGAACATTTTTTTGTAATCGCATCAGAGAGAGCAAGAAATTACCCCATACATACAAAAAACAAGAAGATGCAAACAAACTGTACCTCTTTATAATTATGTAGTAGCATAAATGAGACAAGTAATTAATTATCAAATGCAAAAACAATTAAAATGCAATACCTAAGGGAAGCGAAGACAGACAATCGAGACGAGTTCGTTCGTCTGACCTTGTCTCTATTCTCGTGTTCAACATCCACTGTGTTGGGTTTCCAACATGTTCGTGTCTCGAATACTTCCGAATCTTCCGATCCAAACTGAGTGAAGTCGCACATTGGGAACACGATTATTGTGCGTAGGTCCTGCCAAGGGCTGTTATCTGATAACCATAAGTCTTCAAGTCTTATGTGAGGGAGTTACAGCCAGTTACAGGTTACTTGTAGGAAAGTGTGCATTTTTATCATCTTTCCTTACGATCAGCTACGACGCTAGTACAACATGAACATAATATAAAACAAGCTACAAATCCTGATCGATAAATTGAGGCAGTGTATTGAGTTGTTCGTCAGGTCAAATATGCGTGAAGCCGTTAACCAGAAGAACAAACGCAAAGCTCATAAGCGTGAAGACTATTTCTGGTCATGATTTCGTTCTGGCGGCTTACTACGCCGATTCCGATAAATCGGTTGTTATTTCGTGTTTTATTCGGTATCCTAAGGGCGGCTTCGCACTCAGCGACCACGTCGCAGCGGCCCGTTAATTCGGAGATGCGCCTGATATAATATCTTGCAGGTCGTTAAGTACGTGCGTCATTACGTCAATCTAGTCACGGAGTGCGGAGGCGCCCTAACCGACCATGCTGGATGGATGCATCTGGAATTCTAGACCCTTCATTTCGGTACCTTAGGGATAAAAAAATTACAACTACAATCCATCTAAAAATCTAACTGTCAGGTGGTCTATCTTGGGAGATCTGAGAAACGTGATTCAGCACAAATGTTAGACCACATGAACAGATGAAAATTTTGTTACCCGGAGTGGGTGTACCCAGGGGCAACGGCCGGGAAATCGCCAACGCAAAGCAGAATTTAGTTAGGGGAACTGTTGTTTCTGGGTCGTATTTACGATTTAGGTAAATGTTGACTACATTGGTATAGCAACTGAAGTAGAACACGCTTTGGAAATCCTTACTTTTAAACCGAAACGCTTTAAGTTCTGCTCAAAATGTGCTGGTAAAAGAAAACAATAGGCATGTCATAATAATCGTGGAGTCATGGACATCTACGTCTCTAAATAATCGTTGAATGACCTAAGTATGGTGCTGTTTGTTTACCAGAACGATCGATCCGGATTCCGGACATGTAAGTGCAACAATCCTTTACCAAACATAATAAAATATTTATTTGTTTACCTTGTTTCTGAACAAACATCACTTAACTCTGCAAAATAACTTTGATTTAGACAAAACAACATTGAGTCAGCCGTATGGAATTATGTTCTATTTTTGCTACATTCATTGGTACTAGTTCTAGACACTTTGCCAAATTATAAAGTTACGACAAAAATATGTTCGCACTACTACGTCAATCTGCCTAGTTCATGCTATTGGATTCTGTGTCAATAAACTGCCTCAAAAGGTTAAAAAAGTACGAACTGTACCCATCTCCCCAAAATACTTAGGCGTAACTGATTTTCTTATGCTGTTGTATGCTGGCTTTCCCTGGTTTCTCGAACGAAAAATTAATGTGTCAAATTGTCAAACGCTCGTAAGCTGCAGGATTGGTTGACTGAATTATAAATAACCAATCACAGTAGCTGATGCGAGCTTGATAGGTTTTGTCATATTAATTTTTCGTTCGAGAAACCGGGGTGTCTTTTCTTATCCCCACATCTTCGTTCAGCTCACGAAATTTGGAAATTGTTCTTGTATTTTATCAGAGCTGTTGGTCCCGTTTATAACTGAAGATTTTAGGACCATGTTTTAATTAACAATTTTACGGGTTACCTTGGCATACTCCATCTTTTACGAGTCCTATGGATAGACGGAATAATCGAAGAGCCATGTGGCAATGATTAATTATAGACATTGCATTACTTACTGAACAAGACTAAGATTGTCGGTAGCGTTACTAATCCATGAACAAAATATAAGTGTTACATTGCCAGGTTTGCGGAATTTGTTCGGAAGAGTCACCGCAGTCCTGGAATGCAAAGGGCATTAAGAGGAACACGGATGGGTTTCTGTCAGTTGTTGTCTGACACTCCCTTCCGTTCCGTCTTCCGTCCAAAGCGGAAGAAATACCTACATAATTTGATGATGTTCCCAGCCTGAATTGAAATCTCTCCTGAAGATAAGACGTTTTGAGAAAACATTATAGGTACTGTTAATAATTATTGTCCCACTGCAGGGCAAAGACCTTTTCTTGTACAGAGAAGGCACGAATGTAGATCACCATTGTGATTTCAAACCAATATTAATTTATAATTCCAGGTTTCTTCATGATATTTTTTTCCAACGATGTCAGTGATGTCCAAGATAAACTTAGAAATTACATGTATTATGAGTTGAAAAAATAATGTTAGTTAGTAGGTACTTGCCCAGTAGGTATCGAACCTCGAGATTACTAATATTATAAACACCTTTTATTCTTGCTCAAATACTGCGTAAACAAATGACCGCAAAGTTATTCTGGCATAAGTACCTAAGTATAGGCGTGAATTGTTGCTGTTATAAATAAAATAATAATAAAGTTAGCCAAGTTTGTGTCTGATTTGCATTGTTATTGTTTTTCATTTGTTTTAGTGGGTTGTTCATGCTTTTAAATTGTCTAGACTCTAGACAATCTTCCTGTTTCCGTTTTTTACGAATTGCTTGGCGGAAAAGAGCATCTATAACATTGACCCTTACTGCTACACTGCTACACCCTCAAATTTCAACAATATAACATAGTTTCGAGTTGGGGGTGTATATTTATGTCCTAAAACAGTAGACGCCCTAGTTTAATAAAACTACAGTGTATTCATTTTTAATCATGCTTCAAAAACCCACTTTCAAAATTAATAACTGAAATTGGGACATTTATTGATTTACACGAGTAACTTGTAATAGCTACAAGACGTTATGGACTGTGTAATTACCTCCCTACATAACTACGTTAAAACCATATAATTGGTTCTTTCGTTTGGCTTTCATCGATTTTGAAACCTCGAATTATTATTTCGTCAACTGACCCATGGAACTGGCATTTAATTCCTCATTTAATTAATGTAATATTATACTTAGCTACGTTCGTTAACATACCTATTAGTTTACCAAAACGTAATTTAATAAGCCTTCAAATTAATTCCAATGTCAGTTTAATATTATAGTATTCATTATGGCATAATATTATAGTATCTATTGGCAAAAACACCTCTCACCCGCACAATCCGTGTGCTCAACGAATTGCATGATAGGGTTGACATATTTTCGTGCAATATGAGTGAATTCGCAAGAGTTTTGTTAAATTTTGTTAGTTATAATTAGAAATAATAATATAGGTAAGATAAGTTATCTAAAGTCAGATTTTATATTAGTTTAGATTATTTATATACAATGTCTAATTTTTAATAGGGTTTAGTTTATTGTTTTCAATTTTTTGTTTATGTTTTTTTTGTATTAGTTTGTAGTACCTACTTAGATAAGTCTAGATTTAATTATTGTTTTTGGAACCACTCTATTGTTTTGGGTTCCACCTGTAAAATAGTGTGGGTTAGTTGAATAAATAAATAAATAAATAAAATGTTGTTGAAACAATAAAAGAGATGTTGCAATAATATGTTCAATTATGTTGCGACATTATGACTAATTATGTAGCAGAACACTTGAATGCATCTACCTATAGTGGTGTTGTTTTGTTATTGGATGCTAAAATAAGCGACCTCTGCAAGCTAGTATTGATGCAACGATACAAAGATTATTTTGTTATTTTTTTCAAACTCCTATAACATTGAGTAGAACACATAAATAAATAAATAAAACCCTATCAAGCCTGCTCTCTCAGTTTTTATACGAAGGCGTTCAAATTCCTAATATTAAAGTTGTCCCAATACGTAGTAGTAGTTTATGTTGCACGTTGTAGTACTACTGCACGTTGTGCATGATGCTTTAATATTAGAGCAACATGCACATCGTGCATGCACCATACTTTTGTTTGTAGTCTTTAGAGGTAGAGAACAGAAACTAGGTTGCTCTGAAAATACGTTTAATTGTCCGGAAGTTTTCCTTATGGATGATAGTTCGTGCGCAAGTGGGGGCTCTCTTCAGTTTAGAATGTGTTGTAACATGAAATAGGTAATGTTTGTTCGGACATAAAAAGTGGAATTATTATCTTACATAAGACTGAAAATGTGTGCAGATGTGTGTGTGTGTTGATAGTAGTAGATATCTAGTTAATAGCTCATACTTTGTTAAAGAAGTGCTCTGAAAATAGCTAAGAATTGAAGGTCATGAAATCACATGTTTCGATGAGCGATTGTCCGTGTTTTAGTTGGACTCATAGGCAAGTGCGAATAGTTGATTGGAGGTTATTCAACTGTTGAGTGAACAAAAATAGCTTGTTCGCTGCGTCCGCGCTTGCCGTTCTGTGTCCGCTCGGCACACGCCTGATGACGCCCCGACGCCGCTAGCAAGTCGCCCCGGGACCGCCAACTATGCTTCCGGGATACACACACTCTGGCCCAGCGTTCGATCGCCAACATGTAAAGTATTCATCAACTTTGACATCAGTCGTGTCCGCTATTAATTATTTACAGCCAGCTTTTGATACTGCGTCGTATGTTTTAAATTTCTTGTCTTTGAAATTTGTAGGCCAGCTTTAAGTTCAGGAATACCGCAGTAGCGTATAATTATGGATTTATTGAAATGACTATCATTTCTCCTCTACCTCGTTGATGCTATGAGTCACCGACACGTTTCTTGACTTCGTCAGTTTTGTGTTAGAAAAACTTTTCAGAAACTGAGGTTTCAGTAATAAAATTGAACGTGGGTCGATGCATCAGCATGTTGTGACGTCAACATTTGATATTGGGATTTATGTTGTCTTTATTATTGCGGTCCTCGGTGCCGGGCGGAGACGGCGGCGGCGCGGCTGTGGCTGCCGGTCGTGCTCGGGTCGCGGGGAGGGCGCGGACGCGGATTGCGATATTTATAGAGGCGCCGAGACGCCGGCCCCACACTATCCCACATGTTAATTGGCTACTTGCGCCACATTTTTTCTGGACGTCACTGTTCACGCTCATACAACGCCAATGCCGTCCGACGGCCGCGGCGTTTCCGACCGCGAAACATTGACACCTATGTAACTGGCCTAGATACCACAACAGTTTAACGCTAGGATGACGTTGTTATACGTAAAAACAAATAGCGATGACAGTTCAAGATCTATTCGTGAGAGCTTTTAAAGAATCAGCTGAGACAGATCGGAGAGCTCTTAGCATATCTTCTACCAATAACGTACGAGTTGACTGTTCAGTCATATTTTTACGGTGATACAATTTGGCGTAATGCTTTGTAATGACTTAAGCAATAAATAATGAAATGAACAGGTGACTTATTAAAAAAATGAGACCCGAAAATTATTTAAAATTGTCAAGGTGGACCGAATTAGAAAAAATGACCGAGATGAAAAGTGATGAAAGATGAGTCAATGTCAAATAGTTTCAGAATGAATTGTTTTATATCGGACGAAATGAACTCGTCCAAGAATTTTAAAATTGACGTAATAAACAGAATGCTGGTATCCCTCAGCTTCAATAAATCGTTGCGTGTCAGACTGGTGACGAGGGGTAACTTGTAGTATCTATTTGTTAATGAAAACAAGCACGCAGAGAGGGGTGAACCGCTCTGTGGAACATATAAACAAATGTTTTAATGTAGTTAACGCCACCCTCTTTATTTACTTAAACAAAAGTTCTAGGTTAGGTGGGGTATTCGAATTCAAACTGAACGATCTTTGTAATGTGTTTTCGGCTCGGAAACTTGGATTGAATACCAATTGGGTATCCAATTCTCTGTAACCAGTAACCGAACACTTTTGCGTATAACGTTTATTGTAGCAATTTTACTATCTAGTTAAAATAATGTTACTGCACAAATAGTGTCAGTTAGCCAACCGGCACTAATATCCTCTTAACCCGTAATAAACAAATGAGAATTTGAGATCCTTGCGTCACATCGCCAAGTATCCAGATTTAGGACACCCAGTTTTCTTTCAATTTCTTGGGATGGATTTGTTTAGTACTCAGTTAAATTTCCTCTTTTGCTTTACAATAAGTGAGTGTTCGCTCATAACTAGGTAGTTCAAGGCCCTAGTGCTAACAGGAAATTGGGTCCCCAATCCCCCATCGTCTATCTTCCCTGAAGACTTTTTGAATCCAAACTCAAATGTCTATAGATTTAAATACAAAATTGCCAGTACTCAGTGGGCCCCTTAATGCCCTGGTGCCCCCGCATCACCTTACACCTAGTTAGATACGCCACTGCTCATGACGTGGTAAGCCAGTCAGCATGGCTGACTGCCCAGCATGTGCGTCAGTCTATGTCACTATAGAATATTTCATTGTGAGCCCTAATCCGCTTCCATGAACGTTCCAATTTTCTAATCCACGTTACGGTATGGCTTCTATCGATATCAATATCCCGTGTCGATACGGCTTGGCACTATTTTGTTTGTAACAGATATAAAAAGTAAAAGGTAAATGTACAGGATGCACTTATAATCTGAGTACCTTATTATACCAGATAAATTATAAGTATTGTAAAATTGTGTACCCAAAACAATGAAAACCTGGCCTTAACCTCGTATTCAATCCGTTTAGTTAATGCCAAGCCAATTTTCGACTTTCGTGCACGTTTGGAACCATCTGCCAGCTCGGATCGTGTCGACCCTGATAAAGTGAATTAGGACTTGGACAAGTTACAAATAAGCTCTAACTTTGATCATTAACATGCTAAACAATATTAAGAACTTAGGTTTAGAATATATTTATAATAAGAATCACGATTTCTTTCCGTTGAATATGGATGTCCCTGTATATATGCATGTCAAGTAGAGTTTCCTACAGTTATTCATGGAGTGCAACGTCTGTAAGTCATTCACCCAACACAATAATACAGGGAGCAGAGACGTTTTTACACCACAAGCTAATTTGTAAGCGTCGTCCAATTTGTTTTTGTACGATTTATGTAGATAGGTACACCTTTTGACGTCAAGCAACCTTTAACCTTTTATACAAAATATTTTTTTTTTATTCTGATAGGTACTTTTACGAATAGCGTATGCCAGTCCCATTGTACCCTTATCAAAACACAATACAAAAGCTTCAAAGTAACTAAACTAAGCGCTGTTTAGAACCATTGACTGATCTTGATATTTGCGAAACATGAAGTATTTTGTAAAAAAAATCTCTTTTAAATAAAAACCTTGTAGCAGTTGGTTGTTTATGGTACGAAGTGTCATACAGATGTTTTATTTAAACTGCCGTTTCAAAATAAACCACTCTGTATTAAAACATCTCAGTACCAAAACGCATTGAAGTAAGTCCAAAACATCATGTATTGTTTCCGAGAAACGCAGTCGGAGAGGCATTTCCTTGGAATATAAGAAGTTCGAGTCACCAGTTGGTATTACTACAGTACATACCTACGTGGCAGGATATTTCCGTCGCCCAACCCAATATGTAGGTGGCTTTACGACACTCACATATTTATATGCTGTTCGTATCATTAACGATATTTACAAAGTAATAATTTAATTAATGAACAACTGCTGCGATTCACTTTATCTTAGCGACGACTTCTGGGTACAGACGCAATCTAGTCTTCCTTCTCAACAATTTATGACAATATTCTTGCTCATCGACTTAAAAATATCCAGATTATATTTAAAGGTGGGGAAATGCGTAGGTTTTTAGACAAATACACTAATAGAAGAACACGTTGTATGAGCAACATTTTCTCGCCTAATTGGTTTTGAACCAATTTAATTAAATCAAGTTCAGTTTATTCTGGCGAACCTTATTGCTAAGGTTTCATACCTACTTCACTTTATGTATAATGAAAGTAACGTGCAATACTTTCTCATTTGGTCCAGTGGAAAGCTGTGCCATCGTCGCACGTGCGTGGAGTACACAAACGACATGTGGCGTGAATCACGTTCTTTAGAACAATGATCGTCGTGGTCAATGGGACGTTAAGCCCACTAGCATTGCCTTTAACAGCGTCCCTACTTGATCGGCTTATTAGTATTCACTGACTGACAGTATGAATAAATCACGGGGTCCCTGCTGACGGGAAAACTACTCTCTTTGCCAGCTTATAAACAAGCGTGGCAGATACACGGCGACACCTACAGTCGCGCTGACTACTCGCCAAACGGCTAATTGGCCGAAGCTTTCTTCCGAATTCCGATATGACTGTGTGGTGTTTCCCCAAATTATACCAAAGAATGCCCTGTTGTGGTTCGTCAGATAATAGCTAGACATTACGCCAAAATACCATTTTATTTCCACCTAAGTATCTAATTTTAGTTGCAACTTGGAAAACTAGTTTCGCGTGAAATGTTCTAGGCTGCATTCTATCCGCTTAGTTGTTTTCTTGAAAATTTTAGTATAGTTTTATTACGAGCAAATCTGTGTCGGAATAACGAGCCAAGTGCGGTACATTTCATAAACCAGCATCGTAGTTGTCTGATATATGATATATTTATTAGTGACAGTATTCGAACAAGTCGTGATAGTGAGCTATTTGTTTGTTCCAGTCACAATGGTGGTGGGCGAGAGCAAGCGCACCGCCAACATCATGGACGGCATTGAGAACACCGGTGACGTGCGGATGCACGACCACCGGTTGAGGCTCAAACAAAGGTGAGCATTATCCTCCAGTTATTAAAGTACAATAGTATTTAAGTATATAATATATTCCAGGAGGGCAATTCTAGTAACGTGTACCTTTTAATCTCAGTCAGAACTAGTAAAAAATACCGTTATTTTCAGCTGAGATGAGATTGCGACTAATTTTGGGACGTTTTAATGTGTAATTACGAGAATTGACCTTCAGATTAAAGCTGAGAGCTTCATCACAGAATCCATTGTATGATCGTCAGAAATTACTGTAGTCTTATCCTTTCTCCCACCTTTTTCTTTTAAGCAAACGTGCATGGTCGCATGGCCCAGTTTGAATACTTGCTCAAACTCTTGCTTGTTCGAGATCTAAGAACGTAAAATTTATACGCCATCCTTACGTCAATGCCTGCTTACACTGGTATTATTTTAGTAACGTAACGCATTCAACATGGAACATTTGTGTACGCGCCGTTGGGCGTCACGTCACCTACCAATGACCGGGTTTAGGGTGTCAGACTGTTCACCTACACGCGAAACGGAAGTTTGTAGGCGTAAAGGTTGATTGTTACATCATTCTATCCATAGACGTAATGCATTCAAGAATATTATCGTAAAAGACTGCTTTTAAATTTTGCCTTATACGTTTTGCACAATTTGGTTAAAACATGTCGCTGTGATCAACTACTGCTTGGCAGCGTATCAACCAGGAATTACTATAATATTCTAAACAACTAATTATCTCGAAAAATCTTAAACCATTTTGGTCGATGACTACGAGCTTCTTTGAAGTTTCTCGTATCTCTTGTGAATCATAGTTCCTAGTATTTTTTCGAACTTTTCTTCATCAATGCTAAATTTACCATATAAAATTTATCAAAGCCACACTTCCTCAATATTAATAAAATATGTACATAATGTTAACATCGGGTGAATGTCTTAGGCGACGCGAGGCCGATTCATTTGAATGTTTCTGCAGTACTATACCTACTTACTAATACTAAACAAACGTGTATTGCGTGCATTGCCGGCGCGTGGGCAGCGATCGATGCCTTTGGGTTCAAGTTGAAAGAGAACGGTTGGTTTCCCCAACATTAAGTTCTGTTTGCTCCGATATTTTGTCGAAACCAAAACTGTTTAATGGCGTCATCGTCGTATTCATTTTTTGAGCATGCCTTATTCTATAGAACTCTACCCGCTTCATTATAAAACGACTATTACCTTTACTCTCACCTTAAATCTTTGAGCCAGTTATTGTGTCTTGAACTTCATTCAAAGCTGGAATTCGTTTTGTAATGAGACGCTTTTAGTCATCTCAGTAGTTGACCCTTTTCTAGCTACGTCATCCTCACAATCCATCCATCGTTGCTTTGGTTACCCTCTAGTTAATCTTTCTCTTATAACCACACATTTAAACTGAAAACTTGAATCCTTAAAATATTTATGTCATCTAAAAATATCTGTACATTTGTGGAAGTTTTCGTTAAGGATTTTGCGTTCTTCGCGTTCCTATAACCACAAACTTTCCTTTTAACTTCAGGTTAAAATATATTTAGTTATCTCTATCTGTTAACTTCCTGCAACTTAAACGTTCCTCCCAAACGTATGATAGTTCTTCCGTTCCTCGACGGATAAACAGTTAAGGAACTAAAAATAACTTTCGTCCGCATTTTAAACAGTCATTTAGTAGGTACTCTTTAAATAGGCGACCGGATTCACTTTTTTAAATAGTAATACCACGCAATACGTTTTACTAAAGCATTTCTATTATTAGCGTCAAAGTGTTGAACGATTTATGTAAAGAAAGTACAATGCTTCAAGATAAACGCTAGCGCTTATATCAATTGTACTGTTCACAGTGCTGATGTGTATGCGTTTCCGTGACGCATCGATTTGCTTTATCGTTTTAAACCTCGACACTAATCATTTGAGTAAATTGAACCGTTTTAGCTGTGATGACTTCGCGTTTGTCGCTTAATTTTTGGACAATGAGTCCACTGAAAGCACAAGAGATGATGACTAAAAATAGTTTTGTATGAAAAAATCTAGAGCGTATGGTTCTAGGGCCCAAATGTTAGCCGTGTTAGGTCGCTAGGGCCTCTGGCCTAACGTTGTCCCCAGTTTATGACTGCGCTTGCATCATGCTATCAATTTGCACTTGCAAAACATTATCCCATAAACTTGATATTTACCTGTTTACTAAGCATTTATGAATATGTATTACAGATTCGATATAGTAAGAAAACTAGGTCAAGGCACGTACGGCAAGGTGCAGCTGGGTATCAACAAGAAGACAGGCCAGGAGGTGGCCATCAAAACTATTAAGAAGTGCAAGATCGAGTCCGAGGCTGATCTCATACGCATTCGGCGCGAAGTGCAGATTATGTCTTCTGTTAGACATCCTAATATTGTACATATTTATGAAGGTATTGAACTCAATATTATTTCAACTTTTACCCTGTATTTGCGAAATTCCAATTTCAAAACCTCAACTATTTCAATTGTAGTTGGTAGTTTATAACTGGTATTCAAAACTTCTAGAATGACTGATGAGACAGTATCAACATAAATACAGCCATTATAAATTCCAACATCGTTTTCTCCGACAGTTCCAATGCTTCATCGTATTATTGCGATCTAAATACCGCAGTAACAAGACAAAGACGACTATAAAGTACAATATCAATCGGTGCCAAATCATCTCGTATTGGCCCTTTTGTCGTTACATTTCATAGACTTACTGCTCGTCGTGTCGCGAGTCCGCCGTTCAGAACAACGTGGCATGCGACCGAACTATAATATTATCGTAACAATAGCAGCGGACTGACGACTCTTTATAACAATCTGAATTGATGTTGATTTTACCTTTAAGTTATTTTTAAAATATGCGACCATTGTTTGCTAAAATATCGTTTATGTATTTCAGTATTTGAAAACAGTGAAAAGATGATCCTAGTTATGGAGTATTGCTCGGGCGGTGAGCTCTATGATTATCTTAGTCAGAAAAAAGTATTACAAGAGGACGAAGCTAGGAGGTCGGTAGACATTCTACACTTGAATATTTTTATCTGTTTCTCTGGTTTGAAACTAACGATATGAAACGTTTCAGGTTATTCCGACAGATTGCAACTGCTGTGTATTATTGCCATATACATAAAATCTGCCATAGAGATTTAAAATTGGAAAATGTTTTATTAGATGATACTGGTAGTGCTAAGGTTGGTATTCAATTTTAATTCTTACTATCTTATTAATATTTTCATATTCCACCATATCAGAGGCCCTTTAGAGGCGGTTTAGAAACGCTGACACTAGGGTGTGTGGGGTCGTTAGACCTTACTGCCCACACGAAAAAGAAGAAGAATATTTTCTTACTTACAGGTTATAAAAGTAATATTATATTGTTTCCAGATTGCCGACTTCGGTCTATCAAACGTTTTCAAAGAGACATCTTTACTGTCCACGTTTTGCGGTTCACCTTTATATGCGTCTCCGGAAATCGTTAAAGGAACTCCGTACATAGGGCCTGAGGTATGACGTCATTTCATATTTGTAATTACAATGAGTCACTCATTTATTCGAGGGTCATATTTTCCTAGAGCAGTGTTTATCAAAACATTGTCAGAGTCCAGTAAGGTCAAGGTGGGGAAGTTCGTCTACGGGGGAACACCGTACAACGTCTTTCTAAGCTGTTTTTGAATAGCTACGGCGTTGGTAGCTCGGTCGCTAAAACTGAGTCACTAGTTCGTCCTACCTTTAAATTATAGATGTCGTAGTGTGGAGTTCAATAGCAAAAATCGGTCTCCAAATTTTTTTGTCGTTGACAATTTGAAATACGAGTGAGTTGCGTCGACGTTTTACCTAACGTGAAATTTTAATATCAACAGATTTTTACGTTTTGTAGTGGTAAGTGTCTAGTCTGTATTACATTTTATTGTTTTATTATATCCAAGTCGAATTTAAATCATTATTTATAGAAATATTGGTTGTGATAAAAACTTAACTTAAAAATTAAATATTGGGGTAAGACTGTCTAGTATTTTAGGGAAAGGCCGTCATGTGCCGATCTTGCCCCAAGTCAGATGTTGATAACCTTTTCTGGTATAAGTGTTTTCTTTGAATATTGTTTTATAGTTATACAGTCAACGCTACTTATTTGCAGGTTTTCTTTTCGCCAATTATGAATAGGTACTGTTATGATATTAAAGTGTCTTTTCACTAGAAATATAATGTAATTAATTTCATCAGTAATTTAACCGATTTAAAATTAGTTTATTTTATTCTTCAGGTAAAATAACAAAAATGACTCAAAATTACTAGAGAACAACAACAACAAATCGTCTTACACTAAAGAAAAATTGCTAGACGCTGTACAAGCTGTCCTGAATACAAGGCTGCTCGTATATATAATATACCAAGAATGACAATGACGTTGTTTTTCTTTCAATGTATTTTCCTATTATAAAATAATTCTTTTGAATAAAAAAAGGAAGAAAAAGGGGTTTTTATTATTGCCTTTCATCAATATGCTATCTGCCAAAACAGTACTAATATAACCAAGTGTTTGTTTGTTACCATTTCGTTTTTCTATTGTTTAAAGACCATCTGGATCTGGTTTGTACACCTAAATTTCAAGACGTATGAAAGTTCATATCGCATTTCACCTCATAAACATACTTACCTATACCCTACAAAGAGAATATTAAAAAAAAATTGTACTGATTTTAATGTTGACGATCCCCGCCCTTGCAAATATACCGGACTTACCCCACTTCATGATTTTACCGCTATAGATTGTGATTCCTACCTTATATTGTGGAACTGAAAGCATGTATTTGATTCATTTTCATTTTCGAATATTTTCTGAATACGACTGCTGCAAATATCGATCAAATTACAAACAAATCATGCTTGTGACGGAGTTACCCCAATCACTCGGGAAAGTCCGTCTAGTGCCCACCTCTTAAAAAAATGCGGGTATTTCTATATTGATATTAGTTACATTGATGTTTGTAGAAGTAACTGATAAATAAGGAATCATAAGTCATCATTAATATATAAAACATACAATTAAGTAAAAAAAACAGTCATAGGGAGTTCATCAAATCCAATTTGCAATAAAATATGACTTCGACACCTTGACCTTATGTTGGAGCTTAAAATTTCTCATTGAAGAAAATAAATCGTGATTTAGACCTTTGGTTGCATATAAACAATGTTGCTTTTTCAATACAGTATTTTTATGCCCTTTATGATTTACATGGGCTAGATATACACCCCGCGGTGTTACTGGGATTCAGTTCTGTCTTTGGTTACACACATACGGATAAACCTTCCTCTTTAATCGCTCTATCTATTCATGAAACAGCATTAAAATCCGTTGTGTAGTTTAAAAGATCTTAGCGTACAGCCGACGGGAAGCGAATGTGTAAATATAAAATAAAATTGTTTTATACTATGTAGAGAAAAGAAGATACTCCACCAGTGACAATATACTAAGACTACCTCGTTATCCCAATGGCCCTAAGCGCGACTGTTACGCTGCTCTTGGGTTCGATTGCCAGGTCGAGTAAATTGCGTTCTATGAAATTCTCAGTAGCAGCTCGGAGTTAGTATTTGTGCCCGGTTAATGGCATTAGGCTCGCCCCCTTACCGGCGAACTGTAGGTGTACAATGGTACACCTCTGCCTAACCCTTCGGGGAATACAGGCGTGATGGTATGTTATGACAATATTAAGGTACCTATGTCCAGTGCGCCCTGTGTGGATACATTCTAACCTATCTTATCTTACTGTCTGTATAATAATGCGGTATTTCTAATGTTTCTTTATTGCTGCAGGTGGATTGCTGGTCGTTAGGAGTGCTTCTCTATACTCTAGTCTACGGAGCTATGCCATTTGATGGCTCCAACTTCAAACGTCTAGTCCGACAGATCAGTAATGGCGATTATTATGAACCTAGAAACCCGTCAAGTAAGATTTTCTTCATAATTACTAGACACGTTACATTATTTTACATGTTCGGATGGGCGACGTTAAATTATTTGAAGTTCACAAGTTGTTACAGTGACGTCATCTTTAACCATAAACCTAATATTTATCATAGTCAATAAACTATTTTTTTTATCTACTGAAGGGTTGTATTGTATGTTTCAGGTGCATCACCTTTGATTCGCGACATGCTCACAGTGGACCCTTTGAAACGTGCTGACATCGCCTACATTTGTGATAATCCGTGAGTTTATTGATTCCGTGTATTTATTTCAATAACAAAAGCAGTTAATGACAAAATAAGCCATAAGATTATGATAAGGTTACTATTGAATTTTTAGTCGAAGCCCTTAGCAATTTGTCACGCCTATATTCCCCGAAGAGTTAGGCAGAGGTGTACCAATATACATCCACAGTTCGCCGGTATGTTTTATTTTTCAATAATGTTAACTAATAAGAATCAAATATGCAGGTGGGTGAACACAGGCTGCGAGACATCATGCCTCGAGGAGGCGGAGGCGCTGGCTGCGCAGACGCCGGTGCGGCTGGACCTGCTGCTATCACTGGCGCCCGCAGCGCCCTCTAATTCAAACTCCGTCATGGTGCCCAATGAGGTGAGTGCGGTTTAGATTATCATGCAGCCGATATACGTCAGCTATTGGGCATAAGCCATCGTAAGGAAACCGGTATACTCTAGAAGCAAAAATAAAGACTGAATCACTGACTAGTCTCGCAAGAAGGCTTAAAGCCCTAGAACTCTGTTCTGATCTTTGTCCATGAGATGGTGAGATATCTGCAATACCTCTGTCTGGTATAGCAGATGTCTATAGGCAGCGGTGACCATTTAAAATCAGGTCGGCAATAAAATTAAGTCGGCGCTCTGATAAGTTTGTGGCCGGAATTTGTTGAGCATTTCCTATTCTATAGTTGAATTAATTTGTCTACAGAATGAACTAGGTCCAGAGGAGAGCGGCACAGACCTCACTAGCTCAACGTCAATGGCTCACATTGAGCCCAGCAATTCTGCCGAGAAGAGAATCCTGGAGTTAGTTGCAGGTATACACATTTATATTCATAATACTGCAGTCAGTCAACTTAAACTAGCATCATCATTATCATATGCTTAGCCTTTTCCCAAGTATGTCGGCTTCCAGTCTAACCGGATGCAGCTGAATATCAGTGTTTTACATGGAGCGACTACCTATCTGTACTCCACAGCCCAGTTACTAGGCAACACGATACCTCTTGGTTAGACTAGTTGTCAGACTTTCTGGCTTCTGACTATCCGCAACGTCTGTCAAAGATCTACGAATGACAGCCAGAACTAATGACTTAACGTGCTTTCCGAGTCACGCGGGTGTCACACCACCAGCTTCCAAACTCCGGGCTGCTACTGAGAAATTCCTAATCGAAAAACTCAATAACACTTTTTGCCCGACCTGGGAATCGAACCCAGGATCCCACGCTTATCAGACGCGCTTGCGACCACGAGGCCAACGGAGCAGGTAAATAAATAAAACTAGGATAAATGGTTTAATCATGGACGTTGTGTTCTCAGAGGGAGGCGAAGACGCAATAAAGCCGTCGCCGACTCGCACGATCGTGTCGGCGACTGACAACAAACGCAAGCTGGAGCTCGCCATGTCGGCTAGCGGGCTGCAGAGGAAGAAGGAACGTGTGGCCAGGTCTGTAACCCATACCATACTATTTATTTATTTATCCACTTACATTTACCATTACAGGCTAACTCAATGCGGTAAATGCGCATTTAAACATTTTTAAAAATGCAATCCTTGTGAATTCACTTAAAGAACAATAAAATAAGTCCGTCCCACTCGCTAGGAGGTTGAGCGTGCGGAGCGCACTCGTCAGCGGCGCCTCCCATAAAAGGCTGCTCCACTAACAGTCTACTAGCAGCTACTATCGCAGTTAGACATAGTTTGAAAGTAACAATAAGCTTATATCATTATTTCTTCAAAAAAAAAAAAAATGATTTCATTATTTCTTAAAAGCGCGCCACAGTCTTTCATGAAAAAATTCAAGTCCATTGACATTGTCCATTGATACGTTTACGCAAGATACGTACGACTTACGAGTTAGTTGAGAAAATTCTTAAAAAAAGAGTTGTATGTTAACGTGTATAGCTATTTAAAGCATTCTAATACTTTAGCTATCCCCTCCTACCTACCCCTACTTTTTTTTTTACTTTTGCATAGATAGAAAACTTAGAATTGCTCTACTTTAGCAAAATTGTAGTCACACCGAGGGAAATGACCGAGACGGGATGTACAATCTTCTTTGTATGATATGTCCGGTGTCCCACACGACATTGAACTTCGTGTCAGTTTTTCCTATAACTTATATGGTTTCTAGATACTGTAATACATTTTCTTTATATTCAATCGATAATATGGCAAAGAATGTTTTCATTTTAGCTGAAAGTAATAAGCCGATAGTCCGTTTTCTTTAGTCCTTAGTGAACCGTTTCCTAATAGCGTTGTGTTTTGTTGTAGCTGTGCGAGCATCGCGCCGCAAGCGCCGGTGTTGCCTGAAGAGAGTTCACCGGAGATACTGCCCAATGACGAGCCCAATTTGGCTGATGACTCGGTAATTATATTACTTTAATACGTTTTCAGAGACATACAACACAATCAATAACATAAATATTTGCACTGTATTTAGGCATTTGAATGCTTCTGTCGATATTCTTAATAAGCATTTTAAACAGTTTGTTTCGTTACTTTATTGGCTTCGTGCCGTATAATGTACTATTTCCACTAACCGGGCGCGCATTTACACTGTGCTAATGAACATTTTGGCTCCTACATAATAGTTAAGGCTCATCTTTGCATGAAATTTATACTGCCCGGAACTTGGTTAGGTCCGCAGGTATGCCGTTCCAAGCAACTGCACTCCGGTGCCGCCTGGTTTGTAGAAATCGCACATAAAACTTAGCGCAGAGAGCAACAATTAACTCGAGCAGTTTTCATTCATTAGATGATAATTGAAAATAGAACGTTATACGGTAACGGTTAACGTTAATGGCATGTGTGTGCCATTATAGCTTATCCGCCCTCAGCAAAAATTCAAACGCAATAAGGAGGGCAATCAAAATTTTATCTCAGTCTCAATCTATCCAATATGCCTCTAATTTGCCTACTACTGTTTGGACATAGCCACTGAGATGACATTACGTCTACATTTCGAACATTTTTAATTAGTGGATTTGGCCTGCTGATTTCTGTTTCGTACTCGCTCACTACTTGTTGAAGACATTATTAAAATCCAACTATTTTTCTAGGCAATAACGCCAAACCTAAAGTCATCAGCAACGATCACAATCCAACCAGCACCAGTGGAGCTCGTAAGAGACCTAACAAAGGACATCGTGAAGGAACCGCCTAAAGAAGAAGAGCCGGTCGAGAAGCCGGTCAAACCGCGCGTGGCCATCAAGAAGAAGACTTCTCCCACCAAGACTGTAGAAGAGAAACCGGCGGAGAAGGTCGAGGAGACCAAGGTAGGACTTTAAGTTTAAATAATGATGTATTCAATGGTGTACGACTACCTTGGTGATGTTGAATGATACTCGTAGCAGACATAAACAAAAATACAAGCTTGTCAACTAAATAGTTAAAACAAATCAATCCGCAAGGTCTCAACAATTAAATGAATTATGCCTACACTAATTGAATATACCAATAAAAAATATAAGTTTTGGGATTGCTGGATGATAAAGTAACACTACTTTACTATCCAGCAATCCCAAAGCGTATGCTTAAAATAGTCAAAAACTAAACATCGTTTTTAATATCTAAAATTATTGCAATCACATACCTCGAAAAATGTGCCGAGGGTTGCTTCGATTTGGCAACAATAATTACAACGTCAGAATTTAGTATTCCGGTGTTATTATTTGTATCGGAAAATAAAACAATAGTCTGTTAACAGTATAAAATATTAACCCCCAGTTTATGTAACGAATTAATTGATTGTTGATAATTCAGTCAACCATCGGCAGCTAATAACGTTTGAAAATTCTTCACATTATTTTTCTTTCGTAAAACCAGGGGTAATACGACAAAACCACATAATTCTATAATATTATTGTTCAACAGCCACAAGAAGACACAAAGCAGACCGCGGTAGCGTCTGCGGCGGACAAGTTGACGTCGCTGTCTATAGCACAACAACCGCCCGCCAACCAGGTGCCCAAACCCAAGAAACTGTCTATACCAGGTATGTTACATTCATTATATATCTGACTACCGAACTGCCCGCGTGGCTTGTTTCATACACCATAAGTCACGTTAGTTAATACTCCGTACCCGTGGGTTGTTGTAGCGTGATGTTATGCCTATGTTACTCAGAAATAATGAAGCTATCTATTGGTGAAAAATGGTTAAAATCAGTCCAGTAGTTTCGGAGCCTATTTGTTACAAACAAACAAAAAAATCACTGTAGCGATTTAAAAGACGTTTTCGTTTGCCAATTTGTTATAAATTAATTCAGTACGAGTTAATTTGGTTCCGCATCTCTCAATTTTTGTTTAATGTATATAAATAACTGTACTATTTACTAACTGGTTACTTACTTGTCATTGAACCAGGGGGCAACGTCGGCAGTTTCAAAGACCAGTTCGAGAGGAGAGCTTCTCTCACGACTGCACCTGAAATTAAACGCAACATATCTAAACCAGGTATGAAATAATGAATAAATTAATAGCATTTAAGTTGGGTTTAATTTATGTGTTGCCAGTGCAAAATGAACTTTATGTCTATAGCTATAAGAGTGTTATTATTGTTCACAGTTGTGTCAAAGATCGCTAAGCCCAAAGCACAGAGCGAAGACCGTGAATTGCAGTCCAAGACGCCCGACAACGGCACAGTTCGGCTGCAACAAATTGGCATTGAACCTTCGCAGGTAACATTCAAAAATAATTATTTGGAAACTGATCCTGGACTGGCGCACGCACGTAAAGGCATGCGCGTATTGTCTGACCTTATGCAGCTGTATATTAGATATATTAAACAAATCAATGGTCGGTAGTTCAGCCTCAACTTACTAGTGTATTTTAACTGAGGATCGTCGAGTAACTTATGACAACGAAACAAGATCGTAATGATTCACCTGCGCTCGTAAAATGCAAATCTCAATGCTAATAGATGCGCTGTCACTTGCTAAGAAATACGGAAATGGTGACTGTTGTAGTTTATATTTAGCCACAATCTATTATTGTACCAATTACCTTCAAATGTAGGCTAATAAAATAATAATATAATTCATTAATTGATTCATTGTATCAGGAAATTGGCAAATGAAGTTTATAATACGAATGATTCATCTTTTATTGTATTATAAACTTTGCATCTATTTATTGTAAAGGGTGTAAAAATAAATTTAGCGAGACCGTACGTAAATCATTTTTTTGTTCTGACCATACCTGGGAACCCTCAGGTTACTGAGATACTGAATATCAAAGTGCTCTTCTGTTTAAGATATTATAATATAAAAAAAAATATACATACCATCACGCCTGTATTCCCCGAAGGGTTAGGCAGAGGTGTACCAATGTACACCCACAGTTCGCCGGTATATTTAAGTCCCATGTAATAGGGGCGAGCCTATTGCCATTAACCGGGCACAAATCCAAACTCCGAGCTGCTACTGAGAATTTCATAGAAAAACCCACTAACACTTTTTGCTCGACCCGGGAATCGAACCCAGTACCTCTAGCGTAGCAGTCGCGCTCAGGACCACTAGGCCAACGAGGCAGTCGAGATATTATAATGTTTTAAATAAAGTTCAAATACCTTTACGACGTTTGTACTGTTGGATATATTCGTAAGCACAATATTTTGCGTGCTTTACCTTGCGGGGTAACATAAACAATGACTTTTCACGCCAAAAAAGAAATCATTTTATAGCTCTTGCTAATTCTACTCCTACTTTTTGCTTAATACTTATTTTGATAGGCAGTAACAAGTAGTTAACAGTTATTGTGACGTGTCTTTTTACACCTCTTGTAGTGTTTATTTGTGGGTATCGATCACTCCATGACATGAAGATAGGTGTACCACGCACTCACTACCCTTATAAGATGGCCACACCTTTATTCCCCAACAATGACGTGTCATAATATATTTAGGAGACAAGCCACGTGCATGCGTCTACGACCACAATATCTTTGGCGCCTGAAACCATTTTATAGGGGACTCGTGAACTGGGGTGGTCGTGTGTTACTAGTTATAATCATAAGGAAGATTGCTAGGTTCACTATCTTTAGTATTCATTATAAATACTGAAGCTTTAGTGATCAACATCATAGCTCTATTCTCACTAAGTCTACTGCATCGTCGCCTGTTCCTATGGTTGTGATGGCCAAGTTTCATAAGGTTATATTCTATACATCGTGCGTGTACTTGTCGCAGACCCACACTGAGGCGGTACGAGAGTCGAACCTCCGCAGTGGCGTGAAGAAGACGGAGAGCGAGCCATCACACAGCTCCACCTCTGTCGACCCCGCTGTGTTGCTGCAAGATGCTAGGAGGTCAGTGTCATTATACCTGTATGCTTAAAATCAGAGAAGTCGGTCTGTTGGGAAAACACCAAGGTTTAGTTACATGCCTACCATCTACCTAAATGTGGTATTAGGATCTGTAACTAAAATGGACTTTTTTTATATGTGGAATATATTGCAGATGAGAGATATATTGAGATATATTTTTTTATTGCAGATAAAAAATGCCAGGATTTTATTTGAAAAAGGTTTTGTTTCGTTAATATAATTATTTCTTAAAAATCTACAAAACATCAAAACTACACATCGGTGTAAATTTTAGTTACCTGAAACAATTTGAAACATACCAATCTGCCAAGCCCAAAACCTCAGTTTCTCTAGCTAAAACATACATACAATGTTAGCCTAATGAGTTTACAGTCACCACAAATATCCGTCGTCACAGCACACACATTCCTGACGCAAGGCAATACGTTACTACGTGACGTGATGCTGTTTTCTTATACATTCTGATTAATGCAACTGCTATGGTGCCAAGCTATTTATTTTAAACATGACTAATGTGGAACATAATTTGTAGGAGTCTACAAAACTCTATGGCGAAGTTGGTCGAGGAGAAGGCCGGTGAAGAGAATCGCCGGCGAGCCGCAAGGGATATCATTTCGTCTGCTATACGAACAGGTAACAAGATTTTTGAACTATGTTTTTTAGTACTGAAATGCGTCATATTTTTATGTGTCCTGGAATATTTGTAATGTGTAAACACGCTCCACTGTGTAAATTTGAACTGTGCCAATTTATGAAGATGGCGAATTCCTTTGTACTTCAATATGTAACTATAGTGTAATTTAATATACTTATTCATGATTTTCTGTTATTTTTAACGTGAAAATGAGTAATAAAATTCTCTCAAGCGGTAGAAATTATGTTGTCTGTTGAAACAGTAAATGCCATTAAAGGCAATATGTAACATAGCGGTGGAGGCAAAGACATTTTTAATGCAAAGTCACTCTTAAGACCCTACCCTATCCCCTCCCTTATTACATCAAAATGAGATGAATTATATAGTTGCACTATAATTCGTCTTGTTGTCGTTAACAATTTATCAATTTCCAAGTTTGAAACATAATGTGTGGTGTCCCCAGGCAAGCCCCCCATGCCGTACGGGCGCTCGTCGTCAGCGGGCGTGGCGTCCCTGGTGTCGCCGCCGGGCACGCCGCCTGCGCAGGCGCAGACCGCCACGCCGCGCGTCTTCCGCACCGAGGCACAGCATCGCGTTGAAGACCATCGTAATGCCAACAGGTAATTTTCCTTGCTAATTTAATTAATATGGAAGATATAATAAAGATATATGGAAGCTATACTATTTAATTAAGATGGAAGACCGACAGCTAAAAAAAAAACCTGGCTGGTAGCAGTAAACTAAACTGACAGCCAATTACAGGCTTTCGCTTTTCACTTTTCGTCTACACAGAAGACATAACAGAGCTCTGTGCAAACACAGGTGCACACTCTCTTCTCTTACTCTCATAGACAGGACGGTAATCCGACACTTGCGGAGAGAGATCACGCATACAACCGGCGCCAGTACGTGTGTTGACACGGCACATAGCTAACTTATCAAGTCCAGGCGACTGGTTACAGTTATCGCAAAATGATCTCAAAGTTATATAAATGTCATGTTTAAATGTGTAATGTGTTGTTGTGACGGCACGGTTGGCGCAGTGTCCGTGCGATCGACTGCCGTGCAGTGTGTCGCGGGCTCGGTTCCCGCACGGAACAAATATTTGTATGACCTACAGTTACAGTTAGTTGTACCGGGACTGGCTGTTTGTGTATGTATGTGAGTTTATATGTACAATACAGAAGAAATACATAGTGTGGGGCAACGTTATTAAAAAAAACATATGTCATGTTCCCAGTGGTCGCGGCGTGTCGGTGGAGCGCATCATCCCCATCACGGTATCGCGGGAGGACGCGCCTACGTCCCCGCCGCCGCTGCCCGCCATGCCGCCGCCGCCGCTCACGCCGGGCACGCCCCTCTCGCCCGGCACTCCCGGCACTCCCGGCACGCCCAAGCCTCTACCCACGGCTGCACCAAGGGTTACTCCGCTCAGGTTAGTCATATACTTATCCGCGAGGTATTTCCGGCTTTTCGACGGTATTTCCGACTGCGTAAAAGTTGGTTTTCCATTTATGAAACTATAAATAAAATAGAATCTTTATCTGGTTGTTTTCTAACAACAAAACTCGAATCATTTATTTTCAAATAACACATTTCAAGCACTTTTGAATTATCGCAAAAGGATATTATAGGTGCAACAAAAAATGTCCTGCTGAACAGATGGATAAAATATAATTTATTGTATATTATACAATACCATCGTAAATAAAAATATATAACATCCCATCACGTTTGTATTGCCCAAAGGGTTAGCCAGAGGTGTACCAATATACACCCACAGCTCGCCAATATGTTTAAGTCCCTATTGACAAAATGAAAAACCATAATATTCCCACTTTGCCCAGACGGCTGACATCAACGGAGTCCGGCACGAGCGAAGCGTGCAGCAGTCCGGGCGAGCCCATCAAGAAGTCAGCTCGCGAGTTCATCATCCCCATCGCCGTGGAGGGCAAGGGCTACGTCACGCCGCGCCAGCGCAGCCTCGAGCCCGACGTGCCGCACGTGCCCGGCGGCAGGCACCATCGCGCCGCCAAGCCCAGCCGGCGGATCAGGTACAAGTGTGATTATAACCTAAGGATGTTAGGGTAAACAATGCTTGGTGAAACAAATCTATACTAATAATATAATACAGAAGAAAGATTCGAATGTGTGTAACGAATAAATTCAAAAACGACTGACCCAATTTCAAAAAATCTTTCACCATTAGAATAACATTATCCCTGATTAACATAGGCTATATAAACATCACACTATGAGCCACTGGAGTGGAGCAATTACCAAACACGTAACTTAACGCGGGTAAATAAGCCACGCGGACGAAAACGCGGGCAGTTCGCTTGTAAATAATATCTTTTAATTATATTTTAAGCATAACTTTTGTATATGAAGAGTGTGGGTACCGGTGAATTTACAGGCACATGAGAAATTTCAACTTGGTCTCTCGGATGGCAACGCATTTGCAAGGCCTCTGGTATTGCTGATACCAGTATTGGTATTGCAATCTATAGGCAGAGGTGAACACTTAACATCCGGTGGACCGTCACCTAATTTGCCATCCATTGAAATTAAAATCCTTATTTCCTCAATAACTATTGAACATACTGACATGCCTATCACCAGCAGCCTGGTAAGCGGCGGCGAGTCGGAGGAGGAGGAGGACGCGCACATGCACCGGCTGCGACCCAGTCGCGCCGCACGCGCAGAGTCCGTCAGCTCCGGGGAGGACGACGAGGAGGACGAGGGCTTCCATCTGCTTACTGCTGAAAACCTCTTCTCTACGCTGCTGCACCGGGTAAGTGTCACGACACACAAGTAGATATTACCTGATAATGATGTCAAAAGGTAGACCTATAGGATCAACACTCATCTTCTCGGAGTTCTGGCTGAAGTAGAAATGGAATAAATGAAGAAAATATTCGATGTGCATGCTACCCTGTTGCACCCATTACAAAGCAGTATTTCAGATAAGTGTATAAAATACTGCTTTGTAAACTGTTCAAGGAAAAGAGACACAAGAAGGTACGGTCAGCAACATGAAATCGATTAACATAATACTTATATATATCATTATTGATTTATTTATTTATTTATTGACTGCCCCGTTGGTCTCGTGGTCGCAAGGGCGACTGCTGAGCAAGGGGTCCCGGGTTCGATTCCCAGGTCGGGCAAAAAGTGTTATTGGGTTTTTCCATTAGGAATCTCTCAGTAGCAGCCCGGAGTTTGGAAGTTGGTGGTGTGACACCCCCGTGCATCGGAAAGCACGTAAAGCCGTTGGTCCTGCGCCGGATCTCTCTCCGGTCGTGTCGGATTGCCGTCCCATCGGGCTATGAGAGTTAGGGAAGAGGGAGTGCACCTGTGTTTGCGCACACACTTGTGCACTATAATATCTCCTGCGTGCGTGGCTAGTCTGCATTATGGTTAGCCGCCGTGGCCGGAATCGGCCTGGAGAATTACATTTTTTTACATTTACATACATATCATTTAAATAGACACGAAATTACACAATTCACTGCTATTCAGAATGCTATGCAATACCTAAGAGTTAATTTTATCTTTATCTTAATTTTTGATCCATTTCGTCTTTCGCATGCCATTATCATTATCCATTTTTTTTTCGTATTCTTCAGGTTCGCGCACTGACGAACCGCCTGAACGGCGAGGAAGGTCCCGGCTTCAGCCAGCACTCGTTATTCAACAACCTACAGTCGCCGTTCTTCAACAGGTAATCACACTTTCACACACGTATGGTTTAGCTATACCACGTTTAAGATAAATCTATAACAAATAAATAAGTGACAATAAATATTAAACATCAAAACCTGATATAACAGGTATAATAAGACATTTTATTAAAATTTTCATGTAAAATTCATTTTTTACACAGCTTTTTAATAGTCATACAAAATATTTTTTTTTGTAATTTCAAAACTATCATGATTATTGACAAACTTAAAATAATACAATCTTGAATATTAAAGTCACATTTCATTATTTCTTGAAAGCCAATAATTCATACTTTACTATTGTTAGCATTTCTATTCATAAAGTTTGATTATAATAATAAACAAATTAAAAATATAACAATCATTCTTAACGTTTCCTTTTTTTAATATAATCAGTACTTTAATGAACAGAAGTGAAGATTCGCATGTAATTTTATCGTGATTTTCCAACTAAAATAATGTTAATTTTATGCATGCAGCCCCCACTTACCAAGGAGAAACTTATTGTGAGTATACCTTTTCAATTATAGCTACACATTACAATAATACGATCATATTATAATTGGGTTTAGTTCTGCCAGAACGAACCAACACACGTCAAAATGTCTCCCATTTTTCTGAGTTATTGTTGAATATTAGACAATTTTAAGCATAAAACTGTTATTTCTAGAAATGTAACACATCTTGAATTAGTTTGATGTGATTATTTAGAAATTACGGGTTGAGTCGCGTTGGCAGAACTAAGTCCAATTATCATTAATAATGTTTCAATGACACTTTAACAAGTTTTATTATGATTACATGCAGCACTCATAGATATGTGGAAAGTAAAAGAAGTGTTTCTGAAACGTAAGTTTATGAGCCAATAATACAATCCACACTGTAGAATCTACTTGAAACATGAACACACACAAACTGGTCCTTTATTACTTTGAAATAAAATTGAAATTGGAATCGTAGTTCATTTGTTTTTTCTCTCTCAAATTGTCATTATGGTGCAATACCTTTAACACTGAAAATTTTAAAATAAATAATGGATGTATAAGAAAAAAAGAAGTTGTACATATTTGACATACTCTTGACTAGTGCAGGAGTACGGCTGTTCTCTAATATTTAATATTTTGTGCCAACTTAAGCGTTGTTTCAGTTGTTAACACCGCGCCCCTGCACTGTCCTATGTAGATACACAAGAAAACGTAGATAACTGTAGGCCTCACGCACCAATTTTTTAACGTATTTGCGAATGAAATACGAGTAGCAATGACCAGTAATTCCGTGCGTAACATCATATAATTTTCAAAGATGTAATATTTGTCGAACTACACACTACACATGACCCTGATTCTTATGCTAATTATAAGGAAGATTTTTCTTAATATTCAATTTGTGTAAACTGTAGACGCGAGGGCTGGGGCTCGCGCGACATGCACGCGGACTTCGACTCGATGTTCAAGCCGCGCCAGCACATGCCGCGAGGTGAGTCCCGCGCTTTGCACCCGCTTGCTACCCAACCACGGGGAAAACGTTGCCAGTATCACGCGCTCGCCTGAGGCATGCACCGACACACACACTCCAATCTATCTTGTTGGTGTATTTCATCACATTGTTTACATAGAAAATTGTTATCTCTCGCTTTGTCTATAAATTAAATTTTAAACAAAATTGCATTACTTAAATAAATTATTTAGTCGATGTTTTTTGTTTTTGCATAATTATTATTAATGTATTTTTAGCTTTCGCTATACACGTAAAGTCTGAATTTAAATCCTGAATTATTTAAAACTATTTTCTAAGAAGCCTACACTATTCAAATAATAATAATATTAATTTATTAAATCACAATATTACTCAACAAAAAGACACTTTTAAATTATTGCACATAAATTGTTTTATTCGAATTTTTCAAAATTATTTGTATAAAACACTGGATGTTATGTAATTTCCACAGTACGTTTGGCATAGCAGCATGTAAAGCAGTTCATCAGTTACACCTTATTTTGAAGTGATTTTTGAAACATGTTTCGTATTATTTATAATTCTTGACATGTGAAAAAGGTCTTATGGGAACGATTATATTTGTCAGCAACACGTAAGCATATTATAGTCTTTGTAATAAACTCTGATATGAATCGATAAACAGATGGGAGCATATTATTGCTACTCAAACGTTTTTATCTTTAAAAGTTACCTCCGAACAATTTGATCAATAGATTGATATTGAAGGTCTTCGATTTGGCACGCTTTGCTGGAAGGTTCCACTCACTTCACTTCACTCGGGATCCATAATCACCGTTAGCTTTGGTTACTATCTCGCCGCGGATGACCCACTATTTTATATGAACTTACTTTTCTGAATTATATTTGTCAACTTTATTGTATGTTGAAAATAAATAATGGAACATAATTTCAATGATCCACTTGGTGGTGCTGACAAATATGATAAGGTCCCTATCCTTCGTAATAAGGGCGTCGCGTCACCGTCGCACTGCAACTCGCAAGTAGTTAGTGCTGCCTCGCACGGTCAACAACGACACTCACAAGAAAGCTATAGCTTCACTAAAACAAATAAATTAACTCTCGAACCATACCATGAAGTGCCCACTCAGTGAATATACGCCACCAACGAACTACAGTAATCATTGCCTCCGATATTCGCGACGTTTTCCACCGTCGACATCGTTTTTCTTAATTAACATCAATGTCATACAATATGATAGACTATCGATATAACGGCCAGTAACGTGGCAGAAGTACCTACAGTCTATTATATCTTGTGTTTTAGAGTTCATTAACATTGTTTTAAATTAATAAAGTTAACATTTTTTTGCATTGTAGTGTATTATTGTATTCAAATTGCATTCTTTGTGCAGGTGTTGACTTTCTCCTACCCGCTAACACTAGCAGGAAAATGTTGCGTTGCTCTCGATTATAATAAATTCAGTTATTTCATTAGCATTGCATGAAATGATCGTACAGGACATTTCACATGTCGCATCTCCTGTGCCAATGCAGTACTATTTTTTGTATAAAGTAGAATAATCAATTTTGTTTTTTCTTTTTCTTATCTGTCGACAAGAATTTTCAGTGAAAACTAAAAATTTGAGTAATAAAGAATGATGCAGCCTGACAGTTAATTAATTTGTTTGTCAAGTGATCATGGCATACATGTGTAGATAGTGGATGTGGTAGCACTCGATGTTGGGACACGTATGTCAGGTATACATAGAGATCATGTCACGAGTCATACGCTACTCCGCGGCTGCGGCAACTGCAGCCAGACGAGCGCTCGCCACGGGCAGGGGACAGGTACTCGCGGCCGAGGGAGGGGACAGGTGTCCGCGCGTGTGAAGCGGTAGTGAGCTTGTGTTGGTGTGGTTGCAGTTGGGTTGCGCGTTACACTGCATGCTCCGACCAAATCTTCACTTCACAGCGGCACCAGCGCCAACCACAAATCTGCCACAAACGCCACACAAGAATAGGTACTAAACTATATTTATTTCTTCATTTATGTGTTTTTGTGTTCCGCACCGTGCGCCGCGGCTGTTGTCAGATAGAGATGCCTCTACTATGTGAAATATATCGCTGAAGCCATAATTTAGTACGCATTTGATAAATTACTATACCTACAGAAGCAACATTTTAATGCATTCTTTGTGATTTGTTTTCGCATACTTAAAGCTTAACGTTTGACCTAATTTGACTAGTCAGTATTTAGTACTTGTAGATATGTATTAACTTTTAACTGATCGCATCGATGTTTGCATCATTCGTGGATTCACTACGGGCACCAGAGGGCCCTTCAGTCTTATTGTATTCGATTCTCTATTCAAAGATCAAACAAGGAGGTTCCGCTCGTAGTCCCCTTCGCTCTCGATCGACGAGCGGACGCAAAACAGATTTACAATACCGGCACTGTAAATACTCCATGACAGCGAGCGTTCTGCATGATCGAAACGTGTGTTTTTCGATTAAATTTCAGGTAGTAGTAAGAAAACCGGTAAGCACCGTACCGGCCCACAAAACTCGGAATCGAACGTCGAAAGCGGACTAGACCTGTCAGACTTGGACCTGAGCTCGATCGAGTTCTCCGAGCGCGAGATGCGCGCGCTGTCGGGCCTCACGCCCGCGCTGTCGCGCCGCCTGCAGCGCCAGCTGCTCGCGCACCTGCCGCCCGCCGCCGCGCGCACGCTGCGCCGCACGCTGTCGCTGCACGGTGCCGAGCCGCGGGTGCGCCCGCCCGCGCGCTCGCTCTCCGCCGACCACGAACAGCCCGAGCCCGCGCCCAAGGCGTCCGAGGAGACCGCATCACCCGCGCCGCCAGAAGCGCCCGCACCGGCCGCACTTCTCACGCCGCCTGACGCTCCCAAAGAGGCCACTGCGCCCGCCGCGCCTGCCGCGCCCTCCGCGCCCGTTGATCCTACTCCGCCTCCCGACGAGCCCACACCGCCTGAGACCCCTAAAGAAACGAAAGAAGAGAGTCCCATGGACGCCACGACACCTCAATACTCGACTCTGCCACGGCCGCGAAGACGGTCCGGCTCGCGGGAGGTGACGCCACTGCTGGCCGCTGTCGACGTGGAGTGTCCTTCGCCCAATTCGCTGATGCGAGAGCCGCTCGCGACACGACCGCGTGACCGACCCCTGCTCAGTAAATACTTGACCCCGGAACGGGCTCTATCGCTGGACGATACGTACGGGTCGGACGGCGGCAGCGGCACGTCAGAGCCGAGTTTTACGTCATCGTACGGCAGTACAGCGGCCGGCGCAGCGGGCGTGGGTCTGCGCCGACATTCATTGCGCGCGGGGAGCGGGGACCAGCCGCGCCGTCGCGTCTCGAGGTTCCTTCGATCAGACTTTTTCGACGCTCCGCCAGACGAGAACCTTTACGAGCGCCAACGAAAGGAAAGAGAGCTGGAAACTCAGAAAATCTTGCGCGAGATTAGAGAGAAGAGAAACAAATCGCAGGAGGCGGCGGCCGTGAGGAGTCCGGACATAGCCGACGCTCCGCCGGCGTTCAGAGATGACCTTACCGCTCCCAAGAAATGTCTCTCGCCTATTGGGCTCGTCGGCAGCAAGGAGCGCAGTAGGTCGAACACTCCATTTTTCCCGATACTTGATAACATTAAAGAAACTGCGCTGGATTCGTCCGCATCGACGTCGAACTCGAAACGTTACATTAATTTCGATAACTCAAGACAAAAGTCAGTTGTCGATGAGACCTCCTCTAATAGAGATTCCAGATTGATCCGACCCAAAAGCTATCCTGTGAAGACTTTAGATTCTATAGATGAGCCCAGTGAGAACGTGCTGCCTGAAAGTTCTTTTAGTAGAGAATTTGATAAAGAGAGGTCTTTGCCGAGGGAGTCAAAATTAATAAGACCGAAAAGCTACCCTGCAAGTAGTCCATCGCCAGAAAAAGTGTATATTAATCGTAACGTTAAAATAGAAGATTCTAAAGATACTTCATCGAAAGATGAAGTAATCAGTCCCGAAATTAAATCTGATGTAGAAGTAAGTTTCAGTATTACCTTGCCTAAGAAAAAACCAGAAGTAGTGACAAAAAATAATACAAAACTGGAACAAAGTACCGATTCGAAAACAGAAACGGATGTTAAATCTAGTGACACTAGTTTGTCTTTGAAAAAATATAGCATAATCAAAAGCAGAGACAATGATAAGTCTGAAACGACGGAAGTTAAAACAGAAAACAGTATGCCGGTTCCGAATGGTGGACCATCGGTTGATGTTGGGAAAGTTACATCTAATGGAGACACTCAATATACAACTGTAGATCAATCGTTGAAAAAAGACGAAACGGTCACAAAAACCGGCGATCCTGACCAAACAGAAAAGAAAGGCACAGTAAAGAAAAAGATAATTAGAAAAGTTTCATCGAAATCTAAGACTGATTTAGGAAGCAACCAAGACACTAGTGACGCAAAAACAACAACTGAAAAGAAGAAAGTAACAAAGAAATTAAAGGAAAAGGTTGCCGATGACGATGGTACAAAACCAACAACAGTCACAAAAAAGAAATCTGTTTTGCAATCTATAGGTCATAAGTTAGAAAAGTTTGCATCTAATAAATCTAGCTCCCCTGAAAAGGGGGCTGAAAATAGCGTAAGGAATGAAACGAAGAAAGATAGTTCTAAGTTAAGCAGATTGCAACGAGAGCAATCAGTGCCAGTCAACGTGGAGCCCACCACCGAATCTAATCTTATTAAAAGAGCTGTCACACTGACCGATGTCGCCGCTCTGGAAACTCAGCAAGCACCCCAAAATAAAACTACGGTTTCGAAAGTATTAGGACTGTTTAAAAAATTCGAACCCAAGGAAAGATCGAAGCCTATTGTTGAAAAAGCACACTGTGAAAGTCTTGAACAGCCTAATGGCAGTAATTGTAAAACTGAATCTAATTCTAATTCTGAACCTAATGCGGACAGTCTTGACAAAGATAAACCTCGCAGACCAACGTCACTACTCTTAAATGGTCTTGGACGCAAAAATAAATATGGCCGAACCTCTAGTGACAGTGTGTCCACTCTGTCGGTAGACAACGACGAGCAGCCTGCGTCCAAAAAGGAAAACGAATCAAAGAATATTAGAAACAGTTTAAAATTAGATTTCTCTAGATTGCCAAGAGTTAAGAAAATAGTTCCTACTAATCCTGTGATAGAACCTCAAGTTATGAATATTTCCTCTACTGACGGTGAGACTGAAAAGAAAGATATTCCAGAAAAGAATGCCGCTCTCGTAGACAATAGCATACATACTGATAACACTGAAGCACAGAGTCGCAGTCGGTCGAGAAGTAGGTCAACTATTTCGAACTCCGAGTTGAAGTCTGATATTAGTGCTGATAACAAATTTTCGGATAGAAACCCCCTTTCACCTTCAGAGAATAACACAACATCCCTCCGAAGTCACGATTCCATCACACCTGAGAAAGAAGACATTGTCGATAGAATACGTAGAAAAAGCTTTTATTCTAGATTCAACGAAAAGAAGCAACGACGAAAGAGTAGTTTAGTGGGCCCTGGAGCGGCCGAGTACGACCCGGTCGCTAGAATACACTCGCAACCGACAGACACCAAGTACGACGTGTCACCGACATCGCCGCTCACCTACGACCTGTCTCCACTATCTCCAGGGCTCTCCGTCTCGTCTGACTTGTCGCCGTCCACGGAACGCTATAGATCTCTTTTAACCGACCTGCCTGTTAACACTAGGAGTAACTTAAGGTTTGAAAACTATGGACTGAATGATAAAATTGATACTTATAGATCTCTCGATCGCAACGACTTTAGAAAATATCCGGGGAGCAGGAGTTATCTAGACTACGACCAACCGTCATCGTACGGTGCCAACAGGTACTCCCGAACGAAATCCCTTTTGGACAGCTCCGACGGAACTGAGGATAATAGTCTTGTCAATTCGTTGAGAGATCCGCACAAATACAACAGAACCATATCAATGTATTCACCTGGTAACTATGCTACTTATAGACCAAAAAGAACGACTCGCAACTCTGCGATCATTTTGAAAGAGAGCGAAAAAGAACCGAGCCCTGAAAACATATTGGAAAAAATAAGGCAAAGAAAAAAGATATCAATCAGCGTGACAAGGAAACCCGATGCTGAGAAGGAAACACTGCCAAGGTGTGTATACTTTTGTACTTACATGTCACGTAAATAATTTCAAATAACTTTCCCAAAGTGAATTATAATACGATTTTATTCTGTGCACGCTTCACGCTTCCGAATTAAAGTTTATAGCACTAATGCTTTTAAAAAGTTTTACATCCTATACATAAGCAAACGAAGAAGTTTTGTGAAATATGTAAAATACTAGAATGTCACCGAATGTAGATAGTAGATCTAATATTCACTTCTATTGCGTCCACAATGATATTGCTCGTAGAAAACTCGAAAACAGAATCACAGCAGCTACCAACATCATTTTAACGTTCAAAACCATATATGACAGTAGAATTAATAATTTAAATGTAATATGCACTTCATAATTGACACATCACAGAGCAATACAAGAACAAGACAAGCGCCCTCGAAGAGTACCTACCAGCCGCATAACGTGAGTGTAATGTTTCAGATCCAATATCTCACCGAAAGGCGACCGCGAAGGCGACGGTGCAGAACGCTCTGAGAAAGTTGACTGAGAGGAATTATTGATTGTGCAGGATATAACTTGATTTGTGATTTATATAAGCATTTTTGACAATTAACTTTGCGAACTTATTGCGAGGACACTGTAGGTGTAGGTGTATCAGACGGAACTTGATGCTTTCATTGTTTTTGTTATAACTTATTTACAATGTCATTAGTCTTTTATTAGTGTTGATCTAATCGAGGCTGTATCGATACTCTTGCCAAACGTAGCATATACTCACGTGTTTTTAGATTTCATGTAAATTAAAAGAATCTCATCACCGACAGAAGACTGTCTTTAGTGGCAAATTTAGGTAATACTTATTGCAAGGAATCTCTCACTGAATTCAAAGTATCCTAAACGTTATGCAAAAATATTAATATAGAATTATAAATGTTACTTGAATGTTAGGCATTTGGATTATCAAATCAAATTAATTGTTAAATAGGGTATAGCTAGTTTCACACAGATTCATCAAATTACAACAGATAGTATTTACAAATTGTTTTGAATGAACTTTGTTGGCTCTCTCCTAAACGCGGCGACTGACTGCCGCACATTTGATACAGCTTTTTAAGCTGAACAGATTTTGTTACTGTTAAAATAAATATACGATTGACTATTGAAGTGTAATAATATATTTTGCAAAGAGTGGACTTTTTGTTAAGTGTTTATTGTAAATTGATTCTTATGTGCCTTTATAAAACATAAGTGACTGGATTTGATATAGTCCATTTTATTGAAATATATAAAATGACACAAATTTTAGTGTGTGTTTGCACAAATACGTTTTACTCAACATTATTAACTATATTTTTTCTTAGTTACTATCAATTTACATTTTTTTATGTGACCCTAAGTCAATTTAAGTTTAAAATATTTATCATAATCATTATAGTATTGAATGCTAAGTCACGACGTAACAGTAATCGAATAGAATGGTGCTTAGATGATTTCATTAGGGATAACTATTTATAGACCGGACTTGTTATAGACTCACACAAAACGTGTATATTTTTAGCAAGTGTTTTCAGTTTTAAATGTATTATTATTGTAAGCTGCTGCTGTTTGTTCCACTCAACTAGTATTGTACGACGTCGCGTGGTTGTAGCGCTACTTGTTTGTCATTATTATTTTGCTGTCAAGTCAGGGAGCGGCTACATAGATTACAGTGGTGTTAACTGTTATAAAGCAATAATTTTACGCAAATCCGTTCATCTTCGTAATTTCGAATCTATTTATTAATTTTTATTAGAATTGAAAATTATTTATTGGTGTGTGGTGATTTTTAATGTTTCTCTTTTTGTCATAGTTACCGCGGTGACATTGGTACTGTGATTCTTACGATTGATATTAAATTTGCTATCACACACGTTTTGTATTGAATGTGAATAAATTATATAGTTAAAAATGTGCTTTTAATTTAAATCGTCATCCCAGTTACTATAAAGGTGTATTGGTATTCACTTTAGAGCCCTTCGGACTTGCGCGTGCGCCAAAGGTTTGATGCAGGATTTTGCAAGATTATTTGTTAGGAATCCTGGCTTACAGTATCCGGTAAATAAACAATAGTTGGAGAGGATGTGTTGAACTGAAAGAGTTATTAATGTGAATATCTCGAGTTCAAACTCGTTGATAAATAAAAATCTGAATTGTATTTATACATTTCGTTTTATTATATATTTATGTTAAGGTTATTACATCGCCCGATGTCCTTGAGGATTTGACATCTGTACAATTTTTTTGTTTATTTAGCGCCATCTACCGATATCCAGTATGCTACGATAAACGGAACTCAACATTAAGCATAAACACAGATGTGTCGCAGAGTTGTCATTGTTTTTGCCTATTTTATTCGCTCTCTGAGAGATCAAATACCTACATTTTGTTCTTCTATTATTTATGTTTGGTACATCGTAATTTATATTTATTTTTTTATACACGCTTACTTTTACATCGTTCTGGAACCAAAAGCCATAAACTCTGTCATAGTAACAGAAACTATTGGCTATATTATTTTCAATAAATAACATCAAAATTTAATTTGCACGACTGCTACTCTAGAGGTCCTGGGTTCGATTCCTAGGTTGAGCAAAAGGTGTTATTGGGATTTTCTACGAAATTCTCAGTAGCAGCCCGGAGTTTGGATTTGTGCCCGCTAAATGGCGCTATTGCCATTTATCGGGCAGAAGCCTATGCTCGCCCCCTTTTACATGGGACCTAAATATACCGGCGAACTGTGGGTGTACATTGGTACACCTCTGCCTAACCCTTCAGGGAATACAGGCGTGATGATGATGGTTTAATTTGTGAAATAGTGAGAACTCGAAGTAAACGCTTCCTTGCAGTCCATGCATATTTGTGTGTAAACCTTATCGACTACACAAATGCGAACGGTAGGTAACGAAAAAAATAACGCCAATAGTAATTATTACTTTACTGGAGTTCCTGTGTTTCGGCTCCCGAATGATGTAAAAGTATTCGTGTAAATAAAATATTCCCTTTGCCTGCTGACCTAACTTTCAACATTTATCTAATTGAGTACGGAGTGTTCATGTGGTATTTTTAAAGGTCTGATGATGAACAGGAAAGTGCTTATCGGTTGTTGGAAACGAAAATAGTTAGGATGACCTAGCTTTCAAAATTTATCTAACTAAGTACAGGTGCTACTATGTGGTACATTCTAAAGGTCTGATGATGACCAAGTAAGAGCTTATCGGATCTCAGTAACGGAAATAGTTGTGCTCATACATGATCATGACATGATACATTCTGAAAGTTTGGTAAGCAAATACATAATTTAAAAAAAAAACGCCAGAACTATGTTCTACGTCAAACGAAATTCTTAAGGGTAAAAACTTTGATTATAATCAAAGGGTAAAAACAATTTAAAAAATGAACACCAAAGAAATAATGTATCTACTAAAAGAGTAGGTATTTACCATAGATATCCGTGGTATTTTCCAATAATTTTGGAGAGCTCGGTCAAGCATTTGTTTTTATAGATAGGCATATTAGTCAGGGTTACTCTATGATAGATTCAAAAACTAAACGAAATTACAAATTTGTTTTTATTTATTTACGAACTTAATTTCAATTCTTCTTTTACGAAATATTTTCATTTTTACTATTTACAATATTGCTTCATTCATAAATTATTCAAAAAGTGAACTTTTGGTTTTTATTTTGGAAAAAATAACATGCGTATAGTCCACCCTTGACAAGAGCCATCAAGGCACTGAAGTTTGGCGTCTCAGGCATAGCGGGGGTGCCTCGTGGGGGGAATTGATGAAATTTCGAGTTTTTAGTTATTATTACAAAATCTTAACAGAAACAAGAAAAAGTAAACAATGCGAATTGTTTGATATGTCATTACATATTTTTAGGTATAAAATTCATGCCAAACTAATCAGCCGTTTTACCAACAATTTGCAATTTAGATTGAAAAATGACCTGTTTAAAATATTTTTTTCCGAAATTTGGGCAAGTTTATTACAATTCTAATCAATGCGATCTGTTGAGGATGACTTTAAGTATAACATATATTTTTTTATATGGAAAACGTACGGAAGGATTCCTCAACAAATTTCTTTAAACATAAGGTGTTTTTAGGACTTCAGCGATGTAATACCCTTAAGTGTTGACATTTCAATTACACGAAAATAAGATAAATCTCGGAATCAGTATACGTAATATGATATAATACTAAGTTGATATTTAAATTTAGTACCAGTACGAGTATATTATTATAAAATCACGAGCGCTCGTCATGTGGCTTTCTAAGTCATTGGCATAAGGGAATTGACGTAATTGACATACAATAGAACTTCGATTATCCGAAGTAATTGGGACCGAGACTAGCCCGGATAATCAAAATGTGGGTTTTTTGGGATAAGATCAAACAAAAACAACACCTTTTCACATAAAAATAGTAGTCTATTAAAATTTTACATACATATTAACGTTGAAATATAAAACACAAAAAGTAAGACTCGCAGCCGTTTGAAAAGGTGCAAGCAACAAATTCGCGCTAACGTTAAGATAATTAAGCGTTCGGTTAAACTAAGTTAGAGTTCGGATAATCGAGGTTCTACTGTAATAACTTCAATAAAAACCGCTCGTGAAATGCTACAACAGACCGTTATAATGAATTGTGTGTTTTTCTATGCGGCGATAGATTGGAGCTCTTGGAAGTACTTGCTGTCTTTATCTGCCAGAAGTTCGAGTGTCTCGTCTATTTCTGTGTTCGGGAAACGTTCCACCCAGGATTGGATCATACCTTCTGCCGTCGCTGGGTAGCGCTTTAGGTCAACTTCCTCACCTGAAATGACAAGAAGTTTAGTATTACTTTGCCACATAACTATGACTTAAATCCCCTTGGTCTCGTGGTCGCAAGGACGAATGTTGAGCGTGGGGTCTTGGGTTCGATTCCCGGGTCGGGCAAAAAGTGTTATTGGGTTTTTCTATTAGGAATTGCTTAGTAGCAACCCGGAGTTTGGAAGATGGTGTTGTGGCAATCCGTTGGTCCTGCGCCTGGTCTCTTCCCGGTTATGTCAGATTGCAGTCCCATCGGACTCTGAGAGATAGGGAAAGACTGCACCTGTTTGCGCACACACTTGCGCACTATGATATCTCCCGCGTTCTTGGCTAGTCCCCATTGACATAAGCCGCCGTGACCGAAAACGATCTGGAGAATACATGTTTATACATTTTTACATGACTTACGCCCACTTTCACCACAATCACTAAACACCTTTAGCGCTAAATGTGTTTAAATTATCATTTTCATGTCACATTGTTAGATGGTGACAGAGACAGGTGCAATGATGTGCAAGGTAGCTGTAAGTACCTTTGTTGCTGTTAAGAAGGACGGTGTTGGGCTGCACGAATATATTGCGCGGCTGCTTGTGCATCATCACGATGTCGCGCCAACGGTTCCAGGGCTCGTCCAACCGGCTGTACTTGTTGAATAACTGCTCTCCAGACGCGACGTCAGCAGTAGCCTTTATTGTCTGCAGTTTGACTAGGAAATCACCTGGAAATTGATGCGATATTTAGTTTATTGTGAAGAAAAGAAATACTCTTCAGGCTTGTATTAGTAAAATGAGATGAATAGGGATGCAGGGATGAATCGGGACAAAACTTTAAGAGTGGGCCTAGATCTTAAATTATAATTTAGGTAATATTAGAGTTCTTTTTGGCAATAAACTCTACAATTTCAAAGTTAAAATCGCTTTTGTAGTTTCGACCCGATTCACCCCGTTTTACAGTATTTAAAAACTATTATACTGTAAGTAATTTACATTATAGAAGTTTTACTTGATCCGATAAATTGATTGGCATAATGTAGCTAACAGTGAAAAGCGTGTTTCCTAGACACGCGCTAGCGTGGTTCTTAGATATGTTTTGTCAAAATCAGTTCACCCGTTTCAAGGTTATCAGCTCTTTTATTATTTGCGGTATGGATCTTGGAACTGCCTCGTTGGCCTAGTGGTCCTGAGCGCGACTGCTACGCTAGAGGTCCTGGGTTCGATTCCCAGGTCGAGCAAAAAGTGTTATTGGGTTTTTCTATGAAATTCTCAGTAGCAGCTCGGAGTTTGGATTTGTGTCCGGTTAATGGCAATAGGCTCGCCCCCTATTACATGGGACCTAAATATACCGGCGAACTGTGGGTGTACATTGGTACACCTCTGCCTAACCCTTCGGGGAATACAGGCGTGATGGTATGTGTATCTTTATTCTTCTGTCGAGGGTTACTTATTTTTTTGTTTTATTGTTTATAACATGAAGTTTCCACATACCAATGATCTTCTTCCCCCTGGTGGCGAGGTGTTCCCGCTGCAGCGTGAGCAGCAGGTTCTTGCCGGGCTCGGTCTCCGTGATGGTGAGCATGCCCTCGCCCTCCAGCTCCAGCAGACGCATCAGCACGAAGCGGGCACGAGCGTGCGCCTTGAACAAACGTTTTATTAATATAGTCAAATTCAATGCATTTTTTCAATTAGACCATTTACAGAGGTCTCTATGGAGAAGAACGAGCAAGAAACTCCATGGACACTCTTTTCTTCCAATTTGGTTTTTACAAAATCTTGGTTACAATATTCATTATATAGCCATTTGTTCTACCCTACTGCCTCGCTAACCTAGTGGTCCTAAGCGCGACTGCTACGCTAGAGTTCTTGGGTTCGATTCCCAGGTCGAGCAGAGTGTTATTGGGTTCTTCTATGAAATTCTCAATAGCAGCTCGGAGTTAGGATTTGTGCCCGGCTAATGGGAATAGGCTGCTAGGAACTGACGTTGCACATTGGTATATCTCTGCCTAACCCTTCGGGCATACAGGCGGAATGGTATACAGTGTGTTATGTTTTAATACGAACTATTTCGGAAGGCTAAACATTGGTTAGTCCGTAAGTTGTGATCTCAGGCGCGGTAGGCACACATGCAGAGATGTAAATATTTTCATTTAGATTGTGAAAACCAATAGCATTCTTCAAACTACACAAAAATAAGAAAAATTGTAAAAATATAAAATGAAACAGAATGTTGCAAGGATCTAAGCTTCTGGCGCTAACAAAAAAGACGTAAGATATTTGAATGTTGAACAATATTGTATGTATTATATTCTTAGATTGATTACCTGCAACCAAGTCTTGGTGGCAGGCTGGTACATCTCCGTAGCTTTGGCGGCTCCGTTCCACAGTAGACTCAGCCAGTTCACATACACCACGTTCTCCGCTTCTTGACCCTCGTAGCCGAAGATTCTAGACGGTACATAAAACATCATAGATTAATTACTTGGTTTTTTGAGTGTAGGTACTGTGGCTATTAAGTGGCCAATGCAGGGGTAGATCTATATATAGGCTCCTTGGGCCCCGTGACTACGAAAGGGCCCTCAACACCCATTTATATAGTACACGTCATCATTATACCAAACATTCTTTAAGAAAATGACAATTTAGGTAGGCCCCCAATTAATGACAGCCTGGGGCCCCAAGCATGCATTGTCCGGCCCTGGGCATATGAAACAAGTGGTTGTAGAACGATTCCCACCAAACGTGATCACAGTCTGACATGACGTTGATTTTACATACATTTTCAAAGTCGGCAACATTACAGACTACACGTGTGATGTGAACAATTTATCAGTCTGTACTCACTTCAGCCTAACCCTTCGGGGAATACAGGCGTGATGGTATGTTATGTTTTACTCACTTCAGTATCTCGGGCACCAGCGAGAGGTACAGTCCGACGGCTTCGGCGCGGCACTCTTCGAACGCAGAGCCCAGCGTCGTGAACGTACCGTCGTAGGTCTCGCCCGGCTTGTACCACGACTCGATGTGTTTACCTGGCCATTAGAGATATAGCTATGTTGAGTTTTTATAGCCTAGATACTACGTTGTTACTAGAATAGTAATAAAGGAAGTACTGTTTATATTTATTTAACTGTGTTTATTTTTCTATGAAACCTTTGTTGCCTGAACTAACTAAATAAATAAATAAATATAATAATATGTCACGCATACGGGCCAATCCTGCATGTATGAGCAAATCCGCATAACAGTGAAAACACCCTAAAAAAATGAGGATGGGGTCATTTTTCATCGAATACAAAATTTATCTAACCCCGGTATGTCCACATTATGCACAAATATGCAATTATAATCAAAATATCAAACGACGTGTGAGGCACTATTTGTGAATGACTATGCATACTTTGTTTAGTGTCCTTGGAGGTTCTTGCCCCTTCTTCCTCTAAGGTATCTACTTTTCGAATCGGGCACCTAGCTTCGACTTTCTGACTAACTGACTGAAGTCTTGGCAATTCATAAATGCCTGTAAATAGTTTAATTTGAATAAATGCTTTAACTTTGTCATGATTTGCAGCCTGACAAAGCATTACGCAAAAATGTCGTACTATTCTTTGTGCATAGGTATGGAAATAACAAGCGTACCTAATAAAGAAAACATAAACCTCCTTCTGACACAGTCGGGTAAAAAGTAACAAAACATGTTCGAAAAACTAATCGTGGACAAAAAAAAATACTTTCCTGAGATATATTTTTGTAATTGAGCTATTAACCTTTTTCGACTACATTATTGTATATTACAATCTTAAGGACGCATTTGCAAATCTGATAAAAATAAGTAGATTTTCGGTGTATTGTGCTGCAAAACGGAACTAAACCACATGTAACTAATCATGACCACAGATAGATTACTTCTTCATCTTTAAATCGTGGTAACCTTTTATTCGGATATTTTGATTTATAATATTTTAAAAAATAATTTCCATTGCCACTTAACACGAAAATAACGATATCGTGTTGAGTTTTGGTACATTTTTCTCCTATTTAATGACATAAACTTATTTATTTTTAAATATTTTATGAATGCAGACATGTTCAACTCAAAAAGTTAAAGTAAAGAATTATCAAAATGTTACAAAAAATATCAGAAAATAAATAAAAATCAAATCTATTTTTTCACTTATTTTGTTCTAATACGTGAATCTTAATGGATTGAATTAGGGGTCATTTTATTGGTCGCTTTCTTTGTTTATTCCAAAAACTATTGACATTGACATGACATGACATTTTAGTCTGCGCTCGGGCGCCGTCGTGGGTGGACACTGTGTCGCTTGTAAGCAGCAGCTCGTGTTGAAAAAGATCGCTGTACGAATATAAAATAGTTGACATACCAAACTTGATACTTTAACATTTTATACGGTCCACACATCCAAGGAAAGATTTTATTCACAGTTTCTTATATTTTTGCTAGAAGTAAGTGGGGATCATAAATTCATATTTCGTTTCGGACTTGATGGAGTGACCTGAAGATGTACTTCCAAGTCTGCTGGTGGAACTAATAGACGAGTAGAGCTACGGGTTGAAGTTTAGAAACGTGCTGCCTCAATAGGGTTCCATGAAGTAGTGGGGGGGAAGAGGAGGGGAGGGGGGACCCATCCCCCTAACTTTGCTTGCCGGAAATGCGTATTTTTTTAAATGTTTTTTTAATCGTTTTGTCACAGCAAATGTAGATTCTGAAGGTTCTGGGGGTGACGGAGGGCATTAAGCACCCAACCTAATCCAGTCAAGTTGGTCTGAGTCGGACTCCGGGCGCACTCGGAGCCAGACATTACGACGTAAATTCCATTCCTAATCTAAAAATTTTGGACTTTTCTTTAAATGCTTTTGGTTAAAACTTCGTCTCTAGCAAAAAAAAAAAAATGTTGCAAAGGTGCCCCCTAGAAACCCCTGATATTCTCACATTTCCTCCAGCGAGGCAGCACGTTTTAAAACCCAACCCGAGCTTCGTGTGCCGAGTTGGGCTCCTTTTGTTATTAGTTATATCGAGACCTTACAACAGGACTTCATAGAGTGACCTGAAGGTGAACTTCGAAGTCTGCTGGAACTAATAGACGTGTGGAGCTGGTTGTTAAGAGTTAGTTTAAAAACCTCTTATAACTCAATTGTTTTTATATGCCAAGGCTTAATACGTTTTGGAACAGCTCTCGTAAGAAGCTTCATGCCTGTAGGCGTAAAGCAGAAAAGCGAATACGGTTTGTACTTATTTGATTATCAAAAATACATGTACGTTATTCATCATCATCATCATCATCATCTGCTTAGCCTTTTCCCAATTATGTTGGGGTCGGCTTTCCAGTCTAACCGGATGCAGCTGAATACCAGTGTTTTACATGGAGCGAAGTTATTATGAATAAAAATTAAGTATTAGTTTCATTAAAATAAATTATTATTATTTTTATAGGCAAAATTCTGAAAGTAGGCGTGATACTAGTATCGCGACGTTCACATCCGAAGTGTGCCCGGAGAGAAATGACCAAACGAGTTGTAGTATTCCTAATGACAACAGTTTGGAAATATCTTACATAAGTTTAAAATTACATACCTAAAATTACTGATATGATTTGATTATTCAAATACTTTTTTGCTCTAAAAACCAATACATATATTTTCTGTATTGTTTTAGAACACGATCAATGAGGAAACAGAACCTATCCAGGTTTCAGTAACTACGATTATTTCATGAAACAGCTTCAAGAAATCGTAAACCATAGCTCTATGTTTAATTTTAGTTTTGTTTGTGTTTTTATTGAAATTCGATTCTATAAGAACTGCCTCCTTCCAGAACTAAATGATCCAAGATTTAAAAGATACATTGAACTTCGAAAACATTCTTCACATTGTCCTAATAATGATATGAAAACTAAGTTGTTTTTTTGTTACCCTGTTTTCGATAGTTTTGTTCAGTATTCAAACATTTTTATGAGCTTCATCCTTGACTATGTAAGAGAAGTCAAAGTCAAAGTCAAATCATTTATTTCAATTGGACCAATAAATGGCACTTTTGAACGTCATTCAATCTAGTTGCCCATTCCAATAGGATTTTTTTGGAAGTGCAAATGTATGTAAAACCCATAATGATATGGTACCTACTATCGAACCAATCTGATTATGATGATCTGAATACTACAAAATGTGCCAAATCAACTTCTTTTTCTTTCTACTTTTTGACATCCATACGAAATAAAATAAACGCCTAAAAATTAAATAAAAGTATCAAGCCGTGTCAGTTTACTCATAATTTCGCCGCTTCGCGCATGTCGCTGTGTGCGTAAGCCGTGCACATGTAGTAGTAAGACTCAATACCTAGAATTGAAGCATGTCAATTCGTAAATGCGTCCTTAATAGATACCTAATTTATATGACTGTGTTGTCACTTTATATTACTATACTATACTTTAGCGATATGTAGTGTAAGTTAATTTTTGATTGGCCGTTTGTAATAAAAACGTCATATTAATAAATTTGCCGTAATAAAGTTTCAATGTAATTTTAACTTTATTACTAGTCTTTGTTTCCAAAATATGATAATTATCTAAGACTCTAAATTCAAACATAGGGCCGAACTGTTATTTAGAAAGACAAAGAAAATCTTACCAGTAAGCGGATTCTTCACAATATCCTTATCAAAGTTGAAGGTGCCGTCAGCGTTCTGCATTAACAGCTTACCGCTTCCGTGGCCGAGCAGCTCATGCAGACCTACTTGTACCTGTTAAGAACATAAATGCACTTAAAAATAGTCTTTATGGCAGTGTAAAATAGAGTTATGAATATAAATGTGGATGGATGGTGAGGAATGAGGCCAATGAAAAGATGGATGGATTGTGTGAAGAAAGATATGAAAGACATTGATATTATGATGGTTGACAAGAAATTAAAAAAGAAAAAGTGTTGCGCCGACCCCAAGTAACATGGGATACGACCAGGAAGATGACGGTGATAACAGTGTAACATATTTATTACTTACTTCAAAGGAGGCAACCCTATATTTCTCCAAAAGCTCCTTGTCGTTATCGGACAAGAATGGAAGGATAGACTCCTTGTAGGCAGCCGGGATCACGTTGCCCAGAGACACGTTTTTAAAACCGAGGTTTTGACGAATCTCGTCATCTGTAACGCAAAAAATAAATGCATCAATAAATAAATAATTTAATTTCGAGGAACAGGGTGAGTGTGGAGTTCAGGGCAAAATTGAATTCAATGATGAATAAAAGTTCAAGAAGTTATAATAAGTTCAATTTTGAGCATAGCCAGGAATTGAATTTTAATTATCACTTGACAGAAATGGTTTATTTGTAAACGATTTGCAATCGTTTTTCTTCCTTTTGGCTAAGATCAAAGTGTAAGTGTTAGGTTTAGTATCCTGCAAAGGAATCTTATATCTTAAAGGAAAAGTCTTCGGTGGTTCTAGGTATACATACAATTAGGAATGTTGATGCCAGCAGGGATACCGCTTCCAGAGAACGTCAAGACATCCAAACTGGTGAAGTCAGGTCTTAGGAAGTTGTCTTTCTCCAGGGCCTCGCCCCAGGGCAGGAACTTGATGAACCTCTCCGCTCCTTCGACGAGGGAGCCGAATTTCTTAGACATTTCCTTGTTGACCATGGCTACAAAACCTTCGAACTCCCCGCGCTGACCGCTCGGGTCACGATACGTCTCTATGAAGCCTTGATATCTGCGGATGATCGACAATGCATTATGAGAAATGTAACGGTGATGAGTTCAAAAAGGCATGCATATAGAGGTAATATAAAAAAAGCGTTGTGCCAGTAATTCCCGAAATGTTGAGCAGCGACAGAGTGGGTTTTGCAATTTGCATTCTAGTGTGTTTTGAAAGAGCTTTGCAAAAAAACTATATTTGAATACTATACTATGTATATCTATACTAATATTATAAGGTGTAAAGTTTGTGAGATTATAGGGTTGATATATACCAACAATTTCCAAAATCGGTTCTGTAGATCCAGATCTACTAAACCGATTTTGAAAATTATTTTACCCATACAATACTACGTTATTTGGGAGTGTCGTAGGCTATATAACATCACGCTACGAAATACGGGAGCAAGCGGGCGAAATAAGTTACGTGGAAAAGTCGCTGCCAATTCGCTAGTACTCAAACATAAAACAACTCCTTACGTTTCAATAATCGGTCCTTTATCCTGGATCCAGTACCGGCTGCCTTCTTTATGCTCGCTCAACTTGCCCTCCTTGAAACTGTTGACATAATGTTCCAGCATCTTCTTCTGATTGTCGTTGGCCGCGTACTCTCGCGCCATTGTCAGGTTTTCATTGACGCGCTTTAAGATAGGCGAGTAGTCGCCGCGGGTGACTTGGAAATAGGCCCCCTTGTACTTCTCAATGTCCATGGTAAGGCCTGACAGTGGTGTTTGCTCCACGCTGGCCAGATGGATGGTGTATAATGGCACTGTTGAATAATAGGTTCACATATGAGGAGCTCGTGGCTAAATAATTACAGCCGCATAGATCGATCTTCCGGGTAAAGCCACGCTTGCCGAGGTTGGTCTGTGGATGGGTGACCATTTATCATAGCGAGTTTCCTCCGTGACTCGGAAAGCACGTAAAGCCGTTGGTCCCGGCTGTCATTTGTAGATCTTTGGCAGTCGTTACTGTTAGTCAGAAGCCCGAAAGTCTGACAACCAGTCTTACCAAGAGTATCGTATTACCCATTACTGGGTTGTGGAGGTCTGATAGGCAGTCGCTCCATGTAAAATACTGATATTCAGCTGCATCCGGTTCGACTGGAAGCCGACCCCAACATAGTTGGGAAAAGGCTAGGCAGATGATGATATGAACGTTGAGAAATATTTTTTTACTTCCAATGATGCAAATTATTCAGCCTGTAATGTCCCACTGCTGGGAAAAGGCCTCCCCATGCCTTCCAAATTTTCTTTTCTTGCTCTACCTCGAACCATTTCTGATACTGCATGGAACTAGAGCATGCCTAATTTTAAGGTAGATTGTACACGGGGGAAAAATTTTGTACACACTATATTTTGTATAAGTACCTATCTTTTGTCTTTTTTTTGTATTTAGAAAAATGAAAAAGGATTCTTTTACATTAGTAATTATTAAGGTTCTTTCTAATGAGTATTAGAAATTAACAATCTGACAACTGTCATTAAAAATCCTATATGGACCAAGTGTACACTATCATTGTCTCTTTGCTATCATCAACTTGACATGTTTACGATTGTAAATTATAGGTTGTGAGATGAAGATTCTAATGAACATAAAAATGATCCCAGTTTTAATTCTTTTGTTTCTTTTTTGTACTTACAGCCTTCATGAGTAGTTTTGAACGTTCGACAGATGTATGCTTCTATGAGTTTGGTTTTCATCCACTCATTTACTAAGTTGGAATCTTCTTCAGTGATGTTACTGGAGAAGTAAGTGGTCACACCCTGGAAAATAATGGCTGGCTACATTATATTGTAATGACTGAGACAGCCACACTACACCATCATGCCTGTATTCCCTCAAGAGGTAGGCAGAGGTGTATCACTGTATCTACTAACCTGATCAGCTAATCCGAGGCGGGTGAGCCTCGGGGCGATGCTATAGATAAACTTCTCTGTTTGTTGCCAAAGCTTCAGCATGTGTTGAGAGTCATCTGCAAAAGCTTTGGAGCCTTTAACAATAAGCTCGAAAGAGTTTTTAGGTAAATTCGGAATGAATTTTGTGTCACCAAAACCTTTGTAGTTGCCGCCGTTGGCAAATATACCACCAGCATATACCAAAAATGCCTGAAAACCACAAAAGAGTAATGTTACAATAATAGGATGTTTTCCTACCACAAAATAGTTAATAGATAATGTGTTTTTTTACTCATAGGATGTGGTAAGGTTATCAGTTTTATTTTCTTAATGAGAACATTGGCCAAAAATATTTTGTGGTATGCAAAAGTTAATCACAATTTCACAAATATACAAGTAAACATTATAACAAAGTTTTGGCAATAAAATTGTATTTATTACTTAGGGCTTTTTCACCATACTTACTCCATATTTCATTAAAAAAATATATATATATTAGAAGGCCAATTCCCATAATTTTAAACATTCAAAATCTCATTTGAGCAACAATCAATGTCAAAACTTGTTAAACATGTAGGGAAATTAGAGCAATATTTGACATGTTGAAACTGAGAATCCAAACATTCTTTAAATGTGGGAATTGCCCTCCTGGCCAACAGTTGTACAATACTGGTCCTTAAACCAGAAAAAAATACTGGATTAAATTGCAATCGCTTGCAATTATTTTAATCATGAAAAAAGTTTGTAGGTCCATGTCATGTTGCTTTCCTGCCTGCTATGTTCAGGGCATGGTCATGGTAATATTGTATTCTCCAGAACGATTCCGGCCACGGCGGCTAATCTTAATGCAGACTAGCCAAGTACACAGGAGATATTATAGTGTACAAGTGTGTGTGCAAACAGGTGTTCTCCCTCTATCCTAACTCTCATAGTCCGATGGGACGGAAATAATAAAATGAATTAGTTCTTACCTGGAAGTCATCATTGCTAACACCCTGTACACTGGCGGCGTCTCTAAGAGACTGCATGGATTGCGCAGAGAAAATCCTGTGCAGCAAAGCAAAGATTTTTGGAGACTCCGGACTTGTCTGCATTAGAACTATAAGCCCACCATTCCATGCTGCCTGAAAATTTATTCAGTTTAGTTTAATTGGTCACACACTCATCATAGTTATAACATTAGCCTTGCATTAGCATTTTGTCTTGTGTATTTGTTTTATTATGGGATAAGAACATTTGGCACATATCGGCAGGATTTTTGACTCATTGTTTCGCTTTCTTAGTAGTATTAAACTATAAATAATTATGAAAAATTGGCATTATTTAATTGATTTATGTATTGTTCTTTGATTGGAGTCTCGTGAGTTATCAAGTTTTATTATTTTCACAATTAAGTTGCTCTTCAGATAAAGGTAATTAGACAAACATTTCTGTGAAAACAGTAACACTTCAATGTTTTCTGAAAGCCTAATAGAGTTGCAATGCAAAATAATATGTAAACAAAAGACAAGAGTTGCCTTGATAAGATGCTAAAAATAAAGCAGTAAAGTCACTATGTGTAAGCAATGATTAGGAAAATGATTTTATATTGTTACAGTTGTAGGTACGGTAGATAACTTTTATAATGTTTCATTAGCGAGAGATCTTCTTTTACTTATTTATTTATTTAAAATTTTATGCAACAAAAAAGTACAATTGGTTTTTAAAAATAAACAATTTAGTGTGGTTGTAATGGGGCCCTGGATTTTTAAGACATTGAGATATTGCATTTTAAGACCATCCAATGATTAGATTACTATTTTGCAAATTCAACTTAAAGCTATAAAAATTACAATGGTATACTTACACCGGTTGATAAGCAGTGTAGTTACCAATAATAATTATAATAACCGAAAATATCTGATGATTTAATTTAAGCCATTCCACTAAAAAATCAAATAAGGAAAACAGCAAACACTAACCTGACTCAAGTAATGAGCATATAACTTTTCTTTGATAGTTAGTTTAGCAAATGCCTGGGAACTGTCGAGTTCTACAAACTTCTGGTTGTTGGGCAGCAGAAATTGAGATCTGTCTTCAGTCATTGCTAAAAATAAGATAAAATGTTAAGACTGTTGCAGTAACACAAATTAATAATAAAAAAAAAATACATATAATTAAAGTTATAACTTTTATAAGTTACTGACCCTTAACTAATTTAGGTGTCTTCGTAGTCTCAATATCAAATGCCGCCGTGCCTCTGCACTGTTTACTAATAAATGAATCAGCAGTATTACACGGCCGGCATTTTAAAAGGTTATTAGTCAGAGTTCGCAACATTGAATATATAGGAAATGAAACTGAAAATTTAAAATATATATAATATTGATTAAATATTGCTTTACTTACTCGGATTTATCTAATTTTACTTTTAGAAAATTCTTAAAAATCTTTTACAAAATTTTATCAATGAGCGAGATCAATGTTTCTGAATTTCTGAAATGTGATTGTCACGTTATAAAGACAGCTTTAACTCGTATAGTTCTCATCAACAGAAATAAACTAGTTAAAAAGGTACGACGATGATATAAAATATAAAGTAATAATTAACTTATTAATTAACTTGATATACTATGCTGGATTATGACTGTATAATTTACTCCAATTTAATTTTTTTGGAAAGGATACCGATTTTAGCCGTATTTGTGAATGCTCGGCAAATGTCAGTCAAACTGAGTGATGCCTTAATGTCATGTGATGTCATCAAAATCGATATAAAGACAGGATTACATTTATCACACTCGTGTTAAAGAAGGTAACACGTGAAAATTTATCTTTAAACAATAATAATTAATTATGTAATTTTTGTTTTTCATACCAAATTTTCTCCTCAATTGCGAAGCTTGCCACAAAAGTGGTGATCTTGCGGTTAGTCTGTTTCTGGCTTAAATTACGTTTCATTTCTATCTAGTAATTTTATTTTTTGTAAATAAGTATCTTATGTGCCCATCCCTTGAAAGTTTTTTAATATAATTAACCGCATTTATTAATTTATATAAGCAGCCGCTTTTTTATAAATTTCAATTGTAATTTATATTTTTTAATATTTTCCGTTATACTGAACATAACGTAAACTGACGTTTGTGGCCCTTCCACAAACGCACCTATCAATGAAGTAAACATTCAACATGGATGGTTTCCGATTGTTCTCAGTCGTATTTTAGGTCAAATATTTGTTTAAGATGTGTAAGTGAAGTTTAGAAAAGTTATTGTTATTTAGTGAAAATGTCGTCAGAAAGGTAATGTGCCACTTTTAAGTTATACATAAATTGTTGACAAATATTGCTTCCGATATCCGTAGTTGAAAGTTGCAAAATCAATAAAGTACGCGGAAATCGCTAATGTCACGCCCTGAATTCGTAGTCAAATTGTTGGTGTGTGGTAGACTAGTGGTAGTAAAGTTGAGACGTTGGTGATGTTTTATTCTAGGGTGGAATGGGTGGAGATAATCGAGCCGAAGACAAAGGAGCATATGTATGCTAACCTAACAACTGGCGAATGCGTTTGGGATCCACCAGAGGTATATTTCGTCCGAAATTTAATTCACTTCCGTACTTAAGTGCCGGTAACTTTTTTCTGCAAGTGATTACTCTTTTTGGATTTCCTGTTCAGTGCTAACTATGTCATAATAACTATAGCTGTAATACATTTACTAGCAGAACTTATTAGCTATAAACTATTAGGGGTATCCCAGATTTATGACTCACTTCATATTTATCTGGTTTCTGATGTAATTAGTAGTGTAAATACTAAGATTTTCAAAAGTAGGGACAGATTTTTTTGGCCTGATTAAATACTGCATTTTGATACACAGTATTCTAGATGACTTTGCTAACTAAAGGTACAATACTTTCAGTATGAAACCTAATTGACACTTGTGTAAGCTAAGTTTATCCATTTCTGCTAACTAACAAAGTATTTCTGTGTAAATTGCACAAGCCAGTCATTCAACTAATTGATTATACAAAAAATCATAAAACTATCTTCTTGTTTATACTTGAGGTTTTTTGTTACAGGGTGTTAAAGTCAAACGAACAGACTCATCACAATGGTGGGAACTTTTTGATATCAACACACATAGGTTTTACTATTACAATGCTTCCACACAGGTAATTATAATGATATAACAAGAAACAATCATATACTTATTAAGCAACACCTTATGATAACTTTATTGTTTTAGACCACTGTTTGGCATAGGCCTACTGACTGTGACATCATACCACTAGCTAAATTACAAACATTGAAACAAAATACAGACCCACAGAAAAGGAGGGAGACTTCCACACAAACTAATCAACCTGCACCTCAGGTGAGTCATATGTTTTTGTTTAAAAAATATATATTAATAGGGATGATATAAAATCACCAAAGAGCAATTAAAAACTAGGAATTTATTGTAATTTAAAAAAAAAAAAACAAAACTCAAAACAGTACATTGTTATGTTGTCTACAACTTTGCAACATTACATGTTGCAAATACAATGTTTTACAACTTTGTTTTCCAATAAATAGCATTACAGTAACTGGAAAAAGTATACTACAAAATGATTAGTAACATTATGTTCCCTGATGTGCTTGCTGCTTTCTTTTCCAGTCAAGATATAAAACAATAGGTACTCAATATCTTCATTGCTTTTCCAAATGTATTTTTAGGTGGTAAATAGTATAATTGAGATCATTATGGTCCCTGCAATATGGCACAGCAACATAGGGTTAGAAGAGAGGAAGTTCTGTTTTCAAAGATGGAAACAAAATATCATGTCATGTTCACAGTTATTAAACATGATAGCAGAACAAAAAAGCTATTAACCTCAATAACATGTATTTTAGCACATACAATGTTCAATCTGAACATAATAAACATTGAGGCACCCTAATTGATTTTTGTGGGAGTGAACTGACTTAGAATTGGGGTCAAATCTATTATTATCTCTTGTAGCAGCACTAGGAAAGCTAAGCTTAAGAATTCCAGTTTTATGATTCAGTGAACTAGGTTACATTGTGTTTTATTGTATTGTATTTTTTATGGTTTGTTTTATTATTGTACTGTCTATTGCCTTTAATTTAATGGGGAGGCTATATAATGCACTAATTTTGTGTTCTTTAAGAAATTTAAAGTCTATTTTACCTGTTAGATGAACCATTTTACCTTAGCCTAGATTTGGGGATAAATTGAAATCTATTAAATAGAATAAAATTTAAGTAAAAAAACATGTTTGTGACATACTTAATACATTCTGTCACATGATATATAGTTTAATGTAGTTTGTTATGATTATTGAGCAAGTATAGTGACTTTTTATCTGCTCAGAAACATATGTATAGTTAGATTAGAAGGTGGCAGTTGCAACAATGGTCATGTTATATTAATTGTGCAAGAAACAGTCATTGACATAAAAATGAGGCTATTTATAATGTATGTACATTATTCTTGATTGTATATATCTCACTATGTTATTTCTTTTAATACTGCATTGTGACTGTAAAGTATCCTTTACGTTATAGAGAAGTGTATAATAGATAAAGGCAAACTGTCTTAAGTATAAAGGTTTTTTTTTTATTATTTTCCGAAATATTTAAATGCAGTGGTACTATTGCATAAAATACAAAGCAAAATGTTAAATAAAACCAAACTGATATGAATAAAATGTATTTTAAATTTTCTTGGATCATCATTGGACAAAAATTTTGTATGAGCTTTTGAGCCTCTTTGAGCGTATTTTCGAGCGTCTGCGACTCTGCGTAAATGTCGGTTATAGCTGTGCCCATACCAAAATTCATCAAAATCGATTCTGTGGTTTAGTTGTGAAAGTGAAACAGACAGACAGAATTACTTTCACATTTATAATATTAGTATGGATTTTATTCTGGAAATTAGGCAGCACTAATGCAGTACTAAACTAAGCCACCATATTTCCAAATCATGTATAAGATTTATATGCAAATGACACCAAAATAAACTCTCCAATATGTCACCAGGTGCCTCCGATACTAGACCCAGTTAGTAGCAATGGCAACAGTACAGTCGCGAGCGTCAGCAAGCTGTCGCCTGGCAACGCAAAAACCGTCACTCTCACGCAAACGAGCCCCGTGCGAACGAGGAGATCGCATTACCATCACAGGTGACAACAATCAACTATTTTCACTATTGTACTGTGAATTATGTGTGAATATTTATGTCAAATGTGTAAGGTGTCAGTACACACTGTATTGCTATTCAGATGTAGTAAAAGCTTTATGAACGCTTTCATTTACTGCCTCGTTAGCCTAGTGGTCCTAAGCACGACTGCTACGCTAGAAGTCCTGGGTTCGATTCCTAGGTCGAGAAAAAAGTGTTATTGGGTTTTTCTATGAAATTCTCAGTAGCAGCTCGGAGTTAGGATTTGTGCCCGGTTAATGGCAATAGGCTCGCGCCCTATTACATGGGACCTAAACATACCGGCGAACTGTGGGTGTACATTGGTACAAATACAAATGTGTAAGGTGTCAGTACACACTGTATTGTTATTCAGATGTAGTAAGAGTTTTATGAATGCTTCCATTGTTTGGGCTAATAAAGGTGTGTTGTTGTTTGTGGATGATAATGGTGTTGATGATAGTACATTATCATCCTGAATGTGAATGTAGGTATTGTTTGTTTTTGTTCTGCGATAATGTAATTCGCGGATTATGTTTCTTTTTTAAACATGTGTTTACTAGGCCAGATGCCCCCAATCTTTTTGTACTACGACTTTTTTTACAGGTGGTATATGCTTATTGCGATATTCTTTTCATAGAAGATATTGGCGTATCCTCTAGCAGATATTATTATATTATTATTTAGGCCATAGCGTACCGGAGCGACCTATACCGTACCGCGTATGTACACCATAGCGCGTCGCCTCAGTGCGTAGGCGTTGCGACACAGTTTGGGAACCCCTACAATAGCCAATTGTGCTGGAATACCAAGCTCTGTTACTTATCTTATTGATGAATACAGGAACAGCGGTGACAGTAGACGTGGGAGATTGAGCGAAGATGGATCTACCCAGTTATGTCGACACACAGACTCCGGCCGGTCTTCAGATAGCAGCATCAGTAGTGCTCAGCAGAGGAGGAAACAGGTACCAAACATAATGTACAGATTTTAATATGAAAAAGATTAAAATCATGATTTATGGCATTTCTGTTCCGACGTGGCTTGTGTTGCAAAACAGCAAAAAAATTTTTTTTTTGATTTGTAATTTTAAATTGATTATCTTTATTTTTGTTTCAGGAATTAAGTGCAGCTGTAGTATGTAACCCCCCTGTATGTACACCGCAACTTAGAAAACGAAGCAGTGCAGCTCAAGCGCACGAAACTGACAAATGGTCTCCCCATACAGGTAAACAAACACTGGAGTTCGAAGCTTTCGTTACGCAGACGATGAAGCGAAAGCGTGACGAACTGTCATTTGTTAGATTCGATTTAATGATGTCATTGAAATAGAACGTGAGACTTCCACGCCTGTTTAAAAGTTGCGTTCATAATCTCATTACGTTTCTATTTTTGTAGCTTCAATTCTAGCTATGTACATTGTACAGTATATTTTTATAAGTGGCAGTAAGCTCGCCAGTTATTTCAATTTAACCATTTATAGACACTTTCAAATTATCAAGAAGTTGGTCGCTTAGTCAGAATGTTGAAGTTAGTTGCCTGTTCCGAAATATATCTAGGTTTCTATGGAGAAGAACAAACAAGAATCTCTCCTAGATCTCTTTTTAATAAAGTTTTTTCAAAATCCTAGTTATGCTAGTCTTGTTGCATCTATATGTAATACAAATTAAAACTTAAAAAGTGAATAACAATATAAAACAATAAAAAAAAAATTAACCTTGTCAGTTAAGGGATGAGTAATATTAATTGAACAAAACACCTCTATCTTCCTCTCTATTGGAATACAAATGTTATGTTACTAGGTTAGCTGGTTATGTAGTTACTTACCATATTTGAAATTCATAAAAAAATGACAAAAGTCAAAGTCAAATCATTTATTTAAATAAGACCATTAAAAGGCACTTAATGCACAAAAAAATAATGCTTAATGCTTAATGTGCTCTATTGATAAATCTTTCAGGTCTAAACCGCAGTGGCAGCTTCATATCACCGAGAAAAGATGCGTCCGATGATTCGATGCACGAAAAGTATTTCAAATCTGTTGAGAGCACCCCTTTGACTAGAAGAAAGGTAATATTTTATTTTAATATGCTGCCGCTTGAGTTGATAGTCGCTTGGGACATGATAACTGTAGCACACAGCTTTGTATGTAACTTCAACTATCTATTTGGTGTGTAACATGATATTTGTGATAATTTATGGCCGTATAAAAGTGTTAAAAGAGAATTGTTTCACCAACTTATCTGTGAAATGAGAGTTGGCGTGATTCGATAACAAAAATGTTTGGTTAACCATCTATGTTGTTCCGAACAAAAATATTAGTTTGTTGGTTTAACCGTTGTAAATTAGCAACCAAAAAATAAACTAGTTTAGTTTTTTTTAGTGCGACTTAGTTGGGGCACTTTAGGTAGTAAGTAGTAATTTTGTGGTAGTATTAGCAGTAGTATAGGTCGTATAGAATGATACTAATGCTTTCAGTTAAAACAGCAATCGGCAGGAGGATCGTCCTGTGATTCGGCGTCGCCGCAAAGTCCAAGCAGCCCCTTGCAGAAACCACAGCCTACTCCGTTCTTACAGGTTTGTTGTATTTCAATTATTTTTAATCTCACTTTGGGCTTCTTGGCCCCTGGCTAATATTTTTTTTATAACTTGAATTATGAATACTAGACTAAAATAATGCCTATACTGCGAGACTAGGGTCTATATCGTTGAAAAACCTACTTCTGGGACGTTTTTAGTCATAGACTTTTGCTTGACCTACTTTCAAAATTAATTGTATTATAGTTGGAGTTATTTTTATGTTTTATATCTATTTGTACCAACTAATATCAGCGGTGAATTTATTTGTCATCCCACTATTATTTTATCGCAGTATTGTGACATATGAATATAGAACATAATATGTTCATATGTTGCGCATATAATGCGCAGAGGCGATAAAAAAACGCAACGAAAATGTTCTAAAAAGCTTGCTGTACTAAATCGAATCGCAGTGCGCTCTCTAAGTTAAAATTAAAGCAATAATTAAAGGGACTGGGAGTGTAAATGGCTTGTTTGTAGTACTTCAGTCAGGCAGCTATTAGAACGTTAACTGTTATTAGCGTAACGACCGCGACCTAATTTAACAAAGGTTCTGGCTATTGTTATGGTAACCTTGACACGATTGGGCGCGTTGAACATTCGACACAGTTCAGATTGACACTATGAGACACTGAGCTTGAATTGCCCTTGTATTTTATTTGTAATGTTGGTACTTATTACTGAATCTTTTAAATAATAATTGATTGTAAAGTAGAAAAACTGCATGTAGAACTAGCAACCTACCTGAGGTTATACTATATGCTAGTTCGCTTTGCAGTTTTTTTACTTAGTTTTTTTTTCTTACACATACTATACGCATGTATCTCTCCAAGGGATAAGCAGAAGTGTACGAATGCACACCCACAGTTCGCCGATTTTTTTTCCTTAACTTAATGGCATCTGGATATTTGATGGCAGTGATAAGCTTTTTTGATCATATTGTTGCAATTAGTGCAAATGCAGAGCGTGGAGTGTCTTTTATTTAATTATCAGATTGGTCAAATAGTTCATAGTTTTCTACTAATAAACATTGTGTGTCAACAGACAACTGCAGCTCGGCCGTCGCTAGTATCATCCATATCTCTGGCGACGGACGCTGCGGCGGGCGTCGCGTCGCGCGTCATGCACAGCCTGGAGAGACCGCACCAGCTGTCCAGACACGCGAGGGAACGGTTCTCTGATAGGTGAGCTATTGTTACTTTTTGACAACATGAATTAAAGCCTATTTTGGGCTAAGAAGGGCTAAAATGCAGTAGCGAATAGCCAAAGCAGTACTAGCAAGCAGGAAAGTCCGCGTCGCCTTTCGCGTTGTGCTTTCATACGGCATCTGCGAGAATGTACGATTTTTGTTCACCTTTTACATACAATTACTCGCTGAGTCGTCAGGTCAGGCCGTGCGTCAGAAAAAAATCTATTCAATGTCCTGTCCCACCATCGGACAGCAAATAACCATCCTTACCTTGTTGCCATTCTACTAATTCGCACTGAGCGTTTCCAAACGCCTTTTATAATACTCACAACGAAAGAGTGGATCTCTACCTGCATCTGAATTTCCGGACGTTTTCAACGCTAATCTCTTCAAAGTGAGAGTGAACTTTCTTCTGGGTAAGCTCATTCCATCGTCGATTTCGTCACCTTTTACCTATACTAGAGTCAAGAGCAAATCTAACACAAATAAAAAAAAACCGTTGGTCCCGGCTGTCATTTGTAGATCTTTGACAGTCGTTATGGATGGTCAGAAGCCCAAAAAATCTGACAACCGGTCTAACCAATAGGTATTGTGTTGCTCAGTTACTGGGTTGTGGAGGTCAGATAGGCAGGCGCTCCATATAAAACACTGGTATTCAGCTGCATCCGGTTAGACTGGAAGCCGATCCCAACTTAGTTGGGAATAGGCTAAGCAGATGATGACATAAAGAACGTAAAAAAAAACGATGTAAAATAGATTTTAAAAGAAGCAATTTGTCAATTATTTACAGGCATTTAGACAAGGACCGGTTAGCGGAACTGGAGCGCATGGACAGGTACCCTGAGAAGCAAGCCGTGTATAGCGTCGACAAGCCATTCAGACAGACCAGCCTCGACCTGCGTCACAATGCTGCCTCCGCCAATTGGCACCCAGCAAGGGACTTCACTAGGTAAGCTATACTAGTCGTATAGTATAACTGTTATTTATCGTTATATATAAAAATCAATTTCTGTGCTTTAGTCTCGGTTTACAACTGCGTACTTACATCGCACGTGTATCGTGAACAATATTTTAAAATAGACACATACATACATAAACTCACGCCTTTTTCCCATGGGTGTAGGCAGAAGCCACAGAACGCAAGCTGTTACGATCCTTACATACTCTTTTCGCCTCATCCACATTCATACATCTGGACATACAAGCACGCCGGTTACTAGTACTGCGCACCCGATCTTCCTGTAGTATTTTTTTAAATAGGGCTGTCATTTATAATTTTATATTTGTGAAATGGCGCCCAGCATGGGACTCAACTGGAAAAACTGCGCTACTTCACAAAATGTATCCCTTTATACACTACTATATGGTCGCAAGTTGGAATGTTACCGGACACATCTTACGTGTTGTTTCAGACGTCAGCAAGCAGAACCGGAGCGCTATACTTCAAGCAAGACATCAGTGTCTTCCGGTAGTAGCAAGCACAGAACACCGCCGCACGAACCGCACCATAACTTTATGAGACTTTCTTCAGCCAATGAACAGGACAATATTGCAGCTGGTATGTTATGTTTATTTACCTATTCGAAAGTTTTTACCATTATTCAGTTGCGATTAGAGCCGGTTTTTCACAATCGAAGGTGGCTCGACAAGTGCGCTCGGATTGCGTGTTTACACGTTACGAGTAGTGTCCGAGTAGACATCAGAGTGCACTCAGTCCGCGCCACCTCTTACTGTGAAAACCCGGCTCAAGAGTGAGTGCTGTTCATCCTATCCCTACATTCAACTTTACTTATAGGAAGATAAAAATTAACAACCAAGAGTACATTTATCTACATAATATATGCTTATGTACCTATGCGGGTCATGCAACAGTCAAGGTGGATGCGACATTTACATGGATTAGCCCATTCATTGGATTAATGGTCTTTAATTTCTCATATTTATTGTGTATGCGTTTACTAACAAAACTGCTTAAACTACTATAATTCTAAGTTAGATAACCAATAACCAATGTTTTCTTATTGTTTATAGTAAATTACAAGTTAAAATGCGTGAACTTGGTGGAGCCGCCTCTTACGGAGCCAAATGTACAGAAACACAACCAGAGACTAGAGCGGTCTACTGCGCCGAGAGATCGTACTAAATCAAGACGTGAGCCACTTTGTTTACTCAAATTATGCAAGGATGGCATTGTTATTGCTATTGCCTTTTTTGCAATGTATGTGAAGCCTTTACAACCTGTTTTGCAAAATGTCCTAGAATATGTGATCCAAAAATGCATAGTTTCGAAGATATCATTAATCATAATTAATTTAGGTCAAAAATTGTCACCCGTATCACTACTTTACTTTACACGTTTTTAATGTCATGTACGTTATTTGCAGGACACAAGAGACCCGTGGAAATAGAAGACGGTCCTATAGACGGCGAAGAAGAAGAAGATGAAGGAGGAAGCTCACCACTGTACTGTAACTGGGACCTGCGCGGAATGCAGCATCTGTTGCCGTTGCAGGACTATATCATACAGCAGGCTAAACTCTCCAGTCAGTTGGATACCTTACTCTACTTTTATAATGTACTAGCTTTTGCCCGCGACTTCGTCCGCGTGGATTAATAGTTCCCGTTCCCGGGGGATTTCCGGGATGAAAACTATCCTATGTCCTTTCTCGGGTCCCAGACTATATCTGTACCAAATTTCATTGAAATCGGTTCAGTGGTTTAGGCGTGAAGAAGAGACAGACAGACAGACAGAGTTACTTTCGCATTTATAATATTAGTAAGGATTAGTTTTTGCCCGCGACTTCGTCCGCGTGGAAGCCAAGAATGAGACCATAAGTCTATAAGACTTGACAATAGTGTAGTTTTATATTAGTGTTTTTTTTTTTTGTAATGGGGCCGTACTTCCAGGTTTTACTTTTAAATATTCAATTTTACCTTTTTTTTGTATTAGTATATGTAGAATATTCAGGCGCACGGGTCGAGGGTTCCGAAGAATTAAATAAAAGACGAGCAGAGTCTTCAACCACTTATATTGTTGTTCACAAGCTTCCGATGATTGCTACAGTACGACTGACTTACGACTGACACATTTTGCCGTGAGGCGGCTATATTTATCACTTTCCTACGTGGGTGCAAGTAGTGCCATGACAAATAAAATAACAAAAGGTGTTTGCACCAATTACGTCACAGTATTTCTCCCATATGTCTCTACGGTGGTGGAAGTAGTGGGTAGGGCGCGACATCAACAACAAATGTTCCACCAATCAAATATGCACATTTTTGTCATTAAATTTACTTATAATCTAGAATCATTTATTTACCTTAATTCTAGATGTATCCTAAGTTAGATTAATGCTAAAAATAACCTAGGACTAAAAGATAATCAAAACATACATCATTTTGATTATATAACGCAAAAGCATCTATATTTACATGAGAATCAATTACTGTTACAATTATTGTAGATTTAGGTTTCCTATTTTATATACCTACATACTTAAAACTACATAAAGCCCTCGTGCTCTCTCACAATCCCACCCCCCGCAAGAGGGTTCTACCGATTGCGCTTCCGTCAGTAGGGCGCACGACAACTTTTACTACGGGTCGGAGCAGCGTACCCTTTGTAGTTTTGATATCTACAACTCTAACAATATTATCAGCACCTAGATGCACTTTGGCTATAATGCCTTTGGTCCATTCACTACGTGGTTTGTTGTCATCGACCACTATCACTACATCGCCCACTTTTACGTTCGGCACTACACTGTTCCACTTTTGTCGTTGCTGGAGCGTAGGCAGGTACTCGCGCAGCCATCGCCTCCAAAAGAGGTCGGCCAGCGCGTTTACTCGGCGCCACATGCGCCGCGAGTCGATGTCGGCGGCATGCTGACGCGTACACGGAGCATCTCCCGCGGCAGTGCCAAGCAGGAGATGGTTCGGTGTCAACACGACGGGTTGCTCAGCATCGGTGCTCACGTAGGCTAGTGGCCGGCTGTTAATTACCAGCTCGGCTTCTGCGAGGAGAGTGAGTAGCACCTCCTCCCGAGGCGCGCGCTCTTTTAAAGTAGAGCGCAGCGCGTTCTTCACGGAGCGCACCAGTCGCTCCCAGCTCCCGCCCATGTGCGGGGCGGCTGGCGAGTTAAAGTGCCAGGCGATTCCCCGACCTGTCGCCTCGCTTCTAATGCGACCCACGTCTAGGTCGCGCAGGGCCTGGCGTAGCTCGGCGTGTACTCCAACGAAGTTGGTCCCGCGGTCGGAGACTTTTATGCGTGCTACTACGTATAGGATGCGTGTCCACGTACTATACCTTTCATAGGGCAGCGCGGGTTCGGCCTTAGTAGTGACGTTCACGTTGTGTACCCGCTCTAGGTCTGCCTCTGACACTGCGTCAACTCCAGAGTCCACCGGCCATTGCTCCTGTGGGCTGGAAAGAAATGAGGGACCCGAAAGCCACATATTACTGTTGACGGGCCACTCCAACCGGGTGCCTTTATCGGCTGGGTTCATCGCCGAGGGAACCCAGCGCCAGTCTTTCATCTTTGACCTTTTATCTATCTCTGCTAACCTATGAGATACAAAACGTTGGAAGTCGGTTGCTTCCGAGTGGATCCATTTGAGTACTGTCCTACTATCTGTCCATAAGACCTTTCGGGTGATTTCAACTCCTAACTCTTTCTCCACGGTGTCGGCTACCCTGCAGGCCAACACTGCCGCCTGTAACTCAAGGCGTGGGATTGAAATCACCTTTTTAGGTGCCACTCTAGCTTTCCCCATCACGAAGCTAACGCGCCTAACGCCGAGTGCATCTTTTCCCACCAAGTAGGCGACTGCCGCGTAGGCGGATTCACTAGCGTCCCCGAAGACGTGAAGTTCTACCTCTGATAACTTTATACCGTACCATCGCGGGATGGTTATATTGTTTAAGATTATAAGGTTCCGTAACCACGCGAACCATAAAGTTGCCTCCGCTTCATGCAGCCTCTCGTCCCACTGGATTCCTGTACGCCATATCTGCTGCATTAATATGCGCGACTGAATGACGCATGGATACAGGAAACCCAGCGGGTCGAACACCGACATTATGAAGCGAAGGAACTCTCGCTTCGTAGGAACAACGTCACCCTCTATAATTGTCTTCGGTAACTTTTTAAATGATAGGTCAAAAGCCAATTCATCGGTCCCCGGTGACCAAATCATACCTAAGGTGCGCTCTGTGGCGCCCTCGTCTTTTTCTAACGAGACTCTGTCGGGCATCTCTATTTCGAGAATCTCCCTGAGTTGTGGCGAATTGGTGACCCACCCCCGTATATTAAACCCGCCTTCGGCGTGGATGTGAGCCACCTCCTCTATGCGTTTGCTAGCCTGCGCGACGGACCATGCACTATCTAAATAGTCGTCCATGTAATGACTGTTATGTATAGCCGACACTGCTTCGGGATACTGACTATTAAATCTGGCCGCATTTTTATTCAAAATATAGATTGCGGATGTAGGGGAAGACACAGCACCGAAAATCATTGAATTCATGACAAACGTGTCAGGTTCTCCACTATTATTTTTATTCCACAAGAAAAGCTGTGCCCCTCGGTCACGTTCTCTGATTTTTATACGTAGGAACATGTCCGCTATATCTCCGGTGAATGCTACCGGTCCCAATCGGAATCTAATTAGAATTCCTAAAAGAGAATTTAATAGGTCTGGCCCCGCGAGCAAGCAATCGTTAAGAGCGGTACCTTGAAAAGTGGCGGCGGCGTCGAAGACTAGTCTCAATTTCCCCGGCTTATTAGGATTCTGTACCCCAAAGTGAGGTAGGTACCACACCGGATCTTCGAAGCGGCCGTCCGCTTTACTCGCATAACCCTCGCTAATTAATCGTTCAATTTGATTTTCATATGCTTCCGCGTACGTAGGATTCTTATGCAACCTACGTTCTATTCCCGACAGTCTCTGTCGCGCATAAGCATAGTTATCGGGTAGCTGTGGATCGTCACGCCTCCACAACAATCCTACTTCCCATTCGCCGTTAATAGTGAAGCTACTGGTTTCATCTAATATTTTTAAAGCTCTGTCGATGTCTTTATGAGACCTAGGGATTTCGGTTATACCTATTGCTTCTAATTCGAATTGGTTTTTCACCATATCATGCAGTTCAGACAGAGGTTCCGCTAAACAGTTCACGGCTTCGTAGCCTACCCTAAACCCTTTACCTATGGGCCCATGCAGAACCCAGCCTAGCTTGGTCAAAGATGCAACTGGCTTACCGGACTTTCCTCGGCGAATCTCCTCGCCGACCAGCAACTCCCAGTTGTCCTGTCCCAGCAACAGCATCGGCTTGACTCCGCACATTTCCTCCAGGCCCAAGTCACGCAGGTGGGCGAGCTCCTTTATCAACGCAGCCGGCACCGTTTGGGCGGGCAAATCCAGCCTCTTGAACGTACGCACACTTATTTTGTGATTCACTTTATTTGGCCCGCGCACTGTCACATATATTTTCCTTGAGGATTTATCAGACACCTCATTACCGCGCGCACTTTTTAGCACTAAAGGTATTCTATCACCCGTTGCCTTTCCAGCTATCGAGTCGTCGATAAGCGATACTGTAGCTCCGTCGTCCAGTAGAGCGTAGCAATCTCGTTCGTTTCCGTTCACTGACACGGAGACGGGAATTATCTTCAACAACGCTTTGCCGTTATATTCTTTCACATTAGTGACGCTTTCAGTTTTATGCTCTCTATCTACGTGCAGTAAGTCGTGATGTGCATAGTGGCATTTCGAGCATTTGCTTGCTCGGCAGAACTTCTTCGCATGTTGTTTTATTATACAATTAAAACACATCCTCTGATCTTTTACAAATTGCCATCTCTCATCAGAAGTTAGTTTCGCAAACTTTTCACACTTCGGTAATTTATGATCTCCCTTGCACATAGCACACTGCACATTGTTCTTATTATCTTGTTCGCTGTCGCTTTGTACATGTAATCTCTGAACATTTTTAAAGTGAATGCCTGGCTTACTATGTGCGCTTCTCAAACTTTTAACATTAGCCGTTTGACCGGCAGCGCCCATGTCCATCTGCACATAAAATGACGTAGCTCGGGCTAAATGGCTCAGGAATTCAGATAATATCTCTAGGCTGGGTGACACTCTCACATCGATGCCCTGAGACGCCGCCATACCCATTGCGAAGTCGCCATATTGAGCCCTCTGCACAGGCGTTAATTTACTCAGTAATTCACTCACCAGTTGTGGGTTGTTCAGGTATCCATTCGCGTGCACATTCCTCAACAGCGACACACAATTCCTCACTGTAGATGAGAACTTTCTCAACTCACGACCACTTTCTGTTACTTTCGGTAACGCACGCACTTTCTTCAACGCACACTCCAATATTAAATTAGGATGTCCGAACTCTTCATCCAGTGCCTTCATAATCTCCGATGGGTTAGTTGATGTCCGCAATAAGTCTTCTACCGCTATTTTTGCCTCTCCCTGCAGTGACGTTTTCAAGCGCGCTAAGTTCTCGTGCGGCTTAAAGTTGTACATAGCTGTTGTGTCCCAGTACATGTTCTTGTACGATAGCCACTCTGCCGGGTCACCGTTGAAGTATGGCAACTCATAGGCTTGCCTGGGTACTGGCCGCGGACGAGCTAGGTTTGAAATAGCTTCTGCCAGCTGATCTATTTTCCTGTCTCGCGGCTTGCTTCTCTCCGTTTCTTCGGCGAACGATTGATCCCATTCAGGCACTTCACGTGGTGGCACTCGCGGAACACTAGCCGTTACTATCGGCGTATATTCGCGGAACTGTACGGTCGCGGGCGCACACTGAGGGAGCGCAGATATCGAGGTCGTATATACTGTATGCGGTTGCGCGGTCACTGTTTGCGGCGCGGTCACTGTTTGCGGTTCGTACGCTGTTTGCGGCGCGGTCACTGTCACTCCGCGGGAGGTCGCGGCACTCTCGGTTGCAGGCACTCCGTACGCAGTCGTTACTACTGCGGGCACTGGCACTGGCACTGTTTCTTGCGCGTCGTGAGCTTCTGCGATCACTTGTGTTTCACTCGGCACTGAGTGTGTGATCCAATCTTCCACACGGCGTGTTGTAGTTTCTTCATCGGACGAGTCTTCTTCGGCGACGGCATCTATCTCGGCCAGTTCCGCCTCCAACTTCTTCTTGACGAGATTTTCCCTCAGGCGCACTAATTCCCTCTCAGCCTTGTACTCGGCCCTCCGGCGGAGGTAATCGGCACTCTTCTGGCCGCTCTTCGATGAGACGTGGCTGGTTCTTGATCTCGGCGTCCGTACCACCCGTAGTATCTCCGATTCCCGAGGCACTGCAGCCGCGTCGCGATGGTCAATCACGCGTCCGGGGCCCGCCAATGGAATCACGGGTGCGGGTAATGCCGACGACACTGTAGGCGCTATCGAAGGTGATCCCGGTGCCATTTCAGACGGCACTCCTGAATCGGCTTCCATCTCTCGTCGCTTGTTCAACGCTGCCTCCAATTTGCGCAGCTTGCTCCTCGTGGCGACTGAGCTTCGTTCACTCATCTTGAATGCTTCAGACTTCTCAGGCTTGAAACTTCAAACTCTTCAGGCTTGAGATGTAATTCTTCAGACGCAGGATCCGGCTCGAAGGACCAAAATTGTAGAATATTCAGGCGCACGGGTCGAGGGTTCCGAAGAATTAAATAAAAGACGAGCAGAGTCTTCAACCACTTATATTGTTGTTCACAAGCTTCCGATGATTGCTACAGTACGACTGACTTACGACTGACACATTTTGCCGTGAGGCGGCTATATTTATCACTTTCCTACGTGGGTGCAAGTAGTGCCATGACAAATAAAATAACAAAAGGTGTTTGCACCAATTACGTCACAGTATTTCTCCCATATGTCTCTACGGTGGTGGAAGTAGTGGGTAGGGCGCGACATCAACAACAAATGTTCCACCAATCAAATATGCACATTTTTGTCATTAAATTTACTTATAATCTAGAATCATTTATTTACCTTAATTCTAGATGTATCCTAAGTTAGATTAATGCTAAAAATAACCTAGGACTAAAAGATAATCAAAACATACATCATTTTGATTATATAACGCAAAAGCATCTATATTTACATGAGAATCAATTACTGTTACAATTATTGTAGATTTAGGTTTCCTATTTTATATACCTACATACTTAAAACTACATAAAGCCCTCGTGCTCTCTCACAGTATAGGTATTTTCAAATGTAAAATAGAGACTAATAATTTAAACAATCAAATATTTCCAAAGATGCATTAGTTTATTTTTAGCATCACTAGTGTTTTAGCTCTTTATGTACATGATCATCTCTTATTACCTCTATGGATGTCTCTTTGCCGCCGTGATCGACATTTATTCGAGGGAATATACGTTGTAATGGGTCATTTATTTATTAATATTACATTTTCTAGTTTGTCTCAAATCCCAACAGTGTCGGTCCCTCTAAATCCTTTCTACGATAATCGTTTTCCACCATCATCAGGTCGCGCTCGCTATGGCGGCGGTTCCGGCTCCGACGGCGAATCAGGATCATCCAGATCCCACTCCCGTTCCGGGTCAGAATCCCGTTCATTATCCGGACACGAACCGGACAACGAGTCGTCGGACGGCGGCGCCCGGACACCGGACGATGACGACGGTTCCGGCGTGTACTTGCCTCATGCGTACGCGCATAGGCCTGTCGATGTGGAGTATATGAATCATGGAGTTTCGTATTACAATACGTTTGTTGGATTCGACCGGGATCGGCAGCCGTCGCCTGGGATTCATCGAGTGAGTATACAGTGTCTAGTGGCTTATTGTAATTATGCTTTACTATTGCTCTTTACAGTAACTTTATTTTAGAATACACTAGAACCTCGATTACCCGAACCCTCAGTTTTCTGAATGCTGATTTAGTTTATCCGAACGCTTAATTATTCGAACGTTGGCGCGAATTTGTTGCTTGCTCTTCTCAAAAGGCTGCGAGACTTACATTTTTGAGGTGATTTATATTTCATTGTTAATATGTATATCAAAATTTTAATAGACTGTACTGTTTTTATGTGAAAAGGTGTTGTTTTTGTTTGATCTTGTCCCAAAAAACCCACATTTCGATTATGCGAACTAGGATAGTCGAGGTTCTACTTCATAACCATCAGATTTGAATTTCAGACAGTTTGAATTACATAGTATGTATAAACATTGAAGTAACCTTTCAAAACCCACACGTTTTTGATTGACGCTAAACGTGAGGAAATCGATGACCTCTTACTTCATCTTTTTTTATCACAAAAACAACTACAATATACAACTTGGTCCCATTCAGACATCGTCTCTGGGCGGCGGCGGCGTGCCGGCGGGCGGGGCGGAGGCGGAGGGCGCGGGCGCGCTGTACAGCCCCGTGCGCCAGCACGCGCCGCGCCCGCCCGTCGAGCAGGACATCGAGATCTTCGCCAAGGATAACCTCAACTTTAACAAGGGAATCTTCCGGAGAAAGGTTGGTATTATACTGTTCTAGGATGTAAAATCAAATAAATAACACGTTTTGGCAAAACTAAGCTAATTTATTATAAGATATATTATTACGTAGTTATTAAATACCTGCAAACTATCCACAAATATGTCCGCGTGGCTTATTTCACCCTCGTTAATCTAAGTCTTTGGTTATTGCTCCGCTCTCGTGGGTCGTAGGCGTAGCATGATGTTATATAGCCTATGTTAATCTTGATAATGTAGCATTCTTATGGTGAAATATTTTTTAAATCGGTCCAGTAGTTTTGAGTTTATTTATTACATAAATACATACAAATCTTTACTCTTTGTAATATTATGTTAGTATTGATTAAATTATTTGTTATAATATTAATATACCTACCTATAATTATCACTAACTAAATAAAACATATAAATTATTTTTTCAATAGGCTTGCCCCCTATTACATGGGACCTAAATATACCGGCGAACTGTGGGTGTACATTGGTACACCTCTGCCTAACCCTTCGGGGAATACAGGCGTGATGGTATATATATATATATATATATATTATTTTTTTACTGTTAATCTAATTGTATTATATTTCTACAGGCATCAGTCCGCGATCTTCTATCGTGGACCTCATCATCAATCAGCGCACCAATGGTAGGAGCGGATTGGGACAAAGCACACAAGAAGGCCGCCATAGACCTGTTCCGATTGGTGCAGATCTACATGGGCGACCGCAAGGCACGGCCCGGCATGACGCTCAACTCTGTCGCGCAAGACATATTGCACGCTACTTTTGCTAACGAGAAGTGAGTTTTATTATTGTGGTGGTAAGCGCTAATGCTGATTGTGCCGAGTTCGTTCCCTGGGTTGGGTAAAAAGTTAGTAAAGGGTGTTATTGGGTCCTGCGCCTGATCTTTGCTCAGATTAGAGTAATTGATGAGAGGAGTGTATTTGTGCACTCACTTGTACACTGAAATAACTATACCTACTTCGCTGCCTTTCTAAAAGTTCGGTTGAGAGGTTTTCAATTTATTCCATAAGAGTCTAGAGTTGTATCCAATAAGCTATCCCATATAACATAGGACGGCCATACCTGGATGAATTTGGGTGTACTTTGCGCATCTACCTTAAGTAAATACAGGCCTGATGCAATATTTCATTCGTAAATTAACCAGGGAGCAATAGCAGTACTTTTAATTGACTTTCAATTAATCTCCAATCCGATAACATAGCGCAAAGGTAAGAAATCCGTAATTAAAGATCATTTATTTATATTTCAATCTTCCAGACTTCGCGACGAGCTATACGTGCAGCTATGCAGACAAACGACAGAGAACCCACTTCGCGATTCATTGCTCCGCGGCTGGGAGCTCTTGGCCGTGTGCTTAGCGTTCGTGCCGCCATCGTCAGCGTTCCAGCCAGCACTCACCAACTACGTCAATAGGCATAGAGACCCTGCGTTTGCTGATGCTTTCCCAGAGGTGAGATTTATGTTTAATCCTTGGTTACTTTCAGAATAATAATAACTTGCTAAAATATAAGTATTTTATTTGTTTGGGAAAACAATCAATTACTACTACTAATACTAATTACTACTATAAATGATTAACAAAATTTGTACGAAATTAAATCAGTGTGCAACTAATTACGTTATCCACATCTTATAGATAGAAGTAAATAAAAATATGACTGTAAGCACCAAAAAAAAGGTAATATGTTTGAGTTCTCCGTTTAGTTTTTCATAAAGTACATTGCTTTAAAATGGGTCTAGACACCATTAACCAATAATTCCAAGACATAACATTTTCTCTCAAAAAAACACTTAATTTTAATCCTGAAAACCCGATTAATTTTCAATTTACTGTTAAATAATATTTTTAGTCGTATTGAATCAATTGAATTGGCAAACAAATAACATCATACTCAAAGCTCATTGTCAAAGTATGCCAATTAATTGGTGATGGCTACACCCGTATATTGCGAGCTCTGCAATATACAGGGTGGAAATTTATTATGCTACCTGGAGGGAAAGTACTCTAAATACTTGAGTTAGCAAATTTTACTGAAAGGAAACATTCCTTTATTTTTAAAAAGAAACAAAACTGCATTTAAATAATTTTAAAAATACGCTTGCCACACCCGGGGTTCGAGCAGACTAAAATCGGATAAAATAGCATCCTGTACTTTTATGGCACTTATCGATAGGGTCAATCACAAGGATCAAATCTCTACAAACCTGGTAAACTAAATTTAACAAAAACCATGAAATTTCAATCTAAACTTATTTTATTCGGACGAAAAAAACGAGTACAGTAACTAATTGCATGCTGGAAATGAGCTTCACTTTCTTCGATGCACATTCATTATTTGAAGGAATTCATTTTGAATAACTTTTAGAAGGGTGTTGTGGTGAATATTGAAAATTTTACTACGCTACCAAAAGTTACTTAAAATGATTTTTTTAAAGGAATAAATTCATGCATCCAAGAAATGAAGCTCATTTCCAGCAACTACTTTACTCGTTTGTTTCGTCTGAATAAAATAAAGAACATGGGTCGGAACGTACCCAGTTTGTAGCAAGTTGAAATTGGTGCCATTCGAAAGGTCTTTGAAAACGTAGATATTTTTTGTATGGGAGCAACTTTGTAACTTATGTAAGAAAAAAGATATTCGATGTTGAAAATACCGAAAATCCGTAGTAAAATCGACCCACCCACGTTCAATTTTTTTTTATTTTATCCATTAGGTGGGTAGTTTGAACTATTTTGTGCTAGCGTCGGTGTGTCGTCAGTAGTTAGTACCTGTTAGGAACTGATTTTGAGCGCGCGCGCATATCTTAGTTTATGTTATTCTTACTTTTATTTACAACCTCGGCTTTCGCAACGGACTTCAGTGCTTTCATCAAATAACTTCCCCCGCCCTGAGCGGGGCGAGAGGTGTCCTTTCTCGCTGTCCTTTCTTGACTCCCACAAGGGACGGGGTGCCGGCGGCGGCCGACGCAATTATGGTCACTGAGCCGCTAAGGTCCTCTACCCAGGTTTCTCTGGGCGGGACAAAGTACGGCTCAGCGACCACGGCGATGTGTATCGACCACTGCGCCATGCTCTGGAGCAACAGATCCTGAGCGGTGGCGCAGTGGTTGATATTCGCCTGTAGGAGGCGCAACGGTGCCGTTATTTAAAAAAAAAACTGTCCAGGGCAAAGAAGCCATCGAAGCGTATTATTGCTCCTGCATGACGGGTATGAGAACTCTAGGTGCTTGTGCCCATACTATTAGCATAATATGGTACTTAGGTGTTGGCAGGCACCTAGATAACTTCGTAGGTCCGGCAAGTGCCTTTTTTTTTTTTTTTTTTTTTTAAAGATGGTAAAATCATCAAATGACCCCCCCCCGTCCTGGGCGGGGCGGGAGGGAGTGTCAGACTTTTACTGACTAAAAACCATCTATGTTCCTTCATGTGCCCTTTGCGTTCCGGGGGCGCGGTATCTCTTTCGAACAATCCGCAGCCCCGGCAGGCCTTGGCCCTTAGTGGCCCCTTCCTTGTGCTGACACCTCTTTGCGCGGAACATGAACGCGCCGTCGACACGGTCTGTCGTTAAATAACGTACGGACGGTGAGCTACCCATTGCTCACCGTCCACAGACCGTGCCTACGGTGTCCGCCTGCGGGAGGCGCAATGGTGCCGTTATTGGCAATCCATTGCGCCGGCGGACGCGGCGTCAGCGGCGGCCGCGGGTGTGGCCACGGCAACGGTGGCGGCGGCAGCGGCGGCGGCGGCGGCGGCGGCGCGGGGCCCTCCCCCGGACCTGGCGGGTACGGCGCAGGCCTTGCCCCCAGCCCGGTGATCGGCCGGCCTGTTAGCCCCCGCACATGCATCGCAGTGCGGCGGGGCATCACAAGCCGCGGCCTTGTGACCGGGCTGACCGCAGCGGAAACACAGGGCGCTGCGGTCCACCTCCGAGGCGCACCGACATGCCACGTGCTTCCCCACGTGGCAACGGTAGCACCTCAGGGGCCTGGGCTCGAGCAGGCGAACCCGCGCCGACACCCAGCCCACCAGTAAGCGGCCCCCCCCAACAATGGCTTTAGCCGCCGTCACTGGGCAGCTGACCATAATGGTCTGCATGCCCGTGCGCTCTGGGCGGATGGTGCCTGCCCTGACCTCTTCGGCACGGCATCCACCCGCCCTGGTGACGGCGGCCACCACCTCCTCCGCGGAAACTGAGTCGTCCAGACCCATGATGCGCAGATCTGCGCATCTGGCGGGCCTGGACACCCGCACCTCGTCCGCGTTTAGGGACGCTCTAAGCTTCTCAGCTAGAGCGTCCGCGGACGGGCCGCTGGTGGCGCCGGGGATCTCCAGCATTCGGGCCCCAGTTGCGGTGACCCTTAGCTGGAGGCCGGTTATCCCTAACTCGCCAAGGTTGATGGCCGCCTTGGCCCTGGTGAGCACCTGCGCATATGTCACGCCCCGCTTTTCCGCCTCCGGCTGTAGCGTGACCACTACAGCCGCGGATTTCGGGGCGCGAAGCCTGGCCGCGGCTTTGCGCTCACCACGTCGCCGCCGCTCCTCCGCCCGTCTGGTGGCCGCTCTGGCCGATCTGGCCGCCCTGCGCCCCCTCTCTCTTGCCCCGGCCACCTGCCATTCGGCTTCCGCGGCCGGAGGGTTGGAGCTAGGGGGCGGAGGGGGTGGAGGCGGCTGGGATGCCGCCTTGCCCCTCCTCGTGGGCGCATTTTGCGCCGGCACCGGCCTTGCCGGAGCCGGTTTCGCAGGGGTCGGCCCCGCCCTGCTGGGGGGCTGGCTACCCGGCCTCGGCGCAGACGCGGCCGCCGCGTACGAGGCCCGCTTGTCGCCCGCGGCCGTCCCGCTCGCCGCCAGAGGGGGGCGCAACACAATGCCCTCCAGGACGGAAAACCGTGCCTGGAAGGCCGCCAACTCCCTCTGAACCAGGGTCAAAACCTGGTTCTCGACCGGTATGGGCACGGGCGATTTGGGCGCCTTGGGCGCCTGGCGGGAGCCGGTCCCGCGGAGCTCGGCCAGGTCCGCCTGGAGCCTCCTGTTCTCCAGCATCAGGAGCTCCATGCCGGCCGACAGGCGAGCCACCTCAGCCCGAAGTTGCGGGACCTCCCCCGCAAAACTGGCTTCCGCCTCCGCCAGTATGGTGGCCGCAGCCGCGTCCATGGCCCGGGACTTAGACCCCTTCATCTTCTTCCGGGCCACACTAGCGACTGCGTCTTTCACCACCTCCATGAACCTGGACTTACGCTCCTCAGAGCCGCCAGGTGCACCTGCCTCGGCGCAGGACGTCTCAATCGGGTGCTGCCCGTCCGCGGCAGGTGTCGCCGGTCGCCCAGCAACACTGCCCCTCCGGGCAGTCACCCTCAGTGGGCCCCGCTCTTGGACCCCACCGCGTTTGCTGGTGGGGATCTTGCGAGCCGAGGCCAGCTGCTCGCCGTCAGAGGACGCCCGTTCGTCCTCCGATCTGGGCCGCTTCCTGAAGAATTGGCCCAGATCAACCACCTGATGGCGGGAGCCCAACGGGCTCACGGTCACCATGCTGGAGGCCGAGTCGGACTCCGACTCGGCATCTCCCTTTCCTCCTTCTGCGTCTTTATTTATGTTTATATTGATTGTATCCATTTTGTTCCCACGAGTATTATCATTTTCCAACCATCCAACCAAAAGCAAGAGGTCCGCACTAGCGACTGATGTCCCATAGGGACGCCCGTCAGCCATACATCCCGTCACGGTGCGCCGCCGCTTGGGATTCGGGGTGACTTTTTATAGAGGGTTTCTACCTCGCGGTCCGGGCGGTTAAGCCAAGACCCTCGGTGCCAATCGAAGCCGCGAGACATGACCACGACACTCCGATATGGGGTTACGATGTACGACGGTGACAGAGAAGGACCACCCTCCTCTCTGTCTGCTCGGTGGCAGGGTGAGTGCACGCCGAGCCCGTCCTCACTCCTCCGCTGTGCCCTCTGCTGATCAGAGGGACACGCGGAGAAACGCCCTTGGTCCGTCCTCGGACCCCGCCCGTCAGAATATTGGCCACGAGCAGTGACATTCCCCAAAGAATAGGAATCTCTTCCCATTCCTCAGGGAAGATCACTACCCGCGCCCAGGGTGCACCGGCCAGCCAGCTGCCGTTCCCTCAAGACGTGTCCGGAGGGACAAGCAACCGACGGCACGCTTGGAGGTTTTCTGACCAGCACCCCCCGGCAAGTGCCTGGGATGATATTATAATAATTGAAAGTAACAATACAATTTAATAAAACTGTGCTATTTAAGATTGATAGTTCTTATTTAATATTTTTTCTATACCAAAAACTAACGATAGGAAGCTATATCGCTCTCTTAAGACAGACAAAATGACTGGTTACCTATTTATTTAGTCCAAAAAGCAGAAAAAGTGCGATTATTGGCAATTAAAAATGTTACAAAGAAGTTATCATAAATTCGGTCTTTCATTCATTCATTCATTCGTTCGTTCACTTATTTTCGAGTTACTCAATTAGGCCTCTTCTAAATTACACCTAGTCTAAAATGCTACAAAGTGGGTACGGGTTCCATACAAAATTACCCATTGTTCTTTACAATAAAATTGCATGTTTTTATTTTATTTTAATTTACCATGTTTGCAGGGATTTGATCCTTATGATTGACCCTATGGATTAGTGCCATAAAACTACAGGATGCAATTTTTCCGAATTTTAGTCGGTTCGATTCTCGGGTGTGGCAAGAATATTTTCAAAATTATTTAAATGTAGTTTTGTTTCTTTTTAAAAATAAAAGAATGTTTCCTTTCAGTAAAATTTGCTAACTCAAGTATTTAGAGTACTTTCCCTCCAGGTAGCATAATAAATTTCCACCCTGTATATCTATCTCTCCCTTATCCGCCTTCCTCCACATCACCAATATAATATCATCGCATCTTTATAGGTCGGCAAGTGGCCAATTCACGTGCAAGTGTCTCACTACGCGGGCGTGGCGTGCAAGCGGCTGGAGAGAATCGGCTTCGGAGGCAAGAGGCAGCCGAGGAAACCCACCACTGACGACATAGACCAGGCTAGGGTGAGCTAAGCTTTACATTACCAAAACTGCCTTTGCCATTAAAACTAGCTTTTAGCAGTGGCGGGAATAATATTTTTTTTTTTGGGATAAGCCTGCCACTATCCCCAACAACTGCAACTTTTGAATGCCAGAATCAATACACCTAGACCTTGACACTTAATGTCAAGTTTGTAATGGCTATGTCAAGGTCTATTCGTTAGTTTGTGTCAGCTCCACGTGCCATTTTTTTTACCTCTCATTCCACCCCGAAAACTTTCACTACCATTCTAAAACTCAAGGTCCAAAATAATGAATTCACGCAAAAAAGACATTAATCATGTTCTCTCACAGATACAAATATTCCGGCAATCGATGTTCGGTAACACGCTATCGGAGGTAATGACGTTACAAAAGGAGCGGTTCCCGAACCGACAGCTGCCGTGGGTGCAGGTGGCCTTGTCGCAGCAAGTGCTGGCCCTCAATGGACGGGAGACGGAGGGAATATTCCGCGTGTCTGCCGATGTAGATGAAGTTAATGCGCTGAAGGCGAAGATAGATAATTGGGAACTGCCTGATGCTTCCACTTTGACTGGTAAGTTTGTTTTGAAAATGGTTTTGGTGACTTTTTAATTGTTATTTTTTTGTCTGCTTTTCCTCGTCTAGGCAAAGGCCTCCCTCAAGTCCACCAAATAACTTCTCCCCGCGCCACCTCGAATCAGTCATTTATTATGGTGTTCACTATTTGATTGGGGTTTAGTGGGCGGGGCTGACGACCCGAACTACCATAATGCTGTTGGCGGCAAGACTGGGTATAATGTACTAAGCGATTGAGACATGTATTAACCACTTTTAAGTTCTTAAAATGTGGCAATATATTATATTTCGGTTTGATGGCAGAAATTATACAATGGTTCTTGGTCGAGTGTCGTAAGATATGATTTATGGTATACTATGCTAGTACTTGATATTTTTATGTTTTTATCTTGGACTTTAATCCAACAAACGGTATTATATTGGTATGACAGAAGTACTGTGAGAAGAATTTATGAAAGGGACCTTGTATTGTTTTGATTTAAATATTTATTTCTGATTTCTTTTTTAAAATTTGTTTATATATTTTGAAGTGTTATATGTTAGCTCGTGGCTAAATAATTACAGCCGCATAGACCGATCTTCCGGGTTAAGCCACGCTTGCCGAGGTTGGCCTGTGGATGGGTGACCATTTACCATAGCGAGTTTCCTCCGTGGAAAGCACGTAAAGCCGTTGGTCCCGGCTGTCATTTGTAGATCTTTGACAGTCGTTACTGTTAGTCAGAAGCCCGAAAGTCTGACAACCAGTCTTACCAAGAGTATCGTATTACCCATTACTGGGTTGTGGAGGTCTGATAGGCAGTCGCTCCATGTAAAATACTGATATTCAGCTGAATCCGGTTCGACTGGAAGCCGACCCCAACATAGTTGGGAAAAGGCTAAGCAGATGATGATGATTTTGAAGTGTCATATCTTAATTATTGTAATTGGTAACAACTGTAATCGTTTTAATTAAAGTGAAGTAAATAAATAAAATATGATCACTTCCACAGATGCCCATGCGCCAGCCAGCCTGCTGAAGCTGTGGTACCGCGAGCTGTACGAGCCGCTGATCCCGGACGCGCTGTACGCGGCGTGCGTGGCGGCCGGGACGGACTTCGCCGCCTGCACGCGCGCGCTGCACCGGCTACCGCCCATTAATAGACTGGTGAGTTTATGTTACTTTAATGGACAAATAATTATTTTAATTTGTAAGTTTACCAGATGGAATGACTGGAATACAGGATATGAGTTTCTGATCAGGGATTTCTGTCTATTTTTTTTTATTAATTTGTAAGGGATAGAAAGATTTGAAGTTAAAAACTATCAAGAGCCCTTCGAGCGTGATTTTATTATTATGAAACAACTGATTTTTTTTTTTCGGGGAATACAGGCGTGATGGCATATTTTTTTTTTTCATTTTTTTCTTAGTAAGATGAACAAGAAAAAAAAATGTAAAGCATCATATTAATATTTTGAGACCTCATAAAATAATGTCTTATGTATTTCAGGTACTCACCTATCTCATAAGTTTCCTCCAACAATTCACCGCGCCGGAAGTGGTAAGTCAAACCAAAATGGACTCTGCCAACCTCGCGATGGTGTTCGCGCCCAACTGCCTGCGCTGCACGTCACAGGACCCGCGCGTTATTCTCGAGAACGCGCGCAAAGAAATGACCTTCCTCAAGACCCTGATCACCAACCTTGACACGTCACACGTCCAAGATCTTCTGTGACCTATGAATCTCAGCTACTGCAACAATAACGTCGCCTCCGAGAGGCTGACGGACTTCTAGGGAACGTTCACTGTTCACGAACTATCGCCAGGCAGCTGATTGTGTGACGTGCCCTAGTATATCAAAGGACCTCGATTGTGTACCATATCCCTTCAATTACAATGTGTCTAGTCTGTGCGCTCTATCGGAGGATGAAACTCTATGGTATGCTCCACAACTTCCCATAATTACGTATATTTGACATTCTTGTATATTTTTTGTATTTTTGTACGCTATGAATCAATAATTTTATTTGGTTGTACCCAAAGATATTTAATGAGATGTGATTTTAATTATATTAGACTTGAGCTTTACAAAAATGTATTTGCAATGTGTTTTGAAAGAGTTTGTTGTTGGTGCGGCTGCGTGATTGTTTATATTAGTTACGAATTACGAATATTGTTTAGGGTGGGAGAGAGAACGATTACTTTTGTATCATTTGCAGGATGTTGATGAACTTTGAAGTGTAACTAAATATTATGGTGCTCTGCAAACTAGGAGAAGAGCCTCTAATAATATAACTGTGCCGTGTGTCCACTACCCTCAAATATTCTACTTACACTGCCTATTGACTGGACAGTGCCAGTTTAGACTTGTGCTTTATTCGATATAATGGAAATTAAGAAATAAAAATATAATCCAAAGTGATATTTACTCAAAACGTTATACAATAAAGAATAAATTAAATATATTACGGCAAATAAATAATTAAAATATATTAGAGGAAAATATTTATAAAGAGGGGTAGTGAACACATGGTTCGTAAAATGAAATTAACACATCTCAATTAATCAAATAGAATAGTTTAAAATAACTGATTCGAACGGCACTTGGCATGACAGCTTAGACACGTTATTTATTAAACATTACATCACGCAACTAGTGTAATACCAGTTCCATTAAAACATCAATTTTAATACTTTATTATGAAATATTTTAGTGGTATTATTAGGCGAATAGAACGTATCATCACAAACATTACCTTCGTCGTTAAGTTAAACATTTGTTGAAGTATAATTTACATTACCAAATTGCGACCACAATACGCATTTATTTTTCACTATGTAAGTTAAATGTAGTATAAGTTGGTACAGAGTCTCAAATATTACTTAAAGGTACTCTACTTGCCTAAGTGAAGAACTACGGGAAACATGACTTTACTTATCTGTTACCTGTATACCAATAGTAAAGGCATGCGTAGTGTCTCCATCTAGGAAGTAGAGCTACTTTCCTACTCAAATGAAAGAATATGTCAAGTAAAGAGTTACTATTATAGAATAGGTGAATTTAAAGGGCAGCTTTAAATTAGACAAGCTTAAAGGAAATATAATTATAAAAGATTCCTAATGGCACGGTTTGTGATTATCTCTATAATTTTTATTCATACTTTACGATCAACCTTGCGTTGGAATTTTTTTTGAATGATTTTTCTGGATGTCTAAAATTCGATTTATAAAATCGAGTTGATAAAAATGCAAATTCATCAATATTATTAGTACAGTTTTAAGAATTGAAGGTCACCGCGATTTTATTATTACCAATAAGTACATTTTATTATTTTGACACTAATGTTTATAATGCCTAGATATTTTTAATAGATTGTCCGTAGTTTTAAAATAATTGAATTTAAAAGAAAACTTAAACCTACCTAAAGTTTTATATTCTGCTACGCAAGAATAGTTAGTCCAATCCCAGTTCGTAGAAAGTTAATTCTTATAGCTTTATGCGGTTCTTTCGTCTAAAAGAAATTTTAATTAAAAAGTTTTAAGACAAATGCTACTCTATAATAAAGTATAGTTTTATCACTGTCAATCGATAACTAACTCCATACACCGAGTTTTCGTAGACCAATCGTACGCGAGATTATAGTGGGCGGGGCCTATGACCCCAGGCTGCGTTTTACAGCTCGGGACATAAAATCATGCTGACGCGTTCCTATTTTAAATGCTATCGACTGTTAGAATTTTTTAAAATATAGTTTATATGATGTGGCGACCATGTGAAAATGCCAGTCACATTAGCGAATAAACCGCTATATGGAGTAGGTACAAAGTTGCAATAAATATAAAGATATATAGACATTTAATAATAGCAAGCGTAAATTCCGTAGGATATTATTTTTGTAAACTGTTAAGAGTGCTGGCAGCAATCTTCAATGCCAATGTAGCAATATTCAGAGACTTAATGTCCAGGTTAGTATAGAGACTATTTTGGCCTGCCTTGAGTGGTTATTTAACATAAAGAATTAAGTCTATACGTCATTTTAATTAATAGAGGCAGCTTTATATTTTGTTACGTCGGATTTTTTTTACAATACTTCCAATTCTTTTTTTAAATACTGGCCGGGAGTGGTGTCTTCTCACTAACATTACTAACCTTTATCTCTTGATCTCAAATTCAAAGTTTCTATTTTATTGGTATTCTGGTTCTGAAGTATGAGTGTCTGAAAATGAAGTGTTCTCCTTTGATGAAATATGTGTGTGTACTGTTTGTATTATGGAATATTGTCATAATCATACTAATAAGAAAAAGGTTTGCTTACATTTGGCGGTTCTGCAGAAAAAGCATTTTAAAATCAGTTCAGTGGTATTGTAAACTGAACCAAATAATATTAATGATATCACCGCTCGTTCGTCTATACCGCAAAGCAATAAATAAATAATGTACCAGAAAATAAGCTTTCAATAATAACGGGACGCAAATTATATAAAAAATATATTTGTACATCAATGTTACCGTAAATAAACTATATTTGTGCCATATAATAACATAAATTAGTATGCCTAACAATAACTTGTTACTGAAACAGTGACTTTGTTGTAATCTCTAACTCTATTTCCACAATCTTTATGATAGTTTAGTTGCTAGGTACGAAGATTTGTTTTAGAATGCTTCTGAAATGACTATCGAAGATCAACAGTGTTTGTAGGATAAGAACGGACGATAAGTAAGCTCTCAATATTCCCTATATTATAATATAATATTCGTTCTAAGGGTTACGACAGAGCACAATTTTTTGTGTACATTATTAGTTAGCTATTTATCAAAATATAGCTATATTACTTCTATTATCGCCGACGCAGCGAAGCTACTATACTATATTAGTAGTATACCAATGTGCTTGTAATTTCTCATTATGTAAAATTGTATAGTGCTTATAAATAGTTCCAAAAAAATAATTTTCGTCGACCTTAATGTCCCTTTGTACATAACATGCCTATATCCCTTTATTGTTTATGACAATATAATGCCTATGATGTTCATAATGTAGATTATCACTGTAAATGTGAACGTTCAGGAGAAATAAAGTACTAAATATCCGGTGGATATACTGCGAATACCAATATTTTGTTTTATTTACTTACCAATTTTGTAACACTTACGTTTATTAGGTGTGGGCGTGTAGCTTAATAGTTATGCGTAGTTAACTCTTTTTAGAATTAGGCAATAATTTGTTTACCTACCGAAATTTTAAGTAATGTAAATAATTTCGTTTAATTAAATGAATAATTCGAATCCACTGACTTGTTAGCCTAATGGTTTTAAGCGCGACTGCTACCCTAGAGGTCCTGGTTTCGATTCCCAGGTCGAGCAAAGTGTTATTGGGTTTTTCTATGAAATTCTCAGTAGCAACTCGGAGTCAGGATTTGTGCCCATTTAATGGCAATGGGCTCGTCCCCTATTACATGGGACCTAAACATACCGGCGAACTGTAGGTGTACATTGGTGCACCTCTGCCTTATCCTTTGGGGAATACAGGCGTGATGGTATGCATGTAAACAAATAAAAATATAGACATTAAAACAAATTTGATCCATTATTTAGAACTGTGGGTGCACCTAAATTGGTGCACCTCTGCCTAACCCTTCGGGGAATACAGGCTTGATGGTATATTATTATATTTTTTATTATTTTTATTTAGAATTATAGTGACTGTACCACGTCTTAGAAAATGCCTTTAAAATACAGTGTTATGTAAGTTCCTTCCATACCTAAGTACGTAAGCATACCTTATATCCAAAATAATTATCCATGTCCTTGACGATAGCGTGTAAACTTGGTAAATTATATAATTGACCTATTTTGTCAACTGGCAATAATAATTTGTGTAAGTTGATTAAAAAAATATGTGAACTTTACTATTCATTTAGAAGCTTTCACCTAAGTCAGACGTTCGACTGAGAATTCATATTCTTGTTGGATCATTGTCGAAAACGATCACAAAATGAAAGTGCACCCCATGAACAAATATTTTAAGTCGTCTATAAAAATACGCAAATTCAAAAACATCATCGAAGCATTAGAACTATCAAGCTTTATGAGAAAGTTAAGTGGAATATCAGTATTTGTTTTAAAAGTAACCCCGGACAATCGCATCAGCAGAAAATTCAGTTTGTTTGGAATGACGTGTTTCGTACTATGGTACACGCTTTTTCTGTATTGCACTTACAAAGCACACGTTGCAGATCAAACTGTACTGAGGATTTTATACAACACAAGAGTGCAACGATATGGCGATGACTACGAGAGAATATCTTCAACACTGTACGCTATATTTGCCTTGTGGAAGATACCGTACAGTTTGAATACCAACAACCACTTTATGGAGATTATTGTGAACGTGGATAGGGCCCTGGAAGACCTCGGAGAAAGTGTAGATTATAACCGAGATGCACATTTGGCACTTAACATGTCGATTTTTCAGCTGGTAGTCTACCTATTCCGGTTACTCAGCATTTGGATGTCTCTTACCCGTTTGAACGTGCCTATACCAGCAGAGAGACTGTATCAAGTCGTATACTCCCACGCTCTCGCGTTTATTTCAACAGCACATTATTGTTTTTTCCTCAAAGTCATAAGAGGCAGATATGAGCACATTAATAAAGTGCTTGTGGATATAAAAGATCACAAATCTTGGGAGTATAAATTGTTTGCTCGGGGCAGCATGGTGGCTAACGTTCATAAGGCAGTAGGTCTTCAGGACAAGTATGTGTGTGAGAAAATAAAGGCTTGCGCGAAGATATACGGTATGCTGTATAAAGTGACTGACGCTACCAACAGAATGTTCGGAGCCATTTTGTTGGCGACCATATTTGTGAGCCTAACTTACATCATTATCTATATGTTCTACTTCATGGAGGCGACGGCAGCCGGTCTGTTTCACGATGTGGAAAAATACATTGTATTCCTCATTTACGTAGGATGGCAAATTGCCTATGCAGTCATCATAACATTTATAATAGTGTTGGTCTCCGAACGCGCCGTGTACGCGGTAAGTTCAACTGCTTTAAATATACAAGGGGCCTGCTTTGTAATTTCAATTGTTGGATTTTCAACTCTCAGCGGTGAGGCGAGGGTTGAAAATTCAACAGAGCGTTCAACAAAGTGATATTAAAATAATACTGTTTTAAGATGGTGGGCCCCTAGGTTTCTAAAGTACTCGTAATACTATTCTATTCTATATTTATGTTTCAGGCGCAAAATACATCGTTTGTGGTACATGATATCATGAACAGCGACTTCAGTCCAGCAGTTAACGCAGAGGTGAATTATCTACCTAAGTTATACGCGATGTTTTTAAAACAAGTAGGGGTCATTATACTCATCAATATGGACAACTTTTACTATGGAACCAACCCTGAAATCGGGGAAAAAACAGCTGTGCTTTGTCTTGTTGTGCACATAATATGTGCCTACGTAAGCAAATATGGAACAACTGATTTTTTCCGCGATTTCAAGGTTGGTAGCAAAGCAAAAGTTGTTCATAATATGAGTACAATGGCTCTATGTTAAGTTTTAATGCTTTTTAGTTACCTTGTATAATAATTGTTTTTATTTATTTAAGTACAGATAGCGTCATCAATTGGTTAACCCTCTTGCATTAAAAATCGTTCGAAAACAACGGGTAACCAGTTGATGACGCTGTTTTAAACATTAGTTAGAGGTATCTTGGCTACTAAAAATTGTAGAATCTGCACACCGTTAACCGTAAGTTGTCCCCTGCCGTGTGTATGTCCTCTATTTTATGGATCTGACCCGAGGATCTGACCTTACGTCTATATTTCCATAGCGAATGGTAGGTAATTCAGGACGAAACCCAAAGCCAAGAGCCATAGAAAAAACTTACCAAAGGAACCATGAACTTAGTCTACTCACTATTAGGTACTTAATAGTATAATTATATGTAGTACCTATTCATCAATGAATTACCTAAGACAAAAAAAAAATATTTTTAGGCGATGCAGCTATCGATACAAACTATACATCAAAAGCCAAAATTTACAGCGCAAGGACTCTACGAACTCAATTATGCTTTATTGCACCAGGTGAGTAAATTATTAGGAACTTAACTAATGAATAATAGGTACCCACAACTGCTCATAATGTACGAACCATCGGATAGGATCAGACAGGTTTGATCTATTTTCGTCGTCCCACTTTAAACAAAATCATCGTCTATTTTTTTACGTAAAGAAAACTTGACAGAAGAAAAAAAGAACGTGGGTATACACTACACACCGTTAACCGTAAGATATCCCCCGCCGCCGCGTAGGTAATTGAAGTATTTTTTGTTTCAGCTGTCGCGTTCAGTGGCTACTTACCTGGTCATTCTTCTGCAGTTTGTAACCGATGAAGCAGACGGATAGATCGGTCGACTATTCTAACATTGAGTGTTTAGATGTTTATTTAGCTTTTTTATGTAAAGACAAGCATAGGTATGTCTGCGTGAATATCGGCTACCTGCACTTCTGCAGGGTTTTCTTGTTATGCGAGGAAACTCAATACTTTTCCTAAAATAAAAGTAACCTAACTTACTTTTTATTAGATCAGCTATATGCTAGTGGAAGTCCTGTTTAAATCGGTCCAACCGTTTCGGGTATTAGCCGAAAAAAACAGACAGACAAAAATATGGATTGTTTCGTATAAGTAACGAGTCGTGTAAACATTCATCTGCATTTAGTAAAGAGGCTGTAATTTTGACATTACAAAGAGAAACTTAAATTTTATTTATATGTCACCACTGGTGGCAATTGGGAAAAAAAAGAGTGGCCATTCCCAATTGCCACCACTGGTGGCAAATGGGACATTTTATGGAAAGAAATCCCATTTGTCACCAGTGGTGGCGTTGACAGTGGGGACAACTGGGAATAACCCATAAAAACGAGTGTCTCACAAAGTATTTCTTGTTTCAGTGGTCACAAGAAGTGTTTACGTACCTGATCATACTACTACAGTTCGTCACCGACAAGAAGAAGATCGGTCTACAAGCTCCAAATTTAAATTTACAATTAGATTAATACTTTTCTTAAGATCACAATTTATTATTATAGGGTCAGGCCCCGGCTGGCGTTTTAAACGCACCGCCATTGTTGTTTAATTATTTAAATTTTTCCGCAACTTGACCTGTTAAACATAAATACCTATATAAAAAATATCAGGATGTAAAATTTAAGTAGACATACCTAATTAAACAAAAAACAATTTTATAAACACGTTTTAAAAGAACAGTGTGACATGTCCTGACTTTTGTGACTTTGCTTTCCGTAGGTACAAGTGTTTAGACTTTTCACGAATTTAAATTTTTTAACACCATTAGGCAAATATTCATTGTTATTTGGCTTTATTAGATGTTTTAGATTACATGTCACCCACGTTCGGTAACGTCTTTGGTTACTGCTCCGCTCCCTGTGGTCGTAGCGTGATGTACTTTACGTATAAACCTTCCTCTTGAATCACTCGTAATCCGATGCGTAGTTTAAAAGATCTCGGTGCATAGATGAACAGACGGCTGGAAGCGACTTTGTTTTACACTATGTAAAGATAAAGTGATAAGTTTAAGACGCAGTGCTATTTACGATAATGTTTTTAAAAATAGATAACTTCAATGTAGGCAGGTTTGCGGGTTGTTCGAAAGGGCTGGGGGTTGTTCGAAAGAGATACCTCGCCTCCGTAACGCAAAAGGCACATGAAGGAACATAGATGGGTTTTAGTCAGTAAAAGTCTGACACTCCCTCCCGCACCGCCAAGGGCAGGGGAAGTCATTTGATGATTTCCCATCGTTAAAAAAAAGGCAGGTATTTTCGAAACTGAAACAGACCCCTATTACATGGGACCTAAATATACCGGCGAACTGTGGGTGTACATTGGTACACATCTGCCTAATCCTTCGGGGAATACAGGCGTGATAGTATATTTTTTTTATTTTATTTATTAAAACAGACCCCGCCATCGCCTTCGAACCTAACCTGTCCGAGTTGGGGTGTCCCAAGTCCTATCTTATTTACTTTTACCTTTCGCGGTTTCTGTCTAAACACTTAAAAGCTGGCATTTAGTATTCACTTACATGATTTTTCTCATTCATTAATTACTGTCTATATATAAATTACATTTTAAAATATTAAAATAAAAACATTAATAAATAGTATCCCAGCTGCGTCGGGAACAGGGTCCAAGCCACCGGTGGGCAGGGCTCCTGAGAAAGGAATCTCTTAACAATACGCGCCGTGTCTAGGAGTACCACTTTCTGAATCAAGCCCTTAATCCAGCCGCCTAACGAGAGCAATTAAGCCATTGGCCAATCATTAAGGACCTTACCAGACTTGCCATCTTATTAATTAATTGACACAGCCATTTTATTACTTATGGTCAGGTACAAATTGGTTGTAAACACCATATTCATTAATTGACGGGGCGATAGAAGTCAATATTTATACATAGATATGTTAGTTATCTATTGAAGTTCATGAGTGCAAACTTATATATACTAATAATATAAAAAGATAAGATTTTTTTTGTCTGTTTGTAATGAATAGGCTACGAAAGTACTGGACCGATTTGAAACTTTTTTTCACCGATAGATAGCTACATTATTCTTGAGTAACATAGGCTATATAACATCACGCTACGACTAACGGGAGCGGAGCATTTACCAAAGACGTAACTTATGGCGGGTGAAATAAGCTACGCGGGCGAAGTCGCGGGCTGTTCGCTAGTCATACAGATCTATTATGTGTAAGTTTTATGCTACCGCATAATTATATGGCATTTACGATCCTCAAAGGTATTTTGTGTTCCCGGAAGTCACTCCATAGGTATTAAACAATTACATCTATGTAACTATATATTATTATTTTAAATTACTAAGTTGACCAATTAAATGTATAACAGCGCCTACTCGCAACGTTGTCCGTTTTATTGAATATTTTATTGTTATAAATAACGTTTGTATAGGAAATAATATGTGAATGTTCTTATTATTTTGTTGTATTGTCACTGAAAGAAATCACAAATGTATGTTTTGGCAATTTGGTGTTTTATTTCTATATTCCTATTCTATTAACGCTAACCACGTCCCGCTGTCGCTTGTGTCATGGACGGATCCATACCATCCATCACGCCTGTATTCTCCGAAGGGTTAGGCAGAGGTGTACCAATGTACACCCACAGTTCGCCGGTCCGGTATATTTAGGTCCCATGTAATAGGGGGCGAGCCTATTGCCATTAACCGGGCACAAATCCAAACTCCGAGCTGCTACTGAGAATTTCATAGAAAAACCCAATAACACCTTTTGCTCGACCTGGGAATCGAACCCGGGACCCCTTGCACAGCAGTCGCACTTACGACCACGAGACCAACGGGGCAGTTAAACGCGGAGCGCGGGTGCGGATCCATTTAAACTAATATTATAAAAAAAAAAACTAAGTAACCCCCGATAGAAGAATAAAGATCTCTATCATAGCTAACAAAAGAGCTAGCTAATAACCTTGAAACGGCTGAACCGATTTTGATATACCATAGGTAAGCGTCATCGCTAGGGAACCCGCTTTCAAATCGGTTCACCCGTTTTAGACCTACGGCGCCACAGACAGACGAACAGACACATCAAACTAATAACACCCCACTTTTCCGATATTCTCTGGAAGTACAGATTATAAAAATTCAGACAGAAAGCAACTTCAAACGTTTTCGCACACGATCGATTATCGGACCGATTTTTGACAGATTTCTTCAACAGCGAGAAGAAACTTTTAAAACTCGGTCCGATTATCGGTCGTGTGCGGAGACGCTACCGCTGAGTAGGTATGTTTTATTAAACACTACTAAGCGCGACTTCATTTCCGGGCCCAAGCTCCTTAGCGTGCCGATGATTGTGTTTACTTACAGCAAACTGCATAATTGTATAATACCAACGTACCTACCTAATCCACTTTTAAATTAACCGTAATTACTTTAACATACTCGTAATAACCTATTTAGCAGAGGTCGCTGCGGGTCCTGCCGGGGCTGCGGGTTGTTCGAAAGAGATACCGCGCCCCCGGAACGCAAAGGGCACATGAAGGAACATAGATGGTTTTTAGTCAGTAAAAGTCTGACACTCCCTCCCGCCCCGCCCAGGACGGGGGGGGGGTCATTTGATGATTTTACCATCTTTAAAAATAAAAAAAGAGGTCGTAATACCATTACAAGATATTTTAATAAACTAGTGAACTATTCGCGACATCGTCCGCGTGACTTAGCTCACCCGCGTTAAGTTACGTCTTTGGTTACTGGTCCGCGCCTATGGCTCGTGGCGTGATGTTATATAGCCTATAGCCTTCCCCGATAAATGAACTATCCAACATAAAAAGATTTTTTAATTCGAACCAGCAGTTCTTGAGATTAGCGCGTTCAACCAAACAAACAAACTTTTCAGCTTTATAATACCTATACAGGGTGGAATTTTATAATGCTACCTGGAGGGAAAGTACTCTAAATACTTAAGTTAGCAAATTTTACTCAAAGGAAACATTCATTTATTTTTTAAATGGAACCAAGAATCGAAAAATAAAATCAGCTGACATTTTAATATTTTTGCCAAAATAAGCAAAGAAAAATGAAATTGATCACCAGTTTTTTTTGTGTCTGAAAGACTTGATACATAGTATGAGATCACGTGTTTTTCCACGTGTATGTTCTAGGAAACTTGAAGTTTAGGTAGGGGTCATGAGCTAAATCTCGTTTAAATTCGTTTTATTTTTTTTATAACCGACTTCTTTGTTAATAGAGACAGGAAAACTTAACATAGGTACCTACATTAGGTACTTATTACTTCTAGTTTTTTTATTGTGTTTAAAGGCCTATTCAGACCTAAGCGGTATTCGCAGTCTGCGGCAGAGAAAACCCAGTGGGTATGCGGTAATATTAGTGTTCAGACCTAAACGGTATTCGCTACCGTTCGTAACCCGCGTGGTATGTACCTCTACCCACAGCGGCAGCGAATATCGCTCAGGTCGCTCTAGCCGCGGTACTTGATACTAAATACCTGAGCGAAACCCGCGCGGTATGTACCTCTACCCACAGCGGCAGCGAATATCGCTCAGGTTTGAATAGGCCTTTACTTTACAAACAACAAAAGTCGTTGCGCATAGTAGGTACAACTTCCAAACTTGTTAACTGGTTATTTTTTCTTGTATATTGATTTGCCTAAAGCTACTTTTTAATGCTGTAGGTCATAATTTAAATAAATAATTTGACTTTGTTCCCAAATGCGCTCGGCTCATTTACACCGATACTTAGCTTAGACCGAGAGGTCCTGAAGCAGAAATGTACGACTGGCTTATTGCCAGACATTACGCAGACACTAAATAAAATCCTACTTCCTAATGTCCTTACATCCTTAATCCTAATAATATAACAAACATACATTTTTAAAAACTTTTTTTTTTGCCGAATTAATACTTAATATTATCAAAGCGAAATTTTGTTAGGATGGATAGATGTTTGTTACTCTTTCACGCTTAAACGGATTTGAATAAAATTTGGCACTAAGGTTTGGAAAAATGTGGAATAACACAGGATACTTTTTATCCCGAAAAAATGTACGGTTTCCGTGGGATACTATACAAAATTTGACGTTCACGAAGTCTCGGACAAAAGCTAAATAATAAAGTAAACCGCACACAATAATATGGAGGTATCACCTCCATCTTAATAACATGTGGGACAATTTTAGCACATGCACTCTTAAATATAATAATAGTAGTTGCTTCCTCTAGTCCGAAGGTTGTATGTTAACCACACCATGAACTTTGCGACCCCACTGTTTACCAGAGTAGGTAGAATTACGGCCGGACGGCGGAAAATGGCCGTATAAATAAAATGTCGCACATTTTCTTTCGTCTGACACGCGAGGAAGCGCGCGCGCATATCATGTTCCTATACCTATAATCCTCACGTACTTTTGTTACAAGTGTTCCGCTCCAGTGACAAAATGTTTGTGTGGTTATTGCTCCTGGTTGTAGTGTTGTGGACGGTGACGTTTTGGTACAGTAGGAGGCATATGAACAAGCTGGCCTCGGCTATACCAGGACCTGAGGATGAGCTGCCTTTGATTGGGAATGCGCACACGCTGGTCGGGAGTACAGAGGGTGAGTTTATTTGTACTTTTGGCTCAAATATCAATGTAGGTACTTGTAGTCGGTTGACGGAGGGATTCAGCTGGTCAACTGATTTTACCCTTGGTTAGGCTGGCAAGCTTACAAAGTATATTTTTTTCTGTTTAGTTTTTTTTTAACTTTGTCCCATGCTCGGTGTATCTCATGTATCTTGGGTGTGTTTACTTTACTTAGGCCATACAAATATTATCTATTTATTTATTGAACATTATACACATAATGTAAAAATACACTATACGAAGGTGGAATTAATGCCTGGAGCATTTTCTACCAGTAAAAAAACTCGCCAAAAAACCACCAAATCATCTGTTCTGCGCGGGAATCGAACCCACGACACGCAGCACAGCAAGCGATTGCTCAGCCACTGCGCAATTTTTTTCCCCAGAACACAAAATCATCATCTTCCTGCCCTTATCCCATGTTACTTGGGGTCGGTGCAACATCTTTTCTTCTTCCATACCAACCTGCCAACCGTCATGCTCCCTTCTCTTTCATATCATTTTTCACACAATCCATCCATCATATTATCTTTGGTCTCCCTCTTCCTCTCCACCACATTTATATTAATAATTCTCAGAACACAAAATGATGTATAAAATAAGCTAGCATGCATTTTTAAGTGCGTATTGTAGGTACTTTAGATGCAAGATACAAGAAATAGTCAGACCTATTCTGTATTATTTTTAGCAACCGGTACTTTAGGCTTTTAGCTTATTTGCGTCTCAAGTGGTAATACTAGAGGCCTTGCAAATACGTTGCTATCCATGCACCCATACCTTGCAAACCGGAACACAGCAACGCTGCTTTGCGGCAGAAATAAATACGGTGATAGTACTTCCCCGGACGAGCTCCTTCACAAAGAGCTGTACTACTACTCGCATGCTACATACTCGTAAGTTCAAAGATTTGCAGTAGGTAGTTTAGTAGTTCACAAATATTCCAGTTATTTAGGTATCGAGTAAATGAGGGTTTCTTTACTCCTGTAGAGACTACACCACTAGGGGCACACTAGGGGGTACTTTGCCTCAAAACAGAAAAACGTTTGATAAGAACTTCTCGCCCATTGAATGACAAAACGTTACGTTCTTGGAAAAGAATTACGAAAATGTGGACGTAAAATATTACAATTTATCTCCCGTTTAGAATCTTACGAAAGTTTATAAACTTCCTAGTAAATTGATAAACTTACGGATCTTGTTATTTTCCGGTGACATATATATATATCTTTTACGCATTTTGAATCTACTTTTAAGGACTAGAGTACATATACATATACCGCCATCCATAAGTGTGATATGATTATGTGGTGTGTTTAATTATAGTTTTAACGGCTTTCAGTTATCATGAATCAACTGCAATTTTTAAGCTATGAGAGCATGAAAAATAATGGAATGATTAGAGCGTGGATGGGACCTATACTTTTTTTTGGTAAGTATGCATTTTCACGTATCTATACAATCCGTACTAATATTATAAATGCGAAAGTAACTCTGTCTGTCTGTCTGTCTGTCTCTTCTTCACGCCTAAACCACTGAACCGATTTCAATGAAATTTAGAGAAAGGACATAGGATAGTTTTCATCCCGGAAATCCCCCGGGAACGGGAACTATTAATCCACGCGGACGAAGTCGCGGGAAAAAGCTAGTAATAAATACTTTTGACTTTTCCAAAGTATACCTATCTACAGGTCATAAAGAAATCTTATAAAAGGTATTATATGCATTGCATGCTTGCATGCTGTGGTAGGAGACCACAGCATGCAAGCGAACTGAAGGAGTACACCTACTTTATATCCTTTGTTGACTATTGTTTGAATGTCATTAATAAGGAATACTTATGCATGTATTATATATAACAAAATATGAAAATACTTTTTGCTAGAAAGAGATAGACAGAAATCTTCGATGGCTTATATTTTTTATTTATTTAATAGATAACCGATTGAAATGGTTTTACTATAGTGTTTATTGCATAAACGACGATACATTTTCTAAATTATAAAAAAATAAACTTATGAATATTTTCTGTGCAGTCACAGTAGACCCTGTCGATCTCGAGGTGGTTTTGAAGACATGCATGGAAAAGGACGATCTCCATAGGTTCATCAGGAAAGTCTTAGGAAACGGCGGAATATTTGCACCAGGTACGTAGCCTAGGTAACACATTTTTTTATCTACATACTTCTCTAGGCAACAAAACCTGCATGCTACACCACAAGCTGTGGCCTTTAAACATTGTTTATTACGTGAAAGTGTCTTTGTACATAATGGGCCTTTACAAAACATGACTAAAATTTCAATCGTCATCGTCACTAAAGGAGCATTAACAATGCTAATGAGACCATACGTCTTCAAGTCACGTCGTCTCAAAAATGTCCCTCCCAAAGAACAAATGCGAGCGAATTCGTAATAATTCGGTGTACAACAATAAGGAAAATTATATTAGCAACGGCACGCTAAACGATAACAACAGAACATTTCGTAACTGAGTCAACCAGGACATAAAAAAATCGACAACAAGGTAAATTGGACTCTGTTGTAAACTTTTGATGTGTCACGATGTTTATCTGGAAAAATCGCAGATGTTTGTGACAAAACTATCGCGGGTCTGTTTCGTTTTCGGATCTCGTGCTCAAAGGATTCTACGAAGCTGTTTTGCTCTCGCTTAATTATAAGTCCGTTTCTCTGTCACAGGACTGTATCTTTTAAACCGTAATAGGTAGACACTTAAAGTTTTTACAGAGTACGTACGGGTATTGCCATGGCCGCTAAAGCAACAAGTAATAAAAATTAAATAGTTAAAAATTAAATTTACTAACTTAGTATTAATTTTTAAATAAAAAAGTGACATATAAAACAAACTTGTTTTTCGGCGTTATTTGCTCGATTTTAACATTGTACGGTTGAACCCTTCATGTATAAGTCCAATTCGAGCTTACCCGGTTTTTTTTAGCATTCGCGTTTTGAAAATTAGCATAAATCTGCTATTCCAGAGAAACATGTGCATTGATGCTTCTAATCTACATAATTTTCAATTTCCTAAAGTATTATGTTTTTTTCCATTCATTTGGTTAATCAGTTCCCATTCAGCGATAACACTTTGGAGTCGGACTGACGCTCAAATAAGCACCTTATGGCGAGTGAAATACGAAACTTTTACCTGAAATAGTACGATGAATCATAAATTGTGTTATGTAACACTATGCAGTGCTAGATTATCAGCCCATCATAAGTGTAGCAGTGACCTTACCCTTCAAATAACTATGATTGTTATTGCAGTAGGTAGTGATACTGTTTATTGTTGCGAATAACTTTTCGCTAGACGCTTAATGGCTTCAAGACTTTGAATATGATGTTCACTCTCAGTTTCTCACATCAGAGTGACTTGTGTCTGTTTCGAGAATACAAAAATGTTTTGACATGACACACACTCGAACTTTTCAACAGATTTTTTTAATGATGTTCCACAGTAGAATTTTTGCCTGTATCGTGGTTGCGTTTACAAGCATATAAACTCACATACACAAACAGCCCAGACCCGGAACAACTATCTGTAGGCCATACATATATTCCATGCGGGAATCGACCCCGCAACACGCTACGCAGCACCCGATCGCTCAGCCACTGCGCCAACCATGTCGTCACTTGCGGAATATCACATGATCTATGTGTTTCTATTTATTATCTTTTTCTTTTATTCTGAATAGTTGCTATTTGGCGACGCCGACGGAAGATCTTAGTGCCAGCCTTCAGCCCTAAGGTAGTCGAGAACTTCGTTCACGTATTTGCTGAACAGAGTCAGAAACTGGTGAAGCAACTCACGAAGTCTGCCGGCAAAGGGAAGTTCAGCATCTGGCCGTTTCTTAGCACTTATACTCTGGATTCTGTGTGTGGTGAGTATCTAAAAAAAAACCAACCTATATTTGCGTCTCTCAAAAGCGCAGCAAAAATGGAAATGACTGAACCCTTTTTTCGTAGCTTTCACCTTTCAGGGCAGTGTAAAGCTTGGTTAATTCGACTCTTTCTATCAGTAGATACGTTAATTCGGTGCTGTAAACTATATTAGAATGCAGTACCTTATTTTTTATAAAAGTTTTTTTTTAAATTATCTCTGGAAGGGTCTACTATAGAAATTCTCTTACTAGCAAAAAGCTACACTATCTTCTTAGCATTTTAGTGATAAACGATATAAATATTTATATCGTCATCGATGTATTGTCGTCGTTATTTTTTATATTTATATTTTTTTTTATTTTTATTTTTTATATAAATATTATAGTAAATTATACTGTTGCGTCCCAGAATTTGGCCACTTTGACTGTTGTAAATCTTCCTGTGTGCATCTGTTAGGGCACTCAGGGCACGATGTCATATGCGCTGCGTATGCATATGCATATGCCAGCGTATGTGCTGTATCGCATATACAATGCAGCTGTAGGTACTATTGCCGAGTGTCATAACGTTTAATTGCATACTTGACTTACATGCGAACGAATACGCGGGCAGAAGCTACTAAAATAAATTCTATATTTAAAAAAACGGTAATTTAAAAAACTAAAAAACCCGACTGCTATTCTTTAAAAATCCCTAAAACAAGATAAATTGTAGCAGTCGGGACCCATTCTAGAAATGGAGAATTAGTGAATTGAGAGCACATACCTATATTACATTGCAGATGGTCCCGAATGGGTCCCGACTGCTACAATTTATCTTGTTTTAGGGATTTTTAAAGAATAGCAGTCGGGTTTTTTAGTTTTTTAAATTACCGTTTTTTATTTTTTATTTTTTTTAGTTTTTTATTTTGATATACCCAGTGTCACTCTCACAGTAAATACGAATCTAACGACACCTCTCAAGCTAAAATCCATCAAGCCGTTCAGGCTGCAGAGCGATCCAAACATTTGAATTTGGCGCCAAAAATTCGCCATTTTGTTTTTTTTATTTTGATATACCCAGTGTCACTCTCACAGTAAATACGAATCTAACGACACCTCTCAAACTAAAATCCATCGAGCCGTTCAGGCTGCAGAGCGTGCCAAACAATTATACATACATACATACATACATACATACATACAAACATACCCTCGAAAAACATAACCCTCCTTCTGTCGCAGTCGGGTAAAAAGCTCAGAGCTATTTTTAACCTAAAGGTTAAACCCGTTAAACCGAAGGCTTTTGAAGAATTAACAAACGGCAAGTAAATCGTTGAACTTTATGCCTACGTGATTAAGATTGATGATAGTTTAAATTACCGTAGTTTATCATACTTGGTGCGGCTCAGTCTAGATCCATTTGTCATGATAATTACTACTACACGCAAACATGGCCATTGTTTAGGCAATTTAACTTAATTTGTGCAAAGTTTCTGAATTATATGCTTTGTTTATCTATTTCTAGTTTGTTTTAGACTTTAGGTAATGTGTTTCTGATAGGAGAACGCCGGTTCGGTTGGTTTCTGTGAATTTAATTTTATCTAGAAAGTCCCCATGAAGATCTTTTGACGAAAATTTTTAAACTGAATTATATGCGAAAGTTTGTATGGATCTTTGTTCCTTAATAAAGTACAACGGCTGAACGGATCTGGATGAAATTACACAGAGATAGATTTATAGTCTGGAGAGCTAATGGGTATAAGTGAAACCTTTATTGCGTTATTGTGTTCCCGTGAGACACTTTAGCATTTCGCTTAATTCTGAAGTAACTATACACAGACGAAATCGCGGACAGAATCTAGTCAGTAATATTATTGATAATCTTCCTGCAGACAAAGGCAAAAAAGGCTAATTACATCCTAAAGTTCAGGGGTACGGAACCCTTATTTACAAACGCACTAACATCCATCTTCCCTGACAGAAACAACAATAGGAGTTAAAATCAATGCACAAGAGAACCCCGACCAGCCGTTTCTAACCGCGATGTGTCGTGTGCTGAACCTGGTCTGCGAGAGGATCTTCCACCTGTGGCTGCAACCAGACTGGCTGTACAAGTTCTTCCCGCGGTACAAGATACACGAGAAGTGTATTGCAGTGCTGCATGGGTTTACTGATCAGGTAATTGTATTTTTCTCCACTGGTAGAAAGATTGTTGTCGTAGATTTTGAAACAGCTGCGGAATTTGTTCGAGTCATCGCGGCTCTGGAATGCTAAGGGCATTAGGAGAAACACGAATAGGTTAAAAGTAATTATAAAAGATTTTGAAACAGCACGTGTGGCGGGGGGCCATCGCAGTATGTCACTTATTTCTACGACGAGTAAAAAGACATCACGCATACTGTGATAAAACTAAATAAGGTTGAGCAAAAATGATTGCTGGGAAATCTTTTATTTTTGGCGTGAAAAATCAAGAACATGTAACTATATACTTATGTATCGAAGATGTTTTCGATCTTAGATCCGTTATGTCCCCATTCTTCACATGGTTGACTGTTGATTGTGCTAACATCAGCATATAGATGTCCGCAGCTGGACATGGTCTCGCCAATGTCACGTCGTTAAGCACAATCTTCATCAGCTACTCTCATTCTGCTAATTATGAAGACAATACCGTACAACATTAGGTTTTATTTTAAAAATAACGTAAGGAGACTAAAATGGGTGTTCAAGAACTAATTTATTTATAGGTTATTGAAAAGAAGAGAGAAGAGATAAAACTCGAAAAAAAGTCTAGAACAGAAGTGGATCATGAATTTGGTAAGATTTTTTATACTTAGTTACTAGGGTGGTGGCGGTATATCCATTTTGTTTCTATAGCAACGCAGCATTACTTGAAGCATTATTTATCTATATACCGCAAATGCGGGTTACTTTAATTAAAACGTAAGGTAACTTTGGCTCAAAACGGAAAAAGAAGTTAATTGGGAAGGTTTATAATAATTCAAAAGGCTCGAAGATCTGATGAAAGGTTTTTTTTTCAGTTTTAAGCTAAAGTTTCTTTATGGGGTTAAAGTTAATCCACATTTACAATGGATATAAAAATGCTATTCTCAAATGTATTCATCTCGAAGTGTTCTAGTTCATGCAAGATTCAATTATCATTCAAGTTTGCACCCTATTTACAATCAATTTGCTATTACAGATTTAGAATCATACAAGAAACAGACGTTCTTAGACCTGTTGATACACTTGTCTGGCGGTGAGAATGGGTATACCAATGTGGAGTTGAGAGAAGAAGTGTTGACCCTCACGATTGCTGGGACAGACACCTCTGCTGTAGCCCTTGGGTATACTCTGCAGCTGATGGCAAAATATCCGGAGATTCAAGAGAAAGTGTATGAAGAGTAAGTTGACTGTAATATTTTCGAAAATGGGGAGGTCTTGCGTTCGATACCCAGGTCGAGCAAATGTTTGGGGATTTACTATGAAATTCTCATACATACAATCACGCCTGTATTCCCCAAAGAGTTAGGCAGAGATGTAAAATGTACACCCACAGTTCGCCGGTATGTTTTAGGTCCTATATAATAGGGAAGGAGCCTAATTCCATTAACCGGGCACAAATCCCCCGAGCTGCAATGAGAATTTCATAGAAAAACCCAATAACACTTTGCTCTCCCGGGGAATCGAACCCAAGATCTCTATCGTAGCAGTCGGGCTTAGGACCACTAGGCTAACGAGGCAGTTTTAATTTTTAAATTAAGTCAATTCTTAAACTAACAAGAGCTATAATAATAGATACACGAACATGGTTTATAACTTCTTCCGTATTTTATGGAGATTATAACAAGTAGCATAACTACCTAATGTCACTTGATTGACATGTTGACGGCTGTGAATAATCTTAGGCTAAGCGTGAGGTCTAGTGCTTTGTTTCACGTTTTTCCTGCAATTACAAGATTAAAGATAAACGCAATCAATGTACTCAATTTTATAATATTAGCAATTTTTATTACTTATATGCTAAGAAGTTACATAACGCTTTGTACATAATGGCTCAGCCATCACGCTTGTATTCCCCGAAGGGTTAGGCAGAGGTGTACCAATGTACACCCACAGTTCGCCGGTATATTTAGGTCCCATGTAATAGGGGGCGAGCCTGTTGCCATTAACCGGGCACAAATCCAAACTCCGAGCTGCTACTGAGAATTTCATAGAAAAACCCAATAACACTTTTTGAATAATGGCTCAGGTGGAGAATTATAGATGACTAGCTTCTTCCCGTGGTTCTTTCTTTCTAAGAATGTGTTAAGATTAATATTTTTTATTTTGTGGTTGTAAGTGCATGAGTTAAGATTAATATTTTTTATTTTGTGGTTGTAAGTGCTGTTGCTAAGCTTGGGGTTCTGTGGTTGATTTCCAAGTCGGGCAAAGTGTAATTTGAGTATTTCGAAACTTCTTTCGTCTCTGGAATTATTTCAGAATTTTGGCAAAGCCACATTAAATGGGACTTAAAAATAATTGGAAAGAAATTAAGGAGAAAAATCCTCATTACTCCTGAAAAAATACCAGAATATTTGTCAGCATTATAATAAATTTTCACCTATTTTTCAGACTCTGCGAGGTGTTCGACGATGATCGTATGTTGGTTAAAGAAGATTTACTAAAGTTGAAGTATTTGGAAAGGGTAGTTAAGGAATCTTTGAGGTTATTCCCGCCAGTGCCGTTAATCATTAGAAAAGTATTAGAAGATATTACGCTACGTAAGTATTTTGAAAAGTTATATTACTATTAGAATTGTTTTTTCAACACACTTGCAGGTAAAGTGTCTCTTATTGCACTGCTTGTAATGCAGAGTATTACGCACGTGTGATTTTTACATTATAGTACAGCACAGAGCTTTTTTTTATTTCAAGCGAAGAGTTTAAATGCTGTCATGCCCATTTTTATTTTGTACTATGTTATGCTTAAGTTGTGTACAGTCAGCAACAAAAGTACATTAACATTTCAGATTTATAAATCCTTATTTTTGAGCACAATATCAAAGGAAATACGAAATGGAAATGACCTAAAATTCTGAATAGTAGTGAATTCTGTTATTTTGTGTCTTTTTAAATTACATGTGAAAGTAACATTATTAATCGAAATTTTTTGCTGACCGTACCCACTTCAATTCTTTCGGAATTTGACTAGTGTAAGTTCTGCTGTAAGAAAGAGAAAATCCAGTTTATTTCATTTTCGTAACAAAATGGAAGTTGGTAAGAAAAATTATAAAAGGATACTTAAAAAGACCCATCAGATACAGAATATGTAACTTAACACTGAACACATAATCACATAAATGTATTTACTTACAAAAGATATCTTGATGCCCAACAGCGTCCGGCCGTGTCTTACCCGCTGGATCAGGCGTGGCCTGCTCAATATGGGGCGTACATCGAGACCCCAAGTACTGGGGCCCAGACGCTGAGAAATTCGACCCCGACAGATTCTTGCCTGAAAGATTCAACCTGGAACACCCGTGCAGTTATATGCCTTTTAGTAATGGACCTAGGAATTGTCTCGGTAAGTAACTCATGTTGGCACCTTGAAATTTTTTTTTACTTTATACCTACTAGCGAAATGCCCGCGACTTCGTCCGCGTGGATGTTTTCATCCGCGTGAAGTTACGTCTTAGGCTACTGCTCTGCTGTTCGCGTGTGTCGTAGCATGATGTTATATAGCCTATGACACTCATAAATAACGTGGCTTTCTATGGCTAAAAGAATTTTCAAAATCAGTTCATGAGATACAGAAATCACCCCCTACAACCTTACAAACTTTATCTCTTTATAATATTATAGTATAGATTTATATTTTATAACAGCGATGCCCCAATCTATGAATTTCTCCTGTATCGTGAATACGTTTACAAATACATATAACTGGCATACTTACACAAAAAATGATCCCATGATACGCAGCGCAGCAGTCAATCCTTCAGGCAATGCGTTAACTATGTCATCATAAATATATAATAAATATCAAAATATTATTTTGAATCATAGTTAAGAAATGCTAATGAAAGCCTACTTAATCTTCAGAATTAAGTGAACAAGCTTCTTTTGGGTAAGCTCACTTCATCGTCGACTTTATCTTTGTCACCTTTGACCTAGACTGACATCAAGAGCTTACCTATATCGAATAAAAAAAAAACTTAAGGTCCATTTTAATATGGGCTGTAAATTAATTAAGCATTTAATTAACGTTATATCTAAGAAACGTTTAATTTCTTGCTTTAACATGTGCATCTTTATACTGATAAGGATAACGATAAGTAGTGGCAATTTGCTTGGAATGTACCTATCAGTGATAATCAACCTTTTTTTCAACATCCCTGTACATTTTTGACTGCCCTGTTTGTCTCGTGGCCGCGAGCACGACTGCTGTGTGTAAGATTCTGGTTTTTGATTTGTGTGTGAGCTCGGGTAAAGTGTAATTGGATTTTTCTATTTGGACTTTCTTAGTAGGCGCTCAGAGTTGGAAAGATAGATAAATGGTTATGTGACACCACGGTATATCGGAAAGCCCGTAAAGCAGGTCATGCTCCTGATACCACCTCGTCAGAGTACCTACCGTCTAATCGGACTATGAGAGTGAGGGAAGAGGGAGTGCGTCTTTACTTGTGGACTATAATATCTCCTGCATACTTGGCTACTCTGCATTGAGATTAGCGGCCGTTACCGAAATTCAGTCGGTAGTCATATTTTTATCTTTTATGGAAACAGCATGAATACGACATACGTCTCCCCTTTTGGTTATTTGTCAGTCAGTCAACTATGGAACTATAATTTTAGCAGATGCTCTTTCCTTTGAGGTTACTTAAAAGTAACCTTTGAGGTTACTAAAGCCAGTTGGAGTTACCGCTCCTTGTGTTGAGCACCGCTGCTCAATCAACATCATTCTCAATCGCAATGATAATTACTTCCAGTAACTAAGTGTAGTTGTTGATGTCGTGTATACATTATGTCTCCATAAGTGCACGTGTCGCATTTTATTAGTCTTAAAAAGGTTTTCCTTTATTCATGTCCGCGTTTTTACACCGTTCAGATAACACCGGAAATACCAGGCTGTAATCTGGTATAGATCGATTTAGCATTGATGACACGGAAAACTGGGGTTTTTAGGGGCTCACTGCCTTTTGGAATGGACAGCTAACTTCGTCTTTCTGACTGACCGACTCCTTGGAAATTTAGAACTGCCTGTAAATGGCTTATTTGAAAGTAGCTTATACCCGCGACTTCGCTGTGTGAATATTTTCACCCGTGTGAAGTAACGTCTTTAGTTTCTACTACGCTCCCGCGTCTCATAGCGTGATGTTATATAGCCTATGACACTCACAACACACGCCAACGAAGGCTTTCACTGGGCAAAAGAATTTTCAAAATCGGTTGAGTAGGTCCAGAGGTTACCCCCTACAACCTCACAAACTCACAAAGTTTACCTCTTTACAAAATGAGTATATACAAATGGTTGAGTTCAACTTTAGTTTCAAATGGTAGAGAAAAGCATTTTTAGACAGCTGAGAGTTTTTTTTTTTTTTTAACTTAACTAGAAACATCACCCAAGAATTATCGTTGTATCTGGCCTGGGCATTGGCCCATCCTTGGCTAATAATACCTGTTACCAACTTTACTGGCAACACAAACGGGAAAAACAGAGAATCACAGCTTTATGGTACCTAGTTTTAATTTAAATTTTCTTGTCCACAGGTTACCAATACGCGTTGATGTCTGTTAAAACAGCGTTATCTACAATATTGCGACATTACAAAGTAGTAGAGGACAGAGAAGATGGTCCCACACCGAAAATAAGGGTCAAACTCGATATTATGATGAAGGCTGTCGACGGATACCAAATGGCATTGGAAAAAAGAGAAAAAGTTCCGACATGACGTCACTGAAACTACTTTTTTGTACTTGTCAAATGTCAAATATAGAACGTTTATTAACTTTTTTTTTGTATGCGTTATAGTATATACAGCCAGGTTAATATGGAAGTATTGTTATTTTAGATTAATAAATTAATTTTATTACGTAAGTTGGGTTTTATTAAATCCTACTATCCTACTAATATTATCAATGCGAAAGTTTGTGAGAAGGAATGAATGTTTGTTACTCTTTCACGCATAAGCAGCGGAACGGATCTGGATGAAATTTTGCACTGAAATGGATTGCAGTGTGGAATAACACAGGATAGATTTTTTATACCAGAAACATGTACGGTTTGCGTAGGACAACATATAAAAATTTGACGCGGGGAAAGTCGCGGGCGGAAGCTATTATTCATAAGATTTAAAAATGCCTAAATAATCTGAATAGTTCTCATGACTTGTTAGTCCAAAGTATGAAGCCGGTAGCCTCCATATTAATGTTAAAGCCAAGGCAAATGCGCAAATCATAAAAAATAATTTTATGCAAAAAGTTTGCTGAATGCAGTCTTTTACTAACCATAAAGTTAAAAAAATCTTATGTTCTGTCTGTGTGGCTGCCAGAATCTTGACGGAAAACCCGTTTTTGAATGGTTGAAGAAACTTAAAATGTAAACAAGTTTATTTTGCAAATAAGCCACTAAACTGCGTAGATTTTAAGATAGGTGTCCAGTTACTGGTAAGGCAAGTTGTACTGATCTCATTTATGATTACAGTTGAACAATAAGTAGAACAATTACCTAGGTTAGTCTTTGGCCTTGCACTTTTCCAATGATCGTGCGTCCCTAGCATCTATTACCGTAGCTATTTCCACGTTAAATTATGTGGTTCGTTATTTTTAAAAGCAATAAAGGTGTTTCTATACTGTAGGTGATTTTCGTAAGCTTTTTTGACTAGAACCGTGGTTTCTTATTGAACATTTAACAAAGACATCAAAATTTTTATCAACTTTCGAAGTTTTTTTTTCTTTTCCTTTTTCTGTTTTTGCGGGATAGTAATGTAGCATATTTGGCAAATTGAATTACTTAGTATGTTATCAATAATGTAGCCATTGAGTCATTGCGGATTAGCTCGTTTTTTGCACACCACATCACAATTGAATTGAAACAACAGAAATCTGTTGGCACTAAATCAGGAAAGGAAGAGAGGACAATATTCAAGGACGGTGGAGCGACAACATGCCATTATGTGAAGACTGCAGCTGGCTACAGTCAGGCGGCTGGCTGGCGGTGGTTGTGGTTGTTGCTGTTGCAGGATAGCGTGCAATACGTCGGACTGTACACAGACGGTGTCTTTTTCAAACAAGACAACCGCCTGTGTGCAGTCCGACGCCCGTGCAGTTCCAGAGCAGCAGTCCGGCATTAATTTAAACGCATTCAGTTGAAAGAGTACTTACACTGTTTGGGTTTGGAAACAACTATAATTTCAAAAACTACTGTTACAAAATAACAATATTTCACATTTGCATTACTTGTACATTTAGTTGTGCTTAGTGTATATTCGCAAATCTACTTTCTCGTGAAGATAAAATAAAATGATAAGGTAGATAGTGTGACCTCAGCCTTACATTACACTACTGTGTTCGAACATTTTACCCTGACCTTCGAACTTTCACAACCATTTATTTTAATGACAAAAATCCATTGCTCGACTAGTAATTGCAGTATACATTGAATTCCAAGCTATTTATTAGAAACTGCCTCGTTAGCCTAGTGGTTCTAAGCACGACTGCTACGCTACAGGTCTTGGGTTCGATTCCCAGGTCGAGCAAAAAGTGTTATTGTGTTTTACAATGAAGTTCTCAGTAGCAGCTCGGAGTTTATTAGTGCTCGGTTAATGGCAATAGGCTCGCCCCCTATTACATGGGACTTAAAACATACCGGCGAACTGTGGGTGTACATTGGTACACCTCTGCCTAACCCTTCAGGGATTATAGGCGTGGTTGTATGTATATGTATGTTATAATGAACAATTTAATTAATGCAGAATCGTAACTGTGTAGCCTTTTTATGAAAGGTTGTTGTTACGGATGTTAATAAAAAAATGCAAATTTAGGAGTAAAACATGCAAAATGAATGTGCCCTACTTGCCAGCAGACGCAGACTCTGGTTCGTGTGTATTTTACGGATAATCAGAAGAATATAATATCATTAAGAAGATTTGACTGCCCCGGTGGTCTCGTGGTCGTAAGCGCCACTGTTAAGCATGGAATTATGTGTTCGTTAACGCGGTCGGGTAAAGTGTTATTGGGTTTTCACATTACTTTCTTAGTAGTAGCTCGGAGTTTGGAAGGTTGTAGTGTGACACTACCGTGCCCTGGAAAGTACGTAAAGCCGTTGGTCCTGCATCTGATCTCTCTCCGTGAATGTTGGATAACCATCCCATTCCGTCCGTCCGTCGGCCGTCCCATTGGACTACGAGTGTGAGGAAACAGAGAGTGCACCTATGTTTGGGCCCCCACTTGTGTTCTATAGATAGCATAGCGTGCCTGTGTACTTGAAATAGGGAATAATAAACAGAAGTACAGTTTCTTATTGAAGTAAAATAGCGTTTCAGTAGACGTTGGGTTGGGTTGGCTAATTTTGGCAACTACAACAAATTCATGTTTTTCAGGACCTAAATAAGAACAAAAATGGTACCTATTGCTACCAGAAAAACCATAAAATAATGTTACCAAAAGTCTCTACCATTATTTTAAATGCACCTGGACATAATTCGAGAAGCCAGACAAATAATTCTGATTCCAACATTTTAACCCTTTACCCTTGCTATACTTTATTTCGATATTATCTGTTGGAGTCAAAGGCCTTCGGTAACGTTTAATTATTATTAGAGTTTTATTATTGTTATTATAGTCGTATTTACCCGTATTATGTCGATAGTTAAAGCTATTACCTGAAGAGTACTTCGCTGTTATTATAATTTATATTTTATTCATTAAAGTGTGCGTGTGATAATAAGGTACCAAAGAAACGCCTTAGTATTTCAATAAATGCAATTCAATTGTAGGGTAAAATTTTGACAGTTCCGTGCCTGAAGGGTCCCAACCAAGAACGAACGGGACCATGGTTGCCCGTCCGTCTATCACAGGATTATATCTTTGGAACAGTAATAGATAGACTCTTTAAAATGTTCACAGAATATGTATTTGCTATAGCTGCTAAAGATACAGGTAATGAAAAAATTAAATTAAATTAAAAAATAAATAAGGTAAAACAAATATGTCATTTTTAGTAAACTATATTTAAAAAACGTGTAGTATTTATCGTGTAGTAACTATGTAGTATTTCATAATTTAATTTTATTTTGAACCTTGCTCTTGCCGGGTTCCAAGGATGTAGTAGTAGAGTAGGTAATGGTAGGTACCTATTACGGTTTTTTAATATTCCATTTATCCTTAACACTATGGGCACTCTTCCAAAAGGTGTCAAACTGTCAACGTTAGTATTCCTGCGTGGCGTTTAGCTCTGAATGATAGGGTATGGCAGTCGATACAGGAAGTTAGATTGCCAGCTCATGCTTTATGGCATCGTAAAAGGTAGGCTTGAAGCCAACGAGCAGAAAAACCAGTAGAGAGCGCATGCGGGACTACCGCGGTCACACATCATAAGCTATTACTAGTGTCTTTTGGTCTGTCACAGCAATTGTAAGTTGATGTACTAATGTCACTTGCTTTTATTTTCGAAACAAATACAACGAAAAATAATGCCTAGTTGTGCTATTAAATGGTGTGCAAAGCGCACTTCCACTTCCAGTTACTCAAAAGATGGGATATCATTTCACAGGTAAGTGATTTTCTACTCCATTTATTATTATTTTATCAAAAATGAAAAATAAAATGAGTAATATTCCTGGAACGATTAAATACTGGAACGATCGCATTTCTGTCTCTTTTTGGTACACTGATTTGCCTATTTGCACTCTTTTCGCTTTTTTCTCGCAAGTGTTGTTCGCAACATCGCGACGATTATATCGATATAATTTAAAATGTATCGACGTAAACTTTCCATTTTTGTATTTTTATCGCTTTATTTTAAAACATGCTTATGACCTTTGCTTTGCTCACAAATGTGCAGAAAAAGGATAATATATTTAAATAATAGTATGAAACTATATCTATGCCTGCCTTTCACACAATATTTAGTATAAGTTATATGAAAAAGTATTTTAACCGATTCCAAAAAAAGGAGAAAAGTCTCAATTCGATTTTTTTGCGTCTGACCATGACTAACTTTTTACTGTGTACTCTGATTTCAATGGTTTTTTTTTTAAGGATAGTGTATATCTCGAAGTTGGCCCCATATGCGTAAAAATTCCATGAAAATATTCAATTCCAAAAATAAAACCCTTTTGAATCTTTGCAATTCTAGACAATTATGTTTTTAATAGACCAGTGTATAAACCCGACGTTTTAAAGTTTATTTTTTGACTAAGATTGACTGAAAGCATGCGTTTGCTCACGTGCTGTAGTTAACGCCAATGTCATGAGAAGGGGGCCTCAGTTCTGAAAACCTATTTTATATGCATTAAAATTTGCAGATTTCCCAACGATAACAACAAGAAAAAAGAAATGTGGATAAATGCTACAAATAGAGATAATTTTTTTCCAACAAAGTGTAGTGTCGTATGTTCTAGACATTTCACATCAGATTGCTTTGAAATTTTAAAAACTAATAGACGCCGATTATATAGGACATCAGTTCCTACTCTATATTTGCCTACACTGGTTTTATTTATTTATTTGTATGTACAGATTATATAGATTAAATCTTGTAAATAAACACTTGTTTTATTTCTAAATCGAATCTGAAATCTCTCTCCGAACAAATTCTTATGCTACTAAAAAGTCAAAGAATTATCGATATTGATGTTTTTTAAAGTAAATTTTTGGAATCCCTAGATAATCAGTTGTCATTTGTTTTTCAATTCGTTACCCAATCACAGCAGGCGATTCTTACCTCTCCCCCCGCCGTTTTTTCGTGACTTTGATTTAGAACAAAAACTTGCCAATGATCTCTCTACTGGTTGACATGCTCTGTGCTTGAAGCTCATGGCTTTAGGTAATATAGGTTCCGCAAACATGTGGCAGTTTCCCTTTAGTAAAAAAAATCGCGTCAGATATCGATTCCAATTCAGTACGTTTGGTTTAGTTGTGTTCTAGTTCTGGTCTGGTCTGTTTTAAATGTCTGTTCTAGCTTTAGTAGCAGTATCTACTGCAAAACCTAGAAATGTAATTATTACAAAAATTAGGATCATACTTTCGTTAGTAAAGCCGTTACCTAAATTGAAACTAATTGAAACTGTGGGTGTACATTGGTACACCTCTGCCTAACCCTTCGGGGAATACAGGCGTGATGGTATATTTATTTATCTTTGTCTAATTGCAGTAAATTGGGTAGTACACACCGTTAAACAATAACTCCAAGATGCAACCGCCCTGCCGGCGCTGCGGGTTGTTCGAAAGAGATACCGCGCCCCCGGAACGCAAAGGGCACACGAAGGAACATAGATGGTTTTTAGTCAGTAAAAGTCTGACACTCCCTCCCGCCCCGCCCAGGACGGGAGGGGTCATTTGATGATTTTACCATCTCTAAAAAAAAAAAAAAAAAAAAAAAAGATGCAACCGCACAAAGAAAACAGATTATGTTAGCCCTGAAAATCTAATGAATTTTTAAATTACTTTAAAATTGGATTTATATTTGCTTTGAAATCAATAAATAGTGACGTCATAGTTTAGTATTGTCATACTAAGTCTATTGATTAGTGGTCTCATCTACCGAATTGCAATAAAATAAACGAATCTCTACATATTTTGTTCCTACTCGATCTGTCCTTCTTTTTAAATAATTGCCTTCCAGTAAGAAATACTTATTACAGACAATTCCAATCAGGAAATAGACAATTTATGCATTAATGCTAGATAATTCTATCGACTTTTTTTGCACATTTAACGTTTTTGCATTGACACATGATACCGACCACCTGACAATCAGTGCAAACGAGTTAAATTAATTTAAATGGTTCAATTTACACTTCTATTTTTTGTACCTATTGTAATATAATCTTTACTTGTGGAAGTCGTATCGAGACACGCGACCGTAGCCTAAGTAACTAGGCTGATGAAATATTTTGCCCTTTTTATGCAGAGGCACAATTGAATGACAACTGACAACGGCCTGTGGGTTTTTAAAGAGGGCATTTTATATTGTAACAATCTGTATCACGCAAACTGTTTGCTTTAAAACTGGGGTACAGGAAGCGGCAGGTATTTCAATTAAAAGTTTTATTGATTTTAATTAATGAGTACGCGTATTTTATAGCGAAAATTATTCGTTAATTTTAGCGTTCGAAACTTTTAAATGGATTAATGGCTAATCTAATGGCATGAAATTAAAATGTTGGCACTTCTAGTCATAGGAATCTTTAGTCCATGTTGAACTTGAAATAAAAGGAATAATGCATAAACGTAACATGAAGAATTATCGATGGTTTTTTTATTACGTACCTATTCTAAACATTTTATAAGTAACTACAAAATATTCAAATAAATATCATCCAATAAAAACATCTCGTGAAATTCTGTAGTTAGCGACCGTATAAAAATAAAACCACAATGTCGTATTCATCAAAAATGTTATTCAACTTTGCCGAACTTGTTCGGTTAAATATAAAAAGCGACGCGTCATTAGACTAACAAAATGCATTATAGTTGTTACGTTGCTTTTTACAGGAGGCCCGTGTCACGAACGGGGGTTAATAAATCACTGGGGGTTGGGCATCAGCTTGCAACGTAACCAACTTGGAGAAATGGAGACAGTACAGGGTGGGCGGCGGAGTGCGCCAGTCGGCTCGCGTCGAACGTAACGTTCACAAAACTAACGTAACGTAAACGTGTCTCGAACGATATCACGACTCCAAGCTTTACGATAGCGATGATAAGCTGACATGCGATTCACGCGTTCACATACACGAGTATATTCCATTGAAGGCGAAGATGTATCGCGACTGATATGGAATAAAGTTGGAAATGTTCCCGATGGATCGCGTCCAATTTTGAAAAATAAAAAAGGCATGTTTCTAGGGCTGTGCTGAAGGATGGAAGACGGCAGCTTTGATGATGACGAGCCTTTTATATTCAGACTCAATGACAGCGGATCGGGACCCGGCTTGTTGGTCAAGGTACGATACAGAACTTGTAAGAAACACGTAGCTAGTATAATTTATATGACTTCTGTAATACGTATGAGTAGTAATAGTTTGTTATTAACTAGCAAATTGCTAGTTATTAAATAGAATGAGTATTAAATGCTTAATTCAAGGAATGTTTATTATTATCACTCTTGTGTGATATTTGTCAATAAGTTGTTAATAAAAGTTGACGTAAGCTTCACACTTTGCCTTTGTAGTGAATAGTTTTGTCGTACTTGTCTTTATATATAAACCTTCATGTATCGTTAAGCATCCTATGCTTCTTATGTGTTAGAGCTATAATTATAATTTAATTGACACTAATAGCTGTTTAGTTGTGAACTAATCCGTGGTTGTGCACAGATGCAGCTTGTAATAAATTATTTAGATTTATAATCAATAATTGACATTCTAAATTGTGCCATTACCGCTTATAATTAAAGTTGCAATTATCTGATTGTACACTCGTTTCATTCATTGATACTAATAGTGTATGTGATAAGACAATTTATTAAGATAATTTGTTTTCGTCTTCATTAATGTTACCATAATCTATCCTAATAGGAATAAAAGTATAAAGTAGAAATATTTTTTTGTTTGTTTGCTTGTTAGAACCGAATAAGCTCCGAAACTATTGGACCGATTTTCACCATTTTTTCACCAATAGATAACTCAGTTATCAGAAAATAACATAGGTTGTATAACATCACGCTGCGACACACGGGAGTGAAGCAGAAACAAAAGATGTAACTTAACGCGGGTAAAATATCCACGCGAACGAAGTCGCGGGCAGAAGCTAGTACATAATAAAGAAAAGTTACAACTATACCAGTGTTTCAGTATCTGGAATGTAATAATAACTCATTTTGAAGTCAACCTGGGAATCAAACCCAAGACCTCTAGCGTAGCAGTCGTGCTTAGGACCACTAGGCAAACGAGGCAGTTATGTAAGCGAGTAAGTTTTTTCTATGTAGTGTTATGATATGTCTGATGATTTTTTAGGCTTAGTAAGCAAAGTTGTATCTGTAAGGTCTGGTGATTAGGAGACAGATGAAACGAATGAAGTTCGAGAATAAACTGACTATATTGGAATAAATACCATCACCATCACGCCTGTATTCCCCGTAGGGTTAGGCAGAGGTGTACCAATACCAATGTACACCCACAGTTCGCCGGTATATTTAGGTCCCATGTAATAGGGGGCGAGCCTATTGCCATTAACCGGGCACAAATCCAAACTCCGAGCTGCTACTGAGAATTTCATAGAAAAACCCAATATCACTATCACTATCAATATCACTATCATATTGGAATAAAGATACCTTATTATATACCTTACAACTACTACATCATATATCTATCATAAGGGATAAGATCATTGGCATTCCAGTCAATATTATCTAAGTAGTTGTGGTGGTTTTCTTTATTCAGGTGTGTGCTGAGCGGGGGTGGCGTATGTACCCAGGATACCACAGCGGCTTGGAGGAGCGGTGGAATCTGTGGTGGAAGACCAGCGCCTTCCCCGCAGCTAGCTATAAGACCTTGGGAGACTGGCAGGTAGGCAATTAAGTTCGAAGAAGCCTGAACCTATTGTACCTAAAAATAAGTCTGAAATTGCCAATCCACTTACAGTAAGCGTGGTGGCTTATGCCTTCTTCGCATGAGAAGAGGCCTTTGCTCTATAATAAGACAATAATAGGCTGATATTGTATTACACTACTTTCTTCTTGTGGCCCTCGCTAAATACTCTTCTTCTTCTTCTTTATCGTGTGGGCAGTAAGGTCTAACGACCCCACACACCCTAGTGTCATAGTTTCTAAACCGCCTCAAGGGCCTCTGACATGATTACCGATGTCAGAGATGTCCAAGATAAACTTAGAAAGCACATATGAATTAGAAAAAGTCACATTAGTACTTGCCCTTGCCCGGTTGCGAACCTCGTGCATGAGAGGCGGGTGCCTAAATACTCTGAAAAAGGTGAATTTTAATATTCAAACACAACTACTAATTCACCTAAAAATATAAAACCAAAGATTTTTTTTTTAATCGTCTTTTGGCCTTTCTTGTTTGAAGGGTTTTTTATTGCATTATCTACTTAGTAATGAAATATATTACAGCGAAGACACAAAAATATTGCGGTACCTACTAACGTGAAAATATTTGTCTAGACATAAAATGGATGATGTCGGTAACCTAAATGTTTTACTCTACGACTGTACATTAAATGTAACGGATGTCATCCATCCTTATGTTTGAGCAAAGAAAGAAATCTTAGTATTACAGGCTTTAGGCAAAGAACTATGTCTATTACGGATTTATCAAACCGTAACCGTTTTTTCTTTTTTTTTTTTTTTTTTTTTTTAAATATATTGAGTATTGAGTATCTTACATTATGTGTTTTAAGACATAATAAATAAATTTAGTGGTAAAATAATTTGAGAATTTCGATTTAATTAATATGTAAGGCTGGCATTTCAGTTCGCGTGCAAATATTTGCATTATATCGCTTATTAAAAAACGTTTTTATTCCAAAACGCATAGGGTATATTTTGTGACACTCAAATAATCTGATTATTACATATGCAATGTGAAGTTTCACCATAAGATTTACATCTTAAAAAAATATACCTGTCAATAAAAAAGCTTAAAGCATCGAGTTAAAGCATTTTGAAAGTGAAATAAAAAATATTTTACGGTCAAAATGAGATACCTATTTGTATTTTGCAATCCAAAAAAGTTGACTTCAAATAAATAAATTAGTATATAGTTTTGTATACCTACATAAACGCGCGAATCTAAAAGAACTACCAGATTCTGATTAGAAAAAATATTATGTGTGATAGCCAGGTTCTTGAGAAATAGTATATATATACTTACTATAAATTGTAACATCACGCCACGACACACGGGAGTGGAACAGAACCAAAGACGTAACTTAACGCGGATGAAAAATACCACGCCAGAAGTCGCGGACAAAAGCTAGTATTCTACATTTGAAAGGCCAAGTTGTTTGACATTTTATTTTCGTTTTCAGTTCATGAACCACATACCGAAAGGCGGATCGATATGCAGAAAAGACAATCTGTCACGTCTTCTTCGTTGTATGAAGAGGATTTACGGAGCTGTATACGATTTCAGGTAAAGATAATCTTATATTATGTACTTTAGAGTTCATATTCCTTTGACAGGTTAAATTAACGAGCGGTATTGTAGATTTATTCGAAAATCTAGGTAAGTAGCAATGAAGAAAAATTTTGATACTTAATTTTATTTAAATGTTTCACAGCTGTTACGAAGAACGTTCGGTTTTAAACCATTGATAAGTTAGCATAAATTAAAATAAACTTATTAACCATTGGTTAGACAGTATTAATTCTAAAAAAATTAACAAAAATAATTGTGCGATTAACAGTCGAGTATGGAAATTACTGATTTGCCTCCAACTGTCTACGTAAGACGTAATAATAATAATTAGCACCTACTGGTTTTTCTTAATTGCCCAACCTTGACCAGTAAAACTGGTGCATCATATTTTGACGTCAGTCTTAGTGCTGACGTCGTCTAACTAAACGTTATGTACTGTGCCGTGAACTCTAGTGCACTTGCTAGAACGTAGTAGACAAGGGTTAAGTGGTTTTGATACTTGATTGTTTTCAGATGTATCTTATACATTAACCGGTATTGTATGGAAATTATTCTAAGAAGATATTTAATTCATACTAACATTATAAATGCGATAGTAACTCTTTCTGCCTGTCTGTCTGTCTGTCTGTCTGTTACGCTTTCACAATTATTGGTTGGGTGTAAGTTTAAATCCCAAGAAAGGACATTGACTACTTTTTGAATCGTGACGTTTGCGCCCTCAAAAACCGTCATTTTCGCGGGCAGAAGATAATAGAAGATAATTTTGGAGTTGCTTTTTAAAACGTAAATAAAATTACGTTCTTTTAAAATTGTGTCTTCATGCTAAATCATGTAAATGGAAGGAACTAACGTTAATAACCGACTCATAATTTATCATAACAAAACAATTAAATATTAACTTTGCACCTTACACAGCCTTATTATCATTGAGTAAAACTACGTAGTAATTACAGACTAGCAACTGAGTAATAACATATATTTGCAGGGCATTGCTACAGTAATAATTATTTATTAAAAATGACCTTTAATCACATCATTATTGTAACGATAAACGATAATTTATGGGAACTTGTTATTATGTTAATTTATTTATGTCCGCGGCTTAGCCCGCGTAGAAAGTGACTTTCCCAAAAATAACTATTACTTATCCCAAGAGAACTGTGAATTTTTCCGGGATGAACAGTATCGTTCGTGTTCCACCCGCGACTCAGAGAGATGTCAGCAAATCGGAAGGTTCAGTCAGGGCCGATGCCTACCGGGGCTGCAGGTTGTTCGAAAGAGATACCGCGCCCCCGGAACGCAAAGGGCATAAGAAGGAACATGTATGGGTTTTAGTCAGTAAAAATCTGACACTCCCTCCCGCCCCGCCTAGGGCGGGAGAAACACGAAAAAAACCTAACTTCACAAACTTTCACATTTATAATATCTTCTATCTATCTTTACTTGTATAATATCATATGTATCGCTGTTGGTTTTCTAAATAAATAAAAAATAAAAATAAAAAAAATAATTTTAGTAGGATAACTTTAACATTATACGGTCATTGTCCAATTACCTACATTATTTTATTAAAATAATAAATAAATAAATAAAATAAATATCTTGGGACAACTCACACACGGCTATCTGATCCCAAGCTAAGCAGAGCTTGTGTTATGGTAACCAGACAACTGATATACATACTTATATAATTTATAAATACATACATATTATAGATAAATCACACCCAGACACAGAACAAACAATCATGCTCATCACACAAAGTTTGTCCTGGGTGGGAATCGAACCCACGACCTCCGGCTTAGCAGTCAGGGCCACTAACCATTAGACCAACAGACAGATTATGTCTATTGTTATAGACATAATAATAATAGTATAATAAATGTTTAACGACATCCACACGCTTATCTCACAAAACTCCAAACATACTGACAAGATTGTCTTCCATTCATTGTACGTAATGTACGGTTGTCTATTTATGCTCCATAAAAATAGTTCTTCTCCCCACTATAACGTAAATTGTGAGTTTATGATACTGCTTGCCGTATGTTGGGGTAGGTATCTGCCTTAGGGGAATATTCTGAAGGCATACGTTACGTAAAATTGGCAGGCTACTAATCTTTCCCCCTTACCTGCGGAAATTCAGGAAATATATTATTATAATATAAATATTATAAAGAGGAAAGATATTTTTTGTTTGTGTGGACCGAATAAGCTCCAAACTACAGGAACGATTTTAACCGATTTTAACAAAACATGACCTTACACGTGTGTTAGTTAATAAAATGTCTTTCGTTCTGAGCACGGTGTTTTATTCGAGTAGCATAAACAACGTGAAGGCTCCTCAGATCTTTTTGGGAATTTGTACAACCATTTTTCATCAATAGATAGTTACATTATAACTGAGTAACATAGGCTGTATAACATCCCGTTACGACAAATGGGAGTGGAGCAGTAACCAAACACGAATGAAGTCGCGGGCAGTTCGCTATAGTATATTATAATTATAATGTTTCCATTTTCTCTTTGTAAATTGTCTAGTATATTTCTAAATGATCTTTTTGCAGAGAAATACTGTGTCAGGTTGATAGACGTTAATTAATCAATTTATAGTTTTTTCTACCTTAATTGTCATGTGTTTATTATAGTTATAAAAAAACGTTTAAAATGTATCGCGTTGACATAAAAATGTCAACACAATACATTTGACCTTTTTGTGGCAATCACACGATAAGCACATTAAAGTTTAATTACATTTATGAATGACGTTTTTTATACTTGTTTAAGTCAATAAAATAATGATATTTGACAAAGCAATATTCCATCGCAAATCGCAAGATGTTATCATTTAATTTCAACCATTGCGTGTTAGGAGAAGACGTGAAATATTATCATAATCCGTTTTGATTACCTATCATATCTTAGACTAGCTAAAAGGCATAATTTCGAATGTTTAATTTAATTTCAGGAGTTGTATTAACTTGAATAAATGGGTCTAGTTTGAAATAATGTCTGACATACAGTAGGGAAAAGATAATTGATAATGTTCGTTCGTAAAGTCATTACAAAAAATATGTTTTCGCATTTGCGTACCTATTTATAGAATCGTGTTGTAGTAAAAAACTCAACCCAATTTTACTTTGTTTTCACCATGAAATGTACGAAAAACAAACCTGAATTGTAAACCTAATTTCATTGCTCACGACAATAATGAAAACGGTTTAATATCGGGTCATTTTTACAAATTTAAAGCAATAAAAACGGGCAAAAATACCATTTATGTACACGCAGGTACACGAAACCGCACCGATGTTGTAAATTGTAATTTTATCCTGATGGGAATTAACAACCGGAGAAACGAATTGTTTACAAAGATTAATAAAATTGATTTAAAATTGTCGTAAAATTCATAAGCTATTATTTTGTTTATCTTTTCATTTTCGAGAATGCTTGGAGAATTGTAAATGAGGACAAAAACAACTGCATAATCGCTTAGCAAATTATGTTTATAACTACTTCTTTCTTTATTTAGAAAACCAGGAAAAATACACGATGCAAACAAATGGTTATTTATTTTTGTAATACCGCTGTTTCAGGACAATACCGCATTCTTATTCATCATAAAAAGTACGTTTTGTCAAAATTACCCCACATGCAATTTTGATTTATGGCTGAGCCGATTCCCCTTTAACGTGGAAAGAATTTTGACAAATCCAATGTTGTTTGGGAACTCATATTCTGTAGGGAACGTAAAAGTAAATTATACAAGTCTATCCATCAATCATAAAAGTTAGCTTCAATCACAGACTTATTACAGCCAGACGGTTTGGAACTTTACATTCATATGAATATGATACATGCGATTCCTTACTGCTAAGAACTTTGAGGTTCTTTATATTTTTTAGGGTTGTTTTTTGCGAAATTCTTTGCTAGAGCCTTCTCTCGTGTATTCTTTTCTGCGTCCTTTATCTTTGTGAGAGGCTAGATTAGTAAGTGCTTTTAGGTATCAGTTGTCAAAATTATGTGGGTGCTTCGCTTAGTCACTTAGTCAAAACTATTGAAATCTATTTATGGATTCTGGTTTCATGACATTTACAATATGTTTTTTTTTATGTAAATTGTAAAAGTATAAATGATAATGTTTCATTCAACCTCCAAGAAAACTTGAAACACGCATGTAGGTATAAAAATGAAACCTAAAACCTCATCTGCGCGTCATTAATTTATGTAGCCGTTGCGTACTCAGTATGTATATAAAGGTCGGTCTGCATTGTCGTGTACCGTGGTCCGGGTCACGAGTCAATCGTTCACGTCACCCGGTATTTGAATGAACCCACGCGTAAGGTCGCGTGCCTCACGGCAGTACCTGCAGTATCTATTCTTACCGAGGTAAGAAAAAAGAATTTGCGCTCGAACATTCAGTGTGTGTAATTTAATGCGTCAAAGTGGGCACATGACTTTATCGTGATAATGTATGTTATTTTTATTTTGGAGAATTACCATTTCTCGAATTTTGGAATGGACTATCGTTGCCTGTATGAAGTTAGACGTATCTTCTTTGATAAACACGTTAAGAAAACGGTACATAGATTTATGAAATACTGTAATTCGTTTTCAGAATGCAATAGCATGCTACCGCAGTATTTGTTTCATTTAAGCACTGAAGTTAATAATTCTAAGGATAGACTTGACATTCAACTTGACTCTGTATTCCTTGTCAACTTACAAAAGTAGAAACTTAAAATTTATTGCATTCAATTATGGTCACGCTAAATGCTATTGCAATTAATTTATGGTTAAAACTGAAAGTCAGAAAGTACTTACTGAAATTAAGCATAGTTGAAAAGTACCTTCAGTTTAATTCTTGCCTGGTTAGCATCGGACACCTAGAGCAGTTTTCTTGCCAAGTTTTTAAAGGTCGTATTAAAAATTCCTGCATCGTGTCGGAAGGTGAAAGGTCACGGTAATATCAAATTATTGTTTTGAATATTAATGAACGTATTTCCAGCAATTACCCCAAGTGGTACCGAAGAGATCGCGTGACGATTGCACAAAGAAAAAGGAATCAATGTCATAGTTTTGTTTTGTTTTGGGTATTAGTATTCATTGTTGAACCACAAAACTGACTGGATCACCCCAAACATTTGTTTTCGTTTAGGGGCGTGCGAGCGAGATAGAGAAAGCAGTAAAAATTAAATGGATGATAACCAGGGGTAGTGAAAAAGTAATGCTTGTGTATGCCAACAGAAATTTGAATTTAAATACGTTTGTGGTTTGAATGATTTCTGAAAGTCGATCATTGACTAATAGAATAAACAAAGTTTACAGGCCTCGTATTCTACACACATTCACAACTTTATGTAAACAGTAAACAAGTACCCTAGTACCTGTCTTTTTTAGTAGTCGTAAATGAAAAATATTGATACGGGATTAGAAAATACGCAGTTAGGTATACTTAAGCACTGAGTTTGCATACTAAAATATCTATTTTGCGACTACTATTTATTTTATTCTAAAAATAGAAACGAATTTGTTAATAATGCATTGCGTGCACACAGGGTCACATCTCCAAGCCTGTGTTGTAAGTGAAAAAATTACGGTCGACATTTTACGATATACAAAGTGTTGCCAACTTGTGAACATCCATATATTTACTTGTAAAATCTTATCGCCAATCAGTGCTGGCGAAATTTTATGGTCTGATGCAGAGGGTAGCATCGGCCCGTATATTTTCGGTGTTTCCCTGCTATTATCCGCACGCCTGAAAACTTTACGTTCCGAAATTTTCTATGTGTACCGGCAGTTACTTTTATATCCTCGATTGGCTTGTCAGTCGTAAAATTACGAATTTTTATTTCTTACCTGAACGTAAAAAGGGTAAATCGTTTACCAAAATTCTTTGTACTATTTTTGGTTTACGTTATTTTGGGGAATTTATTAATAGCCTTTGCTTGTGATTTAAAGTTGAAATGGGCTACTGTAATGCTATGTCTAGTTTGGGTGCACCCATTCATATTTTAGACATTGATTTTGCTAGTAACCGACGAATAGACATATTGATTGGTTGCAGTCTTTAAAGGGACTTGTGCCCACAGCACGCTCTGTAAGCAGGTAGGTATAAAAAAGTTTAGTTAAATGTATTACTAGCAATTAATCTTGCTGAAATTTTATTTATTTATTAAGGCTTTTTAAATGCTTCTGTATACAGTTGCCAATAACTGACAGGGTAAGAGCGCTTTCTTTCATTCCAGTTAGTCAGATTCCGGTTTATTTTGGGTTACGTATCATTTTTAAATAATGTTAGCAATGTGATGGGAAACTGATAAACTACAAGCCTACGAAATTTCTTTGAGTTTAATTTCTTTCCGACCAACATTATGACTAGCCTACTATTAAACCAAGTCTTCATAATATAGTTCTAAAACCTATCATTACTTTAACATGGAATTTATAGGACGTTCCTAGTCATTAGCCTAGTGATACTAAGCGCAACTGCTACGCTAGAGGTCTTGGGTTCGATTCCCAGGTCAAACAAGGTGGTATTAGATTTTCTATAAAATTCTCAGTAGCAACTCGGAGTTAGTATCGAGGATTGTGCCCGGTCAATGACAATGGGCACGCCCCCTATGACATGGGATCTCAACATACTGGCGAACTATGGGTGTACATTCTTACACCTCACCTAACAATTCAGCGAATACAGGCGTGTTGGTATGTATGTATGAGTATAAGAAGGTTAGCAATAAACATTTGTTTGCAAACCCTTTCAAATCTTCGAAAATGTGCCGTTTTGTCACATGTTTAAAATTCATAATGCTGTATTTTTCAGTCCACCATGTTACCACTTGCCCCTGGAGTATGCGAAGCTGGTGTCGGAGTGTTCCCGACTGCGACGCGACGAGACCGGGGCGGGGGCCAACGTCGTGTGGATACACAAGCCGGTTGCTCAGAGCCAGGGGAGAGGAATCTTCTTGTTTAGGGTATGTGGTCTTCGAATATGAATGACCTGTCTGGCGGGGCGAAGATTTATTAAAAGTTGGCTAAAGGACATCGAACATTATAACGATACAGCTCCGACACAGAAAATATTTGCTATTATAATTAAGACTTTAAATTAAAATTAGAACAAAAATATGGCAAGATAAAATAAGTGATGGCGCACAGGCGGCGCGTTTGGGTTTTTTTGAGGTGAAGGGAATGAAGAATGCATATGTAAGAAAATGTTGAAGTGGTGATCCATTACCAAGGATTAGTAATTGAACAAAAAAACTGCTTCTATACATATTTCTTTGTACAATCATTAAGTCGTCTTTTACAACCCCAATATTAAAGGAGTTAGCCTGGAATTACGTAAAACACTATGAATGGGCTTTTAATTTAAAAACCAAAGCGGGCTTGAAAACTAGGTGAAAGTCAAAGTCAAATCTTATTTGTTTTTTTCCACCTCAGACCAGGAATTAAATTTACTGACTCAAGAATTAACGCATCTCATGTCAATTTACACAAAAAATCGAACAAATTCCAGAGCCTATGCGAGATGAACTGCGGTACTTCGGCGGTGGTGCAGCGGTACATAGAGCGGCCGCTGCTGATCGCCGGGTACAAGTTCGACCTCCGCCTGTACGTGTGCGTGCCGGGCTACAGGCCACTCACTGCCTACATGTATGCTGAGGGACTCGCGAGATTCGGTACTATATTGTTTATTTATTTTAAACTAGCGCACTGCCTGCAAACTTCGTGACCTTTGCGTGGCTTATTCCACCCGCCATAAGTTACGTCTTTGGTTAATGCTCCGCTCCTGTAAGTCGTAGCGTGATGTAGACCTTATGAAGCCTATGTTACTCAAGAATAATGTAGTTATCTATTGATGTAAATATGGTTAAAATCGGTCCAGGAGCTTCGGAGCCTATTCGTTATTAAGAAACAAATAAAAAATCTGACCTCTTTTTAATATTATTATCTATTTATGATCCCTCTGCTGGTCAAAGAGGGCCCCTATAACCATCCACTCTTCCCCATGTGTTGCCTATCTGGCCAATCTCCAATAAACGTCTCTAAGTTATCGCGCCAGAGTCGCCTAGGCCTCCCTTCGGCGGCGACGCCCGTCTTCCGGCACCCACTACGTGACGACTCTCGCTCGTCATGAATTCATAATGCTATTTTGCTTTTAGTAGGTATAAATTTTTTTTTGGCCTTGTCAATATTCAACTGAATAAATACACAAAATCTGTCTCTGTTGTTTGTTTCATTATCACTAATTTTATCATTGCTAAAGTTATGTTCTCAACTTTCTCACATTTTAATGTTCTGCATGCATGTTGAAATTTGGTAAGCCAAATCCATAACACTTAAATCTTGTAATACTGTAGCATTCCCTTAACTGTCACAAACTAAAGAACTGAAGTTACTTCTGTACAAACATATCCTCTGTTGAGAGCTAAATATATATTTCTTCACATTTTTGAGCGTAAGATTTGAAGAAAACTAAAGCTGTTGAATTGTTCAAATCGTTAGGTATTAAAATGGCGTTAGTTATGGCTTGAGTGAATACTGCTTTTACGCCGCATTCATCTCGTAATACTGAGGCCCGGTTTCCACCAAAGCGGAGAGGAGAGCACGAGATGCCTTGTATAACCAATCGGCTTGCGTTATTTCACATATCACCGCTTAGCTTCAGCACAACACAGTATCCTATTGGATGTTTACGAGACATCTCCTCACCGCTTTGGTTGATTCTGGACATTAGCTGTTTCTAATTATCGGCACACCAGTCTTCTTAGCCTTTGAATGCAACTGTTCCAGGCACAGACAAGTACACGCTGTCGGACATCCACAACCCGTACCGCCACCTGACCAACTCCTCACTCAACAAGAGCGGCCCCAGATACGCTGAATGTAAGGACCGAATCGGTAGCGGTGAGTGTTGACACGTCACTGAAGGCGCCCGGTCCCTTGCCACCGGACGTCTTGACAACCGTGTGATGCTTTTGAAGTACGATGTTGCTGTTGTATGTATTGATGGTTTTCTTTTTTGAATTTTTCCCGTTATTTGTATGTACAAGTTCCAAAAAATAGCTGGTCAAACCTTCGTCTTCCTTTTCTTTATCGTGTGGGGGAATAAGGTCTAACGAACCCACACACTTTAGTGTCGGAGTTTCAGTTTTGAGTTTTGGTCAAACCTAGGACCTAATCAAGGACCTACTCATAAATAAAATTTTCACTATGGGACCAACGCTGAGATATCTGCTGATCTATGCAATACTGCAATACTCTTATGATCAAAATGCAATCAAATCAGCAGACCTTTTTTATTCCCACGGTTGGCGTCATAACGGCATTTGTTTCATATGATTACTAGTTAAGACCTGTCCAAGTTTGACCAGGTATTTTGTTTAAACCGTATGAATCTCACGCAGCACTTGAGATTATGATAGTTACTGCAGTGTATTGAGTAAAGAAGGTAGCTAGAAAGTTGGTGTATCCATTTCAAATTAAACGGTTTGTCTTAACATTTTTTCCGGCATTGCAAGCGAGCACAAGCCTCTTGAATTTTGTAAATTCCGTGCTTATTTGTAAAGTCAAAATTTCGGCAAAACAAACATAATATTAAAGTAAAAAAGTAGACTTTTTAAAAGCTTTCATTTTATTTCACGTGTATGTAACTATGCCCTGAAATAATTCTGCAATCAATATTTTTTAGCTAGAGTTGAAAAGTAAAGTTCAACTAGTTCTAATTTCAAAGTAAAATCCACCGTTGCTTAAGTTGTATATATATATCAGTTAGCTTAGACCGGGTATAATAGTAGTAACCATTTTTAATTAAGTAGGTAAGTAGATAAAAATATTGTCATAAGTTTCTTAATAGCAAATCAACACATTTCAATAAACACAGCAGATTTTCAGACAACACATATTTCAAACAGAATCTGGGGCTAATACAACACAATGTTTCATAAGGCTCGTTTCTACAATTGCAGGGTGCAAGTGGACGCTTACGCAAGTTCGTAAGGCGCTTATAGGGCGTTGGGGGGCGGCAGAGTGGGTGGTGTGGCAGCGCATCAGGGCTCTGGTGACGCTGACACTGCTGGCGCAGGCGGCTGGCACTCCGCCGGCGAGGAACTGCTTCGAGTTCTACGGGTTTGATGTCCTGCTTGACGATTGTTTGAAGCCCTGGCTTTTGGAGGTGAGATATAGAAAACTGATGGACTGTTCAGTGCGTGGTCGTTCTAAACCAGACGAAGTGATATAACAAAAACTGTTCTGATGTTACAATTCACGCTTTTCTAGAAATCTGAAATTGATAAACACATAAAATGGGGGCATTTTCACCGCCAGTTACCATCTTTCCAAGCAAACTTTTGGAGAATATAAAGCAAAGTCAGAAAGAAATTAACAACAAGCTTTAAAACTAATTCTTCTACTAAACATTTTAAATTATTTTATGAGACGATGTAATCTTAAAATGATTCTCCAAGACTACTCATACACTATGGTCGATATTAACAGCCAAAAGCTAAGGACTTTTGTTGATAATTTTCAGGTGAATCTCTCCCCGGCGCTAGCGTCAGACTGCGAGGCAGATGTGATGGTGAAGCAACCGATGCTGCACGAACTGTTCGACTTGCTGGGGCTCCCCATGAAACACACAGGACTGGCCAAGTTGAAGGCACCACCACCACCAACACCAAATAGGTAATAGATGACTAATATATTGTTGTGAGATAATGGAACAAGCGTGCGACAATACTTGAACACCATTTGTGTCGTAGAGTAGTACGAAAACGTTCTCGTATCAAGTCATATTTTTGGGGGTCAAAATAATCTTTGTCAAGCCCTGATGAACTATGCAATATAAGCTAAAACAACACTTTACAACAATACTTTACCTAACAGTGCACAAGAGAAAGTAGATAGACTTACTGTTTGCAGTATAATTTCACATTAGTCAGGACTAAGGCGATTCGCACACTGCACCGCATCACGGAGCGTGGCGCGGGAGTGCGTGTTCTTACGTTGTTGGCAAGTATCTGTGTTTGTATAGAAAACACGCGTAGTCCAATGCGATTGGTACACGCACTCACGCACCATGCTCCGTGTTGCGGGGCAGTGTGCCAATAGCATAAGTCACCACGCACCTGGGAGCGTAGTGCGGGGCAGTGTATGTTTCACCTGAGTCAGGATAGACCTTAGATACAGTAGGAGAAGGAGAAGAGGAAGTAACTAAACACTTTTATAGCAAGACGTTTGGTACACGTGGCAGTTGCAGCTCGGAGGAGGAGGGCGGTGTCCGCGGGCCGCGCACGCGCTCGGCGGCGCGCCGGGGCCCGCGCGTGCGCCGCCGCCGCGCGCTGCCGCTGCACTGCGTCACGCTCGCCGCGCCCGCGCCCTCCGGCACGCCAGCCTCCCCCGCGCCCGCCACGCCCACCACGCCTGCCACGCCAGTCACCGCTGGAACGGAAAAAGCTGAAAAGGCTGATAAGGTCCATTGCACATACATACATAACATACATAACATACATAACATACATAACATACATAACATACATAACATACATAACATACATAACATACATAACATACATAACATACATAACATACATAACATACATAACATACATAACATACATAACATACATAACATACATAACATACATAACATACATAACATACATAACATACATAACATATACATAAGCAGAACCCACCGAATTGTATATTCTCATAATTTCTGCTAAGGAATTGTAGTCAGTCTAAAACCAAGAATTCAACAAAAAGCATGCTTTATTTTTATGGTTCCTTTTTCCAAATTGGTCAAATCTTCACATATTGGCTTAATGTTGAAATTGAACTTTTCACCCAAAAATGCAGGAATCATCCGAAAAAAGCAAGGAGATACACACCGGGCGATACAAAACGGATACCAGTAGTGAAGCTGATGTACAGGTAATACGCGAAATACGCAAAATTTTAGTGACCATTGTCAAGAACACGAGGAGGGAGGGGGGGGGGGGAGTCTTGTTCCCGTCTTTAGAATTTAAGAAATTTCTGGGGAAGGGAGTGTCAGACTCTTACTGACTAAAACCCATCCGTGTTCCTCCTAATGCCCTTTGCGTCCCAGAGTCGCGGCAACTCTTTTGAACAATCTCCGCAACCCTGACAGAAGTATATTTGCCATAGTAAACCTTTTGCCCTTTGCATTTCCTGACAAAGTAACGATTTTAAAGCACATTTCTTCGTCGTCTGCGTGTTACTTAAAAACATAATTTCCAATGTCAATTGAATGAAATAAAAACGAATTCCTTCAAGAACTATTCGATACTATTAACATAAAATGTACCTAAATTACGTGCTGTTTGTTTTATACCAAATCTCGCGTTTTCCACCATCCCGCCCGAAGGTTGCGGCCTTGACAAAGTATGAATACAAGGATGAATACACAATTATTATGTCGCTAAACATCGAAAGCCTGAAATAGAACAGTTCGATTTGAGTAGAAAAATGTCTTCCGTGACTCCATCGCTTAGGCACTAAATGGTACTGAATTGTTACAAGGTTTTCATTGAGCTCGTTATATCTAAACATTACTGTTTAATTAAGATGTCTAGCGGTCGTAAAGTATATACTAACTACGGTAAACTACTGTTTATTATAGGTGTAGTATGACGTCACTTGTGTACATATTAAAGCACTACTGTTTGCTAATCCTATGCTAATCCGACCTAGAATTGGGAGAGTGGTAGTTAGAATGTTAGACTTATAGGTACGCATATAGAGTCTTAAATCACTCTGAAGATTGGCAAGAAAGTTGCGACTAACGATGAAGGCAGTAATATTGCTAAAAGACACAGGATACCATGCAATAGTCTCTAAAATGTCTTGCTTGCATTAAGAAAAGCCCAAAAACATCTGCTTCTAATAAAATTTTGTTGTTAAGCCACCATTCTTTTAAAACAATTTAAACATCTACTTTCTCTGTATGTCGATAGTCTCTCTTCCTCAGCCTTTTCTAATTTCTATGATATGACTTCCATTGCAGTCTACATCGACGGTGCCAGTGCCACCAGCGGAGCCCGTGGACGAGTCCTGGCGCGGCGGGTACTCCACAGCCGCGTCTCGACGTCGCGTCATGACCGCCTGCCAGTGGGGCAACGGCGTCTGTTGGAACAGGGCCATAGGACGCGTGGGACACTGGGTCCGGATATACCCGCACACACTGCCCAAAGATGAAACTGAAGTGAGGGAAGTTAATTTAATTATATTATAAGCTGTCGATTAAAATTGCGAAAGAAAAATAGATCTACAGAAAAAAGAAAAACTGCCTCCTTAGCCTAGTGGTCCGTTGTGCTACGCTAGAGGTCTTGGGTTCGATTCCCTGGTCGAGCTAAAAGTGTTATTGGGATTTTGCTATTAAATTCTTAGTAGCAGCTCGGTGTTGGAATCTGTGCCCGGTGAAAGGCAATAGCGTCGCACCCTATTTAACATAGGACTTAAACATACCGGTGAACTGTGAGTTTATTTTGAGACACCTCTGCCTTACCTTCGGTAGATACAGGCGTGATGTGACGATGATAGAGGAAACCGCCAGATGGCGCTTTGAGGTAAACAAAGTTTTTCGTTTGTGCTCCCGTAAAAATACGTCTAAAAATAGTAAAAGTGCTCAAGAGACTGCAAACAGAACTTAAAAGTGCGAAACGACACCAAAATAACCCGTATAAGTGTTATCAACGACTTTCGTAGTGTACAAACTATAAAAAGTGATATAAAACTGACGATCAGATACTAGCGAACCAGTACTAATAAACAGTGTTGCGAGATGTAAGAGGTCTCCAAAACAGTGTACAGGAAGAAAAGTGAAGTGAACTCGAAGTATGCAAACGTAATAATCATGCAAAATCTCTCAAAATCAAATTGCAACAAATGACAGCAACAAGATTCGTTTATTTTATTTGAAATCAAGTGATAGTGGCGCCATCTCATAGCCAATTTGCAAACTGACATGGCATCAACCACACCAAATAATACCACATAAAAAAAAGTGTTGCAATTAAAAAAATATACTTACCATTTACATTACAAGTAGCGACATCTATGTCTAAGAAATAAGGACATTAGAAACAACAGAACCTGATCTGCTTATTTGAATAGCTTACTAACGTAATAGATAGCCAGTTGGCTTACACGGAAGCCTCTGACGCAGAGAGCTCGGGTTCGAGTCTCACCACACGAAATTATTTTTGTAAGTTTATAATATTAAACCAAATAATTATGAACTTTCTGGAGAATATTACGTTCCGTCGCACACGCACCCGCTCGGAACCAGAAGACGATAGTAATATTTCTCAAAATGAAACTGTCAACAGTATGCCTGACATATCCGAAGACGAAGATTATTCACACCAGCTCAAAGCATTAAAAGATAAAATCGAAAAGTTGACATCGCAATTGAACAGTGCGCACAAGGAAATTGAATTGCTGTCCTTGGAGAACAGCAAATTTAAGAAACTAAACGACGAACTAGCTAAAAAAAACAAACTCCTCCAAAGAATTAATAGCCCCGCTAAACGAAAATCTACACCAAAGAAAACTATAAAGAACCAAGTAAATACGAAGGAGACCCAAACAGATAATTCAGTGAATATATCTAAAGCTACAAATATTAAGCCTTTCACAAGTGTTAACACCAACAAACGAGTGTCATCGCCACTTATGCAGTCTATTACTATGGAAAAATCAAAAACAAGTAACATACCACTACAAGAAAAAACACCAAATACTAAAGTAAACCAAATCACCATACAAGAAGACCAAAAGGGTAAGAAAGTATTCCAAAATAAACCAGCCTACATAAAACGCCCTAAAGTATGTATCATAAGCACAGACAATAAAAACAACCTACTCGAAATTGCGGAAAATACTTTGGATAGGTTTAAACTCTGCCACTATATCATACCTTTGGGAAATACACAACTTTTACTAAAAGGAATTAAAGAGAGGCTTAAAAACTTTTCTATCCAAGACTATTGCATTATACTACTGGGAGAAGAGGACTTCAGAACTACAAACAATTACCTGGACACTATCCTTCATATAAGAAGCTCTTTGCAAGAACTTAACCATACAAACATAATTATTTGTACGCCAACATATAAATTTTTTAATAATTTTTATCTCTACAATTCCAGGGTAGAAACATTTAATAACTTGCTGTATCTTGATGTACTTACACACGAACATGCTTACTTCCTAGATAGTAATCTCAATCTGAATTACGATAGCACTATGTTCGATAGACGCACCGGTATCTTAAAAAACGCTGGATTGCAAATAATATTTAAGAATATAAAAGACATGATGATCTCCATACAATCTACTATAAATAGCGACATCGAGAATACATTGACCTATCCATCTATTGACCCTAACTATCAAATTACCCTAAGTGACCCTATACTTCTAACAAATTCTAATGACATTGATGAAGTTAATGACAATCGCAGCAATATGACTTTTCGTTAATAAAATAAATATTCTTTATCAAAATATACAAAGTATAAAAACCAAACGACATTTAATAGAATCATTGAAATACGACAGTTATGATATAGAAGCATTTTGTTTGTCAGAAACTTGGATATCAGAAACTAAAAAAGATTTACTTCAACTTGAGGGATATAACCTGGCTACCGCTTTCTGCCGTAACCAATTTGTGGGTGGAGGCGTATGTATATTCCTTAAAGAAAATTTAGATTTCAATGAAAGGCAAGATATCAAAAACTTGACAGTTGAATTCATATTCGAAACTTGTGCAGTCGAAATACCCCAATTAAAAACTTTATTAATTGTAATATATTGGCCACAATGTAATAGGGAAACCGAAACATTCTTTGGCTGTCTAGAGAAACTCTTACAAAAAATTAATTTAAAAGACAGTCAAAAACAAATAATTATTGGCGGAGATTTTAACACAAACATTTTAGAAAAAAAACCAATCTCATTTACATTACTGAATACAATGAATAGGTACAACTTCCGCCAACGTGTAACTAAACCTACAAGAGTAACTGCTAGCAGCTCAACGTGTATAGATCTTATATTCGCCAACTTCGAAAATCAGATTAACATAGATGTTAAAGAATTGGGACTATCAGACCATAAAGGAGTCCGAATTACTCTACCAATCAACAACATACAATCGGAACGAGTAAAACTTTGTTACACGAATAAGAGACTATATAATTCCCATAATATATCACTACTCAAATCAGAACTTGGCAAAGTAGATTGGAATCAAATCTTAAAAAATAACCAAAATATAAATGAAAATTACACATCCTTCCATAAAATCATTCAAAAACTATTAAATTTGTGTATACCAAAAAAGTTAATAAAAGTCAGAAACAGGAAAACAAAACCATGGATAACTACTGGCCTAAAAACAGCTTGTAAACACAAACGTGAACTAAAAATATTAATTAATACTACTAATAACCATATACTTCGAAGACATTACAAACAATACGAGAAAATCCTCAAAAAGGCAGTCATTACATCTAAAAAGCTAAATTATATAAACCTTATGAAAAAATCGAGTAATAAAATAAGATCAATGTGGCACATAATAAAAAGCCGTACTAATAAACTGACTAAAAAAACCAGAGAAAGTATAAAACTTGACGTAAATAATATTCTTGTTGACGATCCGACATTGGTCGCAAATGCCTTTAATGACTATTTTGTATCAGTAGGAAAAACAAATGCTACGGGATCTGACGGGAGCCCACCTGGTCGACATGTTGTTACTCCTTCTGAGAATTCCATATATTTGCAAATAGTTGATCCAAAAGAAGTAAAACTTATCATCAAAAACTTAAAAAATAAGCAAAGTTTTGGTCATGACGAAATACCACCATTGCTTGTTAAATCATGTATTGACGAATTAACAATGCCTTTGACTTTCCTCATAAATCAATCGTTCATAGAGGGTGCTGTCCCAGATTTATTAAAAATATCTATAGTAAAACCGATATATAAAAAAGGCAAAAAAACTGACGCAGGAAATTATCGCCCTATTGCATTATTATCGACATTTTCAAAAATATTTGAAACTGTAATGTCTAAACGGCTAAATAATTTTTGCGAGAAGTATAAAATCTTTAGTACTAGTCAAAATGGATTTAGGAAAAATAAGTCTACAACATTAGCAGTATTTAATTACGTCCAAGAAGCATTAAAAATAATAAATAATAAGAAATACGCAGTTGGGCTACTGCTAGATATGAGTAAAGCCTACGATCGAGTATCATATAAAGTACTGCTAAATAAACTGTACCAAATAGGTGTGAGAGGCACCGCGTATGACTGGTTTTGCTCGTACCTAACAAATCGCACGCAGTACGTCGAAGTGGAATATTTTCACCAGGATACTGGCATAGTGACGCACGTGAGATCACAAATGGAGCACGTAACTATGTCTATACCACAAGGCAGTGTCTTAGGGTGTATTTTATTCCTAATTTACATCAACGATTTGCCGAGGGAAATAAATGTCCAGAGTGTTCTTTTTGCTGATGACATCTCAATAGTGTTTCCATGTGACGACGGTAGCAATTTAAATTTAGTACTGGACGATATACTTATAAAAATTGTAAATTGGCTAAAGGACCATAATTTGGAAATAAATTTCTCTAAAACTAAACTTATGCAATACAGACCTTATCAAAAACGCCCATTAAATATTAGCTATTCTTTCAATGACATCCCGATCCAGTGTGTCGACGAATTTAGACTCTTGGGTCTGACAGTCGACACTAATATAAATTGGAAGGCACATATTAATGTTGTGTCAAACAAACTTGCAAGTTTTGCGTATGCTTTAAACGAGTTGAAAAGATCAACCGACTTCAAAACAGCAATTACAGCATACTACGCCTACGCCTACTCATGGCTAACCTATGGCATTATAGTGTGGGGAAATTGCGTTGACGTAGAAAAACTCTTCATTTTACAGAAAAGATGTGTGAGAATCCTTGCAAATATTGATCAAATGCAGAGCTGTAAACCCTACTTTATTAAATATAAAATGCTCACATTGTCAAGCATCTACATTATGGAAGTAAGCAAGTTTGTTAGAAAACATGCGTCGTTATTCCCTGTAGCCAGGAATCAAAGACCGCTGCAACGCTCCTTAAGAGTAAAAAATGAATTAGCATTGCCGAGTTCAAAACTAGCTATGTTTCACTCAGGACCTCTTGTAATGTGCATAAAAATTTATAATAAATTACCCAATGACATTAAAGCCATAGAATTTGACAATAAATTTGTAAACGCACTTAAAATGCACCTAATACAGAAGTGTTATTATAGCATAAACCAGTTCCTGACAAATTGACATTCTGTAATACCAATATTTTTAGATTATTTGAAGATTGACCCAATGTAATAATGTAGAAATGTAATAAAGACATCCAGTAATAATCTAATTAATAATGAAATGATAACAATGATAATGCAATACTAATTTGTTAAATAACTTAATATAATAATGCATGCAAAAATAATTTAATTCATAATTAAGAAACATAATGTTGCGGTGCCCTAGCAGGGTTCATGTACGAAACTTATTATGTATTTGTAACAAGACCTTGTAAACGACATGAATGCAATAAATAAATAAATAAATAAATAAATAAATAAATAAATAAATAAATAGATAGAGAAAAAGAAATGAAAGATTGAAATGAAATAGATTCGTCATATCGTATCTTGAATCAATGAGATATCTAATGCTGTTTACTAAACCCTCATAAGTCCCTTATATTTGCACCGTTCGCATGGAATTACTCTGTTTGTTAGATGCAGCATCTAAATGCCTTATCACACTGCGAGTAGCGAGCGTATTTTGTATGGAGGCGATCACGAAGCGAGTTCGCCGCGACTGATATTTGTATAGAAAACACGCTCGTAGAAATCAAGTGTGATCCTTATCACACTTGATTTCTACGAGCGTAGAAATCCTAGACGTCCTAGACGTGGACTCCACTCCAGAAGTCGTCTTAGGGCCTTCCCTAAGACGACTTCTGGAGTGGAGTCCACGTCTAGGTAAACGTAGTGTAGGCCGCCCCTCGGCTAGATGGAGCGACGATCTGCGCAAGGCGGCTGACAGAAACTAGATGCGGAGAGCCGAAGATCGGGCTCAGTGGCGCACCTTGGGAGAGGCCTATGTCTAGCAGTGGACTGCGATAGGCTGTTGATGATGATGAAGATGAAGGCCCTAAGGAGATAATATATTGAAGTTAAGAACCCAAAAATGTACGGTTCTCTGCATTTTTTAGTTATACAGTAGGATAGGCCATATGAAATAATCTTGCGTTGTTTACAAAGCCAGGTCTTAAAGTTTTATAAAAAATTGCAGTTACCAGTGGAAGATGTCCGCGAAAGTGTGGCCCAAGTATCGAAGTTCGTGCGAGCAGCGCGTGAGGTGAGTCGCGAGTGCGGCAAGGACACGTCGGGGCCCCGCGACGCCTCTCGGGACGCCGTCTTTGAAGAAGCACTGCGGAAGAAGCTAGACTTTGGGCCCCACTTCCAAGTGTGGTTGCCCCCCTTTTAATGTGTTCATTTTTAAGCTAAAGTTTAAGTTGTTAACTTTAAGGCTAATAGTTAGATAGAGGAATAAATGCTTATACCTACATTGTTGTTTTGTTTTATTTGATAGATGTATGCATTCTTCACAGAGGTATTCTCCAAATTGATTCCAGCGACGCTAACCAAACGCGCAGGAGATATTAAAGTGCACAAACACAGGTGCGGAGTGCACCTGTGTTTGTGCACTCTTTCCTAACTCTCAAAGTCGGATAGGAATGCAATCCGACGCAACCGAGGAGAGATCAGGTGCAGGATCAACAGCTTTGTGTGCTTTCCGTGGCACGGGGGTGTCACACCACCAACTTCCAAACTCCGGGCTATTACTGAGAAATCCCTAATGGAAAAATCCAATAACAGTTTCTGCGCAACCTGGGAAACGAACCCAGGACCCCACGCTCAACAGTCGTGTTTGCCACCGCGAGACGAATGGGACAGTTATTCGTTTATTTGATATCATGAAATTGGTAATTGTTCATGAGAGCACCGCTCCGCCACAGCAACGGCTCGGGCGCAATTGCCTCAACAAATCCAATTTTTAAATAGCCGCCGTCAACCTGGCACAAATCCGAATTCAGGCCAATTTTAATTAGTGCCCTGTTGACAACAATAAGCTTGCTATAAATACACCCGCGCCCAACCCTTCAAGGAAATAGCGTGAAGATACATATCTATACTAATATTATAAAATTGAAAGTTTGTTTGTTTGTTTGAACACGCTAATCTCAGGAACTACTGGTTCGAATTGAAAGAAATATTTTGTGTTTTTGAGTACATAAATCGAGGAAGGCTCGATGCTACATAACATCACGCCACGAGCCATAGGAGCAGAGCATTAACCAAAGACCTAACTTAATGCGGATGAAAAAAAAAACATGCGAACAAAGTCGCGCTTGGTAGCTTGTATAATGTAATCATCAGCAGTTATGTCTATACGCTAAAAGAGATGACTTGATAATACTTTGAAATTACAATTTTAACTACATTCTCATATATCCATCACTGACCGTAATCTACACTGACCTATGGCTCAAGCATGATACACCACTAATTACAGTCCTTTGTACCAGTTTAACATAATTAACGTGACGTGACGTATTCGTCAGCCGTCAGACATAATACTGTCATTTAAGTAATTACAGCGTCACAAGTTAATAAAGCTGAACCTGTATGATTAAAAACCTGTAATTAACTTAGTCTACATCAGGAGTCAGGTCACAAATTATATGATAGCGCAAGCTTTTAATTAACGTAATGCGACGATTAAAATTGGGGGTTTACCGTAGATTTATATCTATTTCGAATTAAAAAAATATTCTGAATTCCAAGGGAGTGTTTGACTGTTTATTATTTTTAATTATGAACCTGAAGTGCCCGTGACTGGGTAAACACATAAAGCCGTTCAGAAGCCCGAAAGTCTGAGAATAAGTCTTTCCAAGGAATATTGTATTGCCCAGTAACTGGGTTGTGAAGGTCAGATAGGCTCCATATAAAATACGGTGCATCGGGATAGACTGGATGTCAATCCCAACATTGTTAGGAAAATGCCGCTGCTCGCCAATGATGGCTCTAATATGGAAAAGTAATAGGTACAAATTCAATTAAATTCCAATGTTATTTTAGAATGATACATAAGTATTAATATTTTTTACCCAATGAAGCACTTTGGTCATGCATATTGAAGGCATATCTTTGTTTTCCACGGACAACAAAGACTTTCAAATTTAAATACAAAACTGTTGTAAAAAAATGTAAAACTAATACCGCCATTGTAGTCTCCATAATGTAAAAGCTAGTCAAATGAATAAAAAACGAAGCTTCAATTAATCACATGCCGGTGAAACCCTACGATTAAAAATGATTAATGAATCAAGCCATACATCTAATTAATTGAACGAACTCATTACTAAACGGTAATTGAATAGTCATCGTTGAACATTCATGAAGACAATACATACAATACATGTGCCTTACTTTTTATGGTGGTAAGGTAAAAATGAGTGACGACAAAGTTAAACCTTTCGACTCCTTTTCAGAAGTTTACAAGCTACTGATATGGGCAGGATACTTCAAGCTCCTGAAAAAACCAAAGAATAGATTCAAAAGTATATGCCATCAAATATACAGACCTTTTGGATTTTTGGTGATTGTTACAATGAATGTACTGCATATTATATTTTTAATACAGGTAGGATTCTATTATACCTACGCACTATTTTGAAAAGATGTAAATTTTCGGTTTCCAAAATGAAATATTAATGTGACACACAGTCACCGCAGCTCACGTCACACTAGTTTTTTCCCGGAACTTTGTTCGCGTCAAAATTAATACATTGTCCTACGGGAAACCTACCTTTTTCTGGTTAAAAAGTAGCCTAGTTGTAATTCGTTATAAATGAAATAATGGTTCATGGTCTTTAGTTATTTTCTGGCATAGTTCCTCTCACCTCATATGCCCCTCTCCGGCTCACTAAGATATTCAGTGCCAAATTGATCAAGAATGGTTTCGGCCGAGTATGCGTTGTCCGGTGAGTTGAACGCTTTGTTCTATTGTACGTAAATAGACCAGAAACACTGCAGGCTGCAGTACGCAATTACCTTAGAAGGCGCTCACAATTAGCTGCAAATTGTTTGCATAGTAATTTGAAGCAAATTCTGCCTTGTACCGTGACAATGTCCTTGTTACTCGAACGAAAATCAACACAAAATTAATCTTACATCTTACTTCTAGTAAGTTTAGTAGTTTGAATGAATGGATGGATGAATGTTTGCTATTCAATCTGGATGAAATTTGATATAGACAAAAAAGGCTACTTTTATATTAAAGAAAAACATCTCAGAAAAATGTACGACTCCCGTGGAATAACATATTATCCCGTGGAATATTATCTTACAGACATGATTTCCTAGTTGTTCTTTTACTCTTTAGAAGGGATGTATGGTCTTCAGAATGACTGTCACGGGTTTCTAGATATACATTATGTTAATTTTTAATTGCAGAGTCGTCATAATTGGGATGATGTATTCGAAGGGTCGATGATTGAAATCCCTCATCTTAAGCTGATCATGAAAATACTTGCGTTGAATTTAAACATACCGAAAGTCGATAAAATTCATGATTTATTAAATGGTGAGATCATTTTTATTGTAATTAATTTAAAGTTATATCAGAGGTGACAGATTTTTGTAGCAAAACTATAAAAAGCTCTTAAAGGTGAAATTGTCTTATGTACTTTCTAAGTTTATCTCGGATATCACTGACGTCAGTGGAGGGAAATATCGTGAGGAAACTAGGACGTATAATTGATAGAATTCTCAAAGTACTAATCCGCATTGAACAAGCCTCATGATCAATGCTCGTGACTTCTCTGTATGAGAAGAGGCTTTTGCTCTGCAGTAGGACAATCATCATCATCATTATAGCCGTAGGACGTCCAATGCTGGACATAGGCCTCCCCCATAAATTACCAAAAGTAAAGTGAAGTGGGACAATAATAGGCTGCTAATATTGCTATCGGTAACACAGGCCTTTACTATCAACATCCAAAATAAAAATTACACAGAATTAAATACACGCATTTTTCAGACCCAATTTTTGCTGCAAACACGAAAAAAGACGAAGAGATGCTGCTCCAGACGACGAAGACCATGCATCGTTGTATGAAGGGCTGCACGATAGCCATTACAATAGTTGGGGTCATAATGTGGCCGGCCTCGCTCATCGCCAAGAGATACCAGGATCCCACAGCTATTGTTGCGATCTATACACCCTTTGAAACTGATTCGTGGATTGGGTAAGTTTACCTAATGAGAAGGTATTTCTCAGCAATGGTGGAAATATAAATGAAAATCTGTCCTAACTCCTCATTACCTATTTAATTTTACTTAGAATATTTCTGCGATGCAAAAGCACAAGTGGGCTGTTTCGTATTTTTGTGTGTTCGTCAAATCGTGTGTCCCCATTACAGGAGCACGAATCTTTTTTATTTATTTTTATTTTTTTTGGGTTTACTCTTAGGTAACAAAGACAAACTCGACGATGAGTGAGAGCTTTCCCCAGAAGAAGCCTGTTCACTATATTTTAAAGAAAATAGTGTTGAATGTGTCCGGAATTCAAAAATCATAGTTACTAATGAGAATTTTCACATACAAAACCTCAAAATCTTTTTGTGGTATAAGTATCAGCAGTCGCACTTGTCATCCCATTTTTTTTTTGGTGCCTGTGTGGAATATCCTCATGTCACCCCTAGATCAACCAGTGAAAGGGAAACCTACTGTAAATCTCCAAACACAACTTCACTCTTCCAAAAATAAACATCGTGCAAACACATCAAATACATAATACAAAAGCACCCAACCTCCAATAATTGAATGATTGTTCGCAGATACTCATGTGCAGTACTCCTGGAAGTGTTATTACCCATACTATGGACCGGGTACGGGCACTTGGCCCTCGACTGCCTCGTAGCGACGTATTATGCACAGGCGGAAGTCCAATTGAGGATCATCAAGTACAATTTAGAGCATTTGTTCGATACGGACGGCGCATCCAGGGGTTATGGCGTATATAGGGATATTGATGACAAAGATTTGAGGAATCGCTTCGTGCATTATGTGAAGAGATATGAAGCTGTTGCTTGGTATGTAGTTAGTTAGGATAAGAAAGAAGCACCGTTAACTTGAAATTTTGAGCGTAAACAATATTGTTTATTATTTTTTTAGTTTTTTTTTTTTATTATTGTATGTATGTATGTAGTATATAAATGTATTTTTATTGTATTTTATCTTGGAAATTTTCTGTTTCTGTACCTTTTTCTGGCACCAACTATGTTTTGTCTCTGCATTACCCTAAGGTAGACTGGTAGAAAATGCCCAAGGCATTAAGTCCGCCTTTGTACGGTGTATGTTTACATTTGTGCATAAAGTTTTAATAAATAAATTATTTTATGTAATGATATGATAGGGATTTCATGAGCTAAAGACATATCTACATATAAATTATTCCACTGAGCCGTGTATTTTTTTCTCAATTTAATGAAAACCTCGTAATTTTATGATTTTTGTGGTTATTCGATACAACTCATATCACTATTTTGAACCTTATTTGTTGCCGATGCATGCGATGTGTTTTTGTCTTATTTGCTTACCATAGTGCCTTAATCCGTACTAATATTATAAATGCGCAAGTAACTCTGTCTGTCTGTCTGTCTCTTCTTCACGCCTAAACCACTGAACCGATTTCAATGAAATTTGGTACAGATATAGTCTGGGACCCGAGAAAGGACATAGGATAGTTTTCATCCCGGAAAACCCCCGGGAACGGGAACTATTAATCCACGCGGACGAAGTCGCGGGCAAAAGCTAGTATTATATAATCCTGATTGGTTTTGTTTTTAGAGATAGTTATTATGTCAGTTAAGAAAACGTAGTCTAGTGACCGTCATTAAGTATTCGATTTTGATGTTGTAGATTTCTATCTGAACATTTCAGCCCTAATCATTTATTTAGTATCTCTATTCGTAGCAGGTAGTGTAGCCTAGTTATATTTTGGTCAATAAATACTTGATTTTGATGAAACTTTGTGGATTTCTATTTTCATAATTTCATCCCGAAATTTCATTTAGTGCCCCTGTTCTCAAGGGCACTAATATTTACGTTTGTGGTTAGTCAGTTCCCCGTCAAGTAACTTTACGTATATGTTAAAACGATACAAGGTAACTCAAAATCTATTTTTACGGGCGTCGGGCGTCGGGAGCCGCGAGACGACTCCCGCCCACCGTAGACGCGGGTCTGTGGACGGCAATGGGTAGCTCACCGTCCGTACGTTAAGTGACGACAGACCGTATCGACGGTGCATTTCGTGATCCACGCGCGCCTCAGGGAGATGTCAGAAAATCATTCGGAGGGGCCACTCAGGGCCGATACCTGCCGGGGCTACGGGTTGCGCAAAGGGCACAAGCAGGAACATGGATGGGTTTTAGCCAGTAAAAGTCTGACACTAAAGGGCGGGAGAAGTCATTTGAAGATTTGTCATCCGAAAAAAAAACCCTTCCCTATTTGTGATCCCTTATATTTTTTCTTCTTATGATCACAAGTTCCATGTTTCAGGTATACAAAGCAAGTCAGCGAAGTTTTTGATAGTTCCATGTCATTTGAATTCTTCAGTTCTGGAGCTACTCTTTGTGTGGTGACATATAAAATGAGTTCCGTAAGTCGCATGCAAGATTTAAGTATTATTAGGATCAAAAGCTGTATATTTTTAAGGCGCTCTCCACGTCAAACGAGTCGTGTACAAAGCCTTGCTTTAATTTACACTACTGTGATTACATGGCGAATTGAGATAGACATGAGATTCGACTGCCTCGTTAGCGTAGTGGTCCTAAGTGCGACAGCTACGCTAGAGGTCTTGGGAACGATTCCCAAGTTGAGCATGGGACCTAACCATATCGGCGAACTGTAGGTGCACAATTTTGCCTAACCATTCGAGGAATACAGGCATAATAGAATTATCTAAATTCGAATTCGAAAAGAAGAAGAACCGGCCAAGAGCTTGGCGATTCGCATATGAAAGGTTACGTGCCTTCAGAATTTCGGAACGACAGCTACTCAACTGCCATAAAAAAATAACACAGTGAGTAAGTTTATAAGAAAGTACATGTTGTTTTTTTTTTATTTCAGTTGCCTGTAATATCAGTGCCATTTGTGTTTTTATTGCTCATGCTAATAACATTGTTAACCGAAGTGTTACTGTACTGCTACTTTGGGAACTTGGTACAATACGAGGTATTTAAAGATTTTATTAATTTAAAATAACAAATTAAAAATACGGTCGCTATACCATATTCTAGTCCTTCTTATTAGTTGACATATCGACGCCCTTCGAAATTATAACGTAGCGTGCAGACCGAATTTAGTTTTAAAAGTAAATGTGGCCGCTATATCGAAAAACAAAATAAATGGTTATTTCAGAAATCAAAAAGCAAAACAGCGGTTTGCAGGCAGGTATATAATAAGCGCGACTGCTACGCTAGAGGTCTTGGGTTCGATTCCCAGGTCGAGCAAAAAAGGGTTATTGGGGTTTTCTATTAAATTCTCAGTAGCAGCTTGGAGTTAGGATTTGTGCCCGGTTAATGACAATAGGCTCGCCCCCTGTTTCACGGGACCTAAACATCGGAACTGTGGGTGTACACTGTTACACCTCTGCCTGACCCTTAGGGGAACAGGCGTGATGGTATGTATGGTAACTAACATCAAATGCGTATTCTTCCAGAGTGATTCAGTAATAACATCGATATACCTGAGCGACTGGTTATCAGCCTCTCCAGAATTCCGCCGTCTAATCTTAATTGCGATGCTGCGTTGGTCACACAGGATCACTCCTCGAGTTTCTACGATTGTGCCACTCTCACTCACCACTTTTGTTTCGGTAAATACTTTCATTCGTACATAGCTATCTATACTAATATTACTATATTTCAAAAATCTTTTACCCATAGAAAGCCACGTTATTTGTGAGTGTCTGATGCTAATAACATCACGCTACGGCACACGAGAGCGGAGCAGTAACCAAATACGTAATTTAACGCGGGTGAAAAAACAAACGGACGAAAACGCGGCCATTGCACTAGTCATTATTCATTATTACTCTCTATTCAACTAAATTTATTTTAATATGTTATTAAAACAAATTAATGCAATTAAAAATAACAGTAAAATTAAAAAACAATAATAAAAAAATAAAAATAAAAAATAATAATAAATAATAATGAAAAAATATAAAAATAATAATAAACAATAAAAATTACAAAATAAGAAATACTTAATAAAAAAAAAATATAAAAAAAATAATAATAAAAAAAGTAATAATAAAAAAATAATAATAATTAATTATTGTTTTTTTGTTATTTTTATTTTTATTGTTATTGTTGTTGTTGTTATGTTGTGTGTTGTACTGTGGGTGTACATTGGTACACCTCTGCCTAACCCTTCGGGGAATACAGGCGTGATGGTAATATGTTATTCTTAAACCATTCTTCAAGCTAGATGAAAGAACGGGGTTCACTATAATAAAGGGTTTTGTTTCAGGTTCTAAGATCTGCTTACAGCCTATTTGCAGTTCTGAGTACAAAGAAATAGAACACTAAAATGAAAAAAATATCTGTGTGAAAAAACACAAAAATATAACGAGATTCATACATACGTCAATACAGTTAAATGTTATGCAGTTACAAGAAGAATATAGCAAATAAAAACATAGTAAAATGCTTTTTATTAACAGGATTTCTCGTATTAATAACATCTCGTAATAATGACATTATAAATGGCGTTATAGAACCGCCTATGCAATAATCTATCCAGGGGCCATTTAAAAGAGGTAATGCTATCGGTCACATATAGCTGTCTTTGTCTTGCGCTGGAACAATAATGACATTGACACTTTACAATATGGTCTCTGATATTAAGAAATAATTACGTTAGCCTTATCCCCGCTACAATTGGCTAAACAATAAATTCAAGACACAACTTCTCTAAAAAAACACTTAAGCCTTGAAAACCCCCTTAAATGATTAAATAACTATAAAATTAGATTTTTAGTTGCTTTGAAATCAATAAATTGAGTTGGAAAAAAGTGACGTCATAGTTTAGTGTTGTCATGCAAAATCCATGGAGAAATCGCGTTTTGACAGCTCATAAAAAGTATGTCAATTGATTAGTGGTGTCATCTACCAAATTTATCTGCATAAACAGCAGATGGTTCGCGTATAGGTACAATGATAGCAATAAGTGTGCAAACCTATTTCGGCCCGCTTGCAGGCATTTCGGATTTCGCACTGTAGCAAATGATATGTTGTGCTCGTTACTGCGCGCAACCCCACACTACGGCACGAGTCACCCTGTCTATAAGTCACCCTGTCTATAAGTTTCGAGCACTTACATCCCCGTGGGGATGTAAGTGCTCGAAACTTATAGACAGGGACTTTTAGAGGTACCTGGTGATAGAAAAGGTGCAACGTCAAGATGTGACACTGACAGGCTGCCAAAAAGCCAGAGGTACCATGGAGGTACCTAATTTTGTTAATAAGGAACTGAATGAATGATTTATGTAATTGCTTTGAGCTCTTTTTTTTTAATCTCAAAATTTGTTGTTTTTGGTCGTAGTTACATTAATTTGCACCTGCCATGTTAACTCTTCACCACATTTGTTTGACTGGCAGAGAATGCCTAAGGCATTAAGTCCGCCTTTATAGTTTAAGTTGCATAAGTTAATATAAATAAATGATGTTTTCGCCACTGCGAAATAAATTAATGTACATAATTTTACAGGTGTTTTTAGTAAAATATCGCATAGCAGCAACGACTCCAAGCCTGCTGGATAAATGCTATTATCTTTCTTAAAACCAATAGGTTACTAGAACGCTCTCAAACAGCCACATCAAAATAGGATGACAGTCTGAACTAAGTGGTACTATAATTGAGTAAAATTAGAGTGGCATTGAGATGTATGAAAAACTTTGGTGTTTTTTCCAAACAAGCAATGATAATAATACATTACAATCTTTGTCGAGTAGTACGATTTGTCGTCATCAAAGTTAAGAGTCATCTATACCAACTAAAAAGAAAAAAATAACCTAGTCATTAAATCTGCCATCAGTGTAACTTTGCTAGGTCTGCGTTAAAGTCCACGGGTAGCCCGAAGGATTCTCTGTTATTACCTAATGTAGCTGCGGCCGAGCGGTGTTTCCTACCATATTGTGTAGATTATTATCTTATCTCTCATACATGACTCATTATGAATGTATATCTTGCTTTGCTCGCACCACGGTTATGAGAGTGAAGATATTGGAGGAAGAGTATTTCTACCGTAAAGCAGCGATGCTGTGTTCCGGTTTGAAGGGTCTGGGTGCCGGAGTAATTACAGGCTCATGAGACATTTCAACTTTGACTCTGGGATGGCAACGCATTTGCATGGCCTCTGGTATTGCAGATGTCTATAGGTAGCGGTGACTACTTAACATCAGGTGGGCTGTTGCTGTGGGCTTCTTTGCCGTCGTATGGCATAAAAAGAAACTCTCATGCAGTTGACGTTACAAATTACCTTATTGAAGCATCATTGTCCAATTACTAAGAGATTGGTCATTCGACCCTCGCCCTCTATCCTAATGGTCTGGTGACAAACACATATAAAATAAGTATGACAATACATCATGTTGCGGCTAGATTAGGGACTGACTGGAAAAAGTCAATGATAATGTAAAGCAGAATTGATAATTGACAAAGAAATATAGATAACTAGCTTTTGCCCGCGACTTCGTCGGCGTGGATTGATAGTTCCCGTTCCCGGGGGATTTCCGGGATGAAAACTATCCTATGTCCTTTCTCGGGTCCCAGACTATATCTGTACCAAATTTCATTGAAATCGGTTCAGTGGTTTAGGCGTGAAGAAGAGACAGACAGACAGAGTTACTTTCGCATTTATAATATTAGTAAGGATTTATTTATTTATTTATTCACTATAAACATACAAATATCCTTACAGGTTAGACCCAATGCGATATTGTAGCACACATACAAAAATACATACTTCCGCTATTTAACCATAACAAATTTTATAGGTAGCTGTTCTTGCAAATTCACCTAAAGAGCAACAGAATATATCAATATCATCAGCAATGAGATTGAGAGTGCGGAGCGCGCTGGTGAGCGGCGCTTCTCGCAGTAAGTTAGTACGCGCGCGCGGTTCTGCCAGCAGCCGCGGCTGCCGACGACGTCCCACATACCCGTCTGGCGCGACTAGCTCGATCCTTCGCAATATATCCGCATTGTGAAGCTTCCCTCTAATTATTTTAAAGATATAAATCACTAGTGTGAGTTGCCTCCTGACCCTTAGTTCATTATATCCGACCATACCCAACACAAATAGAGTTGGATACATCAATGGGTAAAATGGATATACCCCGTATTCCCTCATGTATTTGTACCTCAAAAATTTATTTTGTACTCTCTCCAACATGAGACTATACTTAGCTTCATGTGGAGCCCAGATAACTGCATTACATTCAAGTTGGCTTCTTACTAAAGCATTTTATAATGCCGTTATGGCTTTAATATTTGTGAAGCCTTTAACCATTCTAAGCACAAATCCTAAGTTTCTGTATGCTTTTTTGCAAACTTTCACTATATGTTTACGAAACGTGAGCCCAGTGGTAAACTGAACTCCTAAATCCCTCACTTCCATGACCCTTTTCATCGGCACTCCGTCCACCATATATGTATATGTGATTGGTGTGTGCCCGCGCGAGAAACTTATGGTCACACACTTAGATGAATTAAACTGCAGGAGATTACCCTTGCTCCAAGCCACCACTCTGTCTATATCTCTCTGCAGTCTTTCACAGTCATACACGTTTGTGATAGGAAGATAAAGCTTGAGCTCGTCGGCGAACAGTAAACACTTAGCATCTTGCAGAACGTTTGGTAGGTCGTTAATCATTATAAGGATATACTAGCTTTTGCCCGCGACTACTGCGCGCGAAACCAAAAGTTAAAAATCAATTTTGTTCTTAACTGACGTCTCCGTACGTAGCTACACCTGCCAATTAGGTTCATAGGTCATGTAGTTTTAGAGATTTCGTTTTTAGTGAGTGAAGGAGTTACATTTATTTATTTAAACTTTATGCACAAAAAAATAGTACAAAGGCGGACTTAATTAATGCCTTAGGCATTCTCTACCAGTCAACCAAAGGTGGTGAAGAGATAACACGGCACGACATTTCGCTTTTGTATATACATACATAGAGTAGACTTTTATTATATACTTTGTAGGCTTCTAACAATGACGTAAGTCGGTTTTTACAAGTTGTTAAATAAAATAAAAACAGACCATCAGAGACCTGTTTTTCTTTAATTTCAGTGGTAAAGAGTTTCTTCTCAACGACCCTAAAATTAGCAGGGATACTACAATAACTGACGTAAGAATAGAAAGGGGCCTAGGGACCCTCAGTGAAACGTTATCTAGATTGTAATTAAAACCTTGTTTTAAAATAAAGCAAAAGAAAATGTTTTATTTTTTTTAAGACTTGTTTTTTTTTTGTTTTAATGAACCACCTACTCGTCTGCAGATGAATACATTCTATCTAGTAATTGAAGCTTATAAATATACGCGCTGACAGATTTTCGGCAAAATGAATAGCCAATTTTTTTTTACCGATTTCGAATAGCACGATGTTTTCGATTCCTCTGTATTTTTTAAAATATATGTTTGTTACGTCAAAACGTCATTTATCAACCGATTTGGGAAGGATATACTTTGAGATTAGTCCCATAAAAATGACATCCAAGTAAACTATACGTATTTTGCTTTCTTGTGACTTTTCAGTGGTGTGTATCTTGTTTGTCCCCGTACACGTCTATTTCTACGAAGCTCTACAATTTATTCCCATCCAAGCTACGCCTGTAAAGTGCACTATAGTGCCTCTAGTTGCCTCAGGGGTCAAGACGTCTAAAATGAAATGACGTGTAGCTGAAACAAGCCGGATTTATGGCGTCAAGTCTCATGTTAGGAGAACGAGTTGCTTTGTACCTTCGCTGTCTTATGTCAAGAGCAAGCTTCACAGTTGTACCTGTGTACTTTGCCCAGTTGTCGCAAGAAGTGAGTGGAGGATTAAGGAGGAGGACAGGAGGAGGTGGCAGTTCTATTGTGAATTACTGATGAGTATGAGTGATCAACTAGTCTACAGTGTGATGGTATGGCAATAGCACCTATCATCTCTTTGCCTTGTCTGTGGATGTGGAACTAAGTGCAGGGTTATTAAGCTTATTGTTCATGCAGGGTGACATTTGGAAGTCTTGAATCGTTTGTTTTTTCTGGAATACTGAAAGGGTTAACCCCTTTACTGCATGGACTTTTGCATCTTTGTGGAAAAAATAGGTATATGTTGTAGTTTTGAGTTTAGGGAACCTATAAAAATAATAATAATTTTAAAAAAAATAGCCTCCTTTTTGATATTATTATTAACGAAATAAAAAATGTGCATATATGGTACATTATGCATTACATTAAATAATATTGTTTATACTAAGTATGGGACGACATGCAACCAAGATCTTTAGTATTGCTAGCATTCAAACATAAATAAAATTTGAATTTTAGAACGAAAACGTTGGTGTGCAAATATGGTATACTATGCGGTAAGGGGTTAAAAGGAAAGTGGATTTTTTCTTCATTTAAAATAAAAGACTAGCTCTTAACAGATCAAGGAAATTATCTGCAACAAAAGCATGTTTAGTATTATTTTGTAGTTAAGACTTTGACCAATTTGAAATAATGTGACGTCATCATACACCCTATAACTAGCGGACAATCAAGACGCTTCCAACGGTACCTCATTTATCAAATTATGATAAGGAGTTTAGAGGTTATAAATAGTATATTTAGTATTCCAAAATAACTCTTATTACACAGCCACATCACACAACAATACTATCATCACTTATCTACCGATTGATCCCAACAATAGTCCAAAAATAGCCTCACATTACACCGTACGAAAAAAATCAAGGTAACATCGACTATCGGGGACAGTTTTGAGTTTCATGAACACTAAAATTTCCATTTTGTTCGCGACCGTTTAAGACCGTTGAATGGTCCCTATTGTGTCGGGTCCATTGTGTTTTTCTATTGACCGACGCGACGGCTCATACGAGAAATGGCTGCACCGTTCATGGATTTCAATTACTGTAGTGACTATGTAACTGAAATAGCTGGATTAGTTATTTTAATAGACTATCGAGCTCGCCGGGATTACCTTTTAGTTTAATTGAATTGCTTTCGGGTTAAAAAAGAATTGAATGTGTAAATGGGTGCAGAGTTGAGGTGGCCTTTTTTTTATTCAAACTGCGTTTCGTTTGGGTTTGGGAATTGGAAAAAACGATCTAAAAGGCAAATATTTAATTGAAATCTGGAGATATTTAGGGAATTGATGATAGTGATGTTACCTTACAACATTAAAACCAATATATTTTGTAGGTAGCTGATAATTATAACAACTGTAAAAAGACACTTAACGCAACCGAAAGTTCATTCAAGTCTCATCATTAGTATTTTTTTTTTGTTTTGGTTCAAAATGGGACATTTAGAGCATTCCCCCACGGCCGATTTTTGTAGAACCGATTATCGAACCGTACAATAAATCCATAGTTTCGAGGACCGAGTTTTTGAAGGATTTGTACTTTAGTATATTAGAATTCATACGTTCCATTCTCACCGACCAAAAAATGGTCAAAGATTGTCTAAACAGTCTTGATGTCAAATTTTTTACACTTTTTTTACGAATGTAGTTTTAAATTGTTGATTGTTCACAACCAAAATAAGAGTCAATTTTTGCTTAAATTTACTTAGTTTCATGGTCAGTACGCGGAGTTAACTTCTACGTGCTGTGTGTAGTTACACCCCGAATATTTTCTAACCTCTCAAAGTTTCCAAAACCTTTATAAGAGGCGATAGACGAATCCATCCAAGATGCTTAACTTTCACCGCAATCATCAATAAAAGCCTTGTTTCACCCTCGCTAACTATAAGCCTCCCCATTCGACCAATCACAGCCGTTGTTTCATCCTCCATAGTAACATCTTAATGGGAAAACTATGTATCTAAGTACCTACATATAATTGCCAATATGATCTCATTCGCCAAATTGATTCCTGACAGTACAATGATTGCAAATTAATCAATTAACATAGTTCTGAGCTTCGTGACTCGATTGCTTGATGACATGTAAGTATGTATGACTAATTAATTATTAATAGTAGTATCCTAATCTCGTTATATCTAGTAATTAGTACGCATCTGATTGTTTGTTGATATGACGACCGCGACGGTCAAATAGGTGTATATAATATATACTTGTAGTTTACATGATCTGCTTATAACAAGTCTAAAAAGATATTTTACGAAACTGATAGTTCTTTCCCATCATTCCCATAATTTTTTTGTTCTAGAGCAAAACAGGCGAACTCCAAGCCTGATGACTTAGAATGTAATTGGTTTAAAATCGGATTATTTATAAATTACAAATTAGTTACATATATTTGTAGTTATCACTATAACCGGGCTTAAAGCTGTAGTTAAGCTCCAGCTGATTCCAAAAAATTTGACCAGCCTAGAAATCTATTTGTCAGACTTGTTCTAGCTAGACCATACTTGGGTACCTTAGTTAATACGGACATATTAAAGGTCAAAATATCACCCTTTTCTTACAATAACAAGTTTAAATGTTCCTATTTAAAATACTTGGGTGTATTTAAAATTAGAACATTTAAATATTTTTTGACGTGTTTACTTTTGGATGCAGGTGTAAGCCTAATGTTTTGCGTGCGTTGTATTGCACGATATCATGCAGTAATTGAACTGAATACGGAAGCTGGGGGAACGAAGTGCAGGGCCAGCGTGGGAGAGTTCTATATTCAACTAAGGTGTCAGCTAAGGTGTTAGGATGAGTTAAAATCATAAAAAAGAATTGTTAGCATCACCATCATAATAACACATTTTATCACGCCTATATTCCCCGAAAGGTTACGCAGTGGTGTACGAACACACACTCACAGTTCTCCGGTATGTTTAGGTCCTATGTAACAGGGGGTCCTTTTTATAGCTTTATAAAAAAAGTTACCCCACACTAAGAATTTCTCCTGTATCGTGGCTACGTTTTCAAACATATAAACCCACATGCATATGGAATCGAACCCGTGATAGTAGTTAATCGCTTAGCCACCGCGCCAAAAGTGTCGTCGTTGATATACAGACCTACTAACTTTCAACCATTATCATCATAATTCCAACATTGACTTTTCATTCACTCGACACCTAACTACATTTTTCCTCGTTTTTCATAAGGAAGAAAAACCAAGACACACGAAAAAACAACACTACATTTAGCCCGTTACCAAGTCACTAATCCACAAAGCAAAGCCTACAAATCACTGGCAAAAACAGGAAAACAAAACACACTCCACTATATCTACGGAACATCTTACTCCATATCAAGATACCTCTCCACCTATAATAGCTCTACATTGCCAGTATGACTGACCTCTCATTGAACCAAAACCCCATACAATAGGGGGTCAAGATTATACTGGACTATACCTTGGTTTAGTCTTACTGTACGCACACTATATCATACTTTAAATCAATATCCTTGGTATTGTTCCTCTTCACAACACATATAATATGTGGCCAGTAAATCTTGTGCGGCTGTTGAAAGCCCGGCTTAGATTAGGAAACGTTATTGAGCCGTACATCTTGTGGTTCGGACTCGACACTGAGATGGAACAAGATGCTGCTCTTTGATAGAGGTCCTGTACCTTAATGCTGTTTTGATTGAAGACTTTGTTGATTGAGCTGGTTTCTAATTGCTGGTATCTTTATTTGTTAACATTATTAAATATTTACAACCTTAAAATTAATTAAAAAACTAACTAACTTCAATTAATAAACTATAATTATGAGGCATCAAAAAATTCCTCCGCATCGCCGTCAATCGGAAAAGTGCCCAAAAACACTGGCGGTATTACCTACTACGTTGGATGGCAATGCCAATTTAATTCTCTGGCCGAGGTAAAAGTCAGCCTTTTGGGTCACGAGGATTGTGAACCAAGTTCAAATTAATTTAATATGCCAAATGTGTTTCATTAATAATAATCAGCATTATTTAAAACATATGCTGAGGATAGATTTAAAATTTATCATCAATTACTTTGAAAAATCGAGAAAAAATTGTCGTGGGTTGGTTCAATTCTACAGAACTAAACTCACTTAAAAGTGGTACAATACTAATTGGGAAGATTAATAGCGGGTCTTAGGTGAGGACACTCAACCCACAAGACACTCAACACTCACCCCGAGATGGTACAAGATGCTTTGATAAAGTGCTATTGGATAAATAAGATATAATGAAACGGAACAGGCCGGTTGGCCCAGTGGCTGAGCAATTGGCTTGCACTGCGTGTCGCGGGATCAACTCCCTCACGGAACAAATATTTGTGTGTCCGGGTCTAGTTGTTTGTGTATGTGAGTTTTATATGTTTATCAATTCGTTGTATTTTGTTTTTCTGTATGTTTTCTCTTCTTTACTTCGTGGTTTTATCCGACCGATTTGGAAAGTTCTTGTTTTTTTTCTTCCTTTACTTTATATGTATATATACGTCATAGAACCAGTACATTTTAGACGTGTAATAATCGTGGGCATAAATGAAGTTGACACGACACTGTATTTTTACTCCTTGCAAACATATTTATTTTTTTGGGACACTTTCCTTAGCGCTTGTAACTGTGACGTTGCACCCACGTTAATTAAAAATGCAGCTAAATAGGTACTCGGAGTGTGGTGTGACTATGTCAATATATTAGAGGTTTGCCTGCATTCGTTGAATAAATGATTCTAATCATATGACAAAACAGTTTGTCAAATATGCAAAGATCCCCGATGGGACATGTTCCAGTAAGCTTGTGACTGTACTGTCACACTATTATTTTGCATTTCAAATTCTAAATTACTAACTCGCACAATTTACTGTACATACATTTGACGGTGATTGGGCATTATTGTGTACCTAGTTTTAATGATGTAGTTGTAGGGATCGGATCTATTATAATTTTTTTCTTGGATTTTGTTTGCAAAATCGCTCAGCTTTTCAGTTTGGGTGTCAAAGTTTTGTTTCAACATTTTTTTTTGTGCCAAAGTATGTTGCAAAAATTGAGATAAAGCCAAAGTTATAACAACCCAAACACAACAAACCAAACACCCGGAAGCCAGCTAATTACAAACCAAAAAAAAAAAACAACATAAAAATCTAACCTCCAATGAGGCGTGAACCTTCGCGCCCATACGTCCATGAAATTATTAATTCCGAACTCCGTAATAACGGTGCGACACATCGGCGACCGCGACAATTGAATGAGCGGCGACCGGACGAAGCGTTCGCCCAGCAATCCATTATGCAGATTGCTGGTCCGATTGCGGCATTGTCGTCGGCTCGCTCCGCCAGAATTACGTACCCAATGCGTACCCAATGCACGCCGACCTCCCGCGATCCATTTTATGGATATTGCGTCGTTGGATTAACGATTGATTGATGACTTGCAACCGAACGCGAAAAGCTGATTTGGCTTGTTTTGTTTTCAGTCACAGTGGATTAATAAACAGTAGGTACAGGTGAGCTGTAAATTGGGGGATTATCTCGGTTTGATACAAATTGGATGTGTCCTGAAAATGACAGAAATAACGTACAAAAATGTATACAATTAAATACGGGAAAAAAGCGCAGTTCAGTTACATTATATCGTAGCAATATATTTGCTCTAACGACCGAATAGACATTCACTATTTGACTTCTCTTATAGTATCTAAACACAGCTTTTTCTATAACCTCCATCAATTATATCCTAGGTACTTCCATCATTAACGCGAGAGTTTTAATTAAACGGATAAAAGGAACAACTTAAACTTTGGTGCATATATAGATACTACTAGCTTCTGCCCGCGACTTCGTCCGCGTCAAATTTGATACATACATTTTTCCGGGATAAAAAGTATCCTATGTGTTATTCCACACAAAAATCTGTCTCAGTGCCAATTTTCATCCAGTTGCGTTTAGCCGTTTAAGCGTGAAAGAGTAACAAACATCCACCATCTGTTCTCATAAAATTTAGCATTTATAATAATAGGATAATTTCGGACTTTGGTTTAATCCTAAAGTCTATGCAAACGAAGCCGCAGGCAAAAGCTAGTTTAGAATAGAGGGATAAAAAATGAAGTGGTAGTCAACAAGGCGATTCCCGATAATCCGTGCACTTTAGTAGGAACGTGAGGTATAGAGGTCAGACCACGGCCTGACCGACAGCGAGCGGCGGTAGCGGTCGCGGCGAGCTCACCGACTGCTTCGCCCAATCCCCGCGGATTTAGTTTACCCCGATGCTTCAGCTCCACTTCATCCCCGACCGAGGCTGGAAGTCATGAATACATAATTATTTCTCGGCTATTAATATTTTTACCCGCCCCCGTGGCGTTGATTGCCTTTTGAATTTATTACTAACCTCGCGATAGGCCATTTTCGTATTTATTAAGACCACCTGCCATGCCCACGGTGCGCTGCTCTCTGAGTGAATTATGAGCCAACGGATTTTGTTAATAGAATATTTTATTTCGCCAGTCTCTCTGTGGTTAAGCGGATTTATTTTCGCGAATATTGTACTGAAAGTATGGAGCGGAGTATCGGATAGATTTAATGTCTTTGTACGCGTGTAATGCGAGCCGATTGCTATTTTAAATTGTAATGCGGATTTGTACTGTCTACAAAACAGATAAGTGATAAACGTTCTTAGGTACAGTTATTGTTGTTTCAAAATTCGACAGATGACGCAATGGATTTCTCTGTAATGGTATGGTAGATATAAGTTGGAAGAAAAAAAAATAAAAAAAAAAATACTGTTTATTTTCGACTCGACAATAAGTTTACAATCAAGTGAGGTTTTCTGTAGCCGCAGCAGCAGCGCCAGCGCAGCACACCAAACTATTATTTTTAATTTTCGAATTATTAAATTATAAATTCAAGAATATCCATCGAAGTCTAGGAAAACTTTAGCACAAACATTTTTTAACTACAAATTATCTTAGACGATTCTGGTTACTTATCTCTTTTGTCGACTGTACAACACGATTAGATATTCATAACCCAATAGACGGATTAAGGAAGTAGTAAAGTGAAAAGTGATTTATTGGAAGAAGGTTCGTTTGCTATTATACGGCGTACGTATTGCTCATTGCCTTTGCTCTTTATTATAAAGGCATTCTGAACTGCCTTGTTACCCTAGTGATCCAAAGCGCGACGGCTACGCTAAAGGTCTTGGGTTTGATTCCCAAGTCGAGCAAAAAGTGTTATTGGGTTTTTCTATGAAATTCTCAGTAGCAGCTCGGAGGATTTATATCTAGAGGATTTATGCTCGGTTAATGGCAATAGGTTCGCCCCCTGTTAAATAGGACCTAAACATATCGGTGAACTGTGGACGTACGTTGGTACACCTCTGCCTGACACTTCGGGGAATACAGGAGTGATGGTATGTTATGTTGGCATTCTGCATTCACGTACTTCCTACCTAGGTTAGGCAATATATTTAATGCTCATCGTTTTTTGGTTCATGGTCAAGGTTACCGGTAAAATATGGATACTGAACTGACTGCATTCAGGACACATTTTGACCGTGTTGTGTGTGACTATTGTTTGGACTCGGTGGATCTACTTACCTACATACTTTGTAATAGTAGTCAAATCGTACCTATTGTATTTTTGTACTATGAAATTTATTTAAACTCTCTCATATAGAGGTAAAATTGTTTGTTTCTTAATAAAAGAGAGTCCCCCCAGGGACTAACTCCTATTAAGAAACAAACTATTTAAACGCAAACTAAATATTTATACGCATAAGTACTATTTTAAATATTTTTTGCCTACTCCAGTAGGCAGGTCCGATTACAGAATTTTATATACCGATGAAAAGACATACCATTCATTGCCGAGTGGCGGACGCTGTTTTTTTATTATATACTTGACATGCACGCGGTAAAAACCGCGGCCAAAATCTAGTATTCTAAATTTATAAAATTATGAACTGATTAAATGACACTAATGTTTACAGATATTTTAGGGGCGTTTTGGCTAGTACCTATGTACTAGCCAAAATACCCCTAAAATCTCTACCAAAACCAAAAAGCCCAAAAGACATTGCCATCACATCTCCGTCACAAAACAACTACCCTTCCAATCCTAATTATAATACCACCCTCATTACTCCATAAAACACTACATCATAAGAACAAACTGCCCTATATTGACGTTCACAATTCGGCTCTAAGCTCGCAATATCAATTTTCCGTGAGCACATACTACCTAGTGTTGGGCGAATCGATCCTGATTGCAAAGTGTTACCAGTTAACTGATAAACAGCGGTGCATACGCAAATGTTTGTGGATTGCTCTCATTAACGGAATGAGGTCGCTAATATAACTGCTAACCGTTTTACTGGGTGCCAGCTTAAACAAAGAGATAGTTTCACTCATTTGGAAATAATATGACTGGCTGGAAATGTTGTGCGTTCAGAGAGAAAAAGGTGTTGCAATATAATAGAATATAAATAAATAAATAATAACTGCCTTTTGTTGTCCCTCTGCATGGTAAAGGCCTCTTCTCATACAGAGAAGGTACGAGCATTGATCATCACGCTCGCTCAAGGTGGATCGGAAATTTCAGACTTAGGTATATGTATTATAAGTCCAAATTTCCATGTCCATGCTGTATTTCTTCACCGACGTAATAACACAAGATAAACTTTGAAAGTACATATGAAACAGAAAAAAATACATAGATACTTACCCGTGCCAGATTGCGAAACTAGAGCCTCGTGCATAAAATTCGCCATCACAATAAAATATATGTGTTTATTTTTCTTAGGTATGAGTCGGTTAGGTATATGTCTGTGTCGGTTTCGATGTAATTCACACTGCCTTTATTCCACCAATGAAAACCAAACAGTAACTATAAAATTGTCTGGAGATACAAATCCATGGGAGAGAATATCAATCCATTCGAAAACAGCCACAGCATGATGTTTGAATTAATTTTGACTATTGAATCCCCTTGCTGATACGAACAACAGAACTTTTAGAGCACTTACCGTATCTCACCCTTTAGAATGCATAAACAATCCAAAACAGAACTAAGAGTAACACAATAAAACTAAAACCCATCTCCTGGAATCGCAATACATTAAAATCTACGCTTGAATCCCTAATTCCCTTGATATACCTGCTCCCACTGTTTCATGTTTAATTAGGCGCGAACAAATACGTACGATGAACAAATGGCCCCGGGCCATCTCCTTTGTCCTTCTCTACGTATTCCGCAACTTTCTTGCGACCGCGCCGAAGCGACTTTGAGACCGCAACGTGAAACGGTTTAATTTTAATAATTCAGTGTAAAAGGTGCGTCTTTCGTTAGCTCTCGTAGAAATAATGGGTACTGTACAAGGTAACCGTAATTATAGTTTAACAAAGAGTAGGTAAGCTGTGGTTTGTAGAGGCGATTTGAGTACGAAGGGTTGTTTGATGTTTAAGTTAACGGGGAGCTCAAATAAAAACGGTACTTTTGGAAAAAGGCTTTTCAATGTTGGGGCGTGTGGTTCTGACAACTCTTTACCTTGAAGTTAAAACAATTAGGGCTTTTTAGCGTATTGATAGCTATATGTAGAATTGAATAACATTTTTATTTGTTTGGGCCGGTATTCAGAAACAGCTCCAACCGCTGACAACTCATTAGGACTCATTAGGTCCTTACGTGTACAGGTAATGCAGCGCAAGATGAAACGTTAGCCATGGTGCAAGCAGCAATAAAATCTGCGTTACCGTGCTTCGGGTGATAGATCTCGGCCACAATTGATACACTGACACACATGTTTGAACTTATGTCCTGCTTTAAGCGGAATCCTGATGGGTCTCCTGAAAACATAAAATGCCACCATGCGTCTTTCGAGAGAGATAATTAAGAATTTCTGCTTTGTCTTGAGTAGATTACAATAAGAAAAAGCGTCATTCTTAGATAACCTCCTATAAAATTTAGCTGAACTTTTACAGGAAACCAACCTATTGTGATGATACACCAAATTTACCAACAATTATAGCAACGTTTCTCGTTATATCAAGAGTACCTCATTTTTTAAAACGAATCTTATATCGTTAAAGTTTCATACTTTTTGTTCAGTTAGACAAAAGTAAGCATGCACTCTCATCTGCATACGACCAACTTAACCGTTTTAGGGCCCATTAAAAAGAGCATAGCAAAAGCGAAGTGCACTTTGGGCACAACTAAATGCTAATTTGATAGTCGCTTTGAGTTCATTTTCGAATTTTGTACCTACATAATATTACGAGATCCTAACTTCTTAGTCCTTATTGTCGCTTTGTGGTAGGTACTTCTACTTTCATTGGAGACTACTGAATACAACTGTATAAATACCAAATTTTGTTAAATGAAGTGAGCATTCTGTAACTTAAAACCGTTATTTCTAGTCAATGTGATAGTCATTGTATTTAAACAGAATCTTTTGATGAAATCGGACGGCCAATTCTTGAAAATAAAAACGTTAAATCAATGTCAATAATTAAGGCAGAGATACTTTTAACAAATTGAGACTTGTTTTAAAATGCGATCGCTGATAAACTTACTGATTTTGCCCCTATTACCATCAATGTCTCTGAACGTACCCAGAGAAGCTAATGAAAGATAAGTAACAGCAGTTAGGTATGCTATTTTGCAAAATGTTGGGAATCAATCGTGATTAATACATAACAAGAAATCATAAACGAAAAAGGAGAAAGCACAACTGAGTTGGCAATGGAAAAGCTTGAAAACGATGTTAACTATAAATTAGAAACCTCAATAAACAAGAAAACAACAATTTAACAGAAAATGGAAACAACCACTCCAAAAAGAAGAACGCAATGTAAACGTATTTAAAATAACATTAAGTACTACTTAAAAGATAATATAAAAACGAAAAGTAAATAAAGCAACGTTGTACGAACTGACAGATAAGTATCCTTGGTCCTTTGTTCATAGTCGTATTTATTTTACGGTTATTTGCAGTTTGGATTTCATTTAGTTCTCTGCTTATTTAGGTCCCGGTTCATTAAACCGAAATGTACTTCATGACTTGCCAAGTTTTGAGCTGTGTGAAAGTCTCAAATACTAGCCCTAGAGAGATATTATAGAAAAGATAGTGTCTTAGATAGATCTTCAAATACAACACCTTCTATGATCAGCGTGACAGTGTTTACTGCCGCAGCCATAATTATTGGATATGGCAGATAACGAATTGATAAGTAGTATAATTCTATGAACCTATTGCAAATGTCACTTCAAAGATGGGATTAATTCATTTGGTTTTATCTTCTTCTCTACTACTGTTTTATCATCTTTTATGTCTTTTGAGTTCAAGTAATCTAAATTCCCATTACATAAACCTCTGAATGTACAATCAGATTTTTTATATTATTCACATTTTGTTTCAATAAACACGTAACCCAAACAGTTGCAGTAGCATATTTATTTTAATTACTTGGAAGGTACAAGGACTTGTGGTAGAAACCATTAGTAAACCCATCATAATAATAATGAGTGCATTGCCTAGCTTCATTATGCTCCGCATACAACTAAAGCATCCAGGGACAATTACTCTGCGTCAATAGAAAACAAAGTTGCGCAACAATTGTTTTATAAACATGTTTTCTGTGCTGTAGGAAACAATATTGCTAACATGTTGCAGTGTTGTTGGCAACATGTTAACGTTCCATGTTCACGGTAAACAAAAGAACATCTAGCAATATCAAATGTTGCTAGCAACAACGTTACGTAATTGTTTAGAGTCGCTGTTTCCAAGTAATACGCAGCTTAATACATCACTGTTGTTAACTAACGTCATTATTTATGAAGCGTCCCATTATGTGTTGCTTTAATAATAAAGACACGGCATCTCGTCATTTTCATCAGCTTAAGACTTCGTCTGATAGACGACTCAACTTGTGAAACTCAAAGACTTGCTAACTACTACATCGTATAAAATTATCAAGCTTGTTAATGTTTACTGGTCATGTTAATTATAGTATGAGTTACAAGATTAATTTAAGTTAAGGACTGTTGCCGTCATTATTATGTTTTTTGACTACTGTACATATCGGCTTTTTCGTAAAAGCTGTTTTCCTTTGGGCTTTCTCCAGTCGGCTGTTGTTTTAGAAGATCGTGTTCTTGGTAAATGCATCTGCCAGAGACATCAACGTCGTCTCATGCCAGAGACTGGGCCATTAGACCCATGCAAGTATTTCGGTAATTGGGGAACTTAGTTAGCAGTACTACTAGCTAACTATATGTAGAAAGTCACTCCAATTTACAGACATTTACAGAAAAGTGTTTTAACAACTTCAGCAGGGTAATTCTACTATCGTGTAGAAACGATCACAATATAATCTCAGTCTCAATCTATCAAAAACGCTTCTAATTTAAATGAATTTTTTGACTCACTGAAATAGGATTAGACTAGACTTTCAACGTTTTGGTTTAGGACAACTGGCTTTCTGTTTTAATTGGCTAACATCTAACTCTAGATTTGATACTATTTTCACGGAATTTCAGAAACGAATTCCCAGGAACTGCACATCCAACGTTTCTAACCCTTGCAAATTCTATGAAAATAGTCCTACTTACAATAACCTCTGGTATTTGTGTAGGTCTATTTCCAAGTACCTAGTATTTCATTAATTTCTATTACGTTGTGATAGTCGGCCACTAGTTAAGTTTATGGGTTCGCCTGCCTGCCCCCGGGCAATACACCTCAAACAGAACGCTTTGTGAATTTAACTTAGGTTTCAAAAGTAAACTCAGCTAATTGGAATATATATTTGAAATAACATGTTTAACTGAAGTTGCTGGTGTTATTTTAATGTACACCTTACCTACCTCTCTATTTGATCCAAATTATTATTGTTTTAGAGGTGTTTTTTTAGGTAAGGAAATTGGGTATTATATGTGTGTTATTTATATGTAAAGGTCAAATTAGGGTCAGGATATCTCTGAATCAAGATAAATGTATAGTAGCCGTTGTATTTATAGATATTATTCTAAACATTATTTTTTCTTATTCAGTAAAGACAGTTTTAGAAAGTTCCAGTTTAAGCAAAGAGTAAGTATATGGAGTTCTTACTTGTTTCATTATTTTCCTAATGCCAGAGGCCTTGCAAATGCGTTGCCATCCCAGAGATAAAGTTAAAATGTCTCATGCAGCTGTAATTACACCAGCACCTTCAAGCTGTAACACAGAGACGCTGCTTTGCGGCAGAAATAAATACGGTTTTAGAACATCTTTTTAATGGTCTAATTGAAATAAAATCATTAAGCCAAATAGAAACCATTATTAGACTCTCAAGAAATGGATAATATTTAATTTTTATTTGTATCATGTTGAATTTAGTGTACTGCTGTTAGCGCTGCCCTCATCCCTACTTACCCTCGCATTTGCTCTCCTACATGTCACCAATAACAACACCTTTATCAAGGGACTGGAATCGAGACAAATCGCCGACGAAGTGTAGACGTATTCTTCTCACGGAAAGCAGGTTAAGCCTTCGACCGACGCTGTCATCACGGAATAGTTCCTAAAGTACACAAGATGGGGAAAGTTTGAGGGATGATGCACGGCCTTTGTGGGTATCAATTGATCATGATATACTGGCCATAATATATGGGGTGAAAGAAGACACATCACATAGCAACTACAGCTGCTTATATGCGTACTGCCCATGAATTAAGAAATATTTGTTTAAAATTATTTCTGGTAAACGACAATTATATTTCAGTAAATAACCACTGTCTATGGAAGCGCGCAATGTAATGCATGCAAATTGTACTCATGGGTGCATGTTACAGTACAGATTTTTAGGTAAAAATTTTGAAATATTGGTGAACCTTCAATATATTCATTCGTAACCAGATAAATCCCAATAATTGCTCAGAACATAAAAAAAATGTCGCAATAATGGTTCTGTTTTATTTACTTAATATTCAGCTACAACATAACATAAAAAGCATTTTCTTAATAGGATCGAAAAAACAGTAATTTCTGGTTGTATCATTGAAATTCTATAGAGGAATTCGATAGAGGTTCCCTGTTTGACATAGCTATAATCATTTAAAAAAGATAGTTTGCCCTATAAAAAACGACGCTTATCAAAATCAGCTTTCCAAAACATTATCTTGCGTCTTCACATTAAAAATCGAACATCACCAGCCCACATTATCGGTTCATTGTTAACAATTCCCAAGCTCACTCTGGGTAACAAACAATATTTCTAACAATGGCCGGAATTGGCCGGTCCGGTTTATTTGCGCCGGGCAAACAGGCCCGGAAGCATATCGGCCGGTGCGACCTCGCCATGGACGCTCACTTCGCTGATTTCAAACCGAAAATTAAAACCGATATAATGGTGAACAATGGCCAAAAACGGGGCCTTACTACGAGTAGCCGTGTTGTTTTACGATGAAAGCTGGCTACGTCGATTGGGGAAGGTTAATTCATTAGGGATGCTTCGCTAGTATGTGTGTTGACCTATGCTCCAGCTGTAGCCGTTTTTTTAGAATTGTGAGGGATAGAACATTCAGAGCTTTCTATTTGTTTCGCTAGGCTGTTGATTCTTTTTAAGTACATATTTTTATCCATAGGAGGATTCTATTCTGATATCTCTCGGTTCTTAAGGAAACGACAATCAATTTAAATAAACAATTTGTCACGGCAAAAATCAAAATGTTGAATATACCTTATGCCCATTACCTACTTCATCAGCTACTACAAAGATCAATAAACGCAGACAGACAATAAAATCGAATCAAAAAGGAAACAACAAAAATAATAACATGAAATGCTCTAATGGATATTTCTCGTAATTGGCTTTCACTGTAAACCCTGGTGCGTTTACAATACGGTACAACAGCAATGATCATTTAATTATTGAACAACAGAACAATTGCTGCCTATTCGCAACACGAAGCTCTGTGCGTCGGCTCAGAGATTGCAACCCTCTAATTGCTATCGAAATACGACGCGGCCTCATAACCTTCAGGTTACCCAAGCAGCTATTTCGCCAGAACAAACTCGGCCACCGCTAAATCTACCAGGACCATGCTATGTTGATATTCAGCCAATCTATACAGTTTCAAAACCCACATTTTCAAATGACTACAATTCCACAATACCTTTAATAAAGCTATGCTCTGTGTACAGACTCGATGAAAATGTTCCAACGATACTTCGTAATTCATAATACATACAAAGCTTTTCGAAATTGGCAACTTTCGCGAATTGTTACTGAATGGAAATATTGAATTTCGTAAACTAAATACACTGCGCTGTTCGCTAGAGGTTTAATCATGAAAATACCGCATCGATTTTCAATACGTTCGGGTCTTATGAAAAATTTGAACGGTTTTAGAGATATGCGTTGTGAATTTTTCTTTTGTGATTATTTTGATACGGACGATGAAAACGCTTTTCATTTTATGTAGACACAAAAGATAAAGTATTCAAAGCGACTTCGAATTTAAAACAAACTTTTATTCATGCAGTGAAGCTTTAGAAAAACTGCTGTTTTATAGAAATTGTTATGTTGTTAACTTACTCAAACATGGAATGAATGTACGAAACGTTTTTCCCTTTTTCTCATTGTAAACTCTAACTCATTGTGGGCTCGCAAAGAGATAAGAATTTTTTATTTTCCAACGACTTGGAGACCGTCTTTCTTCATTATTTCGAGTTTAGTAATTTTTTGGAAGATTCGTAAAAAGCTACATAATTAAGTAACACTTACTTCGGATTTTGTAAGTTTCGGTGGTAGCTACCCGTTTTTAAAAGAACATTTGCAATAGCGCCATACAAAAGTAGTCTAGTCAATACTAGTCATATTTTGGTTGATAAGCAAAATCACCATCACGCCTGTATTCCCCGAAGGGTTAGACAGAGGTGTATACTAATATAAGTACACCCGCAGTTCGCCGGTGTGTTTAGGTCCCGTGCAAAAGGGGGCGAGCCTATATTGCCATTAACCAGGCACAAATCCTAACTTCGAGCTGGTATTGAGAATTTCATAGAAAAACCCAATAGCATTGTTTGTTTAACCTGGAAATCGAACCCAAGATCTCTAGCGTAGCAGTCGCGCTTAGGACCACAAAGCTAATGAGGCAGTCAAGTCAGTAATTGATAAGCAATTAAGCGCGATGAGATTTGGTTGACAGAATACGAGCAATTAATGCAGGTTTACCAGTCAATTAACAATTTTTTAAAGCATAAAGATTTTGAATAACGTTTCATTTGAATGTTGCCCTTTTGGGTACTGTCATGTATAGCAATCATGTGGGCGAGATTTTTAATCCCAACGTTTATAAATTGTTCTATTATAATACACTAGCTTTTGCCCGCGACTTCGTCCGCGTGGATTAATAGTTCCCGTTCCCGGGGGATTTCCGGGATGAAAACTATCCTATGTCCTTTCTCGGGTCCCAGACTATATCTGTACCAAATTTCATTGAAATCGGTTCTGTGGTTTAGGCGTGAAGAAGAGACAGACAGACAGACAGACAGAGTTACTTTCGCATTTATAATATTAGTAAGGATGTATTTCATTCTAATTTTAAGTTGTATTGACTTTTATATAGAGCGCACTATTACAAAAGTCTTTTTGAAAGCTTACATAAGTTGCTTTTCACAAAACCGCAAGTTATTGCCATAGCATTTATTAATTTACTCCCAACAACATTAGGTTCCTTATTGTATCCAAGTACCTGACCTAACTAGCACAAGTAAATGAAGTAGATACGTTCCATTTGGGATTAATACACGTGACGATTAATATCCATTATTCGATTAGCGTATATACGTAGAATGGCCTATTAAGCATCATGCATTAGCTTAATTCAAATGATTATTCATGACGATTCCGTGAGGGGGATGGTAAAACTCAATACAACGTGCTGAGTATAGATCAGATGGCATGTTTATATACGTCTTCTAGACTAATATTATAAAGAGGAAAGTTTTTTGTTTGTGTGTTTGTTTGTAACGAATAGGCTCAAAAACTCTTGGACTTTATCGATTTTCGATCGATTTCGATATCGATTTTATCATTTTTTTCACCAATAGATAACATCACGCTACGACTCACGGGAGCGGAGCTACATCCAAAGACGTAACTTATGGCGGGTGAAATAAGCAACGAAGCAGTTCGCTATAATAGACTATTATTTTATAGAGATAAGATTTTTTTTGTGTGTTTGTAACGAATAGGTTCCGAAACTACTGGACCGATTTGAACCATTTTTTCACCAATAGATAGCTACATTATGCTTGAGTAACATAGACTATATAACATCATGCTGCGACTCACAGGAGCAGAGCAGTAGCCAAAGACGTAGGTTAACGCCGGTGAAATAAACCATGCGGACAAAGTCGAGGGCTGTACGCTAGTACCTACGTTTTGTAATTTAAAAGGGAGAGATGATATTTCAACTCACAATTTGTGACGACAACGACAAATAGATGTACTTCAATATCTTCAAAGCTTATGAGTAGGTATAAAATACCTACCTGTATCGGAGGGTGAAAGAATAATAATAATAAGATGCGTAACGTAATGAAAATAATAATAATAAATATCTTGGGACAACTCACACACGGCTATCTGATCCCAAGCTAAGCAGAGCTTGAGTTATGGTAACCAGACAACTGATATACATACTCATATAATTTATAGATAAATCACATCCAGACACAGAACAAACAATCATGCTCATCACACAAAGTTTGTCCTGGGTGGGAATCGAACCCACGACCTCCGGCTTAGCAGTCAGAGCCGCTAACCACTAGACCAACAGGCCCGTTAAAAGAAAAATTAGTGTCACTATTGGCACAGTGGCTAAGTGATTTGCTGCTGCACTGCGTGTCGCGGCTTTGATTCCCGCATGGAACAAATGTTTATATGGCCTACAGGTAGCTCTTGTGGATTAAGTTGTATGATTTTTTCGCTACTACCTGGATAGGATTTGTGATTACTATGGTTTTGGTTCTTGGCTCAAGATGATATCTCTTTCTTCTTCGTCGCTATATAAGAAGCCTGACGACTGACAATTGTAGTATCGATAAATCCTTAAATAGATATAAAATATCTTTCCAAAAATAAAAATAATTAAAATTATATCATTCGAGTGCATCTATTATTCAACTGAAATAGTTCAGGCATCAATATTATTATGTACACAAAGTGTATAATTTACTCCTAATTATGTTAATAATTGGATTCATCCAATATTCATGAGTTCAAGGCGATTGGTGCCGAGATGTCCTCGATGTCAAATCAATTGTGAAGCGATCGCTAAACAATTGTGATTATACAATCGGGTACCTCCTCAAAATCTTTATGGAGGTACTTATAAAAGTATATTGCATTTTTTTTATTAATTACTGCGTGAACTGCCTCCTTAGCCTAGTGGTCCTAAGCGCAAGCGCGACTGCTACCTGCTAGAGGTCTTGGGTTCGATTCCCAGGTCTAGCGGTGTTATTGAGTTTTTCTATGAAATTCTCAGTAGCCGCTCAGAGTTAGGATTGTGCCCGGTTAATGGCAATAGGCTCGCCCATGGATCTTAACAAACATACCGGCGAACTGTGGGTGTACGTTGGTTACACCTCTGCCTAACCTTTTGGGTATACAGGCGTGATGGTATGTTATGTTATGCTGCTTATTCGTTTGCGTGCAGTAGAAAAGCGCCTATGCATGTGATTCGATGGCTTGCTACCTATTAGAGAGGCCTATGTCCAGCAGTGGACTGTTACAAGCCGATGATGATGATGATGATTTTCAATTCCGAAATCGATACGAATCCAATACGTTTATGTTAGCACGGTGCTAGATCTATTCGTTGCAGATTTCCCAAACGTCAATATCGCGCAGTGCACTGTGCTGCCTCCCAGTTACAGGAGGATCATATGACAGACATAAACGTGAGGGAATCGGAGTAAGGGTATAACTCGCCAGTCTAAATACTGATGAAAATCAAGGAGAGGATTTAGATGTGCATCTTCGATAGTATTTCTATTTTATGAATTGTAAAACGGTAATCTTTTTGTTAAAATTATACATTGACCGTACACCTCTGCCTTACATTGCTTTACCTTTTGGGAATATAGGCGTGATGATATGTATGATGGTACACTGACTTCACCGCATCTGTAAAGGCCAACATACTTGACTAAACTGAAAAAACAAAACTTCCTTCCTATATCTTTAATTATCCAAATGAGCAAGTACAAGCTAGGTTAAACACCAGGCACCCTGTTAATTTACCGTACTTATGTTTACAATTTCAGTATATATAAAATTTATAGATCTAAATGCGTTGTACGTATTAGACACACAGACACAAGTTGAAAGGTTCCTCTGAAAGCGTAACTAAGCGAGCTACCTACTCAATCATTCAAAAGCGTTAATTGCTTCTTCCAAAACTCGGATAATCCTGAATAAACCTTTTGCTAAAGCTAATGGTGCCTATATTTTATACATAGAGCCTTGTTTTAGGCGTGTATGATGTATTTTCTGGAGTTAAAGTAGGAAGTAGTACTTGAATTTCGATATTGAAGTCTCAGTTTTCTTCGGCAGTAAGTACAGATGATGATGTCAACTGGTTACCTTCCTATCTTTGTTTTTTTTTTATGTTATCGGATGGCAAAGAAGCCCGCGGCACACCTCATGTTAAGTGGTCACTGCTACCCACAGACATCTCTGCAATATCAGAGGCCATGAAAATACGTTCCCATTCCAGAAACAAAGTTGAAATGTCTCATGTGCCTGTAATCACACCGGCACCCATACCCTTCAAACCGGAACACAGCAGCGCTGCATGCGGCAGAAACAGGTATGGTAGTAATACTTCCCTTCACAAAAAGCTACTACTACGAAATTATTTTAAGTGCGGGTTGGGTACCCAATTAATGCAGATGTCTGTACCATCACTTGAACGATTTGGTGGGAAAACTCATAATTGTTTTTTTAATCCTCATTATATTTGAGCCGATCGATGACCACTGCTGGACATAGGCCTCCTCTAAGGATAGCCACAATGATTTTCCGCGACCTTAACAAGGTCGTCTGTCCACCTAGTGTTCTTTTTTTACTAATAGGCACTTACTATGTAAGAACCCCAAATTTATATCAGCTGTTCATAGTATTAAGATGAAAGCCATATTCAAAGTTCAATTGTTCACAAGTCTGGCAACAATCGTAACGAATATCTCAGTAACTAACAGAGTTATTTTCGTATTTTCTCACTAAATCAGCACAAAAATACCAAAACAAACATTTAATTTTTATCGTTCAATTTCAAACAAAAAACATTCTGTTAAAAAACCTTATCAGCTTTAAAAAACAGAACAAATGCGTATAATATACAACGTGTAATAAAGACTAGGTGGCGACACGGATAATAAAATAAAACATAAAGCATTTAGACGGAGGCTGGCAACACTCCCTGAAACGCGTTTTAAATTTCGACCTCCTCGTAAAATGCGGCAATTGAAACGTTTTAATATTGCTCTCTGCGTAAATTTTTGGGGCCACTTTACGTGGTTGCAAAACCTTGCTTTAATGTCTTTTACCTAATAAAACTATAAAAGTTGCGTTTCGATGCTTTGCTATCCTATAAAAATGTTTTGAGTGTACTTATGTCTGACGATGTCATGACGAATTTTGTATTCTATTTTTAAAATTTGACAGCTAGCTTGATGTGTGATATATATTTTCGAAAAGTCGTTTCCAAATTTGAATTTAAGCACGACATTCTAACATTTTTCTTTTCTTTCTATTTAGTTGAAAGTAAAATTGTTCCTAAAATCAAAAGCAATAATAGAATACTGAATATAGCACTATATTCTCGTATCTAACAACATCATTATTAACATGGTAAACGTCTATAAGTTAATTAATAATTCTTCACGTTTAGTAAGCCATATTGCTATTGAAATTGGCCATCAGTTTAAGTTGAACGGATTTTGCCATTAGGTGTTATGAATAAGAGATGTGATGCCTATGTGTACGAACTGTCAGTCAGTTCGTACTCAAACTTGGATACTCGATGTTACCATACATATTATGTAAGTGCTTACGTTATGTTCAATAGTTTACTGTATTAATGATGTAATACGTGACATTTCTCATTACTTCACATTACGTATTTGAAGATCCATAATACCATTATGTTGTTTAGATAATAAACGTTTGATGCGGTAAGAAAATAATAAAAAAAATATTTATTTTTTACTAGCTTTTGCCCTCGACATCGTCCGCGTGGATGCAGGTTATTGTGAATGCAGACAAAGCCAGCTGGTTAAGTTTTGGTTAGTTCAGTCTGTACAAAATTCTATCGAAATCAGTTTGGCAGAGAAACAAACAAACTCATTTTCGCATTATAATATTTTTAACATGAATTGAGTGGGAGTAAAATAAAGATTCATCATTAACGAGTTCACCCTACGTAGGCGATCCAAAATAAAAATAAAAACAATACTTAGACAAAGTTAATAAAACACAACCAAAACAAATATTTAAATACACCTACACCCAGTATTTGATCTGCCAACACAACTTCGAAATTTGTTAAACAAAAACTTTTGTTAAACAGAAAACAAAATGTTACCGCAAAAATCGCTAAGCTTATTAAAATGAAGAGAGGCGCAATTGAATAATGAACAAACACAATTTACTGTCGACAAAGCAAGTTTCTTCGTGGTAAATAAATATCGGGACGAGTCCACAAGCCTCTTATCTGTCGATTGAAAAGTTCCAGTGGGAAAACTATGGAGCGCTACTACTGACACTCGAACGGAACTCGAATGGAAATGCTTATTAGGTGAAACTGGTGTTTATTGTGCATTTTGCTTTTATTTGACTGTGGACTGCGGATGATTTATTTGTTGGCTGTAGGATAATGTTGTTTATTGTTTGCTTTTGAAATAGCTTCTTGAATTGTTTTATGTTGTATGAGAAATATCCTTATTGATGTCAAATATGATTCTGCATACTCAAGTTTTCGGAACTAAATATAAGATAGAGAAGACGAATTAATTAGGAGAACAAAGTATCAAAATGCATTAAATAGGTGCCTATACGTCGTACGTCTTGTGAAAAAGGAGAATACAAATAAACACAGAATACAGATTCCTTAACTGACTTTTTTGCGTTGATTTTTTTGGTGAAAATAAGTCAGATTACTTTATAATGTAATTTCCTGAGTAACTATAGATGAAGAAAATTAACCAAGAAACGAGGTAGTTAATTTTCTTCATTTATTTTTAAATTTTTTCTTTACTTTCAGTATTTTAAACCTAACTCTAACTCTAACTTATCTCTATCCCCATCTCAACAAACAGATAGTACAAGTAAAGCACAATTTTTAACAAACACAGAACAAATGGAGCCATTAGTAGAGCAGAAGGGTTAGCGGGGGGCAATAGGAATAGGAAGCCGGCGGGGCAATCGAGTCAACCGTTTAGCGTAACCGCGACTCCGGGCGACATAAAAACGCTATTTGTAACTACTGCTGAGCCGATCGTCTGAAGACTTTACTAGACTGAAGTATTCTACTGACTTCCTACTATCGTATATCTTACTTTTATTTACTAATGTTATAAATGCGAAAGTTTTTGGGGATGCATGGAGGAATCTGGATGAAATTTGGCACTGAGATAGATTGTAGTGTGGAATAACACATTGGATATTTTTTATTTCGGAAAAATGAACAGTTTCCGTAGAATTATTTGTCAAATTTGACACGGAGGAAGTCGCGGGGAAAAGCTAGTACCTATCCTACTACTATTATAAAGGCGAAAGTTTGTGAGGATGGATGGATGTTTGTTACTCTTTCACGCTTAAACGGCTAAACGGATCTGGATGAAATTTGGCACTGAGATAGATTGTACTGTGGAATAACACATAGGATACTTTTTATCCCGGAAAAATATACGCTTCCCATAGGATAATATATCAATTTTGACGCGGACGAAGTCGCGGGCTGCAGCTTGTAGATAGTTATACCTAGATATTTTTAGAACCTAGATACCTAAACAGAAAAGGAGCTTATGTTCGTGACGTGTGTTGATGTTGGAGAAATGTTGTTTATAAGACGATTACTTAGGAGAAAAGGTATTGTACCCCATTGCAAAATAAATGGGTTGTTTTCTAAATAAAATGTTAGCGTTGCAAATGTTCAGGTTATGCTTGCTAGGAAACTGTTTTGTCTCTAGTATTGCAGGTGTCTATAGGAAGAGGTAACAAGAGGTAGCAGAGGTAATAAAGGTGGGGTGTAAGCTTATTTGCCACTCAACAAAGTTAAAACAAAGAACGAAAAAAAAACAATAAAACTAAAAAAACAACAATAAGGCAGTTGTTTGATAATGCTTTCCTTATCGTATTGAGCATCTAGATTTAGTATTTATCCGGTGATAGGTAGGCATTAGTACGTTCTACCGCTTTCCAAAAATAACGGGTCTAAGACACGTTAAAAGCCGAAAATTACACGTTCTTTCTCCATCATCGCGGTTTTTTTGTTCTAGATCACTCCTGGGAACGTCCATTTTGCAGAAATATACAAGGTCCAAGTTTCTGGTCCCTGTACTGTTTACTGATGCAATGATGTAAGTACCTACAGTAAATGTTGTTCTACCCAACCTCCCTGTCATGCCCATGTTTTTCCCAGCATAAAGGAATGTAAGGAGTTGAGGGAAAGCTTTGCCCAGGAATGAGACAGTACAAAAAACGGGATCCAGAAATATCTATGAATTTTTTTTATTGTTCTCTTTACTTAGATAATAAGTGGTACCTATCACTGCATTGAGTAACCGTAGTAGAATTTTACTATAAACAAACTAAGTAGAATGCGTTTTCCAAACCAAGAACCCTATCGTCCAATCTCACCTCACACCGCTAAGAAATTAACAAAAACTTCAGCAACTCCATCATATTGTTATAACACCTTTATAAATAGTTAGCCTTCCATTGCGAGGTGGAGGCAAGCCCCGCTCGGTGTGATCTGTCAATGTCGACCGACCCATTGTTATCCTCAAGAAATAAAGTGCACGCTGCACACCGCCGGACTTTAGAAAACTTTTATAAAATATTAGCCGGCCCCGGTTCAAGCTTCCCTTTTAAGTGGCTTATGCAACTGACCTCGACTTGCTAAGCGCCAAATCGATCTTTGCAATCCCGCAGCGCATTTTTCGAAGCACTACCAACTTTTCTTGTGGGTGTGATTGAGAACGCTTTTTGTTTGTTTTTCAAACTTTATTTTTGGTTCAAAAGTATTTGATCTGTAAATAAAGGAAGACGTGTGTTTTAGTTTTGCATATTTTCTTAGATCTTTGGGCGGAAATCGTAATTACATCGTTTATTTTCGCGGGTTAGCAATTAATCATTCGGACATTTCCCTGCTATATCCATCTATAAGTGTGATTCTAACAAGATAGGCCAATTCATTAACCCAAAAAGTTTATAGCTTGTTCTAAATATTATAACGTGAGATTATAATACTCCAGAATTTATTTCTGCATTTTCACTAAAATAAAAAAAAAATACCGAGGAAGTGCTTTATTTTTATTGAGTATCACGCCATCTGCACAATTCATGTTATACTAACACGACCTTTACCTCGTTTCTATGTTTATAATGTTGCAGCAATAGATGGCGCTACGGGTATGGATGGCTCATTATTTTAAACAAAATAATAATTTTAACAATATTAATAACTCAGCTTAAAAGAAAATAACAAAGTTGCCTTTGCAGAATATTAATAGCATATTTTTCTACTCGGTATTATAGGTATTGCAGGCGTTTTGTAGCAGGTTTAATTTTTTTTTTCTATAATTTCAATGTTTCGTATGTCGTAATTTTAGTTATATTTATTGAATACACAACTGCTTAGCTGTTGATGTTAAGTACGAGCATTCTCACAGTCGCTAGTGGTCATTAAAAAATACACTTTCCTCCCCAACTCATACAATTTATTATAATTACTTCAATGAATACATTATGAAGTTCTAATTAACTTCATTCAAATTGTAGCTTTAGACGGCAAGAATATTCCTTAGCCGGCTTATTCAACCGCCACAGTTTTAAGCCTCCGTGGCGCGATATGAGCTGGTGCTTTGTGACCAAATCCCGTCTTCATTATTTATTCCGTGTCACATACACATAATTCCCCAGACACTATCTGTTTTCCAGCAACGTACACAACCAAACACCGCGGCTGAGGTGTCAAATAGAATATTTTATGGATCATTCGCGAGTTCAATCTTCGTATCGGTTCAAATGTTTGGATGGCTAATTACTAGGTACTCGTAATATGTGCTTCAAACGTAGATTGCAAAGTTCTTATTTCTAAGCACTTAGATGCGGTTAATTTGTACTTAGATGCATGTTTTGATATAGTCTTATGGTTTAATATTGCAAGGTTGCGTGAATCCAAAAGTTAGTTCAAGGGAGAAGTGCAAAATGAAAGATGATGTACCTAGATGCAATTGCTAAGCCAGAAGTAGGTATCTAATAGAAATTGACATTTAGGTACACTTTTTTTCAATGTTACTGTGAGAATGTATGGACGCATAAATTAATATATAGATGATAGATAGATAGATAGATAGATGTTTGTTACTCTTTTACGCTTACACGTTTGAACGAGGTTAACAGATTAGCTGAAATACAAATTAATCTGGCTCATGACATACGATATTTTTTTGCCGTTTTCAATTTCCCGATGAATAAATTAGGATTAAGCTTAATTCTAAAATCATAGAAACAAGTACCTACCTAAAATACTGATCAAAGATCACCCTTGGTAAAGAAGCACGAAGACTCATACGACCAACAAGGTTCTGTAACATGATAATATGAATACCAAATTACATCAATATCTGAGTGCTAAACAATAGGGGATGACAAAGATGCCGCCTTCTGACAAACATAACATCACAATCTCATGTACCATGTCTGCAGCCTCTTTAATATAACGATTATAAATTGTAGCATCATACGAAACGCGATCTGTGTATGAAATTGAAACACCCAAATTGTCGCGAATTACTTTATGTGAGAGCTAAGCCAGCAATGCCAGCAATTCGTTAGTAAATGTGACATCTGAGTTAACTGGTGATGAAGTGTTTTGACGGCACTTGAAATTAATTAGTTTCTTTGTCGGAGTTATTTACGAGACAGGCAGATAGATACAATGTAATGTTATCATATTATCATGTTTGAGTTTATTCGTGGTCGCGAATATTCACGGCCTGACTAGTTTCGGGATCAAAGTTTAACAATTTCAGCAAGATTTAGTTATATAAAGAGTAGTGAATGTAAACATGGCTAAAAATAGCTATTCTTATTTTTATTTGATGAGAATACTAAAATAATAGAGAGAAAATAGGACAATATAAAAGTAATTAAATTTTCTCGAAACCTCTTGAAATAAAGGCCAATATTTATATGAAAAAATAGAGGCCTCATTAGAAATTAAGTTCCCAAAACAAAAACCGTCTACACCGAGACGAGACTTTGTAAATAATAAAAAACCGCGCTAAAAACTGTAACGTTACCTTGAAAATTCAACCCAACGTTAGAATCTTAAATCAAACCAAGCATTACCTTTTATTGAACTAAAAAGTTGTAGATAAGTAGGTAACAACTTACAAAGAAGTGGCTACTTCCCTCAAGGTAATTATATCAGTGGCGAAATTGTATAAGTTTGAGGCAAAAATTTCCCCAAAATAATATTAAGAGGAATATTTTACGACGCTATTACCTCAGAAACAGGTTTGATATAACAATTACAGAGTTCTATTGAATTCCCCCTAACTTCATGCCTATTAAAAGTTTTCTTTGAGACTTTAACAACATAGCTTGAAACAATGATCATTGTAACGCTAATGTTACGCAGATTATTATAATTACTGCCAGATTTTAGATCAAATTGTTTTAATTTCTTTTATGTAACGTTAATAAAATAAAGGGTTACGCGCTCCTGGTGATTTTTTGTAACGCATTTTAACTTTGGAACACCATTATTCGTTGAAACAAAATCTGCTATTTGTACATTTCGGCAGATCTGTACCTTACAGATTTAATACTTCAGGCAATTTTGTACCAGTCAACCAAGTGAAGAGACAACATGGCAGGTGCATTGCTAAAAATAAAAATATAAACTTACAAGAGTACTAAAATATGTAAAAATACACAAATACATAATTAATTGTAAATTTATACGAACATTAATTTCATATCAGTCAATAACACTTTTTTTTCACTCACTACAGAGTCTTATAAGGTCTCTTTTGTGAACTTTTCTTTAATTTTTTATCGTTGAGAAATCCGGTCCTCAGTTCGATTCCCAGTTAGGGCAAAAGGTGTCATTGGGTTTTCCCTTAGCAATTTCTTAGTAACAGCCCGGAGTTCGGAAATTGCTCATGTGACACCCCCAACTCGGAAACTACGTAAACCCCTGCGCTTGATCTCTTCCCGATTGTGTCGGATTGCCGTCCCATCGGAGTATGAGAGTTAGGGAAGAGGGAGGGCACCTGTGTTTGTACACACACTTGTGCACTATAATATCTTCTGCGTAATTGGCTAGTCTGCATTAACATTACTCGCAGTCGCCAGAATCGGTCTGGTGAATACATACATTACCAACATTATGTCTATCTAAGTTAACTACTGGATTCCCCGAACAATTTCCTTCAACGTCTAGTCTGGCTTTACCGACTTCACAGCAAGCCCTTACCATCAAAGTCTAGACCAAATTAGCGACTCATAATGACTACTTTAGAATAGCACAAAAGCTCTATTTCAGAGTTACGACTTCAGTATGCAGATAAGCCTGAAAGTATCCATTAACATACTCACTTTATAGTTTTAGATTTAACCGTCTTTTTACCGCCTCCTTTGAATCTGACAAAGGGCTTTCTTATTGCTTTGCATTTGAAGAATTTTTAAAACGAGTCTGTGGTGTGTTATTGCTTTCAGCTTTGAAAGGGTTGTAATGCATTTTCTCACCTGTAATAAAGTTTTGAAAGGACTGTGGCTATGGGCGTTGGACTGTAAAACTGAGCTTGCTATTGATGCACATAGTTATATTTTATTGCGGTTTTTTCTTGCCGATTGGAAAAGTTTTTGGTTTTCTTGATCATTACCGAAATTTACATTTATTTTAGATACTTGTCTTTCTTGACGAGGAACAAAAAATCTTATCATAAGACGTGTTCCTGATGTAAGTAGTCACGTGTAGTTCGAGATTTTATTGTTTATTGTATTTATTTAAACTAAAAAAGAAAGTACAAAGTCAAAGTGGTCCTAAGCGCGACTGCTACGCTAGAGGTCTTGGTTTCGATTTCCAGGTCGAGCAAAAGTGTTATTGGTTATGAAATTCTCAGTGGTAGCTTGGAGTTAGGATTTGTGCCCGGAAACATACCGGCGAACTGTGGGTGTACATTGGTACACCTCTGCCTAACCCTTCGGGAAATACAGATAGGTAAAAAGCAAAACAAAACTGTACAAATAAACTACTTAATTTAAAATGAAAAATTACTAAACTTTACCAATTCTCCGTCGTAATAAACGCAAAGTATTTCGCACTCGCGGACTACACGGCCATCCAACGCGGATGACAAATGACAGCCAGCAGCGGTGCCCGAAGAATGTGGCGCATTATGTTTACATCTGTCCTGACATGTCGCGGCACGGGTTTACGGAATAAACGTGTCCTAGTGTTGAGGGTACTTTTTCTGTTGAAGTATTTATATCAAGGCTTACATTCCACACTAAATAGTCTTGTCATGATTTTCAGTGTTATACGTTAGTATAGTGTTACTTTACTCCTGATTAAATAACTTTCGTCAACACGCTGATTAAATCACAGCTGCCTGAAAAAGGCCACATGTAAAGAACCACATGTATAGAAATGCTTTAAGTGACTTCTGAAAGCTAAATATTAATTGATTCTGATTCTGATTACTTTATATTTTTATGATCAAAGATAATGTATTAGTTAAATAGAAGTGATATAAAATTCTGTGGTGTTACTCCAACATATAAATATATTTATGATTCTCCAGATCAATTTCGGTTACGGCGGGTGATCTCAATGGAGACTAGACACGTGCGCAGGAGATACTCGTATTATAGTGCACAAGTGCGTGCGCAAACACAAGTGTACATCCTCCTAACTCTCATAGTCCGATGGGACGGCAATCCGACTCAACCGGAGCGAGATCAGGTGCAGAACTAACGGCTTTACGTGCTTTCGAGGCACGTGGGTGTCACACCACCAACTACCAAAACCCGGGCTGTTACAGAGAATTTCCTAATGGGAAAACGCAATAACAATCTTTGCCCGACCTGGGAATCGGACCTAAGAATCCGCGCACAATATACATAATCATGGGGTACATACAAATAGCTAGTCTAGTTTAAGTAAGTAGAGAGTAGGCACTTATTCCAGATTGGTTGATGAACCATGCAAAATATAATGCTTACGGCCATTGCAATCATGTAAATACTTTCTTTATTGTGTATAATTACTTTTACGCAGTATTCAGCCTGCGTTCTGTTTTTATTCATCCAATTAATTACAGCTTATTGCATCACTTATCAATATTTGTTGTACGCCATTTCCGAACGCAATGCAAATTAGTTTATGTAAACAATTAAACAATAATGTTAAAATACAGACTGTGATTGTTTTATTTGGCGTGTGTTGTCTTTTGTAATGGTTTTTTATTGTTCGTGTTTGTTGAAAATGTTGAAGTAATTTTAAGAAAAGGTTACATTAAAATAAGGTCGCTTTTTGGTTGGTGGATAACTTCTTTTAGTTTTATCTATTAACTACAAAGTTAAATATATTATCCCACGAGAACCATAATTGTTTTCGGGATGAAAAGTAACCTATGTGTGATGCCACGCTACAATCTATCTTTGTGCCAAATTTCATCCAGATCCGTTCAGCCGTATAAGCGTAAAAGAGTAACAAACATCCATCACACAAACTTTCTCATTTAAAATATTTATTAGAAGGAAACATTTCCATTAAATCTATCGCAGGTAAATATCAACATTTATCAATCCAAGCATTAAGGAAAACTTACTAAAACACCGTCAAGAAAACAAAGTGTAATATTTCCTGTTTCCACGTTTTTCCTTTAGTTTTCGTTTAACGTGACCAATACCATTTTATTTGACAACCACCACCGTTGGCCAGCGGTCGACAGCCTGTCATTTGTCATATGCGGTGGTATGACGGATTTCAATTACCTCGAGCGGCCCCGAATGGCCCCGAGTTCTCACGAACCCACCCGAAGTCTCGACCAATAGTCGGACCATAACAAAGTTGCTTTTATCTGAGATATTTTGTAATTTGTGCCAGTGACACTTTAGGTCGTTTAAGGGTGAAGACTTTTTTGAATTTAAAAAAGGGTTCTTTTCTAATTAGGGTTCTATTTTTTTTTAACATTGTCTCTGGGATGGCAATGCATTTAACATCAGATGGGCCGTAGGCCTGTTTGCCATAAAATGCATTAAAAAAATATAAAAAATCTGTTGATTAATGTGGCAGTCAATGGCGAACTATTTAAAGTCTAGTACCAGAATTAAGAATTTAATAACGATAACTGAACCGCTTATGAAAGATAAAACATTTAAAAGGCTAATTTATATCCAGAGGCGAGCCCCAATACATCAAATGGAATCTATTTTGGCGTGGGTGTACCAATAGATAGATAAAAACCTTGCAGCTGGCCCCACATCAAGAGTTTTACACAACAAATCGTAAAAAGAGCATTAGCATGGCCCAAATTACATCGCCATTTTTATTCACAACAGGGTGTCCTGAATATTTTCTTTACAGCATTAGGTAAGTACTTACCCGAGCGTTTATATGACACATCGAGCGGGAAAGAGACGTACTTATAAGTCCTTATATCTCTTCCTAAAGCTACTGAGAGACTTTTTAAAACTAAACTATTTTTTTAAACTCGAGGTATTTTTACGGCCAGTACCAGCTATACTATTTGTATTAAAGCGTATACATATATAGGTACATACCATCACGCCTGTATTCCCCGAAGGGTTACGCAGAGGTGTACCAGTGTACACCCACAGTTCGCCGGTATGTTTAGGTCCCATGTGGGTGAGCCTATTGCCATTAACCGGGCACAAATCCTAACTCCGAGGTGCTACTGAGAATTCAAAAAAAAAACCCAATAACACGTTGTTTGACCTGGAAATCAAACCCCAGACCTGTAGCGTAGCAGGCGCGCTCAGGACTACAACGCTAACGAGACGGTCCAGTCCAGATGGCTTTTAACCAAACTTTTTTTTTAACTCGAGTTATTTTTTACGGCCAGTTACTGCTATACTGTTTGTATTGGAGCGTATACATGGTGTGTTAATGTTTAACGTTGCGTTAAAGTTGACGATAAATCAGTTTAAGTGTTTCTGAAGCCTCGTTAGCAATAGGCTTAAAATAGCTGTCGTTAAAAAAATTGTGTAAGATTAATTTTGGTTTAAAATTTTGGGTTTACTGGCAGCACCGAACTTGCTAGTTCTTGTCTTCTACACGAGCTTAAATAATATTTTTGGATGAAATATCGACGCGTACTCTATTATCTAAGATTTAGCGCATGATTCTCAAACCTCCAGTGTCGAAGTTTTGTATTTCTTTTAAAACTAAAAAAATATGATCCATGTAGGTATATAATGTATTTTAACCTTGTAGGGATTGTATTTTAACAAGAACAGCTGGGTTTATTTTAATAAACAACAAAAATATAATTAACGTGGGCTTTTCTAAAATCTTGTACCAAATCCATGGTAAAAGTTTGTGCATCAATATCACTTCCATCGCGTCGATTGCACAAAAACCGTACCGTGAGACCTTAACAAGCGTACTAATAAATTGGATATACTTCAAAAATAAGTAATCCCATTTCTTTTGATTCTCATAATATTAGCTCAGTAATAAATTCCCTCGTAAACCGCTCAATTCATCGGCAGCCGTATCGTGAGATGGATCGTAGGAAATGACGAACCAAATTGCATACATCCAACCTGAGATATCGTTAGCGATATGTAAATACATACCAATTTACTGAGAGATTTTGAAATCGGAACGACTTGGTTATTCTAAATTGGTTGCTGTATGTGTTAACCTGTACGTGAATGGGTACAACACCCAGTTTATCTTAACCATGCAGTTGGGTAACAAACGAGTTTATGCATCCATGAAATGGCTAATTTAAATGTACGTTCACTCAAGAGTATAGATTATATTCTAGCTAAATAAAAAGCTATAGCTTTTGCTGCGTAGTTTTTTTTTCACCCCCATACAGTTACATCTTGGATTACTGCTCGGCTCCGTTGGGTCGTAGCGTGATGTTATATAGCCTATACTATTCCTTATGAATCTGGTTATCGCATTCAGAAGGATAAAAAAACTGCTCTATTATATTCTTCTTAGCGTATCGATAGCAAAATAATAGTATAGTATAAAATAATAGTATAATTTATAGAATAATAGTACCTATAGATACCTTACAAATGAAAAATTAAACTATGAAATATTTCTGTGCGACTGAAGTCGTTCTGGTTTCGGCAAATACTAGCTACCTAATGTAGATGGATAAATCAGCGCAAAGCGATTCTTCAAACCGAATCACGATCACAGCGGCTAATCGCAGCGGAGACTACCAATGTACGCAGGACATATTATAGAACATAGATGTCCTCCCTCCTTCCTCACTGTCATAGTCCAATATGACATCAATTCAATACAATCCCAATGGAAAGCCCCCCAAGTATCGAACACAGGACACCACGGTAGCCCCGATTGTGACCACGACACAAATAGCAATTAAGGGTTGGAGTAGGCTGTAAAATTAGATTAGATTTTAGATTCAGGTTTTACGCAACTTCTGTGTAGACGTCTTAATTATAATATCAGTGCCGAAGATAGGCAACAACTTTATTTTGTAACAGAAAGACAACTTTTAATTACTTCCCAAACAAAAACGACAAGCTCCCGACTTTATATAATTTGATAACTTGAAGTTGAACGTTCCCATTCGAAGTCGAAGCCGTGATAAACAAATCCGTTTCGTGATTATTCAGATTCATTGCTTATATTTAAAGTCCTTATGAATTACTAGATTTTACCCGCGACTTCATCCGCGTCAAAGTTTATATACTATCCCACGGGAACCGTACGTTTTTTCGGGGTAAAAAGTATCCTATATGTTATTCCACACTACAATCTATCTCAGTGCCAAATTTTATCCAGATCTGTTCAGCCGTTTGAGCGTGAAGAAGAGACAAACATACAAACTTTCGCCTTTTTAATATAAGTGTGATATCCAGAACGTTACCATCCAACTCATATTTATGCCAAGTGTGCGGCACAGAAGTAATACAAGGAAAATATATGGCTTACCCCGGCTCTCACAGATGTCAATTAACGTTAATGACACTTTAACTTTATATTAATTAGGTACTTTAGTGAGGTCGGTCTATCTTTACAGGCAGATAAAGGACGTTAATGTTCTGAATTTGTTATATTTTTCTTTTATATCTGATGTTGTTAGCCAGTACCTACCTACCTACGTTATTCGATGTCTGTGAGTGGGATAGTCATATTTTCATCTATTGAAATTAGTCTTTTCGTCCGGGAGGGGACGCCCTAGAAAGACCTACCCTGACCTTATTGGTGAGGTTCTTCAGAAAGGTCGGGTGTGCAGTACTGGTAACCGGCGTGCTTGTATGACCAGATGTATGAACGTGGAGGAGGCGAAAGTAGTATGTAAGGATCGTAGCACGTGGCGTTCTGTGGTTTCTGCCTACCCCCATGGGAAAAAGGCGTGAGTTTATGTATGTAGAACTTATTAAAAAATGATTGTGAATTGAAGTTTTATTTCTAAAAGTTTGACAGGACTACCCTACAGTCACATTATTTTTTTAACATTTTCTCAGTTTTTTTTATAATGCAATGATTAAGATGAGATTTACTTCAAAAGTATCTAACAATTACTTACATACTGCCTCGTTAGCCTAGTGGTTCTAAGCGCGACTGCTATGCTAGAGGTCTTGGGTTTGATTCCCGTTATTGGGTTTTTCTATAAAATTTCAGTAGCAGCTCGAAGTTAGGATTTGTGCCCCGTTCATGGCAATAGGCTCGCCCCCTTCGAGGCGGCCATCGGCGGCGGCGCCCTCTCGCGTCCGGCACTGGTTCAGGCCATGGTCCGGAGCGAGGGGGAATGGGAAGCAGTCGCCTCCTTCTGCGAAGCTGTAATGCTAGAGAAGGAGGCGGCGGGACGGGAGAGAGAAAGGAGGGTCCCCCGTCCCAGCGGCCGCCGCGGTAGACGATCCGGGCGTCGGGAGCCACGAGACGACTCCCGGCCACCGTAGACGCGGGTCTGTGGACGGTGAGCAATGGGTAGCTCACCGTCCGTACGTTCACTAGCGACAGACCGTGTCGACGGCGCGTCCGTGTTCCACGCGCGCCTCAAAGAGATGTCAGCAAATTGGATGGGGCCACTGAGGGCCGATGCCTGCCGGGGCTGCGGGTTGTTCGAAAGAGATACCGAGCCCCCGGAACGCAAAGGGCACACGAAGGAACATAGACGGGTTTTAGTCAGTAAAAGTCTGACACTCCCTCCCGCCCCGCCCAGGGCGGGGGAAGTTATTTGATGATTTCCCGTCTATAAAAAAAAAAAAAAAAAAAAAAAAAAAGGCTCGCCCCCTATTACATGCGACCTAAACATACCGGCGAATTGTGGGTGTACATTTGTACACCTCTGCCTTACCCTACGAGGAATATTGACGTGATGTTATGTATCTATCAGATTTTTATTTTAAGCTAGAACTACCTACTTTAATTGATGTCTGTGCGTGCGGTAGTTATACATTTTTAGTTCATCACGTAGGTAAAAAATGATTGTGTTTTGACTTTTTTTTTCATGAAATTTGACAGTACCAACCTACAGTTATTTTTTTTCAAATAATGCAATGGCTAAGATGAATGTAATTTCTAAATATATATACCATCACGCCTGTATTCCCTCAAGGGTTAGGCAGAGGTGTACCAATGTACACCCACAGTTCGCCGGTATATTTGGACCCCATGTGATAGGGCGCTAGGTAATTTCTAAAGTACCTAACAATTACTTAGATTCTAGAGTACCACTATTTGTTGTTATGTAACACAAGCACTTCAATCTTTTATTCAGAGTGCTATAGTTAGTGCGCTGTGGTACTTACTCTGCGGCACTATAAGTAACAGAATACATCTCGTAAAGGCCGAGGACTACCAGGAACTTGTATACAGGGTGATTAGAAGAAGAATGCATCTGAAAGATGCATTCTTTGATAGAAAATGAACAGTTAATTTAACTCCCACTACAACAACACACATACAACAACAACAACAACAACAACAACAAACACAGATAATTAACAGAGATTATTGAGATATTTAACAGTTAATTTTTAACTTCACCCCGAAACTAAAGGTCAATATTAGTTTGATTTTCAGTTTGAACACTTTTAAGTTTCACGATAATGGTTAGATTGTATTTTGGATAAAACTAGTTTTCGGATTATTCATTCGTAAACGAATAAAAATAATAATAATCACTGGGTGGGGTACTATTTTCATACTTGTAAATGTTTTTATTTTTTATAATAATATTTAAAAATGTAATTAAAATGTTTTATAAATAAATAAATGGAATAATAATAAAAAAAATAAAAAACTATGATCCGAATTGTATAAAAAAGTATTTCCTGTCGACTCTAAGTTATGAATCTAATAAATTAGTTTTAGTTTATCCCCTTTCAAGGAATGCATAGAATCACCCTGTATTTACTGTAGAGTGTAACCCGTTCTTAGTTAAGCTGCTGTAAGCCTACGTCCAGAGACCTACACTAGGCTTTAATAATATCTCACACACTCTCCTCTTTGTCCAAAACACCTAGAATCTTCACAAAGCACTTCGAATTTCTATAGAATAGATCCCAGTACACCCAAATCAAATTTTGAAGTAAATACACAAACGTTTCGTAGAAAATTCGAGTAAAACTCCCGAGATATTATGATCAATCAGGAATTTTCAACGTTTTCTCAGAATCAATTAATTAGGTATTGCTACGTTTTTTCGTCTAGGGATTCAAGGTATGTGTATCGTTTGCGAATGGTAGAAGTTGGTATTTATTGGAATTCAGTAGGGTCTTTGAGAAAGTATAAAGTAATAGCAGCCTATTAATTATTGTCTCACTGCAAGGCAAAGGCCTCTTTTCATACAGAAGAACCCACCATGCTTGCTTAAGGCGGATCTGCGATTTCAAACTTAACCTAGTAAATGTAAATGGTATCCTCACAATGTTTTCCTTCACCGATGTCCGTGATATCGAAGATAAACTTAGAAAATACATATGAATTGAAAAAGTTACATTGTTACTTACCCGGTAACATATCAGACGCAGGTGCCTCAACTAAATGATCATTACAACATTAAAAATATCTAGTAACAAATATTATAGCTGCTATACTTGAAAATCTTTAAATTCAAATTGCTAGTGGCTTGGTACAGAAGGCACAGTTTTACGAAAACACATTACCTACAGAATCGCTCAGGAGTCAAATTCACACAAAAAAAACAAACAATATTTGTGTCAAAACATCACAGTCCACAGGCTCGCAAACAAATGTGAAATATTGTAGCATTCTGGCAATTGTTCGGGACCTTCCTTGGCTTTTCACAAACAAACGGGCCGAGGACCCGAGGCCCGGGAAGAATGAAAGACCCTTTTCTCGAACTATTATTTTGACAATGAAATTCCGCAAAGAACACCTGATATATTATATCAACTGGTGTGAGAGCAAACAATATCAAATTGTAAAGGAATTTCTTAAAAGGGTACTGTTACTATTAAAGTCACTTCGGAAATAATAATAATAATACCAGCCTATTATTGTCCTACTGTAGGGCAAAAGCCTCTTCTCATACAGAGAATGTGTGAGGATTGATCACCACGCTTGCTCAAGACTTTTGTAAGTCCAAGTTTCTTCATATTGATTTTCTTCACCACTATAAGTGCTGTTTAAGATAAACGTAGAAAGTTCATAAAAAATAGGCAAAGTCACATTGGTGCTTGTCCGTTACCATTCCGAACTCACAACTTCATTCATGAAATGATGACATCTTAACCACGAGGCCATTTTGAACGGTTACAGTAAGCATCAGCACTAAACATTTAATTGACATAGATCCTTTCTATTTCAAGGTTACTGATAACAATTTTGACGTGAAACTTTAGAGCTTTCTAATATTAAACTAGAAGTAACAAACCGAAACATAACTCAAATATACACAAGTAACAACTGACACAAACTAGTTTAAGTATATATTAATTCTGTGCAAAATAAACAGAATGTTTGCGAGGATCTGTGCAAATACAGGGAGTCTTAAAGAACAACGGATTAAGCCGAAATCCGACATAAACGGGAGATTTACTCCGTGCATCCAGACTACGTGAATCAACGCACATCATAAACTTAGGTACGTACATCATTCCACGCCGCGTGTACTAACAATGTGGGCACGTGGGGATGCCATTATTTAGAAGACAGCCTAAAACATGGGAGATAGTTTCGATGTTTTTTTTTCGTATGGAAAATTTATGGAACAAAGTGGTTATAAACATAAAAAAGTAAGTAATTAAGTTAGACGGAAAACGAAATTTAAGCAAAATCTATACCTAACCTAAAAGAAAAAAAATTAAATCGCATCTTGCCCTAGATAATTTTGTCTTGTAAAGAATTATCTGCTGATAGCTTTTATTGCCTCATCGGATAGCAACGAGCGCAGATGGCTAATAGCTCTCAACCAACCAACTGAAAAATACTTCCAATACCCGTAATTGGCGTTACCGAGTTTGAGGACGCGACTCTCTAGGACAGACGGGATTAATGATATAAAAATATCTAAGGACGCCATCATTAAAAAAATAAATATAAATGGTTTTCTAAATTCAAATGCGAAAACTGTGCGATGTCAAATAATTATGGACAACCCATTCGTAAAAAGAAAAAAAAACCGTTTGAAGAATTTTGAAATAGGAAACGTCTGTTGTTGCCAGCATTCTTGTCTGCGAGGATCAAAAATTTCTTTGGGTGCGATTAAAAATCTATTCCGTTTCGTTTTCCTTCTACATTCTTGGAATTCTTGATTTTACTTTTTTTGGGATGTTGATATTATTATTTTGTTTGATTCGAATAGTTTCTTTTTATTTGAAGGAAAAAGTAGATCAATCAAATATATCTTATAAACTGGGTCATTCTGCCAGGGCAGTGCTGTTTTCTGGTGATACAGGCTTTCAGGATTTGTATTGGTTGGGAACAGCGTGGCGGGTTTGGCAGTCAAGTTAATTGCAATTTTTCTAGTAAACGAGATCGGTAGAATGCAAATGATTCAATGTATTTGCCGGTCAAACATTTACTACACAAAATAAGATCCATCAATAAACTCCATAAAATATTTAGATTTAGAAAAAACTTTACCAATTTCTTTCATTTTCAAACCACTTATTTCGATTCCAGGCAATTCTACCACTTTAGTATAGCAACCCCGTACGAACACACGGATTGTGTTGCCAGCAATCCGTCGGGTTGCCAACGAAGGCAAGGATTAGCTACCAATTACACCTCTCAGCTGGCTTTGTACCGTAACGTGTCACCGTGACTTGTGCACTTTAAACGTGTTATGAATTCTGGATTTTTCTGCTTTCGTATTGGTATGAAATTTTCCAAATTATGGTTTTATGCTTGAAACGATTTTAGTTGGCGATATTTTGTGTCCTTAGGGTCGATTTTCTGCCATCAAATAACTTTTATCTGAAGAATCAAAATGGCGACTTGATATTTCCATTCAAACCGTATTTTTTTTTCCAAGAATTATCTGAGGAAAATAACATGGTCTAAATATATTTAAGCTTCCTTAGAACTCTATTTTCCTATAGTACCTTTTTATGAGGAAATTCATTAGATCTTGTGACAGCTTTTAGTATTAAAAATGACTAAAACGGACACAAACCACAGAAACAAACCATTACAAAATCAGTTTACTATTAACCAATCCAGCTTAAAGCCTAATGCACATCATTTGGGTAGTACGGCTTAGAGCAGTACCTATAATGATGGTCTAAATTAATCTAGTAATATAATCATCGGTTAGGCTAAACGCGTGTGTAAACAAAACCTTAACCATTGCGGTAACCGGACTAATCCCAGATTAAACAGATAGATTGGCCACAGGTCTGGCTGCGGTGGGTTCCGTGATACCCAATTATCTGACTGTTTAGCACAATTTCAGTACATATTTATACTAATCAGCCACCACCGCAAGCTCAATCATTTATTTGTTCGGTGAAATGTTCCGTAAATGTAGATATATTTTTGTGGTTTTCTAAAATCAATTCGGAAAATCCAATCTTTTGTCGGTGTTTTTTTAAAAGTAACTGTGGAATTTTGTTAAATAATCTGTCGATTGTTACATTGTAGCCCAGTGAAAATCCGACAAACCTAACTGAATTAAATATTCTACGGAGGACTTTATTTAAATCGGCGATCTTTTTCAGTCAGTTTATTGTAATGTACGAACTGGAAAAATATGAGTTAACTTTCTATATTTTCTTTGTTTGAAAAAAAAAATGGCAAAGAGGCATGTGGCGAGTCTGGTGGTAAGCAGTCACCGTAGTGAATGCCTGCAATACCAGAAGCATCACACGTGTGTTGCCGACCTTATAGAGACTTCACCCCTCTCTTGAAGAACCCCATACTGTACTCCCATGAGAAAACCTCGACAAGGGGAGCTCATTCCACGACGGAACTAACTGTAAGTAGGATTGACAAATGTTTTGCTCATAAAATATTATATACCACAGCGACTATTGATTTAGATTTCTACGCTTACCGCCTATTTACAGTTTTAGCTTCAACTAAATACTAGTTCAGAAACGCAAACATTCACTCTACGTTGTAACACATTGGCACAGATCTATAATAAACAGCTTACAACAAAATTATAAAAGCTAACTTTGATGGAATAACTTTTCAAGATTTTAATGGGCAGGTGCTCAAGGCTTGGTTTACACAGGAAAGGTTCATACATTATGAAGCATTGACTTAACTGCCTTAGGAAGTGTCTGAAGACGACGTGGATATAAAAATGGGATAAACTTTAAAGGGATGACTACAAAATCTGATACTACCACAATGTGGAAATAAAAATGGAATCATCATCATCATCACATACATTTTATATAATATTTACCTATCCTAATGGCAAGTATCGTCATGTACTACACCCTGGTCCCCAAGATACAGGCGCCGCCTAGTTTGGAGACCACTGCTTTTTACTACAAATGCGAACCGCTAACAGTTACCTTTTTTTTGTACCATAATAACCCAATTATAAGGAACCTATGCAACAATGGTTAATAAACTTTACTTTACTTTACTTATCATTTTATATATAGGTACCATCACGCGTGTATTCCCCCAAGGGTTAGGCAGAGGTTTACCAATGTACACCCACAGTTCGCAGTATATGTAGGTCCCATGTAATAGAGGGCGAGCCTATTGCCATTAACCGGGCACAAATCCAAACTCCGAGCTGCTGCTGAGAATTTCATAAAAAAACCCAATAACACTTTTTGCTCGACCTGGGAATCGAACCCAGGACCTCTAGCGTAGCAGTCGTGCTTAGGACCACTAGGCTAACGAGGCAGTTATCATCTTGTCAGCTGAAAGACCTTCATTTCTGGGCATTAGCCTTTACCAAGGTTCTGTGCGCCTTACACTCCGCGGAATCACGCGACCAATTTACTGGTCCACCTCATGTGAAGTCTACCAATCCTGCACCTTCCATTACATGGTCACTATTCCAGAACCGTTCGTCCTAATCCGCCATCCATTCTACAAGCAATGTACCCTGTCCATCTGTCACTTAAGTTTAGCAATTCTCTCGGATGAAAATAGAGCGTCGTCGGTCAGGTATCTGCCAATTGCAGGCCGGACCTGAGTCTTCTGAAGTTGCATTTTGATATTCAGTTGCACACTTTCCTGATTCAAATTGATAATCTTCCTGTTTTCTAACGAGTTATTCGATCACGCTACAAATAAAGATACAAGAATAACAAAATATTATGTGAACCCGGAATCCCGAAACGAAGTCAGGCCTCCGTCACTCGTTCTAGGTTACGCGCTTAGTTGCCTACGGCTCGCGTACGCCCGGGCGCACAATATTAGCGGGCGTCTGCGTAAAGTACATTTTACCGTAAACGAACGCTTTACAGGTAATTATAGCGTTAAGTGTCAAGTTTTCTCAATGGAGTGAAGTATCTGAACTTATTTAATCTGTGACGAAGTTCTTAATTCAAAATTTCGATACTCGCACACACACACACCCACTCATATTAAATAGAGAAAGAGAAAAGGGGGAAGATCGCTTGTAGGGCATAACGCTTTTTCCTTACGTGACGATTCCTGCTAGTTAACTCCTACCACAAGACGAATTAAGGAACTACGTTCTAAACAATATACTTACATACCATTCTCCTAAGTTTTCTGCAGAAACAACTTAGCATTACTTAGCTTTAACATGAGGTCATGCCCGACCACTTTAAATCTAAGCATAAGAGAGATTTGCTCCGGCCATGATGTTTCTAATTGCAGACTAATCCAAGCTTGCCATGAAAGCCACGGGCCGACCACTGCTATGGCCCACGATGCAACTGAATTTGTGTTTACATGGTACAGTTGAATTAATTAAACGGATACAGTGTTTCTGGGCATTTTATTAGTATAGTTAAATGCTTAAAATGTCTGGTTAGCCTAGTGTTCGATTCCCAGGTCGAGCAAAGTGTTGTTGGGTTTTTTTTAATGAAATTCTCAGTAGCAACTCGGAGTTAAGATTCATGCCTGGTTAATGGCAATAGGTTCGCCCCCTATTACAGGGGACCTAAACATATCGGCGAACTTTGGGTGTACATTGGTATACCTCTGCCTAACTCTTCGGGGAATACAGGCGTGATGGTATGGTATGTTATGTTAAATGCTTCAAAGGGAAAAAGCAAAACCCTTACAGGATCCCTTTGTTCTCCGTCTGATTGTCAAGGCCTTTTTTAGGATCCCGTAGCTATGAAGCTTCACTGAAGCTCAAATACCAATAATAATAATTACATAAAACATTTTGTCCTACTGACTGAATAATGTCTAAGTACTAAACCATGTACCTACTTGAATTAAAGAACTTGTACCAAATATCTAAGAAATGGGTATTATTGAGATTGTTGCTCCTTCTTAGAATTGCGAAATGAGTACCTAGATTTTATCGTTTTCGTGGTTTCTTATAGAAAGTTACACGCTTTTCAGATTACGCTTTGAGTCTCGGCGACAAATAGAGGCATAGATAAATATTTGACAAGGATTTCTTAGTTCTGTAAGTATTTAAAGGAAAATATTTTTTGTAAATATGTATTGCTCCCAAATTGTACTAATAGGTACTTTCACCCACTAAAAGTTGCGTAGCTTTTGTACAGGGTCGATGGGACATTATATCCACAACTTCTTCGTTGGATTCAGTACATAATTCTAAACAGCCGAGATTTGAACGTTGCGGATTAAAAAAAGACGTAGTGACAAAGGTTGAAAAGAGTATGCTTAGATGGTTTGGTCATGGATAAGTCAAGGATGGTTGAGAGGATGAGTGAAAGGCGACTAACAAAAAGTATTTATATGGCACATGTGAGTGGCAACGCCGGGAGGGGACGCCCTAGAAAGACCTACCCTGACCTTATTGGTGAGGTTCTTCAGAAAGGTCGGGTGCGCAGTACTCGTAACCGGCGTGCTTGTATGACCAGATGTATGAATGTGGATGAAGCGAAAGAAGTATGTAAGGATCGTAACAGGTGGCGTTCTGTGGTTTCTGCCTTTTTCCTATGGGAGTCCATAGGAAAAAGGCGTGAGTTTATGTATGTATGTGTGTACCCCAGATTTAACATTTTTCAAGGATTATAAAAACAAAATCAAATTGTCCATGACCATAACCTTTTAAATGTTGCACTTATGTATGGCACGGCAGATATTTTTTATATCCGATGGAAAACTTCAATCTCACCCTTTATATACGCCAAGACGACTTCGTTAAGACAACTGAATCTAACGTTACCATCGAATACACCAAAACACAAAGCTCACAAAGCAACATTCAAGGATATCAAAGCCTGCACACAATGCCTATTGGCATCAAAGACATCTGCAGTCCATACACTAACCATTACCGGCTTTCTGTCAATACATTAGAAATCCAATCACACATACGCCACAGCCGGTCGTAATCCGCCTGAGAAAGACGTCAAAAGCCATTGTCCATGTGACGTCACTGCTTCACTGGCCAGTAATCAGAATGGGCCTGGCCACGTATTTCGGTATTATTGCAAAACGGAATACTGGCAGCGTCTAGTTATTCAGGACTACACCAAACATCTTCCTTGGCTTTAATCCAGGGGGCCAAGTTGAGGAATTAGAGGTACTGGATGGTGCAATGTCTCGAGGAAAGAATATGAATTCAAAGAAGCGACATCAAGAATGGTTTTTAAAATCTAATATTGACACACATACCATCACGCCTGTATTCCACGAAGAGTTAGGCAGAAGTGTACCAATGTACACCCACAGTTCGCCAGTATGTTTTTAGGTCCCATGTAATTGGGGACGAGCCTACTGCCATTAACCGGGCACAAATCCAAACTCCGAGCGGCTACTGAGAATTTCATAGAAACACCTAATAACACTTTTTGCTCGACCTGGGAGTCAAACCCAAGACCTCTAGCGTAGCAGTCGCGCTTAGAACCACTAGGCTAAAGACACAGTCAAGAATCGTTTTCAAAATAAAATGTATTGATTTATATTTTTTTGGAAGTTGTATTGGAAGATTTTATTATGTATATCTATACTGTGCGTAGGTTATAATTTACTACATAACAAAAAAGGGAGGAGAGTGATGCCTCTATAGGCATTAGTCTCCTCACTTACTCACTTATCTTCTCACTTATCCTATGATAAGTAAATATAGTCACCATGTCCTTAAAACAATATAATGTTAATAATAATGTCTACAGTACCTACGTTTTATGAAATAACTGAAATTATGACGAACAAAAAGAATATTACTGATTTTGTTAAGAATAAATTAGCGTAATTTATACAATCTGTTCCAAATTTTTGTACGAATTTGTAACGTTTGTTACAAATGGCCAATCAAGTTAAATATTAAAATCAAACATTACTTACACGTTAGTAACAAATTAATCAGGATAGCAGAGAATAATGTCTTGAAGACTACTATTATTATACATATGTAGTTGGGATAAAAATTTTGCATACATCCATCCTTTTTCCAATGGGGGTAGGCAGTTACCAAAGAACGCCAACTGCTATGATCCTTAAATACTCCTTTGCGGCGCACCCGACCATTCTAAAGAGCCTCACTAATAAGGTCAGTTTAGGTCTGTCTAGGGCGCCCTCTACCTGCGTTACCACTCACATTTGCCATATAAATTCCTTTTGATAGTCGCCGTTCACTCATCCTCTCAACATCATGAAAATTTAGGTTCTATAAAATTAAACAGCTAAAACCCCGAAACATAAAGTCACGAATATTTTTCTACCCCTTTCCACATTCTTCCATAGACTCTACATCCGTGTTGTATGGCTCTCTTGCAATTAGTTTCCGCTCAAAGCACGTCTGCCGCAGACCGAAGTCTATGATCCAAGCTAAACCAACGGAAAACAGATTTCCTGTATAAGTAAATCGCCGACAAAGTAGAGGAATGATTCATAAGCTCATTCCACTGAATATTCTGAAGGAAATAATTATTTACTAACCAGTAAAATAACTCGGTCAGATTTCTAGGTGTTTATAGAACGGTAAGAAATAGAAGACTGCGTAGTTAACCTAGTGGTCCTAAGAGAGACTGCTACGCTAGACGTCTTGGGTTTGATTCCTAGGTCCAGCAATGTGGTATTGGGTTTTTGTGAGAATTTCTCAGTTGCAGCTCGGTTTTAGGATTTGTCCCCGGTTAGTGGCAATAGGGTTGCCCCCTGTTACATGGAACTGTGGGTTACATTGGTACACCTCTGCCTAACCTTTCGAGAATCAGACGTGATGGTATGTTATTTCTAGATGTTGTAGAATGGTAGGAAATAGACTATTTTTATGCAGCTCTGTAGTGTAATAAATAAAATGTATGCTAAATATGTATGCTAAATTTTGTTGCCAAGTATGTAATACAATGTTGTGACAATAGCTATGTTCATAAAATAGCCGTTTAGTGCACGTTTTCCAAACTAAAATGTGGATTTCTCTTGGCGTTCGCGTCTGTCGAAGTAGGTAGATAGATTTTCTAAAGCTATTAATAGCGCGTATTGTTTGAACAAAGCCTTGTAACCTTGTTTAGATTTGAACTTAAGAATAAGAATCCATTTATTTATTTAACATAGTTATTTACATATTAAGAACTTAGGTAAAAAAGTGTATACTTAGTGCACTATGTTTTGCTAATACTGACATACAAATTATATTATAATTTAACATTATAAATTACTAGATCATATGAAAAGACTACTACATAGCAAGTCACATTTCAAAAACAAGGATAAAAATTGATATCTATTTAATTTTAAATTACAATTCTTTGTCATTCAAAAATTTGTCTAGTGTAGTATATATTAGTTATGATAAAGGACAATTCCAATAAGCATTGCATCCGACAATAAATGTAGTATTCGATATTTATGTAGTTTACCATGTCAGACGTCGGGGTAAATGTCCGAATGCTCAATAGTAACTGTCAAGACAAGATGCTAGGAGATATTGGATTGCTTAGATATAACTACTATTGCCGTATCATAGGTATTGTACAATTCCTTTTTTTTTTAAACTAGCGTTTTGATTTTGTTTGTTTGAACGCGCGAATTTCTGGAACTATCAGTCGGATTTGAGAAATATTGTGTATATGATAGCCATATGTAGTATAGCCAATATAACATTTTGCGACAACACACGGAAGCAAACCAGTAACCGAAGACGTGACAAAACGCTGGTGAAAATATAACACGCGGAGTTCACAAAGTCGCGGGCAGAAGCTAGTATTGGAATGTTTTAAAACTTTACTTTACTTTTTTGTTTTTTTTATAAAATATGGGTATAATATAATAATATATGGCTGTAATCCTTAAAAGTCAAAGATTTATTTGCAGATAAATATGGTTACAAAAGTTCTTATAATGGTAGATAATGTTAGTAGCTTAGCATATTTAATCATAACATAATGACATGCAAATTTTTGTTATAGGTAGGTACAATTACATTATTGCTTAAATTTAAACTGGAAGAATTATTTTATATTATAGAAGGGATTCACAATTAACCACCTACGTAAAGCCCTGTCACCCACTACTTCGTATTAGTTGTAAGACCTACTTTAACAATAGTTCTTTGGGGTTAACTTCCTATTAAACTATCAGAAACATCGATCATAGATGCTAATTTACTCCCTTTAAATAAATTAACGAATAAGTCCACCGTTTCATTCAATTGAACAAAATGTTCCTGCTTCATAAAGCTTAAATGTTGATTCTAAATGAACATCAAAAACGTATTTTCAAGTAAATGAACTCTGAATGAATGGGTCCTCACTTCTGAGTGAAGATAAACGCACTTCTCTTGGTTAATGTAATGAAATTTCATGGAATTAACTGGCTGAATGAAGCTTCCTGTAATATGTGAGGTTTTGTAAAGAAATCGAGGACTTTCCTATGAAGCTTTCGTTATGGAGGGGACTCTGGTTTTTGTGGTTAAGTTTTTTTTTCCAAATTTTTGTTTAATGTGAGGCTATCCTCATGGACTGCCTCGGCGTTGGGGAAGGTGGAGGGTTATGTCGGACTGCTGCCGATTAAAACCCCGTTGTGTGTCTGCTTCTACCAAAGGCCGGTGCACGAGTATTCCTCTAAGCATTCTTCCGCACATTGTTTTTCATTCCATTTTTTATGCAATGCGAATCCTAGGCTATGATGGCCCAGTGTTAAGGCACCTCCCTCTCGTGCACAAGGCTGTGGGTTCAAAGCCGGACAAGTCCCAATCTGACTTTTTCAATTCATAAGTACTTTCAGGTTATCTTGGACAATTAGTAGTTGTTTAAAATAATATTGTCACACAGTAGGTATTTGAAATAGGTTAGCCGTTAGTTCATTTGTTGAAATCGCCTTTACTTTTGCCTATATTCTTAATCACATATTTCTGTGTTGTTTGTATGTGTGAGTTTATTATTGGAGCTATTTTCCCTTCAAAACTGTAAGACACCAAGGTTATAATCGGTAAGCACCTAAAGAAACTCCTATAAATAAAACAATAAAATCACACGAAAACAAAAACACCTGAAAAATATATAAAAATCAAGTTCCTACTCCACACTTCGCCGCAACGCATTGGCCCAAAGACCGCCATTCGCTAGGTACCTACACATCTCCAGAGAAATCACGAGAGGTTATTCAGCCTCCTTCTACCTGAATATACAGGGCTATATACAGGGCCATTGTAAGCCACATTACGGGAACACCCTATATTTGACAAATTTGTACCAAAGTAGAGCTTTGAAATATCTTTTCAATTGTAGAAGCTTTCTTTATTAAGAGTAGTGTGGTAATGTTTTGTTATATGACAAGTTAGATTATTAAATCAATTTAACTGGTTTTTGTCCGTGACTTCGCTTGCGTGAATGTCGGTTATCGCAGATGTCGATGTGTTGTTGTCGTGGATTAAAAAGTAGCCTATGTATTTTCTAGGCTTAGGCTAAACTGCGGGTTGAAAAAATTGAAATTAAGTAGAGTTTAATTCCAATCCACAGTTTCGCCGTAAAAGCGTAACAAATAAACTCACTTAGGCATTTATATTATTAGTATTGTTTAATTAGGCAATTTAAAGGCACTTTTGCAAGAAAACGAAGAGTTAAAACTTGTTTAAACAAAATGTAGTTTATTGTATGGTTACTGGTTGTAGTACCCAGGTGAATCTCCTTTAACCTCACTTTATTTTCACAACCACACACACACGGATGATGCTAGTGATTAACACACACTAATCTTTACAAAAAAGCACTGTTAGTTTGAATTCCTTAGGCTGTCTGCCCACGTCAGACAATTGGTGACTGATTTTTTTGTCGGAGACAATAAAACATAAATTCTAATATACCAACGCATACGTCCGCCCCAAAAAGTCGGTCCTACGAAGCTATGGATCGATTGAATCGGTCCGATAATCGATCCTACAAAAAGTTGGTCGTAGGTGGAGAGGCTGTTAACATTTCAAATAAATAAAAAAAAACATCTAATCTTTGATAAGAATCTAGATCTTGAGAGAACAGAAATGTCCATAGTACCAGTAGTTAATAAATTTCCGCAAGCTATAAATATTATCCAAGGGAAACGGGTTAGGTATTACTCCTAAACTAAGTGCCACATTGTTCTTTAGCCAAGGGTTAATGACTTCTTATCGCTTAGGCTATGATAGGAACTCTTTGTATTTGCAATGGTTCACATAGTGTAATAGAAAAGAAAGGCAAATCGCGTGTCCCACCACGTCATTCCAAAAAGTTCCGATTAAATTATTTGACAGGTCATTTCAAAGATCACACAGTCAGCAAAAGAGATAAGTAATCATAGTCGTCTAACATTTTCAAAGCTTTTTTTTAACCGATGTATGTTTTATTGTAATTTTATTTTATTAAATTTAAATAAACAATTAATTTATTAAATTCAATTTCTTTTAAAAAAACTACCACCTGCACCGGTTTCAAAGAAATCTTCAAGTATATTAGACGATCCGGTTACTTATCTCTTTTGTTAACCGAACATACATAAACTCACGTTGTTTTCTCACGGGGGTAAGCAAACATAACATTAAAATCCAATAAGAAGTCCAAATAGTCATGTTTTTATGGGTGTTACGAACCCTTGTTTATAGTTATTTCTATAGTGATATGAACTCTTTGATTATAGTTTATATAAACTTTTTTTTACGATGTTCGAATTTTGTTCTTTTATTTTTGCTTATTCTTTTATTTCATTTACATATTTTTTCCCTGGAAATATTTCCTTGTTATATTTATTGTGTTTATTTCAGATAAAAGCTTTTTTCATTTTCAACCACAACATACAGTTCACTCACCGCCTATATAAAGAAAATCGAAGATATCGACAGGCATATTAAAAAAAATTTCACCAATATTTAGCCAAGACACTATTCCAGTTCTAAAAACAATACATCGTAGTATTATTCTACCTACATAAGAAATTCACTTAGACACAAAGTAGCCGACTCCTTTACAGTCCTTTACAACCCCCAAGAGGCCCAAACAACATAATTCCAGTCCTCAAATTACCCGAAACAATAAGAACTTGCAAAATACTTTAATTGTTATGAAACGAAAGCTCGCCGTTCAGAAAATACATAGTTTAACTTGTTAGCCGGCCAGTTAATCGTCGCTGTAAACGTAATTATGTAAACCGTAGTTAAACAACGGTGAATACGATACTTTGCGAAACAAACTGAAAACTGTTAACAATTAATACGGGAGATGAGAACGTGCTATCAACAACAACAACAACAACATACCATCACGCCTGTATTCCCCGAAGAGTTAGGCAGAGGTGTACCAATGTACACCCATTACCGGTATGTTTAAGTCCCATGTAATAGGGGGTGAGCCTATTACCGTTAACCGGGTACAAATCCTAACTCCGAACTGCTACTGAGAATTTCATAGAAAAACCCAATAACACTTTTTGCTCGACCTGGGAATCGAAGCCAAGATCTCTAGCGTAGCACACACGTTTAGAAACACCAGGCTAACGAGGCTAATTGTTGATAAGATTTAACGAAATAGAAAGACAAAATAAGATTTGAAAAAAAGTTCGTCTTATCTAGGGCTGCCATCACCTAAATTGCCGACCCCGGACAAACACTTCAAAAACCCCGGACATTTGGATGAAATTCAGTATTTATCCCGGACATCCCAGAAAAAAAAATAACAATAAAAATAAAATGTATTCATTAATTTAAACAGCTTGTTTGCTAGTTATTTAACAATGTTTGACACAATAACATTTTTTTTTTTTATATAGGCGGGAAATCATCAAATAACTTCCCCCGCCCTGGGCGGGGCGGGAGGGAGTGTCAGACTTTTACTGACTAAAACCCGTCTATGTTCCTTCATGTGCCCTTTGCGTTCCGGGGGCGCGGTATCTCTTTCGAACAACCCGCAGCCCCGGCAGGCATCGGCCCTCAGTGGCCCCATCCAAGTTTGCTGACATATCTTTGAGGTGCGCGTGGAACACGAACGCGCCGTCGACACGGTCTGTCGTTATTCAGTGAACGTACGGACGGTGAGCTACCCATTGCTCACCGTCCACAGACCCGCGTCTACGGTGGCCGGGGGTCGTCTCGCGGCTCCCGAGGCCCGGAGCGTCTACCGCGGCGGCCGCTGGGACGGGGGATTCTCCTTTCCCTCTCCTGCCCGCCGCCTCCTTCTCTAGCATTACAGCTTCGCAGAAGGAGGCGACTGCTTCCCATTCCGTCTCGCTCCGGACCATGGCCTGAACCAGTGCCGGACGCGAGAGGTCGCCGCCGCGAGGCCTCGGCGTTGCTCCGCCCAAGCGGGGCACACCGCCAATGTGTGCTCCACCGTGTCCTCGGGGTGATCCTCGCAGTGGTGACACCCGGGCGTTTCCTCCCGCCCGATGAGGTGCAGGTACCTCCCGAAACTTCCGTGTCCGGTGAGGACCTGCGTCAGGCAGTAGGTGAGGGCGCCGTAGCGCCGCTCAAGCCACTCCTCAAAGAGGGGACTTACCGCCTCAATCAAGGCGTGCCCTACACGAGGTTGCGACAGTCGCTCTCTCCATGTCGCCATGAGATCGAGCCGGAGGACACAATCAACTTAAACTACTGTTTAACAAATAAAATAATCAACATTTTACACTCTTCTATTTATGAGGTAATTAAAAAATATATAATTATATTTTTTGGTTTTTTAAATAACAAATAAACTACATACTATATGTCTCAACAAATTTTATGTCATATATGTAGTTCCGTTGGGTTAGGTTAGGTTCCGGACACTTTTTGCCAGCCCCGCCCGGACGCTCCCCGGACGCCCTCTAAACTAGGACAAATCCGGGAAAACCCGGACGGATGGCAGCCCTAGTCTTATCTTATAAGCAGAGCCTATTAGTGAAAGCAATCGAGAGCAATCATAGCTTAGATCAGAAAAAGCTGGATACGCAAACGCATTATCATCATCATATCAGCCGTAAGACTTCCACTGATGTACATAGGCCTCCTTCATAGATTTCCAAAAGGACCTATTGGAAGCCGCATCCAGGGTCTTTCTGCGATCTTTATTTAAGGTGACTGCTCCGACCAGCCCGCGAAATTTAATCTTTCTTACGTTTTTTGCAATTTGCAAGTCAGTATTAGGTTTAATGTTGATTAAAGTATGATTCGCGGACGTAAGAAATATGTATTTTCAAAATTATAACCATTAAAATCAGTAAAATGACTCCATAAGTCAAGCTTCATGTAAAATGTCAAGATTTCATGAAATCTTGATATGTAAATCTTTAATATGTATTAAAAAAAAACTAAAATACTAATACTACTACTAAAATACTAAAAAGCTATAATTATGAATTCAGTCTTGAATAATTACTTAAAGTCCTTTGTAACGCCGAGCCCATGTATTCAGGCACAATTGGCTTTGTATCATGAATTCTTTATACCGATCCCAGTTTAATAATGAATGGAGTAGAAACAACAGTAAAGTTTAAATATTAAAACATACTGATCAGGGCTGATTGTGAATCAAGCGGATGAGAACTTTGTTTTTTTTTTTGTTCAGTTTTTTGCATTAGCTTTTAAAAAGTAGGTCAAAATAATAGAAGCCTCGTTAGCCTAGTAGGCCTAGTGGTCTTGGGTTCGACACCCAGGTCGAGCGAATATTGTTATTGGGTTTTTCTATGAAAATCTCAGTAGCAACTAACAGTACTAACTAGCAGAGATAAGATTTGTGCCCGGTTAATAGCAATAGGCTCGCCCCCTATTACATGGGACCTAAACAATAAACATACCGGCAAACTGTGGGTGTACATTGATTCACCTCTGTCTAACCTTTCGGAGAATACAGGCGTCATGGTATGTTGAAACGATTGTCGTTTTTTTCTAGCCTCCTCCAAATCATTCTAGGATCTCTTTTCCTGCGCCACCACCAACCAGCCCTCGTAAAACGCGTCCAGGTCATCTTGCCATCTCTTTCTAGCCCGGTCTCGGTTACGCCCATCCATCTTCAGACACCCATTGCGTGGATGTGGAAGTATTTTTTCAATTAAACCATTTAAAGGCACTTTAGAATTGTCAAGGAGACGGTCATATAGTCAGAAATTTGACGTTACGTTTAGCATTTTTATCCTTTAGGGTCCACATTCACCAAAATCGCTATACATATTTAGCGCTAAATGTGTTTAAATTATCATTCTGTCCCTGTCACCTTCTATCAATGTGACAGCGATGCAATGATGTTCTAAATACGTTTAGGCACTAAATGTATTTAATAATTTTGGTGCAAATGGGCCTAAAAATTAAACACGAACTATAGTACCAATATTGAATATCCAATGAAGAAGGGAGAGGTGTACAGTAAACCCACATTTTATAATAGGGGCGACCCTATTACTGTTAACCATTAACCGGCCTGAATTTCAGATTTCATACGAGGGTTTTCTTATGTGAAAATTCAATAATACTGATCTAGGGATCGAATCTGGACCCTAGTCTATTTGAGAGAGATTACTAAGAGTATCAACTGCCAATCGCATTCCGCGTAGAAAAAACCGGGTTATTCTGTAAAAAATTGTGTGCTGAGGTCAGTTGTTTTCCACCTGTAGTGTTTTTCTGTGAAAAATTTACTTCGACGAATTTAGCTGAAGTGAGCTTGAGGTGAGATATGAATCCTTAGCATTCTGAGATGGCAGCTCACTAAAATTAATAAACAAAGAGATACTTTGGCGATTATGCTATTGATTGACAATTCACACTCAGATTTTTATTGACGTAAATAACGTTTACGTTATTATTATTGTTTCTTTTTTAACATACCACAGGTCATCTGTCAAATAGGTTCACTGAAAAACTTTGTTTTATATAACTTAACATCATTTATTTCGATTTTGTAAATGTGAGTACCATGGAGCAACTTATTATATTTTTTCTCTTAAGTTACTATGTGTTGGACATTAAGGGCAAGGCGGTTGAGAGCTTTGTCATGCTCACTTAAATGTCTCGCTGACGGTGGCGCGTGCATTGGATCGTTCAGTTCCCTCCAAGATGGTTGAGCTGAACGGTGCTGAGGCACGCGTCATGTTCGTGAACGGGCGCTGTCGGTTGGGATTGGTCATCTCTTATCTGCCATTGCCTACATCGTTATTAGTATTATTTAATTGTTTAATATTCACCTTCATTGTTTTCACATATAGAAGCAACATGAATATTGTAACCAAGATTTTGTAAAACCAAATTGAAGAAAAGGAGTGTCCATGGAGTTTCTTGCTCGTTCTTCTCCATAGAGATCTACGCTTTGGAACGAGCAACTAGCTTCAACTTTAAACTGTAACTTCTTGACATTCAAAAGTGCCTGTAAATGGTCTAATTGAAATAAATGATTTGAATTGAATTGAATTGAATTTTTACGGAATAGCACTGTAAGTTTGAATTCCTTAAGCTGTCCGCCCACATCAGACGATTGGTAACCGATTTTTACGTCAGAGAGAATAGAACATATGAATTCTAATATATCAACGCATACGAATCTATTGAATCGGTCCTAAATAAGTCGGTCGTGCTCGGAGGCTCTTATGCGAAATGATAGAAGACAAAGGACGAACTTTTACGGCAAATAACAAAAACCTTTACCAATTTGTGATGTAAGTAACTGCCACAGCCTATAATTTTCCCATTTTCAGCAACTTAACATTGCATAATAACCATAATGAACTTACTTAACTTACATCAGTATTGCGTGGTTGTACACTCATTAAAAAATAACAACTTCAGTAAATATTCACTCGCCATCGGAAGCTAACGGCAAAAGTTTTAATACATTAATCCCACAACCAATGGCTTCTAATAAAAATATCGATTGCTTGTATTGCCATTGTGAAAAAAAAATATACAAAAAACCAATTAAAAGTTTTATTAAAGTCTCCTGAAACTTTCCCTGTTGTTTCTTCATCGTAAAGGAGTTGAGACATTTTGACATTAAATTAAATATTAAAGAATGTACCTATAGATGTATCTATAGGTTGTTTATTTTTAGCTTGAGAGGTGTCGTTAGATTCGTATTTACTGTGAGAGTGACACTGGGTATATAAAAAAAAAAAAAACGGCGGATTTTTGGCGCCAAATTCAAATGTTTGGCTCGCTCTGCAGGCTGAACGGCTCGATGGATTTTAGCTTGAGAGGTGTCGGTAGATTCGTATTTACTATAAGAGTGATACTGGGCATATTAATTTCTTTTTTAAAACACTGAAAAAATAAAAAACGGTAATTTAAAAAACTAAAAAACCCGACTGCTATTCAATAAAAATCCCTAAAACAAGATAAATTGTAGCAGTCGGGACCCATTCGGGACCATCTGCAATGTAATATAGGTATGTGCTGTCAATTCACTAATCCTCCATTTCTAGAATGGGTCCCGACTGCTACAATTTATCTTGTTTTAGGGATTTTTAATGAATAGCAGTCGGGTTTTTTAGTTTTTTAAATTACCGTTTTTTTTGCTATCTAGTCGGTTCTGTAAATTTCACCCTCTGTGATTTTTTGGCAAACTGAGCTTGGGGTAAATAATCATCCCACCAGACTAAGAATTGAGAGCTCACCTCATACTCACTTGACTTTAGTAAAGAAGGCTTTCACTGCAGATTTTCACAGCCTACCTTGATACGTAAAGGAATAAAGTCAAGATAAGTGAAAATGTTCTCCAAATGACAATAAACTAGTCTATCACCAGTCTGTCAGATAATCGTTTCAATAATGAACACTTTTTCTGAAATTATTGTTCATTTACAAGAAGGATAATTATTATCAGTCAAAAAGGTATATAAACAGCAATTTATACAACAAAAGACGATTAAGTATGTCTGTTAACATAAACGTAACGATACCATGACCATTATTAAAATTAATTGTTGTACCCACATCTTAAATGCTGAAGTAAGGGACAAAATCCACGCACGAATATATTTCGTATTTCAAACAGAAAAGACCTGAAATAACCTAAATATATGTTGTTGAATTTACGCGCATAACAAGACCTGTTTAGACCCACAATAAATACTGCTTTTGTTAACCCAGGCTCTATTCTATTCTATACTAAACGAATAAGGAATTCCATTTTCTATTCTATAATATAAATCTGTAGTTGTTCAGTTCAAGAACCTCTTCACCTATAAGAGTTATTCAGTGATATTGCCTGTGAAATTGATATCACAAATATGCCCAATATACCAGTATATTATGCTCAATATGCTCATGATAGCATCTCATTTCACCCTTCAATGTAGGCAGTACTTGTCAATCAATCATGTGGAAGTTTGGTACATTATCTGAGTTTGGAAGAGGGGATGTTTTATCATTCTTGGTGATGTGGAGGAAGTATTGTAAGTATGTAAAGTTGGAATGATATTCATAAGCCATTCAAAGTCAAAGTCAAAGTCAAAGTCAAAGATCTTTATTGTGAGACAGTGGTTACAGGGTTGTTAGAGGTTAATTGATGATGTGCGTTGCACTGCTCTACCATGTTAGGCATACAATAATTCAAAGAGGCATACAAATAGACATTTCAATTATTTCAATCTATAGAGTTTTACTTTGCATCAAAACATAAAAAGAGTTAGGCACTAATTCATCATGAGTCTGTGGGACAAAAAATCATGTAAAGTATAATAAGGTCTATTTACCAAGAAGTCGTTTAATTTTCTCTTAAATAATGTAAATTCAATATGATATTAGAAGAAATCGGTTAAAAATAGCGTTACAACGCTATATTTTTTTTTTCAAGATAAGCTCCGTTATTTCACGATAAAAATAAAGCTATTAGCAAATTAAAAGAAAAAACATCGATGTGCAGGCATTTTAACAACATTACACAATTACTGCCGTAATTTTTTTAAGCAATAATATATGGGGGAACTGGTGTAAATACATCTATATTTTCCCCCTTTTTTAGTAAACCAGCTGAAGCCACTAAATATCTTTAGCTTTAACTTCGAGATCCAACCTCGATTCTCTTCATCATCATATCAGCTGAACGACGTCCTCTGCTGGACATAGGCCTCCTTTAAAGATACTGCAAAGATACAAATACCGATCCTGCCCCCCTAGCCAAGTCACAAACGATAAAAGCAAACGCTGAGTAAGCTTCAATAGATCTTCAACTTTATGTGCTTGGTTTTAAGTTGAAGATCTAATGAAGATTGCATAGCGTTTTCGTTCGTTCCAGTCGCTAACGCTTAGAAATCTTTAATAGATTTTCAACTTAAGGCTTTTGGGTATTAAGTTGAAAATCTATTGGTACCTACCGAACGTTTACGATTATCGTTTGTGACTTAGCTAGTGGGGCTGGAATGCCCGCATCCAGCGATTTCCCGCGACCTTTACTAGGTACTTGATTCCCATACGAAGCGAATATTTAAAAGACCTACAATTCACCGTTCTTAGTCTGAGTGTAAGTAACTATTAACCCAACCAACACAATAATTATCGATAGCATTGTATTGCCACGTACAAAGATTTGCATAAAAGATACTGGACTTATTTCCTTTCGGTTTTTTTATGAATCGCGTGTATAGAAGCATTGTGTTCGAACAATGAGCATAATTAAAGAACATCGATACTTGTGTGACGTCATGTGACGTCAGTAATGGGTAGCCAGGCGTTTTGTTCGCACGTTGCTTGCTACTTATGTAGAACTGAATGACTTTACATTTTCAATAGAGAATAAGTTGTGAGCAAATTAAAGCTATAGTTCCGATGATAGTTTGAGACTAATTGAATCATTTTTGGCTTAAAAACCGCAATCCTGACAGTCAGACGCGTTTCTGTTAATCCCGCACCATTGCCATGGGCAGAGGTGGAACACCGCGGTGATTTTAGCTGCTAAGAGTCCGGCATGCCCCTCCGTCACCCCTACGACCAAAGAAGTCCATGAGAAAAAAGGTGTTTCCTTAACTCTTGTCAGGGTTGCGAAATTTGTTCGAAAGAGTCATCGCGGCCCTGGACTCCAAAAGGAGGAACAATGGTGGGTTTTAGACAGTAAGAGCCTGACACTCCTGCCCCGCCCAGAGCGGAAAAAGGCAGTTGATAATATACTAACCAAAAAAAATCCTAAGGCTTTTTTTATTGTTTCGATGCGATGTTTGTAATTATCAGTTACAGACGCTATTGAAAAATGAACCTTCTTGTAACCTTATTAACATCTATAACTAAACATTTTGGCCTTAACCCAGCAGTCAGGTTATCCCCAGTAGATCCATCTCAGTTGCCTTAACTACACCCGCGGGAAAACCAAGAACCTTTTCCAACTCTTAAATCATTTAAACGTATTTTTTTATACCGCTAAAAACAAAATGCTCTAAACCATTATTCATCATCACTTTGAATTCCCATTCTATGCAAAAGCTGCTCATTTAAGGTTTCAGCTCGGAGTACGAACAAAGGTCGAATAAACTTCATGAGCGCTCTAATTTTGTGAAAACTGGAAATAGTTGATGCGGGAAATTTCCCAGTGCGCTAAATACAATGCCCGACTGACTTATACAAAGAGAGTTATTTATAATGTCAAGCCCGCGATGAATTTAACTCATCGCGTTATGCTCGCTTTGCACGTTATGCTAGCGAGGACATGACGCTGACAATTATTTCGTAGTACGCAACTATGTGCCTGTACTACGTTACTAATTGGAATCGGTGATAGGTGTCATGGCGAAGCTGATGATTGATTGCAACGATTTTTGATGTCAGATAGCGTTAATGTTTGGGCGGCGACGTGTCCATGTTATGATGTGCTGAATTTTTTATGAGTAGGTGATCATAGTTAATGATAGGTAATTATTGAAAATAGCCGTCATAACTTAGAGGTGACTGATGTGTCAGAATGGCATTAAAATTTTGTTATTTTTCTTAAGAAAACAAGCAAAACCGTAGGTACTTAAAATGTTAAATATGTTTAGTTCTGAGGTAATAACTTCCTTAAACTTTTGCAAAAGGTAAAGTAAACCAATTCCAAAATTGTCACTTGAAAACGTAAATAAAAATAATTTATTATTCAAGTCCATGTTACGGAGGGCATAAGAAACGCATTTCAATTAAAGTAACGTTTAGAAGTTGGCTGAACGTTCAACAAATGGAATTATAAGCCCGACTTACATCCGCGGTTACCTTCACGGAACTCGCTGCGTTCTGAAATGTTGTAGACGCACTTCAGTTTATTGTTTGAAATCATAAATCATTTATTCCTTTGCAAACATGGGTTACCTATTGGTGCATAGATGTTTTGCATTTTGTTCATAGTTCTTTGTATTCTGCAGTTATATGGGCATCCAATACGGAGAACTATACATATCAGCCGCAGGACGTCCAGTGATCCACTGTCCCATAGATTTCCAAAAGGACCGGTTGGAAGCGGCCTGCGCCTAGTTTAGCAATTTGATCATTTAATTTCTATTATTCAAAAAATTGAATTTGTTTCTATGTGAAAATCATTGTAAATTCTCAGATAAGTTGATTTAACACAAACAAAAAATACGTTATAAACCCAGTTTTACGCCGGTACTCGTATATTTTGAAAGTTAAGGAAGATGAAAAATAGAGACACTTGTTGTTGTTTGTTTTTTAAAGACGGCAACATTAGAGGAGCGTTTCGAAGAGACGAGAGCTTATTTAGCTTGTTTTTTTTTAAAATTTGAGAATGGTTATTATAACTACACATTGCCGAGAACGACGCTCGGTCTCGCTTTGTTCTAGTTCAAAACTACTGGCACAAATCCTGAAACAACGCGTAAAACCGTAAACAATCATAAAAATGTTAATTTAATTTACTAAAGTCAGTGTGACACATTTCGGAACGCGCTCGTAAACACGAGGCGCATAGAGTTGCGATGCGTCTCCTCCCCCTGATTAGGTACGTTGGTGTATGTTTAGTGGTATTGTGACATGCCACTGTTTTGTATGTGTATAGTTTAAAGACAACATGAATAAATAATTATATAATAAAATTATGAGGATGAGTAGGTACCTAAAATTCTGGCGGCATTGTCCTGCCGGGGCTGCGGGTTGTTCGAAAGAGATACCAGAAGAGGCACAAGAAGGAACATGGGTGGGTTTTAGTCAGTAAAAGTCTGACACTCACTACCGCCCCGCCCAGGGCGAGAGAAGTCATTTGAAGATTTACCATCCAATAAAATAATAATTCATCATTATAATATATCAAAACTAAATCTTTAACCCAAAAAAAGGCTAGCGCTGTCCTTATAATTTTATTATTATTTATTAGTTTCATAAATATTTAAACATGCATTTCGTCCTTAAGATCATATTAAACTGGGGAGATAAGAATGGAAAATAAAAATATTTCATAATAATACTAGATTATTATCCCAGTGCAGGACAATCCTAAAACGAAAAGTTTGGAAAATAATTAAAGTTAAGAGTTGAACCTACGAAAACGTATGAAATAAATTCACCATAATTGCAACAATTTTATATTGATGTCCAACATAAACTTATGTAGTACATAAAAAATGAAAAAGTTATATTGGTGCTTGCCTGTTAACGAACCACTGGGCTATCACGACATATCCATACCATACACTACACTAGTACTTACTAGTACCGTACTTGAAGTAGTGCCTTTTAATTAATTGGCAACAAAAATAAAAGCTAAAAGTTTTTAAGTGTAGCAATCCGTTTTAGAGCAGTGTGTTTTTTGATGGTGGCGAGGTAAACACGCGAACCAATTAAGTTAGTCGAGGTAAAAATCCCAGTTCCAGTTTTTTTTTAAATCCAGGATTTCAAGTGGTGCAGCCATTCGCTGCCACTTGACTGCTTGCCAATTTTACTACGCGTATGGAAAACTATTATTTTCTAACTGAATGTATGAAAGTGAATTATTGTAACTGAAAAGTAATTTATTGTATAAAATGGAATCGGGTATTAACACGCCTTTATTAGTTTCATCTGTGTCAAACTAACTTAATAACTAAATAAGAAAAAAATCATGGAAGTTGTATTTAACAAACTTCGTTTTGTCGTATCGATTTGAAACTTTTCAAATATAGCTAATACTCATGACACTTTGTTTTTCTACTAGGTATGTTCAATTAGTAAGTATAATTAATTAATTACATAAGTTTTAGAAATCTTTCTAATTTTGTGCCATATTCCTAACAAATATTAAGCAAGCATTGCGGCAATAAACAGTCGAAGAAATTGTTAATTAGCAAATGAAAGGATTATTCCGTAGTTAATTTGGTATTTTGAATTTCGAATAATTCTTCGCAACACTTCAGAACCTTGGTCCCTATTGGAGAAATGCACCCGTAAAGGGTGCGTTTCTCCAATATTTTTTTTCCTTTACAGGTACCAGTACAACTGTCTAAGGTCCACTTCCACCACAAATCATTAAATACATTTAGTGCCCAAACGTATTTAGAATATCATTGCACATCTGTCATATTATTGGTAGGTGACAGAGATAGAATTTAAATACCTTTAATGCTAAATATGTTTAGTGATTTGTGGTGATAGTGGGCCTAATTAACCGCACTTTAGGTAAAATAGTGCATGGCAACAGAACTTACAATCCCTTATTTATAATTACTCTAATGAATATAAAACTATCATTCTACATTTCCAGATGTGCAAAGCAAATCGAACCTAATGGAAAATATTTTTTTATAGCACAGCGAGCCAATGCCGGATGCGAGCCGCTCCGGATAAAGTACGGATGTTCATTATGAATATAGTTTGCGCTCATAACTGCACATGTGAGTGCTATTTACTGTTTGTTCGTATTTACACGTGTACCTTTGTTAAGGGGTTATTGATTTGTAATCAAGAAGCGTTTTGTTCGGGACCGATAGCCGTGTTTGTTTATTCATTATAGGCCGAACTGTGGTCAAAAGCTTATAGAGTTTTTTTTTAAATAATGTTTCCCCTCACTGTTTCTCTGCTCTTCTACTGAATGATGGGTGTGTTTACAAATAATAAACTTACATACATAGACAACCAGATCAAGAACAAATGTCTGCGTGCAATACAAATATTTGCTTCTTGCGGGATTCGAACCCACGACACCCAACGTAGCAGCCGCTGCGCCAGTTGTGAGAACAACTAAACTGTGAGTGTCCTTATGCTTTAGTAAGACAATTTCTTCATAAGATAAAAGTTTGACACGTAATACAATTCTTTAAAAACCCCAGTGTTTCCAGCATGAAAATATGATTATTTAAATAATAAAGGTGATTGATTATTCATGGAGCTGTGACAGTAGGAAACTGAACACCTCGAGAACTTCCAACGTTGAATAATAGATCCGATCAATTAACCAAGTAGAACTGTTGGTAAGTTCGGCCGGTACGAACTTTGTATAATTGCAATACCTTTCACAGTTTCCACCAATCGTTATTCATTATGTATTTGCGTTAATAGTCTTGTGGTTCTATCAACATTACTAGTTTTCTTTTGTTTAATGGGACTTGGTTCTTGTTAATTAATTTTAACAAGCTGTTGTTTACTACTTCGCCTGTGTAAGTCGCTTGTTAAAATTGGAGTATCATTAGGCTGTATACAGAAAGAAAGCTGGAAACTTATAAGCGCTTACCGGCGCTGGTAACCCGCGCAGGAAAATATATGAACGCGCGCCGATCAGCACTGAACGGTGCCGACAAGTTCCGACAAGCTTCAAAACGCGCTGGTCAGCGCTGGGCGCTGCCATTTAAAATTCTCTGACATTTTGCTTGGTCTGCTTCAACCTGCTTCCTTTGTGTAGACCGGACCAGCGCTGTCAAGCGCCCGTAAGCGCTTATAAGTTTCCAGCTTTCTTTCTGTATACAGCCTTACGCGTCTTGCATACGTAGATCCTAACATACTCTCTTCAGTTATAATGCCGTGATGAGCGTATGGGCTCGTTCAATTTAAGCGTTTGGTGCCCGACTGCTAAAGCTTTGGAGTAGTCTGGGTGTCGTTCCACAGGCACAGCTGGCTTTATTCATACATGTCTTTTCTCGCCGTCATTTCTTTCAATTATATAAAAAAACCGGCCAAGTGCGAGTCGGACTCGCACACGAAGGGTTCCGTACCAATATCTACATATAATGTCGTATTAAAAAAAACTACTTACTAGATCTCGCTCAAACCAATTTTCGGTGGAAGTTTACATCATATATTTTTTTTAGATATATCATTCTCTTATTTTAGAAGTTACAGGGGGGGGGGGACACATTTTATCACTTAGGAAGTGTGTCTCGCGCAAACTGTTCATTTTAGAAAAAAAATATACTAGAAACCATAGTATCATTTTTGAAGACCTATCCATAGATACACCACACGTATGGGTTTGATGAAAAAGAAAATGAGTTTCATTTCTAAGTATGAGGAACCCCCGAAATTTATTGATTTTTTTGGTAAACACCTATTAAGCCCGGATGAACAAATGGAGATTGCCCCAAAGATCCTGCAGTTCATCAGAGCTGCTAGGTTTGGTGGAGATCTCTAACCATAAAATATAGATCAGCTATGGTCGCAGTGATACCACCACAGCCACAAAAATGATGAAAAGAAATAGGCTTTTTAATTAAAATAGCTCTAATTGTCTGGAATACTTATGAGGTAAGCATTGAATGACGAGGATGCGGAGGTGCCATTTTGTTTTTTTATTTTAATATTGTTTTCTTATATATGTCACCGGAAAATAACAAGATCCGTAAGTTTATCAATTTACTAGGAAGTTTATAAACTTTCGTAAGATTCTAAACGGGAGATAAATTGTAATATTTTACGTCCACGTTTTCGTAAATTTATCAATTTCCGACGTCATACGGTAAATTTATAAACTAACGAATATCTATTCGTAAGATTTTATATGGTTCGACCAATCACAGAAACTCTTTTAAATATACGATCTTTGAAATACGTAAAATAACACACTGCTCTCTGATTGGTCAATGTTCATAGTGGCAATGCTTGTGTCCATAGGAGGAAGGAGAAGTGACACGTGACAACCAACCAATCAGATCGCGCGTAGCGTTTGGTTACTGCTTATTTATTATTTTACGAGTGAGTTCAGTAAGTTTATCAATTTACGAAAATGTGGACGTAAAATATTACAATTTATCTCCCGTTTAGAATCTTACGAAAGTTTATAAACTTCCTAGTAAATTGATAAACTTACGGATCTTGTTATTTTCCGGTGACATATATAAAGTGTGTAAATATTGTATACATATTTTTGAAATTAATTAATAAATGAACTGACCACTAACCGTTTTTAAAGTCAAATAAATAAGATAATTTCCTTCATCGATTAATAAATATACCATCACGCCTGTATTCCCTGAAGGGTTAGGCAGAGGTGTACCAATGTACACCCACAGTTCGCCGGTATATTCATCGATTACTTTAACATTAAAAAGCACTAGTCATATTATGATTAAATTTCGGAAAGGTTTTAAAGGTACTGTTACAAAATGTAAATTGAGATTAAATTTTAATCCTCTCATCTACATTTTAATGCTAATGATTTTGGAATGAAAGAAAAACAGAATTAATCAGTCGGCTGCCTCTCCTGAAGAAATTAGTTGGGGTAGATTGGTTACAGAAGAAAGGGGTTGAGTTGAGGGTTGGTTTGGGGAGCTCGGGGAACTCCAGCAGAGGGCTGCGATAAAAATCCTAAAAAATTAAAGAAAAAAATGTTCGTGGAGTTTCTTGCTCGTTCTTCTTCGTAGAGACCTACATTTTTAACCGACTTCAAAAAAAGGAGGAGGTTATCAATTCGACTGTATTTTTTTTTTTTTTTTATGTTTGTTACCTCGAATTTCCCGACTGGGTGAACCGATTGTCATGATTCTTTTTTTATTTGAAAGCTGGTGCTTCCCTTGTGGTCCCATTGCCACCATTTCAATATCTGATGATGGGATCTTGTAGAAATCGAGGGAACTCTTCAATAAATAACAGCAGATTAACCGCGATTGTTGCTATATCATATCTAAGCATTGTTTATACCATCACACAACATAACATCACGCGTGTACACTCGAAAGGGTAACACAGATATATTCAGTAGTATTCGAAAATTGGTCCTCCAAGTAAACGAAATCGCATAAGTATTCTGCTTTCTTATGACTTTTTAGTGGTGTTAAGTTAATTTACGTAGTATGACAGTTCCTTCATGGATTTGGATGACAGGAAGTTGATACTAAAAAGCAAAAAATAAAAAACTTTTAAACAAAAAAACAACCGCCTTCAAAAACTAAAAAGTGAAAAATAACTTTAGCTTTGGAAGTCGGTGGCAATACAAAACAACAAACAGAACCAAAGCCACCGACTTCCAAAGCTAAAGTTATTTTTCACTTTTTAGTTTTTGAAGGCGGTTGTTTTTTTGTTTAAAATTTTTACAACAAGCAACTAACTTCGACTTTAAACTGTAACCTTTTGACAATTCAAAAGTACACGTAAATAGTCTAATTGAAATAAATGCTGTCAGTTGACTTGACTTGAATGCCCGCAAGCCGTCACCTTTTTGTTATGTCATTTTAAAACTAATTTTAAAGCACACGACTTTAAGTCCTATCTTGAATGGCAAATTAAATGCTGTGACGGAGCCATGCTGTTATAATAAGAGCTGACTTTAACACTTTTTCAGGTACCTATGTGTTGAATGTTCAGTCTGTTGCCCTGATATATGATAAACTAATCCTTTTCCAATATACCATTCACATGTGATGGCAGTGAAATCTATGGAACAATACAAAAATAATACAGCGCTTCTGTACGTGCATGCCTTTGATTTCGAAATACTTGGACAATGTGCTGTAAAATTGAATGACATAATTATATGTTGCTGTGGGTGAGTACTATACAATGATAAAATACTTTAAAAAATCTCCGAAGGAAAGTCCATGAGGGTTATTCATGTAAATATTCATTTTGGTTTTTTTTACTTACTTTTATAACGCAGGACTTCAATTATACTAATTAAAAACATTCAAAATATAGTCGCAATCTAATCACAGCGGCAATCAACGTTAATTTACGTAAATTAGAGGCATTTTTGACAGATTAGAACTGAGATTAGGTTACGATCGTTCCTAAAGCTTATTAGAATTGTTTCCTAGATTTGTTTTATAGGTTTCATCCTCCTACCGTAATTCCATTTGTTTGGAATGGGCACAAAATCAAAACGTCTTTATGACTGATGGCAGGCAAACGCACAGAAAACTATTTCAGTGGGAACACTCAACCTAGATTTATAATTAAAACTTGCAAACCCAAACAAATCATTGATTACTATTTTGATTAATCACAATTCACGTCGAACAGATAAACATTTATGGCTTAAATGACCTTATATACCATTACAAGCATAACTATCGGACAGATAAAGTAACTTAGAAGTTACGGCCCGTTCTTTACACGCATTACTCTTCGTTATTCCACAAAATGTATTGCGAATATCGGGAGCTTAGGTTTTTTATCAATAATCCAATGATCGTATTTTATTTAAACGTAAATAAGGTATTGTCGGTGGGCCGCCGGCGCCCGCGTCGTAAATTATCGTGTCCCTCGAGGATTGCCTCTCCCGACTCCAATATATATTAATCAACACTTAGAAATAAAAGTGTTAACAGAGAATTCTTTTGTATATTTTGTGAAACCAAGTATGGAAGTACGAGTTGAAAAATACGTTGATTTTTTCCTTTTGTGTGTATGGTTATGTTCAGTAAGTGGTCGGTTACTTAGTCAGTGACCTTGAAATGGTGATGATGGATCATGACCTATACACTCACCGAAATTAATTTGATTTCAGACAACTGATACGCAAATACATTTTCCAAGGTACTCCACAGCACCCAACCTTTTCACCTTTTGCATCCAGTATATCCCAGCCGCCTTCTAAGTTCGTCTGACCATCTATCTAGCTTAAAAAATAATCAGAGCAAAACATTTTTTCATGTGTAAGTTTGACATCGCTTTTCTACCTTAATCAAGTATTGGTGATCAATATTCGTGCCTTCTCTATATGAGAAGATGCCTTTGCTTTGCAATGGGGCAACAATAATAAAACCGGATAATAATGCGTCAGACTGAGAAGAAAATAGCAGAACGCCTTGGATGGGTTCCTTAGGAATTAACGAAATGATGCACAACATATAGGAAAATGGAAGGAATGGGGGAGGCCCTTGCTCAGGAATGGGACAGTAAAGATTAGCAAAAAAAAAGATAATTTTACCCAGGACTACAGCCACATTTTTGAGTTTAAAACATCCACTTCACTCACACACAGCGAAACCACATTACTTAGTGAAAGTTTCACAAGTGCAGCGATGACTACGCGATATATGCTTACATCACCATTCAACATATTTGCACATCCACTCTCATATTATATTTTATGTAGCACAAAGCCATGTTTATTTATCTTCACTTTCTTCAGCTTTCATAGATCAAAGAACCGTTAAAAATAAATACTTGTTTTAAGTTTTATTACACCAATATTTGAAAGGAAAAGTTTACATAATAAATATTTAACCGTTGTGTGGTGTTTATTGCCAATATCTTTATTTTTATCACACTTGAAAGTTTTTCTTTTATCTAAAAATAGATAAGTATGTGTTTTCATCTTCAAAATATTGAACTTTGTAACTTGGCGTTATTTCGCGAGAGTAAATAAAAATAAAATTGCATTCGCACGTTTTAAACAGTTGAGTAAAACCAAATAATACGTCTTGTCTTGGCCTTATCTTGCAAAGAGATGGCACGAGGATTGCTTTTCACGCTTGCTCAAGACGGATTAAAGATTTCAAACTTCTATTAATTATAACTTTAGGTTTCCTCAAAATGTTTTCCTTCACCGATGTCAGAACCAAAATTCGTACAAAATTTTGAGCTCCACTTTTACTTGTCTAGCCCTTAAGCAAAATAATTAATGAGAAGGTAATTACAGCTTTTTAAAAGCAGCACAAGTTTTAAGTAACGAGTTGAGCTCACGACTCCGGTAAGCAGTTGTATGGAATGCCTATAGACGTGGGCACTTACGAGTCCCCTTTCTTAATTCTAGTGTTTCCCCGGCTAATTGCCAAGATTCGCATTGTTTAGAGGAACTACTGGTAGCCTCATTAGCAAGCTCATGATGTTCCTTCATCAATTATGTGGTGAGTTTATTCTAACTGCCTGGCTGCCTACGGAAATACAGAGCCTAGTAAACATGTTTGTATCTTTCTACGTCTTTTACGTTGGTAGAGGTCTATTTACATATATTAAACATACATTTATATTCAAAAAATGTTGGCAGTGACCCTGGTCAGTAATTCTATTTAAGAAAATAAAACTATTGAATATAATAAATAGGTTGAATCAGTAAATACCAAAGGTATACATGTTGCTGTTTGATGTGCTTTGTGCTTAGTATGTAAAATATTCTAAGAAAGTGAGAAAAATAAAATTCACTTTAGGCATTTTTTTTTTTGTTAGCCTATTCTGTCCCACTCCTGGGCAAAGACCTTCCTTCACTCTTTTCATCCTTCTCTTCCATCATCACCAGGCGACTTATTCTGTTAAAATCAGCCTCGGCGAATTTAGGTGAAGTGAGCTTGAGGCGTGCTGTGATTCCATGATGTTAATATTCGTTATGTAATCAAGGAACATTTTAACAGAATACCACTACACGTGACAGTTCAATACACTACAAGGCGGAAAAGATGGGCTCAGGGCTATTAATAGTCAATTACACCGCAAAAATAAAGCTATTATCACTAATGAATTATTTATGACAGCATTCAGACAGAATAAAACCCAACTTATTATTTAAACCATTTCCAGTTCAGTATGCAAGGCCCCACTAAAGACGTGTTACTCACAAGATTCTCCAAACCACATTCTATATTAAGTATTGGATGAATTATACAAGACGTGAAGGCATGTGAATAAAAAGGTGGGCGACGAAACTTGTGAGTGAGTGGGTCACCTCACCCGCATCACGCTTTGTTGTGGAGGGTTTAAGGAAACAATAAACTAAAATAATAACAATACACTCGATCTTGCTTCAATAGGCTTCCGGGGCTCACAAAATGATGTGCCATAAGGCAGGAAGTACAATAACACCTTGTATAATGGATGGATAGGTGCCTCACAACGCAAGACAGATAGCCGGGCCCTAGCAAGAAGTGTGCCATGTTTTATTCATAATTCTTGAACGCGTAAGTGCCACTGGGCGAAATTTATTTCTTAAAACGTTTTTATTATGCGATTTAATTTTAGTAATAGGTTTCCTACAAAGTCTACTTCTTTGTTTGATGAGATTTAGAGCTTGATTTTCAGCCGGATAGGCACTGTCTGCTAGATAAATTAATAAGTGAAACAGAACTTGTGTATCTGCCAGATAAGCTACCCAGTGCTGTAAAGAGGTCATTAGCAAGTAATTTACCTATATAGGTCAAAGTTTGCATTAGCAAACAGCTCTAACCTTAGAGATATAGATGTTACATAAACAGATAGGTAAACATTATTTTTATTCATTTTGAAATCTTGACCGCAACTAAAATATAACCTTGATGTAATCCGAATTTAAGACGCTGATAACAGCTAAAGCGTGGTCGCTGTCAGATTACATACAAAAGAAAGAGAAGCGCGACAACACAGCGCTTATATTCTTTTACAAAATGAGGAGCAAATTATAGATTTACTTAAAAATTTGTTGATGAATCGAAAACAAAAGGCAAAAGAGTTATTCATTAAATATGATACGTTACTACGATAACATACATTGATCAGTAACAAAGAATTTTGTTAAAGATTATTTTAAGAGGTTACTTTGCCATGTTTTTTTTTAAAGAGAATTTAAAGTCTTACCTTATTGGCGAGGTTTCGGGTACGAAGTACTCATAACCGGCGTTCGTGTGTGATCAGATGTACGAGTGTGGATGAGGCGAAAGGAGTAAGTAAAGATAGTAGCAGGTGCCCGTCTATAGTTCCTATCTACCCTCATGGGAAAAGGCGTGAGTTTATGTATGTAAAGAAATAAAATTGATTCTAAATTAAAATTTCCGCTGCCCCAAACTCAAAAGATTACAAGAATAGACTTATCACAAACGAAGTAAGCCTATTTTGAGTATTTTGCAATTTTCTTGTCAGCGTCTTAACAAGTGACCTTTGCCATTGATTAATTCGTATACTTTACATAGGTATCCAACAAAATTGCAAATGCTATAAATATTGATAATAAAATATTAATTAATTATTCACAAAGTTATTAAAAACTCGTAAAACACAATAACGAGATGGCGATGAAACGAAACGAATAACTTATTATTAGAGTTTCTCGAATGACTATCAATATCTATCTAAGAAACTAATTGCTTAGAGATAAAATGATTTAAATAGCAAATATATTTACTGATTAGTTTTTCTTTTATTTTTTTATTGCCAATGTGAAAAGGAAGGTTATGATTTTGACCGGTATGTATGTATGTAGTATATGTATGTTCGTCTGTTCCCTCATAACTTCTAAACTCCTTAACATAATTTGACAAATGAGGCATCGTTCAAAGCGTCGTTATCGTCCGCTGGTTATAGGTTATGGTTCGTCACATTAAATGATGGCTTACGCTTAGTGGGCATAAAACACTGAATCAGAAAATAAAATTAAAGTTATTATATATTATGATGTTTGGTGTCCAAGCAATGACCTATATATAAGCACAATTTTCCTAATTTGTATTGTCACTTTTCAACGAATTATTTTTCAAGTAAACATAATTTATATAGGCATTTAATTATCTTCAAATAATTCTCATTGAAAACTTGATTACGGCTTTCACAAACCAAAAGTTAATTAGCTTACCTGAGTACTTAAGCCACTGGCTTTTATCCTGTGAACAAACTGAGCTTAGTTCGAGTGGGCAGGCTACTAAATATTCATAAGCTGTATGGGCTCCCATAATTATTTTAATTAGAAAAGTAAGTACTACCTTTATTTAGTCTTGTTACGTTTTTTTTTTCAATGCATGGACTAAATAATTGTTTAAGACTAATATTCGTTTTTGGAAACACTGGGTGACACCGAAATGTAATGCCTAAATCTTAGTCATTATCATCATATCAGCTGCCGGACGTCCATTGCTGGACATAGGCCTCCCCCATAGATTTCCAAAAGGACCGGTTGGAAGCGGCCTACTACCAGCGTCTTCTGCGGTCGTCCGCTCCCCTTCTGGGTGGGCGTCCTATGCTACGCTTGCCGGAAAATAGTAAATAATAATATTATTCTTTGCTAATATTATTGCACTGATGTATTTTCTACGCTCGGTTTGCACTCATACTAAGTTAGACTCAGTTCTAACTTCATTGAAAATGCAAAGAGGAATAAACACTGCATTTTTATAGTTGCAGTGTAACAAATTACCCCACTAATGTCACTTTTCTTGACCCCTTTTAAGCAAAAACTGCACAGCACGCAATCTGGTTATTAATTGCAAAGCGAGTGTTAAGTTAAACAGTTTTCTAAGAATATTTTTCAAATTACCATTTTACTTGGCGATCCGATTTCATGGTAATATGTTAAAGTAAAAAATCTCAAAAAAGTACGAAAGAACAGACAGAAATGACTACAGAGTGAGGAAACCAGCATTATCCTCCTCACTCGGTGATTTGATGTGGAATGATACAGCTCACTTTGAACTCACTTCATCGGAATTCAGTCAGAGAGACTTATAGATCAGCAGGACCGTCTCCTCACCATCTTGTTCACGTAATCGATTTCGGGCAACTTTTGGGCCGAGTTCCACCGCTGTGGTGGTGGTTGTACTAAGAACCAACCAGCGGAAACATTGTAGGCTGACTTTGAGGAAAATACCAGTGTTTCATCTGCTGAAGCACTGATAAACAATTTCTTTATTTAAAATCATTAAACATTAGCAATAGATCACAATGTTATTCCAAACAATGCGAAATGTAACTGTTTGATATCTAACTGGTTCGAAAGCCACAATATGTATTGTGTTTCTAAACAATTCGCAACAATACTGATCAATGCATGACTGTATCTCGGAGCCGTGAACACGTCACAACATCGTCTTCAACGGCATGAATAAAACATGACGGACATCATGTGGAGACCTGCCTTTCACACGTGTAGAGACCAGCTAAGGAAGAACACCCCTCCTCCCGCAGTGACCATAAATAATGAGGGAAATGGGAAAGTTTCAGCGGTTGATGAAGGTCGAGGTATACTGGACGAATGGGTAGTACGAATTGATAGTTGAATAGTTAGGCCCAAATTTATTAGTGTGGCGCATTTCGTCTGGCCTATGTCAAGCGGTGACATAAGAAGGTAAATACAGGTGGAGTGGTTTCAAGGAAACTTCGGATGGTTTTGACAATCGCAAAATCACACCTCTTTAATGTAAATAACATAGTCCCATTAACGTGTTTTAACACTGTAATTAAAATTCACGGTCAAACAAACGTATCACTCGGCACACCACTAGCGGCGAGTTTTTACTGTCGCAGCTCATATAACAATAAAATTTTACCGTTTATAATAAATTAAACTTGTTGACAGATTTCAATTTGAAACTTTAGGCACTATAGGTTGTTTGAATAGGTTCAGACAGTATATAATATCGGGCCTATTTATATTCAATAGGTAAGTGGGTATGCTGATGAAATTAGTTCATAAACTTTTTTGGATCCCTCGGAAGTTTTCAAGTGTTTCATATGAAGGTAGGATTGGTGGAAAGTAGTATTGTGGGCGATTTAGTAGTCGATGAGAAGAGAAGGCTCCTGTGAGTGACGGTCGAGAACTGATTCGCAAAGCTCACAATAAACTTACAGAGGGACGCGGGGAAGATTAAAAATCGAGCGACTCGCAGACACAATGAAAATGTTTTTTCACAGGCCCCTTTCAGGCGCGCGCTTTGTTTGTGAAACGAAGTTCGCCGTTTTTTCCCTATATACGCTTCATCACGATTCTCTAGGGCGGGGAAAATATTGCGTAATGACTATCCAGCTCTGATTTCAGTACACGCTGATGCAGTTGCATTCGAGTGCATCGCCACGTTAATTTGGCCAATAACGCGTCCGTAGATAGAATCCAATCACAATTGTCAGCGTGTTTAAACAGTTTGATGGAAAATCGCATTGTTTTAAAGTGAAAACCATTTCGCAGGTGACGAATTTGATCTCGGGGGGTCGTAACTCTAGTATTGTGCTGACTTACGGGTGTCATGTCGGAGTGGGGGATATAAATTAAGTTTGCCTGGTATGTAAGCACCTACGCGGGGATTATTTATTGATGTGTAAACCCGCTGAAACTTAAACTACCTTACCTAAATAATTTATAGGTTCTAACACTCGTGCGTTCTCAAGATTGTTCAAGAGTTTGACGTGAAGGCGCGCACACACATAAAGTTATGGCTTCGTGTTCAAAGTTAAGGGGAGCGGTGAACAGATATTAATATTGTTGACTCTAAAATATAATTGATGAATGTTATTGGTGTCACCATTTTGAATAATTTATGTCCGTGAGAAATATATTTTTGTCCATAAACTCACGTTAGAGAGACGTACCTCTCCCGTTCTTTCGAAATAATGTATAATATTTAGTAAATCATTTGTCATCATTAAGATGATTTCTTATCTGAACCGCTCAAATTTCTTGTTACAAGTACCTACGTAATAAATAATGTTGTTCAGATCTCGGGACATTTTTATTGCGTTCAAAAGTGCCAATTTGGGATCTGAATGTCATGTTACACTCGATGGCTGATATCATATGGCTGTGGGATACTTGAGATGGAGAACTTATGAAGAAAAGTCGAATTCATGAACCTATAGAAAAAAAAAACATTTAGTATTCCAAACTAATAAAATAAAACTAAATAAAATATTAATAAAACTAAAGAGATTTTGTTTGTGTGTTTGTTTAATCGCTCTAATCTCTGGAAATTCTAGTCGGATTAGAAACAATATTTTTGTATATGTTACCTAGACTTATTAGGAATAGATATCACGCTACGACATACGAGAGCGGTGCAGTAACCAAAGACGTGTCCCAAGGAGCACTTAGGCGTTACCGACATCAAATATGCAGCACATATAGAACTTAGAGTTCTTTTGGAGACGTACAAGGGTGTCAAGAAAAGATTCTATATTTATAAGGTTGATTTACCAGTTATTGTACAGCTCAAGCTGTACTAAATCTTTATAAAAGAATCCGCGTAAACTAAAGGTGTTAAAACGGAATATTAAAACTCTACTTTAAAACTTTAAGATTTTTTTACACTTTAAGCTAATGTTTATTATTCAAGCTGCACAGAGGCTGTATTTTGCATGTGATCACTTACTTACTACAGCTTTATGTGTTAATATGGTATCACTCTATACTTGATTTTGTATAATGGTATATGCAAACTCCTTTATAAAACTTATTATTATTGCGTAGTTATACACCCTTGTAAGTGTTAGAGTTTTATGACTTCTGACAAATATGATGTTAAAACACTATAATAATAAATTAATTCTATAGTACAGCTTTAGTCTGTTTTATTGTCAGTCGTCTATCTTTGCAATAGTAAATAAACGTGTAATTCTGGATAAAAATATGTGGAAAAAAGTAAAAAGGTTCGGTGGAGTCAAAAGGAAGATTAAAAGAGAATATAAAAATATAACAAATCGTCATTTATAGAGAATGAAAAGAATGTAGTCATGAATCGAGCAATTTACAGTCAAGCGCCACTTCAGTCGACGTCTTACGAAGGTTCCGCAGCAAAAACGTCAAACATTGATATTGAAAGTGAAAATTTAATAAAACCTTGGGAAACTGATAATGACATATTTTCATGCAGCAGTACAAGTAAAGAAGATGAATTTTCAGAAAATTTACCGTTCCGTCGTAAAATTAAGGAATGGGCTATAGAAAGAAATATATCTCAAAAAGCTCTTAGTGATTTAGCAACAATACTAAATTGCAAATTTCCAGGAATATTACCACGGGACGCTAGAGCCATTATAGGTACTGTCAAACAAATACATAATATCAAGACTATAGAACAACGAGAATACTGGCATAATGGCCTCACTAAATCTCTACAGAAAGCATTGGAAAACTGGGTAGATGTTCCAAACAAAGTAAAATAAAACATTTTTTTCTGGTTGTCCATTAGAACATTTATTGTTTGTGTCATATTTATTTGATTGTCTAAAATCAATTTTAGGTAATTTTCAATCTGATTCATATCAGTGTTTTGCTGTATTTGTGTTGGAATTTGTGTTTCGAAATTAGTATTTTGTGTTGCCACATCAGAGTCATTTATATATTGAATAACGTATTCAGCTGCAGTTGTTGGAAAAACCGGTGTGGATGTTGTAGCTGTAGATGAAGTTAATGACTTCTCTGGTTGATTAAGTGCCTGAAATCACACATAAAATGGATTAATGATGTTTTTGTCAATCGCAATGCAAACATTTTGACTTTTAGAGAGACCGTAGTCTGGATATTGAAATGGCCCAAAATGATAAGTATGTAGGTATACTATACATATATTGGTCAGTGGGTCGTCTATTAAACACTCATAAAGGCACGTCTAATAGACATGCGGGGAAGGCTAACTAATAATAAACTAAGCCGCGAGCGATGTAAACGGTGAAATCTAACAATTGCTAGCGATATATTATACATGGTTTTTCATTTTGAATACGTATCCCTAATGAGCTGTAAAATTTATGTTTTGAAAACTGATATACAGCCTAAATATTAAAAATATTCTAATATAATGCCTATTTAAAGGCAATAGCTGTACAATGGAATCTAAAAACTGTGTAGTAAAGCTACCGAACCTATAATACCCTCCAGATATACTTTAGTCTGTTTAATATTTATCGCCATTTTTGAATAAACAAAAACAAAACATAATACAAATCAAACGATATTTGACAATAGCTACAGCTGCTATCGTAATTTTACAGCTAAAATAATGAGTGTACTCTAATATTATGCAGTATTTTCAAGCATATTATATTATTCTAACCTCAAAACCATAAACTTACTTACCCGTTTTAGTTATATTTTTTACTTAATCTTGATTTTATTGCGGGCGCGTGATTATTTTGACACAAAACAATACACAATTTCACAACAAAATTAAATCGGCACGTCGAATCTACAAATTATCACACAGAAAGTCCAAGATCATTACTTGATTTATAATTTTGCATGAAATACTAATCGATCGCCATTTATGTTTCTAAAATATAAATATTTGACAAGTTTCACAGATTTTCCCTTTTTGATTCTCTTAAAAAACCGATTACCAACCGTTATCTTTTAAAGACATTTATAAAAAGATAATTATATTCCTGTGGTTTCCTTTTACACCATACTACAGCTCCACTGCAGCTATATTACAGCCTATTTTTTACTTCTACAGCTACTGTACAGCCATAATAACGCATTAGGCTGTATAAGAATGGGCCCAATTTTTAGTTATAAGTGCTGTATAAGCGCTGATACAGCCTTTGTACAGCCTCACTATACAGCTTATGGTATAAAAATAAACTAAAATACAGCTTTTATACAGCTTGTGGTGCTCCTTGGGGTGAAACCACGTGGTACATCTAGTGTTTAAATTCATGTATTACCTGTTTATGGTATTAAGGAGGTTCCTAACTTGCTTTTTTGTATGGAACTGCAGTTGTTGATGCTAAATTGGTCACATCCCTTAGTGCAACAAATTATATTCAAAGGTATACTCTACATATACTTCGTACACATCGCAGTGGTAATAAAACAGATAAATAAATAATAAATGTTGCCATAACACAGTCTATGTGGATGTTACCAACACATATAACAGCCAATTCATTAGCTCCTGAAATATAACAAAAAAACACAAATCTACAAAGATTAAAAGTAGGTAATTTATTTTGATACACAAACAATCTTTTGCGAGTACCGTTATTAAGGAAAGTTGGCACTCTTGGCTTAAAATATGCGTCAGCACTCAAACCTTTGACACCTTCCCGAGAATTTTAAAAGTAAGGAAAAATGTAGGTGAGGCCTGTAGTCCTTGGATACGCAATATATTTGAGTGACGCGTTTTATGTCGGCCCCGAATTCAGGCCCTCTGATAGATTGAACCGGAATTAGTGTTGATGGTGCAAACGTACCTACCCGCTGATATTACTCAGAAACATTACAAAGTAAAACTGGCCAAGGGCGAGTCGGACTCCTACATGAAGGGTCCGTACCGTAAAATTATGTTATTGCAAAATTGAGCAATAAAACGTCGAAATAAATGCCTTGTATAGGAACGCCACTTCCCCCAAGGTGCGAGGACGACGCCGCAAGAAGACGCTGGATGCAGGCCGCTTCTCGGTCCTCTTGGAAATCTATGGGGGAGAACTATGCACAGCAGTTGACGTCCTGCGGCTGATTATGATGATGATTATATTGAATCCTACTTAATTTTATTTTATTATTTGTTTTTCTAGCAGCCATAGTAATACACTGTGAAATTTCAATCCTCGACCTATTGCAGTTCAAAAAACAAACAAACGGACGGACTCGTTAAACTAAAGAAAAAGAGAATATTTAACAACTTAGAAACAGTTAACAAACAAATATGTAATTCACAAAACAATTTCAAATGTAAATTAGAATAAGCACAAAGACGTTACAGTTTTATTACACAAACGGTTTAAATATCGTTGTTTACGATTCCGAGAGCATAAACATAGGAATAGTTCGCGATGAAAACGTGAGCTTATAATGTTGCCTCCATAAATGCCTTTTGAAGCGCGAAGTTGCTACCGAACAGTGGAGTATGAAATGATGAAGCTGATATAAAAGTCTTTGTGTGAACGTGTAGTCTGATATTATGCACTGGAGACTGACAGGTTGTGCTGAACAGGATATTAAACTTCAGGATGAGCTTTGGAATATCAAAAATGTTCGTACCACGTACACACACAGAGGGGGCATCAGCTGTCGTCACGACAATCAAAAGCCTGTTCCTCGGCAGTGCATGTGGGAATAATTTTTCTGTTTCATTTTTTTTACTGCCTCTTTTGTCTCGTGGTTGCATGCGTGACTGCTGAGCGAAGGTTCCTTGTTTTTAATTCAAGTGTTACTGGGTTTTTCCATAAGGAATTTCCCAGTAGCAGCCCGGAGCTTGGAAATTGGTGGTGTGACACACCCTTCGGCCGGAAAGCACTTAAACCACCGGAGTGGACTGGACCGGACCGTGTCCTGCCCCTGATTTCTCCCGGTTCAGATTGCCAGCCCACGGACTATGGGAGTGAGTAAAGAGGGACTGCATCTGTGTTTGTGCACACAATTGTGCACTATAATATCTCGTGCGTTCTTAGCTAGGTCTATTGAGATTAGCCGCCGTAACCGAAATTATCATTAATGAAGGACATATAATTATGTTTTCATTTTAAAAGAAGAAAAAAAAAGCAGCCTTTTTCAGAGAAATCTTTTGTTATTGTTTCATTTAGAAATGTATCGTGTTTTAAATGTAGTCTTAAATAATATAAAAATGTAATTAGAAACCAAAAAAAGTCCTATAAAAATATGTGGTCATTTTTATAAGTAACCTTAATTTTACCTAGCAGAATTACGCTGCCCGGCCACGTCAGATAATCGGTGACTGATTTTTTTGTCGGCGAGTATGGAAACTATGAATTTTAATATACTGACACACACGTCTTACAAAGTCGGCCATACGAAACTATGAATTTATTAAATCGGTCCGATAAATAATCGGTCCTACAAAAAAGTCGGTCGAAGAGGCTTCGAAAGCAGTTTGTCGAAAGTTTTGATTTGCTTGTCTACCTACACATGCCTTTCTGTTGTTATTGGAATCTGGTCGCTTCCAGGAAAACAAGGAAGTAACGCAACAAGGCTGGGAAAATATTAGCTTAAAAGCAAGTTAATACATGACATGTAAAGGTGAGTACATAACCCAACTAGCAAAAAAGTTATATAAGTTTAGAATTATACGACTAACAGTCATGTAAGGGGTTTGAAATAGTTATGAAGTAACTAAACAGTTGTAAAATAGTATTCTGTTCGACGCATTAGTTATATATATTTAAATCATATTAATGCGTCTGGTAAACGTCGTCTCAATTAATTTATAGGACGGTTATATAATGTTAAGTCGAGTAAACGTTTCAGTCGGACAATAGTGATGACTCGCCATGTTTCGTAAATTTAGAACCTTTTATTCAACATTTAAATAACAAACCGTTATGTAATGGTTTTATAGTTATCTATTATAAAATCGTCATAATAGGTCATATACAAAACCATTAAATAACTTTTAGTTGGAAACGTTATTCTAATATAACTGACTAGCTGTGCCCCGCGGTTTCACCCGCGTCTTTGGTTACTGCTCCGCCCTCGTGGGTCGTTTTAAATTTTTCTCGCCTTTTAAACCTTCCCTAGACCTCCACGAACATTTCAAGACTAAGATAAGATAAATCCGTTCAACCGTTCTCGAGTTTTAGCGAGACTAACGAACAGCAATTCATTTTTATATATATATAGAATATTCTTTATTCCTACAACGTGTGCCAATCTATGACTAAAATAAAATGTGATAAACTTAATGAGAGATTCACAAGCTTATCAACGCCAGAATCACCACGATGTCCCTGTGAATAAAACAGAAGTATTTCCATGACTATACGCAAAGGATTTTACTATTTTCCTACAGAACTCTAATTGTAACCGTCATGGTGGACGCCATAAATCGTATAAAAACATGTATACGACCAATAGTTATGTAAAGGTCGAAATGCAGTCGCCCAATGTCTATTGGCAATATGGCCGAGACTATTGCTGTCAATTAATATATTTTATTTTTATAAACAATATGAAAACTCCAATATTATGAAGGCCCATTAAAATATTGACAAAGATAACCATACATATCATCGAAAAAATTTAATTCCCATGTATAAGTCATCGCTCTTCATCTTCCACCGCAATATGCTTTCTCTATATTAAAGAATTCTTAATAATGATTCATACGACATTTTACTTAACTTTATAATATAATTTTGCCATAACACAATAAATGTCACACAAATTGTCGCTGACACTCTCATACGATGATATAGTTATTCATTGGATTACTAGACGATTACAAACCTTATTAGTTAAACTCACAACGTCTACGTGACTTTTACTCAACATAATTTGTCGCTAACGCGACTGCAACACGACCTTTACACGATTGAAATGTTATATAATCTGCGCCCAAACCCGCGTTATACTTACGTTTAAAAAACTATTATAAAACGTTTTCGTATGGCTGAAAGTTAAATTGAAAACGTTATTGTACCTTTTATATGACATTATTTTGCTACTTGGGAATGTTTGTGCAAAGATTTAAGACAATGGCACCCTATTCATTTTAAGTACAAAATAAACACAATTTTCAGAACAACATTAGATATTCACCGGCGTCATGTATAAGTATGTATTTTTTATGAAAAATTGCTTCTATATCTCGTTGCGTGTGTATAATACATAATAAAATAATTGTCCAACCTAATGCATTTTGCTTGTAATTTGTATCATTAATATAATTACGACACTGTATTATTCATAATAATATATCTATAAATACAGGGTTGTATCATTTGTCATCGATAATTATTTGTCCAAATATACCACAACGATCCCAACATCTCATTAACGCTACCCATTTTATCGTTTGCAGTTGCAGGGAACTTTAGACGGGGCCCGCCAGTGCCAGTGCCTGGCAGGGTTGCGGAGTTTGCGTTCCAGGACCCTGGAACGCAAAGGGCATTAGGAGGAACATAGGTCGGTTTTAGTAAGTAAGAGTCTGACACTACCTTCCGCTTTGTCCGGGCGGAAGATGGCATTTGATGATTTCCCATCCTTAAAAAAAAAGGTCATAAACTTCAATGATTAGATTACTGCTGCGTAAGTAAGCAGCGGGCCTAGACAAGTGGCATAAACGCTTGTAGAATAGAATGAATTATCGTCACGAAATTTGATTTAACGTTTAGAACGTCAAATTGGTAGCCAAGTGTATTAAATTCTATTCCATGAAACGAAACGCCATTGATACGTCAATATTTTGCATACAAATCGGTAGACAAGTGGCACGTATGACAAGCGAAATCGACTGTGAGCGTTTCTAATCTAACGCTTACGAAGCGTACGCTAGGACCCTGTAGACAGACGCTACGCTACTCTAACCAAGATGGCGATATTTTGGTCAGCTGTTAAAGTGCTCGTTTTTTTTTGAAAAAAAATCACAGAAACATTTTACACTTTGCATTTTGCATTTTTACAATTTGTATTAATTATAATGAATTTTGCACATAACGAAGAAGGCTGGCTCAGGCGTCATATAAGAAATAATATATCTCTTATAGAAAATTAATGAAATTCCGTATTTATTGTTTAGAGAGAGATTTAGGCTCGATAAATAAACATTTTATAAGTTGTGCCAGGATTCACGTGTTACGTAGATTCTGGATATCCGCAAAGACCCTGGCCAATGACACCAATATTGAATACTGCACTTCGTTCTCGTGAAGAGGTATACACCACACGACAAGTTTAGGCATAACATGACATAAACATACATACCATCACGCCTTTATTCCCCGAAGGGTTAAGCAGAGGTGTACCAATGTACACCCACAGTTTGCCGGTATGTTTTTAGGTCCCATGTACCTAATAGGGCGAGCCTATTGCCATTAACCGGGCACAAATCCAAACTCCGAGCTGCTACTGAGAATTTCGCTCGAGCTGGGAATTGAACCCAAAACCTCTAGCGTAGCAGTCGCCCTTATGAGCACTAGGCCAACAAGGCAGTTAAATAAAATGGTGAAATAAAATAATTTGTATAAGAATAAAACTTTTTTTATTTTTAGTAGGTATATAGCCTTTTATAAAGAATAAAATTTCGTTACATAAATCTCGAACTTAAAATTAGCCTTTTACTTTGGTATGGCAGTCACATTAAGTTACATCGTCACAACATTTTGAAAATTGTGCCAAATCCTGGCACAATTTACAAAATGTTATGAACATGTTATAAACAGCATCAGAAAGAATATCTGTAGAAGGTAGACTAGTGGATCGCTGCTGCGTCAATACATCAACTAGTCTTCAGAGACTAGTCTAGCTCTTGTTGGTCAGCCAACAAGAGCTAGTTGATGTAGCAACTGGCTACTGGCTGGCAGCACTCGCTCAGGTAGGCGCCTGTCGCGCCTCTCCTCGTATTCAAGTCAGCGATGCTCGACGGTTACAAAAGCATTCGTCGCTCTCTCAAACGGCGTCAATTCTCTGTTCCTACGCGCCCTAAATAAGGCACGATGATTTGGTGTTGTAGCCGTTGACCGCGGAGAGGCTGACGGCTGACACCTAGAGCTTCGTGCTGGAGGAGTTCGCGGCAGAGGAGGAGGGACAGGGGCAAGCTGGGGTGGTGGCGTAGTTGTCTCCCGAAGCGGTGCCAAAGTTGTGCGTGGTGGGCTTCATGCAAGTGCTGTGGTTTCAGCTGAAAATAATATTTTTTGTGAATCATTCGGTGTATTGTGATATTCAATAAAATTAATTTTACAGTTACTTAAAGCAACAGTTATTTACATAATATTTAAATTGGTCCGTATAATTATTACATTAAACTAAACTGCCCCGTTGGTCTCGTGGTCGCAAGCGCCACTGCTGAGCGAGGGGTCCTGGGTTCGATTCCCAGTTGGGCAAAAAATGTTATTGGGTATTTCCATTAAGATTTTTTCTCAGTAGCAGCCTGGAGTTTGGAAGTTGGTGGTGTGACAACCCCGTGCCTCGGAAAGCACGTAAAGCTGTTGGTCCTGCGCCTGATCTCTCTCCTGTCGTGTCGGATTGCTGTCCCATCGGACTATAAGAGTTAGGGAAGAGCGAGTGCACCTGTGTTTGCGCACACACTTCTGCACTATTAAATCTCCTGCGTACGTGGCTAGTCTGCATTAAGATTGGCCTCTGTGGCCGGAATCGGTCTGGAGAGTTACATTTACACATGAAACTAACTGTTTTGACTATATTCTTATTCCAAAACACAGAAATCTAGTCCACTTCCCTCTTCTACTCCTGGCGATATCTCAAGAGAGCTGCCACTGCCGCTGCTGTAGTCTTCCAGTCTGCCCACACCTAAAAAGCGCAATTAATTAAACATTGTGTCAAAACTTTGTTATTATAAAAATATATTTTATAATGGTGAAAATATATACAAATACTTAAATACAATTTAATTTTCTGAAGTTGCCGCGATCAAAATCAATGAGGAAGACAATAATATTTTCGAGTACTACTTTTTTCCATTTGTCTGGTGGTTTTTGAACACCGCCACCAACAGAATTTATTAAACTGGTTAATACCAGCCACTGCCGCTGTCCCTTTACTAATCCTTTGTGGATAGTAAAGCTTGAGCAAGTCATTGTTTGTATTATGTTTATGTGAAAATACTGAAATAATAATAAGATTTCCACAATGAATTACCTTTCCAAAATATATATTAGAATTACGAATTACTCTGGGCTAGCTCGCAACTTCAGTTCCAATCATAGAATAGTATTAAAATGTTAATAAAATAATATTATTGCTAGTAACCATTAAAACCACAGTATTATAATTATAGACAATGATGATTAATTATTGCATGATGATTTATATAACGTTTGTGGGTGTACTATAATGATTTAATTCAGATTATTATATTATATTTACAATACTTACCGTTTATAAAAAGCTATCCAATTTCACTTGAAAAAATATAAAATATTTTTGTTTACCGACGACCCAATGTCAAACAGACGTTTGCGTACGACAAACCATAGAGAACACTTGATGTTTTTCTGAAAAACGAATAGACTGAGCGGTCGACAAGTGGTTGTACATTTGGCTACCAATTGAAAATCGCTAACGCTTAAGCTTTCATATTCATTAGAATAGAAACGACACCGAGCGTTTGACACTTGTCTAGGGGTGCTGATCTTCCAACAGAGTACTAATAAAACGAGCAATGTACATCAAGCGAGCAGGCGGGACGTCGGCACCAATATGTAAGGCTAAGATGCCAGGATCAGATGTAGTTAAAAGTTTAGTAATAGATTTTCCAACTTTTCTAGTATCTATAACTAAAGTTTATAATACATGTTTTATAGTTGTTTGAGTACTTACCTGTATCGTAGTCCAGTTAAAGCTTATCGAATGTCAGGAAACTATTTCATCAAGCAGTTATTTCAATACTCTTACGAAGTGGTGTTTAGGGGTTCTACTAAATTATTCCGGTATTTAAGGTACTAGCTTATAACCGGGACTTCGTTCGCGTGAATGTCGGTAATCATGAGGATTTTTTCATGCTCGTAAACCATTTCTTCTCTGGAATAAAAGTTAGCCTAAGTAACATTAGCTTACTCGTTATAACATAATTGGCTATCTGCTAGTGAACGTCCTGTTAAAATCGGTCCAGCCGTTTTGGAGGTTAGCCGGAACAAACAGACAGGCAGAAATATTTTTTTTCTGCAAGTAGCTTGTAAACTCTCGTGTTTGTTTAGTAAAACGCTAAGAGACATTTTTTTGTGGAAACTGTACTTACCGCTTTTAAGCTACTTAGTGGTTGGTTGCTCAAGCTTTGTAGGTACAGCTGCAACTGACTAAATAGGTAGAGTAGCAATCCGCTCACGTTTTTTTATTCTTGCAAATGACATTCAATAATGCATTTTAATGGTTTAATTCAAAATTTAAATAAATGATTTGATTTTGACTACAACTTTACTCATCCAGATTCTTGCAAATTAATAATTCTTATTCAGATATTTAAAGGACATGGTGCAATCTTTAAGGCCAAGGTCAACGTTAATACCTTTCTTAATATCGATTTTAAACAAGTTTGGATACAGCTATAGGTAATCGTTTATCGATATAATTGCATACAAACATCGACCGGTTTTTGACAAGTTGTAAACAAAATAGTACATAGGTATAGGTACCTACTTAATTATTGCTAAATATAAAATACAGTTTTGTATCCTCGTCAAATTCCAGAAGGTAAGCTAGTGCTAGTTGATTCTCAACACGAATCATAATAGAATAAACTGGATATTTTTATTGATATAGCGGGACGAACTGCATAGATTCCTCCAAAACTGGATGGACGTGAAGGATGGAAGGTATAAAGAGAGGTCTTCCCCAAAAGTGTGACAAAATAGGCTAACAAAAAAACTTTCATGACAACTTGATGGAAAATTGCACCTCAAAAAGAAACAGAGAAGCATAACTAGTTGTTTATTGTTAAAAAACTGCGTGCGCTGCGGTTCTTTTTTTAAAAAAAAATATGTAGTTTTAAATATTCAAGGGGAATGAAATAATATTCTGCGAGCTGTGAACGAAAGTGCATTTAACAGGGGATACGTTCATGCTTGACTGACCTTTGCTCATCTCGCGAGTGAACGTAAGGACTAGACGTACTGACGCAGGTACTTAGTTACGTACATCATATTTTTATTTCCTTTTAGATAAAGTCGTTGCAGGAGTGTAGCTTTTTACTTTAACAAATGTTGTCATATGGTATCTATGTACGCTTTTAGCGTCTCATCATTAGGTAGAGCAAGCAGCAGTAGTAGCACCTCGTCAATACTCATCATTACCAAATTAGGTTTTTCCTAAATAATACAAACGGAACAGATTAAAATGAAATTCATTAAATTGAATGATATTTGTTTTTTTTTCATGAATGCTTGTTTATTTATTTAGGGCTGAATTGACCATAATGAGATAATATTATAACAAAAATATATCATACGGCATAAAAATCTGATTTTATTGGCCTAATCCGAACTTTTACAACACGAATATTCTCATGAATGGATCATGGTGAGAATGTAACAGCCAACACCTTTACTAATTAACTCTCAATCACAAATTGGTTCTCTATTACCAATTGGTCTCCAATCACCGTTAATAAATAATATCACCAATTGATTCTGTCAACGTGGCGATCGGTGAAATACCAGAAAATATCATAATCTTTATCAAAATCTTCCCAGAGTTACTTACCTATATCACCATATCATTACGTTGCAGAATACACACACAACTTATCAAAGTAGATAAGTACTTACATGTAGGTATCTATGTCACCGAGTCAAGTCATAAAAAACTTAAAGTCTTAGGAGCAGACTACAAACGATGATGTAAAGCGATCTTGGGAGATTAAAATTCTTCGGTACCCAACTATTTTGACGTTATCGATCGCGATAAACTCATGTAGGTGATGTTTACAGTGCAGACAAGAAACCGTAGTGCAACGTAGATTAAAACTTTTAAGATCTTCTTTTTTTTATTAGAGTACTTCGGCCCAGTAGATGAAGAAGAAAAAGGAGGTCAAAAAAAAGAAAAGTCGAACGCATAATCCACTCATAATACGAGACATTCAAAGGCAAATATTTAAGTGCCTATGTCCGATGCAACGCCATCTCCTTAGTCAACACCAACAACCGCAGACTCGCTAAACATTCGATTTCGGGAATATGTTTATCTTGAACTTTGTACACGGCTAAACGTATCCAACAGCCGTTTTGTGACTGTGATTGTTTTACCACACCAACTTTTGAAAAAGACTTTATTTTAGATTTTCAGCATTAGCATCTCCAGCAGCGACCTTAGAACCTAAGGCTGTTGGCACACGGCATATTTGAAACGCAAAGATGACGTGCGTTTTTTGGCGTTTCATTTGTATTTAACCGACTTCAAAAAAGGAGGAGGTTCTCAATTCGTCTGTATGTATAATATTTTTTTTTTTATGTATGTTCACCGATAACTTCGTCAATTATAGACGGATTTCAAAAAAAATTTTTTTGTTGGATAGAGTTATCTTCTGAGGTGGTCCCATTTTCACCAGTCCAGGATCTGATGATGGAATCCAGGAGAAGTCGAGGGCAACCACCGAAAATTGTATGCTCGTATGGTGTTTTTGTTACGTAATCATGTCTTACTCAGGTATATGCTTCAGGGTGTCAACATCTGATGCTGCTGTCCTGATGATGATGCTACAGTACTCCTTAACGGTAGTAGTTTTTGAGATAGGGACTTTTTATTATATTATGTTTGTTCGCGGATAACTTCGTCGTTTATGAACCGATTTTGATTATTCTTTTTTGTTGGAAAGGGTAAACTTTCCAAATGGTTTCATTTAAATTTCATATAGATCTGATGATGGAGTACGGAGACAGACAACGGAACTCTTCAAAAAATTTCAGCAAATCAACCGCGATTGCTGCTATCGCATAAATATGCATTGTTTACGCAATTACACAACATAACATCGCGCCTGTACACTCGAAAGAGTTACACAGATGTATACTTACAGTAATATTTGAAAATTTCTCATCTAAGTAAACGAAATCGCGTATTCTGCTTTCTTATGACTTTCTTTAGCGGTGTCATGTTAATTTACATGACATGACAGTTCCTTCATGGATTTGGATAAAAAAATTGATACTAAAAAGCGAGAAATAAAAAACTTTTTTACAAAAAAAAGACAACCGCATTCAAAAACTAAAAAGAGAAAAATAACTTTAGCTTTGGAAGTCGGCGGCAATACAAAACAACAAACAGAACCAAAGCCGCCGACTTCCAAAGCTAAAGTTATTTTTCTCTTTTTAGTTTTTGAAGGCGGTTGTCTTTTTTTGTAAAAAAGTTTTTTATTTTGTTCGAATATCGTTCGAAGCGCGTATACGCGAGTCATCATACACATTTAAAATACGACGTGTGCTTGCGGTCTAATAGATGTAAACATGCTGTGCTCTCCTGTATGTGAAGGAGTACACCAACGTTGAATATTTTTTGTGTATAATATATTTTATTGGTGATCCTAAATTAATAAAAAAAACCGCACCTTTTAATATTCTTGATCATTGTTCTAGAAACTCGTTTAACGTAACCCAGTCCGTTTATATTGAATGGCTGTTCCCATATATAAGGTTAAGCGAAAGAATTTCCAAGTGTAAAACTTCAGCAAAAAGTTTTCTGTTTACGTACGTGTGCCTGATAGGATATTCATGACTATTGGCCGTGACCATGACCCTCGCTTTAACTTTGCCCGAGAGTTTGTTTTTACAATTTGAACATTTGTTTTTGTAATTTTGATCTTAAGAACTAGCGTTGCGCTGCAACTCTGCCTGGAGGCTGGAGGCTTCATTTTAAAGCACCATAGGTAATCCCGTAGGTTGATTTAGGAGATGTCATTCTGAAAAAAAATACAAACAAAAATACAGGGCACAGGGAACTGGGGCAAAGATCAAACTTTTTTGTTTCCGATCTGCCCTCATAAGGGGACGAGCCGACGAAGCAGGGTGATAGATAGATCGGAATAATTCAAAAAAACTTTAAGTCTTCATAATAAGTGTGTTGCAGCCATGAGGTTATATTATTATATATGTTGCAGTCAAAACTCTTAACCAGTCAAAAGTACTATTGACCAGCAAAATCAGTCAAAAGTACTTTTGACCGTATGCTTTAGTCAATAATATTTTTGACTAAAATAACAGTTAAAAGTACTTTTGCCCAATGGAGCTGGTTAAAAGTACTTTTGACTGAGTGATTCCGTCAAAAGTGGTTTTGACTGCTCGAATCAGTCAAAACTCTTAAAAATCAGTCACTAATCTGCAATAATAATTAATAATATCTAGTCTTTATAAAAGTAAATTATAGGATGAAAGAGCGAGCGAAGCGAGCTCGGGACTTGGGGCACCCCGACTCGGACAGGTTAGGTTAGAAGGGGATGGCGGGGTCTAGAGAGCGAGCGAAGCGAGCGAACAGACCCCGCCATCCACTTCGTGGTTATTTTTTTTGTAAACCCTTGAGCCCCGCGAAGCGGGGCTCCTCGACCATGCTTTTTAAGCATTATTCACATCTGACAAGTTAATAGTGCTTTTGACTGATGCTTTATTGCAGTTAAAACTACTTTTGACGAAGAGCGTTGGTCAAAAGTACTTTTGACCGCAAATTTGCAGTCAAAAGTACTAATAACCAATATTTTTCAGTCAAAACCACTTTTGACCAACCTGTTTAGTCAAAAGTAGTTTTGACTGATTTTGCTAGTCAATAGTACTTTTGACTGGTTAAGAGTTTTGACTGCAACATATATATTCAGTGGGTAAAATACGTTTAAGTACTTACTTTCAATTTTAAGATAAATTTTTGCCTCCCACTAGGAATTTCTTTTGTATTGGGATTATTAGGTATATTATCTGTCGGTCATACATTACAATAAATAAGCCATAGTAAGAGCGCAGCCAGTCTTACAATTCCATTAAACAGTAGAAGATAACATTTGATAAATAAGTAGGTACGCAAGTTATCAGCGTAGTTTCCATATCAATCTCATAATCCGTTTGCGTGGGAACCCTTAACTAACAGAACTCGCCTCTTCATTATATTTGTATGAATAATTTAACCGTATCAGTCAAGTGTCTGTCAAATGTTAGGTATGAGGGGAGATAGTTGAAATAGATAAGTAACGCTATCTCACTCTATCATACAATTATTCTCTTGCAGTTTAGGTGTTGCGCCGCGGTTTCATTCAAATTCTGGGGTTACTATTTAATTAGATAAGTACATATTTACCGGAATAAAGAGTATTTACTCTAACACACTCTTTTTTTTTTTTTTTTTTTTTTTATAGACGGGAAATCATCAAATAACTTCCCCCGCCCTGGGCGGGGCGGGAGGGAGTGTCAGACTTTTACTGACTAAAACCCGTCTATGTTCCTTCATGTGCCCTTTGCGTTCCGGGGGCGCGGTATCTCTTTCGAACAACCCGCAGACTCTAACACACTCTAATCTCTTTCCTAAATAGAAACAACAAAATCCACTGTTTCATAGGTTTGAAATATTCATTCGTTAAAAAAAAAGGATGCAACAGATAATTAATTGTCGCAGCTGTCAAAATAAAAGAAATCATACAATTTAAAGAGTGTAACGAAATTAGGGTGCAGATTTTAGCCAACCGGTATGCTAAATTTCATCAAAATCCGTTCAGCCATTTAAGTGTGATTGAAGAACAAAACATCCGAACATTCTCATTAAAAATAACAGTGATTGTACCTAGTTAAGGATAACAGAACTTTATGCCCTTAATATTATTGAGTGGCCCGTATGGTGGATACGGGACACAATTCCCGATAAATTGCTTTTGTCCGGCACTTCAGTTAATAAACTTTTCATTAAAGAGTTTTCTCACATATTGGTATACTGTGATCAATTGCTTGTGCAGATTAAAAACCAGTGAAACTGAAAATTTTCATTAATGTTAATACCTCTAGGTACTTTCCAATCAGTCCTTTTGGAAATCTATGGGGGAGTGGGATCTCTGCAGTGGACGTCCTGCGGCTCATATGATAATGATGATGATAATACCTGAATTAAACAAAACCAGTCATCTAACTTATTTTGCCGCAAAATTGTTCTTTGTCTCAGATGAAATAGAGTTCATAGTTGTTTGATTGTTTTGTTTGTTGATGTTTTAGTTTGACTTCTGCTACTAAATTGTTCGGTGACGTTTGTTTCAGACAGCTGAGACGAACGTTGGAGATGATAGAAAGATAGATATCACATGATAAGTATGTAAGTACCAATGTTATGTGAACATATTTTTTTTTATCGAATGTTCATTTGAACTCGAAATAAAAGTTTTTCCGAAACAAAAAAATAATCTTCAAAGTATTTTTTGTTTTAAACAAGAAAATAAGTTTAATTAGCAAGTTTAAATTCATTAATTTCTTCTAAAACTTTGGATAATGTTACCCTACTTTTGCAACTGGTTGGATCCGACACACGATATATTCGGAATACCTACAAGTTAATTTTGTACAAAGTGTGGCAATTCATTTCATATTAATACCTACTACATATACCTATTTATCGTGAAGTGCTACATACCTACGGAACTGTTCCAATAAAATGTTAGTCAAAAATGCGGGTTCAACAATGTAGGTATTGAGCACGTCTAAAAAAAGTTATAAAAATAAATTTTATGTGTTTTGTTTATTATCTCAGAGCTAAAAAAACTAGGAGGTTGTCTTTATTCACGATTTTGCCTGAACGAACACAGTCATGGCTCAAGATGGCTTTACCGCCAAAATCCTATTTCTTATTAATCTTATTATAAATACCAACTTACTAAAGTTGGCTGTGACAGAATTTTTGACCTTGAACCGCTGCCACATGATACATGTAAGAAACTTTTGGTGATAGGTAATAAATAAATAATTAATTCAACAAAAATACTAAACAAAACTAAAATAAACAACAGGTGCCTACCTCCTAAACAAAAGGAAGTAAGTACCTACGAAGAGTAACGGCATTCTTGCACTTGCACTTACATTGATAACGGTTCCTGACCAGCCCAACTCGACGTCCATTCAACTTTGTGCAAGAGTCTATAGTAGCGTCTCTAATTAATTATTTTTACTCGGAAAAGTTGTAAAAAGTTAGAGAAAATAGGATCAATGGCCCTAGTCAATGAATCGTATGATAAGCTGAGGCGAGTGCGGGAGGGTGCATCACGCACGTGTTGTCAGATTAATTGAATGCCTTCCGCCGCGAGGCGCCCCTTGTCCCGCGCCGCCGCCCCGCTCACCGTACAACTACCAAACAAACAAACAATCGCACAACTTGCACACAACCGCTGAGGGATGAACTATGCTCTCTGCTCCTCCCTTGTGCACTTGTGATTTTTTCAACGTTACTTTATTTTCATACGGTGTAGTAGCGCGGGTCGCAGGGCGCGGGAGGGACGAGCGCGGGCCGCGGGGCGGGGCGGGTCGCGCGGCCTCTCGCGTTTAGTACAGCGCTCAGCAGGAGTGTCGGACGCTCGGCTTCACAGTCGACGACTTTAGTATTCTTCGTTTATTTTCTTTTCTATTCGTTTATTTGTCACTCGGACCTCACCGCGGCACAAACATGGGATGTTTCATCGTAAATGAGTGAGATACTGGTGTTACCGTGTTTACCAAATTTTTATTTTGACAGTGTCACGTTCACGTGCGGAATCAAATTATTACCGGTTCCGGAGTTTTTAAGTGTTTATTATACGTACACGGCCTTCGTTTGATGCAGGTAGAGCCGGCTGATCGTCAAAAAGGTGCAAAAGTGTCGGTTTTTGGTGGTACTTCTAAAGAATTCTTGTGGGAATAACTTTACAAGTACTCCGATAGTGATTCGTATATATGTGTTATCGGGAAAAAGTTCGCACGGATTTGTTCCAATAAGATTCTTCTGGGAAACTAGTGTGAAGTGCGTGTGCCGGTAAAGTAAAGCCGAAAGGAAGTGCTTACAACTTAAACATAACCTTACCTTGTATTTGAAAGAGGCGCGTGTTGCACGGGCATGCGCAGTCCGGGTCATCGAAATTATTAATAAGTGCTTCATAATTTTATAAACAAACTGTGACAGTGTTGTAGTTTTGTCGTGGTGCGTCGCTAAACAGAAACGCACGAACGAGTGAATACCGGGGGCTTGCCGTCACTAAGCCGGTTGACCGCTCCGAATCTCTTTTCGAAATTCAAAATCAAGGATAACGTTCACCTGTGGGATTTCGGTGTTTTACCTGCGCGCGCACAGAACTTCTTACAAAGGTGAGTTGTTTTCACACTGCCCTGCGAACTCGAAGGCAATATCCGCTACTTGAGTTGACTACAAAATAGAGACAAAACAATAGTTTTTTAAATTGACTTAGTTAGAAACATACCTTTATTTTTAATTTATACCTACGTCTGACAATCTACTGGCAGTTTACGAAACCAGTGCAGCATTATGGTAGCACACACGTGCAGTGTGTGTAAAAAAAGGTGTTTCTTAAAAAAACATCGTCTGGTTTCGGCGTCTCGCGGGCACTGTTGTGGTCCTTTGAGCCTGACTTTTATGTTTTTTTTTTTATTACATTGTGCGTATGGCTAGTTTATTCATCAGATCAGTCTATTGGGTGACGTCACCACAGGAGCATCCCGACGTCTTCCATCTCACTCGCTCTTGAATAATTGAAGACTGGTTTGAGGAGCAGAACCAATTAAACGAAGTGACGTTTGACGACTGTCCCGCACAAACTTTGCTTTTAATTTTTTATTAGACTTTTTTTAATAATTGAATGTTTTGAAGAGAGTCACACGCAGACCTTGGATTCGTCTGTAATATTGTAGCTACGTTAAGTATCCTTGAGCAAGGTTTATTGCCTGGTGATTGTTTTAATTAAGCCTCTTTTAATGGTGCTCAGTACACCTGCGTAGGTAGGGTTCTTGATCTGTAGCGTGACGGGAATGGGACATCAATTGGTTGCCGAAACAAACAACCATGGAATTATTTTTGGTTTGTTGCTAGGTAGGTTAGGCCTTAGGCCTATGGGCCTTTTTGTGCCTGTGCCATTAGGACACGCCACGCATGGCTGTATGTATATAGAAACATACGTAGGTATAATTGAGAGAGAGGTAGAATAGAGGAGCTCGTGGCTAAATAATTACAGCCGCATAGACCGATCTTCCGGGTTAAGCCACGCTTGCCGAGGTTGGTCTGTGGATGGGTGACCATTTACTATAGCGAGTTTCCTCCGTGCCTCGGAAAGCACGTAAAGCCGTTGGTCCCGGCTGTCATTTGTAGATCTTTGACAGTCGTTACTGTTAGTCAGAAGCCCGAAAGTCTGACAACCAGTCTTACCAAGAGTATCGTATTACCCATTACTGGGTTGTGGAGGTCTGATAGGCAGTCGCTCCATGTAAAATACTGATATTCAGCTGCATCCGGTTCGATTGGAAGCCGACCCCAACATAGTTGGGAAAAGGCTAGGCAGATGATGACGTAGGTATAATTAGGTAGGTAAGTAGGTACCTACCGATGTATGAAGAAATAGGTACACATTGAATAGATTCATAAGTAGGTAGTCTACTGTACTTACCTACATATAAAGTTGAATGAACAGTCAAGGACAGGTAGGTACGTAGGTACGTACGTACGAGATATCTAACTATACCTAGCTACTTCCTATTATTAGTTACCTGAGACGTTTTGCATTAGTCTGCACTTCTTCTAAAATTACACAAACAAAAGTTTTCTAACATAAGTAGGTACCTAGGTAGGTACAAACATTTGAGATAAGATTTATTAATTAATCCTACAGAGTAAGTACCTACTATACCATTATTCATTAAGCACCTATAAGGATTGTCCTACTTATCAAGAAGACACTAGGTACTTAGGTTGGTATAATAATCCCTGTTACCTACCTTACCTAGGTACCTAAAGTTAAGCCAAGGTCATTGTTGACCTAGTAATTAATAAGTCAGTTTTAATCAGTAGGCAGGTAGGTACCTACTCAGTTAACTTCTTTTAAAAACTTTTGGAACTACGATTTTTTTATAATAGGTTGGTACTTATAACTGGGTGGGTAACAGCTACCTAGTTTAAAACGTGTCAAAACCACGTAACAAACAATCTTTTAAAACTATAGTCACAATCTCATCTCAGTGACAGCCAATGTCACACAGTTGTCAAAAATGTTGGTACTTTTGCCAGATAGAGACTTAGAGACTGACATTAGATTTGACTTGACATTAGATTGCGAACATTCTCAAATATAAGGGAATCTCGCCTCTCCCATAATCCTCTAATCTTGTATGACAACTAGAAACCACAATCTAGATAGGTACGAGACTACAAGTAGGCACAATAATCGTTTCTGAGACCATTCTTTTTTTTTCTCTACCTATCCTGTAGGTATATACAAAAGTCACTGACAACTTGGCAAACTCGAAACCGAATCGAGTGCTAAGTTGAAATCAATGTTCTGTTGCTTTTGGCGAGAAAAAAACTTTGATAGACAAAAAAGTCCCTTTGCTTGGCAGACGGACAGCGTCAGTTCGTAGTCGGATTGACAAGGAAATGAGGTATGAAAATTTCCTTAAGAATTAGATTTGTTTATTAAAACTTCATGCTCAAATGTAAAAATATACCGTACGTACCTATACCTACGCCGATGCCGATGATTTAGCTTTATTAAGTGTAAAAATAGCTTGCTTCAAAAGCTGCGTTACCTTTAATGGCATTTGCTTGTAATTGTAATAGAGATAAAAACTAAAATTGAAAACAAAATGCCTATAGAGGTGTATAATTAATTATTAAAATTTATAATTAGGTAGGGAATATAAGTACCTGTGTAGATAATTCGTTTTCAAGCAAAAAGTAGAGACATGCGCAAGCGCATTTTAGAACTTTGCGCGAGTTTGAATAGATGGATAAATGTGAGCTATGAATCAAAGATATTTAAGTTCAATTTTGCACTTTTTTGTAGTTTCAACACTAATTTGGAAAATACTTAAGTACTGATCCTGTGAAATTTGGTAATTCAATAGCTCTATAATACTTGGTCATGTACAAATCCCAATAAATTAGATAATAAATTTTACCTACATTCTCTAAGCAATACTTAAAATGTCAATTACGTTTTTACGACGATATCTTACTTCACACGTCTAATCTTTACACTCATTGGGTTAAACGAACTTCTACTCGTATTACCATCGGCCACCTAATATTTACTCATAAAATCTTCTCATATTTGCTCGAAGTCTGTTGCCAAATACACTCGAATATATTCTGTTGGTTCTCTCGCCAGAGTACAGTGTAAGACAAAAGTCTTATCTTCGAAAACAAAATACCTACCTACCTAATTGAAAAACTTTTCTGATACAAACTTCAGATAAAATACAAAGTTTTTATTTTAGTGAACATTTTTATGCTAATCACAGATTTATTTAGACTTAAAATATTGTTACATAAAATGTTAGAGTTACGTAAGTTTTAGCGGCAAAGAACCGGTTCTAACCGGTTTTTGTTAATCTCCTTGTTTGTTGTTGGTTGGTACAGCTGTAATTACTTAAGCTATCCTAATCCACTGTTGTTGCAAGCTGGAAAGCAAACAACAGACTAGCTGTAATGTGGTTAACTGGTTACGTGTGGTACTCTTGCCAATTTACTTGGTGAGTATCAAAAGGAATTAGTGTGATCAAATATACATCTAGATAAGTTTTGATTACAGTTATTTACTATGTTTACAACACAAATACTTAGTTTTAAGAAGGCTGTCATTCAAAATATTTATTTGATTAACTCACAGCGACCGCAGTCTAATATGCTAAGAAACTTAAAACTAATGAATTAAGTTGAAATTGATTTTATTGATGAACATTTGAAGCGATACGCAGACCGGTATGGCGTCTAGACTACTTCATTTACAAATTAACGCATCCGATTATACCTATTTTATTATTTACTACCTAGATATAAAATTAATATGTTGGCGAGTGTACCTACATTATCTAAATACTTACCAAGTAATTAATAGAAGACTCCATTTGGTGTTAAAAAAAAACCTGTGTGTGACATGAGTAATCATGGAACAGAAAACTATCGAGTCGCCTTAATGACATTTTTTCGTAATTTTCTAAAGTACGAACACTCAGACTTATTTTCATTTTCACTTACACTAGGCGACTCCTAAATCATCATCTGCCTAGCCTTTTTCCCAACTATGTTAGGCCTCAGGACTATGACTATGGACTATGTTAGGACTATGTTAGTCTAACAGGATGCATAACTGATTCTCAGACTTTCGGGCTTCTGAGTACCCGTACTAACTTTCAAAATCTACGAATGACAATCAGGACCAGCGGCTTCACGTGCTTTTGAGACACGGTACTGTTATATTTTCGACCCACGGGCGAACGCCGGGGGTTGGAAATCTAACAGTCAAACATAACATTTTGGTGCCACCTATGAAAACAGGCAAATTTTTTTCTTAGTTGCTTTTGTTTATTACTTACACAACACAAGCTGTCTCGTGCCTCGGAAAGCACGTAGAGCTGTTGGTCTCGACTGTCATTTGTGGATCGACAGTCGTTACCGATAGTCAGAAGCCAGGAAGTCTGACAACCAGTATTACCAAGAGGTATCGTCTTGCCCAGTAACTGGGTTGTGGAGATCAGATAGGCAATCGCTCCATGTAAAACACTGGTATTCCATTGCATCCGGTTCGACTGGAAACTGACCTCAACATATTTGGGAAAAGGCTAAGCAGATGCTGATGATTTACACAAATATGTCAATAAAAAAAAAATAGTCTTTGTATAAGAGTATTTGCAGTTTTCAACAGTATCGTGTAACTCCGTAACTCTACGATCAACGTACGGCAAGTTTGTTGAATTTTTAAAGGTAGAGCGACACCCCATCTATTGGAGTGCGCGAAATAATATTTTTATAATGTTCCACACTTAACAGAGGAGTACCTACTTACTCACAATTTTTTTAACCTTCTCTTTTTTATATAAAACATTGCCCCTAGGAACACTGGGAATTTCTCCTGGATCGTGGGCGCGTACACGAACATATAAGTTCATACACACAAACAGCAAGACCCGGAACAACTATCTGTAAGCCATACAAATATTTGTTCCGTGCGGGAATCGAACCCGCAACACGGAGCGCAGCAGCCAATCGCGCAACCACTGCGACAACCAAGTCGTCAGTCTCTATTTTATTTAGAATTTTATGCTGTTGTTTACACGGTATCAAAACCAAAAAACAATTTTTTAAAATGCTTATCTGTCTGCCTGTCTGTCTGTCTGTTTGCTCCGGTGCATCTCCAATACAGCTGGATTGATTTTGACGGGACTGTAACTGACAGGGAGCTGATGTTTTAAAGAGTAACTTTTATTTTAGAAAAAGAATTAGGTTTCTGTGCTAAGAAATGAAAACCGATGAAATTATAGAATATAATTCGATTCTTTGGTCAGTTTTACTGATTGACACCTACCATCACGCCTGTATTCCCCGAAGGGTTAGGCAGCCACAGTTAAATGTACACCCACAGTTCGCCGGTTGTGTTGTTGCGCTATGTTTAGTTCCCATGCAATATAGGGAAACCCAGCTGATTGAATTTATGAAAATGAGTTTTTTTTACAGTCTCTGAAATTTTAAATTATTTTTAGCTCGAATCACCTGCACTATTAATACTTAGGTAAGTATGTAAAATACTTCATGCTTAATAAAAATACTAGTTATACCTAGCTATGTCTGGTGTAGACAGTCACACACTCAACGATTGGCATTGACCGGTGATCAAATGATCTGACTTAATTCAAATCCTTTCAATTGAATTACCATTGTATTATTTGTACCAAGCTTCGATTTCAATGTTGCGTACAAAACTAGATTTTCCTATATTGACACATGATGCATTATTGTATGAACTGTTGACAGCGGGTGTCATTCATGCATTTGACAGACGAATGCTGGATGGATGTCTATCGTCAAAATCAATTATCAAGATCGACCAACATTCTAAATCAACAGCAGGTGTAATTCATGCATTTGACAGGCAGAATGCGTCATTCATGCATTTGACAGATAAATGCTGGATGGAGAATTTCTACCGTCAAAATCATCAACATTGACCAAATTTCTAAACTAGTTTATCATTCACCATCCATTATTGACAGTATATACCTCCCGTCCCACTGCTAAATAATCGGAAAAAGGGGGGGACCCTTCTGCTCTTTAGTGGTGCGAGACTCCTCGAAGTCCATCCTCTTGATCCCTAATATCGAACTGTTTACTTCTACCGTCTCTCTGAAATATAACACATAGGTTCGGTAGGTACCTACTTATTTTAAAATTCAACTTCTTAGAAACTGACTATAAAACCTTAAGAGGAAAAGTTTTAAACAAACTCATTCGATGACTTAAAAAAACCGGCCATAGTGAGTGTCGGGCGATGTGTAGTGTAGGATTCCGTACTGTATTACTAGCTTACGTGTAAAGCTGTGAAACTGTTCTTTTTAGTCTCGAAGATAAGCGAATGACAGATGAACAGACATCGTGAGACTATAAGGTTTCCTGATAGACTACGGAATCCTAAAAAACGTACGTAACATAATCTTCCTAGCAACGCCCGCGCGATAGAAATAAAATATATTTTCCTCTTTATTGTCGAAATCTGACCTTTGTCACGCATCACCACCCTGTATTAACATAACTTGATTAACCAGTTAGCAGAATCTTCCATTCCAGTACTGTATTCCAGTTATACTAGAGTCGAACGCTTGCTTAATCGTTACCTAATGCTTATTCAGTCAAGTATCTTTCAAGTAGTGAAGCCAGTAGTCTTGGGTGGTCAGACTGATGTAACACCTATTTACGATCGTAATTATTCGCTGTGCCTGTGAATGTTCGCTTAAACCGTTTTATTATGTAGAGGAGCTTTTAGATTTGTTCTAATGGTACTTTTATCGTTAATTTATTCGTCAATCAATCAATCAATCAACTTGGCTTATGGTTTCTACTGTTGGACACATCTCTCTGGTGATACCTCTGCCAAGTAGCTCCACAATATCCAGATCTCTACCCTCTGCATCTAGTCTGATTCGTATCTCTTTTTGCGGTTTTCGGTCTATCTAGCTGGAGGACGTTCCATATTAGCTTTGCGATTCTCGGTCTCCACACACTCCACTCAGGAATCCTTTGCTCCATCCCCAACGGTCCTTCATTACCTGTGAAAGGGGTACTTAAAGATTTTTTGCATTAGGAAATCTCTGGAAATACTTGTCTGATTGCAAAAATTCTTTCACCGATGGACAGACACACTATTGCCGGGGGTGCTTCGTTATATTATACTTGATGTCCACTGATGGACATAGACCTCTCCCAAAGATTTCCAAAAGGGCCAGTTGCAAGCAGCCTTATTTTCGCATACACGAAACTAAGCTGATAGTTATATTTGTGTTGCTAAACCAAACCTAATTTAATATTCCAGAACCATTTGTTTTGTACTATTTTTTGATTAGTCTGCAAAGCTTACCTTCAGCTTATTGCAACCGTAATTACGAGTCATCGTGGATTGCGCAGCGCATCGTAGGGTTAACTATTATTATTACTCAACATCGCAATGAATGCCAGTTCTGAAGGCGAGGTCAGAAGTCAGTCGCGGGAGTCGACGCAAGTTATTTATGTACAAACTTAAAACGTGTGCATTAGAGAGTGCATAACCAAAACAAATGTTATACCAAGTCCATGCGACTCAAAGTTCAGCGGGTAATATTGCGTAAAGTTTGCCTCAAGCACCCAGTTATAGGAGCAAAAGTTTCTATTTTTGTTAGCTGAAGATCTGGTAAGGCGATTTGAATATTCTTGATTTTTTAAGGAAGAAAATTCTTAACATTCCTTTGAGGTAGTTTAAAATTCAATTAGGTAGTTACATTGCATGGTGAAATCAGGGGGGCATTTTTATAACGTTTTAGGAACGTTCACATTCTAATTTCTGTCTCAATTTGTCAAAAATACTTGTATTTTGCCTTAATTTTTGTCAAGATTTTGACTTTGACTGTTTCTGATAGCAGTGACAATCAAAGTCAAAATATTGTATCTTGCAGGTCGCAATCTCATATGAGATTGCGACTTGATCTTGAACGTTAGAATCGGCCTTCTATTGTTTTAAATTTTTTGACCTTATCACTGATGAGCTTATTTTACGAACTTTTTAATTGGATATTGCTTCGTCAACCATTCCTGAAAGACGGATCATGTTGCTTTGTTGGGTATATCTTCCACGTAACAACGTAATTGGCTCTCGTCTCAAAGGCGACTTGAGGCATACATCCGAGCAAGTTTTACACTTTAGAGTCTAGACTCCAGAGTAAAGTATCAGTGTCTCTTTAAACATCTTGGTAAAGATACACTAGGCCTTTTTAATGATTTGACGAAAGTTTACAGACTTGCTTCGGTTCTGTGTATTGGCATTTAATAGCAACATTATGAACTGCGGGGGTTATTTCAACAGCGTTCCATTAGGTCATCGGTTACTGCTCCGCTCCCGTGTGTAGTAGCGTGATGTTATATAGCCTATGTTACTAAGGAATAAAAGCTATCTATTGGTGAAAAAAATGGTTAAAATCGGTTCAGTAGTTTCAGAGCATTTTCGGTACAAACAAATAAACACACAAAATATCTTTCCTCTTCATTATATTAGTACTTAAATAAAATATGACTTTTTTATTACCAACACGTCTGTAAACTTTCGTAAATTAATTAAATATGATCCTGCGTATACACGGTGAAAGGGAAATCGTGACGAAGGCTTTTTACCCTGGATCCAGTAGATGATTGATTCTAAACCCACAGTGCTACCATTTTGCGTCAGTAAATAAATAAAAATCCGCACCTACATACATTTTGACCTTGTAGGTTTTGCACTGATGAACCGAATCCGAACACTCAATCTATGGTAAAAGTTTTCGTTACGATGGGATTCCACCATATTGCCTTTCAAAGTATGATAATAAAATAAATTGAATGAACTAAGGTTAAACTATTACTTATAGCAGAGACACCCTCTCTGGGCTATTTGTCACACGTGGAGGCCATTCTCATCCACATTTTTGGAACCTCTCCCGAACATAATTCTGACACTTGTTGAAACTAGAGACCGAGTGCTATAAAACAGAATATGTCTGCGTTAGCTGAATTGATGGCCGCTCCTCCAGAATCCGGATGAATTGATGGTTTAATACGAGAAAGTGTTGACTTCACAAAGGAACGCGAACTAATACCGACACACGAGCTTCTTAATGTGATCTATTGCGTAGTGGAACGGGTGTTACCAAAATATCCTGATGAATTTACGAATGTTTTTAGGTTTTATGTGCTACTAACATGCCGCGTGATGCGCCATCAACGGAATATTTGAAATGATTAAAAATAGTATTTCTTTTATGCTAACATCGAGAGTAATAAAAATAGTAGTTTCGATTGAGCTTAACAACCGGATCCGGGCTAGTCCCGCCATCCGATTCCTCGACATCAGACCGACAGATTTATTTGATGATGTCATCGATTCAAGTGGATGTTTGCACTGGTTTTTACTCTTAAACGTACAGTGTACACTCTGCAATAATTAAGATTCGATCAGAATCTATGTTTTTTCTTAAATAACCCTTAGAATTCATCAACCCGAAATGTCGTGACATAAAAAACTGACTGCAAAAAAACTTCAACAGTCGCATCAAAACTTGTTGGTTGAACAAAAAGTTTTTTTTTTACGTGCGGTCGTGGTGGCGCGTGCATCGCAGGTAGTTTTACCCCCATGAACGAACCACAGAGTTCTTATTCGATAACTTCTTATTAGTTATTAATCGAGTAAGGACAACGGAACGAAAAAATCGGTTGAAATAAATAGAATCGAAGAAGACGATGAATAAGTAAATGTAGAGCCAACATTTGGATCCGAATAATCTATCCAGTTATTATACTGATATTGGCTTACTGAAACTTGGATAGATAAGCTCAGTTTAAGTACTTAGTCGCTTTAAAACTCGACGTATAAGTACGTACTTGATGTTCGATTTCGGTTGGGGCCGAATTCATGAATAAACTAACTAGTCCACTTTCGGTCTCGTTTAACTGCTAGGGGATTTTTTTACCAGAGCAATGGAAAATGATTTTTCGAAATATTCTTTTAATACCGACCTATATTATAGCGCGCAATTTGGAGGAAAAAAGTAGAAGATAGGTTAGAGTGCCGAGCAGCCTTGAGAGACCACGGCCACGTTTATGTATTTACAATCCTTATTTTGTTAGGACTAACGTATGTGTGTGTTTGCATTTTACCTTAGGACGCTTATTGAAAATGTGATTTATTTCTTTTGGGAAAAGCCTACGGATGAATGGATATTGTCCCTCAACAGCTTTTGCATAATATATTTTATTCCGTATATACTTACTTGCTTTTTGATTTAACAAACAGTTCGCGCATCATACGGGAAGGATTCAGTCGTGGTAAAAAACCAAAAGCTTTCAAAAATCAGCGTAATCACATATGAGAATCTGCTATTAATACTGGTGCTAAGTATACCTGTGGCTACATAAAGCTATACAGTTTATTTATGAAACGATAGGTACTTAGCAGCCTTCGCTTGTCAGCGACAGCAGTAATTAATTACGGTTCGGCCTCACCCCCGCGGTGGCGCTACCCGATTGAAGTTAACTAAGCGTAGTTAGCTCTGCTCGTAGTGTTTTGACATTCGATGAGATTAGAACTATAGCCACGCGAAATCTTCAAAGGCCAAATCGAACGGAGTCGAACTCTCGACGCTCCAATCTTAATGCAAACTTTATTTGAACGCTCCAAAGCCATTATACTGTTCCTACAAAATGTTCTTCACATTTTGCATTATATTTCGGTGCCTGATAATACTTGTGCACTATAAAAGAGATGTCTTTTGTACCAGGCGACGATGAAGTTGGAAAAGTGTGCAACTGAATTCTGTAGCCTCGGGTAGATACGCGCCTCAAGCGAATCGTACGTAATGCGCCCGATAATATATTCAGATCGCATTTATTCGCAGAGCATAGGCACCGAAACAAGGTTTTGTTAGTGCAAGAGACACAATCCCCGTGGGCTAGACTTTTTGAATCGCGTTTGTAGGAACTCCGGCGTGAATATGAGAAATCTTTACGCGAAATATAGATATCGAGATGATCGAGAAATCTGATATTGCATTCGATATAAACTGCATCCGCATTACAATAAGATAGCTATGTAACTTCACTATACAGTGTACAAGTGTTGCAACGTTCACGGCTCGACGCGGAGACTGAAGACAGTAACATGAAATAGGACATGCTTCCTTCCTGCCGTAATCGTTAATAGTCTGAGAATCGGGTTATAGCTGGGATCGTACGGAATATTATGGCGCTATGCTTTTAGCCATACTCCACGCATATTGAACGGGCTCTTAAGGCCGTATTCACATTATACATTGCGAGTCGCCCATAAATCCCGCTGCACATTAGAATTTCGCCGGACCAATGCGCCACTGAAAGAGCTACTTACTCCAATATGCCGTGCAAGAATTGTTAACGTAAGTAAAGCTTTTAAATTTATATTCACAGCTTCGAGCGGTTTTAAGAGACTCTTGAGTTTCTGGGTAAAATGTGTGTGACCTTATAAATCATTGAAGACCGTTTTCCATTCTCAGTTTCTTTTCTATCCTTTCGGAGTACTTCACCTTCAGCTCTTATTTATTGTTCATAATCCCAAACTCATGAATTCGCTTGGAGTATATTTTATTACTCACGTTATCATCTCTATATTTGGCGTGATATCAAAGTTTTACGCAGTCGTATTTTCTTGATAACGGTATGAAAGGCAGTATGGACGGATGAGTTGTTTTTTCGCAGACCTATTTTCTAACAATACCGGTTGTAGGTATTCCTAAACACACACATACATATACAATCACGCCTGTATTCCCCGAAGGGTTAGGCAGACATGTACCAATGTACACCTATGTTCGCAGGTATATTTAGGTCCCATGTAATTCCTAAACATAAAAATCTGATATCTCTATTTACGTAAATACTGCTGCGAACCAGTCCTAGATTTAAGAATAAATACAAAGCGAATATATAATGTATTAGTCATAGAAGTATTTTCAACCGGATATCAGTGCAGAAGCCAAAACGCATACGTCAGTCACTATTACTAATTGATTGATATTTACAAACTGCATGTGTAGCACCAGGCTAGCATAGGATGCTGGTAAGTACCTAGGTGTGTGGAGAGCGCAAACCACGTCCATCAATAATACGGTGGCTTTTGGATAATGGATGGTGTTACCGCGAACTCTCGCGAGCGCGAACCTCGCCAGTTCGATTTTTGTAAAAGGACACAAATATTTGAATGGCCCGCGGCTGTTTGAGAAGAATGTTTGTGTATGTGATTTGTAGGGTGTAACACGTACAGTGTGAGTGGAAGGCTTGGCTTGTTTACTTAACAGAGGGTAACGCACTTCCGTGTGGTTTCAGGAACCAGAAGGTAGACCAACGTTTTTGCACTTATGTTAATGGGCAGTTAAATGGTCTTGACAGGTATACATAGTCCCAGTGTCCGATGACATCGACCATTTTCCTCACATGATTCGTCTCCCAAAAGTGGCGAATACTGTTTACCCTATTAAGCCCTTAAGAGATGACGTTTCAAGAATATTTGGCTGTGAATATGATGAAGGCGCAGCTTGGTCCAATAGTGCCGATTAGTCAGTTTGAAACCGCTTTGCAACTTCCGACCTATCCATATCCTTGGATGAATGGCGACGTCAAATGGGCATATCGCCACCGATATTTCAAATTCGGAACATTGCTAGCGGTACCGTGTTAGATTGCAAGCCTCGCTTGTTTGAAATACAGTTGACGACCAACTGGATAAAAGTTTTACAAAACCTTTTTCACACCTGCTCTTACGCATCAGCTATATCTGAACGATTCTTTGTTCAGAAGTTTAACAAGTTTTATTAGAATTAATTCCTTCCAGAAACAAACAAGAACCTAATACCGAATAAATGAGCCAGGAAATGAACATAACCATGTACCTACCACATCACAAATACACTGTAAACATGTACTAAAGCAGAGTAATCCATTCCGTTTGTTCTATTATTACTTGATCCATAGGATGTGGATGACGCTTAAGCTTTGTTTGACGTCATGACTGGATGAAGCGTAACGTCAATATACTCTTGGCTAACTAAACAATAAAATAATGGTCTATAAATTTAACAATTGTCACTGATGGCGCTATAACTTATGTCGCGAATTCGTCCCTGAGGACCGGGTCGCGACAAACAGTCGCTTGCTTGATTAAAGATCTGCTTCAGTGCTTTTTAGCGGGGATATAGACGTTTTATGGTCCCCTGGTACTCGCCTTACTGTCGGCCTATAGGCAGGTAAAGCCAGATACAACTTGGCCCATGAAGGAGCAACCGAAGATTTTTCTGATCTTTCATCTGTACATTGAGCAATGAATTTTAAGCCTCGGACGTTAGACCAAGAGTCAAGGCTTTTGACAATAGTGAGAACGAAGTTTACCTAATAAGTTTTCTTGTTACAACTTTTCACACAACTCACAGCCTCATAATGTCATAATCACAACGTGTCTAGGACGCCAACGCCAAGTATTTACTATTCATCGTAGAAGTATCGTATAAACCGTAACAGTATAAAAGTTAATAAAAGGCGAACCATAACCATATTAAAAGAACGTGGCTACCTGAAATATTTACCTTGTACGTTTCTCTCAACCGTAGCCAGAATTTGTTACGACTCAGGCTCTAACAAGATGTGTGCAATCGATAAAATTCAAATACAAGTAGCACTTGTAACAATTGTAATCGTAAATGAGCATTCGTAGAATTCTAATCCAATACCTAAGACCTATGTACTACAATATTTTCTCCAGTACCTGTTATCAGCGTGAAAAATCAAGCTGTTAATACATTGACTGTTTTTCTTTTCATCCACGACTTTAATCCTAAGAAAAGAGCTCTTGTAATTCGAATTTGAAATTGGAATCGATTCAAAATCGATTCTGGTTATCGATTACGGATTTAAAAGCCATTTCACGTACACAACTATGATTAGTAAACGGATTTAGTAATACGGTTTTATCTTCGGGTAGGTCGGATAGATCTGATTGTTTATTAAGTCTCGGGTTTGTTTATATAGGATCGGTGGATTGTTAAGGAGGTTATCTCTCTAATTAGCAAGCTCTTAAACATAATCCTTCCCTACTTGCTATAATAAGATCAATATTTGCTAACCGCTGACTGTAATAGGATTTACCTCTGTAAGAGCATTAGGTAGGTACTTGAAGAAAGACGTTGTGATTTTGATTAAACACATGCCAAATCGCGATTCTGTAATGTAATGTATGACTTTATTTTTTTAATTAAATTAAAACACTATTATTAACATTGCAGGTACAACTTACCTACTACCTAAAAAAGACAAGAAGAAGAAAAAGTAATAATATTTACTTACATTATATAAAAAAGGGAAAAGAGCTGCATTCCTGTCAATAGGTCAAGGGCCCAAAAAGCTCGCAGATTGTTACCACTTTGTATAATGACTTTTAGATAAAGTACATACAGTATATTTGGACTCGATTTCTTTTTACGGCCGCACCGACCAAGCCACAATTAATTCCAAATGCCCAAATCAAAATTTAATAGAGGCTACCTTCCAAACGCCATAATAATCGCGCCGACGGCCAACATATCCGTTTTCAGTTAATTTTCACCCCATTTTTTCAAAGTTGCCAACTTTGTAGAGTATTAATTTGTTAGGAAATCATTAAAAGCGTTCGTTAATAATGAGGGTGTAAATGTAATGCCGTAGAAGTTATAATTGGGCGAATAAGTAGCGATCACAAGTTCACGCCCTCGTACCGGAGCTTGACGTAAATTAGTTAGGAACTACTAAACTGATACTTCGACGGCACATGTCTGTCTAGTTGGGTTAACAGTATATTCAGTTCATCGAATGAATCTTTCACTTTTCGAATTGCATTTTGTGAAAAACGTTTTGGAGACACATATCTGCTGTCAAAGATTTAAATCATTAGATAGTACACTACCGAATCATGTGACGGATTTTCGCTATAATGTCAAATTTATAAAAACTAGATTCATTAACTCACTTTTCGCGTGATCTAAGAACTGTGAGGGCACATCTAACAATTTTAATCTTTGGGTACTAACAGATCTATGTTAGTAACATATAGCGTATCTAATAAAAATGTCACCAACTCACAGTCGCATAATAACCATCACAATTTAATGGTACATTTGAAATTATCATGATTCATGAAAGTCGAAATATTTCTGGTCATTTGCTTCTTACTTATTACTCTCAAATTATTTCCGTTCGATCTATTTCAGTTATTGCACCCACTGAAATAGAAGATGGCAGTATTATTTACTATTTATCTCCACTTTCTTTTGTTTTGGCTTCTGCGGGGATATTTGTGTTCACGAACGCCCCACATTCACTACATTACTCTCCAATTCCAACGAAATATTTTCTTACATCTCGTCTAAATTAACATGTACCCTGTAATGCAGGCAGAGTGCTTTCCTACATAAAATGTTAATTTAAAAATCGTCTGAACACACGGCGAATCTTGATGTACTAATAGCCAGTTTCGTAACAACACGTTTTCGTAAACGTAGGGGACCATTGAGTGTGTGAATCATGAAGCGTATCGGTTAATGGCTCAAAGTGACCGGCCCCACGTGACGGAACGCGACTGTGACCTTCACTTACAGACTCAAGATTCCAATACTTAAATATAGAACGTGATTACTATTAACTATTGTGACTTGAGACCTTCCTACTAACATTCTCTAAACGTCCACATTCAATTTATTCCTCTGTCTGCATTACCTACTTTAAAATTATTCACATTCGTGCCATCATCGCTGGCGTTGGAAACAACGGCGACGTTTTTTATGTTACAATATTTTTCGTGTCAGTCTTTACATCAAAAGAGCGAATGTAACGTCCTAAAAATAGAATTAATTTTGTACGAGGAATCAAATATCATTCAGTGATAACTAGTGCCAGCCACAAGAAAATAGTTAGAGAAAAAAAATTGGATGTCTTCCAAAAATCGATTACATTTTACTCCATCGTTAACAGGAAATGATCATATATCTCTGCATTGGATAGTTGCTGCTGGTAGTTTATTTTAGAAATCTCAAATACAATTTAATTTGTATATAAACGATAAACATAATCTTACATCGAAAGAGAAATGAGACCACAAACTAAAGTAAAATTGGATGCCAATTTATATTTGCGTTTCTGATCTCTTATCAATTTAGTTCTCGACTTATCAGGTATCAGCTAGAGGCGTTCCGAATTATTTATCTTTCTGGGATCTGTCAATATGTCGCTGATATGATAAATTTATCAAGATGTCGGCAATCATGATATATGTGCACTCTTGAAAGATCAATACCTAAAAATAAGGTGTCAAGTTCCCAGCGGTTTCCTCCCAATTAGAGAGTATCTTTGATGCGAACAAATCTCCCGTGACTCCGATCACTTTCCATTTAAAACTGCTTTTCCTGTGAAATTCGAAAATGAGAAGCTTTCCGTCGGGATTCGAATAACTCTTTTCTGAGAAGGCAAGAACAAATTGGCAAACAATATTTGGAAATATAAAACTTTTGAAAAGATAAACGGCTGCCTCGTTTATGATTTATTTATACTAATAAACATGCACACAGAGTCCTTCTTTTAATACAGTGTTAGCGGAGAGAATGTGTGTATGGATTGTGAATCATAAACAATGGTTAGCCTTGTTAATGAATCTGAATGCGGGCGAGCAGCGGTCGTGGGACCGGCACGATTCATTGCTGCGCGATGGCTCCTTGTGCGATATTAAATTTTCTACTTAAACAACCATTTCTACAACACAGCTACTTTGAATACCACTCGACAGATTCTGTCGCAATTACTCCAATGTCGAACACACAGTGCTTTAGGAATTTATTACAGTAACAAAATTTAAAAGACGTTCTTATTCACACGATGTCTAAAATATGTAATGAATTGGGCCAATACGCTAATTAATAAAGTAGCGTTATTTCAGTTGGTATTGTCTCGTGGTATGACACCAATTTCATGCTTTGAAATAGCTTTTGACAATGGTTTATTGTCAATGCATTGGGTAAGAATGGCTGTGACAATAAATAACAAATGATGCGATGGTCAGCGATGTAAAATACTCTGATGATATCATCCGGCGTGTTTGCTTGCACGACATTGTGAGAGGCCATGGTTACTGGGTTACATTTTACAAAAGGTTATCAGGTACATTATTTAGCGGCTTTGCTAACAAAATCACAAGTAAATGTATAGTCTCTAAATCGTAGCGATCAGACTGGTTCGGATATCTCCGAGTACAAGTGTTCATTGAACTTGGCATACCTACCTGAGCGAATAATTCAATTAGGAGAATTAATGTAATACGATTATACTAGTTAGTCAAAATATCATTATGTCGGTTATGTTAAATCAATATGTATTAATGGGAATAAGTGAGAAGTGAAATGAAAACTCCTAAAAGTACGTACACAATCACCATCCTATTTAAGCGATGCTCGGCCCAACTTTTGCCGGAATTCGTCCCAGGAATGTTTCGGAAAATTCCCTGAACAAGAGCCGACGTCACTCCCAGCGGGAACTAAGACGTTAAATCCTGGTTACGAACACCTATTGAGCCTTTCTCACTTTGTTAATGAATACAAATTGTCCAATAAATTGCTGTACAAGTGAACCGCTGCTACATTTTAAAGGGAAGATGCTCACACGTATTTTCTCACATTCTCCTAACGAAATTTAACACAACAGACTGCCAAACAGAACACCTATAAGTTACAATAATTGGCTTAACTTACTAATTACTGCCGCCTCTGTATGTGACTTAAGCCCAAATACTGTATTAAATTAAAGTCGGTGTTAATAACCTGAGTATCTTAGATTCCTAATTAACTCGGCCTTGGCACAACGAGACGAATGCAAAAACCATTTGAAGAATTCAGGGTCGGGCAACTAATCGTTGGAAACACAACAGTTGTTGGTAATAAATACATGTTTTATTCCGATTTTCGTCACGAAGGCTCTAATAAATAATTACGTAGTGAGTAAATGTTTGAAAAGTAACATTGATAAACGTTGCGTGAATGCCTATTCATGTTGGGAATTGTTTTGTTTGACTTAGTGTATGAGGGCTAGACAAAGCATGATTTTGTATGGAACTATGAACGTGTAGCTATAAAAACGTCATTGTAGCATGTTGCCGTGTGGCGACACTCTAGGGACGCTTTACATATTCCTGTAACAGAGCCACTAGCTCTGATGTGTTCACTGTATTGTGTCCGTTCCACAGCGGGACTTTGTTCCGACATTAATTTAAATTAACCCTACAACGTTAGCATTAAGAGTCATTTTTCTATCACACGTGGAGTAATGCATTCATTCATATTTGAATTTAAACCACGCTTACGTTAATTGCACTAACAAATGATGTTACGAACTATTCTAGCCTGTATGTTAAAACACTGGTAGTAAATTAAGGAGGTCGCGTCTCCAGGGAATTAATACGTATTAGTTATGCAGGAACTTGATCTTATTACTTATTTAATTAAGTTCGGGTGCTTGGCGAACAAATCGATAATGAACGTATGAGATCGCGTCGTATTAGATTTATTTGAACTAATGAAAATTCAGTGTCATTTGATATTCGTGTATTCAAACTGAACACGGTAAAATCTAAACCACTGTATTTAATGTTCTTGTTTGTTTCGTAAAATTAATTTGGCCCAATCTCTATTTTAATCAATGCGGAAGTAAACGAATGAGATTGAAAACAAAGTTATGATTTTGATTGATAAATGATCCTCATTGAATAACCAACCCGAATTGCCTTTTGGGCTTAGAATATCAGAGAGACTTTGATTTGATATGATATCGGGAATTTGATTCAATATTTTGATTATAAAACACGAATTAGGTTTGTCTAATGGCTGTCTAAACAAAACGACGTTTTTCTCAAAAGTAAAATGAGAACCGATCAGTACGCTCTTGCCAAGGCTGAAACAATAGGAACACACTTCCCTCTTCATCGATAATGATCAAAATTGTGCATGACTAGTGACAGGTGCCTGCACCACAATAAACCGTTCCTGTCTGCTGATTACTTTGTGAGGGGGAGATTTAATCATAGGTAGCTAAACAGGGGCGATGAAATGATGTCCCGATAAAACAAAGATTAGTTTCTAGTTGATTTGAGAGTCATCGTGTTAGTACGGTATAGTTGGTAGACGGCACTTGCCAGTCGTGAACATCGGCTTCCCATAGTTATAGTAGGTCAATTTGGTAATAGTTCATTGCATTCCACTGTGGTAATTGCGATTGATCAAGTAAACATCAAATAGCGGGTTGATTACTAAATGTTTTGAAATGTAAAAAACAGAATTGATTTGGATGGACACGTGACGGCTGATGTCTGTCGAAAGCATCTAAAAATTTCTCATGGGAATGCCATTAGCAAAATAATTACTATAACAATGGATGTTGTGTTAGGACAATCAGAGATGTGGCCAATAAACCTGAGGTGATTGCAAATCCATATTGCGTATTGGGTAAAAAAAAAATGCATGTAAACGCAATATTAAGGTCCTTTCTCTCCGCCATCCTATAAGCTCCAATCAAATTACGTAGCACTGTAATTTCATAGAAACGCTGTTCCATGTTTTTTATATTTCTAGTCTATTGTCTATTTAAAGGTGGTGAAATAAACCCTAAAACCAAAAGCCAAATAGTTTAAGGGCCAAAAAGTTTAAACAACCAATACCCATCTCCCATTTTGGGGACTTAAATCTCGATACGACGAAATCGCTCAAATTGGTTTAAGCCTCTTTTGATTACGTTCCTCCATTATGGTGTGGTGTTGTGTCAACCGCACCGTGGTTATATTGTTGTTCGACGATATGGGACGGGAGACAAGAGTCGGATGCGAACGGCGTGTGATGACTGAATCGATACAACGTCACTGAATGCTTTATCATGTGATATTTCATGTAGATGTGATGTTTTATCTTCAGAAGATGTAGGTGAATGCTGTGGCATATTATGTGTTTAGAGTTTGTATGCTATATTGAGCTGAATTCTGTTGTTATTAGACTTGTTTTTAGTTTTGAAAATGATGCTCCTTATTCTCATCCTGTAGACTTTTGCCACTTCCTAAAGCGTATATGAACATCCTAAGCTTCGTTTTGTTTCTGATGATATCCACGCGGTTCAAGCTTAGCCACGCTTGAATCGATGCATCTGTCTAAAAATAATGTTCATGCCTAGCTTTTTAGAAGGACATCAACAAGCAATGTTTAGTAAAAGATTCCGAAAGATTATCGTTATCTACTTGAGTAAACTGGCCAAAGGTGCCAAGTGAAGAGTTAATACTTAAACCGGAGCGGTTCAACGTGTCGAAATTCAACTAAGTCCGTAGGAAACTAATTAATTAAGTAACTATTGTTCTTCGTAATTCAAATCGTGAATTAATTCAATTGTGTGCATTTTATTGTAAAACTGTACGTATTAAGAGGCACTGTGTATGTAAGTACAGAATCGTGATTGGTGTGCACGCGCATACCTGTTGCACAAAATGAAACCATTATCATAAATTACCGTGTAGACTTTAGAACACGGTAGTTTGACCGCTTACTCACATGTATTTGGTCATTAAAAAGTGCATTTAGTGCACAAATTATTCCACGTGGCGAGACAATATTTCATCATCATCTCACCCGCAGGTCGTCCACTGCTGGACATAGGTCTCCCATTTAGATTCCCAAATGGACCGGTTGGAAGCGGCCTGCACTCCGCGCCTTCCTGCGGACAATTAGAATAATTAAGACAATACTTAATTTTATGTAAAAACAAAATGTTCTTACTTTATTAACTTTTTATCGGTGTCTTAAATGGTTTCCCATTGCATAGAACTTGGCTTAAAACTTTCATTACGAGTACAATCGCTTGCCTTTCTGCTGACCCAATTCCTTCCACACGAATGCAACAAATAACATATTTAATCTCAACGTCCCACACCTAAAACAATTACACAAAGTTAGTCCATATCCACCCTAATTGTAGTGACGGAAACGAATATCAAATGTACTTGAGTGACGCTCCCTAGGGCTGCCCCATATTGGGGTCTCGGGGACCCTCGAGATGGCAATCAAAGAGAATGACCCTGAGCAACCACCGCGAGCAGCAAATGTCCTTCAATTATTTTCTTTACCTTTACTCCGTGCGTTATTTCTTTGCTACTTACTTCTCGAATGGGATTTGTGTAGTGTGTTAGTTCGTTTATTTTTTGTTTGGTTCTCATTTCGTGTTTTTTTTGTCGGGGATTTTCGGCGAACCTGTTTGGGTGTGTTTGTTATTAGGGTTATTGCAATAATTTAGATTCTTCATTGTTAATGTGTCTTCTTCAAATAAATATCGTAACTATTCATGTCAGCCCGGATTCTCCAAGTTGCGCGCACGCAGTGTCTAAGTCGGATAGTCCTACAATGTAATTATCTCTACACTAATGTCCTGTGCCAAAAGCTGTTCTTTTAACTCTCATTTGGTCATTCTTAATTACCTAGGTTCGTATTTTATTAGAAAATTCGTTTCCAAAGCTATAATTAAGAGGCATGAGGTTCGCAATCATCACAATGATTTATTCATTTTTAAGCTCCTATTGTTACGTCAAACGTTACTTCAAATATGACTGCCACTTTCTACAACCTTTTAGCACAAGAAAATGCTTTAAAACCTAAAATGTATTCTTATCTACCTCACCATGTTACCCAGCCATATGTGCCAGTATTACTAGACTAGAGTAAGTATCTAATGTTACATGGAATCTGAGAGATGTATGCCCGAGGGGCATGCGGCAGGGCAACGCCGTCGTATGATCGATCCTATCATCAACTTAGTTAACTTTGTATCTTCAGACTTTTATTTACTCACGTCCATACTAGGCCCTGTGTCTGCGAAAGTATTTTGGTCTCTAGAGGTCCTTGGCGTTTCATTTGATGATTTACTCTATCTTCAATCTTGTTAGGGTTGTTTTTAATTTGGCTGGCAGATTGCGATGCTGTTGGCGGAGGCGCTAGCGGCTGGTCCATTGCCTAATCAAATTGTCATTCGCGCGGTAGGTTTTTATAAAATGAAACGACAGAACTGAGACTTGTCAGAATTAAGGGTCATCCTTATTCAGTTCATTCAAAGAGTTTGAGTTTGTTTTTAATAGAACAAGTGGGTTTTTTCTTGTTAAGTCTATTTTTATCAATGAAGGACTAAACTCTTCGCTGTCACTCTTTAAAATAGAAGCGTTATGTGTTTTTGAACAGATATTTTCCAAACCGGTAGAGATTATTAAACCGCAAACACACCTATGTAGGTAGTAATTAAGAGTCTTCCAAGAATCGTCACGCAAGCCTTGGAAATTTCAATATTTGTCATCTCGAAAACCCACTCCACACGGTCCCATATTCAAAGATGTTCCGGAACATCGCAAGGCATGATCTTAACCTTATATCCAAAGCTATTTGCGGTAATTAACGGTCGATGTCAAGTAGTACTACGATACGTAGGTAGTTACCGCTCGTACTACGGACGGTCTGGCAAGGATCCATGAGTAAGCGTCGGGGCGAGCCAGCGCGTCAGCCTGTGCGAACGTGTTACAGCTTTCAGATTGATATTGCATACACATTGGTTACATACTTATCGTCTTGTCTTGAATACGTATGTTAAGATCGATTTGGTTTTATTGTATTGAAGTTATCAAATTTTGGTTTTTCAAAATCAACGTCAGATTATTTGTTTACATTAGACCTTAAAAGGCAATTTAAAAAAGAAAAGAAGATATAATTTAATTTCCCCTTTTCGAAATGTAGTTTTGTATGGAGAAGAACAGGCAAGAAAATTCAAAATACAAGAAAATTAAGGTATAATAATTTGGGAAATATGTATATACAATGACGAATTACCAAGTGCTACAAATTACGAAATGAGACCAATATTACGTATTATGAAATTTATTCAGGGAAGGTCGACCTATAACAGCGTATTTAATACTAATTTCAGGATAATTAAAAAAAAACAAAAATTGTATCAGCCTAGGGAATTTTATAATTAGGTATTTCATTATATGTGAGAATCTTTCCCATGACCCTCCTATGTACCTAATACCTTTAAGGCAACAAAGAACACTATCGTCTCGAAGCAAATACCAGTACCATCCTTGTACGAGCAAATACGCACCCTGGTGATGGCTCCAGTCGGCCCCGTTATCAGCCTGGCTATACTTTACCAAGCTATGAGCAACCATAGTACGAGTACTTATCTGTCTGTACAGCTCACGTACCGGTACGAGACACGACCATCAAGACTTCAAGATCTTTCATTAACGCTTGTGCGACGAAGGTAAAACTGCAATTAAAGACAAAATAGACCATGGAAATCATCGCGTTTTATGTTTACCATTAATATACAGTCTGCGAGAACGAAGATGATTTCATACCTTCTATCTACATTATGCATAGTAGATGGTACCTATATGTAGTATAGGTACACGTTGCTTGCCTGTGTGACTTTGGTACTTGTTTGGACAGCAAACAGCTAATGGTATATTAATTAGTTCTTAGAATACTTAAAAGGATATTATTAGTACCTATGGGCTTAAAGAGCGTATTGTAATTTATTCTAGAAACTTCTAAATCATTTTTATTTTCTCTGTTGAATTATTGAGCGAAGGACCTTTACGTACACCTAGAAGAAGGTAATATAAAACTTGAAGATATGCCTACAATATGTTTTATTGCTCTCTCACACCGAAATAGGACATAAAATATGAAAGCATCCCAAAGGTTACGGCGAAGTGACTTCTTCAAAGACGTCTTTAAAATTAAAGAGATATTTGGGCCACAATCTAAATTGCGTACATACTCATTATATTTTAACAGCATACAAAAGCGATAACAATGATTGGATTCAGGGGAGCAGAAACCATAAAATTGAAATCAATTTTGCTGTAATGGTTATAGGTACATAAAACACGTATTGCTGGTCACTAAAAGAATTCTTTTATCTTTATTATGTTTCGTAGTAGACTTTTATCAACTACTTTTTCCTGTTCACTTAACGTGTAGTAATATTCTCACATGATTTTCTTCGATAATGAATTAATAGATCGGCATCAGTAGACTGTTGGAGATTTCTTAGCAAGCCATGGTCCAGACAACCCTGAAAATATGTTCCAAAGTGATAAAAGTTTAACAAATAAAGTTACTTAACTTCTTCGCGATCAATTTACGAGTTCTTATGACAGTGTAAGATTTCAATACACCGAACATATTTATCGTCTGCCTTGCCATATGATCGCGATTTGGGATTTGTAAAAATTTTACCCTTGCACGTGAATTTCGACTTATTCAGTACACATGTAGGGATGAAATTCAGTTGGAGCGGGCGAGAAAATTCCCGCTTATTTCTACGACTTCAGTTCTTTTTGATATTCACCCTTACACCGAGGGCGAAAGGTGCTTTATCTTTTATCAGGGTATAATATATTCAGTTCACAAAATGAATTGCGAGTGTTAGTAACTCGGAGTGAGCCTGCGAACATATTCGTGGGGATCTGTTGCGTCGTTCGTTCCCTTTATTGGTTACACGCTTGGTCGACAACGAATCCTATTCCTAATTGTGTTTAGGTTCTATTTCACTTGACAATGATTGTGGGGATTTTCTTAAAGGCGTTTTCCGATCGTTTTATATGTAACTTATTTGTTGATGGCTGTGGGTGTCTTGTAGAGATATTAACTTGCTCCGGCCCATGTTAAACACCCGGCTAATGAGTGTACTAACAATACGACTTTGAGGAAGCTTTGCGACTGGAATAACGTTAAGATATTACACGTTTCGATTTTGTAACTTACGTTTATGTTTCTGGTTTGTTTTGTTACATCAATGTTCTCTCTCTTAAAGTTTTTAACTTTTCATGTTATTGAACTTTCAGTTCTTCGAATTCATTATCATGTGCGTTGTTACATAAACTGAAGGTTTCTTAGGTAAAGACAGCGTCTGTAAATTGAGTATGAAACTTTTGGTGCCTGATCCAGATCACAATTTCTATCGAATACCAAACAGTACATAGTACTAGGTAGTATCGGTACCTACGAGTGACTCCTAGCCCGGTCAATAGGTCGCACGAAATAAACAAACAAAAAAATAATTACGAAACTTTTTAATGGTTTACTTGATGTCAACTTCATTCTCGACGTCCAAACTTTCCTCGCCTCCTATGTCCCTCATTTCGCTTTACTCGCTATTTTTTCATTCCATTATGTCTTTTAAAGTTTCCCGAACGGAGACAACTAACCTACATAAGGTTGGTTTTCATTCTGCCATCTTTTTCTACAGTTTACTCACCGATTCTTTTGTTGGAGAGTTCATCGTCATTATTTTTCTTTGTCTCACTCTTTCATTATTTCCGGTGGACACAAAAAGTTTATTGTTGAGCGCTTTAAGTATTAACCTGTTTGTTGTTACAGAGGTATTGTTAAGACCTTCTTTCTCTCGTTGCACGTAGACTACTGTGCCAAACGACCTGTCTTGGACACTGTTACTTGCAATACTCCGGTTATTTTAGTAAAAACCAAACAATTCCAAAAGTATCCTGTAATAGGTGTTTAAACTCGTTTAATGCTATTATTGAAAATATAATAAGGTAAGAACATGATGGTATTGTTTATATTTTCCAGTCGATTGTTGAAATTTTCACAAGCATGAAATCCGAGCCGTTTAATAGCCACTTATTCTCCGTTCCGTGAAGAACGCTTGAGACTTGATCTCGAGCAATACCGAATCATATTTTCCTGCAGAATTTTCACTATTTATTTCTTACTTTTTATATCGTTAATGCCTTCAGGTGCTAAGTGAGGTTCATTTTAAAGTATATTAAATACTGTCTTTATGTGTTCAGAATTATGGTTTATTGGTTTACGTTTAAGGTTCATTTTGCTTTGTGGGTTTCGTTGGAATGTTGGTTGCGATGCGAGATAGAGGTTGGTGCCTCACCACGGTCGGTGTCGTGCAATTAACGTTTTTCAGGACGAGCGCTTCAGGGTATTGTGACGTTGCTCTCCACGTGGATAAGATGGCTGGAAACCCCTGGTACTCAAAAGGCATCTTTAAGTGTCGGATTTTTCCCCGGATGACGAAACACTCGGTTGGTTTTACATTATTCCTACATTTGTAATTTTATGGGGTTGCTGACCCAGTTATACGTATTTTTTCATGTTTGTTTAGAAGGACGAAGGGACATCGTAACGAAGAGTTTTACTATGGTTTCAGTTAATTATTCTAAGCCCCCCGCGTTACCATAGGTCGATGGTTATCCCAAAAGCGTTTTTTTTTCAAATTGACGTGACTAAAAATCTGCTATCATGTAGGTACTGAATTTGTAGAAGTTTTCATAACGATGTCCCTTCCAATGACGTTAAAAAATTGATGACAAATATACACGTGGAGCAATTACACCTGCGGTTAAGGACGTCTTAAATTAACCACGTCAAGTTATGTTTGCTTAGTTAAAACAACATCCTTCTTTTTTTAACCTCTCATAAACTTACGTAGGGAATAATTTCTTAAAGTTTATATCTAACTGCAGAAATTATTTTCCCTAAACGTTGCAAAACCCGATAGGTAGAAGGTAAAGGTAAGTACACACAATCTCAGCTCGCTTTTGCAAGTGTCGCGGTAGACAAATGAGCAATTTGCCGTCTCATCACAGTCGTAATGTTGCAAAATGGCGGCGGAGGCCTCTTACGACATTACCTGTGCCTTTCAAACCACACAAGAATCTTGACGAACGAAAAGTTTAAAGAAATTTTTAACGAACCGTAGAACTAACGATACGTGATATTGAAACTCAATTCGTATGAAGAATTATTCCACGAAGCAGGTAGTATCTCGTATTTTGTTCCACCGCCCGGTGCTTTTCTTGCGGTTATAACTAAGTGCTACGGGAACCTGGAAATTAATCGGCGTCTAGAGGATTGCGGACCCCAGTTTCCCTGTTCTTCGATACCTTACCAGTGAAATATGGTTGGGATGGGAACAGAACTACTGAATATTTCTTTCGTAAAATTAATTTATGAAAGCCTCTAAAGTGTTTGGGAGGCTTCTGAATTCGTTTCGGTTTGACCTGCGGTGCGGCGCGTGTGGAAAATTTAATTATCGTGCTTGGTAGTGGACTTCTATCGTTGTTATTCAAGAGGCGTATGTCTGGCGGTCGGTGACGTAAGAGCCAAGTAAGTATTTATTGGTATAGACCGATGACCTCCCGGCAATTCGACTAGCAAAGTTAATACGTTATCAAATTCAATCTCCAATGCCACATTAAGATGTTTCCTTTTACTTTGTTTTATAATAAGTGTTTTCTTTGTTACTTGTCTATCTGCTAGTAATAATATAGCCTTGATTAGCTGGCCTCTGTGTCACGAGTAACTTTTAACACGCGATGATAATGCTTCCTAATGCATCTATTATTATTTCGTGTTACAAAAGAAAATTACATCGCGATTTTTACTGCTATCATTTTGTGTAGTAAGAACGCCTTTATTATTTGTTTCTCAGCATGATAAATGCCATAAGCCCAAGTTATGACCTCTCGTCAGGTTTCATAAGGGACCAGCATTGTTTCCCCGAATCAGGATTTGAGGGAGACAGTGGATTCCCCGCTAGAAGCATGCAGATGTCAGCCATTTGTTATTCAAATTCGTACAGACGTCTCGTCTCAAACGCACCCTGACATCGCGATGAATATGTAAAAACGATTATGGAAAACTTTTGAGTAACACTAAAACATTGCTATGTGCAATTTTTGTTAGTGCGTATGACTCACTGTCAAAAGACACAATGACACAACCTGTAGATGGAAAACAAATATCAAAAGATAGGCTCTTCCTATCTAGATTTACGTCGGTAGTAATTCTATTAGATCTGATGACTACTTGTGCTCAGGTGCACATCAACTGTCCTCCTTTCCAGTCATTCATAGCACATAAGAAAAGGTTTTCATAGTGTCCCACTGTGCCACATCCGAAGTAATCCGAACAAGAACAGTCCATTCTGACATCGGTTTTTTATCGTATTCCATTGACGATGACAACAGTAATTACTACTGTTCACAGCTCTCATCTAAATGCTTAATGCTTGTACGAACAATTTACTTTTAATTAAAGCAAAGCAGATCTTTCCCAGTTCATTGTTGTCGCAAGCAGGGCACTGTTGTGATCTCATTTTATTTGTTCGCTCGACCCTACCCGATGGACGGGAGTGAATTGACAAAGATTCCGCTACGCTTTTTAAATGTAAATAAAATTTATTTTCCTCACTGAACACCCTCCTTCTGTCCCTATGTATGTATGTATTATAAGCCTTAGTGCCTTTGAAATATTTGTGCTGTCACGCGTTGCAGGTTTCGTCTTTGTCGAGATGCCTTAAGCCTTCCTTCAGACAGTGTAATAGAAAAGCTGTCACGATGCAATTCCTTTGGCGACCGTGCTCAACTGTTATATTTTTGACACTGTTTCAATCAATGGCTCCAATAATTTATTAGTCACACCTATCTGTTTCGTTCGTTTCATTGATTTTCGATTACGGTGTGTGTACGACAATTGTTTTATATCATCGCAGCTCCAAAATAAATGGTTCGTACATTTTTTTAGTTTAGGGGGCGGTGGACGTCGATGTTAATGGAAAACAATCGTGTTTTATTGTACTCGTAAGGTTTGATGGGCATATAAAAGTGCTCACCTTAAGGGAAGGGTCCGTGCCTTCACGATAATGTTTGCGGGATTCAGTACTTAAGATACCCTTTTAGGTTAGTCGCAAAAAATCAACTCTCCTTTATTCATTCGATATTGCTGCGATCTTCTTCACTATGGGCATTATTTCGATTTATTGTGGCATCCCTTTGAAATATTACTACTAAAAGAAAGGTAATACAATTTTCCTTGTCATCGTTGGTCATTCAGATGTTTACTTCGATAACTATTTCAGTGTCTCTGTTAAACTTCTTTAAAATATCGGATAGGTACTTTAGACTTTGTCTAATAATAAAATTAACACGGAGTAAAATTCACGGTTTATTAAAAGCGTTTCACGAAAGTGTTCACTGTTTTACCTGCACTACTTAATAGTTTCGGAGCTGTCTCACAATTTGTGAATTTTAAGCGAACTCTGCTGAAAATTCATTTGTTAGTGCTCTCTACGATAGGTCCCCACCTTTTTATCGCATCGCACAGTGACTTTGACACTGTTTATAAATCTCAGTTTGAATATGTCACCGTAAAATTGTAAATACCGTTAGATTATAAACTATCTCGCGAGTTTGTAAACTGTCGAAAGATTGTGAACCTCAAAGTACTGCTTACAATTTAACGTATTATTATTCGGTAGATTGTAATCTATCGAAATGAAACCGTCAAATTACAATCTTAAAATTGTGAAATTGTCTACTGTCCAAAGGCTGTCCCTGATTGGTCGGCTTTATAGTAGACCGTTCTGGGTCCATAGAGTTAGGAATGAAACACAGGTATCAGTCAAATAAAAATTAAATTAAAAATTTAAAAAACCCCCAACACAAAAACCTAAGTTCCCTTTAAAAAGTAAAAAAATAACAAAAAAAATACGTCACGTTGGGGGACCGCTCGGGAAGATCGTATCCTAAATGCAACATCGGTCCCCCAACGTGACGTATTTTTTTTGTTATTTTTTTACTTTTTAAAGGGAACTTAGGTTTTTGTGTTGGGGGTTTTTTAAATTTTTAATTTAATTTTTTATTTTATACTTTTTATAGGTACCTTATTATAATGTCAATTTTGTTAAGTTTGAGACCCCACTCGAGTATATTTACAGACATTCGGTTTTTCTTCCCTACTTTCACCACTACTAATCACCACAACTTTTAAACGGCCCAACCTATTTTCATCAAACATGTCTAAGAACACTCGTACGTAAGTTACCTTTAATACAAAAAAAACTAAATTGAAATCGGTTCATCCGTTCGGCAGCTATGATGCCACAGACAGACACACAGACAGACAGACAGACAGACACGTCAAACTTATAACACCCCTCTTTTTGCGTCGGGGGTTAAAAATGAATGCACTTCAAGAATTGTGCCATCGCTAATGGCTATGAGGAAGCTCTTAGGGACCTGGATCAAGGCCTCAATTCGGCAGGTAGGTTCTTCTGGACAGGGCCCGCATTTTTAGAAGGCTTTTCATCCTGGATCCCTGACCACCTGACCCGTAAGTCGGACCCTGTTCCTGATTCCAGTGGGGTACTATTTTTTGTATTTTTAAGATGTAATTTATATGTATTTAAAAATGAATAAACGAGAATAATAGTACTTAATAATCTTTATTGCATAAACAATAGACAACCATACAAGAGTTATCTTAAGATTTACAATCTTTGATATTATAAGGATAAGATAGTTACTTAAAGGTAGTTACGAGATGGTGTGCAGGCCTTGACTGTCATCAGATAACTCGCCCTAGTCCTTCGTACTACTAAAAACTGTATCAAAATCAGTTAGTGTTCCTCATCTTCAGATCAGTTCATATGTACCATCGGAGACAATTGCGGTGAACCACTTTTCACCCTTACGCCCTAGGCAATAAGGTTGAAAAAAGCTTTACCGCCATCGTCCTCGGTTGTACATTTACAGCACCTTAATTGTTATGATTGCTAGAAATAACAGGCAGGCTATTAAAGTACCCAATAAAATTGTATCGTTACCGTTCAGTAATAAAACTCTATTCCTTATTACTAGACGAATATTTCTACGTATACATAAGACATTCCATTTTCAAAAGTGTAGACACTTCTTGAACGGTTCTTGGAAGTTAAATCATCGACACTCGAGTGTGTCCGAGCTTTCTCATATTCATTCAAAAGCTAAAAAAAGTTTATCCATATTTATTACTCCGGACTCCGTACACAAAGTTAGAGAGAAAGTTTTCGGGTCAAGGACCTCTCTCAAAACATTCCAGTAAAGTTGGCGTTGTTTCCTACGATATTTCCGACGACCGTTGCATATAAAACTTATATTATTTTACATAAGGAAAGTGTGAAACGTGAAGTGCTTGGTTGGTCTAGTGATCCTAAGTGCGACGGGTACACGAGGTCTTGGGTTCGATTCCCATGTCGAACAAAAAGTATTATTGGGTGCCACTATCATCACGCCTGTATTCCCCGAAGGGTTAGGCTGAGGTGTACCAATATACACCCACAGCTCGCCGGTATGTTTAGATCCCGTGTAATAGGGGGCGAGCCTAGTGCCATTAACCGGGCACAAATCCTAACTGCTACTGAGAATTTCATAGAAAAACCCAATATGGATTGAATCCTGATGAACCCATCGGGGAATACAGGCGTGATGGTGATGGTGTGTGAAAGTGTGAAATATGTTGTATACCTAGTGCCCACTGGATGCAAAATTGACACCTGTCTAAGTGTTAGATATTGCGTAAGTAATATCGCACCTTTTTGAAGAATATACAATGTTTGTACTGTGGTTTTGTACAGTCAACAAAGCTATTCTGTATAAAGGTAGCTTACTTGCCATTACTTTTAAACAATGTTGTGAGTTTGTGAGTGTGCTGAGCAGTATTTTTTTTTAAATAACTCACTTAAGTGTGTCATAAGCTTAAAAAGTAATTACGATTATAATAAAAATGAATATTGGCAGTGTAGTAGAAAGATTAATAATTTTGCCTGCATACCAAAAAGTTTTGTTGACTGTACCTGTACTGTATGTATCACTGTAGATATATATGCGAATTTATTGAATACATAGAACAGACTTTTAAAGTTCAAGTAGGTAAGTGAAATATGTTGATGATGCCGATAAGAGGAACTTAACTCGGTGTGCCATATTGAAATAACCGCTTTTTAACCGGCTGAAGGTTATCAAACCGGTTTTTATTTTTATTTTTAGTGGTTTTATTTTGTTCGTTTACGTAATAGTAGGAAGTAGATACGTACTAAAAAGGAAAAAAAAAATAAAACAATGCAAAAACTGCAAAATTCAAATTATTTTTAATTTTAATTCTGTGGTAGTAGGTACCTACAAAACAACAAACAGAACCAATGGCATTGACTTCAAAAACTAAAGTTATTTTTAACTTACGAAGTTAAAAATAACTTTTGTTTTTAAAGGCGATTACCTTTTTGTAAAAAAACGTTTTTTTTAATACTTAGGTAGGTAAGTTGTTTCCTCTTAACATCGCTTGCCGCTTACGCAGGTTTTATTTTACGACGCATTTCATATTTCTTTTTTTTTTTAACTTAGGGCTATGCTTAAAAGGTCATCTGTAATTAATCATCAGTACTTAGGTAGGTACATTCGAACAAACTATTTGGTACACAGGCAAAATAGGCAAAATTATTAGTATTTCTACTTCATTAATTCTTCTTATTTAATTACTTAATTTTTTTATGTTATGCGTAATAACTTTTTAAACAAACTTTAGACAGTGATGTAAAAAAAGGGACTGCTCAACACACTCACAACATTGTTTAAAAGTAATCGCAAGTTAGCTTCCTGTATACCAAATAGTTTGTTTGACTATACTTAAATAATTATTACGAAATCAAACTTAAGTGTTAAGTAAAAGCCCTTGAGGAGTCCATTTGTCATTTTTGTATATTTCTCGTATTTGTCAATGTAATAACTTTGCCATGACCTTTGTCCATTTGTTATTGTTCTTTCGCATCCATTTGCCACGTTAATACCTAAGTATTAGTTATTTTATCATCTATACAAATAAATCAAATAAAAGTGTTTCTTTATAATGCCAAAATCAGTTGTTTACCAAATGCATTATTACCCAATGGTGTTGCCCTCTTGTCGCTACGTCACTACGTGCTAGCGGCCGTTTTAGGGGGCCCATTTATCGAGTGTGCTAGTCACCCCCTGCCATTTTGTCTTTGTCATAAAAACATTGATTGGCCATACCAAACCCATAGCCCTATTCTTAGCTTCCATATTCTGTAATAGTCCTGCGCCAGCCGGGGATTGTCCTTGGGTGCATTTGCATAGTGCAAACAGGGACAATTGTCGGCTGGTGTTCCATTTCATTGTAAAGCCATGTAAGGGGCCTCTGCGAGTTGGCTTCGGCTCCTCGTACGCCTTCCAAAGGTCCGGGGCCCTAGGGTCCCGAGATACGTTACCAAATGTTGCCATAACATACAAAACAAAAACATAAATTCTGTCTGTCTGTTGATTCAGGCTGATCTCAGAAACGGCTAGACCGATTTCACAGGACTTTCATTTTACTTTGAAAACTTTTACTTTAATTCCTTTAATCCTACTTTTATTTTATTTAAAAAATCAATTAGGGTTCCGCGGAAAAATTAAAACCCCACAGACAACCGACATTCCACAGACAAAGGCGCGAGCTAAAGCTTGTAAGTAACAAATATTAATTTATAACCTAGCGAATACCTTCACTTATTGCCTAATATTAATTAGGTACCTTCAAATGTCAAGAAGAACACGTCTTTAACATTTTACAATATGTTATTGTGGCTATAAATTATTAATTAATATTTAATTTCTGTTTTGTTCGCTTAGAGGTCACCGATCGACCGATCTCAGGCATTAATGTACTCTCACAATCAGAATAATGGGGAATTAATGATTGACTAATTAAGCGATCATTGTTAGCCTAAACATTTTAATAAATCCATTGGAAATGTGAAGAAAAGAAAGCGCCAGCATTGGCGGCCAATGTATGTTGCAAATTGCAAACCACAAGAGCAAAAAAACAATTGGCCAACCTAAGACAAACATTGTTACCAATGTAATTTGTTATCTGTACCTATGCACACTCGATAGATACAGATTAAAAAACACGCTACGGTTCACTAACTTTTTAAATAAATCTCAGGACACAGACAAGGGTCCGACCAATTCGTTGTTTCTCGAATGTTTATTTCCTTTGCCACGTTTCATTATTGTTGCGTTTTAAATCCGTCAAACTTTTTCTATGCAAATTAGAAACCATGCTAATTTTGATAGACCAAAAAAGTTTGTTTGTTTGAACGCGTTAATCTTAGAAAATAATGGTACTATTTGAAAAAAGAAATCCTTTTGCGTTATGGCTTTTATGACCGTTAATCGAAGAAGGTTTAGGAAGAAAGGTCTATATTATAGCCTAAATAATATTACGCTGCGAGTTGTGACTCACGGAGCAGAGCAGTGACTAAAGGCGATACTTAACGCGGGTGCAACGCGGGGCTTAGCTAATTTAGTAATAAAATTTACCTAAAAATGTTGGTGGATTTTGAATTCAGTATTTTACTAATCCTAACTCCTACTTAATAGTACTTTCACGCTTAAACGGCTGCACGGATCTGGATGAAATTGGATGACAAACACATAACATATTTTTTATGCTGGAAAATGTACAGTTCCCGTGGGGTAATACATCAAATTTGACGCAGACGAAACCACAGGCGGATGCTAGTTATTTATAAGTATCTAAAAATATGTTATTTTGTAAGGATGTACTTACTTACGAGTACTTTTATTTAGTCAAAAACATCTTGATTTTGTCACTGGACCTTTCCTCCTTACCTTTCAGAATATGGCGTGGTCCTTACACAAATTGTCAATATAAAAAGGCTTTTTATCTCTGGGCGGGTCATCGACCCCTATTATGTCGGATAATTAACTTCTTAGAAACCTTTCCAACAAATTCTATTTGGAACATCACAAGTTGCGATTTCCTTTCAAAATCTGAAGATTATAATCAGGAAAATCGAACAGGTACAAAATATAAATAGAACATCCGACCTTACTGTAACCATAGAATTCTTTGCTGTTACTTATTTTTCTTTTTAAATTTCGTTGCATGGCAAACAAGGATGACCCATCAAATGGTAAGTGGTCACCTCTGCCTATAGACATCTGCAATACCAGGGGCGTTGCAAAGGCATTGTCATCCCGGAGACATAGTTAAAACGTCTCATGAGCTTCTAATTACACCGGCACCCATATCCTTCAAACAGGAACACTACAACGCTGCTTTGTGCCAGAAATAAGTATGGTAGTAGTACTTCCCCGGACGAGATCCTTCACAAAGAGCTCTACGACTACTAACTACTACTACATCAGCATCCATATACTTCCAACCGGAACACATCAACGCTGCTTTGCGGCAGTAATAAGTATGGTGGTAGTACTTCTCCGGACGAGATCCTTCACAAAGAGCTCTACGACTACTAACTACTACAGTACGTACTAACCTATTTCCTTTAAAACGAGGGTTTATTTTGAGGTATTGTGTACGTAGAGATGTCTTTATATTATCTAGAATTCTATTCAGGCTTCGCTGGTGTTTGGCAGGGCTAGAAGGCTGACACGACGTCATTACGCCTCGGAAATAGGCACTTTTCCCCTCGTTAGCAACTCGACGCTGTGCCCACTACGCTATCACACTACATTCATACTAAACTATCGTATGTGTGTTCTTTAATTAACGACACCTTTTTATGAGAGTTTATGGTAAAAGATGAGTTGGTTTTACATACAAAAAATAAATAAAATTTACATTCGTAAAAAAAATAGACACTACTTGCATAAAACTTTAAAATAAATCATTGGATTTTTTAAGGCTGTCGTAATAATTAAGGCTTATTGGCTAGAGTTTCCGAGGTCACAGGCGGATTAATAATCATAATTATAATCTATACAAATTATTATTAACGAACAGGTCAAAACTTATTTTCTAAAATTAGTAAGTAAATTATGAAGATGCATGTAACATACAAGACAAAATATTTGATAAAAGGATTAACTAATTTTTAGAATGTGACGAAGATTACATTTTTACGACGTTCCATAATCCATCTTGGCCTGCCCAATACTGCCCTACTTCATCGACTAAGCATTTTCAATGTTAATGGTTCTTCCATAAAGTTCATTTCAGATCGACACCCATAAGACCTTTTAATATGAAATTCTTTTCTTCTTAATTAATGTTCGGTAGAGCACAAAGCTACGATTGTGTATTTTTTGTATAGACTGTACTGTACTGTACGTTTATTGCAGGAGTTTTAATTTCTGTAGTATTAATTATAAGGGTGCCGGCGATTATGAAGCTTAATTGGTACCTTTGTTCTGGTTCAGAAGGGCGGAAAGGGATTTAAGTTTTAAAATACCACTTTGGATGGCGTTCAACCACTTTCTTAATCAACATCTGGGTTATTTACGTAAGTTTTGTATTTGAAATATCGTTCGTTAGTCCCGTAGAGCTATTTGATTATGAAGTCTGTCTAGTGGTTTTGTAGAAATAAAATTGTAAGATAAACATGAATGAATTTCAAAGAATCTCTTCGCGAACTCGTTTTATATTTGGTTAGTGACGTAAACCGTCGTTAGTATTATTACCAGTTATTCATATTCTAACTAATTTAAATCAGTTAGCGTGTTTTTCAAAGATAATTTACGCCGTTGACAAAATTTGACATAATTACTATCACAAATTGCTTTTTACCGTGGAACTGTGGATTCGTTCACGCGACCTTCGAATTTGGGTAAAATATTTGTTCTAGTTACGTCTTACGTTGACTTACGGCGTTGTTGTCCGCCGGTTTACGTGAACTAGTTCAAGTGGACTTTAAAATGAATTGGTTTAATGAGTACCTATTATTTGGGTTGTGTGTGTAGACTAGAACTGCCGAAATGGGGTAGGTAACACGGTTCAGGGGTAAATAAGTACGAAGTATCTATCTTGGTACCTAAATTACGTTTTTTTTTACGAATCGGATTATAAATGCGAACTTACTGCGTAATAACAATGATAACCACTTCGCTGACATAACATAGACAAAAGATTAGACAAAAATGATGCAACAGACTAGTCTTAGATAAACAATAAAAGAGTTCAGCAATAACAAGCGTCCGTGACGGTAAAGAAATCCAGTAAAGTCGACATTCCGTCGCTATTTAACTCTGGGTCTCATCCCAAAACCGGTCAAGCCGAAATTCAAGATGGCCGGCATGGCGGGAATACCTACAATATTTACATTGACATTTGCGTTCGGGCGCGTTCGGTTCATGACGCTCGTGACCTTCACCTCGATCGCAGGTGAACGCGCTTGGAACGCACCGGTAATAATCTCGGACGCGTCGACGCGTTTCGTTGATGTTCCGCTGATGTCCCATGCGCCGGCGTCGGCAGCGTGGCTCTAATATTAATTCATAAATCATTAATTTAATATGCTGTTTCCACATGTTTTATTTGCTCACATTTGTCAAATACATCTTGCAATTGCAGTGGTTATTTTATTTCAACTCCCTCTCACTAATGACAACTATTATTCATACCCACATACCCACTTGCATCACGTACTAATTGTTTTTACGAAAAAAAAAAAACAATATTATCTTTGGCAGCACGTGCTATAGTTTGCAGACTGTCCGATATCGTAGTACCCCGTTTGTTACTTTATTTGGGTTAATGTTTACTTAGTCCAATATCTCTAAGATCGACATTAATCGTGTTTGGATACACTGCAGAACACCAATCGACCTTATCGGTGTAGTAGACATTCGACAGGCATTTGTTGTGTCTCAAAGATTGCATGTTTTTTCCACGCCGTTCATTTCTTGTGACACCAAGATCCTGATAAAGATTTCTTATTGTTCTAGTCAGTTTGACATTCATTACAGTAATTACTGATTTATCGCGTTCTTTTTCAAGGCTTGCTTCTAACTCGAGGCTATTTACTTTACTTATTATTCATTTATGCATACTCGTATAAATTATGAGAAAATCTCGGTAAGCACTTAATTTTTCGTAAAAGATCTAAGTAGATACTTAGGTAAGTTGCTGAAGGTTTCAATTACCTTATCATGAATGGGTTTATTTATTCTTTTATAATACTTAAAATGATATCAAGATCAAGAATGAAAATTAATTTAATAAAATCGTGACGTTCTACATTTAAAAACGTCACCCAACATAAACGTAGAATTAAAAATAAAACATGTTTAATTATTCCAGAATGTTTCTGATGTTTGTAGATTGGGTGTGAAGCAAGTAAGTCGTATGGTGACAGCTGCCACTCAGCCATGAAACGCTGACGGCTACTAAATAGAAGCCAACTTAAGTCACAACAGCGTATGCGCACTATTTTTGGACGAATCAGCGAATACGGAACGATGTTTAGTAATTACTGTTTGATTGACTGCCCCCACAGGCGAAATGGGATTAAACGGAGCAAGATGAGATATCCGTGTGCTAAAAATATATTTAGAACCAAAAACGATTAAGAGCAATCTTGAAGACAATTCCAGGCTTCTGTGATGATTAATTACTATTAGTTATTCGTTAAAACTTAAAGAAACAGTTCGCGGCTACGAAATAAAACAAACGTGCTTTGATTCGATGACAGCTCTGTCTACACGCTTTGAAGAGCTAATTGAAAGATTTAAATACCTTAATGTTTGTTATGTCTTCACTATTTAAATCTCTCATCTCTCGTCTTTCGCGCGCACTATTTTAATACCCTTTCATTTGTTTGTTTTTAATTGTAGACTCATTAAATAACATTCTTCGTACCTTGCCAATTTCAAACAAATGTTTCAGCTAATAAGAGCAAAGCTTAACTGTCTTTGTGAAAAATTGTCTCTGTCAACGCTATTCTCATTAAACTAATAACGTTTTGTGCCTCCAGTTTAAGCGAAACGGTTAAAGACAAAAGCGTTACGTCACTTAAGGCTGAAGTCTTTCAGCGACAAGCAGCAGCGACAGGCGACAGCGACAAGCGACACTATTGGTTCATAGGAACCCATAGTGGCCAAATTCTGGGCCGTTATTTATTATGTTATTGTACCTATTATAGGAAGACCCTGGATACAGGCGGTCCTTTTGGAAATCCACAGGGAAGGCGTATGTCCAGCAGTGGACGTCCTGCTGCTGATAAGATGATGATGTTGACGATGATTATTGTATTATTTAAAATACTATAGTTTGTCTTCGATACGTTAAGAATAAAAAGGGACCTGTATATCCCCGGTAATCTTTTGTTTTTCAGTGTTCATACAGAAAGGTACAGCGACATTATCGTAGCGTTACTTTATTCAAACTTTAAGATTTATAATTATGAACTAATCATGTCGCTTGTCGCTGCTGCTTGTGAGGACTCAATCCTTACTTTTCAAATACTCACAGAGACGGACTCAATCCTTTAGTCTATTATTATTTGTATAATGTTAATGACAGGGCCTAGAAGTTCTACTTACCAATAGTTTCGTTGATCGTTCCATTAGGTGTTGAGCGAATACAAACAAAGGAGGATCTCTTATGACGGAGCATCAAGGTTAACCGGTTTAACGCTTTATCTCCATGGATATAATTATACAAATAAATTGCTCCTAGGCTACATCACTACTTAACGTGTTTCCTTTAATGGCTCTTCATATAATTATATTTATTTATAGGCTAATTTGTGTCTGGAATGTATAGGCATGCTTGTAATGGTAAACGTTAAAATACTTGTTAGTTTAATTGTTCATACCCGGAGGTGTATGGATTGATGATGTCAGCATTCAATAACCAATAAATCTAGTACTAATATTATGTAAGCATTCGATTCACCACCTTTCTGGCCTTGCCCCTTTACTTGGGGTCGTCGGCGCAAAACGTTTTCTTCCTCCATTCCGTCCTGTGAAACGTTAAGCTCTTAGCGACTCCCTTTTTCTGTAGGAAATATACTAATAAAACAATACTCATCTATTTTTAGCACAGTGTTCGGTAATATCGCCAGGATCGACCTATAAATCTTTTTTCGTTTTGTTTGTCTCTTATTTATATGTAGATTTTTCTTAAAATAGGCGTGTGTTTAGGACACTTGACTTTTATATTCCACGTGTAAGCTTTTATATTGCCCGTAGAACTGTAATGATAAAAGATAATAATGTTTAGCAAGCGGAGGGCGAGGTCAAAAAAACCTTTGAAAACTGAATATGAGTACATTTGACCGTGTGATAGGACCGTCTTAAATATTAACGATAATCGCCCAGCAAGGTACGAGTTTACCTATGTATTTGAATATAAAATAAAATCGGGGTGACTGAGGTCAAAAGCGATCATACGACCTTGAAGCTTGTTGCGCGAACATTATAATATAACTTGTTAGTAAAACTTTTAATTAGGTACCTAGATTATTGCTCAACGTTTTTATAGCTTTCATTTAAGTTTTTTCAAATATTTAGCTAACTCGCGTATTTCACTTTGTTCGAAGGTATTTTTTTGCTTGAAAGCATTACTTAATTTATGATTGATAGAGTTCCAAATTACTTGCTTAGCTTTTTCTTTTTAGGATCTAAAGTGACGTCATACCAATGTTAGTCGCAATAATAACAGCAATCATGTTTCTACGTTACCAGTGGAGCTATCCAATTCGGGATGATTGACATACCGTGTCGTGTACATCGGAAAATTGCGAGTTACCAGAGGGCTCAATTCCTCCGTATTATGATTTATTAGTCGAATCACATTGCCAACTGTCAACCCCACGGCGAACAGAATTGAACAGCTAACGAGATTAAATGGTAACCGGCTGAATTGTCGATGCTAATGTAGCAGGAAATATGACTTTGTTCTTAAATCTTCAATGTTAATTAAGATATTATAAGACGAGAATAAATCTTTTAAACATGTTTACAACTGGTTCTTATCTAGTTACCAAACTACCAAAAATTAGCGCACTTATTTTTTATTTTTAGGATCTAAATCTATGCTAATATTATAAAGCTGAAAAGTATGTAGTTTGTTGTTTTAAACGCGCTAATCACGACACGACACGACATTCCAGTTGGATTGGAGAAAAATACATACATACATAACCTCACGCCTTTTTCCCATGGGGGTAGGCAGAAACCACAGAACGCCACCTGCTACGATCCTGACATACTACTTTCGCCTCGTCCACGTTCATACATCTGGTCAAAAATAGCCGAATGGTCTGGAGAAAAATATTTTGTATAATATGATAGCCAGATTTGTGAGTAATAGTGTGGGCTATATAACATTACGGTACGGCTCACGACAACAGAGCAGTAACCAAAAACGTAATCTAAAACGGGTAAAAAAAAACTAGAAGAAACTAGTAGGTACCGAATATAGGTTAACAGTAAAATTACATGTACACTTACAGCCAACCATATACTGGGTCTTGAACATTCTATTTTAACTTTAACAGTCCTAAAGGGGCGCCGAAAATAGTCCCAAGGCGGGATGTTTTCAGTGTTAGTTAAGACCCATTTTCGGAGACACCAAGCCAGGGGGTGAATGTAAATAAGATTTGAATTTTAAAGCAGGTTGGACACGCGTGGTGTATTAGCTGTGGGCACTCATTGGAAAGAGCCTCGAGTCTCGCGTGTTACTACACATTTTTTGTGCCAAATGATATAATGCCACGGCTTTTTAATGTAGCGAGGTATGTTTATACGCGATGTTTAAACTTTTTTGTGGCATAACTTATGCCTTTGTCCTGGAGTCATGTGAGGTTAACATTCGTTAAAATGTTCGTCGAGTTTAGACGCTCGTTTTAATCGTTGACTCCTTGGCTTCACCGCAGTATGGTTACGTGTTTTATTTTTGCGCGTTTTTTGCTCTTGTAGTTGCTTTGTGTGTGAAAAGAGTGTGTTTTTGAATAGACATCGTGATTTTGAATTATAGAGGTACGTTATTGTTAATTTCAGAACAAAAAGTACTTGATATTTTGTGGTCAAATTAAAACTATATGTATCTTGCTAAAATAATAACCCTCATTTTTTTTCGCCGTAGTCGAGTCAGAAATTAGGTACCGTAAGGGTAATTATAATTTACATTAAAATTACAATGATGTTATTATAAACTTACAGAAACAAATACACAGTTACGTTTTTCTGGATTTCATAAAAATACATACACATACTATCACGCCTGTACTTATTCCCCGAAGGGTATGGCAGAGTTGTACCTATGTACACCCACAGTACCTACGCTTATTTTATTTAGGTCCCATTGGGGCATAGGACGAGCCTATTGCCATTACATGGCCAAAAATCCTAAATCCGAGGTGCTACTGACAATTTCATAGAAAAACCCATTAACACTTTCCTCGACCCGGGAATCGAACTCAAGACTTCTAGAATAGCAGTCACGCTTTAGATCACTAGGAGATATATATATATAGACTAGGACGAGACAGCTAACATAAAAATCACCTACATACATTTTTTTATAACTCCATTTGTCTTTGTTTTCTGCACTATTACTCTTCAGCTGGGTTCCCGACACTAATATTGTAACGCGAAGCTCCCCTTGCATTCCATGAATGGAAGCCCATATTTCCGGAGCGCGAGGTCTCATCAAAATCGGATCAATGGTTCTGGATAATAGGGCGCGTACATAACATACATACACTTGACGCACACTCTTAATAGGGTGGAGACCCGTGTGTAGATATTTACATGAAGGCATTTCAGATAAAATATTTTTTTTATCATTGTTGAAGTTTTTAAGTACCTATCTACTTAGATCAAGCTTTTAGCCCTATTATAGTGAGTATCTAAGATTTTTAATTAATGTCGAAGATAGATAAATTGTATTGTTCTGTTCTGTGTAATGTGTCGCTAAATTAGATTTGTTTTCGAAGAATTTTCCTAAATGAACAAATACTTAAGTTATTCTAGAAATTCATTAAAATCTAAGAGAGAATATTAATTCAAAGTCTATACTTCCAACTAAGCCAAAACTTGCTTTAATTCATTAATTATTGTTACCTTATTCGTATGACCTTTAGTTAACCATGTTATGTATCCTAGTCTTAAGCAATGTCAAAGGTCAATTTAATAGAATTTAAATGTCACACAATCACACTGTTTTATAAATAAATAAAAAAAATGATCTTTTTTTAAAAATCTAGATGTGCTAACGGTAAACAAAATGAGCAAACCTATTTACAAACAAAACTTGAATACAGAAACTGGTTTATTTTCACAGCTCGTAACCGATAAGTGAACAACTTATAAATGCACTATTCAAATACTCGACGGGCCGGGTAGTACGACCGCCCGAACATTTAAATAAGAAATAGGACATTTTGTATTTGTACCACCAGTTCTATTGACTGAAAAATTTGAATGCATTTGTATCGGAGTAATAAAAATGGTAGATACTTTTTTTTAAACGTCTTTTGTTAAGTAACCGGTCACGGCTGCAAATAAACGAGTCTCCTTTGAGCAACTGAAAATAGGCCACGGGAACGGTAGGGTGAAGAACAATACAAGTACAAAGTATTAAGCTAGCTCTCAAAGAGCTTATTCAATTTAATAAATTAAAAGTTTCAGTAATGGATACGTATGTTTAAGACCATTAATCTAACAAAGTACTGAACAAACTTGCTTGCAACTTCAACAAGAGCTTTTTGGCGATAAACTTTTCTAAAGCTAACAGGGTTACGTTGTACGAGTACTACAAGTCTAACAGAAATCTTTTTGATAGTTTACAGTAGTGAAATAGGTAGTACGTGAACGGACACATCGATCAAAGTTTAAAAGGCTCAATTTAGGTTGACACGTACGAAAATAAAGGGTTCACCGCAAACGCTTGTCACACTTTATCATTTTTTATCCTTTTGGTGGTGGCTTGATGAACATGGTAATACACGGTCTCTAGTGTGCCATCGGGGCAGGGTGAATGTAACGATTAAAATTTCAAAGACCGCTTGTGTATGCCATGCAGACCGAAATAGCGTTCCCTCTCGGTAGATTGACGCTCACAGAACTACCACCCGATTTTGCTGCCGTTTGGAAAGGGCCGTGCCATGCAAATTTTTACTCTATTGTTTTGTTGGTAAAATCGAATGTTGCGAAATGAAAGGTACAAAAATATGTTGGTAGACTTACGCGGGACGTGTGTTACTTACGATGCAGGAAACGAGGGGAGATACTACTGTATGTTTGCCGAGTGTCTGCCGCGAGATTTGTATCGTATTGTACATTTGTTGTCGAGCACTGAATACCAAGATGATGTCACGTTTTATGATGTGCGTGATTGAATAAGGCCTTTAAATGTTAAGATAAAATGATGATTCTTAACTTTGACGGGTGGAGGTCAAATGTGTCTAGTTATGGGTGTGGGAAAAAATAGTGAACCGCGCCTTTTTTAACTGTTAGATATCATAACTGTTGCATCAGTAAAAGGTCAATCTTTTTTTAAGAATCAACCACGACGAATTTCTTAACGATGATGAAGTTACGATTCAATTAAATTGTTCGGTATTTGTGTTTATGTCTCAAAATTGTTGGCCACTGACATAACCGGCTGGCAACAGACACAACGTTGATTCATTGCCAACAGCCAAGACTTGAAGTACTCCATACGCAGCATGTGGTCAAAACAATGTTACGATTACATTAGCCGCTCCAATTCCACTTATAAATTCCTAGACGTCACCTCCTGCCTCCGTGGCTCCGTATGATATCACTTCGCGTAATCTGCGCCATTCCGACCGTAATGGCGCGAGTGAGTCGCGCGCCATTCGCACGTCGACGATGGCTTTAGTATCCCGCGCCATTGCCGAGCCGCGCGCCGGACATCCGCCACGCCACGCCATTCCACGCCATTCCCCGCCAATGCCAACTGTCGCACCATACAATACCCTCCAAGGCGTCGACGTTTTGTTTTGTTTAATTGAAAATTTTCGTCATATCGCGGCCTATTGTCTTGTAAATAAATGTCCACGAAATGTGAAATTTTGTTAGTCATTTTCGTGGTCCACGAGGCGGTTTGTTAGTAGCTGTTTTACTTGTATACCTACTTATAATGTGATGTACAACACCTGTTTGCGACATCAATACAACTTATTCATTACTAGCTTCAAAGTAAAGTTAAGTTAACTATTTCATAAAACATAATAATATCCTATGAGACTTGGCACAAGTGTAGTTTTTTATCAGTAAAAGAATATTTCTAATCAGAGTACTTCCAGAGATTACCTCTTAGAAACATACATTACTGAACATTTACTGGGTTCTGCCAACGACCCACGTTAAGTTACGTCTTTGGTTACTGCTCCGCTCCCGTGAATTGTTGCGTGTTATATACTGTTCCTCATGAATCTGGCAAACTCCAGATCAAATGATAGTTCCAGAGATTAACGCGTTTAAACAAACCCTTCTCTTCTTCTTCTCTTCTATATTAGTTTATTATAAGCGCATTCTAAAATTATTTGAAAAAAGAACCGCAACACAACAACGTAACGTTTAATTGACATCTCTTCAAGAAGTTAGTCTCTCTAAAGAAATGACGCAAAAGGAACTTGACATTCCACTTAAAATGTTACTTGAGCCAGTAATAGTGGGGGGCAAAGCGTAACTGTCGTTGGTCAACGGTTAGTTAACAGGGTGTTGCTATCATCGCGTAGCGTCGCAGACAACATTCGCTTCAATTTATAAGCTGTTAGCATTTTATTATATTGATGCTCTCACTTGACTCTTCATTGACATTGTGCTCGACTACAGAGCTTTTTGACCGCGTTGAACATACTCGACTCAATTGGTGTAATTTATTTATCGGGCTACACGCCGCTAAACTGATGATTGATACTTTTTGAGGGGACTTCAATTGCAAGTTACAGAAAGAACCAGCCACATGAGTTATGTAGAAAAAAGTGTCTTAAAGCTTCATAATACGGATGAGTTTCTAATGTGGCATACTATTCAGCTCTCACACGGATATTACGCATAGTGTTGATAAGTTCAGTCGTAACCAAATAAGTGCAGCAGGTAATATAGTAGATATGAATGATATGTCACCGATACATAGTCATCATTATATCAATTTGCAATATTCCCCGCTATCGCTGCTGACTTGCATCGCTCCGTTCTAGCCCATCGGCTGCTTATCAACCGGCGACACGCGGCCGCCAGAGGATTTGACGCGGAGATGCGCGCCTATTATGCTGACCACACTATACACCTTGCTGCTATAACACTGCTATTCAACGACAACTAAATAAAACTACATGTTATTCTTAATAAACTGTGCTATTTCGTAAATGTGTACACAACATCATTAGTATATTGTTTAGAATAAGTTCAAATTAATCCGTTGTACGTATGTTCTGTTCTATTTATGAAAAATCGAACGGTTATACAAAATGTAAAGTACGCACAGTCAATTTTATTCAAAATTCCATTTCATATCTCATATGTTTCGAATTTAGAATTAGAACGCTAAACACAAAACCGTTGGCAAAGGTAAAATATCCCCTGACGTTGTTTGCCAACAAAAGTTTACTGTTACTAAAAGATAAGTGATAATAAAATAAACTTTCAAATAAAAACAATATCCATGGGACGTAAAATAACAAGTAGGTAATTAAAACGTCACTCATCGTGCCTGAGAAGGGCCCATAACGAGAGCACTGACGTTGATGGAGGACCCTGATAAAACTAAATTAATTTGTAGAGTTAAACGTGTTTTCGTTTAGGCCTTAAAAATTCTATTTAGTAGATAAACAGTCAGTCTACGTGAATGAGTCGCCAGGGAATCGCGTGCTCGAGGCCTATGCTTGACCAAGCTCGCGACGCCCCTGGTCATTGGGTGTGTTTGACTTGGTGTAATAACTTCTTACTGTGAACTACCAAATTCCCACCGGCGAAAGTTGTGGCTCCAGTTTCGTCCCGGGAGCCTGAATTATGAAGTAACTTGTTCAAGATTGAAAACTGTAACTTTCAACAATGGCAAGTTAGTTTCGACTGTAGTTACCTTCTCCAGCTGGGTAATAAGCTACATTTTTCTGTGTCCTCTCGGGAAATTACGTAAGAATTTCGGATACTGAGGAGTTCATTGTGCAACTTTAATCCCGGATTTTTCTCACAGGTTCGTTCGGTTATTTTGATGGAGACCATTTGTCAGTGTTGCTTAGACGCCTGGATAAATAAATGGAGTATTCCATATGTATTATTGCTGGTAGTCGGGCACATGAATATTTTACCCTTTTTATGCGATAACCTAAATAAGCTGAGCGAATTCGTAACCCAAGTAGCAAAATAATGTCATATAAAAGGTACAATAACGTTTTCAATTTAACTTTCAGCCATACGAAAACGTTTTATAATAGTTTTTTAAACGTAAATATAACGCGGGTTTGGGCGCAGATTATATAACATTTCAATCGTGTAAAGGTCGTGTTGCAGTCGCGTTAGCGACAAATTATGTTGAGTAAAAGTCACGTAGACGTTGTGAGTTTAACTAATAAGGTTTGTAATCGTCTAGTAATCCAATGAATAACTATATCATCGTATGAGAGTGTCAGCGACAATTTGTGTGACATTTATTGTGTTATGGCAAAATTATATTATAAAGTTAAGTAAAATGTCGTATGAATCATTATTAAGAATTCTTTAATATAGAGAAAGCATATTGCGGTGGAAGATGAAGAGCGATGACTTATACATGGGAATTAAATTTTTTCGATGATATGTATGGTTATCTTTGTCAATATTTTCATGGGCCTTCATAATATTGGAGTTTTCATATTGTTTATAAAAATAAAATATATTAATTGACAGCAATAGTCTCGGCCATATTGCCAATAGACATTGGGCGACTGCATTTCGACCTTTACATAACTATTGGTCGTATACATGTTTTTATACGATTTATGGCGTCCACCATGACGGTTACAATTAGAGTTCTGTTGGAAAATAGTAAAACCCTTTGCGTATAGTCATGGAAATACTTCTGTTTTATTCACAGGGACATCGTGGTGATTCTGGCGTTGATAAGCTTGTGAATCTCTCATTAAGTTTATCACATTTTATTTTAGTCATAGATTGGCACACGTTGTAGGAATAAAAAATATTCTATATATATAAAAATGAATTGCTGTTCGTTAGTCTCGCTAAAACTCGAGAACGGTTGAACGGATTTATCTTATCTTAGTCTTGTTCGTGGAGGTCTCGGGAAGGTTTAAAAGGCGAGAAAAATTTAAAACGACCCACGAGGGCGGAGCAGTAACCAAAGACGCGGGTGAAACCGCGGGGCACAGCTAGTCAGTTATATTAGAATAACGTTTCCAACTAAAAGTTATTTAATGGTTTTGTATATGACCTATTATGACGATTTTATAATAGATAACTATAAAACCATTACATAACGGTTTGTTATTTAAATGTTGAATAAAAGGTTCTAAATTTACGGAACATGGCGAGTCATCACTATTGTCCGACTGAAACGTTTACTCGACTTAACATTATATAACCGTCTTATAAATTAATTGAGACGACGTTTACCAGACGCATTAATATGATTTAAATATATATAACTAATGCGTCGAACTGAATACTATTTTACAACTGTTTAGTTACTTCATAACTATTTCAAACCCCTTACATGACTGTTAGTCGTATAATTCTAAACTTATATAACTTTTTTGCTAGTTGGGAATTACACTTTATCTGCAAAGTTTGGGGCATTAATCCGGCAACTGTGATAACACTGATTATGTTTATTAAAACGCTTCACATTGATTTTACTCATGATATTCTTTTATATTTTCAGGTAACGGAACACGATCCAATCCAGTAGTTTCTTTACAACTTTATTTCAGTAAGTAATCGTTTACAGATTAATTAATCACTTTAGGGTTAGACGAATCCGGACAAAATTCCCGCATACAAAACGAAAAGCCATAACTCATTGCGAACCTAATATGAACCTCAATCTATTATCTCTTAAACGATTTCGCACCGAATGAATATTCATTTAGGAGTAATACCATCCGAAAATGGCATTAGAAGAAAAAAAATACGCTTTTCTCGTGAAACGAGGAAACTCATTTAAATTTTTGATTGTGAAGGAAAGCTCGTGAATGGTTGGCCAAATAGCGACGTAATCGAAAGGTCAATAATTTGTTTGACAGTTGTTCTAGTATTTTAGGAGCCTAAAACTACCGGTTTTAGAAAAAAAAATTGCAGTTCCACATCAAAGTGTAAAACATAATATGGAAATGTATGTATGGAACAGCTGATTTACTTTTAATGACCGACAATAAATGTTAACTCTGGAGATCTACAATCATTACTGCATCCATGGTACGAGTATAATAAGTTTTCGTTACGATCTCCACCATGTCCCACCCCTTATAAAGGCTCAGTATAAATTAAATAAAATATTTTTATCTTGTAACTTTAATCGTTAAACGTAAAACTGACCTTTCCGACCTTATTTAGAGGTATGAGGTAATGAAAAGTCCATTCATTTATCTCGCGGTCTGACGGCGGACGGCATGTAGAATCGTCTGCACATGTCGCTGGCCGTAAGACGAATGACCAAGTATCGCGCAAAAAGGTTTGGCCGTCGTCATTAGCGAGGGTAGTTGTAACCTTGTAATGAGCAGAGTTTGTGTGGGCGGCAACATTCTTCATATCGCGGACCATTGGACTGTTTAGGGTTCCGCCGTCTAACGACTGGCCCTTTTCATTATCTCGCTTTGTGGCTCATTCTCAACTATCTTTGATGTTAAAACCGTAATAAGCTTGTCCGAATTGAATTTTATGGACGTTTATAAAACCCTTACAGACTTGATGTTTAATGATGTGTCTTTTGTAACGTTTGAAGGGTAGGGATTTATCTATGTTTTGTGACGTGACCAAGTTTAGTTTGAAAAGTTACCGTGTGATGAGACTGGGTATTATTCTATTGAAAGGGATCTAACAATGAGATTTGGGGCGGCCTTTATAAACAAATGGGACATTCAGAACCATTCTCATAGTAGTTATTCAGGTCAATGGATTTTAAACTAGATTTGTTTAGACGATCGAGCCGATCAATAATCATTTTCAATGATATAATCCTTTTGCTCAGACAAACTGTGACAAAATTCCTTAGTGATATTTATAGAAGCCAGATCAGTTACTAAATAAAGATTTTAAACAAAAATAAGATCCCGTTTTCTTGTTTATTATTCAGTCGACGCCGTAATTATCTGTTTACCTCCCAATCGCATTAAGATATCAGTTTACGAAAGGATAACGCAATATTGAGGAATCAGGGCAAGTTGTAAGAAATACGTCACAGCATCGAGGGAAGAGGGAAATCTGAGAGGGAAGACAATTGTTCAATTGATCACGTATTATTGAGATACTAAGACCGTCACATCCGTTTTGTGTCCCGATACCGGTATTCCGAAATATGTTACCGATATTCTCCGGTTTCGATTGCTGTCGTGACTCGTGTTCGGTATTGTCGAGTTATTTATTGGTATTGAAGGTGGGTTAAACGTTTAATTGTTTTTAGATGTTTTTGTGAATTGTGTAAATGACACCATTAAACAATAATTCCATGGCACAACTTCTCAAAAAAACACTTTATTTTACCCCTGATAACCTGATTAATTTTTAAATAAAGTAAGTGAAGACATAGTTTAGTATTGTCATACAAAATCTATGGGGGAATCGAGTTTTGACAGCTCTTAAAAAGTATGTCAATTGATTAGTGGTGTCATCTACCCAATTTCAATTTAGCTAAGATTTTGATACAGATTTTTATTTTCTTACCACTAATTACAGTTTCAAAAGTTTGTATTTAATTTGTGGAAGAATGCCTAAACTACGTTCTTTGTTTAAACCTGTAAGCCCGATCGCCAGATGACTTTGATAGAGTTAACTTACTTAGTCTAACTAGCTTCAAAGTTTTATGAATTAGTTCTCTATTCGTTATTTTTGTTGTTGTACACCTTAGAAGAATGTTTTACACATTTTTACTCCAGTCGACAGCCCATTTTCTAATTGTAATACCTAGAAGAACTCTCAAACACCGAGTATACCTACAATTAGCATAGAAGTAATTTTATTGTTATTAATAAAAACTATCAGAAAGATGTCGATAAAAGTGAACAAGGCATTTGTAAGGGAAGGCTAAAAGCGCTGAAAGTTGTGTGTAAATACATTGATCCATTACAAGTAAACCGGGGCCGAAGTGAAGAGTCTAAGCCGGCCTAGTGGGGTGCTAATCCTAGAATAGATTAGTGTTGAAGTTTTATTGATGTTCGATTCCGTTGTGCGATATTTTAGGGAATACTAAAATGCTCTCTTATGTTTCTAAACACTCGTTTTTGATACTACTTGTCGAGTAATTAAATCATGTCCTCGCATATTTTTGAAGGAACTATGTATTTACTTCGATTTTGTACGAGGGTAATTTTATCGTCAAAGATTTAAAGTCCATTTTTGTTTAATTAATGAATCATTCACATTACAAGTTTATTTTAAGAAGAAACACAAATTCTAAAAAACTTGATTCAAAGAAAAACAACAAGAAAAAACTAAAATCCGAACCCAAGTTGCCACATTTCATCCTCAGAGCCTCATTCAAATCAATATCTTCTGTAACTTATCAATAAATTGGACCGTGACAAACGTTCCGAAGGGCGAGAGAAAAAAAGGGTCTGACCACTTTAAGAAAATCACATAATTGAAGAACAGTAAACGGTGCGGAAAGAGGAGGCGACCCTTGGAAATAATTCTGTAGGAAGACGTGCCTTTTGCCGGATGTCAAATGGCGCCCATAGGTCATATATCATACGCGGTTACGGGAACGGAAGGCGCCATGAAAAATGACCTGAACATTTGGTTTTATGTGTCACTTTTGATGTAAACATAAATTGAAGGAATGTTGGAATATATTAACATTGAAAATAGTAATAAAAACAATCTTTAAAATACGTACAATCTATGGATCTTTTTACTGTGAATAAATAAACGCTTAAGTTGGTAAACTACTAAAGTTATAACATAAGGAAGTAAAGATAAAAATATTCCATACCGCATCGTGCGCACTTCCTTGAATTTAATATTTTACGATGAACATAACACAAGCTTTTGCCGTGACTTTGGTCTCGTGAATTTTCTTACGGATCCGTATCTATTCAAATAATAAAGTATAGCCTACAGCGTTCAGGGAAAATGTAGCCTCCTATTAGCGAAATAATTTTTACAATCGGATCAGCAGTTCTGGCGATCGGCGGGTTCAAATACAAAACGAATAAATCTTCAGCTTTACAATATTATTAGAATTTGTAGCAGCACCTCCGATGTCAGATGTTTCCCTTGACGAAGTAGATATTAGTAATTTATAATAAGATAAAATTGGATCACTATAACCCGTACTTCCTAAATTCTCTCTTCTTACAATAAAAAAGCGTAGGTACTTTATGTACCAAGATGTTAGAATGTGAACTCTTGCTGTTATAAGGGAATATTTTCACTATCTTACACCGTTCCCAAGAGAATTAAAAGAATTTTCAGGCAGCTAAAAATGCTTAAATTAATAGTACTTGTGTTTTAAGAGTGTCGTGTATTAGGAGGGTACTAAAAAAGAATTAAGAAAGCAAGCTCCACTTGACTCAGCTTTTTCGCTGTTCCCAATTGTACGTAAAAAAAAAATGCAGTTAAACAATGTTTTTTTATAATGTTTTTTTTATGTTTTTGTTTTGTTTTTTTATTCTTTTTATTCGTTTGCGTACACGTTGATCATTACGGATCCTTTTTTTACTATTTAATTTTATTTAAATATTTTTTTTAAGCTTCTTAATACAACATCAGCTATCTGCCAGTGATGCTCCCGTCAAAATCGATCTAGCCGTATCGGACATTAGTCGGAACAGACAGGTAGACAAGATGTATGTAGCTTGTAAATATTAATATTTATTTTGTAAAAAGCTGTTATGTTTTAGTTTATATACTACCAACAGACACTCCAATTAATTTATTTACATAGATTAAATGGATAGACACTATCTTTTTACAATGTAGTTTTAAATAAGTACCAACACATGAACGGTTGCAATAAAACAAAAAGCTTCCACATTTACATTGGACGATTGCGTTAGTTTTAACTAACATGTCGGGAACGGACACCGAAACTGTTCCTATTAGGTAATTGAAAATACGAGTGTTCAATTCCCCTATGTCGACAAATATTTGTGTGAACTATACACATATATCTACGCAATAAACTCATCTACTACCGGCTGTAATGTTTGCGCTTGCAATTTGTGCCTGCAATAACAGACTGACCCACTATGGCCCGGTGACGAAGCGTCAAACTGCCCACTACCGTTCATCCATGGGAAATAGAACATCCTGGCGCATTCAACATCCAATCTTATATTGGATAATGCATCTGTCTGCTAGATCATACGGGTATCTTTATCAGTGACGCTTCTTAGACCCGATGATGGTGCGAGGTCGAATCCATTGAGTCCAATTGAACGGTGCTCAGAAACTATCGTTTGTCGCACAGTGCTCCAGAAAGTTCGTGCCATATTATTAAGTAGATAGGAAGTCTCTTGTTCAATATTAGGTATAACTAGTGTCAAATGATTTGGCGTTTGTTAGAAATATTAATAAAAACAATTGAGCGTCGTGATTGATATTTATTGGGTCGTTGAACTTTGGACGTGGCCAATGTCCTTTATCATATTTCAAGTTAGACAAAGTAAGAAATCATAAAAAAGTCGATCTTCAAAAATTCTCATTTTTATTACTTTCATTTGTATATAAAAGATAAAAAAAAAGAAATATAATACTGATGAAATCTTGTAACAGATTAGACACACAGTACCTACCCACCTATGTAATGATAGCACCGTGATGAGTTGATATCACTACACATCATGAATAGCCGTGAGTTGCTGATGAACCAAAACTTTATTTAAATAATGATGCTAGCAATTTAACTGAACTCATATTTCACCATCAATGACGATAGTAGATAAGAGAGGTGAATGAAGAGAAAAATCATAACATCATAAGAATGTATCATATTTCGTCATAATATTGTTTATTATTTTCACACGGTGTCCTCTTACTGTTTTGCCCTAGGTCAGGTCGAATGCTGATGTTTGACTTCTTCGTTCCATTTATAAAGTTAAGAAAAATAATACAAAAGCTTGTACACTTTACATCAAATTAATCTTTAAACCATTTTTTTAATAATCTTACGTCCATTGACCTTCCAAAAGACTATTTGAATAGATTCTCAAATAAACTTTAAATAATTAAAATTGCCTTTTATTATTTTCTTAGTAAACCAAGAACTTTATTACTTTAACTAACGTTTTATAATTAAGAACAATTATAACACATAAAATAGCAGCAAAAAATTCTCGAATATAACTTAACATTCTCATTACCGCAGTAAGAATTTATTGATCTCGTACTCCACAAACAACCGGTGGAGTGGGTTTGGAAAGGACCACGTACGAATATGTAAACGGTTCCCCAGATAGCAACAACACTGGCTTAGGATTAAATTAAGTTGAAACCACTCATCGCTAAGCTGTTTTGATTAATAATTCAATTTATAATACAGTGGACGACTAAGCTGGGTCTTCTCCGTACTGGCTTCTACCGGGCCATTGTGACGACTCTTCAAACCATTCGGGAATATATTATTTGGTGTAGGTAACTGGTTACAATTAGTAGATTAAAATATGCAGCGCAGTAGCTAAAAAAAATGGTCAGCAACTAATGTGGACAAGTGTGCGGCATTCGACTGTAGAAAATGCGGCCACACAGGAGCTGCGGCCAGTCACTTTTTAACGATTTGGGGCTTCGTTGATTAGAGTTGTTGCTAAGGCTACTTGCTCATACATAAATAGCTGCTGACCTATAGCTTTTATTTTTTCTAATGACTTCTTCCGCTCTTTTTGGAGAGCAAGGGAGTGTGAGAGGCTTACTGAAACCCATCCGTGTTCTTCCTAATACCCTTTGCAGTTTCTGGGTCGCGGTGATTCTTTCGAAAATATCCCGCAACCCTGACAAGGACTTAAAGCGTACTAGCGTAACACAGTACAGCAAGTTACAGAATTGGAGTACTGTTCCAACTCACGCATAAACGTGAGCATCAAGCTCGGCGACTATAGCGATAAGGTTCACGTCGAATTGTGGGTTGCGACTGTTGCTGAGTTGTGGCCTAGTGTGCGGCGAGCCGGCGATATTATAGCTCACTGAGAATTGTAGCCCGCTTCTGCATCACAAGGGTTGCCAGTTGTGTTGAGTGACGCAAATAGGCTAGTGCAGTGTGGGTTGCAAGTTGTGAGTGTACTTCGTGGTTCTATCGCAATTTTATAGTTACCGTCTTTTGTGGTATGCCTATTTAATTTTGCCGGGTTTGGTTTATATTGATAGGGTAACTTTATGAGGTTTTTAATGAGGTTATTGGAAACTAGGTTTTGCCTGCGACTTGCATGAATTTTTGTCACGGAAACAAAAAAGATTTTTTGTTTGTTTATGAATGCCTATGTCTCAGGTACACTTTACAAAAGAGTTTTCCGAATTAGACTCGAGAGTAGGTAGTTCCGCATTATAGTGCGTCCAAAACAAAAAAATAAACAAACAATCTCTTCAGCTAATAAGATACTATGAAAAGGTTTGATTTTATAACTATTATAAGTAATAATAAATACGTACGAGTTTGAAGAGTACAATAAAACTAAGATTTTAGTTTTCCTTTTTGCCTTAAAAGGCACACAATTAATTTGCAACTATTACTTTTGTTCATTGCTTTGACTATTCCACTTTTAATGGTTTGTATAACCATTAAAAACATCACTAACTAGCTATTACTAGTTTTTACCCTCGAGTTCAGTCTAGTAGACGTCAAAGACCCTTTTAATTTGGCCCTAAAGCAAAATCCTTCCTAGGTCAAGTAGTTTTTTCTTTCGCATACAGATGTAAATAATACTTCTTTCGTGCTGGTCAAATGTACTTATTGAAAAGATTACCTAGTTCATACGCACGTCAATTGTTTAGATACATTTCATTAAAAATCATCTACAAAACAAAAGAACATGCAAGTATACATACCACAGTACCTACAACGAAACAACACTAATAAAATAAAGTCGAACTCAGACAGCGAAAATTTATCTCCAAACGGAGTACATTTTACAATCGCAATCGGTAACAGAATTCGTTTACATTCCCTTCTTTTACACTCGATGCAAGTTCATTGGATTAATTGGTTGTGGTCTGCGCTTTTCGGCTTTTATTTGTGAATGAGACTGGTATATATACTGGAGAAGTACTATAGGTACTAACTTACCGTTATTGATGACGATTGTACATTTACCATCGCATATGTGTGCACCCTAAAATGATTTTGCTAAAATGATTTTGAGGTGACTATTATTGTTAAGTTTTTAATTTCTCTTGTATCGTGGCTTAGAAACATATAAACTAACATACACAAACAGCTAGAACCGGAAAACAATCTGTAGGGTATACAAATATTTGTTCCGTGCGGGAATCGAATCCGTGTCACGCAGCAGCGAATCGCTCATCAACTGTAGGCTTCATGAAAAACGAAACAAGAAAAATATCACTTTGCCTTAAACTTTGTCACTATCTTCTATTAATCTGCTTGAAGTCCGACTTTTCCCTTTGAAGCTTTAGCCGCAAAGCTTTGTCAAATGGGTTTAGTACGTCTTTCATGAATGCATATTTCGACACTTTGATTTTTCATGTAACAAAATTGAGTGATATATGATGTACTTACAAGCATGAACAAATCAGTCTACAGAATATTTAAATCTGCCAGCTTATTCTGTAAGAAATCTCCCTCAGTGAATTAAGGTGAAGTGAGCTAAAACTGGGCTGTCACTATACGATGCTAGGGATTGACAAGTCGCCACACGCTCAATTCACGGAAGGAAGGTTTTACAGAATAACACCGCTCGTCGGTCGTGGCCAACTGGTTCGAACTACGATTGTCAACTTTTTTCCAGTTGGTTTTGTTTGATCGACCCAACTCTGTGAAGTTTTTATATCTACGCGGAGCCTATTAGGGCAGTATAGATATACCGGCTGCGGGTTGTTCGAAAGAGATACCGCGCCCCCGGAACGCAAAGGGCACATGAAGGAACATAGATGGGTTTTAGTCAGTAAAAGTCTGACACTCCCTCCCGTCCCGCCCAGGGCGGGGGAAGTTACTTGATGATTTCCATTTCTAAAAAAAAGTATTGATATACCGAACGAGTAATGACCACAATCAAATCCGTCTAAAATAAATTACCTACAATTTTAACCGACCAGCTGCCTTCGCTCTGACCATAATTCTTTCAGAGATTACAGAGCTAAATAAAGAGCCACCCATTCAGTTTGGCAACAGTCCACATTCATTCATCATCTTAATTTACGTCAAATCCAATACTAATCCCGATAAATAGACCAAACGAATTACTGTGAATGGCATACAATAGGTAGGTACTGTAGGTACAATTGAACAATCTATTTGGTATACTGGCTGCTCCAGTCCAGGTTTCCTCACGATGTTTTCCTTCACTGATGTCAGTGATGTCAAAGATAAACTTAGAAAGTACGTGGCTTGTAGGTAAGTTTATCTTTCTAAGTATATGAATTGAAAAAGTCGTATTGGTTCTTGCTCAACAATTTTTAAACAAAGTTGTAAGTTGAAATGGATGCCATAAGCAAAGTTATTATGACACACACATTAATATGAAAATTGGCAGTGTAGTACAAATATAAACAACTAGCTTCTGCCCGCGACTTCGTCCGCGTCACAGTTGATGTGTTATCCTACGGGTACCGTTCATTTTCCCGGGATAAAAAGTAGCCTATGTGTTATTCCAGACTATAATCTATCTTTGTGCCAAATTTCATCCAGATCCATTCAGCCGTTTAAGCGTGAAAGAGTAACAAACATCCATCCATACATACAAACTTTCGCCTTTATAATAGTAGTAGGATTTGACCTGTTAACCAAATAGTTTGTTCTACTGTACATGACATAGTAACCGACCAACAATTTTAACAATGTCTTTCCGCCTGGTTTACTAACCAATGGCATCCACTGACTGACAAGTAATATTGTTCGCTTGACTGACATAAAAGAGTTCCATTATTACTTATATTTTGGATCCCAACGATTTTCGTATCCATAAAACATATTGGGAGATAGCTCGTATGATGTCCGTGTTTCAAGCCTGATTTGATTGAAAAAACTATTTCATGTTTACTTATTTTAGTAATGGATTGCTGTGTGTTTGTTTGAAGTAAAACCAGGAGGCCAGCTTATTGGGAAAATATTATTCCATTTCCAATAATTTTGAAGATCAAAGGACATGTTTATTGTGTTTCTGGCTGAAAATAGATCTTCCTTTCCTTATCCGTGAGTTCTGTAAGAAACATCTTATTTGAAAGTGTAATGGACAATTACTTTGGTGGATCAAACGACGACTAGCCCGAAACGAAAATCAACACAAAAATTTGCTAGTAAATTGTTAAGCGCGCGTAAGCTCTGGTGATTGGTTGGCTAAATTGGGGTTAGTTTTGCCACGACGACGCAAGACATGTCAAAATTTCTCCCACTTTTTGAAGTAATTGACGGTGATTAACTAAAATATAATCTAAGCATGAGTTTGGGACGTACATTAAACTGTAATTGCTGAATAATGTGACATATAGATATTTGGGATTAGGGGATTTCTGAATTAGTTTGATTTAATGTATTAACTTTTTAAGAGATTGCGTGTTGGCTCATTTAGGTAGGTAATTTTGACATGTCGATAATTTTCTTTCCAGTATCTAGTTTTCTTTCCAAAATTCCAACGTAGATGTCACCCAAAAAAGTCGGTACTACAAAATTTTCAGTACACTGCGGGACGGTTTCAAAACAATTCGATACTTAATCGGTCCTTCAAAAAATCGGTTGTGTGTCGTCACCAGCCTAACCTATGTGCAATATGGACATTTTCAGACATGCAGTAAGACGAGAAGCCATCACTCCTCAGATCCTCACTATAGGAAAACGGACGCCCAGCAGAGTTTGGCATAAATTGATGTTCACAAACAATGTACGCAGGAGGTAAGCGGGGGTGTAGGTTCCTCTAAGTTTGATTACGGTTTATTGTGCCGTAGACCGGTCTGTCGATCTGCCTTTGTTGTTTGTGGGACAAATATATGTACGGAATAAAGTTGGCTATGGTACCGAATAAAGTTTACCATGGAGATTATTGGCATGTTTAAAATATAGCCATGGGAGGTCAAAGCGTGCCTTGAATTTTCTTTTATTGTTTATTAAAATAAATATATAAATTAGGCAGAGGTGTACCAATGTACACCTACAGTTTGCCGGTATATTTAGGTCTCATGTAATAGCGGGCGAGCCTATTGTATTTTTATAATATTTATTTATTTATTACTAGCTGACCCGCCACGACTTCGTTCGCGTGGTATCCTACCCCTACCCTACCCTACCCTACCCCTACCTTACCCGTACCCTACCCCTACCCTACCCTACCCCTACACTACCCGTACCCTACCCCTACCCCTACCCTACCCCTACCCTACCCCTACCCTACCCCTACCCTACCCTACCCCTACCCTACCCCTACCCTACCCCTACCCTACCCCTACCCTACCCCTACCCTACCCCTACCCTACCCCTACCCTACCCCTACCCTACCCCTACCCTACCCCTACCCTACCCCTACCCCTACCCTACCCCTACCCTACCCCTACCCTACCCCTACCCTACCCCTACCCTACCCCTACCCTACCCCTACCCTACCCCTACCCTACCCCTACCCTACCCCTACCCTACCCCTACCCTACCCCTACCCTACCCCTACCCTACCCCTACCCTACCCCTACCCTACCCCTACCCTACCCCTACCCTACCCCTACCCTACCCCTACCCTACCCCTACCCTACCCCTACCCTACCCTACCCTACCCTACCCCTACCCTACCCCTACCCTACCCCTACCCTACCCTACCCTACCCTACCCCTACCCTACCCCTACCGACATTGGGAGTATAGAAAATTGTTGTTTATAGACATTTTCAGGATTTTTTTTTTTTTTTTTTTAGAATATTTCTCTCCGTAAGAACCATCCTCGTACTTCAAGGAATATTTAAAAAAAAGAATTAGCGAAATCGGTCCAACCGTTCTCTAGTTTTGCGCTTACCAACACATTTTGCGATTCATTTTTATATTATAGATTGATACGTAGGGATTTTTTACTTAGTAAGAATTCTTTACCAGTCTATCTTGTAGAATATTACCTACCTACCTACAACACAATCAACACAAATTAGCCAGTAAAGGTTTCAAGTAATTTTCTTTTAATCACAGAAAAGAGCAATTGCTCGGAATTACGTTCTCTAGCCAAAGAATCAATTGAAACATGTGGACCAATAAGTGTTAACCGGGGGGCGATTCCTTCTACTATTGTTGCTAGACCGCCCACTCTGGGCGTGACGTGAACTGAATCACAAGTAACTCTGCACTTACTATGGAAACTCACTCTTGTAGAAGAAGAAAATTGAATAATTTCTAGCAAATACAGAGAGTAATGAGAAGGCAACCAAACAAGCAGCAATTATTTTAGTGAATGAATTCTCCTAGGTATCTACCACCTACAGTCTATATGCAATAGTGCTCCCAGCAACACCCCGGTTAGATATTCTTCTGTTAGATATTCTTCTTTTCCCCGGTTAGATTGCAGAAGACTTCGCAAAGTCTTCTGCAATCTCCAGAACAAAACAGGACACATGCCATGTATCTTCACCAAATTCTACCTTCATCAAAGCTGTAAAAACATTTAGTCCTTCCATAAACATTGTCCAAATGCATGAGCATTAAAAAAAAAAAGAAAACAAAACAGACTATAATTTTGTCACAAAAACCTGTTTAAAATCGTGACGCTCACCCGTAATGAGTCTGCCGTATTATAATGGTTTTAATTTATTCCATTTACAAAGAAGGAAAATTTACAAACGAAGTGTACAATGTCGAGTCATCATGCAAATCGGTGGAAGCGTTACCATCGGTTTTAAAAACCAAACAAAAGACGATCCTAAAGCAACCTTGGGATCCCAAAGTTGAAAGAACGAGACCAGTGGTAAAGGACATAACATTTCTTTCAAATCTAGCTGTAATGGAACTAACCAATTTGGAGCCAACTCTCGGATAGCTTTTAGCAAAAGCTAAATTTTGTTTTTATTTTCCAGCTCGATTTATGTATCGGTAAAAAGAAAACTGCTTGCGATTTTCTTCGTGATCGTGGCTAGTTTTCGATAATATTTGGTTTCTCCCTTGAGATACCTTTTGGCTTTTGAAGCCTCTTGTTCAGCTTTATCTGTCTGTGCCACTTTAAGGAGTAGTTTCTAAAAGTATATTATATCTCATGTAAAAGTTTTTTTAAACCTGATAATATAAGTCTAAAGAATTAGTAGAGAACATTTTGAAGAAGAGTAAGGGGTAGCTGTATCTGGAGCAATTTTTAGTTTGCTATAAAAAAGTATAAATCGCTACACATTAGCGCAACTTTTGACTTAAATTACATTTACTATATTATATTACTTATTAAAATACGTATGATTTAATTTGAACAACGAGATTGAGCTATTGGCTGTTGCGCTGCTTCTCCCGGGTTCGATCCTGCACGGAACAAAAATTTGTATGGCCTACAGATAGTTGTTCCGGGTCGGGCTGTTTATGTATGTGTGTTTATATGTTTGAAAACACACCCAGGATCCAAAAAAAATATATATAGTGTACAACGTAAAAAAAAAAAAAACCAACAAATAAAACAGTTCTTAAAAAATACAAGCTCATGACCGTGATGCTGTTTCTCTTAAATATACAGCAGCAAATACTTCTCGTTAAAATAACATTACACGTCCCGTTAAGATCCCCCAGGTAAAATATTACGGAAAAGAATCGTGCGTAAGTAACATTCTTAATTAATATTCACGGGACAAGCGTGAAAATTAAAAATTTTATAGTCCGATTAACATTACAAGTGAGAAAATTGTTATGGACCTGTAAATATTCGGCATAACCGTTTTGTTAAGATTTTAATCGAACCTTGGGGGTTGTTAAGCTTTGAGCACGTGTTTAAAATCTTTATTCAGGAAACCTTTATTTTCTTTCAAGTTTATTTAATTAATTAGGCTCGTTTAATTATGCTTTGTTTTGCTTTCAATTATGTTTGACAGTCTTTTAAGTAGCTTCTGGTTCGTTGGTTTACGTAGCTGCAGGGTTCCGGTTGTCTCGTTTCTGGTCGTCTTTGAGGTTGCTTTGCAGATTTCCGTAGTATTCTACCTATAAATGTAAATAGAGATTCCTTATTATTTTTCTATAAGCAGTTTCTTTGTCACCCTCCTCCTCCTTTGTCAAGTGCCTCCGCCCACGTCCGAGTTTTTGTAGGACCGATTATCGGAGCGCTTTAGGGACCGACTTTTGGTAGGTCGAGTGCGTTGTTATATTAGAATTGATATAATATGTTCCATTCTCTCCGACAACAAATCGGTTACCGATTGACTGACGTGGATGTACAGCATAAAGGATAGGTGTCATATTCAGACACGATTTTTTTTAAACTACCGATACTAATCCTTAAAGTAGATTAAAGTTACCTTAGAGTTTAGTACATTCACGTTATCCATTATTGTAGCTCCTGGTGAAGCGCGGTCCTAAGGCATGCATGCCTTTGAAGCCACATTTGTGGCAAGTTACAAGTGCTATTTTTAAACGTAATTTAGTCAACAATTGACAGTGAATTGTAAAATGCTCCTCGTCCGACACGGTTGAACGTTCAATTAGTTTACAAAAGGTACATCAAAGCCTAAGTGATCTTTCAATGAAGTGAGAAGGATCAACTGCAGGCATTGTGTACAGCCGTGCGATTCTCTAACATATTTCAGCGCTGCGCTCGACGTCGAGCTGATTGACGAAACTTCGGTAAAATCAACTCTATGCGTTGTGCGTAAAGTTGATTTGACAGTAGTGTCGTCGACGAACTCGACGTTGAGCGCAGCGTTGAAATATATTAGAGAATCGCACGGCAGGAGTCAAAAGATGAAGTGATGCATTATTCAATTCTCAGTTTTGACACGCACTTTATCATCTTCAACTAATGGCAAACCATAAATATAATAATACCAGCCTTTTATTGTTCCACTGTACGAGCATTGATCACCACGCTTGCTTAAGGCGTATGGGCGATTTCAGACGTATATAACAGGTTTCACCGATCTTGATAAAGTCCAAGATAAACTAAGAAAGTATATATGAATAAAAAAACATTGGTACTACATCATAAATAAAAATAAAATAAACATATAAGTAATTGAATAAATAAAAAAGGTAATTAATTTTAAACCACAAATCCGCACTAGGTCCTGCGCTTCCTGTATTCAGTCGATTTCAGCGATCTTCGCCAGGTTCTCGTAATCACTAACGTAAGTATTATAGTTTATCTACTTTACTGTTAAATCTCAGGTAGATTTTTTCTTACACCAATCAAAAATCTACACTACTGAAAGTCGCCTCCAAACAAAACCCAAAAAATAGTGCTCGACCTTACTCCAAGACAAATTGTTCATGTTAATAACAACAACATCATACACAATAGATCCATAGTCCGACACATGACGTTATGCTCAATACAAATTATTTGATCGTTATTGGTATACTGCCCATACTAATAATGCACGGAGCCCACTGAGCAACGGCCATATTGCCTTGCGTTTACGTCAACTAATATAAACCAATTGAGGGTCGGGTCCAAGCGTAGCAATAAACAGCATGCGACCTGCTTGATGGCATTGTTCGTAGGAATTGAGCTCATTAAGTTTCATCAAGAAATGTTGTAACCATCACCTCTTTGGTATTGTGTTTCAATTACAAAGTTAGCGAAACAATGGCCGTCCCCCGGAGCGTATTTAAAAAGGAAAGACTTTCCCGGAAACACGTTTTATGGCTTAACCTGAAAACGTATTTTATTGTTAATTAATAGAGGGATCGCTAGTTACCTGGAAAATGAATTAGGTTACTTTTCATTCCGGAAAATAAACATCTTACTCGTGGATGGAGCCTTAGGCGCAGTCGACCTTTAACTGCGCTTATTTCGTCAGAAAACTGTAAATGATTTGCCTAAAAACAGGTCGTAGTTTATTTAATCAAATGAACTAATGACCCCTATTTATCAAAACGGTTTTCTACCTTGGGATTTATAAGAGAACATTAAAAATAATTTATGCACGATGGCCATCTAGTAGGAACATATTTCTTTTGTTTTTAATCGGATATAATGTAAGCTCAAAAATAAATGTCAGTCGCATAACTCACAACAAAAAATACTAAACGGTTTAATGAAAAATCAAATGCCTCCAAACGAGTTCCATTTGACATGCTCATTATTTCATGAAATACCCTTTCACTTATTTATCCAATTCTAAAATAAACTTCGAAACAATTTAATATCAAAACATCGAGCATGATATTCCAAAAATCATCACGAAATAAATATCTTAAACAGGGATGTATTTAGAGGAAAATTTAAACTGTTAAATAAATGGAATGTTTGAAATAGACGAACAAAACGTCAAAGTCATCAATGACAACCTCAAAAGGGCCATTGACAGGAACGGGCAAGGTAGAAATTATAACCCGCTTTCGTTGCACACGCATGGAATGCGAAAGACGAATGCTTTATTAATGGTCTAATTCACGAACCCAATACGACTAAATAGACCAATATAACTGAATGAGCTAACAATATAGGACGCCATTAGTTTCAATCAGAACGGTATGTAACTGCGGTCGCATATAATATTTATTATCATCCCATTCAATTATTTAGGGACGTTTATATTGATAGAGTAATCGATGTTAGTGTACACTGACAGTCTATGATGTAGACGTTATTAGTAGCTAGTTTCAATTAAGTTTAATATAGTTTCTGTCTGCGAGTTTGTCCGCTTAATTTATCGCCGTGTTAACAGGATTTATGTCATCTATCTCAAGAGAAATATTTCATATCTAGTCGGAAGTTAATTGCCGCATAATGTTTCGAACTTCGATGCATTTAATGGGTGATGTTGAATGATTAATGCGTTCGATTATATAAATTATATCGGCGCCTTCGCATTCTTCAAAGAAAAAAAAATAAAGAAAAATGCTTTTCCTCCTTTCCTGTACTGGACCATGTCATCTTGACGTGTATTAATTTGTCATGTAGGTAGTTTTAAAAGCTAACACCGATCACATTCAAATGAATCCAAAGAAAAACCGCGTCTTACGTCAGAAAATATTAAGTACAAACATTTCAAATGTTATGTCAGTTTTAAAATCATAAATACGTACTTATTAAAAATACATAGACGTTAACTAATTGCTTAGCTAGTTCTTGTGTTCATAATAAACAAAAATAGCACCTAAAACGATGTCATCGCACTCATAAATTTTATAAAAATGTGCGTAGTAATTGGTACAGAGTTCGTCTCTGCTTTTTTTATGGCGCTCCCGTTAAAATCATTAATCACACGCACACAGTATCTAGCGGACGGTACAGTCAGATTTAATATACCTTCATTTACCATTTTCATTTATTATTTTATACAGTTTTCATTACACTGCAAGTTCTTTCATTTGTGTTTTCAGAATTCCATTCATCAATACCATCAGTTACTAATCTCTCAAAGTCTTTCCTCTAAATCTCTTATTTTATTTCTTTCATAATCATTATTTCCTATTACAAACATAAACACGTTCCATCTATTTATAGTACATACCTTCGCGTCAATGGATCCACCCACAACATTTAAGCATCGATACGAGACAATCGTCATCTTAATCGTTCCAACTCGATTACTTGTTAGCGTAACAATAATATAGTCGTGTAGTTGAAACGATTACATTCAAACAGTTTGTCGCCTCGTGATTGATAGCAGCTGTAATTAATTTACATCAGATAAGTTGACAGCTGGGACAAAGCTGCGGCTTGATTACCGGGAGCTTTATTATAACTACATTAAGGTCGGTTATAGTGTTGTTTTAGATGCTGAGAGTAACCTCCGTTATTTACGTGGATACATCTTATTATCTAAGCGAAAATTGGACTGACCGTTACGTTAATACTTTACCGGTTTATACTTTTTTCAAGAGAATACCTATTCTATGAACTCTGTTTTTCTTAGATTATAGGATCGTAATGTAAGTTATGTTCCGAATCCTTTACTGTCGTCCCGGATCAAACTTGAGCATATCTCATAATTATGATAATTATATTTAGGAGCACGGATAGATATAATAATGATTTCTTCAATACATATTTAAAGCAATCATAGTCTAGCAACGCATTTACGATACCTATGAAATTAAAGATGTTTATTTTAACCAACATGATCGCTGTCCTTAGTACGTAAAAGAGTAAGAGTATTCCTTACACATCGAGGGGTATCCTTGTACAGTTAACAGTTTTCTTCCTTGAAAACACAGTCAAACACAAAACAGTATAGAGGATCTTCCTACGTTCCATCAAAACTAGACTTCAATTGACAATTACTCATCACCACTTAGTTTCCACGCTCCATAAAAATATATTCCATTCTTCATTAACAGCAGTTTGCGTTTGCAGTCAATCGTTGTTTATTTTAAACAACAGTGAACCTGCTTTATTGATACGCTTGTCTCTGAATACGTTTAGTTTATAAATGACTTTGTTTTGGAAACATTCGGCCGTTTAGTATTGTTACACTGTTTGTTTTATCTCGTTCGGCTGCTGGCCAATCTGATCTTGAGACTAACTATGGTATGCGTCATTTTAAGTGTGATCAGTGATCCTGCCGGGGCTGCGGGTTGTTCGGAAGAGGATCACAAAGGGCACAAGAAGGAAAATAGATGGGTTTTAGTCAGTAAGAGTCTGACACTCCCTCCAGTCCTGCCCAGGGCGGGAGAATAATTTGATGATTTCCCACCGGTAAAAATAATATGCTCGGTGTACTCTGCCTCTTTTTTATTTACTTTTAACTATTTAAGTACACACATATCATCATTATCTGCCTAGTCTTACCCTACTATGGCGGATTCGGCTCCCTACCAATCAGTGCTTTACATGGAGCGACTGCCTATCTGAGCTCCACAACCCAGTTACTAGCTAACTGGATACCCCTTGGTGAGACTGGTTGTCAGACTTCTGAGCTTCTGACTACCCGTAGCGATTGTAGAATATCGAGGTACGAATGACAGCAGGGACCAACGGCTGTACGTGTTACCTGAAACACGGACACATGTGTACAGACAAAAAGACGGAACTGAAAAATACGTAAGGACTAAGGTTTTGCGTATTTCTAAAGAAACCTCTTCTGGCATACCTGCGGCAGATAGTATATAGTAAGAGATGTAGGAAGTGTGTGTATAAGAAGAAAAGAAAAAAAAATTGGACTGCCTGGATTGTGGATGGCAGTATTCCAGGAGGCTTCTAAAGTCTTAAAACTTGCAATGACAGCCGCCAGCAGACAAAGTCTACGGTCTAGTGATCCGCAGACCCGATAAAAAAATATTTACATGAATCTTAGAGATTATATCATAATATCCTATGTCCTTCAACACTCTTTCAAGTCTCTTAGCAACATGATAATCCATTTTTTTTTGCTATATTTTTTTTCCAAATAAAATCATAATATTTAAAGGTCGTTGAAAACATTTGTCTCATATTCAACGTGTTTAAAATAGGTGATCCACATGTTCAAAGCCAACGCAAAATGTGGCTGACATAAGCAAATCTTCTGTCGGTGGTATTGCGGCCGGGGCTAGGGAATAAGGCACCTGACCTACATTGTAATAATACAACAGTTTTCAAGTATTGTTCAACTACTGAAAAAAGAGAGCAGTGCTCATTTGCAGTGTTTAAACTATAGCAGTTACTGTTCTATTCAGTTTTGAAGATTATTTTCGTTATCTCCTCTTGAAACTCTCTTTTAACAGCCTCGTTGGCGTCACTACGCGAACGAGGCTGTTAAAAGAGAGTTTAACGCGCTAAGGATCACTATCCTTAGCGCGATTGCTAGGTACGCTAGAGGTCTTGGGTTCAATTCCCAGGTCGAGCAAAAAGTGGTACTGAGTTTTTCTATTGAATTCTAGAAGTAAGTAAGAAAGTAGCGGCTCGGATTTGCGCCCGGTTAATGGCAATAGGCTCGCCCCCTCTTACATAGGACCTAAAACATACGCGCTGACTGTGGGTGTACATTGGTACACCTAAAACCTAACCGTTAATACAGAACCAGGAATACAGGCGTGATGGTATGTTAGTTTATGTTAAGAATTTCGTTTGAGACTGCTGTGTATCAAGATTTAAATAAAATTAATTTTAGTTTTTGCACAACAGAAGCGGCGCCAATAATCTTAAAACCATTAAATACGTCATAATTATAAGACTGTCTAATAAAAATAATCCTGGCCTCGACCCTGTTATAGGTAGGTATCTCTAACGACATTGTATTTTAGTCACCATTAAAATTGTTTGTTCAAACAACCTTGTCTGATATCCAAAGGATATTGATGAAATACGTAAAAAAAGCATTATTAATATTCTCGTGACAAATGTCGGAGGTTATATGTCAAGGTTAGATTCTAATGCCGTAATTTAGCAGGATCTTAAAATCGACTACTACTTAATGTCAGAAGTTCGTCGCAAGTATTTCGTATCATTTTATTTATATTCATTAACACATAGATTTGATGATAGCATGACGGTTGACAGGACGGCGTGGAAGAAGAAAACGTGTTGCGCCGACCCCAGTAACATGGGTTAAGGGCAGCTGTAAGATGATGATGTTGATTAACTATTATTAACTATTATTAATAACGAAACAAATAGAAATAAAAGACATAATGCTGATTATAGTCTAGAGACTTCCCGAGGTCCCATAAGCACAAATATCGATGTGGCTCAGGAATTTGTAACATTCTTTACCAATATTCCAATTAAAACTACTGAAGCTTTAAATTCCTCGCCCGCACTTGCTATGGATTTAGTAAGGGCTAATGTTTCAGCCTGTCCCAAGGAATTTAAATTTAAACATATTAACCCTCTGATTGTTATAAAGACGTTCAAACAACTCAAGAGCAAGGTTACCGAAGATCTGTGGGGCATGTCTACTAATGTATGTAAATCAATAATTGAGACAGTAGCACCCTATTTAGCTTTGATATTTAATTTGTGTATAGACCAAGGAGTTTTCCCTACTTTAATGAAGCACAGCAAGGTTATACCCCTATTTAAGTCCGGGGATAGCAAAGACACCAACAATTATAGACCTGTGTCGATTTTGCCGGTTTTCAGCAAGGTGTTCGAAAAAGTGATGCTCAATCAAATGCTCAATCATTTCAACTGCAACAACATCTTGCACGATCAACAGTATGGTTTCACCAGAGGGCGTTGCACTACAGACTGTCACTTTAATTAAACACATCTTTAATGCATGGGAGGACTCACAGGATGCCATTGGCATTTTTTGCGACCTCTCAAAAGCGTTTGATTGCGTAAATCATGAAACACTCCTCCTTAAGCTCGAGCATTACGGACTTGGTCATCTAGCGCGTGACTTGATAAAATCGTACTTAAATGATAGACTGCAGCATGTGCAAATAAACGGTGTAAACTCATTAGGCTTAAAAGTAAAGATGGGGGTTCCGCAGGGTTCAATATTGGGTCCGTTTCTCTTTTTAGTATATATTAATGATTTACCTCATTTACTGAAAAACCAACCTCAAATGGTGTTATTTGCTGATGACACTTCACTGATTTTTAAAGTAAATAGAAAGGCACAACATCTTGACGACGTAAATAACGCTATGCATGAGGTTCATAATTGGTTTACTATAAATAACTTAGTATTAAATGAGAAGAAAACTAAATGCATAAGATTCGCTTTGCCAAATGTTAAAAGTATGTCATGTAACGTTACATTAAATAAGGATATACTGGAATTCGTCGAAAAGACAGTTTTCCTAGGAATTACGCTTGACTCAAAGCTGCAGTGGAGTCCTCACTTAACATCTCTAGCAGGGCGGTTGAGCTCAGCCGCTTACGCTGTCAGAAAAATCAGACAATTAACAGACGTGGATACCGCGAGGCTGGTCTATTTTAGTTACTTTCATAGCATTATGTCTTACGGTATTTTGCTTTGGGGGCGGGCTGCAGATATAGAGTCTATCTTTATTCTGCAAAAGAGGGCTGTCAGAGCCATCTATAATCTTTGCAGGAGCGAGTCTCTAAGGGAATTGTTCAAAAAAATTAATATCATGACGGTTCCTTGTCAATATATATATGAAAACATTATGCACGTTCGAAAAAACCTTCATCTTTTCAAAAAAATTGGTGATAGACATAATGTTTATACTAGAAATAGGAATAAATTAGATCAACCAGGTTTCAGATTGTCTAAAGTACACACTTCTTTTATGGGGTACTGTGTAAAATGTTATAACAAAATACCACTCGATATTCTCGAACTAAATGAGAGAAAATTTAAAACTTGCATCAAACGCACACTATGTAGTCAGGCATATTATAAGTTAGAAGATTATATTAATGATAAGAATGCTTGGCTTAATGCTGGTCCTGCTCCACAGAGACTCGGGCTCACAAATTAATAGATATTGTTTTTTTGGGAATGTTTCTTACCCCTTTTTTCATTTTGATTGACCTTAATAACGTTTACCGTTATTTTATTGCTATTTATTACATACATCAGTCGAATAGGTTCACTAAAAACCTTAGTATTATATAATTTAACATAATTTATTTCAATTTTGTAAATGTGAGTACCATGGAGCCATTTATTTGTTAAGTTACTATGTGTTGGACACTGAGCATGGCAGTTGAGAGTTTCGTCATGCTCACTTTAATGTCTCGCTGACGGTGGCGCGTGGGTTGGGTCGTTTGGTTCCCTTCAAGATGGTTGAGCTAAATGGTGCTGATGCACGCGTCATATTCGTGAACGGGTGCTGTCAGTTGGGATTGGTCATCTCTTGACTGCCATGGCTTACATCTTTATTATAATTTTGTTATTTTTTATATTTCATTCTTTCACTTCATTGTTTTCACATATAGAAGCAACAAGAATATTGTAACCAAGTTTTTGTAAAAACCAAATTGAATGAAAAGAGTGTCCATGGAGTTTCTTGCTCGTTCTTCTCCATAGAGACCTACGTTTTGGAACGAGCAACTAGCTTCAATATTAAACTGTAACTTCTTGACAATTCAAAAGTGCCTGTAAATGGTCTAATTGAAATAAATGCTTTGATTTGATTTGATTTGATTAACACATACATTTTGTTTTAACAGGGAAGAGCCAAGCTAACAAAAGTAGTCATAAACTGCGAATAGTCCAGTCTCAAGTAACGGGTCTGGACTCTGGATGAAAGTTAAGGAAAACAAGACGAAATATAGGTGCAATGGGACCCTTAAGGTGGTCTAATCGGACAACAGTCTAGCTGTAAACTCATCGAGCGTTCTTCAATATGCCAACATGGTAGATGCATGGTCCGGTTAGTAAAGGCAAAGGGCAAAAATTTACTCCAGTTGCTTTTAAATGTTCACGAAGAAAATTTTGCAGACTGGTTTTGGACATTACAGTCATTTGGGTTGCCTTGTTTGTACTCGCAGTGATTTATCAAAGTTGACAAATGTCAGCTTCAGTACATTACTTGACCAGTATTACGTATGACCTTAAGAAATTATTATAACAATGAGGGATCTTTCTGAACCATTATAGAGCCATAATGAGGGCTCTCTTTGAACCATTAATATCTTTTTATTCTGTGCCATTGACTCAAATTTGGGTTAAGAACATTAGATTTAATTACCTACATAATAATATATTCCATTACTCGGGACTTGACGGGAGGGTACCTACCTACAGGAAGAATTCTGCATGAGACTGATATGATATTTGAAATTCATAGTATCGTTAGTACCACGACAACTGGGTACAAGGAGGCATGGGAGATGAGTACTTTTAAGGACCTGGAGAGATCTTTGCCCAGCAGTAAGACAGCGCTGGAAGGAAAAAAATAACAACACAATCAATCAGCATCACTTGCAGATTACAGTTTAGAATTCCCATCATTACTAATTTTATGGGTCCTTTTGCTAACATTTATAGCTTTTGTCTTTGGATGTTAACAAACAATTCCCAGTTTTATGTGTACTTGGTTAATGTGGCGTTATTTTGACAGTAACAATAACTACTTAAACTGATTGGACACTGAGGTATTAACTTATTATGTGCACTGTAAATTATTTGCTCGTGTCATCGTACAGGAATGCTGGCTCAGTAATAAAAGTTAGCTGAGTTTGTTAAAATAAACCTCGTTTATTCGTAGCATAAAGTACCTTGTTGATATGTAAGAATGACTACCTATAGGAAAATAAAACATCTAAACCTACTTTAATTTCAAAGAAGTAAAGTTATTTTTTGTTTGTAAGAGGCAATCTGTGGAAGTCCTGATCCGATTACAAAAAATCCTTTACTGATAGAAAGCTGTACTATTGCCAAGTGTGATAGGTGTGTTTTATTGTATACTTTGTTATACCAGTGTTGCCGCCTGATGTTAAGCGGTTACCGTAGCCTATAGCCTTGCAGCATTAGGGTCCACACAAGTGCATTGCCGACCCTTAAAAAACCTATTCAGCCCCATCTTGAAGAACCCCTTACTGCACACACGCAAATATGACTATAAAGTCTGAAACAGAAAGAATCTAGTAATTTATTATATTATCTATTTTTAAATCGTGACCATGCCTCGTGTCTCGTGTTTATTACAAAAAAATAAACACTGTTTATCTAACGAAGTATCCATTAATATATTTTTTGTCAAACAAAGACACTAAGACTACAATAAAAACAGCTAATGTCCCACCATTAATATAAAATGTAAATTAAGAAATTTTCCCCTTAAAATTATGCGGAGCTCTGTTTAGAAGAATTATCATTCATGACAGGGTTTGATCCGACAATAGAACTTTCTTAAAGAATTAACCGCTTGAAGGTCTTCTGTTTACCAAGCGTTATGGAATCAATGATCTTTCTAATTAAATTCCAAGCTTCGCGTTAAATTCCTGCTTTTTTTATTCGCGTTTTTTTTCTTCTTCCTTTCTGTTAGTTTAGCTAGAAAAATTGTTTGTAGGTGGTTAAAGGATCGCCTTTGGGGATTTAATACTTTAATACCTGTGCATTTTTTTCCATTTTGATTGCTCCGTTGGTTCTGTCTTCTGTGGTGGTATGCGAGCGTGGGGTGCTGGGTTTGATTGCCAGATCAACTGTGTTATTGGGTTACAGTCTCGTGTCTTAGAAAGCACGTAAAGCCATTGGTCTGTTATAAGAGCATTTTCAATTCATCAAGAAGAGGAAGTTCACCTGTTTGCGCAGATACTTATGTTTTATATTGTTTTTTGCGGACTTGGCTAGTCTACATTGGAGAGTGAGAATGACCACCGTGACAGAAATTCGCTCGGGAGAATATTCTTATTTCATTTTCACAAATCTTTTTTTATACTAAATAAAATCGACGAATACCGAGGTATACAAAGTAAACAATATTATATTTAAGTAGTTATGTAAATAAAAGTACCAACCACAACATTACATTTATTTAGCAGCGTTGTAAAATAACACTCAAGAAATCTACCAAAAAAATAGACAAAATGATCTATCTATAGACCTCACAATTACACAACGTTAAACGATTCCAGTTCTTGAGAAATATCCGGCATGCCGTCTGAGACACACCTATACAAGAGATGACATAAACCTACTTACTTACGTGTATATTTTTATTAGTATTTATAAAAGGTGTAGCTTCTTTACTTTGGTCGATAACTGGCTTAAAATAGAGCATGGTGAAAAAACCCTGGGCTCACTTTGAAACATCTTCAAATAATTTCTTGTTTAATAGTTAGCGCAGACAAAACAATAAAATGAATGTTGAATTGATAATTAACTAAAATTCAACCGTAATAGAGTTCACTATTGAATTATGTTGTATACATTTTTTTGTTTATTGGATATTAATTGCTTCAGCATATTGATGTTTTTTTTGCACTGGCCCTTAAGTGTGGGACATAGGTACTACATCCAGATTTCAAATATATTATGTACCGCTTTATTTTTGTGGATGCATTTTCATGCTTATAAAATCTGAAACTTAATCAAAATCCACTACTCGCCTAAGTCGGCCGCTGCAAACATAATTTGGCAAAATGGGGCATGAATAACCCGTCTAGACGCCTAGTGCGATTGCGGAGCCCCCGATCAGACTATGTCCCATATGCTAAGGTGCCCCCACTGTCCGTTCGCCTGCATTCTTGACCATCTGAATAGCGCCTCTGCCGCAGCAAGTAACGTGGCCACCTACTGGGCCCAAGTAATATAAATTATTATTAGATGTATCATCAATACGAACGGAAGAAAAAATATGAATCTGCTTCAATACTGAGAGATTTTATATTTATTTCTTTTTAAGTCGATTTTAATTCATTCTAGAATGGTTACTTAAAGACCTGATTGCAAGGTCTGGTAAAAAAGAGCATTCAATGTAAAGCATTGCATTCATCACGCACCGTCTTCTTCAAAACAGTGGGACAAAGTCATCACAATGACACCTAATTGTATCAAATACACACACACAGTTACACGTCGCTGTTCAATTGTTTCGCCACATATGTCTGTTCATCTGATAAGCTAATATAAGGAACCATGTTCATCTCAGCAGACCTATCCATTTCCTTTCAATATTGTACCTTACTCGACGACAGGCCCTTAATTGAATGTATGCTCATAAACGCCTAAATTATGCATATACAATACAATCAAAATTGTTCTCTATTTGTGGAAATGCAAGGTTGAGTTTCGGATTTGTTTGTCTTGTTTAGTGTGTACAGGTTGGGAGTATAACGTGAAGATGAAGGGGTCATAGCTGTCTGGGGTACGTCAGTCATTGACACTAAGACTTGTTTTATATTGAATGCAATTGAGTAAGAACTGTAGATTGCAATGGAAGAGCTCTTCGCTGTATTTTGTATACAAGTCGGTTTTGAACTTTGAGCTCATATGCAAGGTACTTTACTCTTACGTAGTTTGACTTTCTGATAAAGAATCTTTAAGGAACCTGACCACATGATGTATCAAAAGGTATCTATATTCTTCGAAGAGTTTGCTCGTTGTGTAAACGTTGTCTGAAATTGAGTGAAAACAGACAGAAACAAGACTCAAACGAAACCCTGAATTTCCAATTTATTACGTGTTCCAGTCGAACAACGTCCAAATCGAACTGATTACACATGTATGCAGCGTAACAGGACGCCCGGATGTAAATCGTTCACAGCTGTCCCGGAGCAGATTACCTTTGAAGTTGATGAGACCCCATAGAGAGGTCACGTTCAAGGGAGCGAGTGGCTTGAGGCACTCCTGTAAGACGAGCTGAAGGGTACCTGTCACCGGGTCAATGGGAACCTCCGAGACAGCTAAACAACAATCAAGAGCCGTTCAAATAACTGTTTCATCCCCAACGATCCAACGCTACGACGCAAACTCTGCCCTGCCCCTAAGTTAACACAGTAATAATACTCATTATTATGAGGTATCGGAAATATTGCTCATGTTATTTACGATTATTGAGTGTCATAAATGGCCTACTTTACGACACATGTTGACGATGTCTTGAACGTTTATTGATTCCGACACCCGGCGGGTAACGTTTTACGCGTCACGTTCGAATTATTTAGGAACGTTGTCGGTAGCGTGCAATGCTAATATTTATTCCAGCCTCCGAAACTGTAGGTGCTTGTGCAAATAGAACAAAAGCGTTGCCAACAAAGTGTAGCCCACGAATGTGCAGTGCAACATGTGAATCACGGTCAACCTTCATACAAGTTGGAGCAACAAGTCTCCCTCTATTCAAAAATAAAGACGCCGCACTCTGGAATCTCTCAATGGAGTACAATTAAGATTCTCCGCGACTGTTGAGTGCCTTCATGCATACAGAGTACACCGGCCCGCCTGCAAAACGCAACTGTTTCACAATCGCAATAAATCTCACTTCACACAGCATTGAGCGCCACCATCGTATTTTAAATAAAAATAAACTTTGGCCGATCGGTATAAACGATTTCAGACCCAATCCTGAAAGTAGTATGACTCAAATTTCAATTAACAATGTCAGCTCCTAAATGTTTAACGCTTCTCACGTTACCGACTTATCGATGCGAAAATGTCATATCGACTTTACGGGTTGCCTTCCTGAATCGAGCTCTATTACTTTGGGAAGAGTTTTAGTGTGCCAAAGTGCGACCAAAATAAGCAAAATGAAAATTTTAACCACTAAGTTTTCTTTAAATGTCATGTTCTCACAACACAATTCTGCCCAAGGGTTTTTAATATATCATGTTTATATCAGACGAAAACAAAGAATTTCAATTTAAAAATATAACAAATGTCCATCTCGTGAGATATTTTTGTACATATCTTCCGGATCTCAAAGTCAAACAAAGTTTCTTTACTTCGACATTGAATTAAAATTCTCGTATATTTTTGTGTCTCTTGGAAGGGTCAAAGTTTTTTTACATGTTTGACGTTAAAATAAGATTATAGAGAAGGGCTCAGTAAAGGGAAAAAACTGAAAGGATTTTTTAACACAAAGATTTGCGTGAGCGATCTCCAGACGCGATTAATCACCCATTCAAAGAGTTGCGAGAAATATGACATAATGAATACGACGAGTGATTTATTTGTAACGAATTTATACAAGTAAAGCTTTACTTTTTAATATAAGACGTGGAACTCGAGGACAATAGCCGAGCCAGTCTCCAGTAGCATCCAAAGTTTCAAACAGACTCGTACCAAGAACCGTCGCGCCGTCGTTGCATCTGACACCAAACTATTCTTACTGTTTTTTTCTTTTCACTTAAGTATTCTGCGAAGTTTCATTTCGCGCTGAAATCCGGACTCTACCACGATTGTCCGCTACCGTTTATCCGCTGACATTGATACATTCCGTGCCAGTTTCGGAGTGGGGCTTTCAATCCTGGAACAATGCGCGCGATGTACGACTAGCGGTTGTAAATAAAGTTCCTTGATCTGAGGTTCGAACAATGGGTTGACGCAAGTGGTAACCAAGAGGCGGAACAATCGACGATTAAAATTGTTTATAAAACGCAGTTCGATATGCCGGTAGTTATCGCGCAAGCAAAATGTGCATGAAGTACTACTCTCAATTGTTTTAGGTTGCCATTGGGATCGCTGTTTCATTATCGCAACGGCGGTGTTTGTAAGCTCCCGCGAAAGGTTTTTTTGACATCAAACACTAGGTGCGTTTTCCTTAGAACTACATGAATATGCCCCTACCCCAGTAGATATGTTAATTTGTTATATTTCCCTACCATGTATTTTTAGCTCTCTCTACTTTGTATATTTTGTTTGTATGCATTTATTATTATATTTTATCTTGGAAATTTTCTGTTCCTTTTTCTTGCACCTACTATGTTTTGTCTCTGCATCACCCTAAGGTAGCCTGGTAGATAATACCTAAATCATTAAGTCCACCTTTGTACGGTGTATTTTTACATTTGTGCATAAAGTTTTAAGAAATAAATAAATATGTGGAGACAAGCTTAAAAACGGTTTATGTTGACAGTCAAAATTACTTTTTATTTTATTTTATGGGGTATATAAATATGGCAGTTGTCCAATCATATAAGTAGGTTTAAATTATATGTCAGAAAATAGTTAATCTTATCAAGATGTCTTGTTTCGATATTAATATAAAACTTTAACATATTTTATGATTATATGAAATTAGCATTTCCTCCAGCGAGAAGAAAACGCATCTTATTTTTCCTGGCTAATAAATCTTTAGAATTTTACAGCCGGCTGACCTATTTGCCTAGTTTAAATCTTGATTTAAATATTAAAAATAAAATAGTTTGAGTTTCATTCAAATTTTAGAAAGAAAACAATTTTAATGTTTTTTTCTAATATCTAAATCGAACGTCTAGTCACAAGTGTTTTGATCGGAGAGATATCACTTAAATCTTTCTGGATACCTACGTCATGTTATGTCTACCTATACCCATGCATCTTATTATTGTGTCAACATCTCTGGCTAACTGTTATTTGAGCAAAGTAAATATTTCAACTATTTTAAACCCTATCACTGGATTATATTCAATATACTTAACTGTAATATATTATTAAAATATAACTTAAAACACTTTTTTAATTCTCTCTCCCATCCTAAAATGAAAATGCATAGACTGCACAAACAAAACGGTAGCGCCAGCATTCTATTATGCAAAACCTTAATGATATGTGTTTACCTGCGCATGTGGTTATACGACCTATTACCATAATACGAGCATCATCCACCTGTTTAGTTCGAGCTAATTCGCTTGTGAAGTAAGTAGCCTGTAAAATTTATTAATTTTCATTATCTAATGTGGACATTGGCAGAGCTCCCGTCGCGCCGGCCCGTCATAGTAATTTCCTATCAATTTTACTGGACTTTACTGCAAGCTCGATCGGGCGAGTGAAATGGTTTAGTCAGCGTGTATTAACTGGAACGATGTTGGGGTAGGTCGCGATATGAGAGAGTAAATGAATCAGAAGGTCGGGTTCAATAAAATGTCGACCTTATCGGCGTGTATACGTTCAAAGCTGAACTTGAACTGAGATTAAAATTATTTGCAATACAGGGATGAATGTTGCAAATACTACGGATACATATTATTTTCTAATGCCGTGGGTGTTAATGGGTCACAAAAAACTTAACCTAATTACGTTGTCAATACGATCGTGTCTTCGCTATTACAGAAAAAAAGCAGGAAGCATTTAAAAAAAAATGTGAGTCTATTTTAATTTTGTTTATACATAGACCCTGCAGAGTTATTCTGTAAATGTCTCTTAGTGAATTCAGGTGAGCTGTCAATCCCTGGCATCTGCCAGACCGTTCTATAGTAACTCCCTCGGTGAATTAAGGTAATGTAGGTGAGCTATCAATAACTTTTGCTTTTCTAGTGGGATAACTACTCACCTCAAGCTTATTTATCATCATCCACCCAATCAGCCAAAGACGTGCACTGCTGAATATAGGCCTCCCCCATAAACTTCCAAAAGGACCAAGCTCATTTCACTTAAATTCATCGAAGGAAATTTTAGTAGAATACGAGTGGTATAGTTTTATATGGAATATTGTACCTTCGTAAATCTTTTATTTTTTAGCTTTCTTTCTCTTTTTCCTTATATTTTTAAGGTCGCTCCGCAGTAGAAATTTCTTCAGAATCATGAGTGCATTAACAAACATATATATCACATACACAAACAACCAGACCCAGAACATCTTCAGGCCATATAAATATTTGTTTCATGAAAAAAAAAAACCCACAACACTCAGCGCAGCAGCCAATCACCCAACCACTGCGCCAACCGTGTCATCAAATGAAATAACATACCAAGTGTGAATGCACAACTTAGTTCACACTTAACGCCCCGTTTAAGGGACACCTGACCGCGGTAGACGCTCCGGGCGTCGGGAGCCACGAGACGACTCCCGGCCACCGTAGACGCGGGTCTGTGGGCGGTGAGCAATGGGTAGCTCACCGTCTGCATGTACGTTTACTAACGACAGACCGTGTCGACGGCGCGTTCGTGTTCCACGCGCGCCTCAAAGAGATGTCAGCAAACTTGGAGGAGGGGCCACTGAGGGCCGATGCTTGCCGGGGCTGCGGGTTGTTCGAAAGAGATACCGCGCCCCCGGAACGCAAAGGGCACATGAAGGAACATAGACGGGTTTTAGTCAGTAAAAGTCTGACACTCCCTCCCGTCCCGCCCAGGGCGGGGGAAGTTATTTGATGATTTCCCGTCTATAAATAAAAAAAAGGTACACTTGACCATGAAACGGAGCTTGGAACTACGTCAGGGAAAACGGCACAAACTACTTTTTAACTTCACTAAGTAGGAGAGTTATCCTTGTGATAAGGAGAAATTATTTCACGACTTTTACGTGGCTTTAGTTTGCAAATATCTATGGTAAGTGGCGTAAGTAAGTGAGTGAGGGATTTTATGAGACTTCTAGATTTTTTTAAATAATTTCTTCAAAGTATTTTTTTTTACTTATAAAATTAATGTAACGATAACATTATTAGCTTTGTTGTATAATTAAATAGATTTAATATTATAATTATTTAAAAAATATGTCAAGCACGTTACTTTTAGCAAGAATTATGTAGGTACAGTAAGCGCTCAGAAATCCATACCCCCGCTAAGGTTCACTTTCGTATGAACACGGGCGCGATCCAGTCAGCGCGTGCGCATGTGTGTTTACGAGTGATGTCTCAACATTCCACAGATAACACACACTAATGAACCATCGTCGCACTACGCGAAATGGCATTATATTTCTGTTTACCGTACGAGTCCTACCCGACGCGCGACGTATTCTTACCATTGCATTGCTAAATTTCGCATAATTATAACATGTCCTGGCAGCTGGTTTGGATAAGAAAGGGTTTATGATCATTGAATTCCGAGTTCAAATCTTATACTATGTGTGGCTGTTTTTTGCTTCTTGAAACCATAATAATGTTAGGCAAAATCTTTTTAGGTTTATGTTGAATTATTACGTATTATTCATGCTTGTTATTTATTTTTTATAAGAAGCAAATATTAGTTATTGTATTATTTATTTAACTTTTTATGTGATTTTATTTTAACTTTTTGTAATTGGAAATAGGAAAAAAAGGCGTGCTGTGTGATAACAAAAATTTATTTATAAAATTAACAAACTTTTGAGAATTGTAACGTCACATTCCTACCGAAATAAAAGAAGTTCTCTTGTAACTGTTCATAAGATTTTTTGTTGAATACCCACTTAGTCAATAAAATTCATAATAACATAATAAGAGAAGGATATTTTAATAACACAAATAAATTTGGTGATGCTCACGTATTAAGTTTCTGAATTGGTATTCAGCAGAGTTAATTGAAAACTAAACTATAATTCAGACTTTATGAACAGGTTTTTTTTTATGTAACGTCACAATAAACTTAGTGAGGTAATAGTTTAATAATTCGTTTTCTTGATGAAAAGAAGATTGAAACTAAACCTCAATTTAAGATCATTAAATAACTATCTACGAATATATAATATAATTATGACTAAATATTTAGTTACACCGTCTAATTATTAAAACTAAAACATCCAGGTTATTAAATGTTGCATAACACCGTCTAATACTTCTTCATAAGTAGCACTGTTGCACGCCATCCCCACATATTAAAAACGAAACGTATTTTTTCTGGTTTATGATGCATGCAGCTGTTGTTGTAAACAGTATGTTATCCAGTGCGAAACCACCAAACTTAATCCACTTCGCTGTTGAGTAAGTAGGATAGGCTATCTATCCTCTTCCTCGTATTTCTTGCTCCGGAGACTAATAATAGTATTCCTCTAAAACAACAAAAAAAGTAATTTTAGGCATTTATAACAAAATACTAAAGTGACTTAATTTTTTATATAATTTAATAATATTTATTTAATATAACAAATTTTAATATTTAAAACTATTTTATTTATAAATTCCATAATAAACACATTTTTTTTGGCGTCATTATATATGTCGGAGAATGAGATCTTTTTGCTGCTTCTGAAAAGAGGTTGAATTCCATCTATGGATTGGCTACGCCCTCTAGTGTGAACTCAGGTACTTACTAATGGAGTTGTCAGTACCTGGATGGGCGTCGGTGACACAGTCTGGTGACAGAAGGCTTGAGAGAGCGGTGTTGGTCATGGCGGACTATTATGATGTCACTGAACCTGTCGGTTCACTCTAAGAGTGGTGTTTTTATATTGTGTAAAGCTATGTAACTAAAGTAAAACCATTGTAAACCAATACCGTCTTTTGCTTGTCCGAGTAACCCAAAGAGAGAACACTAAAGATTCGCCCACGCGTCGACATCAGAAGTGGGATTCGCTTGGACAGCAAATCGTTCTAGAACATTCTAAGAAAAATTTAACGCCGGAAATCAGACTGGATATTTTTATCGCAAGCCTAGAATGATTTTTTTCCACATTGGCGGATTGTGAAACAGACATTATTGGCAGGCAGTTCAACGTGATGGAACAGCTTTAAACTCCTGGAACTAGCTTAGAAAACTGTAAAGAAACCTGACCAAGAGGGAGAGAGTGAAATGTCTTTCACAAATGTCGTAACTGTGCGCTGAATAGCTCGATTATGAGGCTCGATGAAGACAAATCAACTACAGCATTGTCGGAATGAGCAACGTCTATTTACTTAGCAGAGATATTAATGTCATTTGTTATTATTTTAGAACGAAGGACCACGTCTGTGCCGTTACGATAGTAATAGTACACACCAGAAGCAGGTGATGACCACGTCGCTTCGATAACAAGACGGAATCGTGTGCAGTGCATAGTACGTCGTGTGCAGTGCATCGTACGTCGTGTGTTGGTGGTAGCGCTGAGAGATGCGAGCTTGTTGCGCTCGGACGTTCAGCGGTACTTCGGAGCGTCGCGGGCTTAACTGCGAGGTGGAGTCTGTGATGGCACACATGACTCGTGTGAGTCGTATTCGTTTTGTTGTGGTTTGAGTTGAAGTAAAAAGAGAGTATTCTTAGACAAGCGAGAGTGCTTGTTTGTTTGTTGTAAAAAAGGTAGTACCGTACTCTGTATGTTTGTTGCAATAGAATTTGGACCCGTTGATATGGTGCTCATGCTGGTGAGCATTGAGATTTTCCAAATGTAGGAAGTCTTAGCAACAGCTCGAAATATGGTTTGTATTACGATGCTGTAGCAAATTGTAGCTATAATGCTAGATACCCCTAACCTTTTGAGTACGGCAGCCGTGAAGGTGAGTTGATGTTATTTAATTTACCGTTTTCAATTACGTAAATTAGGCAAACGAATAAAATAGTGTTATTTTTCAAATCGTAAAGCTGTGGGTAGACAAGCGTGTCTGGCTGGTATTCACGCCGCGACAAGACTGGTCCAATGATTCATTAAATCGAAGTATTTGCCGGACACGAGTACACATCGTGGAGTTGTTGGTACATATTTTGTGCGTTTTATGTGCGTGTACTTTATTTTTCAAAATTTGATGCGCAGTCTATTAATTACAATGCAAGGAATCGTTTTTGCTACTTTCCGTCGTGCGCGTTTTCATTCGAATCGGTCCGATAGTGGAGCCCCACCTTTAGCAGGCAAAAGTCAGTCAAAGTAATTATGTCAGTTATAATGTCAAAAATAAAAAAGATTTTATTTAAAGTTTTGAATGGTCATAGCAATGGCTATAGTACAAGTTAGTGACATTTGAAATAACAGTTTTTGCGTAACCATGACTACCATCGAATTAGATAGTTTTGATTACTTAGTCCATTGGTCTCGTGGTTGTAAACGCGACTGCTGAGCGAGGGGTCCTAGGTTCGATTCCCAGGTCGGACAGGGGGTGTGGTTGGGTTTTCCCATTGGGAATTTCTCGGTAGCATCCCGGAGTTTGAAGTTAACTATGATATTGGTTAGAGCCAAGTATCATGTTAAAGGTGATGGCATATGTTGTGAAATTTTGAAATGGAAACAGATGTTATAAGTTCACTGATGATGCTTTTAGAAAATTCCCATATGTGAGGTTCCCGTTGAGACGATAACTGAGATTAAAGTGAGTAAAGTGATAGTGCCAGTGAGGGCACTGATGTTGTAATCGCTGGTTAAGTGCTAGATGATTTTCACCACTGGTTAAGTGGTGATGCTGAGCGCTGGTTAAGTGCTAGATGATTTTAACCACTGGTTAAGTGGTGATGTAGAGCGCTGGTTAAGTGCTAGATGATTTTAACCACTGGTTAAGTGGTGATGTAGAGCGCTGGTTAAGTGCTTAGGTTTTGCTATGCTGGTTAAGCATAGTGGCAAAGTACTGGTTAAGTACTGGATGATTTTCAGAGCGCTGGTTAACTGCTATTGTTGTTTGACGTTAGAGCGATAGCTTCACTACGTTTTACTTTGCTAAGCTATGATTATTGTTATTATTGAACTTTTGGAGATTTTGAATAACACGTGTGCAACGGGAACGCCTCATTGTTTTTGTTGTGGTTTTTATCAATTTGAATATGTTGCCTGGTGCATTGTTTTGAGGTCAGGAAGGCCGAACGGTCTTATATGAGCTGTGGTACCTCAAATTGTTCCCTTGTCTACAGGTTACACGAGGACGTGTAAAATGTCAGGATTGGCCGTGTCGGAGGGACGGAATGAAGTAGATAGAACGATGCTCGTCCCTCAACGTCACACGAGGACGTGTGAGATGTCAGAATGGCCGTGTCGGAGAATGAGATCTTTTTGCTGCTTCTGAAAAGAGGTTGAATTCCATCTATGGATTGGCTACGCCCTCTAGTGTGAACTCAGGTACTTACTAATGGAGTTGTCAGTACCTGGATGGGCGTCGGTGACACAGTCTGGTGACAGAAGGCTTGAGAAAGCGGTGTTGGTCATGGCGGACTATTATGATGTCACTGAACCTGTCGGTTCACTCTAAGAGTGGTGTTTTTATATTGTGTAAAGCTATGTAACTAAAGTAAAACCATTGTAAACCAATACCGTCTTTTGCTTGTCCGAGTAACCCAAAGAGAGAACACTAAAGATTCGCCCACGCGTCGACATATATTTAAAAATCAATAATAAGTATTAATCGAAATGCCACCAAATAATTTTAGGTATCTTAGGTATAAATTTCAAATAAAAGTTTAATTTACAATTCGTTAATATAATACTCACATTCAGTCAGGTTTCATAAGATATTAATTGGGACCACTTTTATGCAGCCCAATAATAGTCGCCCTCGCCTCAGTAATATTATTTGCCTGCGTTTCGTGAATACTTACAATACCACTACGAGTATCTATTAAATCACTCGTTACTAACCAACAACCACAACCAAACGACAACGCTCATTCCAATCAAGTTAAATATGCACAAAACTCATGTCTACCTCACAGAAATCTAAATTCTTTATTAGTTTTCCATAACTACCCTTTTAAATTTACGAAATGTGTGAACAAAGCGAACAAGCTAAAGAATATTATATTTCTGTTCATTTCTTCAAATTGAGTAAAAACAAAAAGACAAAAATAATGTGAGATTCGAACTCGCGGCTCATTGATTAACGCCGTCAACTGGGCGCGCTTAACCGCGAGACCATCTTGTCTCATGTAGAAACATTGAAATTATGAACTACATTCACAACGATGATACATGTGTCTATTCTTGAAAGTAAAAGGTCGTAAGTCAAACTAAACGTCAACCTAATACGTTTTGAGATTGGGTATGGACTTTTGGTCGCCACTGTACTTAATAGATTGTGAGTACAGTATGCGAATTAGTGTTTTAGAAAGAGATTCGGCAATCTCTTTCTAAAACACTAATTCGCATACTGTCGAGCCCTAGGGCGGCCCCTAGGGCTCGTCAGTCACACACACACACACCACCACCACATACACAGGCACAGGGCTGTATTTTTTTAACTGTATTAGGTAGATAGACACTTTAAATTTTCACAGAGATTGCCGTTTTACCAAAAAAATGCAATCGGTTGTTTAAACAAGCAACGGCTATTTTAATATTGTGTAACGATCCGACCATTCATGTACGAGTCCGACGCACTTAGCCGGTTTTTATGAATAGCTTTACTACTTACACTAAAGCCTTAACATTATTAAACTGTGATTAACAACAGCTACCTCCAATTGCAGAATGCACATCGCTGCGATACAATCTGTTCCGGACGCGTCACTAACAAGCCAATTATGTACGTCAAGATATCTAATCCGATGAGAACTCATCTCTATGGAAAAATAAACGATCGTGTTACTTTGAAATGTACTTACAAGTTATGTAGGTATGTAATTGCGTATTGTATTTCAGTCGATTGTTTTTCTTTGTTATCTTCTTGTTACGATTAAATATGGAATGTTATATTTGTGTTGAACGTTTTCGTTTTGTAATTCAAAAACCGCAATAAAGTCGTTCATACAATTTGATTCATTTTCAATTTCGGAATCGTTTAGTTTCTAGAAGTCTGATCATTGTTCAATCTGTTCAAGTAGATACCTAATTGGTTTAAGATGGCCCTTGTACTATTGCTCGTTTTATAATTTTCGATGTCTATTACAGTTTTAAACCGTACCGTATTTTGTGTCACAGAGGTGTCAGCCATTGGAAGGGGCCACTAAGGGCCAAATGCCTGCCGGGGCTGCGGGTTGTTCGAAAGAGATACCGCGCCCCCGGAACGCAAAGGGCACACGAAGGAACATAGATGGTTTTTAGTCAGTAAAAGTCTGACACTCCCTCCCGCCCCGCCCAGGACGGGGGGGGGGGTCATTTGATGATTTCCCACCTCTAAAAAAAAAAAAACCGTATTTTGTGTCTGAAAGGTGGCCCAAGATGAACTCATTTTCTTTATTGTCCAAGTGCTTACCAAGGACAAGGAGAAGCAGCTGTACAGCCACTGCTGGGCTCATACATTTAGCTGATGAATTAGGTATTTATGTCTAAATTCCACAGAAAAATCTAGTTACCCTTGAATTAATCCCCGTCCCCCCACAACCCAATTGTCCATTGAAGTTACAAGCCATTCTTCCAAAACAGTTCAAAAGAAAATAAAAACTGCGTAAAAAACGCCAGTTACAATTTCACCTGTTACTCGTATCACCATTTCCGCCGCGATAACATCGCTAACCCTCGCCAAATCGCTTCCTACACGTTTGAATACCTTAACTACAAGTGTGGTTCCATGGAAGAGCTGTTGTTTTAGTTTCTTGTCTCCTGTTCTTTGTAAGGAATGAGGAGACGAAGGGTTGAGAAATGTGATCGTTTTGTCAAAGTTTGGTCTGAATATTTTTTCAGTACTTTTTTTTCTGGTGTTTTATAATGCGCACTGCAACGGAGTGAAACTTTTTACCTGAGAGTGAACATGCTTCTTCTGGATATGTCAGTCCATCGTCGACTGTCTTTGTTGCCTCTACTGACCTAGACTATATTCAAGAGCTAACCTATTACAAATAAAAAAAGCTATGTTTTTTCTCTGGAAGTACTGATCCGATATCAATTTGTTTTTCTCTGTTACTTTATGGTACAGTTGCTTTCAACGCGGATGAAGTTGCGAGCAGAAGCCAGTTAAGAATATTGATAATATCATTCCTATTGATTGGATCACGAAACTTGTTGTGCGATCACAAATTGCGTCTATTACGTATCAATCCCTACTTCAGACCTACGTTCAGCTAACGATAAATTGAGGAAACGCGTCCGGAAAGTGTGTGTCCGCTATTTTGATTGCAGTCTGTCTGGCCGACTCCGTTACTCTAGATATGTCCGTCTGTCATTCCAGACTCCAATATGGTTACAATTTATTTTAGAGGATTGGAGTAAACTTCTATCTAGTCCAAGAGTGCTCAACTTTTTTAACAATCGGGCCAAGCTATAGATTTACACATTTTCGGTGGGCCACTAACGATTCCTATTTCAGTTGCTTTTAGGACATGTGCAAAATAACTAAAGGTATTACGAAGAGTAATAGTAGTTTATTTAAAAAAAAAGGATAAATCACATAGCATCAAGCGACATAAGCATTATTAGACATCAAATTGATCGTATCAATAGGTGCAATTAATGTGATTTCTAAAAATGTTTCTATTGTTAGGCGTCATATCAGATATTGATAGTAACGCGGGCCATTTAAAATTCATCCGCGGTTCACATCATGGCCCGCGAGCCTGCGGTTGAGCACCCTTGGTCTAGTACAACCAAAATCATTCTGGTATATATGTCTCATTGAAATAATACCTAATATCGTATATCGTTTGTAAAATATGTTTCTAAAATAGACCCGTGTCGTGTTTGGGTTTATCTAGAAACGCAAGTGTAGTTTCAATTTTCACAAACAAACCGCAGACTTAATCTCCGGTTTATCAAAAACAAATGCCTGCAAAGCCATTGGATATCAAAACGAGTAAAAACAGAGTATATTAAAGTAAAAGTTGTTAAAATTCTACTGGAAAAACAGTTTTATCTGGCGTAGACGGAACAATTACGTCATATATGTATACTGAAGCAGGTTTTTGGTGTACGAAATTTTACTATTTCGTTATTATTAGACTGTCAAAAGAGGAGACTTGGTTCAAGTCTGCACATAGCATAATATATTTAAAATATGGATATAAAATTAAAAAAATAACTCACCTATTATTGTCCCACTACAGACCAAAGGCAGACCAAAGGCCTTACGTATAGAAGGGTCGAGCATTGATCACCACGCTTGCTCAAAGCGGATTGGCAAGTCAGGTTCATAAAGTCCAGGTTCATCACGATGTTTTGTTATACCTCTGTGACAGTGGTATCCTAGAAAAACTTAGAAAATACATATAAATGGACAGTCACATTGGGCTGCCTTAATTTAATTATTGGGATCACGGTCGTTCGTTTATTTTTATTTCTTTGGTAAACGCCTCCCCCTATATCCTCCACTTTCCTATCTTTTTTTTTTATCAGCTTATACTGTCATTATAGTTTGCCCTAATGCGATAGTTAAGAACTTGATGTCAGTGATGTCAAAGATAAATTTAGAAAGTACATACGAATTGAAAAAGACACATTGGTACTTGCCCGGATTTGAACCACTAGGCCAACACGACATCTGTTGTGCCTTCTCTCTACAACAGTTCCTGAAGAAAATATCCACCGCGTCCCGCCATCTTCTTCTCGGTCTGTCGCAACCCCGTAAGTGTGTTAGGACTCATTTTATGTTACAAAAATAATTCACATAATTTCACAATAAGCGTGTATTAGGTACATTAGGTACCTGACGTTACACGGCTATAAACATGTCTCCTTTTATACTTTCGTTTAATATTTGATTGAAGCTGATTATACTTGGTACCGCGTGAAAATTATATTAGATTTGCTTTATACCTATATTAAATTGTGAGTGACTGTTACATCTAACTAACATGATTTGTTATATCGATAAGTTAATACTCTTTCCATATATAATGTTATTTTTTATGGAAACAAAGTTATTTTTGTTATTGCTTTGTAGAACACGATTGTGCTGTGTTAATTATAAAATAATTATTTCGTGTTTGTAGTAATTTATAAATCATTTTGTTTTACATTGTTTGTGATTTATTATTTTCAATGTAAGATTAGGAACTGAAAACTAGCCGAAACTATTTGAAGGTAGGTAATTACACCTTTTTGAAATAATTTATGTTCTTTAGTATATTTTGGTTAACACTTTTCATGATTTTTAAATTCTTGTACAAAACTCAGAATAAAAGTTTGACGTCTACCAATCCCATTTGTACAGGATTTTAAAACAACACTAACTCTAAACTTGTCTTGTTTTAAGTCTCTTTTAAACTTGACTCAGAAAATTGCAATATACTTAAAGTACTTGTAGGATGTTTACTACCGATCGATCGACTCAGGTTAGTACCACAGAATAGATAGATACAAAAGGTTTGCTTCATACAGTGAGCGAAAACGCGTATACTACGTGAGCTCGACAAATGCATGTGCGACAGTGCGATAAACGCTTATGCGACAAAACTGTACTGCGACTCACCATAGTTCGAACGCACGCTTGTGCGACACACTGAAGATCACGACACACAGTCGCAGTACAGTTTTGTCGCATAAGCGTTAATCGCACATGCATATGTTAATTAATAGGCAATTATATCATACAAAGGAAGGAAGCACCATCAACCATAGAAAGAACCAACCTGTATTAGAATCTCCATAGAGATAAATAGTAATATTGTTTGTAGTGAATAAACTTAATTAGGATAGAATATGTCGCTTTTTGAGACTTGATGCAAATAATGGGTATTTACATCTTACTTAATTATCAATTTATAAAAAAAATGATTTTGTTTATAGTTAGTACTCATATTCCCAGTTTAAACGCGTAGCTATCGAAAGAAAGGGACATTTTGAGAAAGAGACATTTCGGGAACGTGACATTTTGGGAAATGCACGTTTCGGGAAAGGGACATTCTGGGAAATGGACATTATGGGGATGGGACATTATGGGAAGGGACTATTTGAAACCAAGGGAGATTTTGGGAAAGGGAAAGATCGCAATTTAGTCTCAGTCTTAACCTGACATAAATACCCCTCATTTACTGAATTTTTTAGACATCAATTGTCGCAAACTGCCTCGTTGGCCTAGTGGTGCTGAGCGCTACTGCTACGCTAGAGGTCTTGGGTTCGATTCTCGGAAGTCCGTGAAAATTGTTTCGATTAGGATTAAGTAATACCTTAATATTTCGCTACCCAATATAAATAAAAGCTCTGAGATACCCACGAACAGGCAAAAGCTAACTTACTTTAAGTTAGTCACAGCAAGACAAAAAAAGCGCAAAAGTCAGGACGTTCTTGCTCAAACATTTGTTTCTGCCACTTTAAACGTGGACGGAGCTAAGCAAATACAGAAAGCGCACGCAAATAAGAATTCACAAACAAATGAAAAGCCTGCCCGTCTTTTCGCAAATAATGTGCCAAAAAAATAAGTACTTACGTCTTTTTACGAACATAGTATTATCTTGTCAATTAAAAAAATACTTCAAGTGGAAGAAAATAAGGTAATTATTGTTTAACTAGCTTCTGCCCGCGACTTCGTCTGCGTCAAAGTTAATCTATTATGCCACGGGAACCGTACATTTCCGGGATAAAAAGTATCCTATATGTTATTCCACACTACAATCTATCTCAGTGCTAAATTTCATCCAGATCTGTTCAACCGTTTAAGCGTGAAGAAGAGACAAACATACACACTCACAATTTGCCCTTTATAATAATGGTGTGATGCCAAATAAGCCGAGAAACAACTGAATGTCTGTTAGGTTTCGTTGTATAAAACTATCCTTGTTCACACACAATTCATCCAATATATTTTTTAACTGTGCAATAAAGACACACTCAGACGTAAATTGACGCCAGGCACTCGAATAAAGTGTCACATGGCCATTAAATAGCCCGGGTGCCAGTACAGTCCAATTTAAATGTTCTATACGAAACCTTAATGAGATAGGTCACGTACACGTGTTGCTTAGCAATTGTTATCAAGGATTTCTTAGAAACTCTTGACATAATACTTGTGTGGTTCAGACACGGAGGAGTTAGTAATTAGAGCAATAAAGCCAAAGACGTAATAGGACCCGCGTCGAGCGCTGTAGTATTTGAGACGTTTAGTTTTAATTCAAGAATTGAAATGAGACTCTTGGGACTCTGAAAATAATTTAATAGGTCATTTATTAATTGTTGCTTTAGTCGATGCTTGAAGATTATAATATAACATAAATATCTATTTTAGGTCCTGGTGGTCTAATACACTTTTGTCCTGTACTGTTTGTCTTTTTTTTGCGTGTGCCACGATCACTTAACTCCGAGACGTATGCTAATTGCTATTCGATATTTAGGGTGAAGTTTAATAATAAAGAAATCAATGACCGTCCTATAATGGAAATGTATAATTGTACTTGCACTCTTCACTAATTCAGTGAAAAAGGGTGGTGAGACGCGTGAATATGCTTGAGCACTCCATATTCTAACTATTCTGTGTGTGGTTTAGACTAATGTGTACCCACGTAATATGTTTGCCACCTTCAGTGGTATAAAAAAAACGCATATAAATGAACATGAATATGAACAGCAACAACAACAACACAAACCAACAACAACGTTTCTTTTAAAGATGTCAAGACGATTGTATAGCAAACTGCGATGTCTACCCTTTTGTTATAATATTATAAAGAGGTAAAAGTTTGTAAGGTTGTTGGGGGTGATCTCTGGATCTACTAAACCGATTTTGAAAATTCATTTACCATAGAAAGCCACGTTATTTGTGAGTGTCATAGGCTATATAACATAACGCAACGACTGGAGCGGAGCAGTAACCAAAGACGTTACGTTGCGTCTTTGGTTTTTTCATCCGCCTTACGCTACTAACGTAAGGGCGAAAAAAGCACGCGGACGAAGTCGCAGGCAGTTCTAGTATCCCATAATTATGACCGGTCATCACATGGCATTAATCGCCTCGTGTTTGGTATTAGATGTTTTCGGATCAACGTCTATTAATAGTCCTTATTACGAACAAATATTCATGACTCTCATTTCATTTTCCTTGAGCTTAAAGACTTTTGATATGAAAATGAGAATAAAAAATCACAACAATGTAGGATGTTCTCCCCACGCACCTTTCATAAAAATAGATTGAATGGGCGCATACATACGTAATGGTTCCCATACAAATTTACCTATTCATTAATATCCGTGAATGATTCAATGAATTTCGTCGTAATATTGGAGTATAACGACTAAACGTTACAATGACCCAGTAAAGCCTATTATTATAAGCAAAATCAATGAACCAAAGAAAATATGAAGCCTGAAGTTCATTATGTTCGTGAATAGTGAGTAAATATCCATAAAGCGGCATTCTGAGGTAAACGTTAAGGTGGGGTGGCAGCATTTTATCACCTCGTTTATGAGGCTACGGGGAGTACTGAACAGTATAAGATTCCGTTTTTCCAACTCTAGCTAGTGATGTATTTGTGTCGATAAATTACGATAATTCTTATTACGGTTCAATCGTTCGGTTTAATATGATTACGGAACTTGGAGGTCCTGAGTGTGGTTGGAATTTGTCCGTCGATCAAATTGTAATTATGTATGTGTAGATGATTAATTACCAATAAGTACAATGTGACTGTACTGTGGAACTTATGCACTATAAAGTCGTGTAGGCTACAAAATATTTGGTTCATTTTATTATTTAGAGGCTTTAAGCTGGTTTTATATTTTTTATTCATAAATTATTCACATGACGCACTACAAAAAACGCGGGTTAAACGATTATCTGCCTTGCCGCTACCTGGCACGGACCGCTCATTGACATCACAATGGGATGACGTTGCGTTCGACGTTTGATTGACGGCTGAACTGGGCAAACTTTCGGTTAGCACCCGCATTGCGATATGTAATCAGCATTATCCCGTATTAAGCGTTTCCGCAGTCGAGTTAATGCAGTAATTACTGCGACGGTATGTGTAGGTGATTCGCGCGCAAACTGTAATTAGTCTGCCATTAAACCGCATAGTCGTGATTTGATTAATGGCGTTGGGGACGACCGTGCGTCAGATTCGGCACGCCGAGAGTAATCCGTTGTTTTCCTGTAATCGATAAAACTGGGTACGTCACTATTTCATTAATTTTGTTTCTGTTCTTTAAAAATGTTCAAGTCATACAAATAATGATGATGGCAGCTGTTAGTACAATTGTTGAAGACGGAGATAAACTTGTTTAGGTAAATGGTAATTAGAGACACAAAATTGTCTCGACATTGTAATTGTTGGCATAGTTTCATTCTACATCGTTTCATTTCTGCTTCGGCTTTATTTAGGGTATTAAGGCCTATTTTAATAGCTAGTATTTGCCCACCAGTTTGTCGTCGTGAATTTTCTAATTAGGTTCCTGTTAGCAAGAAAGTTTAAAATAAACAGCCGTTACGTACTTATATTAAACAATAAAACAAACTCTACAGGTTTATAAAATTGGTTTAGATGCACCCTTATATTACAAACTTACCTTGAGAAGATAAAGAACCTACCCTTGCTTTAGTAAGGAAGGGTTGGTTCGATTTAGTCATACGGGAATTATACCATATTCATACCTACTTAGTTACCTATATGGTGTCCTTGACATTTTATACAGGGCGATAGTACAGAGACTTTCTTCAGAAGAACAATTCCGGTAATTAAAACTTTAAAAAGTAGTTGCAATCTCATCTAAGTGATAATCAAATTTGAAAACTTGAAATTAGAGTTATTTTTGACAGATTGAGACTAAGATTAGATTGCGAACGTACTGAAAAATACGACAAGTGCGGGTTCGAGTTTATATCTTAGGTCTTAGTGTATTAGTTGTCTCACATTGTAAGATTAGTTAAATTGAAGTCATGGTTTTTTGTAACGGACTGACTCTTATTCGACCATTTATGAGAACCATTTTATCTAAGTACCTACAAATGTTGTGAATACTTTTTTTTTTAAAGACGGGAAATCATCAAATAACTTCCCCCGCCCTGGGCGGGGCGGGAGGAAGTGTCAGACTTTTACTGACTAAAACCCGTCTATTTTCCTTCATGTGCCCTTTGCGTTCCGGGGACGCGGTATCTCTTTCGAACAACCCGCAGATGTTGTGAATACTTGATTCAACCTTCACTTACATAACTAGGCCGAAAGATAATAATAGCTCTCCGCTTCATTAAAAACTTTTAATGAATTTCGATAAGGATAGGTTTAGGTGTTTACTCCTCCACCTCTTTCAATGTGCACAACTTGATACATTGTTCTCACATTGTAGGAACCCTAATAACCTAAATTCAAGTAGGTATGTAACCTAAATTTAAAACAATAATATATTTTATTTTAAAAGAGTGTTTTATGAGCTTCTTGCTTTTTTTTTCTCCGTGGAAACCTACTGTTTGGAACCAGAAACAAGGATCAACTTTCTGACTGACTGACATTTCTTAAATACCTGTGAATGGTTTTTTTGAAATAAATGATTTGACTTGAAACTGTCATAAAATAATATTATTAAGTCATTGTTTTTAGGGTCATCTTTATAGCAACCCGAAAAAGTTTATTGCTAACAATGCTATTAATTTATTGTCTTGAGATTCAATGTAAAGTAAGTACCTAAAGACTACCACTCAAGGATGTATGTGGTTGCTTGCTTCATATACGTCCAAGAAAGTCTTTATGTGTCAATAAAAGCATTCACATCCTAAGATGGTTTTTGATTCCCTTTTGCTGTAAACCACACGTGTGATTCTTTGTTGTTATCTAACAAAACTTTTCTCTTTTTTCAGGTAACACATAAAACTGCTGCCATAAACGTTCCCCAACTTATCATAGCGTGAGTAAGCTCAACAAAAACAATTAATTATTTAACTTTATCACGTAATTATTATAGCAGGCCCTCACAATGTTTGCCATACACATAGTCTAGTCTAGACGCTCCTGTTTTATTGTAGAACTTTCTAGATTTAGTATGACGCACTTAGTGCCTAAGTTGTATGAGTTGTATCATAAAAGTTTGTGGGTCGTCGGCTACTTGCTGGGCCTGTTAAACTTATAAACGCTGTCAAGTGTATCGAAGGGTACCTAAATATAGTCTCAAGTGGCCGCTTCTTTCTTTTGTTTTATTCGGTCTATTGTTATGTAAAGTTTTTAAGTGTGTGAATGTCTATTGGTCTGTTTTGTGTTTAGAATAGATTTTATTATTGTGTGCCAGTGTACCTTTATTGATTTCGGGTGTGACCTTTTTCGAATTGACTGAAATATTTCATGATGATTTAGCTAGGTACCATTCTATTAATGGCATATTTTTTTTATTTGTTAACTTAAAATGACGTAAGAACGTGCATATAAATATATGCACGTTTGGAATGGTATGGTCTTTCTTGCTTTCGAGAAAAATTACTAGAATAATAATAATGATGAAATTATGACTGATTAGAACAAAAGCAATATTCATGGTTATAACATAGTGTAATTACACCATTGTTATAGTAAAATTAAGAATGAGTACAGAAGAATCAAATTGCCTTATCATTCTTTCATCCGTGCTCGTTTTAAATAATAATAAGAGATAAAATTAGATGTCAATGATTACAAAGATTATTTTGAACATTACAGTTTACAACTACAAGAACTAACTTATCATCCTGAAAACCAAGCTATAGAAGTCCCATTTTCACACCGAACCTGGGTGATTAATTGGCAAACGTGTCGGGCTAAGCTTCTCGATATACTAACGTATGGAGTACTCGTCAGTCTGAACTTAAGTACTTGAAGATGTCCGATTTTCAGGTAGCTTGCACTATCGATACTGCAGCTTCAATGAACACCTAATAACTGTAGGCACATGAATACTTTTGTTTGTATCGTTATACAAAGTTTCTGGTACGATATCCTTTCTACTCGTTAGTAGAAAGGATATCGTACCAGAAACTTTTACAGTGGATTCAAAACAAGATTCTAAAATCAAAGTAAAATCATTTATTTCAATTAGACGATTTGGTTAACCTAGTGGTATTTAACGCGACTGCTACGCTAGAAGTCTTGGGCTCGATACCCAGATCGAGCAAAGTGTTATTGCGTTTTTCTATAGCACATTTTCCTTTGCCTAACGTTTCGGGAATACAGGCTTAATGGCATGTATGCAAAAATATAGTGTATCTATATGAAAATTGATAATAATATTCAATCTTGTTGTTAGACACAACACCATTTTACGTCGGATAATTATAAAAAATCAGCTGATCCATGCAAAAGCGCAACATCTAGACGGTCATGTACGGAACAGCTGTTTTACTTTATCCGCCTGTGTGTCACACATTCCAACGTGTGCTTTTAACGAACGGATTAGATAATATGATCCGGACATGAGACCGGTTTTCGAGTTAGTTCAGTTGACAAAGTCAGTTACTGGCAAGCCGTTTATCTGACCTACCGGCTTATTCTGTAAGAAATCTCCCTCAGTGAATTAAGGTGAAGTGAACTAAAACTAGGTTGTCACTATACGATGCTAGGGATTGACAGGTCGCCATACGCTCACTTCACGGAAGGAGGGTTTTACAGAATAACACCGCTGTAACCTGCCTTTTGTTCTTTTTTTTCGGATGAAAAATCATCAAATGACTTCTCCCGCCCTGGGAGGGAGTGTCATACTGACTTTAACCTACTCCATGTTCCTTCCTGTGCTCTTTGCGTTTCGGGAGCGCGGTATCTCTTTCGAACAACCCGCAGTCCCGGCAGGCATCGACCCTGAGTGGCTCGTCCGATTTGCTGACATCTCTATGAGGCGCGCGTAGAACACAAACGCGCCGTCGACACGGCCTATCGTTATTTAACGTATGGACAGTGACCTACTCATTGCTCACCGTCCATGGGCCCGCAACCTGCAACCTGCCTAATGTCATAAGTCCATAAGAGGTGTAAGGTGAGAGCAGGATTAATATTAAATTAAACACGATTTGATATAAAAATAAACATATTGTCAGGATATAAACCTACCTAAATTATAGGTGTTTGTTTAAATTTTCAATAAAAAAATGTTTTAAGAAAATATGTGTAGGTAGCTATGAGAAAAATCGAAACTCTATAGGTAATACAAAAACGAAATAAACTTTTATAACTGCCAGTAAATCTTATCAAAATTCAACGGAGCTTAAAATTTATTATAGCGAAATTTGTTTTAGATCATAATCGCGTCGGAGAAATATCTTAAAACATGCACAGTTTGTTTTTGTTACTCGCTTTTTATATGTTTTTATTACATTATACTTTATGTCTTTAAACAAACACATAGTAAGCAATTAGGAACATGCGTTTCTTGGATTTATAATATAAAACGTGATGTCATGAGTGATGGAAGTTTTCTCAAGTTATTTATATCATCTGACATGGTTGTGATACCATTGGTTCTAAGAATACTTATTCAACACAACTTTTCTTAAAAAATCGTTGTGTTTTAATATCGCTTTAGTAAAAGCTGCTTCGGTAGCTTAGTGGTCCTAAGCGCGACTGCTACGCTAGAGGTCTTGCGTTCGATTCCCCAAAAAGTGTTATTGGATTTTTCTATAAAATTCTTAGTAGCAGCTCGGAGTTAGGATTTGTGCCCGGTTAATGGCAATAGGCTCGCCCCCTATTACATGGGACTTAAACATACTGACGAACTATGGGTATACCTACATTGGTACATTTCTGCCTAACCTTTCGGGGAATACAAGCGTGATGGTATGTGTTTAATAAAAGCTGGCAAGCTAAGATTAATTTATTAGCCAATTACATTAGTGAAGGTCTTATTAATACACGAGATTCACACGCTCATCTCACAATACTCCAAACACACTGACAAGATCGTGTTCCATTCGTCCACGAACACATCACAGTCAAGCTTAGATGATCTTTAACAAAAAGACTGGATCATCCGTAAGCCGCAGACACAAGTGTTTGCCGAACGTCTTGGCAAAAACTCTACCTTTTTCTTTTTAAAATACATCTTAATACCCTCACTCAAAAAAAAACCCAAGCGGCTATAAATACCTCTTATCCCTACATCAATGGAACAAAGTTTACAGAGTATGGTGTCTTGTTAGGAAAAATTACAATACTTTTCTGAAATGGTAATGAATCGCAACATTTTTAACAGGACATCATCAGACAAAGTTGACAAACATACTCGATTCCTGCTGCCAAGCCTTGAGGGTTTTCGCGTTATTTTTATTTTACCGGCGACACAAATTGAGATTCCTTTTTTTCATAAAAATATTCCCCGCTACTTCCTTTAACAAACTTTCCAAGTGTCCTTATTGAATTTTCTCAAGTTTTGATAGGTTTTTCCGACGATTTCTTCTGTGTTGCTTTTCGTTGAAAAGTTGTGATGGTCCAGTAATTTACGTAGCAAACATTGCCACTTTTATTTGATATCATTAAATTGGCTTGGATTCTTTGGGAAAGTGTCTATCGATTATTCACAGGCTGCTTCAGTTTCGATTCCTTATTGTGGCGTAGTAAAAGAAACAACTTTTACACGCTGTCAAATCAAGTAAGGAAAACCACCATCTTTATTGTAATGGAGACGAATTACATCAAAGACATTGAACAATAAATATACGAGATAAAGCGATTCCATCGTTATCTACTCCTTAGCTCCTACTGGTACAAAGTCATGTCACACGTCCAAGTCACGGGTCGCATTGTGTGCTAAAAGAAAAATATATTGGATTATAGTTTTTCTACGTCTTTTTCTGAAAGCCAATTCTACTGATGAAAAACATTCAAAATCTAATCGCAATCTCATTTCAGCGACAATTAATGTAAAAAAGTGTGCGTAAATTAGAGGCCTTTTTAACAGATTGAGATTGCGATGGATGGATTGGATAGAGACCATGCACCGGCAAGTGCAACATAGGATGTCCACCTACGAGGTGGACGGATGACCTGATTAAGACCGCAGGAAGACGCTGGATGCAGGCCGCTTTTAACCGGTCCGTTTGGAAATCTATGGGGAAGGCCTATGTCCAGCAGTGGAAGTTCTGCGACTGATATGATGATGACTGATGTGATTGCGATGGAATTGCTTCTTTAATGACTTCTGTAAAGTATACCTGTAATCACATACATTATATTGTGGAAAACACCTTTCCAAGCACCCTTAAAGGAGTAATGGTTTTCAAGCCACGCAAAGTAATTTCAAACAAAGTAACATTAGGTAAGGCGATAACTACGAGTCTATCGCCAGCGAGGGTCATTAAGCAACATTTCTCCGCGTGAATTCTTACAACTTGCAACTTTCTTGTAGATAAAACAGCTGTGTTATGTTGTAAATACTTAAATTGTTAATGGTGTCCGTTCCTAGAATTCTAAATTTCACGTTCAGTTTTTGTTTCTATTTTCTGTGAAACAAATAATTGTAGTCGTATCTTCTCGTAGCGTTCGTAGTAACCTTTACTCGAAAATCCGTCTTTATTTTGCATATGTTTGCCAAACAGATCTGCCCGTAAAGAAAAGAATGTATATAGGTGCCCTCAATTTAATTTCTGATACTACCTTCAAGATTTCAGTGAATGGTTTATGATCAAAATATAATTTTTCCACTGCAGGGCAAAGGTATCCCATAGATTCCTGAGGTAGAGCATTAAGCACCACGCTTGCTCAAGGCGGATTGGTGGTTTCAGATTTTTATTCATTATAAGTCCAGGTTTTTTCATGATTTTTCTCTTCACCGATTACAGTGATGTCCAAGATAAACTGAGTTGAAAAAATTACATTGGTACTTGCCCGGTATCGAACCCGCGTTATTCACTGGGCCATCACGACCACCAATGGTTGAAGTAGTAGACATTAATTGGCTCACATCAAAAATCGCTTGACAATGTGATATAAAACACAATATATGGTCGGCATAACCAAACATTCTGTCAAACATGATGATCATATCACATTTTATAGATCTTCCAAGATTATGTTCTGTACTCGACGTTCAAAATCTGCTCATAATAATACGTAACATGTGAGTTCCGGTAGCTAATACTGAAATTCAGTCCCATCTGTTACATAGGCAAGCGGCCATTGTCGACAACACTAACTCAAAGCTGTTTAGTAGCCACTGTACTTGTACACTTTTGTTTTTCGCACATGATTTACGTGTGCAAACCAATTATTCACACACGTCACAGCAGGGCAAGTGAGGCAATCGCATCTGTCTATATCTGGAGCTGTCATTGTTGGGATGATGCACGATCTCTGGCGATGGCCCGGAGTAGGTAGTAGATGGAGTAACAATGTGCTCGAGAGCGGCGCCAGACATTTAAATACGTGTAGACCCAATACTCCACTGTGCCTGGTTCTATATGCTCCAAAAAGTAAGCCTTTGTGAATATATTGTGTTTTGCTTGTATAAAAGATTTATAACCCTTTCTAGTCTTACAGACTTTCTTTCAATTTGAATGCCTTGAATAGTCTGTTGTAGCGTAGATATTCTTACTGAATATCAACAGACCTTTATATTTTTAAGAATAAAATATTTGGATTCCAACTTTTCTGAGGATTACAGACGTATTCGGGCTTAAGAATTGTTTCTGCGTGAGTGACAGTTGACAGACGATGCTTGGCGCACCTAAAAGTTTTACAAAAGATTATAAGCACTTCATTTGCTCATTATTCTGTAACCGTCTGCCAGTATGTAGGTGCGTGCGATGCACGTGTCGTTAACGATGTCTAACCTGAAGATAAACAGAAATAAATGATTATTATTTTAAGATTTCGTGTAAGCCGAATGTTTAGTGTTTCTGAAATGAATGGTAATGTGAAGGATTCGGTTGATATTAACTATGGACTGATGGATGTTGAAATATCTGTGCCACCTTGAATCTTGATAAAGTGATTTAATGTCAAAAAAACGTAATGGATTTCAAAATCTAAGTATTTTACACAACATAGTAAGTCATTTCTCGTTTTCCGGTAGTTACTGATGAAAATCTTACAAATGAACAACTGTATTACATAAATAGGTATCGGGAGTTTATCTAAAGACCTCAAAAAAGGGGTATAAGATTAAATCTATATAGGATGGATCCCTTCCACCCTATATAGATTTACATCCGCATCCTGATACTATTCATAAATTTTGACGTTGTGAAATTTTGTATTTCCATACCCTATAACAGGTATTTCTTTTTAAATACCCTACAGAATATTTTACCACCATCCAATAATAATGTGTTAAATCCATAGTAAAAGGTTAAGTCACTATTTATTTTATTAGCACTTAATTTTTTAAACTGAAACAAATATTAAATCCAGCTTATTTCTTCTATTCTTGTGACACTTGGACATTTTTTATAAATCAGTTGTAACTAGATAGGTACCTAGTAAAAACAGGAGCAGATAAAAAGAAGGTTTTTTTTCCTCTAAGTACTTTCAAGAGGTGTTGTTCAGATTATTTTGAAAGCTTTTTAAAAGAGGCAAAAAATAAGATAAAAACTTACTTAGTTCCGAATTATTTGTTTGGCATGTACTTAAAGTTAAGTAAAAACTTTTTCATGTTTATCTTTTTATTTGTAAGTTAGGTACAAATAGGTTACACTAGGTACGTACACATCTACTACAAACTTAAAAGATCTCGTCATTTTCCGCAAAAAATCTCATCTAAAACCAATAAAAGTTGCCATTTTTTTCCTTGTCGTTGTCCAACAAATATTTTCCGTGTACCTATTAACAAGGCAAGTTTAAGAATTCAGTTTTAATTAAGAGCTTAATTTTCCAAAGTCTTGATTACTCGTCGAGTCCGGTTAACTTTCACTTGCCCGTCTCAGCCTCAAGTAATAAGACTTTTTTATTACTTGTTACCGGGGAAAATCCCTATCACAAACAAACGCTTAGGTGCGCTTATAGCTTCCTTTGGATTTTTCCTATACAAAATATTCGACGTAAAAATATCGTTTTATACTGTTTACGTGTGCCAAAATAGCAAAGTTTACATGAGAAACAAAATTATACTGAGAATATAATAGAGCTTACGCCTTTCGGTTCAAAAGCTTACTACCAAATATTTGTCATTTGTCCATGAATGCGGTTAAAATTTCGGAATTTATGGTTGAAAATACACAATGATTAGAGGGACTCAGCAAATAATCCCGACCGAACAGAGGTTACTCGCCCTCCGTTCACAAAATTTAGCATAAAGTTATTTTATTATAGCCGTAATAGAGATATAACACTTTACTCCCATGTCACAAACCGATTTTATTAACCCCGTTCGGGTCGACCCGACCCGGCGACACTGTCAATTTGAGTGGCAAACTTTTCCATTTAACTTCGGAAGCTTAAATTTTTTCCAAACATTCTTTTGAAGAGTTCTGTATCGTGTTCGGCGTCAAAAATTAAATTTTCGGTCGGTTGATATAATGATATCTGATTTTGGTTGGCTGGCTCAATATTTTTTTGCTTTATTACTTTCATTGATAAAGGATTGGGTTAAAGGTGTTGATGATTTCGATACTCTTTTTATGCTCGGGCGGTAGATTTTTCATTAATATGCTAGGAATTTTGATTTTTTGGATTCATAATTAGTATAAGGTAGCACAAGGGGAATAAATACGCACACTAAATCTAACTACAATCACATTTTTAACACCATACACAACACCGCTGTTGATTGTTTTTAGTCTCTACCCTTAAATGCTCTACGGGCCCCAAGATACAGGCTGACTGTCTAGTTTCAGACTCAATAGCAAACTTTTGACTTATGTTTAACCTTCTGATTATTAAAATAAGTCGTAAATGGAAAAAGGTTTATTTTTCGAGTGCCTATGGATGAGTGAAATTCCATTTTATAAGGGCTGTATTGTGTTTTAGTAAAAAAAAAATGGTCTTAGCGGCTTTTAATTTTATATCGCACTTAATAGGTTACAGTATAACCCGAATAATAATAGCTTTTTTATTTACGATTTATTTTCTTAACTCGCTTGGTTTGAATTTTTTTGTGCGGACCAAAATATTTTTCAAAAAATGTAATTGTTGTCTAAGTTGATCCTTTTAACATCAGCTGTTAGCTAGTAACAGCCGCATCGGAAATCGGTCCAGACGTTTCGGAGATTAGGCGGAACAAACAGACACACAGATAGATAACATTTTCTTTTGTTCAAGTACTTACATGATTGTAATGTGATGAAACATGATTGTATTTAGAAAATAGCTAATATTTTAATATCACAAACAGACATTTCAAAATTATTTATTTGTATAGATAAAATTACAACATCCAAATTCTTTATCCGTGTGTTGAATTTTAAGCCTATTGTTAGAGAAACAGTACAAAGCCGTATCGTAAAGACAATCAGATAAGAGAAGCAATTGCTGTAATCACGAGCGTACGTGCCTGTTATCAGATTCTCAACAGATTTTAAAATCACTGGAATATGCAAATACGCCTCTTACAATCTTCGGGTCGCAGATTTAAACGAACTAAGGGGGAGAAAGAAGCAAGAATATTATATTATTATAAAAATATGCAATAATTACAAATATTCCTTTTTTTTTTAATAAATATATAAACAAGATTATGTACTTACCTACAATTTCAAATAGGGGGGGGGGGGGTGTGATATGGCGAGCATTTCGTCTAATCCTCTAAAAAAAAATATAATTATAATAAGTATAGTGTTTTATGGGCTTATGGTATTTTATAATTTTGATGGGCAAACACCTTGCCACATCCATGGCGTCTATGGTGGCAATGCAGAGGTCAATATAAATAATAGACTATCAAGATAATGATTAAGAAGTAGGCGGCAAATGATGGCATTACATAATTTAATTTTTTGTGAGTTTATGAGTTTATATGAGGTAGAGGAGGAGGAGGAGAGTTTATATGAGGTACTTGTGTCCCTCTGTTGCATCAAGTTACTTATCTTCCTATTAAAATCAATTCGACAATATAGTCTCACAGTCTGGCAGACGGACAAACAAACACACGAACCCCAAAACTTTCTAAACTGCTTTTGGGACTTAGACTACAGCTTCATGCCAAGGCTGTGTTTGCTATGCATTTATACAGGTACCAGCTTCTGCCTGCGATTTTATCTGCGTGGATTTTCTTACATATCCAAAACTTTTTTGATGAAAAAATACAGCTTCTTAGGTATAATGTAGCTTCCAATAAGCGAAACAAGTTTCAGAATTGGATCAGTAGTACAGGAGATTATCGCGATGAAACGAAAAAAAAAAATCTTTTTAGCTCTAAAATATTAAGTAGGTATAAATAAATAAATAATAAATTCGTTTATTTTCTCCTTTAAAAACATTTTTGCAATTAAAATTAGAACCAGGTAGACAAGTTCTAGCTTCATTAATGCTTAAAGAAACCTCTAATTATTTGAACCACAAATAACCTTTCCCCAATTCTGTCAACAACAGAAGATAATACCAGATTAAATCCATTGTTAATATCGCTAGAGTCTAAGCGATTAATGCCACTAAACTAGATTCGAGTCGAGCTAGTTGGGGATTTGTTCCAGATGACCTGTCGGCTGCACTCGCTTCTCGACAAAAATACTTGTGCAATATTGACTGCTAGTCCGGAAAAGAGTTGTTACTTAAAAGTTAGACGAGTTTACTCAAGTATTTTCAACTGTAGGTTCCCTTAGATAACTGTTTCCTTTTTCTTTTGAAGTCACTGTATCTTTTTGAGGTTTATTAACAACTTCAAAAGGAGAATTTGATAAAATTGAACTCGTTTGAAGTTCAGCTTCTATGTCCAAGATTCTTATTTTCGCATTCTATCCCAATAAAGCCGAGGAGATAAACCTTTACTAGCGAAAATGGGTAACCTACTTTTTCTCTCTATATTTCCTTCCGAACCAAAGAAAAGTATTATCCTCTTCAATACTAAAATAATAAATATACTGCCGTACGTCTACTAGGAATCCAAATGTGTTTCTTATAAGGCAGACCTAGGTTATATTAGTTATTGCCCTCATCTTACGATCCAAACACTTTAATCCAAGCTAGGGAGAGGAAACGCCAGTACGGCAGGATTTGGGCTATAAATTATGTAATGTAATAGCTAGGATAGTATTGTAGACGTTATTAATAAGCCATGACGTGAAATATATTGCTTAAGCTTCACACATGAGGATGGCTCGAGTGGATTCATGGTTCAGCCGTCGTTTTCACGACGTTGGCGAATTGCATACATGGCGTTGAAGCTGTAAGGAGTTATAGTACTACTTTTGTGAAACATGTCTGTCTACCTACAGAGTGAACCAAAGCTGCCACGGTTCAGCATACCGTTGTCTGCAGCAGTTAATAAAAATCAGATATTTGTGTTTCTACTTCATAATTGCCACTCGTATCAAAATTAAGTTATTAACTTCCTAATATAAGTAGATGTTCAGCTATATTGTAGCCCCAAACATGTTCAAACACGAACGCCAACGTTCATGTCACCCGACAATAAACTGCGCATTTCAGGCCACGCTTGAACAAAGATTTTTTTATGTAAACCACTATACTGCCTTACTTATTAATTCCCCACACCCGGCTCCACAGTCACACACTGTAAGCAACCCGGTTCACTCTACTGTTAAGAGGATTACTTGCAGCCTCGCCGACTGCACGAGATTTCTTGGCAGTCCAACCTTCTTGCTTTTCCTTTTGTTGCTTGTAAGATTTCTTTGCGGATTTAAAAAAGTCTTTTTATTGCAATCTAGTCTGCTATCGGCGATGTTCTTTCATCAGTTACAAATTCAAAGCTATTCGGCGACTACTCCTTAAATAAATTTAAATGAATTGGATCTCGTTCGGTTTTTGTAATATGAATTTGTAAAGCTTGGATTGGATTAAATTCTTTGTTGATACTGGATTTGTGAGAGATGTTAGTGTTGAAAATTCTGTGAATTAGATGTGTTTGAAAAACTATGAGATAAATGAACTGATTTGGGTTAAGTTTATTTATTTTAACACATCATAAATCCTGGTTTATTATTTAATGATAGGCGGCTCAAAAAATGGGACTAAATATCAAAGGTTTTGTTTCAGATCATCTATAGAACCGGTTCCTAAGCTTTTAATGTAAAAATTATTATTAAACAAAGCCCAATAATTTTTTGGAATCCCACATTAATAGTTTAAATAAAAAAACACTGTAATTTAAAATAAGCACAAAAACCATTACTTTCTTTTAACTCTGACTGACTTTCAATAAATCTTTATACATATTTATAAACAATGTAGATTCGCCTGAGGTGTCGATGTCAAAGCCGCCAGACTACACAGTAACGTTGCTATACTTTCATACACAAATACCAACAAAATGCCTCTACATTCGCTACAAAATATCTTAAAAGCATCCACGTTCCACATTCCTGGAACAATATTCCGAGTGTGGTGCAAAATATTATCTAAAATGTTCTCTTACGTATTTTTGTAACCTTCCAAATGAAATTTTAAAGAAGCGAGCTTGAATACAGTGTCTAGGGACTGGATTCAAAGGGTTGTAAGTATCATACATTTTTTACGACCTGATGTGTAGCCTTGTAATTTGAGAGCTATTTTCTTAAAACTATTTAGGCTTAGTTCTGGAAAATTGAACCAACACGTTAAAATTGCTTAATTGAAATTATTTTTGATATTGAACGCTGATTATTATTCGAAAATCTATTGTAAGCATATGTTTTGAATTTACATGGAGTGTTTTAACTGTTATTGCTGGCAAGTACTGTAGCACAATTGGCATATTGAAATTTGAAATTATTGAAGTAATTAATTGGTTAAGTCGTTCTGGCAGTTGTAACATTTTCTCCTCGATAATTTGAACTAGATTGTCAAATTGAGATAGTTAATGGGATACATAATTTAATAATTGTTTCATCGTCATAGCGTATAACGTTTTAATCGTGCTCTAACACATAATATCCACTGCCGATGACATAAATGTTCTATTCGACTACCATGTTAATTACCCCAATGATTTGCCATAGATTCCTGCATATTGTCCAAGAGAACCAAATATTTTTGCTGTGAACACCCAATGCATGTCTCGAGAAGTTTATTGAGTAGCGCAAACAACATCGATTTATACTGCAGTCGATCTTGTTACGATCTTTACGACTTGGCATGAGTTTTGTAATAAAGCTATAGCCTAACTAAATTGGTATGCAGCGCGCGGTTGAGTTAATGTAACAACTAACAGTCGATCAGTGGACTGAAAATAGTAGGTAACTGAACTAACTGAAAACTGAAATGATTTCTGTGTTGTAACCACGTAGTAACTGTTTTAGCAATTGTGTTGTAAGTTTTAAATAAACTGCCGCGGGACATTGTTTAGAACATAAATCAAAACTCAATTTGGAAAACGCATGCGCATAATGTTGCGAGAACATTTCCTTAGTTACACAGTTAAAGTGTAGTTCCATTAATGATTTGTATTGTATGAGAATGTAAACAGGAACATCTATAGCAACCCTTGGCCACAGAATCAATAAGTCAGTCAGTTAGTACTCTTATTTAGCAAAATATTAAAGTAAATACGAAATGGATTTAAAATTGAGATAAAATAAACACTTAGGTATTGCCTAAAATGCATATTAACAGTGAATTGTGTTATTTCGTGTCTATTTAAATGATAAGTAAAAGTAACATTGTTAATAGACTTTTGTTGCTGACCGTAGCGCCTCCGTGCATATCTAACGCCAGTACCTAATAAACTGGCGCGTTTTCCCGCCCAGTCGGCAACAGCCACATACACGCAAATAAATAAAGTAATCAAATCAATTGCAGCCAATATTTACGAGTTCCGTAACCCCCTTTGATATCAACAATATACGTTCAATAACGCCAACATAAAACCTCGGTAACACCGGCTAGGTGCGCACGCGCATGCTACACTTGCGTCACAATTAATTATGGTATAACATTGTAAAATCTATTCGTAAAGCATAGTTTATTGGGCCACGTGTTCATACATGAGTAATTTTGGAGATATGTTACGTAAATATTAGAACTAATGGACGTACCGATTTAAAATGACAGAATTGAAACGCTCCGGAGTGGGTTCCCGTCTTTATAATCTTAGCCGAGAAAAATATTTTGCCGCTATATTTAACCGCTTAACCCAACAATGTTCTAATATTTTTCACGATATATTTGTTGATGAAAGAAATATTTAGATTATCGTAGTTCTGTCGCGTGTTTCTCATTCATGCTTAAACAAGCTATTTCTTTGGATGTATGATGTGGTTTAAATTGAGATATTTAAATATGTGTAGGGCTTTTGGATTTATAAACGAAATAAAATGTGATTAATTTAAAGATCAAAAAGTAAAACATTTATTTACATGTTATTTTCTAGGCGAAGTCATTGTTTTCAAGCTCTGTAAATAAACTTAGAAGTGAAAGACTATTAAATTGTATGAAATTAAATTTTAATTATTATATTTTAATTTAAACATACGAGTGTGGTGGTAAGTAGAATTAAAAGCAGTGCAAAGGAGTTCAAATAAAACCAGTCTACAAATCCGCTAATGTATTTCTTACGTGAACTTTCAAATTTAGAATTAGAACACACTTCTAAAATAGGAACTTTCCGCAGACTAAAAGCGCTCAGTACTCCAAATAAAAAAAAAGAAATACAAAAACAAATGAAGCACAACTGAAATCTTTTATATCACCAGTAAGACCCAGCAAACTATACAACTGACAGCCGGCGGTCGTTGCTGGCATTCGATCAAAAGATCTAAAAACCGGTGATGGCTGACCGAACGTCACTCATACTACTATTGTTGAATCGAGATTGTTTTCTTAATGTTTTCGCTGTAATGGAGACGCATTAAGTACCTACATTGTACTATTGTTTCAGATGAGCATGATTTATGAAAGAAGAATTTTTCAGTTTTCTGTAATTTGGATGATTGCATAAGGTTGAGTGGAAGTGGGCTCGCCATTTTTGAAAATGGACAGACGGTCGGTGGAGTAGACACGTGTTGGAAACGTGTTGGAGTGGAAACTACGTTTAGGCAAATGTATTGTGGGACGCCTTGCTGCACGGTGCAAAGAAGGTGGCGGACTGCCCAGGACTTGGTTGGTTCACGCTCTTTCAGGGAGGCATACGTTTAGCAGTGGACGTAGCCGTCCACTGCTAAACGAAAAGTTGATATGATTATGATAAGATTGAGAAGATTTTATGTCCTAATACTAATTTGAAAATCTATCAACGGACGATAATAAGTAGTTGGAGGAACCCCGTGAGGTTTTCTATGATCCGACACACCCTTCCATCTTCTGAGGAAATGAGAAATTTTCCACGAAAATAAAACTATGACTAGGAATATTCCTTTAATTTTACCAAAATTCAAAACTATTGACAAACAAAACAACAAAGTCGTGTACGAGCCCTAGAGCAAAATGATTATAAACCCAATTTAATATAACGTCCAAAACCTCTTAAAGCATTTGAATGATTGCTTTGTCTTTATGCTTGAAATTATGATAAATGCCGCAGTTTCTTTATGCGTATTGCTAGGATAAAAATCCAATTAAGATTCGGAATGAAAATATCACATTTCTCCGTGAGACAAGCGGAGTAAGCTCTTAGACAATTTATCAGCTGTTCAGAGTTATTCAGAAATGCGTAATAACATTTTGAATAGATTTCTGTTACGTCTTGTTTGAATGAAATTCTAGGACGCTATTATTTATGGTACGTAGTGTGACATATATTTATGACAATACCAGGGTTATAAGCTAAAGTGACAATAGATTTAGAAATTATTTTTGCGAAGTGATTGTCGTTTGTTTGACAGTCATTTGTTTTTTAAATTAAGGGTGTAAAAAGACACGTAACGAAGTCGAGAGTTAGATATTATTCCTGTCTTTGCAATTATTAATCTGTTATAGACCATACATGGACACTTTCTAGTTGCGAAAATATGTGTTTTTACGAAAATAAGTTTGAAATGTTCCAACTGAGCTTTAAATACCCCTATAAGTCTTGTAAGCACAATATTTTGCGTGCGTTACAAATCCACGCTGCCATAAATAAACAGTAAATAAATAAATAAAATAAAATAAAGTTTATTTGGAACAACTTAATTTAACATAATTACAAGAAAAACGAAGATAGCCACAAAAGTGAAGTACTGTGGCGGAGCTATCAACGCCCAATTCCAAATACATACAATCATAGTGATCACAGTAATTTTTTACACCAAAAATAAAAGTTATTTTCCAGCTATCAGTTTTGCTCAATATTATTTAGTTTGATGGGCAATACTTGGGCAATACGCATAGTTAACGAGTATGTGATGTGTCTCTTTACATCTCGTATATCTTTCTATATCTATGACGTCAGGAATTCGAACAATTCAACGACCATTGCTGTACCCTACTCCATTTGGGACCAGAGCTCAAAGTGGTGATCTATCAATGTACACGGAACGGCGCAGATTTGACTATTATTTGCAGGATCCATCATAACTTCTGAATACAGCATCGTTATTAATACGATTGCATATTGAGATTGATCAATTTATGTGAGTGTTCACAATAGAGTGCTTTTCAATTATATAGGTGTAAGATAAGGTATTAGGTTTGCCTTTTTGCTTTTCGTTGCATAAAGTTTACATAAATGAGTAGAGTCAACAGTAGTCTAATCAGGTAAGCTGCAAATCCCGTTGCTAATATAGATAAACTCGAAAGTTTTTGAGGAGGAATCTTAACGCTTAAATGAATAAAAGGAATTTCGCCTTGCTTATCACGTAGAATATGTTTTTTACCGTTTTTGTTTTCCCGTTCTATCGTCTACGCAGACAATGTCAAGGGCACAAGCTAGCCATGTCTTATGTTACTCACGAGGTTATTACATAGAATAAAAATTGTATATGGCTTCAATTATTGTTTTACCTATATCCACTTCCCTTATAACTTATCTATTTGGACACTTACCTTTATATTCTCCACTCACACATACTTCATATTATTCAGTTAGTTAATCCCGTCATTGTTCACCTAAATCAAACCTATTTATACTTCAACCAGTCCCTTACCTGATTACCATACCACGGATGGCATTAATTGTATAATTGACAATGTCACGGCATCTCAATCTCGGAGAAGTTAACAATTCATACTTGTTTGTGGGTATTTCTGTAAGTAGACAGCATCCCGAACAAAGATTTAAATTGTTAGAATGCCGCTTTAAATTATGGTCACATTGTGTTTCATTTGTTTTGATATGAAAATGTCAATTTTATTTGAACGGCGTCAAAGCTGACTTTTCTTTGTATTGCTACTTTTCGCGTGATATTATGAGTCCGGTGTGTAGTAGATACGCTTATTTCGCCGGTTATGTCTATCCGAGGAATTAGCGCAAGTCCATTGCCAAACACGCACCAATCAGAAAGCCCTTTCTCATAACTCTGTCAAAAACTAGTCGCAATATCAAACCAGCGGCCATGTTTTTCAAAAAATGGAGGTAAATTGATGAATGATTGATGATGATTGAATGATTAAATTAGGTGAGCCCACCAGCGGTGCGGCACTATAAGATATTTCTATGTGATTAAGCACAGCAGACGTCTTGTCATCCAAACGAATAGCACAAAACAGATAAAATTGTTTCTTTGTTAGTAAGAGGTATTCCGAAAGTACTGACCAGATTACACATTTTTTTTTTATAATAACCTTACACTAGGAATTTCTCCACTGTCGTGGGTGCGTTTACAAACATAATAATATAAACTCACGTACACAGACAGCAATTCTTTTACTGATTCGAATATGTTTTATGATATAGGTACTTAACTTTTGCGCTGGCAGTCAGAAGCTAGTGACCACAGAATATAGATAGACTATCTATATCTGTGCTAGTGACAGATTCAATGTCATGTCGTTATGTCTCGTCACAAAAAATCCCTTTCCATGCCGCACCGCCCGTGGATGGCCAGGCCTTACTCGACGAAGTGTTAAAATCGTACAAAGAATCTTTGATCTTTAAATCTTTTTTTCTTTGCCTTTATTCTCATTCAGGTTTTTCAGCCTAAAAAAGTTGTAGACTGAAAGTAAGTTTAGCAAAATAAGAGTTTACGAAACGAATTGGTGTACCATCGCATACCAAACAGCTTACTAGATTAACCCGATTCTCTTGTTTATCCCAATATTTTTCTTTCTTCCCACCAGTTTTGTTCAAAACAATTCAAGATTCACTGCTAAATAAATGTTCCGAAAATATATTTGCACTAGTATTATATTTTAGTTAACTGAAATTCTTAAAGGATTAATGCCGAGACGTAACATGAGGTGCTCATTGCTCTGCTAAAGGTGAGTATACACTAGAGCACTAGTTTACTTGTAACAAAACATCGAGTCACGCTAATGTATCAGTTACTAACGAACCTCAACGCTTTATTGTAACTTTTACAAACCAACGTGCGAATTTGTGTAACATTACATCGAACAAAGGCACGCCTGAATACCTATCCAACATGGCAATGAAGATTAAATGTAATATAAAAAGAAATAATCATCATCATCATCATCATCATCATATCAGCCGCAGGACGTCCACTGCTGAACATAGGCCTCCCCCATAGATTTCCAAAAAGACCGGTTGGAAGCGGCCTGCATCCAGCGTCTTCCTGCGGTCTTAATCAGGTCGTCCATCCACCTTGTGGGTGGACATCCTACGCTGCGCTTGCCGGTGCGTGGTCTCCATTCGAGAACTTTGCGGCCCCATCGGCCATCAGCTCTGCGTGCCATGTGCCCTGCCCACATAATATATGCCACATATTAAAAAGAAATGTTACAGGTAAATGCTCCCTCGCCCTTGAGCATTACGTCGAATACAGTATCGAGTATTCGCAGAACAGCACATTACATGAGAACGCTTTTAATTAGAGCTCTTGTTTGTGTCATTTGTAAAAATATTACGTTACGAATGCTCGAAAAAATGCTCTAGTGTGTATTCACCACAAAGAACAATGCCCGTGAAACTGCACTGCGTTTAGGATTCCATCTCTCAACACACATTTAATGTTGCTACTATCAGAATGAACTATTAAACCACAATACGTTCACATAACGTCGAATGCACGCCTAAATTTAGATCACCAAAAATACTCAACATTTTTATTCAACAGATAAAATTAATCCAGACAGCTGTTGCGTTGCGTCTCGATGGTTTTGGAACGGAATTCCGCAATATGGTACAAAACTGTAATTTTTATAAATACCATGAAAAATTATCTAGCTTTTAAGACGGGTTTGAAGCTTTTATGTAGGCAGCAAATCATTGTTTTTTTTTTACGTTTTTATAGCATATAAAATGGCAGATGTTTTAAGCCGTATAATTCCGATTTTAATAGAAATGGCGTCTAAGAGTAACCTAGATTAAAATGTTCCCGGAAACATTACGAAACATGTAAACAAATGGGGCCGGTGTTGTCAACATTTTACTTGAATATTGTGTCTAAATTATTGTATTCGTTTTAGCGCGCTACATTTAGGCACGTGGTTAGACTACAATTTTGCACAAGATTTGGTTGGAATAATTCTAAATATTACCAAAACACAAGTTCCGTCCATTCATTGTAGTTTTCTCCCCTGTTCGCCCCATTCCTTCTAATCTGTGGCAATCTCTCGCGAGCATTTCCGCCACTCTTCATTACTCCATCTCCCAGCTTGCCTTCTTTTCTTTTTCGCATATTATATGATCTGTATTGTCCGTTTTTCAATGCTTTGATATTTGATAGCATAATCTCGCACTATTATGCTTTCATAAAACTGAATATTAACTTCATATCTTTCGTTTCGTTCAAGTTTTTAATGTGTTATGGGAGGTATAAAATGCATACTTACCTACATGATTTTGAGTCGTAAAGTTATTCATGTTTTATAGCCTAGACACGTATTATTTCTACGATAGTTTTAATGTGCCTGCCATCTCTACTTACCTCACATTTTAGTGTTCATTGAGGCATAAGCACGGCATTCATCAAAATGATAACGAGTGTTTGTCATTACGGTGTATGAACCGGCGGCGGCGGTGGTCCGTCAATTTTCAGCGTAAATAATGGCACCACTTTTTATAATAAAAATCGTTATCATATTATACAAGGTGGACATCGTAAACATCCTTCATCGGTTCAAAAAATAATAATATCAGCCTATAATTTTCCCACTGCAGAGCAAAGTCGTCTTCTCATAAAGAGAAGGCACAAGAATTGATCGCTATCCTTGCTCAAAGCGGAATGGAGATTTCAGACTTAGGTTTCCTCACGATGTTTTCCTTCACCGATGTCAATGATGTCCAAGATAAACTCAAACATTGCCGGTTATAAAAAAAAAATCTGCGGTTCAATTTCAAGTGGTTAAATCGAAAACTAACTCCATAATAAAAGGTTTTTTTTTTCATCATATCCCTTTCATTGACTACCATCTATCTACTATCTATCGCCTATTCTGCTGAAAACACCTAATTATATGAATACCTACATCAATCACCTAACTACCAAATAAAAATCATTTGATATTACCACTACTGTCGGAATCCAATCAGAACGTCACGAGCCAATTACGTGGTACTTACGTAATGAATGCCCGATCCTAAGGACAATGCGTATTAAGAGATTCATAAGGCAGGCAATCTCCGTGGCCGGTGATGCGGGAAGGCGTTTCCCTAATTGGGCAAATTACTCGGCGAAGGAAAAAGAAAGTTCCTCCTAAGGGCATCAGGTGGCGTGTCGTGTTCTGATGTTGATAGCGATGTAAGATGTGAAAGGAAATGAACTTTGAATTGATGGATCAGTTGAGCAGTATATATGATTGAGTAGTTTTGATTTATTAATCGAAAATGAACTAAAAGTGTCAGGAGTAGATATAATAATAGAGTGCAAGATTCTAAGGTGTTTTTCTTGTAAGCAATTACGCTATTTTCAACTCAATTTCCGTTTAATTTTGGTTAATTTATAATATATCAATGAAAACTTGTTATTACTGCCCGTCTGCGCTGACACTAAAAATACTTTAAAGAAGACCCCCTTTTACCTGAAAAAAAAAATTCAAACTGTAACAAAGTTCATTTTTTTAACCAAAACAATGTCGTCGTGGCTCGCTAAATTAATGAAAGCTTAGCCAAATATTATCTGTAATAGAACTAGAAGCATTAAACTATGCATTTGTTAAGCTGGTTGGTTGAAGTCATACGGATTTACAGATTGGCTAGTGCCATATTTAAGCTCTGCCGATTATAACTTCGACTGTGGTTTTCTTTGTCATGTGATCATAAGTGCTAAGCGTTTTGGTTTGACTTTAGTACTTAATATTCATTTAAACTTCATGTATAAAAAGTTACCTAGAGTAAGGAACCTAAGGGTTAACTTACTTGCATTAGGCATTCTGTGCCAGTCAAGCAAAGGTGATGAAGAGATGTTATGACTGGTGCAATATTTACCCATTCAAACATATAACTTAGTTTACAAATATAAGAATCGTTATGAGTATGAAAATATTTTCCACCTGGCGTGTTACGTCGCTTCACCACCTTTGGTTGACTAGTAGAGAATGCCTTAGGCATTAAGTCCGCCTTTGTACTTTCTTTTGTGTGCATAAAGTTTAAATAAATAAATAAATTATTAGCCCGTAATATTCCGAATGCTGGGCCACAGGCCTCTAATCTGTAAGATGAATTAGGCCTCACTACCTAGTGCAATATAATCCACACGCGAACAGTGCAGTATGGTGGATATCTTACGAATCACACACATACGATCCCATATCACACGATTCACATCTTCGAATCTTTGTTTCCTCACATTTCCCTTCACCGTTTCAAAGAATTGTAAATAAAATTATAATATTAAAAAGATTGTCCCACTTATCTTTCCAATTTTCGTTCGTTTGTTCCTAATATAGCGAATATTAGACCCGGCACAACAAACAAAAAAAGTCATAATACGCAATCCTCCAAATGACACTTTGAAGTCTCAAGATCCTGTCAATCCAATCTCGGAAATACTTACAAAGATTTTGTTCCGTATTTTTATTTCGCTTGTTAAGGTGAATGTTCCCATCTTTGTCTACACAATATTGATAAAATTCATCATTTGTCAGTACTTTGTACTTTGGATTTTCGACATCACTTACATCGGTGACGGAAAATGTCGGAAGGAAAACTTCTCTATAAAAATAAATAAAAATGAAGTGTACAATATAAATATTATTGTTTACACGACACTTAAACCAAAAACCAATTTATTAATAGTTCGTCTGTCTGTTTGTTCCTGTTAATCCTCGAAATGACTGAACCGATTTTGACCGGATTTACACTGGCAGTTAGCTGATGTTTTTAGGAGTAACTTAGGCTACTTTCATTTTATAAAAATAATTAGGGTACTGCGCAAAAAATGAAAAACTGCAGATAACCGAAATTCACGCGAATGAAGTCCCAATCATCATAAGCTGGTAATAAATATAAGTCTGAAATCGTCAATCCACCATGAGAAGTTTCCGTGGCCCTGCAGACAATAAACATTTGTTCGCATAACAAACAATATAAGTTATTAAATGGTCGGAACTGACCACTGAGTCACCGACCTTGCGATGATCGCTCGCTATAATGGCCGGTCAGAGGGGAAATTGCCATAATCGCTGCACTTGGCAGACGGACGGTCGCAGTTTATGTTATTTATTTAGTTCAATAGGCATTTAGGTATGTACTATTCATATGCCTACCTTTAGTTTGGACTAGATTGTATCATGAATAAAATATTACATATCGTGAATTTATGGAATTTATTAGTATAAGTAGATGTATTATAAACCTAAAGATTGTTTTTGTTTGTTTGAACCCTCTAATCTCAAAAACTGCTGGACCGATTTGATAAAATCCTACGCTATAACCTACAGAAGAGAAGCAGTAATCAAAGACGTGACTTAACGTGGGTGCAGCCGTGGGGCATTCCTAGAATTAAGTATATATGTTCATATCTTCGGGCTTAAGTGTCTGCCTACACGACCGGCTGTTTCTTCTCGCTGGAGAAGAAATCTGTCAAAAAACGACACGATAATCGGGCCGATTAGTCGGTCGTGGTGGCAGATCCTGATAGTAGTCACGCAAATCTAAAAAAAAAAACAGAAAGTACTGTAATGAACAAACGGTAACTTACAACAAGAAATATACACGAAATAATATTTATCAATTAAGAAAAAAAAAGTGAGCATCCACCTTAAATAGAGAATATAAAAAAGAAAGATGAAAAGAGCACTTTGGACGCAACATAACGGCGAGGTAAACGTTCCTGCCCCCCTAGCCAAGTCACAAACGATAAACGCAAACGCTGAGTAGGCTTTAATAGATCTTCAACTTTATGTGCTTGGTTTTAAGTTGAAGATCTAATGAAGATTGCATAGCGTTTTCGTCGGTTTCAGTCGCTAACGCTTAGAAATCTTTAATAGATTTTCAACTTAAGGCTCTTGGGTATTAAGTTGAAAATCTATTGGTACCTACCGAGCGTTTACGATTATCGTTTGTGACTTGGCTAGGGGGGCTGGTTCTTTCCTGATTTTAATGAGATCGCCAATCAGCTGAGCGGACTCCTCACCTTACGAAGGGGGAGGGAGAGGGACCTATTTCGAAATGTAACAAAGCTATGTGGCTTAGAATCTGTTGTTATCTTGTATGAAAGGATTTTGATTTTAGACGAAGTATTTGGTAGAGATTTTCTTAATGTAGCTGTGTTTTTTTTAACTTTATTCATATTTAAAATTTACTGCTACGCTAAAGGTCTTTGGTTCGATTTCCAGGTTGAGCAAAAAGTGTTATATACTTGTTTGGTTTTTCTAAGAAATTCTCAGTAGCAGCTCGGAGTTAGGATTTGTGCCCGATTAATGGCACTAGGCTCGCCCCCTTTTACATGGGACCTAAATATACCGGAAAACTGTGGCTGTATATTGGTAAACCTCTGCCTAACCCTTCGGGGAATACAGGCGTGATGGTATGTTATGTTAAGATTTTCTTAGTACATGTTCATAATTATATTCTCAAATACCAACGTGCAAAAATTTGGCCACTCAACAAAATTCAAGAGCAATTTTCTTGTTTGAGTTAGGATTCAATTTATTTAAAATATGCCTATAAAGACATGCACATGCTCAATATATTTTACATAAGAGTACTTTAAATAAATTGAATGAAAATTCTACAAGAAAATTGTTTTGAATGTTGAAGACTGGCCTATATTTTTTGCATGTGCGTGTAGTAAATAATTTTATAAAAAATGTGTAGAACACTAGTAACGTCACACTTCGACTAGCAAATGAGAACATGTTCATTAAAGATTAAATTATTATTCCAATTAATATTCCGTGTTAACGGCTGGTTACACAGTAAGTGCTATAATATATTTGCCATACTTACTTGCACTCTATTCAAATACCAACACAGCTGTATATCAAAACACTTCATAATGCAGTCACATCAAACCGGGACATCGTCGTTATTTAAGACAGTAGACACATCGCGTATACGCGTCTTCATCGCTTGAATTACAATAAATCACAACATGCTATTAACTGCTCGTGTTCAGACAAATAACGTACATTAATCACTTAAACAATAACACAGCTGATAGTACGTTAATAACGCTCATCTGCTTAGCCTTTTCTTAAGTATGTTGTGGTCGACTTCCAGTCTAATTGGATGCAGCTGAACACCAGTGTTTTACATGATGCCTACCTGACCTCCACAACTCATTTACTGGGCAACACGATACCTCTTGGTAAGACTGGTTGTCAGACTTTCTGGCTTCAGACTATTCGCAACGACTGCCAAAGATTTGAAAGAAGAAAAGACAGAAAGAACAATGACAGCTTTTCGAGGCACGGGGGTGCCGTGTCCCACCACCAATTTCCAAACTCCGGGCTGCTACTGAGAAATTCCTAATGGAAAAACCCAATAATACTTTTTGCCCGACCTGGTAATCGAACCCAGGATCACGCTCATCCCTCGCGCTTGCGACCACGAGACCAAAGGGGCAGTTACTGACGTTAATAACACTATTCACTATTAAATAAAAGTAAGATTTCCTTCCCGTAGCATTTCGTTGAAGAATTCTCGCCGCGGCATTTAAAGTCTCAGACTAAAAGCTTCGGGACAATTATTTTTATAACTGGTGACTATTTTGTATGCCGGTTATTTAGCAACTATTAATTGGGTAATATAGTACGTACTTCATACTAAAAGGTAAGCTGAAAAATTGTGGTTTGTGAAACTACTTAGCGAAAGCTATATGTTTAATTCTTTATGAGGGGCTCTTGACTGGCTGAGGACTTCTGATGGTTGGTTAAAGAGGAAATAGAAAGGAAATTGACAAGAAGTAGTGTTTATTGAAGTTATTGTATGAGTGTACTGTAAATATTATGACCTCAAGGGAACAAATAAATCCAAACAAATGTTTTTAATTTAGATGGTGCAGATAAAATTGGATCAATACCTATTGTAATTATTTTTATAGCTCAAAGCTCTTCGATTTAAACGTTCATAGGTTTGATAATTATAAAAAGAAGCTTGAGCAACATTCTGTTTTATAATGTTTTCAGCCAATCCAAGATAACATTAACCTTAATTACATAACGAAAACATATTATCTCGGCATCGGATAATCAAAATACCTTTAGAAAAATAAAAGTATTTTTTTTACGCACAAATTCAACCCACTTTTTACCAGTACAATGATATCCATTGCGTTAGTCTTGTTCTCTAGAAAACGATTTTTCCAAACATATCAATACATGTGAACTAATTTGTAAAAATGTAACCTGTACGATCAGCAAGTAACGCAATTAGGGTAGGTTATATTTTGACACGCTACCTTTGCTATACTTTTAAGGCCGAATTTCACCAAACTCTTATATCCTTGGAATAAGATTGAAGTCTGTCATGATTCGCAGAAAAAAAAAATGCCTGTTATGTTTAAATGTATTTCGCCTAAGTAGTTAGAGTAACTTTTCCTTATATAAACAAGACTGACAACAACATCCACCAGCATATTAAACATCTCGCTGAGACCACTGAGCGACGTCTAAGTCCCTGTTATTATGTCTCTTCATCAGCTCTCGTGCCATGTTCAGTAGTACCCACTCATGACGTCATATGAATACTTATCACTTTACGAGCATAACATAAGTGCCCCATATAATCAAAAATGATTAAACTTTCCATCTAAAATGTTAGGTACCTACAACACCAGCATGGGCTTTATTAGATTACCACGTCTAGATAATTAAATCTTAAATAATCTAACATTAATGTGATGTTAATAAATAAGGTTTATCATTTGCTCGTAAAAGTTACCCGAAGACTATTATTGTTCACCCAATTGGCTGCGAAACAATAATTTAGTTGGAAATGTAAACAAAATTATTATAAGTATAGCATTTATCTGTTTTTTAGAGGTTATAAAATTTATTGTTACATAAAAATTTTATAGTTATTAAGGAGCGACATTGTTTGTTGCTAAAGTGTCATTTGCGGGAAATTTTAATCTTGAGATTGACTTGCCATAAAATTGGTGAAATAAAGCTAATGACTTATGGTTTCCTCACACTTGGAAGAGGTACGTAGAGGATGGTATTAGGCCTCTGAGTGACATTTAACTAACTCTTGATTGATATTCGGGCGAACGGCTGACGCCATCGTAACTCGTTGGCAATAATATAATTTAAGACGGAACTAATCTGAGACGGTTAACTAGTTTTCTGTGAAATAATTTAAGATATTTAATGCTAACCTAAGTAGTAAGTTGGTTAATAGAATAAGAAAAAGCTAGATTTTTCCTAAAATTGAAGATTCTACCGTGCTATTTTATACAAAATCTCTATGAGTGAATTTAGGTGAAGTCAGTTTCAGGTGAGCTGGAATATCGGTAACCACACAACTTATCAACTGGCATTTTTTTTGTAAGCTGTAAGAATGCGATTCCCCCTTAGATTTTGTATGGCCAATAGGGTGTTGTGCCTAGGACGTCACTTATTTGCCGACTCGATTGAGCAACTGTATATTGGTTTTAAAGTAAATAAAGATCCAATATTTTTTTAAGTTAAAAATACTTAAATCTGATTTTCAGGCCTCAAATTAAGTGATTTTATTAAAGTGTGCCTTGGGCTATTATTAGGTATTCGTGTCTACATTTGGGGTCTCTCAAGTTCGCTTCATCCACCTAAATTCACTGTAAAAGATTTTTACAGAATGTTAATACTAGATTTTTTTCTTTACAAGCCTAAAGATGCATTTCAATGCAGTTATTTGAAAACTCACTGAAATGAAGTTCCTCTTCGCTTCATCCAGTTTTTTCAGCACAAACTTAGTCTACAACTTTGTATTTGTTTTTCCACAAAATTACATACCGTCGCCGCATCGCCGTCAAACGCGAACTCGATACAACGTCGCGTAATATCGAAGTATGCCTGTCACTAACTCGATACTGAAGTTAACTGAAAAACATGCGAGGCCCATATGCACTTTTCTTAAGTGTGAAAGAGACAGACACAAGTTATGATGTACTGTCGTAAAGCGGCTGGATGGACGCGGAATTAAATTGGCCCAAATTGACTTATATTAAATTAAGGCATTCGGTTTTGTGCGCTCCCCTGTCTCCGGTGCTGTCACGTAGGGCTACTACCTTTGTTTTCCTCATTATAATAAACAACAGCCAGTGTTGTGAGAAAATGTTTATCTTTACCTAGAAATAGAAACCTGGATTAAATTATTGAAAAAGATTTTCTCTTAATAGATATCTATAGTCTGATCACAACGTTAATCGCATAATAAATTACTGTGTTACACACTAACCAGTAAACCGCAAAACTATTGAGTTCCATGCAAACCACGCAATGATTGATGTTAATTTTACTGAACCGATCATCAGTTATCAAAACCCAATGATAAAATTTAATTTAATTTAATTGACATCCACATCCGTATGTAATTGAATATCGTTCACACCACAAACGGAATGATTAATTTCCCCTAAAATGTTGTAATATGAAACTCTTGTTGGTATTTTTGACAACCCTATTATTGGTGGTATGATTGCTCAGATAATTTTTGATGCCAATTAAGGTTGCCCGGATTTTAAATCAATGTTTAATTATCTTTACGTAATACACATATGAATTCTTGTACTTGTGTCCCGTAATATTAATATTAATTAGGCCATTCGTCTGCTCACTACTGGATGGCGCAAAGGGCTTCTTTTCTTTGCGCTAATTATAATTAACTATGATCACCAATCAGCCTTTCAGGCGTAATTATGGAGGACGGCTGCTATAGAAGCAAAAATGCCAGTGGAAATCTTATAAAGTGATGAATAAATAAAGACTGAAAGATTAATTATGGAGTTTCTCATTTTGTCCTCCCAATCTAAACATAGTCAGGAACAAACGGTCGTAATTTCAATTTCAATGACCCCGAGGGCCTAGCATGAGTGTGCTGACGTAATAGTACGCGATTCTAGTCGAATTTAGATTTGGAAATACGACTATACTTTAGCATTTTGATTTAATTTCGTAGGTCATACTTAGTCGTTGCCGCACAATAGTCATTCATTGATATAAATACAGGCTTTACCATCACGTCAGTAGTCCCGAAAGAATGAGGTAGAGGTGTGCCAACGTACACCCACATAACATTACATTTTTATATCTTTAGTTACTGCTCCGCTCCCGTGTATTGAATAAACAGTATATAACGACAAAAAATAAATCCAAATCAGACCAGCAGTTTTTGAGATAAGCACGTTCAAACAAACAAACTCTTTATAACACAGATTATGTGCAAAACTTATATCATATTTACTACGTGAGCTCATGGTAAGCTCTCTATAAGAAAGACTTAGCGATATTATTTGCGACAAAACGCACAAGAAATATTTTCCGGGTGACTACGTCTTGCTGCTCGGCAACTCTCATTCGACTAAACATTGTCGTCCAAGAAAAACACACAACAATAGAAGTAACTACACAACTACGGCTCACTCTCCCGGGGTTTAGATTTATTTCTCTTTTGTTACTTTTATTAGAGAAACTACCTAATAGTCATTAAGACTTACAAAGGGCATTAATACTTTAGCCTTCCGGCTTGGTGATGAATTATTATGTTGAGACAGGATAACATAACATCACGCCTGTATTGCAAGAGGATGGACAGTCATAGCCAAAGTAAAGTCAATACCATTAAAAATTTCGACAGTTCCATTGCGGATCTCCTGATCAGACAATGTCCCGTATGCTGAAGTGTCCCAATTGTCCGTTAACCTGCACCCTCGACGATCTGATTAGCGCCCCTGATGAGGCAATAAACGTGGCCACCTACTGGGCCTAAATAGTGCAAAAACTCTAAATGTTTCATCGATACGAAAAGACGAAGTTCGTACTACATTACTGCCAAAGCCCGAAGAAAGTTGTGTTAAAGAGCCTTCCTTTCATAGGCTGCTGCTTCTTCATCTTCTTTTCGAATCGATGACAATATTATAATTTTTGAACCCAGTAGGTAGGCTACGTTTTCCGCGGCATCAGTACCGTTGTTAATGTCTTCTAAAGTGCAGGTGAAGAGACACTTTGGGCAATGTAGTAAGTGGGCCATTGTCTGGTCAGGAGCGCCGCATTTGCTGGATTTGATGGGACTACTACTGAAATTTTCTTATGAATAATTCAGTGACAGCCCGACCCGGTGGTCGAATTTAGGACTTTACAGGCTGAGGATTCCAATTTGCGGAACTTGTAACTACTACGCTAAGTAGGCATTAGGTACTAAACTTCCTTGCTGCCAAATTGTAATCAGTTCTAAAACTGGTCTGTGATATTGTTACAGCTGTTTCGTAATTAGATTTTAAGTTTTATTAATTAAATCCAGAAATACTTAGACAAAGCAAACTATTTCGTACGTCGAGATAATATCTTGCTTGGTATATGAAAATAGATACCTAACCTAGTTATTTAGTAAACAAACATTATTAATTTTGAGCACAGATTTTCTCTTGATGTTTTCTATGAGCGACGTCAGTGATGTCCAAGATAAACTTAGAAAGTACACATGAACTGAAGAGGTCATACTAGTCCCTGTATCGACCCCACAATCTCATGCATAAGAGGTGGGTCTGCACTTTAAACCCTTACAAAATTCTTCAAGTCTTTCTTTTTCTCTTCTTAAATCAACATTATCTCTTTATAATATTAGGATAGATGTCGCTACAAAGTTATCACCAAAAAAATATATCATATTATAAAGGTACAAATCCATATTAAAACAAGGCCGCAGAAAAACGTTTTCAAAGCTTTTCTCTAAGAATAATAAGCTTAATTACAGATAAGAACTTTATCTTTACCATCGATCATAATTTCTCAGAAAATTTCCCGTCAACAATTAATATGTCTAAAGTCCCTACACGTGTCCCAATTTGTGTCATTACCGGATCCGCTTACCTCATATGCTCACGATAATAAATATGTTCACGACAATATCCGTGATAATAATCCGCACAAAGCAAAATCCTCATCAAAAGCAGCTCATTGATTTTCGATATTAACTTACACACACGCATACACGAACTATATGAGGTAGTGATGATGCAATATCTGTCCGGAGTTTCAGCCTGAAATGCAATAAACGCTGGAACTCCTGATTCCCGAAGTTCTGACTTCATTGAACGTTGTATGTCGAATTATTTTTCATTGGCTATTGGCTGCCACCCAAGTTAGCTTTTACGATTATACGGGTTTTATGGTTTCCTCAATATAACTGTTTGACGTTGTAATTTTGAACAAATGTACAGCATATGGGATGCCAATTTTGATTGATGGCTTGGGTCATTCATCTCTGTTATTTTTAGCTGTCGAGTGGTGTTACTGTTGTATGAATTTCATTTGTAGTGTGTTTCTTTTGATGAGTTTTTAGCCAAGTTATATCATCGGTACCATCTGCTATGTAATTCTACCAGAACTCTGAAGATTTTTATTTTTTTGTGTAATTGTAGGTAAATAGGTATGTGCATTGTCAATCCTATAAAAACATTTCTTTTTTCCGAATTATCTTTGTCGTTAAAACTATTTTAATACTGTTCCTATTAATAGAACAAAATTATAATTAATTCTGTTACCATCCCACTGGGAAGATTAAGTTTCCTTGACGCCTACATGCATAGTCAGGCTTTGAGCTATTTATAAGTAAATGGCAAAGACCGCCCTTAATTTTGTTGTTTCGGCAGTAGACAGTACCAACGTCCTCGGCCACCCATTATTAATTACCAGACATTTACTTTTCCGTGTTTTTCGTGCACTGGTGTTGTTATGTCATAAAGAAATACAAACCATTCTTGTCCCACTGAATTAAAAATATTATTATATACTGCAGTGTTATTTTGTAAATATTTCCGTCAGTGCATTAAGGCGAAGGGACTCAAAAATATTCAAGTATTAGGGGCAGGTCAACTCTTCACGTGATCAGGGGACTGGCCTATTCTTGGGGTTAAGAATCAGCATTGCTGTGCAACGTGAATTGTCACGTTGCATAGCAATAGCCAGCCTTTTGGGCACGTGTCCTATTGCGGAAGCGTATTTTGATGCCTTGTGAAGTCCCCTCCCCTTTTTAATTGCACGTAATTATGTTTTTTTTTTATAAGACTTCTATATTTAGTTCTGATTATAGATGAGTAAATGGCAATTATGTAAAAAAAAAGAGTAAATAGGTCTGTAAGCGCAAATGTAGCGTTGAAAGTTGAAAACGAAATTGTGAGTAGGTAATAACTAAGTACGTATCTATAATTTAGAGAAATCATCTGTATGTCACAACAATAAGCAAGATCATAGAAAGTATGCTCATAAACTCCCGTTACACGCTTTTTACTCGATTTGATGACTTGAGAACAATTGAATGCCGTCGTGAGTCAACAAACAAAATTGCCGCAGTTTACGTTTTAACCCATTTCTTTGGAAGTACATCGTATTTTGCAAACGTTAACGCTGTAGTAACAAATCCCTTTTATTTATTTTATGCCAGAAGGAATTATCGTTAAACTCTGTTAATAAAGCGACTGAAACTAACGATGACTATTAAAACCTTTATTAAATTCAAGTTAATAATTTTAGCACAGCAACAGTTTGTAGACGTTCTTAATCTTATTTTGCTGTTTTTAAAGTATACGGGATAGTCAAGATATTCCTAAATATACCTTTCATTTTGAACATCGAAACTGTATAACATAAAAACTCCGCCAGTGTACCGGCCGAACGTCTTTTTCCGTGCCACATTGCCACTTGAAGTATAACTCCAGCCTTTAGCCAGACTAAAAGATTTCGAAGCTAAGATATTTCCACCTGGAGCGACCTCGGGTCGAGAGCTTTTCCACCGCGCATATCCTTTCATTTCATTGGAATCTGTGCCAATGCTTTGTTTACGCATGCCAGTATACTTGAAATATAACTCGGTCTAAATACTGGAATTGATTTACTGGAGTGAATCGATTGTGTGTTCGTTTTAATGTTTTGTGTTAAATAAATGTGTGTGTTATTCTTAATACAATATTAAATGTTTCTGGAATATACAACAAGAGCTTCAGAGAATTCTTGTCCATTAGTTTTTGTAAATATATCATCATTTATTTTGTGAGGATCTTAACATAAAAAAAATATACATACTTATATCTTTGTTGTTTTAACGATAAAGACGTATTATCTTATGTGTATTTCTGTTTCGTTTTTTATAAACTATTTAGTTTATATTGTCTCAACATGGCCGTTACTCAATATTAATGGTTCAGAAAAATATCAAATCTTGATTTACCTAGAAATAAAGTATTTATGGCCTTATATAGGCACTTATAACAATACCTTAATGGTAATATAAAGAAACGTCGGATTAAAAAAGGGCCTACTTAACACATAAACTTCAATAGCGACAGTACATCAGCAAGTCGAGTACTCATCTAAACAGAGCATCACATTCCGAGGGTTTTCCGTGCCACCACTTCCTAATGGTGTCGCAGGCAGCCCCAGCCCGCCCTAACATATTGAATCTTCATTTAATATGTCCTTTCGTAACATCACATCGTAAAAACTGAATTCACGGACGACTTACGAACACGACAATATATATTTTTTGTGTACAACTATTGGATGTGTTGTACTTTGATATATGATGTTAAGTCTTATTTTGTGGATTGAGTTGTTGTTTATTTCACCTATAATACTTTTGAAACCGTGTAGGTAAACGTAATAAAACATTTTTCTTCTACTTAATAATAAGAAAACAAACTACTTGGAAAATTCGAAGTACGTAAGTCTCATAAAATATTTATGAGATAACATTTCCTGAATCAGAATTGGCAATATCATCGAATTGTCTGTAATATTCCGCAAACAAGGAACGTGTGCCAAACATTTTGATGATCACTTAACCCTTTGTCTGCCCCATCGATTCCATCTAACCGCTAACTCAAAACTCGATCGCGCTTTGATGAATCGTAACCACCGAATGCAGTTGAAACATGCACTAAAGCAAACATCAAAGTAACAGCCGTTAGATTCGTTTCTATTGTTGAGTATAGTAAAGTGAAACACAATGGCAACTAATTCTCGAGGCGGCAAATATAAGTTTGTCGCCGCCCGTGCCAAAACAGTAAACCGGTAAAATTTACAACCAACTGAATGAAACGAGAAACTAATATTAGTTTGCGAGGGTTGTCACTTCACACGCCTACTATTCAACTATTCGTGATAAATGTGAGAGGAGTCTACAATCTGCGGCAGTGTGTGTCATCATAGATTTAATATTAATAACAATATCAGCCTATTATTGTCCCACTGCAGAGCACAGACCCCTTCTTATACAGAGAAGGCACGAGCATTGATTACCACGCTTGCTCAAGGCGGACATACTTTCAGACTTTAAAGTCAAAGTCCAGGTTTCTGAACGACGTTTTCCTTCACCGATGTCAAAGATGAACTTAGAAAGTACACAATCAAATTTATTGAAAAAATAAATAAATAAATTGTACTTGACCGAATTTTAACCCACAATCTCAGGTATGACAGTCATTCACTATTCAACTATTCGAGATACATATGAAAGCAGTCTGCAATTTAGAATGTTTAGTTAGTAAAATATATTTTTGATGATCATCCGACCGCATTTATAGACGGTCACTGTTCTATTCTTAATTATAGGATCCGGTGTAAATTGTCCAAAGTTAAGACGGCACTGACAATTCTAATTGGTTTGTGATGCCAAGTGCTGGTATTGATATAATATACGACAATACCAATATTATGAAGCTGGAAGTTTGTTTATATGTTTGAACACGTTAATTTCGGTAACTACTGGTCCCATTCTGAAAATTCTTTTAATGATAGGAAGGTACCGTTATTCCTGAGTCGTATGGGAATATTTTTATTTTATCATTAAAAAAAATGCAAACTGTAAGAAATTTATGCGGACAGATCCTCGGCACCTACTATAATAGCACTAGTATTTGCCCGCGACTTGGTCTCCGTGAATGTCGGTAATCGCGAAGGCAGGCGAAGTCGTGAAACAAAAAGTAGCTTATATCCTTTTTTGGGGTTTAAGCTTAGTCTGTACCAAAAAATCATCAAAATCGGTTCAGTTGTTTAGCCGTGAAAGCGTAACAATCACACTTTCGCATTAATAATTTAAGTATGGATTGACAATCACACCAAGAGAATCTAGTACAAATTCGACATAATTATTACCAGCTAGTTCAGCGTTCCTCGTATAGAAGGCCCACGTCCTCATTATATTCCTATCTTTATCTTTCAAAGCTGTCATATTTGTTAGACCATGATACGGTTGGTGTCTGGTTTCATGCAAAGTAGTCACCTCCTTAACGGTTACCGTAGCTTAGCTGCTTGTTAGATAATAATAAGTGGTTTTGTGGATTGCTTCTTGCTCTTTTGGTCTGGTGGTCCGACTGTTCTGTCGATCCCTAGGTCGGGAGACGTGTTAGTTCTTCTCTTAGTTACAACATTAAGACTACTGTGAAAAAGCTTGAATGTTGTACCCAGTTAGTAATAATATCACAAGGATTTTTAAGATAACTAGCTAACAGTAGCGAGGATTTCATTCAAATCGAATTCTGGCTTTCCTTAAGAAGATCAGTACAATAGCTACTCTACCAAAATTGGAATATGGCAGAATTAGCAGTGTCTACTGCTTTCAAAAAAATACATACTGCAGAACTTACTTTAATTACACAAAGAAAAAACATTTAGTGGTTCGGCTTCCCTCTTACGACAGTTAATACTTCGCCACTACTAGCTAAATGTGAGCATTCTATAAAGTTCCTCCTTCCTTGTCGAACAATGCTTTAATGCTTTAATAACACACTCGGAAACTGACAGATTGCTCAATTGATCGGAAACCTTAGAAAAAAACTGTCACAAGCTTTTTCCCCTATTCGTTTTTATTTCACAACAATCAGCTTCCAGACAATATTGCTCTTTTTATTACAATGTTTGAATGAAATGTAGCACTAATTCCTACCTAAATAGAACTACAAGCTTTAACGGAGTAAAACTTTTCCTCCCTAATCCGTCACTGTCCAGGAGTAAAGAAGCGAGGTGAATTTGACAATGGAATGATTGTCGCTCCGGCATGCTCAAAGTGTGCTTACATAGATGAATCAAAAATCAAATGATTTATTTAAGAAAGACTAAGTCAATGTAGACCAGAATTGCTTCAAAATCGCGTTACGTAGAATTAAATATTTTTGCCAGATCAACCTTTGATTTCTCTGTTGATGGATATTTTCGTAATAACCAGAAAACATATATTTTACAACCTTATTGATGTAAAACATCTCTTTTTTACGCAATGACAGACTCGTAAATGTTTAGAAGCTGTTTCATAATTATCATCTAAGTACTTTTATTAGAGAAACTTAAGTCGTAACGATTTACAAGACAGCAAATTCCTAAGAGTTGTTTCTTTATGCCCTTTCATCCCTAAAACTCGAATTTCAACCATTCCGGTAATCGTTTCGAGGATTTCACATAAAGCCAGGTTAACTTTTAAGAAGCACTTTGAAATAACCACGGCCATGTTAATATTAGATTATTCCTTCTATTTGGACTGAATAAAACAGCTAAAAGTTATATCTAATCAAATAGTTCGTTTGTTGAAATTTGGGCTATATAGTTATAGTGAGTGGGATTAAATTTACTATCAACACAAACAACCTCCAGAGTTTACTGCATAACGTTGCCTCAACTGTCATCGTTGACGTTCGACTGTCAAATTTGAATTCCGAAACCCTTTGAAGCGGTTCGCTTCTGTCTGCTAATGTAACGTGACGACGTATCCACGCAGCTTTTGATTCCTCGATCCCCACCGCACTCGTAATAGCCAAACTAAACTGAGCATACCATAACAATTCAAATGCGATCTCGTTTACAAACGGCGCTGCGTATGACGTCACTCGCTAGTTGCATTATTTATGTGCCCGTTTTGTGTTGTCAGAATAGGGACTAGGAGTCTGGGACTCGTGAATTGAGATTATATTTTACTTGAATAATTCATATGGGATGTTAAGGATTTTGTGAGTGGCGACTTTGTTCGCCGACAGACATTTTCATTTTAGTTGCTCAGGGACCCGGCATTTTTCGTGTCAAAAGTTGACTAGGGTAAGATTCTTTAGTGAATGAATGGATCCGAATTTAATCTTTTATGGTTTATGTTCGACAATTAGAATAAACACGTGTTCAGTTTTGAATAAAGAACTCCGTTATTGTCTGTGTAGGTATAAAGCATTCAACTTATTTAAAATTAAAAGTGTGTTCATCTCGGTATTCAAGATGTGGAGCGTTGAATACGGCACAATTGTTTGAGACCTTGAGCTCTGAAATCGCGTATCGTCCTATTATAATGTCCCCCATTTGTGTATGACGCTTCACGTCCGATGCCGCGGGCTGGGTAGCAACACAGATTTATGATCTTTGGAAACGGCCTGTGAAAACACTAGGAACCGCGTTTTCTATAGCTAGCTATAAATGTGTAATGGAGAGTGAATACGCGTGTATCAGAAACATTAGGGAATCTATCTATTTAACTAATTAAATTAGCATTGCAAAGAGGTAAAGTTACTTGTATGTTTGGAAAAATATAATCGCAAGGAATACTGAATTAATTCCAAAAAGCTGATAACAACCCACACTATATCCTCGAGTGACATAAGATACTTTGTATGTTTGGCAAATGCACGTTCCTGTAGGAATCTCTTTGCGAACAAAAACCCAGATACGGATAAATATATTATGTAAATTAATATTTACCTAGGAAGCAGGGATGTTTGTTGTATACCCATGATAAGTATTTACTTTAAGAGAAATCGCACGTAATATTTTATTCAAATTACTTTTTCAAGAGTTGTTTACTTAGTATCTAGTCAATGCGAGTTGGAATACATACCTGCTTAAGCGTATTATCAAAAACAAACTTGCCATGACCCCAACTTTTGTTTGTTTATTTTTAACATGATCGTTTTCGTAGCAACAGCAGTATTATTTTGGTTGTAAATGAAAAATAACACTTGTCCATTAGTTCTTACGAGCAGCTGTAACCTATCAGACTGGTATTCGTTCCCGAGGAGACACTAGAAAATAACTAATATTATTTTTGTCAGTTTTAGTGCTTGTCATGTTGCTTTTCATTTTATTTTTGATAAAAAAAAATCAAATCAATTTTCGAACATACAAATGCTCTCGCAGTTTTGAAAAGTAATACAGATATTTATAAAGAAAAAAAAAATTGCAATTTTTCACTTCGCATGTGACATATTGCTAACATCGTTCTAGATTTAAATTTAACTCTGTGCTTATTAAAACTAAAGCGTCTTCACGAGTAGTCAGAAAGTCTAACAACCAGTCTTGCCAAGGGGTTTTTGTTACCCAGTAACTGGGTTGTGGAGTTCAGATAAGCAGTCGCTCCATGTGAAATAGCGGTATTCACCTGCATCCAGTTATAGGGGAAGCCGACCCAAAAAATCGTCTGACAACCAGTCTTACCAAGAGGTTATTGTTACCCAGTAACTGGGTTGTAGAGCTTAGCTTGGCAGGCGCTATTTGTAAAATACTGGTATTCAACTACATCTGGTTAGACTGGAACCCAACATAGTAGGTTAAAAGCTAGGCAGATGATTAACTGTCACAAAAAATATTTATTGTTACCGAGATTACAAGTACGCTCAATACGTAGTTCCAGTAACTTAGCTATCCTTGACAAGTGAAGTCCCGTCTAAAGGCCTATTCAGACAGAGCTACACACACGCTAATGGTTTCGACATGTGATGTGCATTACGGTGTCTACGGCAAACTATTCCAGCGGTTGATAAATATTGTTGGCGGAATTGTTATTTAGAAATTATAGGCTTAGATTGTGGTGTGGTTAATACTATTACATAGGTACCTACTTATAAAATAGGTAAATTGCTGCGCAGGACAGGTCATTGTGGATATCTTTACGGGAGGCCTATGTCCGGTAGTGGACGTCTGTCGGCTGTTATGATAATGATGCTAATGATGAGGTAACTCCTGCAAATAAATAATGTGATAATCATTGATTCAATATACGATTGGCTTGATAGTCATCGGCCATCATCTAAAACACATGTTACACAAATTGTTTATAGAGCTGTAGGTACCTACAATAATAAAGCAGATTTTTCTAATTAGTATCTTGAAGAATCGGAATTTAGATCAGATAAATAATAACATTGAAAAAAAAAAGTTTCTTTTGCCAACGACACTACTGCGTGTTACGGGTTCGATTCCTGCACGGAACAAATATTTATGACCTACAGATCGTTGTTTCGGTGCTGTTTGTATGTGTATGTAAACGCAGCAAAAACAACCAAAACGTAGGTAGGTAAGCGAGACGGATCGAGTAGCTTATGGTATTTTAAAAACTTTCTTGTATAATTATAACTTTTATACGACACCATGACAAGACACGAGTCACGGAGTTTCCAAGAGACACATCCTCGCAGTATCCGCAGATTACCTCCATTCCTTTTAATCACGAGGTCACAAAACAGTAGTTTGTCGTAAAACCAGAAACTTCTCATACTGTAAATGAGGGTCCGCTTTGTTGGAAGAAACTGGGCGCACAGTTACTAATGAGCTCGTTAACAAACGCACGACTAGGTGCGACCTTTGTGAAGACAACCTTACCAAGTCGTAACATGCTGTATTACACAGGGATACAGAAGAGAATTATACGTTAAGATATTATATAGTACATGTCGAGATTTTTAATTGTCCTTTTTATTTTTTATTTTTTAACGTGGGGCAATGTTTATAAAAAAAATATAAAAAGATTAAAAAGGAAAATAAAAAAATCTTACATTTCTTAGCATTTTCTCCTGTATGGGTGCGTGCGTTTACAAAACATAAACTTACATACACAAACATCCTTTTGTTCCCTGAATGAATCGAACCCGTAACACGTAGCGCAACCACTGCGCCAACCGTGCCGTGTATATTATACATTTACTAAGTTATGTAATGCTTCTCAAGACAACCATCAACTCAAGGCAAAGACCACACATGCCATCAACGAGCATAATAAATTCAACGTTAATTACAACTTTCCATACCTCATTACTATTCCCATCCGTCGTCACAATACCGCCCATTCACACCTACAGGAATCACGACTTAAGAATACCTACCCACTTAATATTCATAACACTTCTAATAATATCAATTTTATATTCTACTCTCGTTCAAGTCGGCTCGTCCGCGTGAACGAGGCACGGTGCCGGCGGTAAACGACCAATGCATTCGCTGCAAACTGTTTACAATAGGTACGGATGCGTGTATGAGTGACGTAGGTGTACCGTTGTGATTTACTAGTACTTGAACTGCATATTTGCGTCTAGGCGCGTCTGGTCGAGGCTACAGAACTTTGAGCCTTCATTGACGCATTCCATGCCAGTGCGGTTTAAGTGTATGCTTATTGGCTTGCGAATGGATATTTTGCTCATGTGCAGTCTGCATCGTAATGGCGAGGCGATAAAAGACGAATGCATTCCGTCTAAAATGTTTACAATGTGGCTGGGAATGATGTAAATGTACCGTTGCAAATGTTAAACAGTTTGTGGGCTCTAGGAATATTTAGCCCTAGTCTTTTTGTTGCTAGGCTACTTGACGAGTACGTAATATTCGAGCTAATAATATATCCGTCGTTCTTTGACCAGTTAATCTTGATACCAGTTGTACTCTCAAACTCGTCTACCCACTCCACTATTCTAAGTAAGATACTCTTATTTTAAAGTAGAAGAAAGAATAGGCATGAAATTTTCAAAACAAAACTTATTAGCAATTTGTAGTATAAACAACAGACACTCAGCTACATGCAGAAGCAGATGCCAATAAAATGCTTAAACCTGAATAAAAACGTCTTGTCTTAATAAACAGTGATGTCTCAGGCCAAAATGCGTCAGTATTGAGAGGGCTTTCGCTTTAAATTGAACACTTAGGACTTAAAGCTCCCTGATTTACATTCGCTCCAGTTTCCAATTGTAATTCTGCAGTCGATAAAAGACGATGCATTCGGTGCAAATTATCCTTTATGTACGGATGCGTATGAGTGGGGAGGAGTACTGTTTTTGTGCTTACATACATACTCGTACATACCATCACGCATGTATTCCCCGAAGCGTTAGGCAGAGTGTTTTTTAAGTCCCATGTAATGGGGAGCGAGCCTATTGCCATTAATCGGGCACAAATCCTAACTCCGAGCTGCTACTGAGAATTTCATAGAAAACCCCAATAACACTTTGCTCGACCTGGGAAACGAACCCAAGACCTCTAAGCGTAGCAGTCGCAGTTCTTGTGCTTAGTACGTACGTACCTACTATACTACATGTTATCACCGACACCAAGGTGTGTCTGAGAAAGTGTTCACGTGCTATACAGGCTTGTGATGTCAAAGCTAATGATAGCCTGTGATTAACGGCTTGAATTACGCTGTATCTTATAATATTATACTTACTCGAAGGTGTCTCCAACGAATAGCCTTGTTAGCATACAGATGACATTTTGCAAATGTGTAGGTATACTATCGAAAATTTACAGTCTATTTGTATCCACATGGATAAGAAAAATTTTAAGAATCTGTCCGCATGATTGTGCATCTTTTTACATAGTATATGTATATGTTATAGGCAATGTGTATAATCCGGCATTGTATAGAATGCCTAGGCATTATATATATTGCCAAAAACGTTCAGGCAATGTATATAATACGATTAATTTCATACATTGCCTAGGTATTGTATAAAATGCCCAAAGCGCATCAGGCAATGTGTATAATGAACGACCACGAGAAGAACAATACATATGAAACCTTTTTAGATGATTTTTAATTTATATTATTTAAAGTAATGTTTGTGTTAGGTAAATTAAAGTTTAATAACGTTGATTTTGAATGGTATAAATCAAACTTTACCTAAGTATTTTTTGAATAATATGTTATTACTTTGATAACGTAGCGCATAGATTTTGTGTCGATTACTGAACATGTGAAGATATTTAAGAAAATTTTTGTTTTTGTTATTAAGTACCTACACGTAACTAGATTGCAATTTTCATATTACTCTATTTTAGTTTGTTTAAAGATGTTACCTAAGATTTTATTTCCTTTCAAATTATAATTATGTTACCTACAGTTTATTAAAAGTATAGACCGATCTTCCGGGTTAAGCCACGCTTGCCGAGGTTGGTCTGTGGATGGGTGACCATTTACCATAGCGAGTTTCCTCCGTGCCTCGGAAAGCACGTAAAGCCGTTGGTTCCGGCTGTCTTTTGTAGATCTTTGACAGTCGTTACGGATAGTCAGAAGCCAAGAAGTCTGACAACCAGTCTAACCAAGGGGTATCGTGTTGCCCAGTTACTGGGTTGTGGAGGTCAGATAGGCAGTCGGTCCATGTAAAACACTGGTATTCAGCTGCATCCAGTTAGACTGGAAAGCCTACCCCAACATAGTTGGGAAAAGGTTAAGCAGATGATGATGAGATTATTAAAAGTATAATAAAAGCTTATTTTAAATGAAAACTGTTGGTTTCTTTCGTATCAAGATCAAATTTCCATAATCAAATGGTAAGAAATGAACAGGGCGACTTTCTGCAGCAATTTTTTGGTACGTTGTAAATGTAAATGTTTATTCGAAGGCAACTGCTATGTGAGAAACGCTCTCTACGCAAAAACTCGGATGTACTTAGGCATACAAACCAATGGAACACATGTCTTATCGCTGTCTGCTAAAGGAAGTTGAAATTAGGATTAGCTCTCAAAAGATCAGTACCTATCTTAACTAAATTATAGAGAAGAAAAATCGATTACATACATTGCCGGTGCTTCACCTGGCATTCTATACAATGCCTAGGTATTTTATACATTTCCTAGGTAAAGTGTAAAATAGTTTAAACATTGAACATCATTTCATACATTGCCTGAACGACCCAGGCATTCTATACATTTCCTAGGTATTGTATAGAATGCCTGCATTTTACACATTGCCTATAACATATATAAAACAAAGTCTCTTCCCGCCGTTTGTAGGTACACTTATACCTTTTAAACTGCGCAACGGATTTAACACGGTTTTCACCAATTGATGGAGTGATTCAAGAGGAAGGTCTATACGTATAGATGTTACGGTACCACTAACCGGAGCGGAGCAGTAACCTAAGACGTACTTAAACGCAGATGATATTGCGGGGTATATAGTACTTTTATTAGAATCAGCGACACCTAACAAATATTAGCGCAAGAAAACGTATAAATAAATCTTGGCGATTTAGCTTTTCCACTATGATCGCCTATTGCACTTTTTAAATTAACTTTGTATTAACCTGGTTTGGATTTCAGAAGTTTGTAAAACTTTCCATTATTATAAAGATACACACAATGTTTTTCTCAATATCTATCAATTCTATGATTTTTGTACACTGTGCTTACTCTCAGCTTTCGCCATCTGCAGGAAGTGACAGCTAGGTCTATTCTTAAGCCACAAACGGTAATGGTCTGTGTCTTGTTATTCATGCCCGTTCGCCATAAAACTTTATAGACTTGTCCCACTGTCTAAAGTAGTTGCTTTGTGGTCGTAGGACGTGTCATATAAGGTTCAATCTGTACTTCTTGGGCTCTGTTTAGAGGTCAAAGTACAGTTTGGGGATTTAATATTCTCGTCTTAAATGTAGACAAATCCAGCATTTAGTGTGAACTGGCCATTCTTCTTGCGCTAAAGATAGGTACTGTAAAGATTGTAGGCCAATGCAATTTGGCCGGAAAGTTGTGAAGTATTTCTTTTAATCTGGTGTATTCCATACGAAATAAAAATTATAATTAGGTTACCTTTATATTAGAGATTTCGTTTGCTCGGGCGCATGGAGTGAGCGCTCCATTTAAAATAATTATAATCCTCCGCAATTGATGGATACGTCACGAGACGCAGTAAATGCTGGAAGACAGGCGTCGTCGCCGAGAGGTCTAGGAATCGCTGGCGTGATGACTTAGAGACGTTTATAGGAGATTGGTCAGAGAATATATGGGAAAGAGTGCAATAAGGGAGACCTTGAGGGAGGCCCAGAAGTGGGACAACCCAGGTTGAATAAATAAAATACTCTACAAAGTCGGCCTCTCAATCAAGTGTAGCTTGGAGCTCCCACACACACGCCCGGTACCACGATCACAGTACTCATTGCGGTATGATTAGCTCACAGCTTCCGACAAACTAAACATGTACCTAGTTAACCTAAAATCAAACGGTACAAAAAACAGTCGGCGATATTCTAGTAAGCAGACATAGAGTTTCTTGGATCCAGGATTACGGAATTTGTTTGGAAGGGTCATCGCGGCCCTCTAACGCAAGGGTTATTAGGAGAAACACGGATGGTTTTTAGTCGGTAAGAGTCTGACACTCTATTCCGCTCCTCAGAGAGTGGAAGAAGCAATTTAATGATTTCCCATCCTAAAAAAAAACTGTAAATTGTCTGTAAAAAAAGTGGTAAGTACTTATGTATTTATTTTTTAAATTATTGAAGAATTGTCATCAAGTAAACATCTGTTTATATAGCAAACGAAAAAAGTTATTGGCTGGCTGTATTTCGTCATATTTTAGTACTAACAAATTATTATGAGAATGTTGAGGAAAGTTACCTTAACTAAAGCCATTTAAAGATGATTCATACAAACTGCAATACCTCCACACAGCCGCTTACTTGTCTGTGAACCGGCGATACATTGCTATTGGTTGCAAATTGCATGGGTGACGCAGATGTACCGTTCAGAATACTGCTGTGTCTCAAGGTGCGACCGTCTGTCTGTCCAAGTTCTGTTATGTATTGTTATTGTAAGTACCTACATTACGTTGTATACATAAATCTATAATTAATATGTATCTAAGTATGTCTCATTTGTGTGGGAAAATGTATCAATATTTGCATTAGGTAATTAGTAATGTGTTCTGTTACCGTTCAATGGGTTCAATTGAGCTTATGCCTGATAAAACGCACCAACCTAAATAACAATTTCATAAAATATTAATTAAGTCAAACTATACGTAATTTAATATCTCAAGTACGAGAGCCCACGACCAAAATTTTTGTCTCATAGCAATACGGCCAAAACCGCATCAAATCGATAGATACGATTATCCTGAACTCGAAAATACCAATATCAGACATTTTCCGCGTAGCGTTTGATCTGACCGAATTTTCAAAATTGTCAAAGAATTTTACCGAACTGCATCATAGCAATATGTCTGATTTGCAGACTGTAGTTGAATGATAGTTCGGAGATACCGGAAACATATTTTTCAGACGTTAGTGGTGTAGCGCAAACCCGTAAAATCACTTAAAAAAATTAAAAATGAGACAAAAAAAATGTCTCATAGCAATACGTCTGAAAATCTTTTTTATTAGTAAATTTTGGTTATTTGATGCGAACAAAACAATTTTCAGACGGAAATGTGAACGCATTAAATTTTGAGACCGTTTTGAAAATGTTAACAAATTTTACCGATCGGTATCATAGCAATATGTCTGAAAATTGTTGGACATGATAAAATAAGTTGTCCACATGTGCAAAAAATTTATATCAGACAAATTAAGTGTAGCACCTTCTCTATCAGACAACTTTTCGACAACTCAGATATCATTTAAAAATCGTATTGAGGCATCTTGAATTTTCTGTTACAAACCAATGAATACGTTGCGACCCTGAATTTATTAGATGATAATTAACAAAGAATTTACCCGAAACCGTAACATTGAAGTTGAAGGACTGAAATAAATCGCACAAAAGGAAACTGGGATGAAGTTGAAATAAAGTATATGCTACACTTAAAGTGTCTGAAAACAGGTTTTTGGTAATCATGGCAGCAACACGAAAAGTTGAAAAAAAAATATATCCGTATTGCTATGATACAGGTCGGCTAAATTTGTTGACATTTTCAAAAATGCACTCAGGCTATATGCTACGCGCAAAATGTCTGAAAACAAACTTTTTCGTAATACAATTATAAAATCTATGTACATTTTCACTATCAGACGTATTGCTATAATACCGACTGTCTTTTTTTTTTGACACAGCAGAAATGGCCTCCCACGCAGTTGCTACACTTTCGACCGTTACTACACACCTAGTCGGGTTCAGAATCATACAATCTAACGATTTTATAAAGTTTTTGCCGTATTGCTATGAGACATGGTTTTGGTCGTGGGCTCTCGTACTATTACCTACATTACTACCCAGCAAGTTTCATATTCATAGTAATATTATAAATGCTTAAGTGAGTTTATTTAATTGTTTGTTGCGCTTGCACCGCTAAGCTGCTGAACCCATTTTGATTAAATTTGGTAGAGACTAAGCTTGAACCACAAGAAAGGATATAGGCTACCTTTTTATCTCCGGTTCTGACCGAGATAACACACAGTATGCGGACGAAGTCGCAGGTAAAAACATTTTTTAATATGAGCAGGACTACATCTACAACTTAGTGGGAACGAAGAAGAAGAAGATGGCTATGTAAACAGCAACACCGCTTTCGAAAACCACAAAACTGTTTTCTATAACTTCTGTCGAAAAGTTCCAATATGTAGACAATTTGACGAGCTTTTATATGGAGAAACATTAACATGAATTAAAAGTTTGGCTTTCAAAGATTAACAAGGTAAACTCATCGTAACAATTTAAATAAATTATTAGTTTCGTCCAGTCAGAACCCTATTAAAAGTTATTGCTTATAGTAAAACTTTTATTCAAAGCATGCATTCTTAATGTTTCCATAGAAAAAACTTTAGTAGAATTAAAAATTGTAATTATGATTAGGTATCTACTGACTTAACTATATTCTATTTATGATCAGAATAAAAAATACATTACAGTCAGACAGAAATAACTTATTATTATTACAGTATTTTAAGAAAAATAATTAAATAGCAATTAGTTAAGATTGCTTTTGTATTTATCGTGATATAACGAAACTTATTACATAATAAATAAACAGTAAGTCTATTATTTGCCCAATGTAGGGCAGAGCCATCTTCTCATACGGAGAAGGCACGAGCATTGATCACCACGCTTACTCAAAGCGACTTAAAAGTCCTAATACTAATAATGAAATTATGATAGCGTTTTATTGATATTTATCTAATGTTATAATGAATAGAGAGATACATTCAACTAAAGAACATGTTTAATAAAGGTGTACCTAAGATAGTTTTTTCTTCAGTTTCACAAATCATAGGTTATCGACATCACAGCTTTGTTCATCAGATTTTTTGTTAGTACAGTTTTTCTTCTGTCTAAATGTGTTCAATAAACCTTTGTCGTCATAAATTATCATTATGTATTTTCTGACTCTCTTCACCAGGGTCAATGACCTTCGTACGTCAGAAGGTATTTATTCAAATTCGCGTATGGCACCGCGATCGGTAAGTTACACGTACGAACCAAACTATGACGCATCGTTGCATTTGAAATAAAAGCAGAGAGTAAATATTTGATAGGGAACGAGGGATGACACGGCCGGACGGACGTATGTTGACTAGAATATTAATTACAAACGTACCTACAGAGCTTTTGCAGTTTTCGAACCAAAATGTTACTCATTTTTCCACATTGCACCGGAAACGATGTTCGAACCGTGAACTACATAATTTATACGTAAAAGCTTATTTTAATTATTTATTTCGCTTTGTTTACAGGTAAGCTACGCAAATAGTTCGCGCCAATGTAAGTAAAATTGTTTTGAATCGGAAAACAAACTTGAACATAACTTTTGCATAACTTTAGTTTACTCAATGCTCCGCAAATCGTCGCGGCGCTGGCATCTACATTCACCGTTCCGAGCAGATGGTTCGTATCTAGGCAGACACGCGTGCCTCCGTGTACGCGAGTTCAGACGAAATCGAATAGATGGCGCTGTTACAAATTTTGTAATTAATTTTGTTTTTAATTATAAACGGATCGCTTTTTCTTGTTTGTTGTGATTATTTACTAGACAGCTAAATATTTATAAAATACATTAAAAAACTTATAGTTTTATCGATTAAAAAAAGTTATAATTCAAATAATATTTTATAAAATTATTTTATTGTTAATAACAATAAAAACCATTGTTTTTGGACAAAAGATGATAAAGTAACAAACCGTATTAATTAATTATTCATACTAATAGTAGAAATAAAATGTCTTTCTGTCTACGTAAGATTAATAATACCATCTTCCGTGTTCTTTATAATTGCGAGCCTGCTCATAAACGAAATGATTAAAAATTCAATGTTATTCTACAAAATGTCAGCTTTAGAAGGAAAAAGAACAAATATTGTTTCAGAAGACATTATTTAATTAGAGCTTTCTTTCATTTTGTGTTGAGTAAATACAAATTACCTTTACATATTTTTTCATATATTTACAGGTTAGATTAAAAAAAAAGCATTACCTAATGTACACTAGGTATAATCATGCTTTTTTAATCTATTTTGTTATGCTATGTAGCTAAACATTAATTATAACCATTTTTCGACAACTCTTTTTATCCGTGTAACCCAACTAATTTTGGTTGCATTATAAACTAAATGTTATTTGAAATGAACTAGAATCAGTTTCAGATTTAGTTCAGCAAACACCTAGGAAAGTCACGCAAAATTCCCATGTCCCAAATAAAATTACAAATATCTCTTATCTCCTATGGGTGTTTGGTTTCCGTACTTAGTTCTCCATGGTGGACCATTGTGTGTGAGCCATGGTGGCCGTTTTTCCAACTAGCCTACCTCGCTCTAGAAGCTAGATTCTCAATTCGTTTGTTTTTTTTTTGTCTCTACTCAATAGTTTCTTAGTCATAAATTAACCTTGGTTATTTAAATCCATCGGGAAATGGCTGGATGCGGGCAGCAGGGCCGGTCATTAGGGGGGCTATCATTAAGGAAGGCCTACGTACAGCAGTGGATGTCATTCGACTGATATGATGATGATGATGGTGATGATGGATTTGGATGAAAGGAAATAGATATACCAAAAAGCAAAATATAAACAACTTTGTTTTTCTAAGGGCCTCCGCCCACGACCGATTTTTTACGGCCGATTTTTTCTCGGCGAGAATGGAACGTATGGATTCTAGTACATCAACGCACACGGCCGAGAAAAAAACGGTCCAAAAACAAAATCTACGCATCCTGGCCGCCGATTATCGGTGAAAAATAGAAAATAGGGTAAATGCTCCAGTGAATGAACACTTAAGCAATCTTCAGACTTCAAAAAATCATTACATTATGTTGCCTCTAAAGTATGCGGTTTTATATTTTGGTAATCTATGTCTACTAAAGAATATTTTTTAACTTGGTTTTACGACATAACCTGTATACTTTTTTAGATATTTGGCAATATATTGAAAAATACCCTAAAACCCCAGTGAATGAGTGAAATTTTCCAGTAAATGTACAGCATTAGAACCAGTGAATGAACACATTTTTTTGTTTAATTAATAGTAACGAAAAATCCTTATTATTATATCAAATGCAGTTCAAAATGGAATACATAAATGAACATAAATCCTTAGCCTCTAAATCTGCTACAATCTTTTTTTTTTAACATAGTGTAAGCCTTCAAACTCTTACTTAATCATTATAATATACCTTCATAAGCCTAGCCAACGTCATCAATCAATTCATCATGATATGAGCCGAACGATGTCCACTACTGGACATAGGCCTCTTCAGTAGTACAGAAGTGATTCCGTCTTCCCCGGCACCTTGTTGTCCTTAAGTTGTTAAGAAGCCATATTTATCTCATATCATATAGGCTGACGTCCGGGATCTCATCGGTGTAGTGCCAGGTCAGTCTAGCTCTTGGGTCTTTTGTTGGACTAGAGACGGGGTTTTAGAACTTCTCTACCTCCCTTAAAAGCTCTAGTTTAGACAAGATGATCCTGCCATCGTTGGTCTCCAGCTTCGTCAGCGTTTGAGGTTTGTCACGTTTGATGGATTTCAGGATCTGCCATATAAGCCGAGCTTATTCCGACTGAACCTGCACCCACTGAAGACTGCCCGTTCCGTTCCCGTCTTTCCTTTATGAGCTTGGGAGTAGAGTCTCAGAGCTTTGTTCTATTTGTTAGTTCTCCGTTCTCTAAAATGATGATTACTAACTCAAAATGTCGCATTCATTTATTTATTGGTTACATTTTTATGACGAAAGCTTATATTTTAATATGATGAAAATGTTAGTTCATTCACTAGATTTCATGAAAGTAACGATTGGCCAGTGAAGTTAATTCACTGGATTTCAAACGTTTTTAATGCCAATGCTGGAACACTCAACAATTTACTTAAAACTAGCTAAAATTGCAATGAAATTGATTTGATACATATATTATAACTACCCATTACTCGAATTTATAAATAACTTATAGTACATACTTTAATTACGGCTGCAAAGTGATATCAAAAAATTTGCGTCTGACCCAAGTCCTAAATTCTGGCCCGAACAAAAAATAATTACACCAGCACTGCCAACTTTAAACGCTCGTCATTTTAAAACGAACAGTATCGCAATACATGAATGTTGTTACTATGTTAGAATAAAGAGCAGCAATTACAAAAAAAAAATACTACGTTGGGTAGAAGGTAATATCTTAGTTTATTATTTTTTTGAAAATACTCGGATTTGTTAATTCACTGGGGTGTGTTCATTCACTGGGGCACTTACCCTATGTGTCATGGATTTACTAGGGAAGAACGTTGTGTCATTACTAAAGTCAAAAGTCTAAAGTCAAAAGCAGTTATTGCGAATTAAGTGTATTGTGGTGTTATGTTTAGTTAGTACTTATGAGTTTGAAGCATTTGAATAATAACAATAATTTAATATTAAAAAGCTTATTTATTTATTAATAATATGGTAAATCAAGGTTTTCTAAATTAATCGTCTGTGATTTAAATAAGTAAATAATATTGTGTTGATTTACGCAGGGTTTTAAATACCAGTAAATATTTATAAAATTACCTTTGACAGAGTTACCGTTAATATAAAAATAACGTTAATGGATTAAAAAAATATATAATCAAACGAATTTAATAAATTCTTAAGAATGAAAATAACATTCGTTTTCAAAGACTATGCTTGCTAAATATGTAATGACTTAAATCCAGGGCTTGTTAACGTTATGAAATCAAAAAATAATAATCGTTACGTAACGTTAATTTCCATGAACTCGAAAATTTTGAAAAAAGTAACTTTATAAAAACGTTATTTGATAACATTACCAGTAATATAATGTTAATTAACATTAACATAGAATATGAATTAATCGTTATTTTTACCGTTAAATTAGGTAAGTTGCCGTTTTGTACGTTTAGGTATATTAATTGTCACTGACTAACTATATTGGGCTTGTGGTCGCAAAGCGCGTCTGATCAGCGTGAAGTCGTGGGTTCGATTACCAGGTCTAATAATAACATATACGGTTACTTTTACATCGTTCTGCAGCTGAAACACTGGAACTCCAGTCGAGTAATAGTTATTATTGCGTGTTTTTTTAAGACGCCTCAAAGATGTTGGAAATTCGACACTTTTTTTTTGTTAATTCGAGTTAAATGTTAGTAGCGCTCCTGTCTGATCGATTAATGTATTCTTTAAAGGCTACCTTACGCTTGTATAGTCGATAAGGTTTACACACAAATATGCCTTGACTGCAAGGAAGCGTTACTTCGCGTTCTTATTATTTCACAAATGTTTGAGTTATTTTATTTATTTTTGTTATTTATCGAAAATAATAGTGCCAATAGCTTCTATTAGGTACTATGATGGATCTCATGGCTTTTGATTTCAGAACGATGTAAAAGTAAGAGTGTATAATTCTCATTCGTAAGAATCGGGCAAAGTATTGTTAGGCACTACATTAGCGCGACGCTAAGGTGGGCGACCCGCCACACCTCCGTCCTACGCTACTTCCATCTTAGAAGGATCAATTGTTTAAAAAAAACGATAAAAATATCGTCAATAAACAATTTAACGATAAATTGTAACTTAAATAACCTTAAATCTATTAACGTTATTTTTATACTATCGGTAACTCTGTCAAATAAAAGTTGCGATATAAAATTTGACCGCTATTTTAAGCTCCTCCCTCGAAAGTCACCGACAAAAACACGGTCGTGGGCGTTGAAATTTTTGAAAAAACGGGCCTGTTTTTCTGCCCGATTATCGGTCCCAAAAAAAATCGGTCGTGGGCGGAGGCCCTAATTATGTCATTAGTTTTTTTCCTAGTTTCAAAACGAAACAATTAATATTCTACTTTATATTTTGCTTTACGATTGCTGAATTCTTATATCCGTATATCCTGCGACCTTATGCATTTCTTATGATGCCCGACTCAGAAAGCTTTTGAGACAAATGTACTGCCATTTAAATAGAATATTCAGTATTGTAGCATCCATTGTAGAAATTTCTTATTCACTGTTTAAGCAGAATACTTGAACTGCGTGGGGAGTTCCAGTATTTGTGCTTGGCTGATGGCTTATTTGAATGACTATGGAGATATTATTGGAAAGTTGAAAAGTGAATGTATGAAATATTTATGCACTTATGTGGTTTTGAGATTAGTATTGGAGCTAGACATGAGGTTTCTAAGAACATGCATGTCTTTGATATCTGTAGTTTATTTTCATCAACAACATTATTTTCGAAAGCTGATACAGCCTATGTATAGATTTATTTCGGATCTCCAACAAAATATTGTATGTCTCAAATCAAGACACTACAAATAATAATCAAAAAAAGATATACTCCTTCACATATAGGAGACTTAGTTAACAACAACGTAATAAAGCAATAATATTTATTCAAGAAACCACTGCCCGCTACATCAATTCCAATTAAAACAAAAATCACCACCATGTCGACTAGACATTGAATCTGTAAAAACTGGAGATCAGAGCTCAAGATTGCATTTAAATGTTTCATTTAAGTCGTCCAATGGGTTGGAAACGGTTGAGGGGAGGCCCCCGGGAGCATTAAAATATGTAACGGCCAAATATAACAGATGGTCTACAGTAAGGTAACGAACTGTAAGATGTAGGTACCTCTCACAAAAGAGGGCCCGTGGGTTCCCCACAATGTTAGCTCCGGGGTATATAAGTTGTTTGCCTAAAATATTGTTATTTACTTATCATTTTTGTGGCAAATCTGCGGATAATCGGGGTTTGTTTGCGAAACAAGTGTCCTTTGAAAAGGACAAAGGGAATGCTTTATGTATGTTTCGTGTGTGTTTTATGTAAGTTATACCTAAATATAGAATTGGTCATGTTTTACTCGTGTGGATTTTTTTGGTACTCACGTGATTTTATTTATTGTAAAAGCTGAATGTGCTTTAGGAAAGTAGCACATGAATCATAATGTTGAATAAGTTTAGTTTGACCTTTTTACGTTTTTTTTTCTTTTAGTAATACATAATGTAGGTACTACTAACAGAATATTAGTGTTCACCTGTACAAAGTAAATGTTGACGCTTGTGCTAAAACATATAATTGCAGATTGTTTGGCCACCAATCTACTTATTCTATTCTAATATTATAAAGAGGTGAAATTTGCTTGTTCTTAAGAAGTATATCATTGGAAGTTCTGGCCCGATAACAACATTTCTTCACTGAAATAAAGCTTACGCGAGTGCCTTTGGTTTTTTGGTATATTCGACTTCCAACGAAGTCGCGGGCAGAAGCTATAGTTAGGTATAAAATCCTTCTATAACCCATACAACACACAACACACAACACAACTAACGCCAAACACCATATCAAAGACACACACCTAAGGATCATTAATCAAAGAAGGTCCTGACAAATCGTTTCTAGTTCATTGAATGATTGATCCATTCGTTCAATATTACGCTTGCACCCAACAGGTGAACGATGAACGGTGAACGTCTGATTTACTAACTCCTAATGCTTTTCCAAATCACTCGAGCCTAATTCTTTGGCTTTTCCCTTTTCAAAATCATGTGACGGGGGTCTTGTCCAAATGTGAATTGGGTCCGTTGAGACGTTTAAGGGCTTAAGTCGATGTGAGATAAACTGGGAGTTGGGTTCTGATGATTGATTTTTAGAGGAGCCGCTTTGTTGATTTATTGTTATTAATGACTAGCTTTTGCTTGTGAATTCGTATGTGTGAATTTTTTTATGGACGCATAAAATATAGACTATAGCACTAAGGGGTACCTAACGTTGGTTCTTATTAGCGAAATAATTTTAAGTTATTTTCCCATCATAAGTAAAAGCCGTTTTCCAGCAGACATTTTTATTCTACTTAGTTTAATTGGCAGTGATCATAGTAAACGGCCATATGATGTGTCTTTTACACCCAGTATATAATCACTTTGTATTTAAAATTCGTCATTACCATCATTGTCGTAGGCTATCGAAATCTACCCACAGATAACTCTCCCAAAATATCGCCACAACGACCGGTCCTGCGCTGCCCGCATCATTCATACAATTCATATTCCTCCCCTCATCAAAATTACTTCCACAATTAAACTTTAATTAATAAAACAAAAAACAATTGTAATTACTTTCATTACAATTGTTTATTCACCATGGAATGTTTCAAATTAGTTTGCCTTTAATTAGGGACGTATATTTTATAAACTTCTAGTGAACTTAATATTATTATTCATAGTTTCATTACCTTCTTAAACACGCCAAGTCGACGTATTTAAATTGAAAATGAAGAAAAACATAATATACTTTACATTGTAAAGTAACTGCCTCGTTAGCCTAGTGGTGCTAAGCGCGACTGCTACGCTGAGGTCTTGGGTTTAATTCCCAGGTCGAGCAAAAAGTGTTATTGGGTTTTTATGAAATCTTTAGTAGCAGCTCGGAGTTAGGATTTGTGCTAGGTTAATGGCAATAGGCTCGCCCCCTATTACATGGGACCTAAACATACTGGCGACCTGTCGGTGTTCATTGGTACACCTTTGCCTAACCTGGTATATGATGGTATTGTAAACTAAATTGTAGGTACAAAGCACATATGTATAATGCCTTAGATGTACATTCTAGAAGCATATCATGTCTTTTATAATGCCCCCTTGCAAAGCAATGGCGTCTGTATTTCCAAACGCATTCAACCCTAATCTCTTCAAAGTTAAAGTGAACAGGCTTCTTCTGCGTAAGCTCACTCCATCGTTGACTTTGCCTTTGTCACGTCTGACCTATACACTAGAGTCAAGAGCTTAGGTAACCATCTTGAAATAAAAAAAGAACAAAATATTTTGCAGTCGCTAAACAGTTATTTAATTTTCGGTTTATCACCTGAAAATCTAAATCTGAAGCGTGCAAGAGATATCAGTTAGTACTAATAAAGGTTGTATGCCAATGCAACTTGACCGAAAATAAAATACTCAAACACTCAAGTGAATTCCAGAACGAATTCAAATTAAAACAATAGGCGATTGTGTTTTTTTTTTTTCATATTGGAGCAATTGTTTGCTCAAGCCCCCGTATTGAGCACGTAATTTAAAAATCGAAAATAGTAGTTAGGTAAAGTTGGTTTTAATCAAGTATAGTTTTAGCTTCCCCACAACCCAGGCAACCTTAGGGAGATCTCTAGCAGCGTCAAAGCGATGCTGGCTTTTCTTAGGGAACTGGGGTGGATCGAATGATTTACTTTTCACCACACAAGACGTGGAGTTGTGGACACCAGCCCATTATACCAATACCAATAGCTCCTCACACACGCGGTACCGTGACTATGTTACCTACTAAGTGGCCAAGAATCATCTAACCGGTAAGCCGTGAAAACTGTTAACGTTTAATTTTGCTCCGTGAATGGTTTTAGGACAATATTTAAATTTAAAGAAAGCTCCTTACATTTTTGTTCTGCAAATATTTAGTAGGTAGGTGATTACCTACAACATAACATAATATACCATCAGGCCTATATTCCCCGAAAAGTTAGACAGAATTGTACCAATGTACACCCACAGCTCGCCGGTATGTTTAGGTCCCATGTAATAGGGTGCGAGCCTATTGTCATTAACCGGGCACAAATCCTAACTCCGAGCTGCCACTGTGGAATTCCATAGAAAAACCCAACAACACTTTTTGCTCTACCTGGGAATCTAACCCAAGACTCCTAGCGTAGCAGTCGCAATAGGTAAACGAGTTGCAGTTGCAGTTGCTTACAACATAATCTAATAGTTGCCTACTTTTACTATTGCATCTTAAACTACCTTACTAGTAGGTACATATGCAGCACTAAGACATAGAATATATTCTAGATGTGTGAGTAATATTAATGTTGCTCTCCCCTCGTAAGAAGCTTTCATAGGAAAAGATTGTGTGCCATAAACTATGATTTTTCTCTATGAATATTATGGCAGTTGAGTGCTGAAGACAAAAAGCCCGAGAGGGACAAATAAATTGCTCTATTGTCTATTCATAACCTTTTTCTTGTTACGCACTATTTGATTTTTGGCCTTCCTCTTTTCTTTGGTGGTTGTAATTTGATGGGGCCGGTGAAGTTATTGATAAATGGACCGGTTGTCTAAATATTAAGCGGATTTATTTTAGGCGCAAATAGAACTCAATTTAGCCAGTGTAAATCGGCAGCAGAATGTTTGATCGCGGTACAAATATTATATAAACAAAAGGAAAATACGAGATTATGTATGTATTACTTCGCTTCTTCCCGCGACATCGGTCGCGTTAAATTTGATATTTTATCCTACGGAAACCGTACATTTTTCCGGGATAAAAAGTATCTTATGTGTTATTCGACACTACAGTCTATCTCAGTGACAAATTTCATCTAGATCCGTTCAGCATTTTAAGCGCGAGAAAGAGTTACAAACATACATTCGTCCACCAAACATCGTCCATCATCATTTATAATAGTAGTAGGAAAGATATTAGGATTATTATAGATATTTATCTAAACTTGTACCTAAAACATACTTTCATATTACACACCTTAAGGTCCCAGACACACGTCACAAAACAGAACTTATCACAACTTTATCCGACTAATCCCGGTCTTTATTCTTCGTTGTCCAAATCCTAATGTTTGCTAAGCCTTGTCTTATTCCCACCAATAATAAGTGTGTCCCTTATTTGGGACATTGGGACGTTAGTTGAATTCTTGGCAGGGGTGAGACTGTGCGGGGTGGGACGGTGTGGTGGGACATCTGCATAAATACGTAAAGCGGTCACGTTCGAGCCGACGACCACGCGTTTAACTTGTATCGTCTATGGACAAGGCGGGTGCGTTTGAACGGGAGAGTCGGAAGACGCGAGTAGCTGACGCTGACTTATGTTTGATTAGTTTTGAAGTCAGTCGATTAGTGTAAGTAGTTGTTTAAAATAAGAATGAGTAGGGTGAGCTATCTATTATCTACCATTTGTTTTGAAGAATATATTAAAAAGCATGAAAATAAGATGTCACTTTAAACACCATCAATATTGACAGGTATTGCTAGATTGATTACACGGATCATAAACCTTGAAACGTTATTTCTGTACGCAATTTTCATAATTTTATAATGTACTGTAAAATATATCAAGCAAGTACCTTATTCACACTGAAAAACGAGGGAAAAAGTCTTCTCAACAATATTATAGCTCTAACACAATACATAATAAAACACGCCTAGAAAATCTCGTGAAACACTAGCCTAGCATGTTCGACACACTGACAAGTTAACATAATGTGTTTATGTGTCGCGTGAAATCGCGTCGTATCTTTCAAATGAAATGTGTTAATGTACGGAACACAGCACTAAATCAATTTGATTGCGAATCAATACAGCCTATCTAATATTTAGCTTAATTGCTAACACATTACCTAATTGACTCTAAAACTAAGTTGGCAGTTTAGTCAATATGTTCAATGTTTATTTATGTTGTTAGCTTAACGTATATGTATTTACAGAGATAGAACTGGTTGCGAGTTTTAATAAATTCAAATATGAATATATTTTGCTACAGAGCACCATTACGGCATTCTATTGATAAAGTATTCTGTAACAATGTTATGATTCTACAATTTCAGAATACTTTTACTTATTTTATAAAAGTTTGAATACCCGAGTTTGGGTAATCTGTAATAACGTCATATATTTTAGCTATTTAGGGATACCTTTGACTTATCCTTTTTACCTTTGATATTCAACAAATGAATAGGAGGAAACTGGAATCTAAAAGAAAAAAATCTTTCGCTACTCGCTACTATTGTCTAAGTACAGGCAAGTGTACTCTCTCGAGTGAACGCATTCACGCCCGTGTCACGGCGCCTTTATTTTCTATTTCCAAGGCGGCGCGGCCAGAGAAACACCACGGCTAATCGTCCGCCCGTTTCCCGCCCCGCCCCACTAGGGATGTGCCAAGCTACGTCTCAGTCTACGATAGGGGTGAGAAACTTTGTGAATTTGTGAACTTTGGAATTCAATAGTAGTCATGATTAGATGACCTTTAACAGGCGGTTGGGGTAGGCTCAATACGAATTTTAGAGGTAGGACGGTATGCGGAACGCATTGAAAAATATAATAAGTAATTAATTATCTTCGTGATTCTATTTATTTTTTTAAGCTTTTCTTAGTTCTTTTAATTACACCTAGTTTATCGTAAGTTAAGGAAGCCATGTTTAATAACAAATATCGTTTACATATTTGATAGTTTATCTAACATACCATCACGCCTGTATTCCCCGAAGGGTTAGACAGAGGCACCAATGTACACCCACAGCCGGTATGTACTGTAGTGCAATTCTCTAAAATGAAAACTCGAAAACGAGTCTCACTAAAGTGATCGCGCTCACTTCGATAACGAACCAACTTGTCATTGGTTTAGTATTCGTTCGCCGTGGTGACGTTACCGGCGTGATCGTGTTTAACAGAATACCATTTCGTAATCTCACTGCGGATTCAGCTTTCGAATTACGAAGTGAGGCTTAGAGAATCGCACTGCAGGTCCCATGTAATACGCGGCGAGCCAATTGCCATTAACCGTTATTGCTTTATCTAAGTGACCAAAAATTGGGAAACAAAAAAGCAAACTTCCCGAGTCATCTATCGATATATCGACAGTTCCCACCCCTAATTGTCTTGATGTGTCCCAGCGAGTAACGTGTTCTTTTAGTGGTTTGTCCTACGCTTTCCTACCTGCTTCTTACAGATCAGTTTACTTACATACTTACTTCTATACATATTGTCTGTGTGCGATTCTTATACATGTGTGTGTGAGATTAGATATTACGGCTCTTTATATATGTTTTAATCTATATTATGAAGCTGAAGAGTATTTTGTAAATCTCTTGAATTAACATTTGGATTCGAAAAAATCTTTTTGTATATGATAGCCAGATTAATGAGGAATAATATAGGCTATATAACACTACGCTAGGACTCACGGAAGCGGAGTAGCAACTAAAGACGTAGCTTAAGGCGACGAATTGTTTAACAATAATTCTAGACCAGGCGCGCGCCCCCCGCAACCCGCACACACCCCGGTAAGTAAGCTTTTTGTTATTTTATTTAGTCGGAAATGATAATTTGAGAAAATCCTTCTACAATTTTAAAAAGTATTTATAGACTTGTCTACAGAGCAAGTTGAGAGGCTAAAATCGGTCCCGTTTGCCCATAAGATGTGAATCTCTATTTAAAAAGAGGTATGTTTGATATTTTTTTCTCTGTTACTAAAGTTACTTAATCATGTAATGAAAACTAACAAAATAAGGCTTTCATCATGAACTATTCAGAACACCAACTCACATTTTTAACCCCCGACGCAAAAAGAGGGGTGTTATAAGTTTCACGTGTCTGTCTGTCTGTCTGTGGCATCATAGCTCCCGAATGGATGAAGCGATTTCAATTTAGTTTTTTTTGTACGAAAGGTGACTTACGTACGAGTGTTCTTAGACATGTTTGATGAAAATCGGTTGAGCCGTTTAAAAGTTATGGGTGTGAAAGTGGGGAAGAAAAACTAAAAAATGATTTGTCATGTGGGTTATTAAATTATTAGGAACCTATGTACTTACAGCTTAACATAATCGACATTATAATAAGTATGTACCTATAAAAAGTATAAAATAAAAATTAAATTAAAAATTTAAAAAACCCCCGACACAAAATCCTAACTTCCCTTTAAAAAGTAAAAAAATAAAATACGTCGCGTTGGGGGACCGCTTGGGACGGTCGTACCCTAAATGCAACATCGGTCCCCCAACGCGACGTATTTTATTTTTTTACTTTTTAAAGGGAAGTTAGGATTTTGTGTCGGGGGTTTTTTAAATTTTTAATTTAATTTTTATACGTTTCGTAAAATAGAGATCACTGATGCCAAAATTTCCAATTCGTCCTCTAAACGCGCGTGAAACAACTACGCGAAACATTTCGCGGTCAGAATTTAGTACCCAGATAAAAACTTCAGCATATATCTAGTTTATCTTGAAACAGCTACATGTCAAAATAAGTATGAGATTGTTTTTCTGTTAATAGTAAAATAGAACTAATTGCTTTGTATCATATTCCTATTGTTTTATTAACATTTTAATTAAAGCAATTTACTCGTATTTAATCTCGGCTATGAATATTGAAATGAAGATAGTTTATTTATTTGTTCTCTGTTCTAGTTTTCATTGTAAACTTTTTAATTATTTGCGTTCAACGAGAATTGAAATGATCAATTGATAATGTTTGGCGTAAATAATGAAACCCGCCGGTAATTGACTCAAAGCTGGCAATCTTTTCTCATGCAGTGAAGGATCAAATTTCATGTTATTTTTTAATCTAATTTGCTTAATTATGAATAAATGTTACCTCCACGAGTGCAAAAACCGCAGCGATAGTGCCGCGGTTCCATCAATTTCTAGAGAAACTGTATCAAACTCTACACGGCGATAATCATCTCATATTAATGTTATTTTTAATTCGTTGTTGCTACACAATTTTTTTATTCACCGATGTGTCAGTGAGGTCAAAGATAAACTTATTGAAAAAATTACATTGGTACTTGCTCGGTGTCGACCCTGCAACCTCATGCACGAGAGGCGGACGCCATAACCACTGAGCCATCACAAGATTACTACTTACTTACCTACTTTAAACTAAAACCATAAACACATGTTCAAAACACGCGACTACGTGACCCAATTCTCTTTCTCAACAAACGCAAAACAGTGTATCAAAAACTTGGGTGATCATCACCAAAGTAAGTAAGTACCCAGGTAGACCAAGTACCCATTGTGTACCTACTATCCTGATTTATGTATCGCCGGGAGACCGACCGCGCCACCTGCTCCCCTTAGCTAAATATTCATTTGTCAGACTCGAATGTTACTTAAAAAGGATTGCTAATATCTTAGATGGGGTTCGCTTTATACTTAAAGTTTTGTTTACGGTTAGAACACAGATTTGTGGGTTGTAAGGATTTTGTTTTAATTAAGAATGCTTTGAGAATGTTGTTTTGTATGGAGTTATGTTTTATTTGCTGGATAAGGTGGTCTTAATTGGTAGGCAGAGGATTTGCGTTTGACTGAAATACTGGGGAGGGTTTTATGAACAAAGGCTTTGGACACGCGTTCAGGTGATTGTTTTTTATCGTTCCGTTGTTTCTTTATTCTAGCACTGTGTTCATGATCAGTTTGTAGCGTAATGTTGATAAGGGTAATTTTTTGATGACATATTTTTCGAAAATGGTCAGGAATTGGTTTAATATTAACTAAGCTAATCGTTAAAAATACACATTAGACACAGTAATGATTAAAAATTAATACTATGTGGCGGAGAAAAGAGTGGCTAGAAGGACTTGGCCCTAAATTAGATAATTAAAAAGCAACATTTGAACATCATTCAACACAGTCTAGAATTATATTTATAGTTGCGCGACGCGTCTGTGTTCCTTCCATCGTAGGTATATACCCTATGTACGAGTACGTTATTACTGTATTAGATAAACAAAAAAAAAATAACATCATTTCGGTTCAAAATATAAAAGTAAGCCTAAAAAAGTAAATTACATTTCCTCAAAAAATAACCGAGTTCAAATAAAGCATTTGTATGTAAACATAACAGAACTACCGTCACTAAAATATTTATTAGTATTGCCCCGCTATCCATAAGGCGGAACCCACAACTTGTCAATAAGGGAAAACAGAACATTGACATTTCCAAAGCTCCCAATATTTGTGACAGGATGTTATGAATATTGGATACTGAAACTTCATCAGTTTATTTACTTAAAGACCGCTACAGGGTTCAGTGTAGGAGATCGATCAGAGAAATTAATTTCAACTTTCAAATTAAATTTCTTTTTCACTATTACTTTGTTCTTAATAATGCAGGCCGCTTTATCCCAGTGCTGGGAAAATACCTCTTCTCTGACAGAGAAGGCACGAGCATTTTTTTTTTATACCACTGAAGGTGCAATCATGCTAACGGCCTGCCTGATGTTGAGCGGTCACCGCTGCCTATGGACACCTGCAACAGCAGAGGCATCACTCGTGCGTTGCCGACTCCGTAAAAACCTCAAAACTCCTTTCTTGAAGGACCCCATGCTGTAGTCTCCTGGGAACACACGTTCGCTTAGGGCGTATTGGCGATTTCAGACTTGTATTATTTATCCGTCAAGGTTTCCTCACGATGTTTTCCTTAACCGAAGTCCAAGATAAACTTAGAAAGTACATAAAACGAAAATCTCACATTCCTACTTGTCATCTCTTATGTATAAGAGCCGTACATTTTATCTATTTATAGCTTATATTATCAAACAATTTTAATAAGAATATGCCGTTATTTATTGTTACTTGCTAACAGATCTAAATATACATTATAAGGCTTGACGATAATTAGATTTTTTCTGTTTCTGTAAAAACAAAAAAATACCTACTTAGGCCGAGAATTTGAGTAGGCAGTAAGAGCGCCTTAAGCCATCTCAAATGCCTACCTCTCACAAAGACACGACTCCTATTCTCCATTTTCCAATGCACCTGTGCTTAGCAAAGTAATGGAAAAGCAGCTTGTTAGTGAATTACAGGGTCTCATATAATGTCTGCAGTATCTATTATTCGCTACGAGAACGAATGACGAAGTGATTTCCGCCAACTACGCGCCTAATTGGGCCTGACAAAGTCGGGACGGGGTTACACCGTCATGTAATAAAAGATTCCATAGAAATACATTTTAGAAATAATACTGGAGTTTAGTAGTATTTTATTGTGAAAATTTTTAGTAGTTAGTAGTTTTTTTTGTGTATTTTGATGTCGACTGCCTCGTTAGTCTTGTGGACCTAAGCATGCGCTTCCCAGGTTAACCAATGTGTTATTGGTTTTTTCTATGAAATTCTCAGTAGAAAGAAAAAAAGAAAGAAAGAAAAACCATTTATTCATGCGAAAGCGACGCACAACACAAAAAATTAAAAACAAATAAAAAATAACAATAATAATAATCTATATACGCCACTACCGCGCAGCTAGTAGCAGCTCGGAGTTAGGATTTGTGCCCGATCAATGGCAATATGCTCGCCCTCTATTACATGGACGTAAACATATCGGCGAACTGTGGGTATACATTTATTATTTGTACGCCTCTGTCTAACCCTTCGGGGAATACAGGCGTGATGGTATTATTTCTTTATTTTTTATTCCTATTTTCATGATAATGTCATACTCATGAGTACTTTCGGTAATTTGGTTACAATTTTGGCTTTCTTAGTTTATCAAGGCAAAATTGCAAATTCTAGCTTCATTAAAGCTTTTTTGCATATTATTTAAGTACCTACCTTCCTACACATACCATCACGCCTGTATTTGCCGAATGATTAAGCAGAGATGTACCAATGTACACCCACAGTTCGCCGGTATGTTTAAACCACCTTCCTACTCATACCCAAATTGAATTAGGAACTTAATACAGCTTTCAATATGCGCGCATTGATAAAATTCCACTGACAACCTACTTCTCATTTCGAGAAGGAATAAACAGTAGGAAGAATTTGATCCATTTCCAAGGAACCACTCGTTCAATTTATACATGAATAATTAATTTTAATTACATCTATGTGCGTATCCCTCTTACTTTTCCTTCTTGGGAGGGGAGTAACAAACGCCTCCGAGTAATACGAGATGGGTTTGGCGCCTTTTGGACAGACTTCTAAATTATCAAGTGCGGGTACCTACCTTAAATGTATTATCTTCCACTCTTATTTTTAGAAGTAGTATTAAAAATAAACTTAATTAAGGATTAAGTAACTAACATTAGTTAATTAAGAGTTTTGGATTGAATATAATTCTCTACTGGTATCAAATATTTTACATTTTTAAGTGTTATTTTTCTCAATCTGGCAACTTTCAGCTAAAATCTTAGCGTCTCCGTTCACGACCGATTTTTGACAGATTTCTTCTCGCCGTCAAAGCAATCTGTCAAAAATTAGTCCGATAATCGCTCAATAAACTACACATTATTTTTACTACGAGCAAAAAAAATCAATGTTGCAGATATGCTTCACCGCTACACGTGTTGTCGTAGGCGCATCGGTGTAAGAGGCGGCCGCTCCCCATTGTGACCGGTACGCCATAATAAGTATTATTCCATGTTTTCGATGGCTCCTATCTACCTTTCAGCGAAGAAATAAAGCTCTTTAATACCAAATCGATGCTTTGTTCTCTTCTTATTTTTGTACCTTTTGTTAATGTTATATAAATAAGTAAAGAGTGAGGGACGAATTTACGTAGGCAAAGTGTACCTAATGATAAAAAAACTGATGAGCCCTGAAGATATTGAAATTTTACCCGAATCTTTTATTATAAACCAGTATTATTCTCTTTTGATAATCTTAAGATGTTCATTTTCATTACGGAGAAACATATTTTAGCTAGCGAACTACCCGGGACTACGTCCGCGTAGTTTTAATCACGCGTGTTACGTCTTTATTTACTGCTTCGCTCCCGAGTGTCGTAGCGTGATGTTATATACTCTATGTTGATAAGGAACATAGCTAGCGTAGCTATCTATTAGTGAAAAAATGTTTAAAATCGGTTCAGTACCTACTTTCGGAGCCTATTCGATACAAAGAAATAAAAAATATTTCTTCTTCATAATGTTAGTATATCATTGAGAACGTGGACGGTTATAAAATTGTAAATAAGTACTAAGTAAGTAGATATAAAACTAAAACACTGCTTAAACCGATGAAAAGGAAAAAAAGTAACTCGGAAGAATAAGTCAAAGAAAGCCATCAACAGTTTTAAATAACACGGAAGAAAGCCCGGCTCGCGAAGTACGGCGCGGGAAGTATACTAAAGAACAATTTGCATTGCCTTCGGCATACGTTCAATGGCAACAGGTCGCCGATTTATCCAACCGGCTGACATGATGTCGGTTAATGGAAAAATGTGACATTAAGCCGGCTGTTTTTAAGCCACCGTTCAATCGGATGAGTTATGGAGTCGGAGCCGATGATCGTAGATGGGAATTTGTCGGTTCGTTGATTTTATAAGATTTATTTCATTTTCTTAGCGTGACATTTGGAGCAACGGGAAGTATTCTTCGGTGTGTTTTTGGTAAATGTCAAGTTGTACTTTTTGAATAATTTGGCACTTTGTTTTATTGGCTGGTTCCTAACAATACTTGTGCCATATATAATTATTTTTTTTATTTAAATAAATATTTTTCAAACTGAAAATTGCAGGCGGTGCGCGGTGTCACCGTCAGGCCGAGAGGCCGTACGTCATAATAATTTTCATAATTGGGGTACAAACTTACGTCAACATTTTTCACGGTAGGTAATTGTAATGATTTTGGATATTTCATCATCATCGTCATCATCATTTTAGCCTTAGGACGTCCACTGCTGGACATAGGCCTCCCCCATAGATTTCCAAAAAGACTGGTTGGATATTTAACGCTGATTAATTTAAAGTCTATTCCTAAGTTTAAGTTTGGACGTAAACACTGTTATTGCTATTAGTTTGACGTAATTAAGTTAACTATCGAAACATTGTGGGTTGAGTCATTTTAGTAGAATTAACCCCAGTTGCAGGTATTGCTATATCAGTTTATATCAATGATCATTGCCGGCGTATATTCTTGGAAATTCAATCTGTCCAATTGGCTGCATATGGGTAGCTAATCCACAACAAAGGAAATCTATCTCAATAGGACTTTGTGCTTTAGTCTCAATCTGTATTGAATGCGTCGCGAAACTAACGTTGTGCTGGAAGGGATATGTTACAGTTTATTAAACTGCACTAGTATGTAATTTCGTTTCTTATCCGATTTTTTTTTTGCTGAATGTAAAACTAAACTATTCCCGTGACTTCATTCTTTTGAATTTTCGTACGGTTCATTGTTATTTTTTGAAAATCAAATATAACCTATAGTGCTTGGGTTCAACATAGTAACTAACTAATAGCCTCAGAATTTTCAGAATCTCACATAGTTTTGGAGATTTGCAGTTTTGTTACTTTTTTGCAGTCACACAGACATAGTTACTTTCGCGTTTATATGTTTGCCTGGATAAATCGCGGATTCGATAACTGCAGAAATACCAGTAGGTAGGACCTCACCCATCACTTGTATGGCTTACGGTCCACTGAACATGTAGATTTTTTCTCTGAAATAGGAATCTAGACTAGAGTAGGCTACCTACAGTAAAAATTGTAGAACGGCACACGAATTTTGCAGAAAGTGGACTCCCAATTTTGCAGTTTTCAGGTTCAGTTTCGGTATTAAGTTATTAAGTAACCGTCAATTAACGGTACATAGCTTGGCGGGTGTATTAACAAATATAAAACCGACAATTCGATATTCGACCTACCCCTGTTAGTGTAAACGTCAATAATTAAACTAATTGACCGATACTGCAGAGTATAGTTTTCATATAATTTTAATTAAGATCGTATGCGTAATGACGGCATAATGGTTATTAATTTTCAAGTATCGGTTACGATTTTATTTATTTAATAACTCGATAAGTGGTAACTGTGTTTACTGTGGACTTTTGCTCGTTGAAAGTTGTGATTAATTGGAGCGCTTTTTAATTTGTTTTTAAATGGTAAAGTTTATAGTGACGAAGTGGTTTTGATTTTAATGTAAGAATAATAACTATCCTTTATGAATAATTTTTTTCTTAATATCGTGATCGCCCAGCGGTTATGGCGCCCGCCTCTCATACATGAGATTGTGGGTTCAAATCCGTGCAAGTAACAATGTGACTTTACAATCTGATGTTTTTTTTTCTGTGATCTTTCTTTATGTAATATCTTAACTTATCTCTTGGACGTAATGTCCAAGAGATAAGTTAAGATATTAACATGAATAAACTAAATTAATAGAAGTTTTAGTAAGAGACGCCGTATACATGTAACATTTCGTCAGTTATTTAAAAAAACATCGTTGTTCTATACAAAACTTGAAATGGGCATAATAGGTTAGCAGTATTTTTTTTACACGCCTCGAAATATTTCATCTTTGCTGTGGTCTGCAATCACGTACCGTCTCCATGGTAACAGCTCGGACGTCGCAGTCTCTTCCACCACGCACAGCTTCTGCAACCTCAACCATGTCTAAACAATGCCCATCTTAGAGTAATTGAGACTCATCGACATTCGACAATCGCGATGTCCGTCATCCCTTCATTGTCCACTGTGTACATGCGGTCCCCATTGTATGGCCGATTGATTACAATTCCCATTCACCATGTTGTATACTAATGGTCCGAACACAGGTGTATGATGAACGTATGTAATTACATCAAGCTCTGATCCGATTAATATCGCATATTATGTTAAGTGGTATTGTGTTGGGGAGAAGAATCGCTTTGATAGGATCAAGTTCTTGTGAGGTCTTAATATTGGTTGCTTTGTAATCATTTTGGGGATAGAGTGTTATTAATTATACGCTGAAGACTTCACTTTTAATTTCAAGGTAAATTCAGGATGAGTCCATGTCAGAAAGGCTTGTTGATCAAGATGTGTTAGTGAGAAATCTATAGTTACATGCATGCCATCATGCCTGTTCTCTGAAAGGATAGGCAGAGGTGTACAAATGTACACCCATAGTCCGTCGGTATGTTTTGGGGTCCATGTTATAACGGCGAGCCTATTGCTGGGAACAAATCCTAACTCCGACCTGCTACTGAGAATGTTATAGAAAAATTTAATAACACTTTCCTCGACCTAGGAATCAAACTCAAGTCCTCTAGCGCAGGAATCGCGCTTAGGAGCACTAGGCTAACGAGGCAGTACAAGCAGTACAGTAAAATTGATAATTATTATTGAAATGCTATCAGCTCACAGACGTCTTCACAATAAATAGGTGTCACACAGGAAAGTACCCTAATACCACATAAATACGAAATAAAATACGGCAGACTGATTTTCATGTCAACAGGGTAAAGGTTACCCACCTTTCCAAAAGCATCCAATCCGAAGACTCAGTCCACAAAGTTCATTTTCGCTAATATTATTTCTCGCCCAAAACAAATACCCAAAGTGGGGAGTCCGGAGAGCATTCATGCAAAAATGTGTCTTGTCATCTAATGTACTTTGTCCAGCCTCACTTATACCTAATGTGTGACAGTTTTCAAGTGTTTACTTACTTTACTTGCGTATCTAGTTTGGTCTCGCTGATATTTTGTGGAGGTCACCTTTATTTATGACTGTCAAATTGTTTCTTTAAAAGCAGCAAAAGACGGTGGCGTTTTAAAATGTTTGCAGGTTAATTATCATTACTACTTTTGGAACCCCTTTTTTGGGGGAGAATAAATGTAGATGGATGAAGGGGTAGATGAAGGCCAAATAAAGGATAAATAGATGCTTTGCGGGAAGAATGATATGAAAGAAAAGGGAGCTAATGATAGCATGACGGTTGACAGAACGGAATGGAATAAGAACACTGTTTGTGCTCATCAAGTAACATGAGATAAGGATGATGATTTTGAGTGGCTGTAGGAATATAACGATAACTAACTTTTAGAAAATCGATAGAAAATTATCGATATAGGTATCAATATTGCAGTTACGTAAAGCCGTTGGTGCTGCGCCTGATATCTTCTTGGTCATGTCGGATTGCCGTCTCATGGGACTATGAGAGTGAGGGAAAAGGGAGGGCATCTGTGATATATCCTGCTTACCTACTTGGCTAGTCTCTATTGAGAAATCATCCGAAATTCGGTCGATGAGATATTGTTTCAGTTTGCTTAATCAGTAAGTAGCGTGCTTAGTCAGTGGGTGTACTGATGGTGTATAGTACACCTCTGCCTAACCCTTTGGAGAAAACAGGCGTGATGGTATGGTAATCAGTAAGATAATAGGTTTAATTACTTTGTGATGTTTCATTATATCGTGGTTAGAGCGTGTGCCTAGCTATGGGACAATATTAATCTGTTTTCAATCAACGTAATGATATTTCATCTAGTCCCCTGCTAAGCGAATCAACACCACCTTAGTATATGTTGTTAGAGCCGATTAAGTGATTGTACTCGATAGATTGCAACTGATGTATAGTGATAAGATCAGGAGATTCTATATACTCTACGTAGATGTACTGTAAGTAGTACTGTGATTATGGTTTGGCTCGTGTAGGTACATACCTACGTCCTAAAATGTATAACGTTTGTTCGATTAGGAACTTGTAAAGTCGTATGGTCCAAAATATTTAATAAAGTTATGTATGTGTCTTGAGACTTCATAAATGTAAATTTTCTTACGGATCTCTAATGTTTTTGATAATTAAATATAGCCTATAGCACTAATGGATAAAGCAGCTTTCTAATAGCTAAATATTTTTTTAAGAATCAGAACAATAGGAGAGTAGCCCGTTCAAACAAATAAGTAAATAAATAAACTAACTCTTAGCTTTATAATATTAGTATATATACCTTATTTGGTACCGTGTAAGTCTCTAGACCCATCTAGTATGTTTTACTTTCACAAGCCATACATATGGCGGTCTAGAAACTTCATGGTGGAGTTCCATGAAAGATAAGCAAATAATAATCACATTATAACGGGAGATTTTATCAAATTGGAGCTCTTATTAAGTTAATTGACTGGGTTTTATACTATCACAAGGAAACGTTAGTGTTAGTGATGCTGTACCACTTCGAGCATGAAGTAGGTACTAACGGTGTTACATAGATATGAGTTGTGTACCTTTTATGGAAATTATTATATTTTTTCTTGGACATCAATGAAGGGAAACATGGTGTGGAAACCTTGACTTTATAGGCAAGCGTGGTGAACTGGTGATCAATGGTCGTGCCTTCCTCTCGTTGAGGAAAGGTCTTTGCCTAGCTGTAGGATAGTAATAGGCTGGTATTTTGTTTATTTTAAAACAGTTTCAGGTTTAATTTTTGCAAAACTAATTTACAATTTTGATTTTTATTAAAATTAATTTTTAACCGACTTCAAAAAAAGGAGGAGGTTATCAATTCGACTGTATTTTTTTTTTTTTTTTTTTTTTTTTATGTTTGTTACCTCGAATTTCCCGACTCGGTGAACCGATTGTCATGATTCTTTTTTTATTTGAAAGCTGGTGCTTCCCGTGTGGTCCCATTGTCACCATTTCAATATCTGATGATGGGATCTTGTAGAAATCGGGGGAACTCTTCAATAAATAAATAACAGCAGATTAACCGCGATTGTTGCTATAGCATATTTAAGCATTGTTTACACCATCACACAATATAACATCACGCCTGTACTCAAGGGTTACACAGTTGTATACAGTAGTATTTAAAAATTTCTCATCCAAGTAAACGAAATCGCATATTCTGCTTTCTTATGACTTTTTATTGGTGTCTCGTTAATTTACATAACATGACAGTTTTTTCATGGATTTGGATGACAAGAAGTTGATACTAAAAAGCGAGAAATAAAAAACTTTTTTACAAAAAAATTACAACCGCCTTCAAAAACTAAAAAGAGAAAAATAACTTTAGCTTTGGAAGTCGGTGGCAATACAAAACAACAAACAGAAATAAAGCCACCGACTTCCAAAGCTAAAGTTATTTTTCTCTTTTTAGTTTTTGAAGGCGGTTGTAATTTTTTTGTAAAAAAGTTTATTTCTATTGTAATTATGTTAATTTAATAGGCACTAAACCGATGTCGTTCTATTTGGATTTTTCAGGCCTTGTGTTTCGACTCAGAATACCACACATCCACTAAGCCACAACACGTCTACTTCAATCAATACACCTTCATACGGTTATATGCGCACATTTACCCTAACGTAAAAATCCCGTGAAATGACTGACAACTTTGTCGCTGACAGTACCGCCATACTATCACGGAAAATTGTAACGAAGATAACCAGAAAGGCGTATATCACATAAAAATAAAATTTATACACGCTCTACCTGCAAAGAACGCCTACAAACAATGTTAGGGAAAATTCAATCTCGCAAAATAGAAAATATTTTTACGGTCAATGAATACCAAAGTGTGGATATGGCGGGTTTATAACGGTGGGCTTTATGTTGTCTACGCCAGTGTTTCCCAAACTAGGCCCCTGTTTTACGCACCCTTCCTAAACTCCTATTCTTGGAAGAACATTTTCTTATGCCCAAAAATCGGAAATGGTAGATTTTTTCTGATGAGTGGATTATTTATATATGAGAAAATATATAAAAATGAAATCCGTAGGGTCGGTTTTAGAGTGACAAGTTGAGGATTCGGATACTCGAATACTACTTGGAAAAGCCTCTGGATATTTGTCCATTCCGATTTGAAGTTAGGATAGCCAATTCAAGGCCTCGTTAGTGAGAAAGTGTGTCCTTTATTTTGAGAAACGCTGGTCTTTAGTGCCACGTGCCCGAGTACGTACCTCGTGGAACTGGCCAAGTAGTTTTCCTTGTAATCTTTATTTGAGTACAAAATAGTTTATGGACTCTTTGATTGCTGAAACAAAGTATATAGTTGCATGTTCGTATTGGCACTTAAACTACAATTAAATTAGCTTGTTACATCATTATTCATCTCGATTTATCGAAGGAAAGTCGACAATGTTGAGTAATGATGTCTGGAAATTAGGTGAAAGCCGGTATTCCGATCTGCCAAAAACTAAAATTGATACGATCTTTGAAAGGTCTATCTTGTATTTGGCAGTGAAAGTTTAAGGTCATATAACTTATGTTTACTTAGACTATTAGTTAAAATAGCACCTTTGCCAGTGTCAGTCGGCAATCTCTTGATGAATAAAACCTATGCATTAATTTTCTGCGTTTGTGTCGTTCCACATATCGTCACGGCTATATTATCCGAAGGGTTAGGCAGAGGTGTACCAATGTACACCCATAGTTCGTCGGTATATTTAGGTCTTATTTAATAGGAGGCGAGCCTATTGCCATTAACCGGGCTCAAATCCAAACAACAAGCTGCCACTGAAAATTTAATAGAAAAACCCAGTAACACATTTCTCGACCTGGGAACCGAATCAAAGACCTCTAGCGTAGCAGTCGCGCTTAGGACCACTAGGCTAACGAGGCAGTCAGATGTATGGTTATTAATTCGACTTTTTTGATATTTTGTTATGCAAGTCCGACTTGCTATTAGCCGTTCATTAAACAGTCCATCGCCGTTGTAAATAGCCATTACATAAGTCAGTTGCTTCATTTCACGACAAGTTACTGATTCCCGCAACACGTCCCAAGTAGTGCAAACTTCGACCAGTGCAGAAATACATGCGACTAACTATCTTCCTATTAGTCTAAAGAGATACTTTAGACTTTAGACCAATTCTAAGACGTACATAGTATACACAGTACTGTCGGTGACGTCGGTCTGTACCAAAGCTCAATGGTTACCAGAGCTCCATCAAAGGACCACTCACTAATTACTAATCCATCTATAGTATTTGGACGCATTGAATATGTATGTATGTATTAGGATATATGTTGAACAGATTGCATCCTCTATTAGAGTTGATTATCGAGATTCCATGGCTATTCAATCTTGTGGTAGTTACAGGAAGCAATGTTCATACGATACCTACTACTCGTATAATGTATTTCTGATTTGTGATATTGGGAGATCTATTTCTCCTCTTTGTAAGTAGGTACTAGCTAAGTTTCTAGATTACTGCTCCGCCCCTGTGAGTTGTAGCGTGATGTTATACCTTGCTCGATAAATGAATGAAATCATCAAATGACTTCGCCCGCCCTGGGCGGGGCTGGAGGGAGTGTCAGACTTTTACTGACTAAAACCCCATCCATGTTCCTTCTCGTGCCCTTTGCGTTCCGGGGGCGCGGTATCTCTTTCGAATAACCCTCAGCTCGATAAATGGATGGCCCGTTTGTAACTCAAAATGATTTTTTAAATTCGCAGCTTTATAACATTAGTATAGTTTGCCTAAGCGCTTACTAAAAGCGACTTACCATGTGATTCAATGCTCTATTGGGATGTTATTATGGACCCTGCAGATCTCGCCTTAAATATGCTCTCTTTTGAGCGTTTTAAGTTAAGTATTCCTAGAATGATGACAGCAAAATCATTGTGTCTGTATATAATTAACAGTAAATACAGCACCTTAGTGTTAAATAACATTAAACACAAAACATTCATTTTTTTATAAAAAAAAGTAAAGAAAATGTTACAAAAATCACCGTTCCCTCCACAAAATACCCAATAAATAATTTATCATAAATAATTATAAAACCCCATGTTCCAGATACGTTGAATCCAAGTATTAACCGCTTTTGTTGTGTGGTTCTTTCAGGGAAAATTTTAAATCGATTCCCAGGCGCTTTCTTCGTTGGGAAACCAATCCCCGAGCACAATAAGTCCGTTTACAATGGCGGCTGTTATACAGCGATGACGAGACTTGCGACGATGCTTACAGCCCTTATGCCAAGGATTACGCCATTTACGTGTATTTACGTACCGCATACCTACGTTACGTACCTCTAGTGTGTGCTAGGGTTATTTAACAATTGAATTCTTGACTCCTGTTATTGAAAGTCTATAAAACATGTAGGTAATGATTTAACATCATCGCTTAGTATAACAGCGCGGCTCCAACACAGAAAATATTTTGCCATTCAAGTTAGAACTTTAAATCATTACCGTTACAGTATTTATTATAATGACAAGGAAAAAGGCGACGACTTGCGGGAGGTCTGGAAAAGAAAAAGTACTGTTTTAATTACCGATGACCATAAAACAATGAAATAACGATCCCAAGCAACTAATAAAGTTTATAAACTGCATACAATATGACGATTAATTTCTAATTAGTTCTATGCTTGAATTCTTGTTATTCCTCTGTGCATTGCATGCCATTGGCGGACGGTATGCTGGTCTTTGTTTGTTATGAATTTCATGCGAAGCAATGCGCTTGTCCATTTTGCGTGTTCCATTTTGGTCACTCTTGTTGGATTTGACCCATATCCACTGTAAAATCCTTTGTGAAATTGATGAATCAAATGTAGGTAACATAGTATGGTAGTGCATCGGTAGGTGTCAAGGCGGTAGATTCCACTGAGGCAAGATAGTATTCAATGCAGACACAGATTTTTTGTCCAGAGGTCTTTCGTGAAACTTTATTATTAAAAAAAAAAATACTTTCAACATACAACTATGGGTCTGTTTGTGTATGAGTTTATATGTTACGAAATTCCTAGTGTGGGCAACGTTAAAAAAAATACCAGGCACGGGGACGTTGGACAACTTCAGCTCTCCGCAGAAGTCCCGTCGACCTGCCAAGTGAGCTATTACAGTTCATTTTTAAATATATCATTGCCCTTTACGCTTTAACTAACAGCTATAGACACTTTACTTCTTACTAGTGTATATAGATAAAAATGAATCCAAACAATTTGTATTACGGATGTAAACACTAGAAGTCTATGAACAAAACGATGGCTACCATTTGCTTTAACATTCTCGTAAAGATTATGCATAAAGAATTAATTAAATGAAAAAGAAATATTCTCGATTCGCACATCAATTACTTGATCCACGTAAGCCTCCCATAAATGTCATTGAATTTCCGCCGACTGTTCATAAAGTCACCCCGGCATAATTACTTTAACTTATTTATTATATTACACCGTCATGCTTGTCGCGTCCATTCATCACAAAATTTAACAAGAGTAAGTATTTTAAATTGATTTCGGCGAGTTTCGTCACGGATCATTTCGGGCGGCCCCGGTGCTATTGTGCTCTTAACGACATTACAGCGAAAGACTCCAATGGATTGAATAACTCCAATATTACTCAGTATAACTTATCTTCTAATTTAAAAAAAGAGTTTTTTTTTCTCGTTAAAAAAGTCGCTTTGTCGAACCCCTTTTTCTCATTGGAAAAGCGGAGACTTGATTCGTTGATAAAATACAAAGCTTTCAACGATATTTATCTTGTATTATTTCTGTCTTTCTTCGAATCATCTTCCCGTTTTTAACGAACGGAGTAGAATGGATATCTGTTGCGTTTTACTTTTTCCAGGATATTATGTGTTTTTTGCATTTTCATAGGAAGGAAATAATTTTGTGTTATTTTTCCTTTACATCTTACCCGGAGCAAGGGTTATACGGATAAATTCAAAAGGAGTACGTATTCTCTGTTCTCTTTCCGATGCACTTTAAGATTATATTATATTTGAAGCTGCTAGAATTGCTGTAAGTCTAACCTTACGCTGGATGAACTTTTCAGGACCCTAAAGTTTTTATTTTCATACAAGACCATGAGCAGCCTTCGAGGAGCCTTCCTTTGAGGAGCTCGTGGCTAAATAATTACAGCCGCATAGACCGATCTTCCGGGTTAAGCCACGCTTGCCGAGGTTGGTCTGTGGATGGGTGACCATTTACTATAGCGAGTTTCCTCCGTGCCTCGGAAAGCACGTAAAGCCGTTGGCCCCGGCTGTCATTTGTAGATCTTTGACAGTCGTTACTGTTAGTCAGAAGCTCGAAAGTCTGACAACCAGTCTTACCAAGAGTATCGTATTACCCATTACTGGGTTGTGGAGGTCTGATAGGCAGTCGCTCCATGTAAAATACTGATATTCAGCTGCATCCGGTTCGACTGGAAGCCGACCCCAACATAGTTGGGAAAATGCTAAGCAGATGATGATGACCATGAGCAGCCTTCGGTCTCTTGTCAGCAACCAAAATGCAGAATCTGAAACTAAACTTCTATAGTAAAGTATTCCTATTTTCATCTATACTAATATGTTAAAAGCTGAAAACTGCTTTTTTGTCCGAGCCGCAAATTTCTGGAACCGACTGGGTCCGATTCTGAAAATTCTTTCGACAATAGAAATTTGTGTTATCCCTGTGTGCTAAAGGCTACATTTTTTATCAAATTTCTCGCGTACGAATTCACGGGTAAAAGCTAGTATTTAATAAAAGTTTTATCTAAAACAAGTAGATCAGTATTCATACAGTGAAATCCATTTGGTAACATAACTTTTTAAACATTTCCAAATAAGCAAGAATTTTGCACGGAGCGAGGCGATAGACTTGCAGAGCGTGAAGCCCTAACTAAACACAGATGATAGAATGAGCGGAAGAGCTCACTTGAGAACGTATATTTCTTTTTTTTTGTATATTACCTTCATTTCTACAATTTCCATATTTAGAAAAAGTTTCGATGATTATTGATGATTATCATGGCCGAGCCCAGGAACTCCACTGCAGACGAATAAATCTTACCTATGTTTCTTTCTGCTCTTGTCATAATACCTACTTTTTTTTCGCCAAGTATTTCGTTGTTATTTAGATACTGTTCATTTATCTATAATATAAAAATGAATCGCAAAATGTGTTGGTAAGCGCATAACTCGAGAACGGGTGGACCGATTTGGACGATTCTTTTTTTGTTTTATACGTAATTTCCCAGACAAGGTTTATATGTAGGAAAATCATAGAAACTCCACCGGAAAAGCTCGAGCATCCGTGCGAAGCCGGGGGCGGTTCGCTAGTAAAGAATAAAACCATAAAATATTACCAAATAATTCTTAAGAATACACACATTGGTGATTTCTTCAACTGCTATTTTATTAATTTTTTTGACCGTGGTATTTCACCTGCATCCTGGGTGCGTTTTACAAACACTTACACGAACAGCTAGACAAGGTAAAACTATCTGTGGGTCATCCAAATATCTACTGCTTCTGTGCATACCCGCGACACTCAGCGATGCAACTAATCATGGAACTACTGACCAACCGACCGTCATTCTCTTAAAATTTCACAAAACAATAAAAAAAACCGTTCTCTACCACTAACACATCCAGTTCCCATACATCAAAGTCTTTGAGTAGCAACAAATCAAACCGTAAAAACTTCGCCAAAGATTCCTGATAAACGAGTGAGTCGAATAACTTTCTGTCTATGTACTTATTTGTACTTCATCCCAGTACCGATCGATTTGTTTGCAGTGCCGGTATACCGCGAGAGTTATGATGAGTCTACGGTCAATATGATACTCGAGTTGGTTGCTAATTAATTGGAAACGGCAAAGATCTTTGAGTTTCTTGCAAACAGTGCTTAGACCGGCGGTGTGTATTGGTTTTTTAGAAGATCGTTGCATGAGTTTGGGTGGACACTTAGGTTGGGATTGGCTGTCTACAAAAAGCGAAAAACTGTATTGATGTAACAAATAAGAACAATAAGTACATCTTTCTTCGTGTGACTTAATTGGAATGCTAACTCTAAAATAAAAATATCAGCTTATTATTGTCTCACCAAGCTAGCTTAAGGCGAATTGGCGACTTCAGACTTACCTATATTAATAACTGTAAAATCCAGGTTCCCTCACGACACTTTACCGATATCGGTGATATCTATGATGAACTTAGTAGCTAAGTAAAGTACATATGAATTGAATACTTGCCAAATTGTTACTTGCCCGGTATCGAACCCTCAACCGCATGTATGAAAGGTGGGCTTCTTATTCATTATTATCTTCTTCATTATGGTTTTCACACAGCTAGTCCTAAGACAAAGGTACTAAAATACTGTGTATATCTAGTCAAAGTAGGTAGGTACATACGTACATAGCTGGGTACACATTCTTGTGAATCGGGAAACATGATATGCTGTTCATAATTCATTCGTCGAGTTGAGACATCTTCGGAATTTATATTTTAGCTAATCCGACGGATGGAGACGGGAGATAGGTATATAGGCTGTTGTTTTATAATCAAAAGGTTTTTAAAATCATACCCGTTTTGTTATATTTTTTTTTTATCTTTGTGACACGACACAGCCATATTTCCACGTAGGTGCTTCAATGAAAAATGGCAGCCGCTTTTAGAAATAAAAAGCTACCTTTTAGAATACCCATTCGTATTTCAGCAATAATCAAATCATGAAAAGTTAATGTAGATATAAAAAATGTCTTGTGAAGTTATTTTATATCACTTATCAAAAAAGAAAACTTGTCAACAATGATGATAATAGAAGCCTTCCGCTCCGAAGAGAAGTAATTCTCAGAAAAAAATATATTTGAGAAGACAAAATCATGAATACTCTAAGCGTTTAGACATTTAGATACCTACGTTTGTCTGATACCTTTCATTACCTACATTTCTTATGTGACACGGTTTTCAACTTATGCGATCAAATTATTTACAGTTCCCATTTAAGTGCTGAAGTAGACAACTGATATGTTATATTAAGGTAAAGTTCGTCGTAAAGAAAAAGCCAAATCATTTATTTCAGTTAGACTATTCAACGGCACATTTAAACGTGATTTACTGGAAAGAATAAATTGTATTGATTGCCCATTCAAAACGGCAAATTTCGTATGAAGAAGAATGGGCATGAAACTTGAAACATACTCTTAAATAAAAAACGGTAATTTAAAAAACTAAAAAACCCGACTGCTTTTCTGAGTATTTATGAAAAAGCCCTAAAAAAAAACCCGACTGCTATTCTTTAAAAATCCCTAAAACAAGATAAATTGTAGCAGTCGGGACCCATTCTAGAAATGGAAGATTAGTGAATTGAGAGCACATACGACGATGCTAGAACCAGAGTGATCTAAGTGACATTTTTGGCAAAAATGGTTCTTTTACACAATTGCAAGGAAAAATCATAATTCTTTCAGGCCATACTGATCTATGTGCTTCCCAGTATTTTTTTCCTTGAGAAATCACAACATCTCACTATAGAATCGGTGCGATTTGCAAAATGGAGACATGCCAGACTGATCTAAGTAAATGTAGTATATTCAAGTATACTTAGTTACAATGATGACTACACTGAAACATATGAAACGGTTGATTTGAAACCAAATGATATGGATTCTGAAACTTTCTTTTGTAACCTAAAGAATTATATACCAGAAAAAGCCCCTGAAACTAGACTAATATCTTATCAAAAAATGCAAGATATAAGAAAAACTCTAAAATTTGTACCTCCTATCCATCATCAGTTTTACTTGACCATACCACATGTTCCTAGAAGAGGCGGCAATCAGGAAGCACAAGATGATAATTTTTTGCCTGCTGTATTTGGTGATGATTAATTTGATTTTTTCTTACAATATCAAAGTGAAAACTTACACTATTATCACATTTTTTTTAATTTGTGAACTGCCATAGTGATCTAAGTGATTTTTTTTTTTGTAAAACTAAGAATGTTAGTTTTAATAAATAACTCATACTGATAAAAGATGTTATTTTTTTATTTAAAACTCATTAGAAGTACATATAACTAAAAAATAATAATAAAAAGCTCATAGATTTCCAATAATAACGCGTAACGCATTTCCTTCATTTTCTCAGAAACATACTATTGTGCACTAGATCACTCTGGTTCCAGCGTCGTCCCTATATTACATTGCACATGGTCCCGAATGGGTCCCGACTGCTACAATTTATCTTGTTTTAGGGATTTTTAAAGAATAGCAGTCGGGTTTTTTAGTTTTTTAAATTACCGTTTTTTATTTTTTTAGTGTTTTAAAAAAGAAATTAATATACCCAGTATCACTCTTACAGTAAATACTAATCTACCGACACCTCTCAAGCTAAAATCCATCGAGCCGTTCAGGCTGCAGGGCGTGCCAAACAATTATACATACATACATACCTACTCTCGAAAAACATAACATCCTTCTGACGCAGTCGGGTAAAAATTAATGTTTTACAACCATTTGTATTAAAACATACGTTAAAGCAACATAATACAACAACAACTCCAAACCAATCTGTATTTATTATTATTTCTCGTTACTCTTTTATTTTTACTACAATGTTATTCTGTTTTCCGATTCTCTGCATGATCATTTTTTTATGATACTCAACAGCCCCTGCGCTTTCCAATATTTTGAAACAGGCCGTGTTTTTGTTCCATATTTTCACATGAAATATTTTTAATGGGTTATTCTAAAACAATCGACAGTAAACGAATCGTGTCTAAACTAACGATGCATCCATGTTGTTTTATTGCCGTGTTTTTTTTATTGAGAGAGTTATTTTTGTTCGCATATGTACGAAACGTGTTTACACCCTGTAGCTGCACAATGAGTCTGTGTGGAATCCGCCCCACCCGCAAAGCAGAACAAAAGGAGATGGGTAATAAAATTTGTAAACGTTGGAATGATACGCGCGCTTAACCCCGACTGTGTTCTTTGGTGACACGGAATATAATGAGAATGAGGTAATTCGTCTCGTATGGCTGAGCCGACTCGCGAAAAATCGCCGAGAAAATTGTAAATTATACTCTTTAACAACCCCGTGAAATATTCAGAATCTAGCCAAGAATTTTAAGCTGACTGTCGGCCGACCTTTATCCGACGAAAATATGACCTCCGACTTAACTTTATTCGCCTTAATTACAAGCGTTGTTTAGCTAACTAATTAAAAACCTTGCCTTGCTTTTAATCAAATTAGGGCATAATGATAGAAAATGTTAACTTTGTGAGTATTTTATGTTTATTAAGATGTTGTTAAGTTTTTTCTTGGCAGAATAACAAAAGCTCGAAGTTTAAAACTGTCTAAAGTGAAAGTCATTTAAGTGTAGTGTAGCGAGACAGCTACGATCGCGGTCTCGTAGCGTCGTAGCACAAAGCGTAGCAGCGTAGAGGCTCAGTTGGCTGCACGCCAGCCTACCTGTTGTTACTGTCATGTTCTTAAGCTCGTAGGCCTCCTCGGCTAACTGTTGCATGCGCTTGAGTTGAAGGAAAAAGCCAGGATTATTATACGAACCATTATATCCTACTTCTTACTAATCCTACTAATATTATAAATGGGAAAGTTTGTGAGGCTACATGGATGGATGGGTGTATGTTTGTTACCCTATCACACTTAAATGACTGAACAGATCTGGGTGAAATTTGGCACTGAGATAGATTGCAGTGTGGACAACACATAGGATACTTTTCATCCCGGAAAAGTACACGATTTCCATGGGATAAAATATTAAACTTGATGCAAACGAAGTCGCGGGCTGAAGCTAGTAAATAATAAAATTCTTATATCTAGCAAGCATCAACCTTACTTTACTACGCTTAATTTACAACTGTAATAAGTCGTGATGGCCCTGTGGTTAAGGCGCCTGCCTCTCATGCATGAGGTTTCAGGCGTGTACCAATGAGACTTTTTGAATTTATATATTATGTACCTACTTTTTAAGTTTATCTTGGATATCACTGACATCGGTGAATCAAAAAAATCATGACTAATCCCGGAATAGTCATCGTCATCATATCAGCCGGACGTCCACTGTTGGATATGGGCCTCCCCCATAGATTTCCTGCATCCACTGTCTTCCTGCAGTTACCAGGTCGTCCGTACAGTTTGCGGGTGGGACCTAAATATATTAACAAGCGAAGAGATCAATGCTAGTGCATTCTTTGTATCAGGCACAAGTTGTCTAGTATTTTTGCTGAACTGTGCCTGTTTGGCGCAGCCTTGGGGCACACAAACATATTATCTCCCTTTTTTTTGTTTTTATTGAACAGCTTTTTATTGCACTTAATTTTGTGTGCACATGGTGTGTGTCAATAAACATTTTTTCTTTATTTCTTTTCTTTCTGTATGAGAAGAGGTCTTTGACTTGCAGTGGGAAAATAAAACGCTGGTATTATTATATCTAGCGACCATAACCTCCATTACTTTAATTTGCTACTATAATAACTCTAAAGACAACTCAGAACATGCACGATTATATTATTCTGTGGCATTTCAGTTGACTGCAACCTGGTTTATTCTTCTTTATTATTAAGAAAAATAGCAAAGAAGAAAATTTGAATAATTCAACGTGACTTCATAGTGCACCGACTGTTTAAAGAACTTCGTATAATTCTGACATTTCAGGTGCAACACTAGTGTATGAGAAATTCAATTGTAAATTGTTCCTTTAGAAAAACATGAGAGACTTTGTCATGTCTAAGTAAAGCTGGTTATTTAAGGCCATATGGTAAACGCATCGTGGGGACAAATAAAGTTCAAAATAGCGTTGTAAGTTGTATCGAATAACTACCAAAATAAAGAAATGTTGAGGTTTTCATTAATCTGAGAAAAAAATACACGGCTCAGTAGAATAATTTATAGATAATTATAAAGAAAGAAAGAAAAACCATTTATTCGGGCGAAAGCGACGCACATAACATTAAAAAACTTACTTAACCTACTTAAATACAAAAACAAAAAGCAATAATAAATAATAAAATAAAATAATGTGTTGTATGTTTTTAGTTCAAGAAATTCCCCATAACATCATTACAACAAATAATATAGTTTACGCTCAATTGAGATCGACGCGACGATTTTTTTTTCTTGCTCCTTTGCTTTTTTTGCCACGATACAGCTTTATTTTCATGAAATATTTATAGATAAGTCTTTTCTTTGAACCCTTGACTATACACAATTTTATATTTATAGATAAGTCTTTTTTTTGAACCCTTGACTATACACTCAATTTTTCAGGCTTGTTATATGTACCAATACGACAAATTTCTATGCGACAAAACGTGTGTTTTCGGTGTCCTGTGTTCGGATAGCCCATTAACTCAAGTAATGAGTTGACTGTTTCTAAATCAAGAAGTAGGTACTTACAGAGGACGGAAAATGCTTTGTACTTAATTTAAACTTAGATAGACAGTTTATTTGCTTTGCGGTTTAAATAAGGTTTCTTAGAATAGTAAATTAAGCATTAGTAAATGTGGTGTAGGTATATTTTTCATGGTTTATATACCTGACGTTCCTTTACTGGTTCCGTGCTGGTTAATAAAGAGGCCAAATAAGTGTTCAATTCATTGGTACCTAAAAATATAATATCTTTGTCGCACTCTAGGAATTTCTCTTGTATCCTGAGTGCGCAAACAAACATACAAACTCATATACACAGACAAGAAGACCTGGTACAACTACTTGTAAGCTCTACAAATATTTATTCCATCCGGGAATCGAACCAGCGACACGCAGTGCAGCAGCCAATCACTTAGCTACTGTACTACCCGTGCCATCAAACCATTCAAATCTCAAGCCTACAAGAAATAAACTATCGCTAACTAACATTCAAATAACACAACCCTTAGGTCAGCACTGCACCCAGCAGATACGAGGAGGTAGTCCCCCCAAACCACAGCCACCTAAGATTAACACGTCAACTGTCATCCCCCTAATTCTTCTTAAGCAAGACATTTTATTTGAACTACTAAGTACCCCTTTACCGCAGTCTGTTCCCAGGTATATAATCCTCTATGCCGAAATAGAAATTTTGTATACGTGCGAGATTTAAAGCCGGCCCTCTCGAGGGAGATTCCTCTCTCAATATAGAGGAAGGTGAAACAAAACGCGGCTTTTCTTACTTTTATTATTGGATTTTGTAATTGGTGGGTAATGGGTAACTCTGTAGATTAGTAGAAAGAATTATAAGGTCATCGCTCATTATAACAGTTTCGACACAGCAAATCATTTGCCATTCGAGTTAGGACTTTAAATCGTGTGCATTAAAATGAGTTTTATAATGACAAGATAAAAAAGTGACGGCTTGCGGGCGGCGCGCTGGTAGCTAAAGGGGTATTAATATAAGCAACATAATATTTTATTTGAAAGTCGTTCACTGCTGAACAAACACTGTGACTCGTTCTGAACGGTAACTATTAATAAAGTAATTAATGGACTCGAATAATGCAAAAAGATATAGACTGTAGAACCTTAAAGCACTCTACGATACAGAACATACAGAACCAATATTTGTTATGCAATTGACATCTCTCAACAATAATGGCGTACAAACAAACATCATATCGATAAAATACTTTCCAGGCAATATTTTACTGCAATAAGAAAAAACTTAGTTGCCATGTAGGAAAAATCTATCCGACCGAAGCTCACATAAAAAAAATCTAACAAAATAACTGGCTCTCGTATTGTTTGCAATCGATGTACAAACACTTTATTTGCTAGTGGGCAAATGGATTCAGTACTAGTTCGTCGGTAATCTAGAGCTTGATCCAGTACCGTGTTCGCAAACATTTCAACGAGGAATTTTTATTTAGAGCTTTTTTTAGTTACTTCGATTGCATATTCGCTTAGAACTGGGTCAATGTTGTATTAAGAATCCTAACCTATTTATTCCTCTGTAATTAATATTTCGTACTGATTAATTGATTGGCATTATATAGTAATTAAAAATCTTCCAAAATTCAGATGCAATCTCATCTCAGCGACAATCTAATGTAACTGTAACTAACATAGAAAAAAATGTCAGCAAGGTTTCATATTTGTCTCAAGCTCAAGCCAGTAAAAAGCGATACCTATATATATAAGATGATTTGATTTATGAAGGTGCTTTAATTACAGTACTGTACTTGACCTTTCACCTTAATTTCATCATAATCATCATTTCAGACTATAGCCAACACAAACCAATTTACTCAAGCTAAGTAAGTACTGAAATAAGTTGCGTATCTGTATCATAAAAAAATAACTCATAAAAAAAATATTTCGTAATAATTCCATGTGCGCTTTTAAGTAATCCCAACATACAAGTACCAACTCGCATCGTGCAAATGGTCCATGCGGGTACCTACGTAATATTCAATAGCTTGCTAGATAAGCCAGCTCGTTCCAGATGCGAAGCTGTGCTGGCTACTTGCCAGGTCACCTGTTGACTAGCTGGGATTTAAATGAGAACTATTTTATTTTTAAGAAAAAAATCTGGCCGTATGTGGTCTTTATGTAGGCTTAAAGATTCTGGGGTTGTAGGGTTTTTAGGAAGCTGTGATGTTTTTCTTCCTACCTAACTAGCGAAAATGTTGTGATAGCTCAGTTAGTGAGGCTAAAACCCAAGAGCTTAAGACGTCCGAATCTCATACATGAGATAATGGGTTACATATTAGGCAAGTACCAATGTGTTGTAGGTGGCGGACTGGGGGTCAGTCCGTCGCCCAAACAGAGATAAGCCCGAGAATAAGGCGCGCGTGGAGTTCCCGTGGTGTGGAAGAATGCTCAGAGCGATACCCGTGCCCGGGCCAATGGTAGTTGGAGGCACACTGTGAGGTTTTAGTTGCTAGGAGTCCGACACGCCCCTCCGCTTTCCCTGAGGCGAATGCAATCCAAGAGGTTTTCCCCACGACAAAAAAAGGCCCAATGTGACTTTTTCAAATCAAATGAACGTAATTACTAAGTTAATCTACTTACATAGGTGAAGGAAAAAAACATCGTGAGGAAATCTGGACTTGTCATTAATATACATATTATGTATGTACCTAAGTCAGAAATTGCCGATCCGCCTTGAGCAAGCGTGGTGGTCAATGCTGGTGCGTTCTCTGCATAAAAGGCCTTTGCCCTGCAAGGGGACAATAGACTCATATTATTGTTAAATTTCTTTAGACGTTGGGAGATATATTTCTTAGTCACGGACTCAATTCTTATTACAGGGCAGATATTAGGTAGATAGTGACTGAAATTCAAAAAGAATTTTATATTGTCTGAACTACTTATTCAACGTTAAAATGAAGTACCTACTTTTTGTAATTTTCACTAGAAAATACTTTCAAATTTTCCATCATATTTTTTTTTCTATTGTATCTTTTTCGCTTTAAATTAACATTTTGATTATTTTGTTTCAGGTAAAGTACAACAAACGGAGCAGACATACTTAACCTTCGTCACTGTCCTTCTTATTTAAAATTCAGTAGGTACCTATTATAATATACATTGTTCTATAATTAATGAGTCTTTCTTGGTACCTACTTGTATTTGTGAAGCTTAAGAGGGCTTGCGGTCTCATTTTAAAAAGGCTAATGACAATACCCAATTCATAGACCATACAACATATTTTTTTAATTAAAAAGAAAACTATATCAACTCTAGGAATTTTTCCAGTACCGTGGGTGCGGTTTACAAACACATAAATTCACATATACAAACAGCCAGACTCAGAACAAGTTTAGACCATAACAATATTTTTTTCCGTGCCGGGGAATGGAAGCCATGACACGTAGTGTAGCAGTCACTCGCTCAACCACTGCGCCAACCAACACACAACCACTCCATTTGATTGGCTAATAAACAAGTCACAGGTTTTGCAATCCATTAGTTAATAAAAACTATTCCAATTTGTGCTACTCGTACCTACTATGTAGAAAATACACAGTACTTAATTCGGCCAAAAGTCCGAAAGTTTTATGTTACAAAGAAGCTGTATTTATACAAGCTTGTTGACAAGCTTCTGTAAGCTGCTTGTAAATAAAACACAAGCTCTTTTTATCCAGCTAAAGAAAAAGAGCATTTACTGTCAATGTCTTATGACTTTGACTGCCTCGTTGGTCTAGTGGTCCTGAGCGCGACTGCTACGCTAGAGGTCTTGGGTTCGATTCCCAGCTCGCGCAAAAAGTGTTATTGGGTTTTTCTATGAAATTCTCAGTAGCAGCTCGGAGATTGGATTTGTGCCCAGTTAGGGGCGATAGGCTCGCCCCCTATTACATGGGACCTAATATATATTCCGGCGAACTGTGGGTGTACATTGGTAAACCTCTGCATAACCCTTCGGGGAATACAGGCGTAATGGTGATGGTCTTACTCGGCCCAATCAGAGACATAAAGAAAATAATCTTATGGCTTAGCTCACAGAGCGAGTCGCGTAAAAAATCTCTAACATTCTTCCTCCGCACTTTACTGTAGTTATTAACAATTTTATGTTATTCTACCGTAGAACAAGCTCCGAAAAAAATGTTATATAATTCGAAAAATTCTAATTAAGGTGGGCAGCTGGCGCTACTTTTTTTTTTAATTTTCCCGTCGAACTACGCCGTCAGATGACGCGAAAGATGTTTCAGGCTCTAAAGTAACAACAAAGTTGTGACCTCCTTTATCTCGTGTCGCCCCCCTTATTTTTATTCATCGTTCATACCGCCGTGTTTACGAAAAACCAAAAAATAACTTGGGAAGGAAGCCTCTCGCTCTGGAATTAATCACTACATCGATGGCTACATATTATTATTCCCCATTTCTAATAAAAAAATGTGCAAATTGATACATTTTCCCGCAAAGTAACGAATAATGCCTGCGGTATAACATCGAACACAAATAAACATAGTTTTATTTAAAACAAGTTTGTTATTTAAAATCCGAACAGAGATGGATGTTACATGGTGAATAAAATAAATATTAACCCATTCCGTACCTACTTCCATTTGATATTTAAATTTAAAATATTGACATAGCTCCCATTGCGCGTATTCGATTACCGGTTTTCAATTCGTTTTAACACAGCTACGGCTTGGCCGGAGGGCTTGCAGAGAACATACAGTTCATAATTTACGAGATTCATGAGCGGAAACAATGTCCCAAACAAAATTGATAATGAAAACAATTTTACATCAGAAATTTAATCGAATTACGAAGTTTAAAAATGGGATCTCGCATTCCCGATCAGTATTACGGGTACAAGAAGAATTTATTGGCACCATCGGCGACTTGATTAATTTAAAAAATTAATTAACTCTCCTTAACGTACGTACGTAAAACTATAGTCTCAAATTTTATTTAATATCTTGTCGGCTCATTGAATTTTAATCTCCAATGTTCCAAAAAGTAGGTAGAGTTGGTTTAAAAGAGACCCATATCTTGTTAATTAAATCTACTCAGTAGGGTGCCTTCGGGCGGCCGCTCGCGTCTTCTTTGCCTGCTTTTATAAATGCTGCCGAATTTCAGACATAGGCAAGCTTTAATTTAAACTTGACTTAAAGGGCGCTTAAAAGTATTCCCGTTTATTTAGCCAAGTATTATATTAATAGCTAGTATACAATGAGAAAAGATTCTGTCGTTTCCTTTGCAAAATTTTGTAAGGAATGTCGAGTTTGCCATTATTAGCTATCGTTCATAGTAGCTGTACATTTAATGTTTACTCTTCAAAGCAGGGAATTAAATGATACCTGTTTCTTAAGTCTAATTTAATTACTGCTGTTTATTATAACATTGTTTGCTTTGTATTCTTAGTAAATGTCAAGTCCGTATTATTTTGTATTAAGTTGATATTTATTACCGATGTTGAACGCCATTGCGAGTTTCTTGCATTAATTAGAAATAAGTTCTTAGACTTTCGTACCCATAGTTTGCCAAACCGGACCTTATTACTGAGACCTCGCTGTGGCATTGGGCGCTATTCGACTAGCCATAAGCTGGTGTTTTCAGATCATCTAGGTATACAATGTATATAGTAGTACACACTCACAGACAAGGAGTCTGTAACCCACTATCAATATAACATAAGCAAGAAAATATAAACAAAAAATACGCAAATACAACCCTCAAAATTCGACTTATTTATAAAGTAAATGGTCAGAGCTATATGAAAGGAAAAGATAGAAGAAAAGCGTTAACAAAGCGAAAGATAACCGTATTAAAACCCTTTGTTGGGTCGGTCGGGCTGACCGAGAGCGTTTGATGGATCGGCTCCACGATTATGTAGAGATTAAAATTCATTAGCCATACGAGATGCGAGGACCGTGATAAGGTATCAATAGACCCTTAATGAACTTGTAATTTATAATGTTAGGGATTTGGGTTTGAAGCACTGGGACCTGTCCATAAGTGTTAAGAGATATAGTTACCTATATTTTGTAGATATGTTTAAAATTGATGCCAAACAGAGAGGACAAATTTAAAGTATACGGGGTGTTGAAAGACACATCACATTTACTCAGACGTTAACTATTAATATTGCCCATCAAACTAAATAAGTTTAAGCAAAAAATTATACTGGGAAGTTTTATTTATGGTGTGAAAAAACCCTGTTTGTGGTAACATGTAATTTAGGTAATGTGCTCAAAGCATTGTGATTATGGCAGAATATGTACAGGGACCGTAGGCGTGTTTAAAATTTCAAACCTGTTTTCGTAAAAAATGTACAAAGCAATTGAACTTTGATCTTTAATATCGCCGTGACCAAACGGAGTCCCAGGTATTGACCCGAAGAAAGAAAAAGATCGCAATAATCTAAAGAACATGTAAATTTTGGTTTTATAAAGTGTTATACTTGGAGTATCTCTAAGAGATCACATCGGAAACGAGATGATCCGACAGACGACCAGAGTTGTTGATATAGCTCATAGAACAAGTAATCTGAAGTGTTAATGGGCAGGCTATATTAGCTGTAGAATCAATGACAGTTGGGGTAGACGTGTGCGACGATCTTCGCAGGGTAGCTGGTAGCAACTGGATGAGAAATCCGACCGAGAATCGACCTAAGTGGCGTGCAAGTGGAGAGGCCTATGTCCAGCAGAGGACTGTTGCAGACTGATGATGAAGTGCCTCACTACACTCGTTGTATGGCTTAAAAAAAATCTGGCATTCTGACAAATAATCCATATCCACACTAGTATCAAAAATACTAAAGTAACTTGGTCTGTTTGTGATCCCATCACGGCAAAACGGCTGACCCGATTGTAATGACATTTAATAAAGAGGTAGCTTGGGAACCAGATATGAACATAGGCTACTATGTAGCGCGAACCGCAGCTCCATCTTCATTCAGGCGAACGAAGTCGCGGGCAAAAGTTAGTAGGTATGAAATATTTATTTCCCATTACGATAACATTTCAGTAAGTAAAGTACTTAAAATATAGTTTATACTTAAAATATGAATCCTTTTGATAATGAACTACTGTCAACAGTCCGCCATTTTTATTTGTTTTAGCAACCGTTTAATAAATTGGAACTTTCATATAAAAAAAAATAACGTTCAAAGCTTTGACTATCAGAATAAAAAAAAAACTGTTTTAGTCCGGACTCACTGTCAATATTTGGTATGTTTAAATATTAAATATCTGTTCAATAGTCAACACGAGTCCTCTGCCGGTCTATATGTCGCCAGACTTGTTGATTTTTGATATTCCTTTTTGATGCGATATGCAATCGTTTGAAGTAAATACGAAACAGAATTTATTATTTCATTTTTATTTACTAGCTTACATCGCCAACTGCCAAACATTTGTCAGGTTTTGTGTGAAGAAGAATAAATATAGCAATAGTTAAGTCAATAAATGTCTCTATAGAGAACGCCGGTTGTATACAAATAAATTGTTACATTTGAAGTTTTATGTCAGTAGATTTTAATGCTGCTTTTTTACCGATAGGAAATAATTCAATGACTTCTCCCGCCCGAGGCGGGGTGGGAGGGAGAGTCAGATTTTTACTGACTAAAATCCATCCATGTTCCTTCTTGTGCCCTTTTGCGTTCCAGGGCCACGGTATCTCTTTCGAACAACCCGCAGCCCCGGCAGGCATCGACCCTAAGTGGCCCTTTCAATTAATGCTGCTTGTAGTAGGTATAAAGGTATATAGGCTTATAAAGGTGCAGCGTAGTGATAAAATCTAGAAAATGCAACAAAAATACACAATAATCCATAGGTTATCCCAGTAACTGTATTACGGTAAATTTTCAGTCTTTGTTCAATGTTTTTTTACCACATTAAGGCGAATCATGCACTGCCCCGCGCTACGCTCCGAGGTGCGGGGCGGCTTAAAGCTGAGACTGCGCGTGAATACGTTTTCTGAGTGTTGCACTACGCGTGTTTTCTATACAAACACAGTACTTGCAAAGAACGTAGGATCACGCACTCTCGCGCTACGCACCGTGATGCGGTGTAGTGTGCGAATCGCCTAAAGAGGCAAGATGTCCAAAACGCGCTGCATACGACAAACGACGGCTTTCTTCAATTTTAAATAACTCAAACTCGCTATCATCCCGATACTTGGCCTATACATAAAAGAAGTGAGTTTTTGGTTGTTTGTTTGTCAGCCCGCATACCACGGCCGACCTCGTCACCCGCTTGTTTATGATTAACACCGCATTTTATTGTACTCGTTATGACAATACAAATACATGTTATGTAAGGTTTGTTACGGAAGAAAAATAAATAAAAGGCCTCTCTCGACGGGTATGATAAAAAAATGTTGCCGTTTTATGCTAATTGCTGTAAATAACTTATGGTAACCGGATTAATAATGAATTGATTTCTTGAAATCGATGATACAGCGAATAGTTGTTTACTGTTCTGTACAATAAACGAAATAATTGTTAAACATGATTGCGCAGAGTTATCACGTTAAACAAACCTTGTTCACTCGATGCTTCAAACGTATTATTCGTATAGATAAGATAACGAATACCATTTGATTCTCAGTTCAATCAATTGCAATACTTATTAACCATGTGACCGAAAAGGGCACTGAAAGGGTTAAAAATCCATCAGCATCAGCACACAGGGCTTATCCATCTGTCAACATTCTCAGTGACTTTTTAAAGAAATTAGAACCTTCAATACTTTGAAAAGGGTTATATATCGAGGAGCACTCTAATTTTCGTATTATAAATTAAATGGACACATTACAGTTCTACTGTAAATGTGCCCGGGGCAAGACGGTACAAAGGGACCGACCCAGCTCTATTATTGAAAAGGGGTGATCAAAGCCAAACGATACGTTTTTCATATATTGTAGTCCTTTTTCTATTTCTGTTTGTACAGGTGTATTGCGAGTCCACATTCAGAGATGTAAAGTTTAAGAGCGATGTGCGTTTGTTTTGTTGTCAACAAAATAAACTGGGTTTTAAAAAGCATGGGTACTTCATTGTTTGGTTTTCGCCGTAAACACATTGTTCGTTACAAGGAAAAGAGTGTTGTTCCAAAGGTTTTGTGCAACGTTATTACTTACGTGTTGTACAAAGAGATTTCGCATCTCTAACATTCGTTACATTTCATTTTACTTCGCATTTCTTTACTGTTTCGTTAGCCTAGTGGTCCTGCCGCGGTAGACGATCCGGGCGTCGGGAGCCACGTGACGACTCCCGGCCACCGTAGACGCGGGTCTGTGGGCGGTGAGCAATGGGTAGCTCACCGTCCGTACGTTCACTAGCGACAGACCGTGTCGACGGCGCGTTCGTGTTCCACGCGCGCCTCAAAGAGATGTCAGCAAAATTGGATGGGGCCACTGAGGGCCGATGCCTGCCGGGGCTGCGGGTTGTTCGAAAGAGATACCGCGCCCCCGGAACGCAAAGGGCACATGAAGGAACATAGACGGGTTTTAGTCAGTAAAAGTCTGACACTCCCTCCCGCCCCGCCCAGGGCGGGGGAAGTTATTTGATGATTTCCCGTCTATAAAAAAAAAAAAAAAAAAAAAGCCTAGTGGTCCTAAAGGCGACTGCTACGATAGAGGTCTTGGGTTCGATCCCTAGGTCGAGCAAAGTGTTATTTGGTTTTTCTATGATATTCTCAGTAGCAGCTCGGAGTTAGGATTTGTGCCCGGTTAATGGCAATAGGCTCACCCCCTTTACTTGGAACCTAAACACACCGGTTAACTGTGAATACATTAGTAATGGTATTTATGTATGTACGTATTTCGCATCTTACATAAGTTACAGCTGGTATAATGCAGGTAATGTAAATGTATAAAATAAATGGTACAGAAAATACACATCCTCCATAAGTAGGTCAGCCTCACATTTACGTATCTGAATGCCTATTTGAATCGGCAGAATTAAATCCATAATCTCTTAGCGTGAATAATATTAATGGACGTTACATTAATGCATTAACAATAAATATGTTGTATTTACATGAATATTAGTGAATTCACAAAATACATGGAATACATAAAGAGAAAATGGAATACATATTCCGGTTAAATATAAAACACCCGCGAGCCTATAGGCGCGCCTCAAGTGACAAGCTGATGGATTTTAAGCCTTTGTTTTGGGGTGGACTTTTTAGTCTTCATTTTTGTTATACAATATCATTTAAAACTCCACTGTATTCTCTCCTTACTAAGGTCATTATTCCGTCTTCCTGCTTCTTGTAAACTTTTCCTTTGTGTCTGTCTGACCTTTCGGTATCCTCAATCCATTAGATACCTACTATTGAAAACATTTATAGAACTAATGTTAACTTAAAAAATGTAATCAAGAATAGTATACCTTTTTTGCGGTTTGAGAAACCTACAGTACAAATAAATACGCTACAGATACACTGAAACCTTTATTATTTTTAGGCTCAGGTTCATCATTTTTTATATACGAGTAGTTGCCTATGTACCTTGTTCCTATAGATATTTCAGTGAATAGTGTAACTAACCTGGTTAGTTATTTTTTATCGTTGTTTGTAGTAGTAGTTCTCTTTGTGAAGGAGCTCGTCCGGAGAAGTACTACCACCATACCTTTTCTGCCGAGAAGCAGCGTTGCTGTGTTCCGGTTTGAAGGGTATAGGTGCCGGTGTAATTACGGGCACATAAGACATTTTAGCTTTGTCTCTGGGATCGCAACGCATTTGCAAGGCCTCTGGTATTGCAGTTGTCTATAAGTAGCGGTTATCACTTAACATCAGGTGGGCTGTCGGCTTGTTTGCCATCCAAAGATATAAAAAAAATCTTTTAACTTTTTATTATAAGTTGACAAAAGAGTATTCCAGACTTGCGTACTTTCGCTTGCATTGCAAGCAAAGTTTAATTAAATATTTAAATTCATTCGCTTATGAATTAATCCGTTCACCTGTTCGGCCATTGGTTTTCATATTACCGTATGCTGCAAAATAAATAAATACTATTAATATGATGTACATCCGATTTTTCTCCCGTCCGACAGAGAAATATTACACGGAGTATACAAGCTTCGTTATTCAGAAAACCTTCCAGTGCATCCAATTAATTTGATTTTTTTACCGTTGTAATGCAATTATGGGAATATTTTAAAAGGCTTTTGTGTCGAAACCATCGTGCTGATACAAAATTGTGGTAAAAAACATACGGGTTTTTCGGAACTGATCATGGAAATGGATTTTATTACGTTCGTATTTTATGTCATTTAGCTCTTGACGCAAACTGGTAAGGGTTGCTAAAAGTTTTAAAATATTGTATGTAGGTAAGTTTTCTATTTTAAAACCTACGCCTGCCTGTATGTATTGTGTCTGTAGCATCTTAGATCCCAAACGGATGAACCGGTTTCTTTTTTCTTTGACCATTCTGCTGAAGATGTCCACACGATATTCTTGAATATAGTTATTGCGATAAAGGAGATAAATAATATAGATAGATACCAACAAGTACCGCAAAGAAAGAAAAACAATACCTGTAAATCATTTCATTATGTTGTGGCTTCTTCATGCATTCTTTACAAATACAAAATTATCTTATCATTTTCAAAATACATTTCCATTTTAATACACATATGTAACGTGATTGGTTCTCAGGGATTAGGCTGAAATCCAAACTGTTGTGCGCACCTATGTACAGCTTAAAGACACATAATGTCAATAATGGTAGGCATTTGGTAAGGCGCCATACCTTCGAGCCTATAAGGAAGCAAGTGTATAGCTACAATTAAATAGATATCATTAGTTATATGGATCTACTTAAGTTTAGAGAAATATCTATCTTACAAAATCGTAATATGATCTGAAATGCAATGAACCTGCTGACTTTTGAACGTAGATTTTTTGTATTCTTAACAATAGTCTTATTTAGATACCTACCTATATTCATAATTTGATATAAACTTCCTACCCTCTTAAAATAATTTGTTTAAAAGAAAATGTACTACCTACTCGCAATGTCTTCAATAGTTATTACCCGTAAAGGTATGTCGGTAAGTGCAAAAGAAAATAGACTATCATAATAAAATCTTAACATTTTTTCCATGTAACAAAGTTTGGAAGAATCACCTTCCACTATGAAATCTAGCTGAACTTTATGGCAAATGAAGAAAAATTGTGAACGGCGCCGAAGGTCGTGTTGTCGACGAAAATAGGGGAGTAAACTTATAGGAGCCACTACATCACATTCTTTCTGACAGCGAATATTCACTTTGTTTTATAATAAAATGCTTTTCCTCAGGTAAAATTTATAGAACCTTTTACGGAAATAACAACGAAGGTAAATTCTTTAAAGCTGCAACAAAAATGACTAAAACCATAACACTTAACATAGAAACAAAGCGAACGCCCCATCGCATAGCAAAATGATCGATCGATCTAACAACAATGGAAACTGCCAAAATAAACAAACAATATACAAACTCGAAGAAGTTACCACTCAATAACGTTAAAAATGAGCTCTCAAATAGCAAGAAAATTGTTTTTCAACCCAACATCGCGCGCGGTACATCGGCAAAATGAAAAGTTTCCCTATCAGCCCACTGACACATCGATTGGCGTTTACATCTTTGTAGAAGAAATTGTTCGAGATCATGCAAAGCAACATGGACCTTAAGCCGAGGAACGAAGCCTAAATACGTGTTTAAAGTCGCTTTTTCTATGTTGATGGAGTAGACGTTTGCGAGCTGCCATCCGGCTATTGGTAAGCAATCCATCATTCGGGAGTGTGAAAGGAACAAAAGCTATATAGGATAATATCACATCTAAATATGAGATAATGCTTAGGCCTGCCGAGGAACTAGTTCGTAGCTTTGAGGCTGACTACGTTTGCTTAGCGAAAATCGACAATATTCGTGAGAGGATTTGGGAATCGGTTAAATATGTAATCAATTTTAGTTATGACAAGCTCGAAGCTTACCGTAATGGGAGGCTGTAGGTATGGGTAGGTGTGTGGTGTGCAAGTAATTGCTTTCATTGACATACCGAGCTTGCGAGCCGCGCGGAGAATGCCCATGCAATTAATCGGACACAAACGTAGGGAACCCGTTTATTGAGTGATCTACCACGTGGAGTAGCGCGGTATTGACGTGCCTTCCGCCTCATTGTGCCCTGGTAGCCCCTTTATCTTCGGACACGTGTTACATGCTCGTACTATAACGTGCAATATTGTCATAATTTGTGGTTGTGAAGCTGGGAAATAGATTTTCGGCAATGTTTACTCTCGACCGTCAATTCGTATTTCACTCGCATGTTGCCTTAACTAACTTTCTAACATTTATTTTGTTGCACATGCAACCTTGCTTACGGCTTACTAGCTTTTGTTCGTGACATCGACTGCGTGATTTTTCTCTCTCTCTTTGTACTATTTTTCTTTTTGTTTTCAGGGATTACGTGGTTTTCTATTAGAGAAAGAATTTTCAGGATCGGACCAGAAGTTGCAGAGATTAACCCGTTCAAAGAAATAAACAAACTCTTTAGCTTTATAACATTAGTATAGATAAAAATAAAAATGAAAAGTAAATCTAAAATCTAACGAAAAGCTCAAAAAATCCACAGCTCGCTCGAGTATCTTTCAATTTATTCTCCCTAAATGTTAGGTTAGACTCTTCATGGGTATAAAATGTTCGACGCCTAGAAAGCTAGGCTGTGGTTTATAGGCACTATCGAAGATGTCAATATTTATTTATTGCCCAGCTCGCCTGAAAGTAAAGCCGTTCAGATGTTTTTCTTTGACAGTTTCTTGTGTTTATTCAGAATACTTTGAACATATTTTATTCATAACTAGCTTCTGCCCGCGACTTCGTCCGCGTCACAGTTGATGTGTTATCCTACGGGTACCGTACATTTTCCCGGGATAAAAAGTAGCCTATGTGTTATTCCAGACTATAATCTATCTTTGTGCCAAATTTCATCCAGATCCATTCAGCCGTTTAAGCGTGAAAGAGTAACAAACATCCATACATACATCCATACATCCATACTTACAAACTTTCGCCTTTATAATAGTAGTAGGATTAAATATGTAATCAATTTTAGTTATGACAAGCTCGAAGCTTACCGTAATGGGAGGCTGTAGGCATGGGTAGGTGTGTGGTGTGCAAGTAATTGCTTTCATTGACATACCGAGCTTGCGAGCCGCGCGGAGAATGCCCATGCAATTAATCGGACACAAACGTAGGGAACCCGTTTATTGAGTGATCTACCACGTGGAGTAGCGCGGTATTGACGTGCCTTCCGCCTCATTGTGCCCTGGTAGCCCCTTTATCTTCGGACACGTGTTACATGCTCGTACTATGACGTGCAATATTGTCATAATTTGTGGTTGTGAAGCTGGGAAATAGATTTTCGTCAATGTTTACTCTCGACCGTCAATTCGTATTTGACTCGCATGTTGCCTTAACTAACTTTCTAACGTTTATTTTGTTGCACATGCAACCTTGCTTACGGCTTACTAGCTTTTGTTCGTGACATCGACTGCGTGATTTTTCTCTCTCTCTTTGTACTATTTTTCTTTTTGTTTTCAGGGATTACGTAGTTTTCTATTAGAGAAAGACTTTTCAGGATTGCACCAGTAGAGATTAACGGTTCAAAGAAATAAACAAACTGTTTAGCTTTATAACATTAGTATAGATAAAAATAAAAATGAAAGGTAAATTTAAAATCTAACGAAAAGCTCAAAAAATCCACAGCTCGCTCGAGTAACATTCAATTTATTCTCCCTAAATGTTAGGTTAGACTCTTCATGGGTATAAAATGTTCGACGCCTAGAAAGCTAGCCTGTGGTTTATAGGCACTATCGAAGATGTCAATATTTATTTATTGCCCAGCTCGCCTGAAAGTAAAGCCGTTCAGATGTTTTTCTTTGACAGTTTCTTGTGTTTATTCAGAATACTTTGAACATATTTTATTCATAATAGTTTACGCGTGGCGCGAGTCTTGTCCATCCAAAAGGAATTCTACGTTAGCATTGTTTTGTATTTATTAAGGCTATATTCTCTGAACTCATGTGTTTCAGTATGAAAATCTGAGTGCTATAAAATATTTATTTATGGAAGAGAACCCTCCATTTTTATTTATTCAGAACATTTTAAGGTGAAATTGAGCGAGCTAGTGAATATGGTAACGTACTTTTTATATGACTCTTTTATGGATGTAGTGTTGAATTTAGTCTCGTCTGCTCAGCATAAACAGACTAATTTATATTTAATCAGAATGTTATAAAGTTGATATATAAAATTTTACGTGTAATACATAAAAGTAGGTACCTTGATTTACTCGTAGCTTTGAGCGCTGTCATTCGATGCTGTAAATTCTATATTAAATCCAACTACCCTACTATTCGATAGTTATGCTCCGTATTCCGTTTTTATCTCTCGACTGCTCAGCTGTTTTGTAGATACAAAACGTATGTAGTGTCAACTTAAATTGAAAACATTTATTTAAATACGCTTGCAGTCCCGCGACTTCGTCTGCTAATGTCCTAAATGTTCATATGAGAACACAAAAACTGTGTAAAAATTATTATAATACCAGTTTATTCGTCCAAATTTAATATATTATCCCACCGAAACCATACATTTTTCCAGGATATAAAGTATCCTATGTGTTGTTCCACACTACAATATATCTCAGTGCCATATAAAAAAAAAACTGATCAAACGTGAAGAGTAATAAGTTTCATCCATCGTCACAAATTTTCGCATTTCTATTAGTAAAAATGACTACCTATAATAAGGATAAACATTTCAACTAAGATATTCACGTGAATTTCGCTCTATATTTTTATACGAACACATTGCATTAAATATTAAGTCAATACGATCGCATACCTCCAACACCGGATACCAAGTCAAGTTACATTTTTAATTCACACCACGGCCCTATTCTACATGTCAAGCTAAAAATATTCCAATAATTTATCGACGCATATTCCGGAATTTATGACTGCAGGATTATGAGTTAGATGCGCCTGGGGACAGTCGTGAAGTGGTCACGACTAGTTTGTCGACCTACTAAAGTATACAGGGTGTTAAATAAAACACCCAGATATATTAGAAGGTACACCCTGTATATTTTTTATTAGTTACGTACGTTCGGATGTACGTGACACGTAGAAAAACGTAACTTTTTTTTTTCCTTAATTTTTTAGTATTCGTATTTATTTTCTTTTTTTATTCCTAAAGGTGTCCCAAAGGTGGTTCCGGAAGGTTTTCTTAAATAAGTTTATTGGCTACGGACATAGGTTATGGAATATTTGGGTATTCTGCAAAAGTATGAGAAGTACCTACGCTTTGTAGATGATGTTAGGTTCAGTTCATTCCACGGACGGTCACCAAAAACTCACTCTACCTATATTCACAGATAGAAGTTGTTAAAGAATAGACCGCATGATGATAGTAATTGACAGCTTACCTAATGCTCGCTTAATGTAAAATCAGCAATCAGATTTTTTACAAAAGAACGCTTCTTTTTTCTTTGTCTCTCTTCGTTTTCATTTTTTCTAGTCGATGATTTTAGATAATCTTATTATTTAAATGATGAATGATCAAATGTTCATACAAAATCGCACTAGAGAATGTTTTTCAAATTTTCCATTTTTTTTTGTCAGAAATTTTTGTAAGTACATAATTATTTAAGACACATTAATCGCTGTACAATATTTATCACACATTTTTATCAAAACTCTCTCAAACATGAATACCAATAGTAAGTTCAGAATTGTTACTGTTTACTCTGTTTGGGATGACTGAGTCAGTTTGCGGAGTACACTCAGCCCGCGGGTGAATGTTGGTCTAAACTCGATGTCGTCATAAGCCGGGGTAATGTTAGTTCTCCGTTTGTCTTCCTCACTACGGTTCACATAACCTCAAACTGTGTAGGTACACGTTTGAGACTATGCAAGTCATCTTTTGTTTGTCATTGTGGAGATTGTTTCTTGGAACGGGTTGTAGGTAACAGTATAGTTCTTTATTTTTACTCGAGGTCTTAGTGACGGTTGGCGCAGTGGTTCAGCGATTGACTGCTGCGCTGCGTGTCGCTTATTCAATTCTTGCACGAAACAAATATTTGTTTGGTCTACAGATACTTTTCCGCGTCTGGTTTCTTCTTTCTTTCCAAAAGTCATCTTCCTGCCCTCATCTCATGTTACTTGGGGTCGGCTCGACACGGTCTCTTCTGCCATTCCATTCTGTCAACCGTCATGCTATCACTGACTCCGTTCTGTTTCATATCACTACACACAATATTTTTTATTAGTCTAATAAAGAAGTAGCTAAGTTGTTTTGTGAAACAATAAAAATAAACTTACTCTATCAAGAAGAACACAAATAACTTTTTAACTACACAAATTATACATAATTTAATAGGTAGCATCTTCAGAAATAACATAATTCTTATTCTTCAAAAACAATTACAAGTAGCAGATGCAACGAAAAAATAAAACAATATGACAAGGGGTGCGTCATACACAGAGGGTAGTCAAATTGAAAAGCTTACGACATCAGAGGTTGTTACCCCGCAATCTAACTTGCCAAATTAATTTATGACAAACATTGTAATAGGAATATAATAAAAAGATGCAAGATTAAAAGAGTTTACTATCTACTTTATGTGGTTGTATTTAGAGATCATGATTGTTACTAACGAAGAAGTGAGAGTCAATGACGAGCTCGAAACTGACCAGCTGCTTGCAAATCGCTTTCCTTAAATTAGCTTAAATATTAGGAAACATTTATTTTAAAACAGTAAGTATGGAATCGCTGGTGACGGACCGGTCATTGTGGCTATCTTTAGGGGAGGCCTATGTCCAGCAGTGGACGTCATTTGGTTGATATAGTGACAATGATGAAGTATGGATTTTCTTGCTCATTCTTCTCCAAACGATACCACGGGCAAATAGCATCAATTCTTTTTTCTGGCATATGATGTTCAAAAGTGTCCTTTAATTGGCTCGACCTTTGACAGTAATAAACACTTGTAACAAAACCTAGTCTTTACTAGTCGTCAAATATTACCCTTTATTATTAAACTCCCCAAAACTAAACAGAAATTGTATAAACGATCCACAAACTCCGCAAGTGACCCGTAATCGTATTAAATCACGAACAAATCCAGTTCAAAGCTAAAATCCAACCGATTCATCTTCATTAACCCACTGGCAAGACAAAATCTGTTAACAAAGCAACATCTTACTCTGTGGCACTGTTTTTGTTTCTTCCCCGCTTCGCCGATAAACTTTTAATGCGTTTTTCACTTCGTTATGAAATATTTCAATCGTTGTAATTAGGCGCGAACTGGCGGCTAAGATCTCGTTACCGGTAGATAGGTACTTAGTAAAGTATCCTTGGGAATATTTGTCAGATATAATAAGTAGATTTATTAAACTAATTAGAGGTATGAATGTTTTATGTTGGCAAATTTTAGTATGCCTAAAATGTTTGATGGTGGCTGAGATTTTTTAAATTAATTCTTTAATATTTTTGTGTCGAAATTAAAAAGAAAAACGTAAATATCTACCTAAATAATAAAATAAGGAAAAAAACCCAAGCGATTTTTTTAAAGTTACATAATCTATGGAAAATTGATAATAACCTGTGTTAAACGACGTCACTTAATAGCACGAGTTATACCTATAAAAGAGTTATTTTATTGTCATAGGCCAATGTACTATCAACCTACCACAACTTAAAATTAGAATCACATTTCAACATTTTTATCAAAGAAGAATGGCTAACAATCGCGTAGGACTCAAATTCGAGAAAGCACTTTATACACAACAATATGATAAATAATTAATGTTAAATTACTTACAAAATCATACAGCCATCTCATTCATTCATACACAATCATGTATTAATCATGAATAAGTCATTATAATTTAATTATATTAATGTCATTACACGTTAACATCTGAATGCACACGAACTGAGTAAGTATCGATATTAATTCGTGATATAGACATGCGAGAAATACTATTGAAAGTTGTATGGAAAGAATGTTAAAAAAACAACTTTTCAATTTTCGTTTACTTGCTCAATATCGGAAAAAAAGGCAAAATACTTATTTTTTGAGCTATGTTTATTTTTAGCATGTAAAGGCAATTTAGTTAAAATTTTAACCAAAATTTGTAAAAGTTGATTTTTAACACCTTATTTACACTTAAGTGCAAAAAAACTTGGCCACTTGGCAACATACAAGAGTAATTTTCTTATAGACTAATAATTAAATTTATTTAAAGTATGCTTATGAAAATGTATCGGTACATGTGCATGTCTTTTATGGCTTTTAGGCTTTTGAATTTTCCCGAGTGGCCTAACTTTTTGCACGTGAGTATATTATTCTGTTTCAACGTATAAAATGTAGCCAAGCTCAGTAAGATTACAGTCGGCTCCATTAGTGTTGTTAATTAATAAATGGATGCTGCCATTTCACAATGGTATTAAAAACGTATTTTCTGTTAAGAATTATTGTTGGTGAACGAGTGACAATGACAACGGATTTGATTTCTGTATAATGCCATGAACGTAGGTACAAACGTGGCGGAATAAGAGTTTTTTTTTAGTATTTATTTATGATGGAATTGTAAAGATTGTATAAGAACAGAAATGGCTCAACAACAATCTTCAGATGAACATAAAAACCGGCTAAGTGGGAATCAGATTTGTACCTACACGAGAGTTTCGTCCTATCATACAAATTTACACTTTACACGTAGGTATATCCTACAAAAAACAAGATTTTTTAACATATTTTTTTATTTGTTTTTATAGCGGCACTTGTAATACAAACTCTGAAAACTTCAACTCTCTACCTAATAAGGTTCGTGAGATATAGCCCGATCAGACAGACGAATGGTCAGCGGAGGCTTAGTAATAGAGTCCAGTTGAAGTCCTTCAAGAAAAGAACCCTAAAAAGTAAACATAATGCAAGAACAAGAAAAGCCATGTTCAATAACTCTTTGAGAACTTACCACAAGAGATAGTAAGTAAAACCAAACTGACAGAATTCTTAGCAAAGAGCATACACCGTCTCATCATGTAAATTGAATACGTTAACAAACATGCAACATAATTGCAGAAACTTATTGAAACAACAAACGTAACTTAGTTTTGAATTGACTTGGCACAATGCGAGTTGCGTCCGCTTGTTTACACTAACTTAGCGCAGCACTGCGCCGCCGTGATTGCAACTTAATCGCTAACTTAGCGTTTAGAACAAGTTTTAATTCTTAAGGTATTGTACGAACTTATTGTTTGTTCACGAATAGCGAGCATTGTTAGCCGGCGGTGCAATTAGTAGTGGTCGCTGCAATTTGCCTTATCACTCGAGTTATGTGGTAGATTAAAGAAAGTTATTCGCGTGTAAGAAAGAAATATAGTTGGAATCTTTTTCTCAGTTGCTTCGAGGGAAATGGTAACTGAGGTAAGACGGTGTAGCCGTAATAGGATATATTAGGATGACGAGAAATCTAGGTAGTTCTGCTTTTGAGGTACATTTTCTTACCTTTATATATTTTAAAAATCTCTCAGTCTGTCAAAGCGAATGGCATTAGTACACTTTTTGTTATTTTTTACTGGGAATTTTGAGTAACTTGGGATAGATTTAACGAGCGCTGGGAGCTATTTTTACCCGACTACGGCAAAGGTAGGAGGAGGGTTATTTAATATTTTCTTGAACAGCAATGTTTTATTCTTATAAAGGTATCTTTCTGAAATTATTTATACAGGAAAAAATTTTAACCAGTGCGTAAATTTTGCCATAATAAACTTCAACACGTTTTATTAAACACGTATATTTTATTTTGATATGTCTTAGTACAAAAAAAAAAAGTTATCGCTTACGAAACATGTTTACTTAAAAAGCATAATATTTCATTGTCACTCGGCGCTAGCGCATTCCCCACCCCCTCACCCCAGCCATGCGCCCGGGCGGCGGCGGCGGCCGCGAGTTTTCATTGATAGTATGGCGAATAGATTATGTCCTGGATGTTTTGCTTATTTCAAACTCGGATAAGAATGAAATTTTTTTTTTTTTTTTTTTTTTAACTAAACACGGAAATGTGTTCTATTACTGACACTGAACTACCAAAAAAAATTTACGCACTGGTTAAAAACTTATCCTGTATAGTGACATCAGTAGAAACTGTTTGTAGTTGCACCGACATAACATATCTATCTAATACTATACTATACAATAATAGAGCTGTCAATTTTCTGTTTGTTTCTTTGGGTGCTTGTTACACGGTAGCGGAGCAGTTACCAAAGGCAACTTAAAGCGGCCATGAATATGTACATTAGTAAAAGAAATGAAATCAATCAGTTGAGATTAAAACGAATTGTTTAATGAACACTAGCCACATATCTTGATAGTGATAAGAACATTACACGTCTCTATCTAAATTATACTTAAAAAAAAACCTCCACAGTATTTCTCAAAATAATGTATCATTCTAAAACTGCACCGCTGACGTTCCACATTTATATCTCGCTGCAGAGCATCCGGCTTGCACTGTACCGCGTCAGTCATGACGTCACGCCGTGCGTTCACGTCATTTCCCCTAAAAATAATAACTGCATATCATTCAAGAAAGAATTCACGCCAACCTTTTCAGACTCTGTAAATTGTCTATGTAGGTATGACGAAGAAAAACTGTAATATATTAATAGCTATTACTATTTTCTACGTCTTTGGAAATTATCGTGCGCATAACTACTTAGGTACTTCATATGTAGGTGGATGAGAAATCCACCACTACTTTTAAGACGGGAAATCATCAACTAACTTCCCCCGCCCTGGGCGGGGCGGGCGGGAGTGTCAGACTTTTACTGACTAAAATCCGTCTATGTTCCTTCATGTGCCCTTTGCGTTCCGGGGGCGCGGTATCTCTTTCGAACAACCCGCAGCCCCGGCAGGCATCGGCCCTCAGTGGCCCCTTCCAAGTTTACTGACATCTCTTTGAGGCGCGCCGTCGACACGGTCTGTCGCTAGTTAGTTACCGTACGGGCGGTGAGCTACCCATTGCTCACCGCCCACACACTAGCATAAAAAAAAAACACTACTTTTAACATCAGCTATTTGCCAGTGAAAGTCTTTGAAATCGGTCCAGCCGCTTAGAAGTTTACCTGGAACAAACACAAAAACGGACATAGGTACACTTAAATTTTATTCATTTGTACGGATGTATCAACATCGTAAGTATACATATTTCTCATTAGCAGTTTCACAATATGTTTTAAATACTATAAGGAAAAAACATTGTACATATATGAAAAAATATTGAATCGTGCAAAAAATCGACCTACCCTGTGTTTTTCCATTTGGAATAAGATAGCTCAAAAACTTCAAATCATAAACAATAACTTTTAAGGCCTTATGGTAGATGAAAAGTTAAGGTATTATTAACATTATTGGGAATTGTACCTTCGAATTGTTTAAACAATTTTTTTTGATATATCGTCTTAAATAGATAGTAAAGGGGTGGGCCAATTATTTTGCACGCCAATACCTATACAATTCTGTATAATAAACATTATTTTTCGCTTTGGTAAAGGCCTACTAGCTCTTTTCATGGAAACAGCAATACTGTAAATTTATGTCTCGGTCAATTTAGGTAACTGTGAGCTATCAATGTGAGCATCAGTGTAATGAGAGCTTACATCCGTCTGGTTTCACTAAAATTCACCGAGGGTGATTTTTACAAGATAAACCGGCTGATTGGAAAATCAATAATTTACAGTTTACGTTTTAAAATGCTAATTGAACTAGACGGACCTCGTTGCGTCCGTTTTTAACATGTAAAAGTATTCTATACTATGGAACCCCCGTTGGTCTCGTGGTCGCAAGTGGGACTGCTGTGCAAGGGGTCCCGGGTTCGATTCCCAGGTCGAGCAAAAAGTGTTATTGGGTTTTTCTATGAAATTCTCAGTAGCAGCTCGGAGTTTGGATTTGTGCCCGGTTAATGGCAATAGGCTCGCCCCCTATTACATGGGACCTAAATATACCGGCGAACTGAGGGTGTACATTAGTACACCTCTGCCTAACCCTTCGGGGAATACAGGCGTGATGGTTTTTATATTTTACTATGGTCCTACTATTCCTGCTAATCCTACTTTCTACTTAATCCTCCTAATATTATAAATGCGTTTTTTAAAGGATAAATGGATGGATGTTTGTTACTCTTTCACACTTAAACGGCTGATCGAATCTGGTTGAAATTCGGCACTGAGATAGATTGTAGTGTGGACTAACACTTAGCATTATTTTTATCCCGGGAAAATGTACGGTTCCCGTGGGATAATATATAAAATTTGACGCGGATGAAGTCGCGGGCAGAAGCTAGTAATATTAAGGAAGCGAAAGTAAAATCTAAACCACTGAACCGATAATGATGAAATTTGGTACTAAGATAGATTAGACTTCGGAGAAGGATACAGGCTACCTTTTGTCGCTAGAAAATGCTCTCAGGGGGTTGAAATAGGGGATGAAAATTTGTATGGGAGTCCGTTATTATTGAAGATAAAACCAAGAAACTTTGTATGTATTTTTATATATTAATGTGTATTTTTTATTTGAACTAGTGCCTAAGCTAAAAAAAAGGCTACCCAAATTAATTATTCCACGCGGACGAAGTCGCAGGCAAAAGCGAATATAATAAATAATTTTATATCTCAATCGTACAAGTCTGTTCAATCACACCGAATAAAATCATAAGAGTCGTAAGAACAACTCGGTATGGTATACGAAAGACTAATGTCTAAATAATTTCTCATTGTATGCGATTTGTTAGCAAGACGTACCGGAACGCATTTGTATGAAACCCATACATTTTATTGGATATTAATCAGCCGTGTAATTGGCAGGGTTATATCTTGTACTTACATACAAGTTTTTTTGTTAACACAGCGATATAAAGTTAGCTTAAAACTGTTATGTTAAAAACAAAGGTTTATTTAGGAATAACATGCCTTCTCGTTAAAAACTTTACGATTGACATGTTTATAAAGTAAATACGTCGTATGACTTACCTATCGTTTGCAAATTGCCAACAAAATTAACCCGATGCCGATTCTTTTTACTGATATTTTTGAAGTGAAAACTTCTTTAGCGGCGTTGTGCACTTTTTTGGAATGGGTAAAAAATGTTAAACTCGCGTCAGGACACGTGACCCTGATCGAAAATTAAATTCGTAAGCGGCGTTGTGCACTTGTTTTGGAATGGGTAAAAAATGTTAAAACTCGCGTCAGGACACGTGATCTGATCGAAAATCTTACAAATTTATCATATTTGTGTACGTCTTTAGCGTTTTCACTTCTGCCGGCACTCCCGGAGTGCAACCCGTCGTTTTTTTTTTATTTTGTCAGTGTATCTGATATGGTGTTTTTTTGACATTCCATTTAGCGGCTTGACTGCTATGCAACTTCTTAATACAACACTATATGTACATAAAGGATGCATAAGCGACACTAGAGCACACGTTTGTAGCTTTTAAATTCTTTGTTTGAACGCGCTTATCTCAGGAACGCCTGATTCGATTTGAAAAAATCCTCTTGCGTTTTATATCCTGTTTATCGAGGAACGTTACAAGCTATAACATGTTTAACATCACGTAATAACCTACGGAAGTAGAGCAGAGTTCGAAAACCACGGGGTATAGTTAGAATATAAAGATTATGTTCTCAATATCACTCTGTCAATAAATTAGTTTTCTTTTTTTTTCTTCACCGTCAATATTGGCAATAAAATGTAACTAGTTCTGAGAAAAAACGATCTAAGACCATGTTTTTATTAAACGTGTTTTTCCTTGAAAGCAATCACGAAAAAACTTTCCTCCTTTAAGTTACTCAAAAAGGCGACAGTTTCAGCTCATAGCCGAGAGTAAAGTTAATACAGTAAAGAACAATGTAAAAAAGAGCTCTTAAACAAACACTGTTCCCTTTTAAACCGTGCAAATTACTTTCAAAATGTCGTTACCACAGATTTGTCGCGTAACTCTAATTTAGTAACAAAACGGCTAACAGTGAGGCAATACCATGAATCATCACATTCCCGCTCCCCCTCTTATTTACGATAAACTTCAGTCATGTTAATCATACCGTTATGATCATACTGCCATTATAATTTAAGCAGAAACTTTGTCCTCCACTCGAAAGAATAAATTTGGCGGAGCCGAGATGATTTAATTATACCAATAGTTAATTAATTAATTTCGAGGGTATCCAGCGTTCGGGAAGAAGCGATAAAATAATTGGATCCGTCAAAATTATAGAAAGCCAATCGCTCCCCTTCGAATTGATTATATATTTAAGAACGGGAGGTTTTAAAAAGTCATTATTAATGTTCAAGGCTGCCTTTATTAATTGTTTAATGATTTAATGAATGTGTCTATAAATTAGCGGGATATATTGCGAATTAAAGAAGCTAAAGGCGAGTGATTATTTTTCATTGGCCACGTAATAAAATTCAATTCATACGTAAACATACCGGAAAACCCTCCGAGGAATACCGGCGTGATAGTGTATGTATGTAATTCAATTCTGCAAGGTTGTAATCACATCATTCTGGAATTTTATAAAATATCGGATTTATTGCATGCTCCTATAATTTACGTAATATTTACCATCTCAAAATTCCAACTTTAAATAACTTAATAATGCTTAAAAATATCGTATTTTCCATTACGAGTCTTTAAGCTACGTTTTATTTTGAAGCCACGTTATTCGACGGAAAATTGATATACCAGGCTTGTGGTTTATCAGTTTTCCATTAAATTCAGTTAGTGTCCTTATCCTATCTACAAAATTTCGGCGAGCTTAATTACTTATTGAGCAAAATATGACTGGACTATGATTTGTACAGCATGCTACGGACAGGGTAAGGTTGAAGTCAAATCGTTTAACCAAAAAAAAAATACCATCACGCCTGTATTCCCCGAAGGGTTAGGCAGAGGTGTACCAATGTACACCCATAGTTCGCCAGTATATTTAGGTCCCATGTAATAGGGGGCGAGCCTATTGCCATTAACCGGGCACAAATCCAAACTCCGAGCTGCTACTGAGAATTTCCTAGAAAAACCCAATAACACTTTTTTGCTCGACCCGGGAATCGAACCCAGGACCTCTAGCGTAGCAGTCGCGCTCAGGACCACTAGGCCAACGAGGCAGTTCAAAAAAAACGAGGCAAATCGTCTATTTTAGTTATTAAAAGGGACTTTTGCAAAAAAAAAAAAAATTGAATCTGATTGCCCATTCCAAAATGTAGTTTTGTATGGAGAATAATGGGTAAAAAACTCCTTACTTTTTTTAAATGTATTTCAATCTTTTGTACAGGTACATTAATTAAAAAATAATTATAATAATGCGAAGACAATGTACCGAAACTAAAAACAACTCTTAAAGTCTGACCCTAATTAGCCAACAGTCTATTTTCCTGGAAACATGGTTCCTACAAAATCAACCACCTGAAAGGTATTCTAAAACCCTCACATTTCGACCAACTGGTCGACTAACCTAAGTACAATTTTTATTTTATCTAGTAAAAAGGATTCCACGTCGGCTGTCAGCCCGAGGCATAGTTAGCCAACTCTATATTAATGCATTCATTAATGTAATTAATGGAGTTAGGTAACTGTCATAATAACAACTTCCCCCGACTCCTGAATAGTTGAAGAGCGCGGTTTTCTCCGTGGAAATATAAACCGGTCAATGCACGGACGGTATTTAGTATTGTTCATCATGAGCGTTATTTTATTAAATGGGCTAGGTAGACTTTTGTTTTTTTTTAGATGCTACTGCTTCGTTAGCCTAGTGTTCCGAGAGGTACGCTAAAGGTCTCGGGTTAGATTCCTAGGTCGAGCAAAGTGTTATTGGTTTTTTTTAATGGAATTCTCAGTAGCAGATCAGAGTTAGGATTTGTACCCGATTAATGGCAATAGGCTTGCCCCGTATTACGTGCCTAAACATACCGGCGAACTGAGGGTGTACATTAAAAAAAAAAAAAAAAAAAACTTTATACACACATACACATACACCCTCACACATACAACACACACGACGACGACGTTAGAGGTACATTGGTATACCTCTGCCTAACCCTTCGGGGAATACAGGCGGGATGGTGTATTTGTATATTTTCCTATATGTACCGTGACAGTCAGGGCAAATCCTACTACTATTATAAAGGCGAAAGTTTGTAAGTATGGATGTATGGATGTATGGATGTTTGTTACTCTTTCACGCTTAAACGGCTGAATGGATCTGGATGAAATTTGGCACAAAGATAGATTATAGTCTGGAATAACACATAGGCTACTTTTTATCCCGGGAAAATGTACGGTACCCGTAGGATAAAACGTCAACTGTGACGCGGACGAAGTCGCGGGCAGAAGCTAGTAATAAAATATATAAATATGAAAAACCTATTCTTATTCTAAGCCTATGGATGTTAAACGAAAGGAGATGAGCTATATTAACAGTCGGTCTAATGACTGACGTATATAAGTTGACTGTCACTGTTTGAGTTATATCAAACAGTGTCACTCGACTTATTTACGTCTAACACCTACCTAGTGTATTACCAAAAACACGGCTTGGTAGTCGAAAGCAAAATGTGCTCAATATAGAACCGATATCCTCATATTTAGAAGTCGACTCCGGTAAACCCAATTGATTGAGAAATAACCGTTAAATGGCTCTTAAGAAAATTAATTAAACCGTTCTCACTTGATCACGACGTATTTCGAACAATCCGAAAATTATTCATATTCTTCCTTCAATACTTCGTGGGTAATACCTACGTACCTATGAAATATTTAAAATAATTTTCTATTGATATCGATGTGAAGTTTTTTATTATCAAATCAGTTGCCAAAGTTTTTTGCCATTCACTTATAAATAATAGTTATACTAGTATTGTCCACTGCAGGGCAAAGGCCGCTTATCATATAGAGAAGACATGAGTTAATCACCACGCTTGCTCAAGGCGGATTGGCAATTTCAATTTTTCAATATAAGTTCGGGTGCTACAATATTTTTCTTCACCAACGTCAGTGATGTCCAGGATAAACTTAGAAAGTACATAATAATATGAATTGGGTAGATGACACCACTAATCAATTGACGTACTTTTTATGAGCTGTCAAAACGCCATTCCCCCATAGATTTTCTATGACAATACTCAACTATGACGTCACTTTTTTGTCACCTCAATTCACTAACTATTTATTGATTTCAAAGCAACTAAAAATCGATTTTTATAGTTATTTAAAAAATCATCGGGTTTTTAGTGCTAAAATTAAATGTTTTTTTGTGAAGTTGTTTCTTGAAATTATTGGTTAGTGGTGTCATCTACCCAATTGCAAAAGTCATGTTGATACTGGCCTTGTATCAAACCGGCAACCTCCAGCAAGAGCGGCAGGCGCATTAACCACTAGGCTATAACCCGTATTAACCATAACATAATGAAAACAATTTTCTATTGATACTGATGTGAATCCTTTTATTATCAAAAACAGTTCTCACAGTTAATTCGTTTTGTGTCATTCAATTAGTATAGTTAATTAATTTATTGTAACGAGACACCCCTAGGGATGGTACCACCGCTCGACATTTCGATTAAAAGTTCGCGTCCTTCCCGATTCATATTAACATTGTACCGTTTGTTTGATTTTGTTTAGATATTTACGAATTTTCCAATCTCTATTATGTGGTTTTGGTAATGGCTCTGCCATTTTGGATTTTCAGGATGGCTTTTAGGGTTGTCATTGCTTTAATATTTGCTGTGACAAGGCTATATTGTTTTTAATTAATAAAAGTTGGGTTTTGACTTTTTTTGATACCCTTTTTTTTTTTTTTTTTAAAGATGGTAAAATCGTCAAATGACCTGATACCCTGGACGTAAGTTTTTTTTTCATTAAATGTTAAACTACGGCTAATCTATTGGCTGCTACGCTATGTGTCGCGGGTTTTAGACCCGCGCGTAACAAAAAAAATGTATGGCCTACACATAATCGTTCCGAGTCTGCCTATTTGTGTATGTCAGTTTATATGTTCCTAAACGCACCCAAGACACAGAATAAATTACTAGTGTAAAAGAAAAATAAAAGAATCTACGGAATGATTAAGAAGAAATTATTAAGTAAATTGTCACATGAACAAAAATAACAAGACGTGTATTCACGCAAACACACTTCAATGGAATCCCGATATCAATTCATAGGAGGAAAACGTCAGGATCTGTTATTTGATCGCTTCCTTAGTGCCTAATTCGGCTAATTTCCACAAGATTCCTGTATCGTTCATCGTTATCGTCACTCGATTGGGTTGATAAATCACTGAACTGCTCAGCAATAAGTTCTGGTTCTAGTAAAAGGAAAGCAAAGTGGACTTGAGACGGTCGTTCGGGATCCGATTCGCATAGTTTCGGTCTGGGTAAGGGTAACATGTCAATACAAAACCGAATCTCGCGTAGCTGAGTTCTGTCGATAATACTGTTATACATCTATATTAATATATTAAAGCTGTTTTTTTGTTTGTTTGTTTAAACAGGCTAATCATTGTAGCTGCTTGGTTAATTGGAATAATTATTTTTGTATATGATATTTAAATTCATGAGGAGAAGTATAACCTATATAACTCCACAACAAAGGGGAGCAGAGCAGTAATCAAAGACTACTTAACGCGTGTGAAAAGTACAACAACTTTTTTACAATAATAGAAACGTAAATAACCTAGTACAATCTACAACGCGTCTGTTGCTAACAAGGGTAGGTACCTAATAATAATAAAATATAATATCACGAAAAGAAAAAAAAGGACTACTTTAATAAACACACATTCAATGTATGAAATTTTAACTCTGATAAAAATATTTAGGAAATTTACCCAATATTTGATATAATGTGTAAATCAAATTCACCAACACAGAGTTTACTAATACAGTCACAATTAAACAGATGCCATGACTAATACCTACACGTAATCAAACAAATGTTTTCAACATTTACATAAAATATGGTTGTATCGCGCTGTCGGTCCGTTCGACGCGTATATTCGTCACAGCACAAGCTGTATTGAGCCGTAATGCGGACTGATCTCCCGCGACCGGCCGTGCATTCGCGACCATATATTATTCATATCGTTTTCAACGGAGCCAGTATTCCACACGGAATATTAGAGGTATATCTACCGAGTTTAAACCGGTTTGCCGAATACATCGCTAACTAAATTGTTTTCGCCGTTTCCCATCCCTATTCGTGCATGACGTACGATGAAATTATGATACAGATTCCTAAATGGTTCTAGCAGATGTTGGCGATTAAAAGTGTCGTGAACTTTTTTAGGATGGCTTCCTTAATCGTGGGATATTTAATTTGTTTAGTTTAATATTTTATTAGATCATATTATTTTTCCTTGTCCGTAGTTAGCACGTATGATTGCAGTGATTGTTGGAATGCTGCTAACTTTCTGCAATCTAGAAGATAAATAGCCAGGGGAGCTAGATAGCCATCCAAATAAAGTTTGTGTTTTCCAGGTTCTAAAATTAACTTTGTAGCAAACATTGCACCCATTTTTTATACTTTCAAAATCACATCCAATATTTGTACAAACACTGGTGTCCAATACTAAAAGGCTATCATTTGTTGGCAGGTTGGCGCAGCTATGATGTCCTGTCCTCTTCCACTGCCGCTCCTGCCGGCACTTCATCCGCAACCTGCATTGGCATCAGACTTCCCCATCCACATCGGAATAAAGGTAATGTTACGTTGTATAAGTCTTGGACAGAATATTGTAATAATATTAACTTCAAATGTATTGTTTGCATCTTTCGTATCTGTCATGCCCTTTATGTTTTTATTTTATTTTAAGGAAAAGTTAAAATGTTAGTCATAAAACGTACATTAAAACATGCAAGATCTTAGAAATAAGTAGGTATATGAGGTACACACATGTATTCACATTATGTAGAATATATTTTAGTATTAAGTAACAAGATACAATATATAATTAAAGTGGACAGTAATTTGTTCACGAACATCCATCATTAAATGGTCAGTCAAATTCTTTTATTTTAGTTTAAAAATAATATAAATAGGTAAATATCCATTTACTTATCATTTTGTATGTAATTAAGTTCACCACATACCTAGGAACCTCCAACTTGACTTGAGACAAAATCTAAAAATGAACTTTGTAATTTTGTATAGGTAATTCTAAAATAATTATTTGTCCATTTTACAATGTACGGCGTACTTATCATCTACTAATACCAACCTAGTTACATTTTCTATTAGGTACTTCTTAATCTAGACTTAATAAACCACAATAATATTCAGATTTCAGCAACCCGACCTCATTCTTCACTCTGTACCTCCTCTGAGTCATTTGCTTTCTTTGGTAAGTAGGAAAAAAATGTAATTTAATCTGTTTGCTCCCCAACGAGTTTCAGGCAACTTAAATTGCGAATATATCAAAGCTTAAATAATATGAAGTAGGCGAAAGAATATAAGGTAACTTTGAGACTGTCGACGGTTGCTTTCGTAAGGGCTGTGTACATGGACGCAAGATTAAATGTGGAAATGTACAAGCTGGAAGGGACATTGTGATACTAACTTTCGCGAACTCAGTATATGATTCTAAACCTGTTTTGTTAATTATAAAAAGAGGTCAGCAACCATACTTTTAACCATACGTTTTCGTACAATAAATTTGCAGATCCAGGCTTGCTAGAATCCTTGTCCACTATCCAAAAATACTCTTATGCACACCTATCTCAAAACTAAACATTAAAAAGAAATAAATAATCATCACACATTTTCACTTAGTATAGGCACTAGTCTTACACAAATTAAATACAAAATTATATCGGTAAACTAATTTAACTGTAAACTGTAATATGTGGTAAGAAAACCAAAATCTATTCCATTTAAAGCCACGAAATCATACACACCCTATGAACGAACAAAACCAACGAACAACATTAAACTGTCGTAACAATTATGTGGCTGCAATCATTAATACGGACACCGGTCAAATAAATGAACTATATTTGATAACTGTCCATAATCGGCTTATGGCAACACCTGAACAAAAACAAACTATTAGCCAAATTAATGCGCAACGAAACGTTTCGAGATTACCAAATGTTGCCAGCACAATAAATTGATGCGACATGACTATGAATATGGGAGTTTGGAGTGAAGTGACGTCTGAATTCGTGGAATAGTTATCATTTTGAATAGATACTTGATTGGCGTAGGTACTTGCTTAAATTGCGGGTTCGATTGTAGCTTACAAAAATTGGTGTAGATTATTATTATGATTATATTAAACTGTGGTTTGTTTTAGTTCTGTGGAAATTTTATTTTCATATTTACGTAAAATCCATATTTGTTTCTTGAATTTGTTTGAATCTATTAAAAGAGTTATTTTTTCCAATTTAATGTAAATATTTATTATGTACCTAATTTTTAATGTTTTTTTTCACGTAAAAACTTTTCGTAACTAATTTTGAACAATTAATGTAACATTTTCTATGTTTCATAATTAATTCACGCACATAAAATACTATAATTATAAAACATAATACCAAACCACACTTGAAGATTAAAAGCCTACAAAAAATAACAAAGATAAACCTAATTAAACAAAAAATAACCGCTTAAGTTAAACCAAATTATTTAACTTAAATATTATAACAGGCAGATCAAACGAACCAAACCCACGACGCAAGATTCCTTTTCACAGAATGTTTAACTATAAATATTTAAAGTAATCCAACGGTTTCTATGAATAATTAAAATAACTCATTTATCAATCGCTGTGAAGATATCTATTTATCTAATCTGTACTTGTTTAAGTTAGTCGTCTAGATAGATTTGTCCCAGAAACAAGTTTACTTTGCTAGGAAATTTTCTTAAGTTTTTAGGTGACAGAAAATGTTACACAAGTTGGGTTGTGCGACACGGCTGGCCCAGTGGCCGTTAGATCGACTGCTGCGCTGAATGTCGCGGATTCGATTCCCGCACTTAATACATAATTGTATGACTTAGAGATAGTTGTTCCGGGTCTGTTTGTGTATGTGAGTTTATATGTTTGTTAACATACCCACGATACAGGAGAAATTACTGTAATGTTTTAGGAATATTTGGGCAAAATATAACGATACGTGAATCGAAAAAATCTCTGTGAATACTAAATCCACGTAGATGAAGCTGCGGATAGCAGCCCGTAATACAAAAGAACAGTTTATGAAAATAACATTCTTTAAACCAATACTGAAGTGTCATAAAAACTTGATCCCTTATCTTCAACAAATCGCTATTACACTAATCGTCTTAACAAACCAATAAAAATAAATCACTCACAGAAAAGACGTCCAATATTATCACAAGCCACATTTCCATGGTTTCCCCGCTTTTGTGCAAATCGTTAAATTCACAAACTTTGAAAACGACTTGATTCATTGTTCAAAATGTTAATACAAAGAATGAATGAGAGCGGACAATTCACCGTGAACAATTCACTGTGGACGAATAACGATGAGTCGGGAAGTGTAAACCATGCCTTAAAGAATTACTGTCTCAGCCCCGTCGTCATTCCCGTGTCAATATTTGAGATGAACTTTTGCCCAATTACCTTTGCAAGTTAAACCGTCGTAATTTATAAGTATTGATTCGTGCCTGCCGACTTTAATTAGTTTCCAGCTCTGAAACATCCGCCTCATTTATTATCTGTTAGATCTGTTGCTACAGTTCAATTGTACACTGTTATTTTAGACGAAATATATTATTTATGAAACGAGATAAATGATTCTTTGTCTTTAAAAACTCAAGGATAAACGCTGAATCCAATTCTCTGTTGTCCCTTTGTCTTACATTAAGCTAAGTTGATTAAGCATATTTACAAAAATACTGGCAGGAAAACACGCCGTTCCAAACCCCCCAATTTGTACTAAACAGCGGAGTCGCCGTGCCACCGCATTGCCAAATAAAATTTAACAAACAAAACGGTTTACGGAAAGTTCAAAGTGTTTTATACCGACTCAAGCACGCTCAATTTTGCACCGGGCGAAGTCATCAAAAAACTATTAAGCTGCAACTTTTAACACAATATGTGCACTTTTCTAAACGTGCATTATCACAGAAAAAAACCAAGATTAGTGCACGCTACGATGCATAAGTTTACTCATTAAACACCAATTTCCCCAAACGTCCGGAGAGCAAAATATGAAAAATTTGTTGTTCGCTTGCTGGAAGGCGAAGTTTATGAAGAATACTTTGAATAATGCCACGAGAGCACTTTCTTAAGTTACGCTTCTTATTCAACTAAAAGAGTTTATATTTCAAACACTATTACTGCGCCTGTCAACTTAATTTACCCTGTTGATTCAATTTTCGTCCACGAGTGCCATATTTCAGTAGTCGTGGAGATTTCAATTCATACATATTTGAATAAATAAATATGCATGAAACCAATTTATAGAGGCCGCCTGAGTCGGCCGCCGGCTGAGCGGTACAATATCAGTGCCCTCATTAGATGTATCCCGCTGCTACGGCGTAGTCGCCTACGAGTTTTGCTACGGAAGCGCCACGTAGACCGCTACGATACAGCTTTGTCGTTTATTGTCTCATATTCGCGGCGTGGGCGGCCTTATTATGTGGTTTGTTTTGTAATACCCTACTTTTTTCATTTATTAACACTGTTTTGTTGTGAAATTTATATTGTATTGAAAAGGCTTATAAAAGCCTGTTCAAAAGCATAATGAACATTAAATTGAGAATTCCAAATTGTTTTGTAACGGATTATGGCCGCGGGGATTATAAGCGCTGAACGCTGAAAACATCGACAAATATGAAATTAAATTAAATAGATCGCGCAATAATCTGTTGAACTAGTTTCATTTCAATGTATAATACCTATTTATAGGAAATTGGGTTTAGAGAAATGTGGGCGTATTTTCTTTATTGAGTGGGTTGCATTGATGTAGGTAACGCTGTCTTTATAGATATTTTATAAAATAGCGTGAAGTAAATTACTAAATCTAGTTTTGTTTTTTTTTTTTAATTTATCTTACCATCACTAGTTGAATATAAGTCTAAAATCGCCAATCCGCCTCGAGCAACGGTGGTGATCATACTCGTGTCTTCTTTGCGTGCGAAGAAACTTTTGCCATGCAGTGGGACAATAATAGGATGGTATTATTATTTTTAGTAGCAGCTAGCTACTCCCAAAACCTATTTATAGACGGAACGAAGCATCAGTCAATCCAAAACCAATGCACCATATTTCCCTTAAACACGGACCTAGAAGTGACATCGAGCACACTTTGATTAGTACTAAGCATGGCCATCATATCAATACACCGTACGACGCACAATTTAGCATCAAAGGTACGCACACCATTCACGCGTCGCCTGTTTCATACATGTGTTTCATTTCATGTCAATTCCATGGATTCGATAACTTTGTCATGCGCTTTAGGGTGATTCACAGACAACAAAATTGTGGGATTGGAAGTCAAACACTATATCATTGTTTGTTGAAATCCTAAAAGGGATCGTGTATAGTTCCAATATTTGTGAACACGTGTACACTATGTATCTTTGATTATAATACAGGAAAAGTTTTTAACCAGTGCGTAAATTTTTTTTGGTAGTTCAGTGTCAGTAATAGAACACATTTCCGTGTTTAGAAAAAAAAAAAAAAAAAAAAACATCCTTACCCGAGTTTGAAATAAGCAAAACATGGACATAATCTATTCGCCATACTATCAATGAAAACTCTTGGCCGCCGCCCGGGCGCATGGCTGGGGTAAGGGGGTGGGGAATGCGCTAGCGCCGAGTGACAATAAAATATGGTTTTTAAGTAAACGTGTTTCGTAAGCGATAACTTTTTTTAGTACTAAGACATATCAAAATAAAATATACGTGTTTAATAAAACGTGTTGAAGTTTATTATGGCAAAATTTACGCACTGGTTAAAATTTTATCCTGTATAGTAGTTTTTATGCAAGGTACTTTGCATTCACGTGTAATCCTGTATAAAATATATTGTAAACATTTTAAAAGAGTATGTATGGAGTTTTTTGCCAATTCTTCTCCATACGAAAAGGGAAACTAGATTAAATTATTTTCTTGTATATGACGTTCAAAAGAGCCTTTTAATGGTCTAAAATAAATAATTTGTTTTGACGTTGAACACCCATTGTCGCATATACTAAAGATATTTTTTTGTAAGAAAGCGCCGATAAAAATATATCAACAACAAATATATCAATATCCACTTTGTAGGCATAAACCAAGTCTTAGTGATTCCACGGAAACACAAAAACGGGATAAAAATTATCCTATGGGGTAAGCTAGATCAATAAATGCGCCAAATTTTAGCTAAGATAAGATTTAGCGGATAGGAGTAACAGACATTAATTCACCATCCAACATCGTCACAAACTAGCTTTTATAATACCATACGCCTTATTAGTCTCCATACCTTTATAAAACACATTAATTATCATCTAAAGAGATGCTGTGTTTGTCGTATGTGTTTTGCCTTAAGGCTGCGTTTCCATTATAGATGAGCGGGGATGCGTTGAGCGAGAGATGTGCGTGAACCAATGACAACGCTTCATTTTCAAAACTTGAGCTAAGATTTGAAAATGCTGCTTAGCCGCATGACGACTCCCGGCCACCGTAGACGCGAGTCTGTGGACGGTGAGCAATGGGTAGCTCACCGTCCGTACGTTAACTAAAGACAAACCGTGTCCACGGCGCGTTCGTGTTCCACGCGCGTCTCAAATACATGTCAGCAAACATTGGAGGGGCCACTCAGGACCGCGCCCCCGGAACGCAAAGGGCACAAGAAGGAACATGGCTGGCTTTTAGTCAATAAAAGGCGAGAGAAGTCATTGGATGATTCCCATCGGCAAAAAAAAAGTACTGCTTTAGTTAGTTTATACACATCTCTTGCTACACATCTTCGCTCATCTCCGGTAAACTCGCAACCTTATGCACCCTTTGACGATGCACGTATGATTTGCTCTGAACATAATGCTATATTCAGCTTGTCATAATCTTTCACTTTGCCGTTGCAAACAACTCTAATGATGTGACTGTTTGCTTTGTTATTGTGTAACGTTAGATTGAAATTGTTCTTTGTTATTTTAGCCTATTATGGACGTATTTACGTAATGTGTTTTGTTCTTTGAATATTGGGTTTAGCAATACTGACGTGTGACGTCTAAGAAAAACAGTATTTGTTTGATTCTCTCTTAAATAACTGAATACCAATTTTAATAAATAAAAATGTTCAAAATCTAGTCGCAATCTCATCTTCGCTGCAGTCATAGAATAAATTAAAGACATTTTGGGCAAATTAAGACTGAGTTTATAATGCGATCGTTCAGAAAGTTTGCTGAAGTGGTATAGGTGTTATTCCTTCTTTCGTTTGTAATGAAGAATTATGAAAACATTCAAGGGATTTCGAGGGAGAAGACGTAAAGAAAAAAAAGCGACTATCGCCTTTAAAAACTGCAAAGTCAAAAATAACTTTAGTTTTAAAGTTGGCGGATTTGGTTCCGTTTGTTGCCTCCTCCCAAAACAACCCAAGATTGGGTTTTTTGGGCCAGGTATCTTCGCGGGTTTACGTAGAACGACCCACCAAAGTTTCATCACATTCGGATCAATGATTTAGGGACGCGAAGAGGACAGCCATTCGTTTTTTAAACAAATAACATACCATCACGCTGTATTCCCCGATGGGCAGAGGTGTACCAATGTACACTCACACTTCGCCGTTACGTTTTTAGGTCCCATGTAATAGGGGGCGAGCCTATTGCCATTAACAAGGCACAAATCCTAATTCCGAGCTGCTACTGAAAATTTTATAGAAAAACCCAATAACACTTTTTGCTCGACCTGGTAATCGAACCCAAGACCTCTAGCGTAGCAGTCGCGATTAGGCCACTAGGCCAACGAGGCAGTTGAACATATAAATAGATGAAATATTTCCTTCTACAATTAGTTCTATCATAATCTGCTAACTAAACAAATTGCTACTTACTTTTCCCAACTAAGAACCTCTTTGTCACACGCTTACTGGTTTCCATTGAAGTTAAGTATTAAGTAGACGGGAATTAAATCAGATGCTTGTTATCCAACTTGTTACCAAGAGTTATAAAGTTATAACTAATACCTGTTTGTAACTTGTAGGCAAGCAACATGTTACGACTTGCATAAGAACTGGTTTTTTCTCGATGCAGTTTGAAACGATATATTTATTTTTATTTGAGTTGTGAGAAGTATTGGTTTTGGATGTCTTTGATTGTTTATTTAGTACTTCATGTATAAGTAGCTTCTGTTTGCTTCCTTTCGTCTTTGTAGACTCCACAACTTAGCCAAATTCCTAAATTATCCCTCGGGAATATAAAACGGGATAAAAATTATCCTATGTATTAAGTTATATCAAAATAAATGTGTGCATATTTGGCACCCATAGAGATTTGGTTGATTACGTTTAGCATGATTGAATGAAAAACTACTAAGTACATACAAATATAATAATTTTTAAACAGTTTATTGACGTTTGAGTAATGCAAACACACAAAACAAAAAGTAAATATCTTTAGACAGTTTTACGAATTGGTAATAACATTCCAACTTATGTATATTATTGGAGTTTTAAAATTCAATGTTAAACAACACTCAATGTCATGCAAACAATTCTATGAACAACACTGCAACATTTACTGAGCGTAATTGATACATCTATTATCCCAAGAAGTGGCTACAAAACCGTCTTGACGTTTAACGTATTATTTCTATACTCCGGACTGCCACCTGCGAGCACCTCTAAAACTTGCATGCAATGTAAATTTTTCAATGCTAACATATTGAACGAGACAGTTAAGAAAATATATAGTGTGAAGTCACGGAGAGGAGCCACACTTTAACAATATATTTTAAAAGGAAAGAATTTTACAAGCTTGTAGAGATAAACATGTAGTAGGAGATAGCGTTGAGACTAGATTCCCAGTTGGTATCTAAGAGATGGAGTAATGCGGGATTATTTGTTCTGTTTAGCCTCGTGAACTTGGAAAACAATGTTTTGCAACAATTACAAAACATTGTTGCCAGAAAAAAAACTGTTGCGTGATGTTCTTTTGTTTACCATAAATTATGCATAAATATGTTACCAGCAACACTACAACATAAATTGTTAGTAACATTGTTTCGCGCAACACAAAACATGTTGCTGAAACATGTTACGCAACTTATTATCCCAATGAATACACAACAAATAACTAAAAAAATAAAGAGTAAATACTGGTTATTTTAGAGCTTACGGAGTCTGCAGTTAGTATAAATATCGGAATAAAGTAAATGATACTTCTCATCGAGAAAAACCGACAACATTTAAGTGGGTGGAGCCGCAATATCTCCTTTCATAAATAACTTTGATTGGCATCGTATTACTTTTACTAGGAAAGTAGATAGTATCATCAATACCCTGTTTGCAATAAAATAAATTGCAACTTAAAAGGTACAACCGGCATTCACCTCTTCTATGTACTGAGAAGGAATCAATAAGTTCTAACTGTAATAGTCAAATAAACCAAGGCTTGGTATTATTTTGCGAGTGTGAGTGAAGCAGATATTGATTTATCATCCCTTTCTGATCCGAATGAGGAATATTTCAAGATCATGGTCAAAATTAAGAGCCTCGCTTATCTACTAGATAAATAGTCGTAGAAATCTATTTTAATAGAAATCTGATCGGAATAACTAATGTTTGTTATGAATGAAAATGAATAATTGATTCTATTAATTGTTACATGATTATAATTACATAAATAGATTTAAGTTAATAATTTGCACGTCTATTAGCAGATAGAATACTTTGACTTTTAGGATGTTATAAGATCTTTCCTTGTATTTTGTATGTATTTTTTTGCAAAAAAACATTTGATTTGATAATAATTTTGTTAATGCGTTACAAAACAGTCTAAAAATACTATGTATAAATAAATAATAATCAATTATAATAATCAAGTATGTTCCTACTTATAGTATCATAGCGTAATTAAGTTCAATGAATCCATAGAATTTCCGTTTTTTTTTCGATCAATTAAAACAGTAAAATATGTCATCGTTATTTATTCTATTAATATAAAACAATTTCTCTATTACCGAGACAACTATCTATCGAGCGGTAATCTGAATCTGAATAAAGAACACTCGTTCATATTCGGATTATATCAACATGCTTAAAATGTAAGGCTTCAAAAACTGTGATGAACATTTAACACATCGGTACCTCACATTCCATCTTTTTTAAATCAGTGCTTTATGAAACTTTTACGCTAGCTGTAACTCTCCAACTTTTTCTAATTCAACCTTTCAGCACCTAATTATAAAATTGGGCACTAAAAATTCTACGTTACATAAAAAGCTTGATTCATGAAACTTTGCTTCTACCAACTGGAATATTCTATAAAGCAAATCTAATTACAAAAGGGCACATAATAACCGAGACAGCTATTACAAAATACATTTAAATAAAACCAGTATTGCACCTTTAGAAAAACCTTCATAAACTCGGATAATGGCAAAAATTATAAAAAAGGGGATCGTTTCAATGTAAATGATGCGACGGTAGGTAGGTAGGTACATCAGATTTTCGTCTAACAAGGAGAGACGGGAACAAAAAACGGGTGAATATTAGTGTTGTGCTAAATAACACGGTATTATCCAAGGAACAATATAAACGTCGCGGGCAACGCAATAAGCGTTCGTTGCTTAATGGGGGCCCGTCCGTCATCTCCCGTGCCTCGCCTTTGTCGATATCGATATTTATATTTATCGACCGACTGAAATACTGTTCACGTTCGTCTTGTCGGTTTGAAGTTGAAGCTTGGAGTAGGTAATAAAATGTAACGATGCTTTAAAAGTGAACAGGATGCGATAATAGAGTAGGGCTTGAGTTTTAGTTCATTTCGGTTTTCTATACACATACACATACAAGAGTTACCAAGTCTTTATTGGTCTCATGTGAATCTCTGTACTGTCTTCATAATAGGGTGGTATTTTCTGGCAAGAGCAAGTAGTTTTTTTTTTTTTTTTTTAGAGTTGGGACATCATCTAATGACCCCCCCGCCCTGGGCGGGACGGGAGAACTTAAGTTACCCTTTCACATAGCAAAAATAAGTTGTGTCTGATAAAAATAATAACTAAAAGAGTATGTATGGAGTATCTTGTCCAATCCTGGAGAGGATTGGACAAGATACCTAGTCATATGATAGTCTCGTATGGAGATACGAGACTAACTTTTGGAAGGGTCAATTTATTTCAATTCGTATGTGACGTTCAAATGTTCCTTTTAATTTCCTTTTTGGAATAAATGATTTGACTTTGACTTTTAACCTATCTTCCGAGCAATTGTATTAGATTACATTTTAAATAACCCTTAAATCTCAGAGTTATCGATATTGTGTACCCAGTTTTTTCTTAACAGAAGATTTCTTCAAAAAACTGCTGTGAGACGTTTTACAGCGTTCCGTTCTACGCAGCTGTTACAACTCTAGCGGACAATTATGTTTTTATTTCCCAGGTCACCATAGAAATTAATCTTATTTCTAATAAAAAGTAACGTTATTCCCTTGGACACGATGTTACACTGCAATGTCTAGACTTATGAAAAGTTTTTTCATAACTTTACTGATATAATGTCATACTTAGAACGATATCTATACAACTAAATCAAATTGAAGTGTCTATTTGCAGTCAGAATAACATATTTTACAAAATATATATGAATACAAGCGATCCTTGCTAGAAAAAAATAAAGTTTTTTCTGTGTGTCCATTTGTTCCGGCTAATCTCCGAAACGGCTGGACCGATTTTGACGGGACTTTCAGCAGCAGATAGTTTGTGTTATAGGAGTAACTTAGTAAAATAATTATGGTTCGCGCAAAAATAAAACGCTGGGATAACCGGCATCCACGCTTACAGTGTCGCGGGTATACGCCGATAGTCATCTAATATCGTCCTCTATGTCCGTTTATGAGCGGTCAATTACTAAAAGCCCAACAATATTTGTACTGATATCATGAAAGTCGCCACATTCACTAAATAAATATCTATATTCCTATCATTACCTGTTTGTTGCACAAATATTATAGTTCGCGTTCCCTTTGCCAATCAATTCGATTGGTTAATCAAAGAGCACATTGTAAATAACGTGTTTGCACATGCAGCATTTAATACACGGTTTCCATATATAAAATGTGGATTCGGTTTTTGTTTCGTACAAAATGAATACGACGTGAAATGATACTGTAATAATATGGGTTTGTAGGAAAAGGACAAACGCGCTGATGTAAAAAAATATTCGCTTTGAGTTGATTTTTAACTGACTTGAAAATAGGAGGATCTCAATTCGTTTATATAAAAAAAAAAGTTATTTCAGAACTCCGCCATTATTAACAAATACGACTATAATTAAGCATTTTCGTTTTAAATTATACGGTAAGCAAAATTGATATTACCGATTGATACGAATAAAGCCGTTGATCCCGGCTGTCATTCGTAGATCTTTAACAGTCGTTACGGATAGTCAGGGAAGTCTGAGAGCCAGTCTTACCAAAGAGGTATCGTGTTGCCCCGTAACTGGGCTGTAGAGGTCAGATAGGCAGTCGCTTCATGTAAAACTCAGGTATTCCGCTGCATCCGCTTAGACTGGAAGCCGACCCCAACGTAGTTTGGGAAAATCTAGGCAGATCTACGATACGAGTACCTATATTGATATGATTACATAACAGTCTCCAAAGTAAATAATGATTATGTGCGTCATGACTATTACCAGTATAAAAATTGATTGAATTTATGTAACGTTTATTCCGCGCACTCATGGAAGGGATATTTTCCAAGTTATCTCTGCCGATGAATTTATTTAATTTGTGTCGAAATAGTTATGGAGACCATCTCGATTACATTACAACTCGCATCGAACAAGGAAGTTTATCATGCCATTTCATTTGCACAGTATAGTGAAAGATAGAGAATACATGAGAAAAGCCGCTATATTTATATTCGTGACGAAACCTACAGTTTTTTTCTGAACAATAGTATTGTTTTTAGACGTACAATATTGAAATTTTAATATTTATTCTGGATGTCGTGATTTTTTGTAATTTATTTTCAAAAAAATACAATGAAATTGATACATCTGTTTCCATTTTCTGCAACAAAGCTAACAAAACATTTATTCGTTATTTAATGATCTCTTGCGGTACAAAAGTACCTATGTATTTGTACAAAGCCTTTTGTCGACGGTTTTAAAAAAGAGGTAACTGGATAAGCTCCTTTTTGAACAAAGGCTAACGTAGTTTTAGAGAATCTTTCATTCCATTATTCCTACCAGCCTTCGATATACAAGCCAGACCAGTTTCAGGACTTTTTGACAATACATACATAAACTCACGGCTTTTTCACCTGACCTTTCTGAAGAACCGCACCAATAAGGTCAGGGTCGGTCTTTTCGACAATATTCATTAAATTTTTTAGCAAGTACCTGAAATGTAATGCCAATGTAAATCAAGCCCAATTTTCCGTGCTCACAGAGTCGATAATTACATGGTATACGCCATCTCAGGATTGTGGCTTTCCATGAAATTAGACACAGGAGGTATTGACAGGCCAATTTATAAGCTTACAATTGTATTATAGCTACTCCATTTGTGGTTGTCATGTTGAACGTCAAAGGAAGACCACGGACCTGTCTTGATATTATGTAATTTCCTCGCAGGTACGGTCTTAATTGCTAACTATCTAATCTTATGATTAGTTGGCTAGCTCTGAACGGATTGTTGGCTTAGAAGGGTAAGCAGTGATGTAGGTATTGTGTGCGGTTTATCATGTTTGTGTAAACCGTGTCGTTTTAATTTTATTTGACGGCTCGGTTGCCGCACTGGCTGCTGCACTGCATGTCGCGGGTTCTTTTCCCGCATAGAACAAATGTTTGTATAGCCTACAGATATTTGTTTCGGGTCTGGCTGTTTGTGTACATGGGAGATTAAATGATTTTTGTATAACAAAAAAATTATGAGGTTTTTGGTTTACATATCGCACTATCAAGTAATCGTAACGAATATTATATTGTGATATTTTACGAGAATACTTACTGTATTTTTTCAAAGCAATAAAGTCACTACTACCTTTCTCCTAAAATAAAGGCCCAAATCCACGGAACAATAAACAATCAAACTTTAACTCTCGTGCAGTCAATTCCTGCCTAACTACCAGTCGTACAAACTCCAGTTTATTCCAATCGAACGCCACTAAGCTTACTCGTTCATAGTGACCTATCGTTAACTTTAATCCTCCGTTAGTCCAGCCGTTATGTCTTATTTGTAACACGTACCACAGCTTTATTTTTTCATGCCTTGTATAACCGAGATAAAAGTTTTCTAATAAAGGCCTCCAATACGTAACTTTGTGTCGTTCCCTGTTATTGGCTACAGGTGACAATTGATAGCGATAGCTCTTTTTAACTGACTTCGACGTAAAAGTTTTTTCTAACCTAGCAACACTTAACGAGAGAATGTTGCGATATTATTGTACTAGCCTTTGCCAGCGATTTCGTCCGCGTCAAAGTTGATATATTATCTCACGAGAACCGTTCATTTTTTCGGGATAAAAGTAGCCTATGTGCAATTCCAGACTGTAATCTATCTCTGTCCTAAATTTCATCAAAATCCATTCAGCTATTTAAGCGTGAAGGAGTAGCAAATATCCATCCATCCTCGCAAACTTTCGCATTTACATATAATATTATTAGGATCACAACTTACCGCATTTATAATATTAGTAGGAAGTAGGATCTGTGGAACATTCTGTGGGGACAGAAGAATACAGTTTGTGGGATTACAGCAACAGAAAGCGGTATAACGAAGTAGATTTTTGCTTTCTATTTCAAGTTTTGTTTAGTCTTGAAAGGAAGTTTAAAATAAATAAGCATAAGTCTTTCTTTAGCTTAAGTTAAGCTTTCTGTAACTGGCTACTGAGGCAGAGTAGCTATGTCAAATAACGAACAGCACTGCTATTCTGTAAATATATTTTCCGGTCAAGCAAAGTGTTTTTGGGTTTTCTATGGAATTCTCAGTAGTAGCTCGGGTTTAGGATTTGTGCTTGGTTAATGGCAATAGGCTATATGGCCCTATGGCCTTATTATACCACAACCTAAAACACATCCGCGGAATGTTGGAGTACGTTGGTACACCTCTGCCTAACCCTTCGGCGAATACAGGCGTGTTGGTATCTATATTCTCCGGTGAATTCAGTAGAAGTAAGTTTAGGCTGTCAATCCCTAAAAATTGCCAGTTTGCTGTTCAAAATCTTCGCTCGGTGAATTTAGGCGGAGCTAAGAGCCGTCAATCTCTATCCAGGTGGGATGACCGCTCACTTCAAGCTTATTTCAGCTAAATTCACCGAACAGTTTTGTTTGTCAATGATATTTGCTTCTGTCAAACACTCGAGTTCGCCTTTATAGGTAGTGCAATGCACACATATGTACCTATTTACCTACCTTGTTGATCTAATGTCATAAACCCGAACGTTGACGGTCATATATGTACTTGAATAATGTTATATTAAGAAGTAGTAGCAATAAACTTACCCTATGTATCGTGTTCCCCAGTAATTGGGCTGTGGAGGTCAGATAGGCAGTCGCTTCTTGTAAAACACTGCATCCAGTTAGGCTGGAACCTGACCCAACATAAGTAGTTTGGAAAAGGCTAGGCAGATATGTAGATAGATAATTCTACATCATCTGCCTAACCTTTTCCCAACTATGTCGGGGTCGGCTTCCAGTCTAACCAGTGAGTACCTGTGTTTTTCATGGAGCGACTGCATAACAGAGCAAGATATAAAAAATATATACATAATTATTATGATTAAATTATTCCTGTATTTTACTAGTTTTGTTCTCTCAACCCTTTGATAAAAGCCTAATTATTTCTGTCCGCCAGCCAACAGTTAACATGCTAAACTAACACACGACAAACTGACGCAACATGATAGTCGTATTAGTTAAATGTCTGAATACACGACATAAATCAAAACTATCCAATCCCCTTCGTCATTTTATAAATGATGGTAATCCATTTCTGTTTTGATTCTAATAGTTTGGTAACACGTCGGGTAAAAAGCGCAATATATAACGTTTTGGGGGTGTTATCGCTGGTTAAAAAGGGCGAGGTAATATATAAATTAATTTTTAACACTACGCTCTTTGTAATTGGGGTTTCGCGTGTCTGTAATGCTTCACGCACTGTTCGTACGCGCCTTTTTCGAGGGCTAAGGTACTACAGAGTGTTGTGAATTGGGACGAAACAAATGAATGTATCCTACTATATTACTGTCGCCGCCAATTAAAATTTTGTTTTTTGTCACACGCTGTCGTGGACAAATGCTTTATTACCAGTATTGTTCCCTGAAAGTTTTACAATTCGAGATATGAACCCCTTGACGGTAATGTGGGCACGCTACTCTACATATAAGTTACTAAAAACTTTTGTTTTGGCAATTTTAAGTCACTGGGTTTTTTTTTATGCAACTGCACGCAACCTTATCCCGATTGCGTGTTGTTTTTTTTTAATTAAAATGTACCTTATAAGTTTATCTTGGACTTCACTGACATCGGTAAAGGAAAACGCGGGAAAACCTGGACACGTAAAGAATATATAAATCTGGATCGCCAATTCGCTTTGAGCAAGGTCAGTGCTTTCGGGCCTCCTTTGAATGAGAAAACGCCATTGACCTGCCGTAAGATTATAGTCTATTATTATATTCTATTCAATGAAGTGTAATTATAAAAGTATTTTAAGCTGAAAGGCAATTTAACTAGTTATAAAACGTTCATATTGTAGTCGCAATCTCACCTCAGCGAGAATCTTGTAGGTATTTTTGAGAGATTGAGATTAGATTGCGATCGTTCCCAAAATCTACTAGAATTGTCCTCCTAATTTTTCTAATACCGGGTTTCCTCCCTAAAACAGATTTTCCGGATACAAAAGTTGCCACTAAATAATCTTATGTCAAAGAACATTGCGACTACAAAGATTTGTACTGATCAGGTGCACGGTGCCGTTGCGGTTCGGAAACCGCTCGGCGGCAAGACATCCGGCAATTCTGACTAAGACCAGCGCGGACGGCGCATTTCCGGACGCCGGAATGACTTAATCCCCCGTGTTTAAAATACAAAGGTTGCCAGCGATAAAATAGCTTGATCGTTTTATCGATAAAACGATATTATTACGATAGTTTAACTTGCTAATCTAATAAAGCGATTGCGGTTGTTTAAATAAAAAGTCATTTGCATAACCATTTCTGCCGCAAAGCAGCCTTGTTGTGTTTTGGTTTGAAGGGTATAGGTGTTATTACAGGCACATATGACATGAGGCATTTCAGTTTTGTCTCTAGGATGGCAACGCATTTGCAACGCCTCTGGTACCTATTGTAAATGTCTATAGGCAGCGGTGACCACTGAACAAATTAAAAAGAATAAAAAATTGAAGCGAAATATTTTCGAGGAGTTAACTCAAGTACTTCTAAAATTAAGCTATTGTTTAACAAGATCCTTAAAACAAAGCAATGTGGCAACACCTTTCAACAAACAATCTTGCAAAAAATGCTTGTCACGCTTCAGTTCCGTTTTCTCGCCGTTCCGGGCCGTTCAAGAAGTGTTCCGGCAATTTGTGACTAAAACCGGCACGGAAGCTTGCCGGGTCAAGACGACTTAATCTCTCCCTGATTAAGTACAGTGGCGGAAAGTCAACTGAAAATATTTTGTAAGACTCGCTTATTCCTTGGTTTTAGTTCTTGTTGGAATCTAAGAAAGTTACTGCAACATTTTTACAGTTTTTTTTTATTTATTTATAATGTATTTAATATATGATTGACCCCCGATCCCACGATCCTAGAATCATGTACCTACAGACCACTATGAAGTTGTTTCAGGTCTGGCTGTTGTGTATATGAGTTTATGTGTATGTTGGTAAACTCGCCCACGATCCAGGAGAAATGTTTAGAGAAGGGCAACGTTTTTTTTTAAAAAAAAACATGTCCCACCATCCAACCTGTATCAAAGAATATTTAAAAAAGTATATATTCTTTTACATTTTAATTTAGCAGTGAAAATGCGTTTTTTTATTCAAAATTCACGGAAATGGAACCAATCAAACTTCCATCCACATCTCCTAAAAAAAAAAACAAGAGAAAATTCACAGACATAGAAAGAAAGAAAGAAAAACCATTTATTCTTTGCGAAAGCGACGCACAACACAAAAATAAAAATAATAAAAAAAAAGAAACAAAATAACAATAACAATAAATTAATGTATATGCGCCACTACCGCGCGAAAAGGCACACATAAGGCACATAATTATTTTAATATTTCAAATATTTAACAATAGGTAGAATAGGAGTCTCACACACTTGGCGCGAGTGTTGCCATACCTTTCTTAACTACACAGACTACCCACAAAGTTTTAAATTTTTAATGTAACAACTTCCTTAAACTTTGCTCAGTAGGAAAATTGTGTTGACGTATCCATAATACGCTTTGCTAAAATCATACATTTTGGCGAAGGAACCCTTGTTTTACTAATTTAAATTCTTCAGAAGTTGGCCGTTGTAGGTGAGTTGCGTCATTCAGAATCGGGGAAAAACGAGGAGTTTGCTTGATCTTCCCACTTAACTTGCGTAGGTAAGACCATTGTTCTTTGCTATTAGGCTATTTTGATGTGATTTCTATTTTTAAAAGATTTTTTGTTTTTGTTTGTTCGCAAAAACTGTTTTACAAATTACGGAAATAAGTTTTCCGAACTCGCTCACAGATCAAAAGGCTGTTCTGAGATTATAAACCTTTTCCTCTCATTAATTTCTTGATGAGATATGTCACATAATACCAGAGTTACCTCTATCAAGATGGTCTAAAAATATCCTTCACGAATACAAAAATGAAATACTTAAGGAAGTTTTGCAACTTCCAAGATACTCGTAATATTTACTTCTAAGATAATGATAATATTTTTTTAGAGACACGCGTCTACGGTTGCTCCTATGTTAATTTAATTACTTAAGAATAACTCAAATTATTTATTTTAATTAGACCATTAAACGTCATTATCAAAAAAAAAACTAGTTGCCAATGCTTAATTCCAAAAGGTTTATTCAATGGAAAACAATAGGCAAGAAACTTCATACATATTCATTTTAAAAAAAAGATTTACAATTATTTGTATTACTAGTCTTAATGTAACATACTAGTGTTCAAAGAAATCTCAGAAAAAATCTTCGTTATGACGTCATATTTAGATACAAAGTACTCAGACTGATACATTGTTATATTAAGCAAATAAATTAGTTTTCAAATAAATTTTACTTAGAAGATGCAAATTAAAGGCGCCGAGTTATGTATAGAAATATTTAAATTAAATGACTTTAATTTCAGCTGTTACAATGTCAGATTAGAAGTAACATATTTTACCTTAAGTGAATAAGTACAGAATTTGTTTTGAAGGTAAATCATGGTTAAATCTAGATCGTTGTTTGCAATTTCAGATGACAAAAGCATTTCGGTTTAAAAAAGATATTTATTTGCTTTAAAAATACTCACATTAAATTGTTCAAAGTTTTTCCGTTTTTTGCATAAAATTAAATTCACAGAAACTTTTGTATCTGATTTTTCAAATAACATAATACATACATACCATCACGCCTGTATTCCCCGAAGGGTTAGGCAGAGGTGTACCAACCTACACCCACATTAAGCAGGTATGTTGAGGTCCCATGTAATAGGGGGCGAGCCTGCTGCCATTAACCGGGCTCAAATCGTAACTCCGAGCTGCTACTGAGCATTTCATAGAAAAACCCAATAACACTTTGCTCAACCTGGCAATCGAACCCAGGACCTCTAGCGTAGCAGACGCGCTTAGAACCACTAGGCTAACGAGGCAGTTGTATCCTTTGTGCTGCTTCATATTAATTTTCTCAATCAATATTAATTTAATGATTCGTTGAATCCTGAATTTTTATTTTATTTTAACCATGGCTAATTTTTTAGCGTTGCATGTTAATCGAATATGGTGTTAGTGGCCGCAGGGTTAGGTTTGTAGCTTAAAAATTGCCCTAACAACATTCCCCCCACGCACTAAACTGTTTATCTAGGGTATAACTAAGTTATGATGTGGGGGGTGTATTTTTCCAGTTTTATTTTCATGGAAAGCCACCACCAGGCTTCCCATGGAAGTCAAATAAAACGTTGATGTACCAACGTCAACGTTTTATTTGACTGACAAAAGTTGTTGCATATATTTGGACAGCGATTTTTTATTAATTTGCAGGACAAATTTTGGTGTGTTTGATGGGTTAAATTCATTTTTAATAACTGAAATTAACTTAGTCCCGAGACCCCAAAAGATCCCAAAAATGTTTCATATTTTTTATTATGATAGCTACCTACTTACTTATGCCCGCGTGAATCGTTCATCGGGGATTGTTTTGCGCGTTTTTAAATGAATGTATAGTATAACATTAACCATCTGCTAGTGACAATTGGTCCAGTCGTTTCGGAAAGCCGGAACAAACAGACAGACAAATATTTAAAAAAGTAGTTGTTTGATAAAGGTATCGTGTAAACATTCATAAGCATTTAGTATTTTGACATTACAAACAGACATTTTAGTCATTTTTTTATTATTTGGACTTGGGAGTGGTACGACCATTTAATATATTAATGTGTTACAAACAACATAAGCCTGTAAAATCTTAATTCCAGATGAAAAACAACCCAATAACAAACCTCCACAAGATCAAACAGCAAACCTAACGCAATGGTACTCAAACAAGCATACCGGGAATTAAAATGAAAAAAATCTGATTACTCCGATACCGTTGCTTAACTTTTTTAAAGGAATATCCGATCAAACGTCGATGCAAACTAATTCCGATGAGCAAACTCGAAACTCACTTTAAAGGAAAAAGTAGATTTGCTACCATCCGCATGGAGTAACTACATTGGTTAGCTATTACACTGTCAATTTGGCGTGATGACGTTTATCTGTCAAAGAGTGCCTGCAACCGAACTGTTGGATGTCTACGTCATTCCCATCCTGAGGAACTTAAAAAAGTATTATTTTAATATGGTTTTGCTTTGTGCACTGTTGGATTTGAACGCTCGGCTCAGCGCTGAAAGTTGAAAATCCAGCGAAAGTATCTACTAAGTAATATTAAAATGGTACTATTTTAAGTACCATTTAACGTAACTAACTCCTGCAGTTAGTTCCTACGAAGTTTCACCAAAATGAAAACAGAATCAGATCAGTTTCACTCAAACGTTTACGACACCACGAAACATCTTACAATCATTCGCGTCTATGTAAACAATTACTAATACAATAAAAACTGCAAGCCGGAATCGTACATGAAAGGTTCCGTACTACCGTATAATATTATTTTACATTATATTTAAAAAAACCTCATTTTTTTTCATATGAGACCCCGTTTCTTATCATTATTATGTTTTTATTGCGAGTTATAGCAGCCATAGAAAAATACACACAAAATTTCCACTCTTTACTTATTACGGTTCATGAGATACAGACGGACGGACAGCCGAGGCTTTGTATCAGGGTCCCGTTAGCACCCTTCGGGTACGGAACCCAAAAAAACAATCTTAAACTTCATTCCCATGATATTTGTACCTAATACGGCTTTGTAATAACACAACTGACATTTAATGTAAGACATGTCTAAGTTAAATAGATTTTCTTCTAACAATATTTTTACAGAAACAACTAAAAGCACTGATAGAAAAAGACATTGTTGTACACTAAGTTAAATTACTAAGACACCTCCACTTATTCCAAGTTCGTTGGTACCTACTGCATCTGAGATTCAAATAAAATGAATCCTCCCAAACTGTTGTGACAGCTGAGACAAGCATTCTGTTTTCATAACTCTATGTAAACATTCAACTTGATTAGTTTACTTACTAACGTTTCGAATTAATTTTCAGGACCCGCTATTATCCTGAAGCGCGCTGGAAGACAGTAAAAGACTTTTGTAGACTAGTGTACATAAAATTAAAGTGCCTAAAGTATAAGTGTGGGTTCGGTCCTGGCGTCTTCCTGCGCAAGCGACAGACGGTCGCATTACGTGAAATGGTCAAGGTAATGCCAAAAATATGTATGAATTATTCACCGCTCTCAATTTACGCCACGCTAACCCTTTCGTGTGTTTGGGGCTTCACTTTGTAAATACATTTCTAAATCACTCACTCACCTGCCCGCAAAACAAAATCAAATATACGGTTTAGGTGCGTAGAATGTGTACATTTTTGTTTAGAATTTCAAATTGTATGTCGCACTTTTTTACTCACTTTTTAAGCTGGCTTTCCACATCTTAGCGTAGCGTTAGCCATGAGTATGCGTTTTTTGCTGTGGGACTAAAATTACAATGTAACTCTAACACCTATAGAACTCTTTTAGTGATTGTAGTAGTACACTTACACTAGTTATAGTAAGCTTAACTTTGAAATAAGAGAAAATAAGCTAGAAATAATACCTAAAAAGTTTATTTAAACACTTTCAAAGTTCACTTTCCAATGAAAATACAATTTTGCAATTCCGCTGTCCTTCAACAGAACTGCAAATATAACGTTTCTAATTAACCCTTCACCGTTCATAATCTGAGACTTATGAACACAGTACATGAACGCAAAACGCTTTCCAACAACGCAGCAGTTTACGAATATCCGAAATTACACAAAAGTACAGTTTCTCGTTCGCTGGCGCTACGCTAAACTCTGTGTGTAGTCAGGTTTCTCGATGTTTAACATTTCACATAACATACATTGTGTTCTGCCTAGTTTTGTTCAAGTTTCAGTAAATATTTCAATTCTCTGATTGTTCTGCGCCGGTATTTGCCAACTGTAGAACAGTAGCTGTTTCATTTTTCCCTTTTGTTACCTCGTTGTCGAATATGGAATGTTATTTCAAGGCACTAATTAACTCTATGTTTCACTTATTTGTGTTGGTCTAATACTAAATGTTTTATGTGCTGTGATCGTTTTGTTTAAATACAGAAGTAACGTAACTGAAAATTAAAGGAAGCTTTTAAAATAATTGGTGTTGAGAACTTGAAAATATGATTTTACGAAATTGTTTATTGACTTTGTTTATAGTACCTTAATTAAAATCGTTTCTGATATACCTGCCTTTCAGTGTGGTGGAATATTTTTGACATATGCATTGTTTCGATTACCGCGAATTTCAATAATTGTTAATAACATAGAAATGTTTTCGTGGATATTAAATATTTGGGAGGTTCGGGGTAGTGAATGTCGGGGACGGGGTGTGTAGAGCAAATTTTCATATTAAATGAACATTTTGCGGTGAGTATTGTTATCCGGTCGTGTATTAATTCTGCACTATGTAAAAGCTCATTACAAATGAGGCTGGTGGACATGCGGTTTGTTTTTGTGTCTTATTTTAATCCGCTGTGTTTGACAGGTTTAATTTCATGCGGTCGGCAAATAATTTTAGTAAACGTGTAAGTTTTATTAATATTTACCGTTTGGTTGATCGTTCAATGTAATGTGTGGTGGGATTAGGTTGGCGCAATCGACAGTTTGCACATTGTAAATTGGTACATTTTGTATTTCGCAAAGTGTATTTAAATTATCTGTTAACAGCAGTCTTACTACTATTATAAATGCGAAAGTTTGGACAAATGGATGTTTGTTACTTATCACACCAGAACGTCTGATTTGGCACACACATTGATTAAAGTCTGGAATAGTAAATAGGCTACTTTTTACCCTGAAAAAATGTGCGGATAATATATTAACTTTGATACGGACGCAGTCGCGGGCAGAAGCTAGCACTTAATTGATAACATGCAACCAATCCTTTCGAATACACACACAATAAATACGATCGCATTTATATTAATAAAAGAAAATCGTTCCCATTGAAATCTGAAAATACTGACAATTTATTTTTAATTAATGAAAACTGCAACACGCTATCCACTCATTTCCAAGAACGTACTACGATTAAATAAAGCATAACAATATTTATTCATGCATTACAACACAACTCAAACAAAAGATTTATATTCAAAAGTAACACATCATTGGCTGTTAGGATTTTTTTCCACCGGCGTCCCCCCACCCCCCCTTTCTTCCACCTCGTATCACTTCTCGCAAACGCGTTCTTTATCCAATTATCCGAAGATAAATCTCACCTGCGACTGCAAAGGAAATAACGTAGGAAAACGTTGTGTTAGGGAAAAGTTATATTTTCACAAATCCAAGCTTTTTTCTCAACGCTCGACTTACAGCGGCTACGTCACGTCCCATTTGTTACAGCTTTTGTTTTGAATTTAATTATTGTTACGTGTTCATCTTTGAAGATGCAGTCACGGGTTGAATTGTAACAATGTATTTGTAAACTTTGATTAAATTGTAAAACATCACTCATCATTTAATGATAGATACATATATTTTAGAATACAATCTATACATCAACAGATTATGTAAGTTTCCACGAATACGCGCCGTGTTTTTTGAAAATACTCTCCCCGCAAAAACCCCATTTCAATGTTATCACAGATTTTTCCTGTACGACCTGGATTTAATCCCAACCTTAAAAAACCGTTAGTAGGTCAGAGCTTTACACGGAGGTCACTGGCGAATCGGTTTTCATAAAACCCGTAAGTACTCAGATCTTCAAAACAAACCTTGTTGAATAATTTCAACTGTAAACAATATAGGGAAATGCAGAAGATATAAATAACGACTCTGCTAATTACCTATTAATCAGGGAAGCAATACCTTTCGGCCTCTTTTGTTTATGAGTGGATCGTTTTTCATCGACAATTTTGACGACAATCTTTAATCATTCAAGTCCCTATCAAGTTTTGTTTGCCTCACTTGCTGGGTGCTAGGATTGGGACCCCTGGTTTACGAGAAATTATTGTTTAAGAGACTTTGTCTATTCGATTGGTCGTACCGGTAATTAGCTTGAAGAAGCTTGTGAAGCTAAACACATCTCAAGATGGTCTAATTACCTGTTCAGTATCAATTACATTCAAAATCATTTGATGTTACAGTTCATTGTTTTATCAACGTCCATTTCAGCAGATGTCTACAAGTTTTGACGTACCTGTTTGTTATTTCCAAATCATATCACATTTCCTGGCAGACTGTAATGTCTTAGAAAATTCACGAAAACCATCTTCGGTGAAGCGAACCGATTAAATTTCATATGCTTCCGCGATTCGGCAAATTAGATCGGCACTCGAAACGGTCAAAAGTCGACACCGGGCCCTCCAAGATGATATGACGCTATCCGTCCTCTTTACAATCACGAGGAAATTTAAAAAGTAAGCCAGACGAGTAATCTGTTTGTACGCGTTGGTTCAGTACTTGAAAATGGTATTAAGATTAACAGTGTTTGTACAAGTAAACGATTCTTTAATTTAGCTTGAGTTATTTACGTTTAGATAATTTGAGTTGTGGCCATCAAACTTTACATCTATTTTTCTGTTAACATTTATCTGATTTACCTTTTAAATCTCATAACAAGGTATAACAGAATAACATTCCCTCCAATATTACAAAGTTTGAAACAGACATTTTTTAAATTGACTCCCCCAATAATTCACTTACAGCGCTGCATTGAATATAATACAGTTACATTTGTTTTGTTTGAGAGGACCACGCGGCGCAACCGACAGGTAAATATTGGACCAAGATTAATAGGGTTCCGGAACACTGCCCGCGGTACTCCGAAAACGGGAAGGAGATTTTCTCCCTTTCCTCGCGGATCGGAAGCAGATCCCATTTCCTCCGACTACATCAAAGTGAGATAGCAATCGGTTTTTTATTCGAATCAGCAATATTTTGAACGACGTCAACTAGTTAGTGGCTTGTGGCCTGATCGGGTTCCTTCGATAGGTAAATACTCTGTCGTCGCGACCCTCCGGGACTCAATTTGCATCGAGTCTTATTGGGGAAAGCGTTTATGTTTATTACCTGACTACCGGGGATTACTTTCTACACTAGCGTTTATGCACAGATTTTGTAGGTTCGTGGCAATTAGGTGCCGTAAGTACGACTATAAACTTTTGGGTGAGTGCCTGGATTTGTAGTGTGGTGTTTATTGGATTTGTCAATTAGTGTTGTGTTTTTATTAGGATGTTGAATTATTTGATAGCATGGAAGTGGACGTAAGCTTATTATCAAGTTGGATATTAATACTGGCTCCTACTTTGTATAATATACCTTACCTTTTTGCCAGTTGTAGGCTGTCACAGGCTGTTAATATTTTTTTAAAAATGCAATAAAATCCAGCTAGTTATCTAAACAAAAAAAATATATTATTATTTCAATAAATATATATAAAATCTGTCCGTTTGTTTGTTCCGGCTAATCTCTGTAACGGCTGGACCGATTCTGACTGGACCTTGCTGTCAGATACTTGATGTTATAAACAGTCACTTTGGCTACTTAATTTTAATAAAAAAAATAGCATAAAAAGTGTAAAACCCCGTAATAACCGATACCTACGCGAATAATCGCGGGGGCTAGTAAAAAATAAATCAAGTTCAACTCAAATCTTATTAACCGGACATTCTTTTAGCACATACATGTTAAACATTTTTTTTCCGTCGAACGCAATGTACCTAATTGGTAAAGTTGATTGCGGCCCTCAATCGGACGCCAACAAGTAAATTCAATTGACTTTTAATGACGCATTTTTTTGAATGTCATTAAGAGATTTACTTGTCGTCAACGCGTTTCGTGTTGATCAAAAGCATTGTTTAATCAACAGCCAGTGTCCATAGGCTTACGAGGGTTATTACATGATTTAACTGGAACTGGTACTATAGGAATCCATGTAGGTACGATCTTATTGCAACACTTTCTAGAAGAACGATTTCTACACATAGGCGCCGTAAGCAGCCTGAGCATTATCTTCCTTGTGATCGTATAATACGCAAGTGGGGAGGCTATTAATTTTAGAGAAATTGGATAAGTTGACACGATGTTGACTCACAAAAGTATCCAAAATCTGCCCAAATCCCGTTAACGAAAACAAACAGGAAAAAAAACCAATAAGTTTAAAAATATTCCGAACTACCATCTCACCTGGTAAATTATCCGCTAATACCCTTGGGCTTGGTGTAAAGTTTACATTTACCAGCGTCAGTACGCATGCGCGGGGCTCGTCTCGGGTGACTAAGTGATGTATGGGCCCGGGGTGCCCCGCTATGCGCCGGAGCGGAACGACTCACACGGCCCGCAGGATTCATTCCACTTTTACCTTCTAACTCGCGTAGGTAGGTCGTCATTTTTTATCAGGCAGGGAAAGGATTATTACTAGGTCTTGAGATTATTTTTCAATTTCATCTATCATAAGTTTTCAAAGGGTGTCCTACCTACTTAGCAGTATCGGGTCTTCTTCAGCCAATCATCCTAGATCTTAGAGAATATTAATACGAATGTGTGGAGTTATTTTTAGCTTGAATCTGCATGAAGTGAAGCTAGATAAATCGCTCACCTAGTACTGCCGTCATAACTAAGAATGCAGTAATCGCAAAATGGCGGTTCCGAGATAAACGCAAAAAACATATTTCATATGATCTGAGCAAGTTGTTCGTATTTTATTGGCCATATTATATATCTAAAAAATCGGAAAAAAATCAAGCTTTTATAAGATAATTTTCCTTTATTTAATTTACTAATATATGCAATTATAATACGTATTACTGCGTTTCGGTTTAGGATCAGGTCGTTTCCGAGTCACAGGATACTAAAACTAAATGCAGCACTTGCGCGTATTACTGCATTATGTCTTAGCACAAGTTGATTACTGCATTCTTTTTTAGTAATTATTGCCATTATTATATGCTCGGAACTAAGTTGAAGTGTACTGTGTCTTCTCAACGATTTATATAGGTGCATTTTAAGGTTAAGGTTTTTTTAGTTTCTTAGCTACGACCTAAGTTTTTACATCGTGGAATGCAAATAAAGTATTGAGTAAACTATACGGATGTTAAAAACCTACTTTATGTTCTTATAATATGCAGCATTAGGGTGAAATAAAAAAAAACATGTTTTTGCAAATTCGTATTCGTATTACTCCACCGAATGACGTTGCCGAACTGATTTACTAAGACAAAACGCGGCAATGGATCGCACTGCTACGACTACGGCTACGACTTCGCAAGTCTTTACTACACTTAAATACAGTAATGTGGAGAACTGCGTTTTAATTTAGCAATTTGTCTACATGATGTAAAACAAAACATTAAAGTAGTGGATATTACTGCATTCTGTTTTAGGGTATTCTTGCAAGTACTGCATTTTTTCTTAGGCCATGCTTACTACTGCGTTTTTTCTTATCATTGAAGCAGTTTTCATGCAAGTACGGCGAAAATCATATCATAAAAAACATACTTCGAGTGATTTTTTTATGAAAATAATTTTTTTTCATGTGCATGAACCTCCTGGGATGCCATTTCTGGAAAAAAGTGAAAATCTCAAAAATGACGATTACTGCATTCTTTGTTATCAGGGCACAGTAGAATATTGGCACATCTGCAAAAAACGTGTAATTGAGTTTTTACCGCACAAGTGTTCAAAATTGCATAATCATAAGGTAAAATCGCAATTACACGTTTTTTGCAGATGTGCCAATATTCTACTAGGTGAGCGAAATATTGAAACATCATGGATAACTTTGTCTATCTATTAAACAATTTAAATGTATAACTGTATGGGCGTTGTGTGTGTGTGCGTAAGGAGGTTCCAAACTATATTTTTACACATGCGCCCGAGCAGACAATTGCTCTTTTATAAAAAAAAAACAATCGCTTATTTTAAAATTTGAATTCTTTCTGGAATTCACTTGAGTGTTTGAATAAAAATTATAAATATTTTCGGCCAGATTGCATTGGCATACAACCTTTACTGTACAGACTTAGCAGTTAATGCCTAAATAATAAGTGTCATAGTTTGCAGTAAGAATAATTTATTATAATTATGATTAAAATTTTAGTAGGAACGTAGGCGAATCTTGGATCGCATAGGGGTAAAAAGTGGTCTACGATCAGCGTTCGCGATTGTACAAATACATCATTTACATAGGTTATCCAAGGTCATAATATCCATCATTTTCTACAACAGACTTAACTTCAATCAAAGTTCTTGTTACTACAGCCATTGATGATAAAATTTACATAGTCGTTTAGACATTAATGTAACAGCTGTTTACGTCGTTTTGTACTAGTTGTAAGGGTAATACCACATTGAATGGCCAGACTTTAGTAGGCTTTAGTGTATAGAATATGTCCCAGTTACAAAAAAGTTAGTTTTGAATAGAACAGGAGCGGGTTGACAGAAATGTTTTTCTTTTATCATCTGTCTAGCCATTCCTCAGTAATTATATTTTAGTCCAACACTATTCCTTTATTTATACCTATTTTATTCTAAAGCTACGGCTGATATACCTATGATCGAATTAAAAAAATATTTAATAGTTGGAGTGTCATTTGTTCATAACACAGAGTTAATAAAAGGTTAGTATGTTTCCCAGTAAAGTCTGATTTATTAAAATGTATGCAAGGAAATGAGCTTAAGTATCTTTACTAGAAATAAAAAATAATTTGGAAGATTTTCCCGCAAAAATTTCCAATTATTGACAGCACGGTTGGCACAGTGGCTGAGCGATTGACTGCTATGTCTCTGGTTGGATTCATGCTTAGCACAAATATTGTTTAAGCCTACATGTACTAGTTCCCGCTCTGCTTGTTTGAGTATGTAAGGTTATATGCTTGTAAACGCACCATCATGATCCAGAGGAAATTCCTAGTATGTGAGAAACAGGAAAGGAGAATTACTTTACAAAACCGTAAAGTATAAAAATATCTGGACTATGTTCTAGATATTCTTAAGTTGTTAAGATAATCAGTCCATGGCTGAAGAAGGAAACTACCATTACATATTGTGAATGGGATACACGAGAAATGTATGATTTGCATAGAATGTACGATTTTTTTTATTTGTCTATATATTCATACTTAACATAATGTTACACTCGCATACACTTCCACACTTTTCCCTAACTTTGCACCAACTTCCCTATTGTATAATAAGATTATTTTTGCCTCGATTTTACTACCACTTTTTATACCAAAACCTTTTTAGAGATGTCACACAAACCGACCCTAAATGTTTACTTTTCCTAAAGACCACTGATTTAATTCCCTCAATAAACAAGTTTAATTAAAAGGTTAACCAGATTTTAACTGATGGTCTTAATGCGAAATTAAATTACTCCTCAGAAGATCCCAAAATTAGTTTGACCTAGACAATGGTTGAGAGCGGGTGAATGTTCAAATATTTGTAGATTTAGTCAGGCGGTCGTCGTAAACCAGAGATATTGCCTTAGTATTGTCTCAAAGAGATTAGTTTCCTTACGTTTCTGTGTTGCTGCTAATGTTTGGAATCTGCTCTTTATGAGCTGTCCGGGATTAATTTATTGCTTTCATAGTGAGTTTTGTTTTGTTCCTTGAATACAAATTACGTAATTAGCTTTAATTTTAGATAATTATTAAAGCGCTGTTGCTTTATAGATCTATCGCTCAAAGAAGTAAATAAAGCGCTTCAACACGGCAAAAATTTAAACAAACAACAACATTTTGAATAAATAAAAAAGAAAACGGCTAGCTGCTAGTGCGCCACCTGCTAGCCGTCACCTTTTCTATTTTATCATTGAAAAGAATATTTTAACGCACAAGATTTAAACCCCTTATTTAAATGGCAAATTATTTTCTGTGTCGAAACTTTACTGTTAACTTTATTGTTATAATGAGCGATGTCCTTAACATGCAAAAGTGACGAGCCGACCGCCATGATGTGGTCACTATGTCACTACAACAAGCGGCTTCAGTAATACAAGAGTAAATACTCGGAGCAAATTAACTAATTAGCCAACACGCTGCAGTTTGTACCACATTTCTAAAGCTCAAACATTTCCAACTAATTCCATTTTGGCGTGTAATTAATTTAGTACACACAGATGACATGTAACCGCCTCTGGTCACGATTATGTTTGTCATAATCCGCGCATTGGCCGCGACTTCGTCAGCCACCCGCATCGTTATACAAGTTCGCGTTGATTAAAGATATCAGTTTCGTGAACCTTTCATTAGGAATGGCACAAAGGCGAACGCAATTACATCTTGGGTGACATCTGGTGGTCTTATCGTGAAAGGGTTGCATCTTAAGTTGCCGAATTGGACGGTGAAGTCTCGGTACAGACGGGAGATAAGAATCTGAGATGTGTAGGTATTTATGTCTGTACCTGGCGTTGGTGAAGTTGAAATAGCTATTTTGTAAGTGTGAAATAAGGTTCAAAGTGCCTAGTTCGAGTTTTTATACGTTTATAATATTAGTCTAGAAATAAGTATTTGTACTGTAGGCTTTTTCTAGAACACGTGGCAAGTGTGTAATGTTTCTTACATTACACACTTGCCACGTGTTCTAATACCGAACTTGAGATCTCTGTGGATTTTGACCTATCTAAATATTTATCTCATAATATGACCTGATTGTACGGCCCTCTTCCTAAGATGGGTCAGGTAATACATGGCACTGATGATAAATATTTAAAAGTGATTTAAACTTAAAACTAGAGCTAGTAACAATGGGAACAGTCGCTTATTCTAAGCTGGGTGAGGTATGCCATGGTATGCCGAACCTGGGGATTGTCTAAGTTCTTGCCACCTCGCCACGATCAATGGGTCTCACCGGGCAGCCAGTATTTTATTTAAGAACTGTATTGAGGATGGCGCGTGTGTGGGTGGTGGAGCAGAGATGCGAACATAATGGCCAGAAAACTGTTAACCTTTGCATCAGCAAACATGCCGGACGCAAAATTAAATTAGTTTTGTTTCAATGCAAACATTTTTATACCTCGAGTCTTTTGTGATTAGCCACGATTTCCCATACCATCGCGCCTGTATTTCCCGAAGGGTTAGGCAGAGGTGTGCCAATGTACACCCACAGTTTGCCGGTATGTTTAGGTGCCATTCGACGATTTCCGAATTATCAAATTGCATCATGAATATTCAAAACATTAGATACCTACCTTCTGTTATCATCAGACATTAGCAGAGGATCATTGTTCCATACGTAATCACAATTATTGAGTAAATAAGAATTCTGATCCTAAACACATATTAGTGAATAGTGGAGCAAATATACCTAAGATTTTGAGTCCTAAGCTCAATCCTAACCTAACATTACTGTGTTGATCTTTGACCGCACATGTACTTACGTTGTCTTTTGTCTTTAGAAAAAAGAAGCTTAAGCATAATAGAATATTAAAGTTTTAATATTGGACATTACCTTTTGTAGCTATAGGTCATTGACCTATGATAAAGATGGTAGGTAGATTAGTAGTTCAATAAAAGGGTTTTTTTTTAAAATCACTTAATGTGACTTCGTATTTGCTGCTGTAAAGCCTATTTTTTTCTGTATATAATAAAAAAAAATAGTTTTTATTGTGACGTAAGTAAGTGGCTTTAGGTATTTGTATTTAGTACATGTAATTAATAGCCAAAAATTGATAATTTGAAATAAAAGTTAATATTTATTTCAAGTTTTAAAACGTCATTTAAATCTAATTTGACAAGTACTTTAACCTATTTGTTAAAATTATAAATAATAACGTCATTTGCAAGATAAAAGAATTTAATCTAGTTTTCTTTTCCAAAAGGTAATTCGTTTGGAGAAGAATGGGCAAGAAACTCCATACTTACTCTTTTAAAGTAAATATTAAACTATATTTTGCATACCGTAATTTTACCATATACCATCACGCCTGAATTCCCCGAAGGGTTAGGCAGAGGTGTACTAATGTACACTGTAATTTTATTTATAGATATAAGTAATATAATCAACATTCTTTGCAAAAAAAAAAACTATCACATTTATGACATACTCTAAAAGAAATGCAGTGATTTTATTTATACAGTTAAAAAAAAAACAACTTTAACAATTTTTTTCACAAATTGAAAACATATCCTTTGTTGGATGTTAGCGGAAAAATGCAAAATATTTCCTAACCCAAATAAAAGATGATATTCATTACATAGACATACCGCTCTATTATTTTTTATTTCAATAGAATAGTTTTCCAACAATAGGTTTTTATAATTGGAAAGGAAAAACTAAAATATTTTCCACCTATTGTTGAATCACGGAGAAATTGGATCCTATTATGCTTTTGTTTTGCAGGATATGAAAAATAGTGTACGAGTATTTTGTTTGTAAATGATGGATATATTTTTTAGTTAATGCAAAACGTGAATACGCACGTTAGCTTCTAGAGTTAGAAAAATTATATGCGATCGATATATATTTATTTATTTTATGTATAAATAACTTTTGCCCGCAACTTCGTCCGCGTGGCAGTTTGCACAGTCATTTTTATTTTGAACGCTTTAACAAATGATTACTTATTTCTTATCAAGTTCCTAAATACAAAGTTTCATGGTTTTATCTTCAATAATGATGGCCTTCCATGCAAACTTTCATTCCCTATTTCAGCCTCTTCAAGCCTTTTTTCGCGGTAAAAGGTAGCTAGCCTATGTCCTTTTCCAAGGTCTAAAATATCTATGAACAAAATTTCATGAAAATTAGTTCTGTGGTTTACTTTTTTATTGGTGGTGGTGGGGAAGCGTAACTAACACAAAGACAGACAGAGTTACTTTCGCATTTATGAATTCGTATTTGTGCTGTCCTATTTTAAATAAATACCTACTGGAACGGATGAAAATGACATAGCTCATTAAAGAAGGCTTAGATACGCTCAAAGTATTTAACAAACTCAAAATGATCATGCTTGAACAAGATCTTTTGAGCTACATTTGTGGACGAAATTCTCTAAAGCGTTTACTCAGTACATTTCATTTAGAGGGTGATCAAATAAATTCGTTGTTCTAAGGATTGGGGCATATAAGACTACATTATTATTTAATTTATTTGCTTCCGCATTGAAAATACTTAATCCGTCTAATTAAAGGAACTTGATGTTTTTGTTGTATAATATTCAGATTTCTCTTACAATGACATTGACAAAATTTCGAATTACTCACAAAATAACACAAAGCGATCCAACGCTACGCACGCTCATTGAAATTACCCGAAGCAAACGTCAAGATTCAAAACGATAATTTGTACAAAATCAAATTCCGTCTCAAAGCATCGTCTGTTTTGCATTACGTGAAGACAAAGCCTTAATCTTTCCCCCGGAGCGGGATCTCTTGTTTAAATGTTAGTATAAAAGCCCCGCTGTTAGCTCTTGCCACATCGCAAACAGTGTGTGCTACGCCGAATATTGACGGCGACTCTTTGCAAAGATAAAGATTTGTTTTTTCTTATAAAGATACTCGTGTGTATGTATCGTCACGGATTTCTTTAGCGTTAAAAGTTGTGAGCGAAGTTACGTGTACTGTGAGCGGTGTTGGTAAAAGCGATGTTATTTTAAGGATTTCGTAACCAAATGGTGCCAAACGGGACTCATTCGTCTATCACAGATCCTGTATCTTTAGAACCGTAATAGGAAGACACGTGAAATTTTCACAGAGTGTGTTTTACTATAGCTGCTATAACAATTTTGATAATAAGTAATATTTAAGAAAATGGGGACTTACATTTTCTTAAATATGTAGTGTTAAATTTTGTACGGTGGTACGAAATTTTGCGTGTGCGAGATGAGTCCGACTCGCCCTTGGCCAGTTTTTCTGAAACGTTATGGGACTACACAGCAGTCGCTTTGGGTGAAACAATTGTCTTGTTTCAGGGCAGAAGGCAGAATCTGATAGTGTAACACATATATGGGTACATATATCTACATCTACCTATCGATGTAATATAAAAGACAACGTAGTCAGCAAACACCATCGTTCGCCCCCGCTGAAAATACTATAGAAATATTATTTATCATGTCACCACGCTTGGTAAACGGATCACTAGAGCATAGTATGTCTGTGCAAATAAAGATGATCGCCAAGTCATAAAGAGAAAAGTAAAAGGGTTTATTATAAAAGGAATAAACATAAATGTTTATTATTAAAACTAAAAGTTGCAAGGTCCAAAAAATGTATACTTAAAGCTTATTTTCGAAATTGAAACGTAAATTCACGGGTAATTTACCCGTATTGCTATTTTTGCTCTAAATCAAAATACGCACGTCCCAATGGGAGCAAAATATAATAATTTTGCTAAAACTGTTTCCATTGCAAACCACAAAACAGATTCAACAAAATATGCTCATCATAATATTATTACTAAAATTTTATAACAATTTCAGTATTTCGATGGCTTTATTTTGCCATGGAATTTGCGTTCAACTGTTTATTAACAATGCTGTAGCTATGTTCTATGTAAAAGTTTTGATGTAACATGCCATGACTCGGTATTTTGTAAAATTATGCAATTCAGATAAGTGTTCGATAATTTTGACAAAATAAAATGGAATAAAAATTATTTTAAATATGAACATTAAAAAAAAATTTACATCAAAAGAAAAGTTAACATCAGCCTGTTATTGTCTGCGGGTTGTTCGAAAGAGACTGCGGGTTGTTCGAAAGAGATACCGCGCCCCCGGAACGCAAAGGGCACATGAAGGAACATAGACGGGTTTTAGTCAGTAAAAGTCTGACACTCCCTCCCGCCCCGCCCAGGGCGGGGGAAGTTATTCGATGATTTCCCGTCTTAAATAAAAAAAAAAAGCCTGTTATTGTCCCACAGCAGGGAAAGGCCTCTAGTCATACAGAGAAGGCACGTGCATTGATAACCAGGCTTGCTAAACGCAAATGGAATACAAAAAAATGCACTTTGCATACTCAACACAAGTTTTCGGTGCCAAAGCTTTCTCAATTTAATTTTCTTATTATAGTACCTGTGTAGGTACAGTTTCCACTGAATTTAAACATTTTAAACCAAGGACAGATGTGAGGAGTAGGGGTGCGAGCGTGTGGGTGAAACAATAAATCAATAATTACATTACATACATTTGGTTTTTCATAATTTATACATATCAAATTCAGGAAAAACGTCTAACACTTTTCTTCTTTCACGATATAACTATATAATAACAAAAAGTATCTACCTACAAACCTACTAACTAATATTTTCAGGTAAAACTCAATAACTGTTATTAAACCTATTGAATGTTTGGTTTGTATTATTCAACTAAGTGTTGCACCGTGTGTTGTGTTAATGTGTGTAAACTTTTTTGTACCTAAAACTAATTATAATTTGTGTTAGGTAGTTTGGTGTGCACTTTTATAGTAACCATGTGTGTTTTTGTAATTATAACTCTAGTACCTAATAAATTAATGATTTATTGACATGTACTTTCATATGTACGTCCGAATTACGGTGCGTGACCGATGTACTCGTAAGAGGGTTAGATCTCGGGTCAATTACCTGATTACCTGCTTGCCTAGTGCAACGGAGTTGCAACATTCATCCAGGCAGAACATTTACCCCACGATCGAGTCACCAATAAAAATGAAAATAAAGTAGGTACTTCACGTGTGGTTCCGCTTGTGTAGCATCAGTGTACTTTGAAGTTAACGGATATTGTTTTAAATATTTTACGTTCTAAAATTAAATTAAAAAAAAACATACAACACAACATGTTAATAAATATTGAAAATATATAATGTATGGAAAAAATCCGTTTTTTTATAATTAGAGTGAAAAATGAAAAAAAGTATAAATAATTGTAGTTTTAAAAAATATATAAAAAATTGAAACATCCTATTAATTCTAGATACATTTTTATGTTTGTGTGTGTGTTGGTTATTGTAGAATATTCAGGCGCACGGGTCGAGGGTTCCGAAGAATTAAATAAAAGACGAGCAGAGTCTTCAACCACTTATATTGTTGTTCACAAGCTTCCGATGATTGCTACAGTACGACTGACTTACGACTGACAAATTTTGCCGTGAGGCGGCTATATTTATGACTTTCCTACGTGGGTGCAAGTAGTGCCATGACAAATAAAATAACAAAAGGTGTTTGCACCAATCACGTCACAGTATTTCTCCCATATGTCTCTACGGTGGTGGAAGTAGTGGGTAGGGCGCGACATCATCAACAAATGTTCCACCAATCAAATATGCACATTTTTGTCATTAAATTTACTTATAATCTAGAATCATATATTTACCTTAATTCTAGATGTATCCTAAGTTACATTAATGCTAAAAATAACCTAGGACTAGATAATCAAAACATACATCATTTGATAGCGCAAAAGCATCTATATTTACATGAAAATCAAATATTGTTACAATTATAGATTTAATCTTCCTATTGTACATATTTAAAACTACAGAAAGCCCTCGTGCTCTCTTACAATTCCACCCCCCGCAAGAGGGTTCAACCGATTGCGCTTCCGTCAGTAGGGAGCACGACAACTTTTACTACGGGCCGACGCAGCGTACCCTTTGTAGTTTTGATATCTACAATTCTAACAATACTATCCGCACCTGGATGCACTTTGGCTATAATGCCTTTGGTCCATTCACTACGTGATTTGTTGTCATCGACCACTATCACTACATCGCCCACTTTTACGTTCGGCACTACACTGTTCCACTTTTGTCGTTGCTGGAGCGTAGGCAGGTACTCGCGCAGCCATCGCCTCCAAAAGAGGTCGGCCAGCGCGTTTACTTGGCGCCACATGCGCCGCGAGTCGATGTCGGCGGCATGCTGACGCGTACACGGAGCATCTCCCGCGGCAGTGCCAAGCAGGAGATGGTTCGGTGTCAACACGACGGGTTGCTCAGCATCGGTGCTCACGTAGGCTAGTGGCCGGCTGTTAATTACCAGCTCGGCTTCTGCGAGGAGAGTGAGTAGCACCTCCTCCCGAGGCGCGCGCTCTTTTAAAGTAGAGCGCAGCGCGTTCTTCACGGAGCGCACCAGTCGCTCCCAGCTCCCGCCCATGTGCGGGGCGGCTGGCGAGTTAAAGTGCCAGGCGATTCCCCGACCTGTCGCCTCGCTTCTAATGCGACCCACGTCTAGGTCGCGCAGGGCCTGGTGTAGCTCGGCGTGTGCTCCAACGAAGTTGGTCCCGCGGTCGGAGTATATGTCCGCGGGACATCCTCGACGTGCGATCAGGCGTCGCAACGCCAATATGGCTGAGTCTGCACTCAGCGACGCCGCTAGTTCCAGGTGTACGGCGCGTGTGGTGAGGCAAGTAAATAGAACGCCCCATCTCTTCTCCCGGCGCCGACCGATGCTCACCTCCATAGGGCCAAAATAATCCACTCCACAGTGGACGAATGCCCGGCGATTAATCTCCAATCTCGCGATGGGTAGGTCGCCCATCTTAGGCGTCGACGGCTGGGCTTTCTTAATCCTGCACGTTTGACATTCTCTTGCGATTGCTTTCACTGTTGACCGTAAGTTCGTTATCCAGAACTTTTCTCTTAAAGAGTTCACCACGGTTTCCTGGTTGGCGTGAAGCGCTGTTGTGTGGTATCTTTTAATGATAAGCCGAGTCAAGGCGTGCTTTCCGTCTAAAATAATGGGGTGACGCGCTCCGAAAGTAAGTTCACTGCAGGCGCCCAACCTGCCGCGTACCCGTATCAAACCATCTTCAAATAATATTGGGTCTAGTTTTTTAATCTTACTGTTCCGTGGTAGCGGGCGGGCTTCTTGTAGAGCTTTTGATTCTTCCTCGAAGCTCTCAGTTTGTGCTATCTTCAGTAAACGTAGCTCCGCCTCTCGTAGATCGTCGACCGTTACGGTTGTCGAGTCGCGTCGTTTGCGACAGCGGTCCGTGAAGACCTTTATACGTGCTACTACGTATAAGATGCGTGTCCACGTACTATACCTTTCATAGGGCAGCGCGGGTTCGGCCTTAGTAGTGACGTTCACGTTGTGTACCCGCTCTAGGTCTGCCTCTGACACTGCGTCAACTCCAGAGTCCACCGGCCATTGCTCCTGTGGGCTGGAAAGAAATGAGGGACCCGAAAGCCACATATTACTGTTGACGGGCCACTCCAACCGGGTGCCTTTATCGGCTGGGTTCATCGCCGAGGGAACCCAGCGCCAGTCTTTCATCTTTGACCTTTTATCTATCTCTGCTAACCTATGAGATACAAAACGTTGGAAGTCGGTTGCTTCCGAGTGGATCCATTTGAGTACTGTCCTACTATCTGTCCATAAGACCTTTCGGGTGATTTCAACTCCTAACTCTTTCTCCACGGTGTCGGCTACCCTGCAGGCCAACACTGCCGCCTGTAACTCAAGGCGTGGGATTGAAATCACCTTTTTAGGTGCCACTCTAGCTTTCCCCATCACGAAGCTAACGCGCCTAACGCCGAGTGCATCTTTTCCCACCAAGTAGGCGACTGCCGCGTAGGCGGATTCACTAGCGTCCCCGAAGACGTGAAGTTCTACCTCTGATAACTTTATACCGTACCATCGCGGGATGGTTATATTGTTTAAGATTATAAGGTTCCGTAACCACGCGAACCATAAAGTTGCCTCCGTTTCATGCAGCCTCTCGTCCCACTGGATTCCTGTACGCCATATCTGCTGCATTAATATGCGCGACTGAATGACGCATGGATACAGGAAACCCAGCGGGTCGAACACCGACATTATGAAGCGAAGAAACTCTCGCTTCGTAGGAACAACGTCACCCTCTATAATTGTCTTCGGTAACTTTTTAAATGATAGGTCAAAAGCCAATTCATCGGTCCCCGGTGACCAAATCATACCTAAGGTGCGCTCTGTGGCGCCCTCGTCTTTTTCTAACGAGACTCTGTCGGGCATCTCTATTTCGAGAATCTCCCTGAGTTGTGGCGAATTGGTGACCCACCCCCGTATATTAAACCCGCCTTCGGCGTGGATGTGAACCACCTCCTCTATGCGTTTGCTAGCCTGCGCGACGGACCATGCACTATCTAAATAGTCGTCCATGTAATGACTGTTATGTATAGCCGACACTGCTTCGGGATACTGACTATTAAATCTGGCCGCATTTTTATTCAAAATATAGATTGCGGATGTAGGGGAAGACACAGCACCGAAAATCATTGAATTCATGACAAACGTGTCAGGTTCTCCACTATTATTTTTATTCCACAAGAAAAGCTGTGCCCCTCGGTCACGTTCTCTGATTTTTATACGTAGGAACATGTCCGCTATATCTCCGGTGAATGCTACCGGTCCCAATCGGAATCTAATTAGAATTCCTAAAAGAGAATTTAATAGGTCTGGCCCCGCGAGCAAGCAATCGTTAAGAGCGGTACCTTGAAAAGTGGCGGCGGCGTCGAAGACTAGTCTCAATTTCCCCGGCTTATTAGGATTCTGTACCCCAAAGTGAGGTAGGTACCACACCGGATCTTCGAAGCGGCCGTCCGCTTTACTCGCATAACCCTCGCTAATTAATCGTTCAATTTGATTTTCATATGCTTCCGCGTACGTAGGATTCTTATGCAACCTACGTTCTATTCCCGACAGTCTCTGTCGCGCATAAGCATAGTTATCGGGTAGCTGTGGATCGTCACGCCTCCACAACAATCCTACTTCCCATTCGCCGTTAATAGTGAAGCTACTGGTTTCATCTAATATTTTTAAAGCTCTGTCGATGTCTTTATGAGACCTAGGGATTTCGGTTATACCTATTGCTTCTAATTCGAATTGGTTTTTCACCATATCATGCAGTTCAGACAGAGGTTCCGCTAAACAGTTCACGGCTTCGTAGCCTACCCTAAACCCTTTACCTATGGGCCCATGCAGAACCCAGCCTAGCTTGGTCAAAGATGCAACTGGCTTACCGGACTTTCCTCGGCGAATCTCCTCGCCGACCAGCAACTCCCAGTTGTCCTGTCCCAGCAACAGCATCGGCTTGACTCCGCACATTTCCTCCAGGCCCAAGTCACGCAGGTGGGCGAGCTCCTTTATCAACGCAGCCGGCACCGTTTGGGCGGGCAAATCCAGCCTCTTGAACGTACGCACACTTATTTTGTGATTCACTTTATTTGGCCCGCGCACTGTCACATATATTTTCCTTGAGGATTTATCAGACACCTCATTACCGCGCGCACTTTTTAGCACTAAAGGTATTCTATCACCCGTTGCCTTTCCAGCTATCGAGTCGTCGATAAGCGATACTGTAGCTCCGTCGTCCAGTAGAGCGTAGCAATCTCGTTCGTTTCCGTTCACTGACACGGAGACGGGAATTATCTTCAACAACGCTTTGCCGTTATATTCTTTCACATTAGTGACGCTTTCAGTTTTATGCTCTCTATCTACGTGCAGTAAGTCGTGATGTGCATAGTGGCATTTCGAGCATTTGCTTGCTCGGCAGAACTTCTTCGCATGTTGTTTTATTATACAATTAAAACACATCCTCTGATTTTTTACAAATTGCCATCTCTCATCAGAAGTTAGTTTCGCAAACTTTTCACACTTCGGTAATTTATGATCTCCCTTGCACATAGCACACTGCACATTGTTCTTATTATCTTGTTCGCTGTCGCTTTGTACATGTAATCTCTGAACATTTTTAAAGTGAATGCCTGGCTTACTATGTGCGCTTCTCAAACTTTTAACATTAGCCGTTTGACCGGCAGCGCCCATGTCCATCTGCACATAAAATGACGTAGCTCGGGCTAAATGGCTCAGGAATTCAGATAATATCTCTAGGCTGGGTGACACTCTCACATCGATGCCCTGAGACGCCGCCATACCCATTGCGAAGTCGCCATATTGAGCCCTCTGCACAGGTGTTAATTTACTCAGTAATTCACTCACCAGTTGTGGGTTGTTCAGGTATCCATTCGCGTGCACATTCCTCAACAGCGACACACAATTCCTCACTGTAGATGAGAACTTTCTCAACTCACGACCACTTTCTGTTACTTTCGGTAACGCACGCACTTTCTTCAACGCACACTCCAATATTAAATTAGGATGTCCGAACTCTTCATCCAGTGCCTTCATAATCTCCGATGGGTTAGTTGATGTCCGCAATAAGTCTTCTACCGCTATTTTTGCCTCTCCCTGCAGTGACGTTTTCAAGCGCGCTAAGTTCTCGTGCGGCTTAAAGTTGTACATAGCTGTTGTGTCCCAGTACATGTTCTTGTACGATAGCCACTCTGCCGGGTCACCGTTGAAGTATGGCAACTCATAGGCTTGCCTGGGTACTGGCCGCGGACGAGCTAGGTTTGAAATAGCTTCTGCCAGCTGATCTATTTTCCTGTCTCGCGGCTTGCTTCTCTCCGTTTCTTGGGCGAACGATTGATCCCATTCAGGCACTTCACGTGGTGGCACTCGCGGAACACTAGCCGTTACTATCGGCGTATATTCGCGGAACTGTACGGTCGCGGGCGCACACTGAGGGAGCGCAGATATCGAGGTCGTATATACTGTATGCGGTTGCGCGGTCACTGTTTGCGGCGCGGTCACTGTTTGCGGTTCGTACGCTGTTTGCGGCGCGGTCACTGTCACTCCGCGGGAGGTCGCGGCACTCTCGGTTGCAGGCACTCCGTACGCAGTCGTTACTACTGCGGGCACTGGCACTGGCACTGTTTCTTGCGCGTCGTGAGCTTCTGCGATCACTTGTGTTTCACTCGGCACTGAGTGTGTGATCCAATGTTCCACACGGCGTGTTGTAGTTTCTTCATCGGACGAGTCTTCTTCGGCGATGGCATCTATCTCGGCCAATTCCGCCTCCAACTTCTTCTTGACGAGATTTTCCCTCAGGCGCACTAATTCCCTCTCAGCCTTGTACTCGGCCCTCCGGCGGAGGTAATCGGCACTCTTCTGGCCGCTCTTCGATGAGACGTGGCTGGTTCTTGATCTCGGCGTCCGTACCACCCGTAGTATCTCCGATTCCCGAGGCACTGCAGCCGCGTCGCGATGGTCAATCACGCGTCCGGGGCCCGCCAATGGAATCACGGGTGCGGGTAATGCCGACGACACTGTAGGCGCTATCGAAGGTGATCCCGGTGCCATTTCAGACGGCACTCCTGAATCGGCTTCCATCTCTCGTCGCTTGTTCAACGCTGCCTCCAATTTGCGCAGCTTGCTCCTCGTGGCGACTGAGCTTCGTTCACTCATCTTGAATGCTTCAGACTTCTCAGGCTTGAAACTTCAAACTCTTCAGGCTTGAGATGTAATTCTTCAGACGCAGGATCCGGCTCGAAGGACCAAAATTGTAGAATATTCAGGCGCACGGGTCGAGGGTTCCGAAGAATTAAATAAAAGACGAGCAGAGTCTTCAACCACTTATATTGTTGTTCACAAGCTTCCGATGATTGCTACAGTACGACTGACTTACGACTGACAAATTTTGCCGTGAGGCGGCTATATTTATGACTTTCCTACGTGGGTGCAAGTAGTGCCATGACAAATAAAATAACAAAAGGTGTTTGCACCAATCACGTCACAGTATTTCTCCCATATGTCTCTACGGTGGTGGAAGTAGTGGGTAGGGCGCGACATCATCAACAAATGTTCCACCAATCAAATATGCACATTTTTGTCATTAAATTTACTTATAATCTAGAATCATATATTTACCTTAATTCTAGATGTATCCTAAGTTACATTAATGCTAAAAATAACCTAGGACTAGATAATCAAAACATACATCATTTGATAGCGCAAAAGCATCTATATTTACATGAAAATCAAATATTGTTACAATTATAGATTTAATCTTCCTATTGTACATATTTAAAACTACAGAAAGCCCTCGTGCTCTCTTACAGTTATGTTACCAACTAATTTGCGCTTTAGATCTACCGTTTTTAAACTTTGTTTTACATTTGTTGCAGGTAAGCTGGAGTTCGTATTTGTTCGGGTAATGGATGTGGGGCTATTTAAATATTGCCTACTATTAACAGTGTAAATATTGCAACGCATCATGGTGTTGAACTTTCTGTAAGTTGCGTCTAGAGTTAAGCCTGTAAATTAGACCTGAATATGGTTTGACTGTTTCATGGTTGTTTATATGTTTTTCACTTTTATAACTACCGAAATACAATAATTTCATGTTCTGTTTCTACTTATAAATATATCTTTAAACATTGTCTGTAGGTAGGTAAAATCTATAAGTTGCATACAAACTTAAGTCTTTAAATTACCCTTGGATACAGTTTGACTGTTTCAAAACTAAAAACAAACTATGATTGATTAGCTAGGTATATAGATTGTGTCTACAGGCAAACTTACCCAAAACTATAAGAAGCAATTTAATAATTAGAAATATTGCTGATTAATATTATAAAAGTACCTACCCACGTACTTTTAAATGGTAACCAGCAACATTCCTAATTAAATATTTCCCGCACTAATAAATTATTCTTTGAAAATTAGCCCGCTAAACACACCGTACGTTTTCCGTTGCGTACAGCGCGTTCAATAAATAATTAACCAATTTTAGTTTTCGCTTAATCGGCTTTTTAGAAAACTCATTTGACTGGCAAATTGTTTTACGTGTCCAAGCTAAATGAATATTCACGGGTAGGTAATGTTGAGCGGGCACTCTATTAACTAGTCGCCGTGTTTTTTTAGGAAACCTGAAAACAAACCTTTATATAAGATAACGCAGCTTTGAAACCGAGAAATGGATGGTATTTTACAAAGCGGTGCAAATATATGTCATTTTTTGGGACATATCAGGATTTTATGATCGAAAATATTAGTTTAGTAATTTAATATTTGTTACACTTTCTAAGAAATGTAAATTATAACTATTGCACACTAAAGCTGAGTAAAGCCCGGATTTTAGATATTTGTTAATTAACAGGCATGATAAAATCTAACATTGTAGATTGTAGGATTAATAGTTCTTTAACTGAGTGTTCAAATGGTTTACGGTATTAGGATTCAGTGAAGAAATTATAAACCGGACGAATAAAAGTTAGAATAAATATCTACTCAATTATTCGCCAAAAAGTAAATCTTTAACCGTACAAATGTGTGTCCTCATCCAATTAACAGTTAAACAAACTGTGCAACAGACTCGACCGCGATTCGGAAAGCGTAAAGCGGGTCCAGTAGAGGGACGGCCCACCTTATGAGGGGTGCGGAAGCCTCTAGATGCAAGCCGGACTTCCAACGTACCTAGGAAGCTTACGTCAACTGTTGCCATCTTCCGGCGGCCACCACGAATTATTCAAAGGTTGACAACGGTGCCTGAAGTTTGAAATTACAGATGTTTTCATGTCCGAGAGACAGGAAACTAGAAATGTTGGTTTAGACGGTTAATTGATAAGGTTTTTCAAAGGACGAATCATGTGCAGATGCATTGGTAATAAAATGTTTAGTACCACTGCTTATGTATATAAATGTCAAAATTTGTTTCAATTATATCATTAGACACTTTTGAACGTCATATACAAGAAAAGAAAATTAAATCTAGTTGCGTTTTTCCAAAAGATATTTTATTTATTTATTTATTTATTTATTTATTTATTTATTAATCGACTTAAAACTACCATTGGAAAATAAACAGGCAGTATTTACTGTTTAAAAAATATTTTACAAATATTTGTAGACAGGATAATGCTGGATTACATGTGAATGCAATGTACTTTATAAAAACTACTATTTATTTATTTATCAAAACTTTATGCACAAATGTAAAAATACACCGTACAAAGGCGGACTGTTAAGAATGGATGGCTACATTATATTCAAAGATAAGAGTACATAATGTTCAAGCATTTACAAATATTGGAACACTCTTGAAACTAAATACAAATAAAAAATGAAAAACAAAAAAAGTTTTTCGACATAACTTTTATTTAACATTCGTTAAAGCCTTTTTTTCAATGAAACTAAATAAATATATATTACCTAAATATTAACTAAATAAAATAAATATTCGGAATACGTTGTTTGGTGGTCGCGCAGTACCTTTTGCGGCGCACTAGCTATATAGCCTACGGCTTTCAGCAGTAATGGTTTATGTATCAAATTCATACGCAGAGTTTAGTCCATTTAGGGAACATGCCTGGCTTGAGTTACCAATTACGCCACATTGGCTTAAGCCTAGTCAGGTAAATCGGTGTACGGTAAGCCGCATGAAACTTGAATACTGTCTGAGAAGAGATTAGTATTGATGCGCTGAAACTATATTTGGGAGATGCGCAGTATGGTAGTAGTGGTTCCTCCTACCTGTATCCTATATTTGTTCAGATAAAATTCGTAGAAAAACTGCTCACAACGATCAAAGGGATTTTTTTTTGAGTTTGAGGCTATTTCGTAGAAGTAAATAAACCTAGGCATACTCGTATGTGTATTGCACCGATTCTGAAAATTCTTTCGTTAAAAGGAAGCCATGTTATCCCAGAAGCCGAAAGGGTTTATTTTATTATTAAAAAAATAGGGAACCGTTAGGAAATAATTTCGTGTCCATTTAGTCACATTATTAAACGACTATGTGGCTGATTGTACCCACAGATAAAATTCGTAGAAAAGCTTCACAAAACGTTCAAAGAGAGATAGATTTTTTGACCTTTTTAATATAATGAACTTAGTTTTTATTATTTATACTAATTATTATAAATGTAAAAGTAAGTTTGTTTATTTATGACGCTTTGACGGCGGAACTACTGCACCGATATTGGTGAAATTTGGTGCAGACAAACCTTGAACCCCAAGAAAACACATAGGTATTTTAATCCACGACTATGTCTGCATCCGCGGTAACCCACATATAACATAAAGTTCGATTTACAATAATATATTTGCAAGTTAGTTAAGTACATAGGTACGTTGATGTTAACTACATAAGTATACGTAATACACAGTTACGTAGGTAACCCTTCTCGTCCAAACTCCTTAATGATGTATTTCCTCGGTTGCCTTGGTAAAGTTTTGTTTTAATTGCTTCTTCTGAACACCTGATAGCCTAGTATTAGCATAGCAACAACAGAAACAGAATCTCAATCAAACAACATTGTTAATTAGTTTCTGCGCTGTCAGTTTCAGATCTCAAGTTGAAAATTGATTTGCAATAGGCATGTATTTTGTACCTAGTTAGGTACTTTTGATGCTGTATTTGTGTCATCTAATATTATAAATACGAAAATAACTGTATGTCTGTCTGGTACGCTTTTATGACTAAACCGCTGAACTGAATTTGATGAAATTTGGTACGATTGCTATTGCTATTTACGCTATTTATATCGTCAGTAAACTATTTCAATAGTTTTTAATTTTAATTGCAAGACATTTTCAACAAAACTTTCTTACCGAAAACAGCAATTTTTTTTCAGCTTAGTCGTCACACAACTTAATAAACACCAATCCAATGTATCTACAACATAAAAGATCGACTTTCTAATCATACAATTGACTCAAACCCTGTGAAACGAATCCTCGCGTAAATCCAGCGCTGGAAAATGAACAAACGGGTCCAATTTTCAAAATCTCAGTACATATTGTATTATATCTTTTATCCTTTAGTCCGAGCATCAAATGCATCCTTAGAAAATAAGCGACTACAATACCGTATTACTTGAGAACCTATGTTGGAAAAATGTTCGTTCACGGAATTGAATTTCACTTTGAAACGGGCTCTTTGTTAACAAAGGTAAGAAAACAAAGTACTCGTAAATAAGCTGATATTTTACTATTCTGTCTTTACTGTTTGTCTTGACTGTACGTGGGACGATTTTTCTTTTTTTTTTTTTAACTTAATGTTGTCTATTCATAACACTGTTTCTTTGTCCTGGTCGTAACGTTGAAGGAAATAAAGTTCTACAGAGATTTTTTAGTTATTGTTCTGGCATTAAAAATGTGGACGGTAAAACGTAATTCGTTTAAGTAGGTTCTTAGTATTTCTCTTTCAAACAGAAACCAGCAATGTTTACAAAGAAAAATAATACCTACGTTATCAACTAAAATAGACGTAAACGATAATCAAAATGGACAACAAACTGAACCCAATAAGGACTAAAACACATTAATTTAGATAAGAAATTTTCTACTTACAATTAACGAAACAAGGGGTTGTCTCAATCCAATTTACGCTATAATTATGACGTCATCGGAGAAGGATTTAATTAAAGACCTTTTAGAGGCCTCCGAGGTAATTGGTGTTCAATGAGTCTTTAGTAGTCCGAGCTACAAACACCGGACCAACTGATTATGTTACAGTGTATTTAAAAATCTTTGTTTCGCTCATTTGTACTGCTTTTGAGATTTTCGTGCCATTTTCTAGCTGAAAATATTTTGTAAATTATTAGCGTAATTTGAGAAAATTGTATTGAATTCCAATAATTGATAGAATTATATTTGAACAACCAATCAGTAGCACTTTTGCAAGAAGACTTATGATATTTAATTTACAAACACATTAGAAGCGCGGTCTAATAGCGGAATAAAATCTTCTAACAAAGTATAAAATACGTCTCGTATCGTCGTTTCAATCATTGCTTTTAAATTTGAAAGCAATATTTCCAGTGTATCTTTAAAATGATTAATCTATACTATCTAATATTAATAATTACCTTAAAAAAATGATGATAAAAAAAAACTGAACACCAAAAACCACTATATCTAAACAAAAACAATACCAACGTAAGTTCCACTTTTTCAACGACACGATAAGTCAAGTAAAACAGTACTAACTCCAGTCGAGATGATAGTCCTTTAGCTTCATTCAGCTACAATGTATCGTCGTAATGATCACTATGGCGCAAGTAGTGACTATACCTTACCTAGGCTACGTAACTTCGCCCTTTATTGGTCAGGAGATTAGTGATGCTAGAGTTTTATTTTAGAATATTATTGTAACTTTTTTATTAGCCTATTCTGTCCCAGTCCTGGGCAGAGGCCTCCCTCCACTCCTTCCATGCTTCACGCAAATTGCAAATTTATAATTACAAATTACGCAATTAAAAAAATATTTTCACAGGCTGTTTACTAATTGAATTTGTCCGTACAATTTTCAGTTGTCACGTTAGTCTATTGAATCAACAGAGCTGGGGGTCTACTCTCTTTCTTCCAAACGAAACTTCGGAAACGAACGATATTGAAACGAAATTTCGTGAATGATCCTACTCTAATTCATTTTCGGACACACACAAAACCTTCGGAACCATAGATAATTTTCGTGAATGAAATAGGGTGTGGGTTCTTTATGATGTAATTTAAAGTTAATTACGGTTTTTATTTTGACTTAAAATTAATAAACTCTTTTGCTTTATTTTTATATTTTACATTTAACACGTGATTTATTAAATATTTCTTGTAATATTCATGCGGCAAAAATATAAATACAGATAAAATAATTATTTTCAAAGAAATTCATCGAGACACTATAAAAAACCTTTTCACTGTCATTGATAATGATAACCGACTAATTTTAAGAGTTCTATTTCATGTTAACGATGGGTAGTAATGTATGACAACCAAAATTTCTGTATATTCACCCGCAGCCGCAGTCTAATCAAAGCATGTCAAATTATGATATTTTATTTGAATGTTTTTTAATACTTTTATTGTTTCTCAAGTATTGTGTTTATAAATCAATGTTTCCAAGCGCTTTTTACACACATCGCGCTCACGAAACACATTCCGTAAGGAAGTTTCAAGTCGTATTGTCGTAGTCTGCATTTTGGGTCTCCACAAGTTTTGTTTTGGATTTCCGCCGCCGTCGCTGACTTGATACCGGCCGAAGTTGTAAGAAAATGTAGATACATTGGCCCCTAAACGTGCCTACGCTACTATCGTCGCCACGTACAAACCTATGTCGCAAACCAAGAAGGGGAATAAGAAGAGCTGCGGGTTCACGCTGGCAGACCCCAATATGCTACGTGCAGCAATACATAAGACGCAGCTCTATGTGTCCCAGCTACATCACACCACGAAGGATAAGAAGATCGTGGCGATTCCGTGGAAGGCTTCGCGACACCACCCAGCGCAATACGACGCCGTGATTTCGTGTGCAATAGTTACGTTTTTGTGATTTCTAGAAATATGTATGATAGTTTATAATGTGTTATGGGTGTTTGTTATCCGAAATAAAAGAGTAGGTAATATCAAAATAAAAGATTATTATTAAAAACTTCGTAATATTTATCCACATTCAAAATATATTTTTTTCACTAAAGATAATGCTTGATTCTAGTTTATCCCACATATTCATGTCCAATATTAGCACTAATAAAGCACAACTCCTCAAATAATTGCCGTATAAGTCTGTAATTTCCAACAAACTCAATGTCGGGAATTTGACCAATATTTAGTTGATTGCAAAGGCGCCGCCGGTTCTTTCTACTCTCTAAGCGTTCTTCACGGTAAGTAGCTTCGATTTAAAGCATCCTTATGGCAAATTTAAAGCAATTTTCTTTTAAAATCCACACAAACGAATATCAAAAGGTAACAATTTTGGTTTCGTCAGTTTGAAGTAAAATTTCCGAACATTCTTATGTCAAATCAAAATTTTCGGTCGGACTATTATGAATTAGAGTAGGTTTAGAGAATCTAAATTTCAAACAATGTTCGTTCGCAAGAAACTTCGGAACGAAATGAAACCGTGGTAGGAAACACGCGAAATTTCGGCCGAAACTTCGTTTTTCGTTGAATAAGAGTAGACCTCCTGAGCATAAAATGTCTGGTACTGCAAATAAACAAATCTGACAACTGGAAAGGATTCGTTTCAATCTAATAAAACAAACGCCCGCCGATAGAAAATAGTCAAAAATTAACTAAAAATGCGAAATACTGAACCTAAATAAATGCGACTACTAGATGAACTCCGAGAATTATTCAAAACAGTGAAATCAAACAACATGCGGACAATGCAACGACGCTTGGTCTTAAATACCAACCCGAGAACAAAAGCTTAGAGACACAAAAACAAAAGCATTATCAATACTCAAATACTAATTAACTCTTCCGCCATAATTAATGCAGGAAATGCACAATATTTTTAATAAAGAACGGGTAGTCACTTGCCTGGTTAGCAAACCCTTTCTTAGCCCGAAGCACAAAGGAGATATGCTCTTGATAGTTAATTAAATTTAAATATGTGTAAGCGGACGCGATAGAGCGTGTTAGCTTTGTATTTATCTCGCTTGAAACTCTCGGAATAAAATACCTTCTAGATTTTTCTTAGCTCACTTCAAGTAAAGGTGCCCTCGACTCGCCGCGCGTCGTTGCATTACTTTGATATTCTTGGTACGGCATTTATTAAAGAACAAGCACCTAATATTTCAATATAGGTATTAGCTATACTAATAAATAAAATGAAGTGTCTGCTTGTGATGTCAAAATAGCAGCCTTTTAATACATAAACAGGATACGAAAAAAAAACAGATTAATAGATTTTTGTTTGTCGTAAAAAACCCATGATAGCCAATATCCACGCGAGCGAAGTCGCAGACATAAGCTACTTAAACACTATTTTTGAACAGACTGAAAACTAGTTTTGAGGACTGGGACTCTTTTCAGTACATAAAGCACCTATCTCTATCCCATTTCCAAATAACTTCATTACGTTTGATCAAAATCAAAACAAAGTATAATTTTACTGGAAAATCGTAAATGGAATATCCCATTACTTCTTGAAAATAATTGTTCATAATAAACATTAACCCTCTAGTATTATTTCATAATGTAACTCCAGGGCACTTCTGCTTTGTATGGATCGTAAGACCTAATTAATAAATTAATCTGATACAAACCATTTTCAATTATGGGCTTACACTGAGCTTGGCAACATGTTATTTAACCTGGCATTGTTTTGTGTATTAAAATGAATACGAGGATACAACTTGTATCCTATCCTTGTATGATATCCTTTGTGGACGAAAACATGAAAGAAAATATGATAAACCAAAAATTAAATTGTTTATTGACCTTCTTTTTCTGTCTTTCTTTGAATTACGTATGTATTGATTATAATATAGCCGACCGATGTTAAATTGGCTTAATAATATAAATGCAGAAGTAACTCTGTCTGTTATGCTTTCACGATTAAACCACTGAACCGATTTTGATGAAATTTGGTACAGCTAGTTTTTATTTCGCGACGTTTCATTCGTCTACGCCAAATGGCCGGTATTATCAGATATCTCTCCTTCCTCTCTATTTGATTTTTTCTCTTTAGCTTTTAAAAAGTTTACAATTGCCAACGAAGATTCTGAACAGACAGTACCTACATTCAAAATAAATTCCCAGACATGACCTGGTCAGGCTTATCATCTCTTCAAGAAAACTGCAACTGCACACAAAAGCCGGTATTCCACATAAAACAATATCCTCCACTAAAATAGTAGCAGGAACTCCATGAAAAACACACCTTTTCTACATATGTTAATTTAAAAGCATTTAATTCGAAACGGTGTAAGAAAAACATTGGTAGGTTTGCGCGGACCTCCGTACAAAGGTGACAAAGTAAAAATTTGCATTGAGTCGTTGTTGCATAGTGGAGTGGGCAAGCTTTGAAACAGTGGTCAGTCGCCTGGAAAATGTTACACATATATACTGATATAAACCCTTATATCCTTCTAGGGTTGAAGTCTTCTTTATCGTGTAGGCAGTTAGGTCTTATACGACCCCACGCACTAGTGTCAGAGTTTCTATACCGCTTCAAGGGCCTCGGACATGGTAACCGATGTCAGTGATGTCCAAGATAAACTTAGAAAGTACATATGAATTAGACAAAGTCACATTGATACTTGCCCGTGTTCAATTGCGAACCCACAACCTCGTGCATGAGAAGGAGGAAGGAGGGATGGGGGGAGGGATGTACGGCGTGATAGTTTCTCAGATAAAAGAAAAACGGTGTTAAAATCAACTTATGAATTTCATAATGCGGTTTAACCTGCACTGCAGTGAGATTGTTTGCACTGTAAACCATAAGTAACTGTAAGCTATCGATAACTTGCCTCCGGTTTTTCGAACGAAAAATTAATGTGGGAATTTGTCCATTAATGTGTAAATAATTCAATCAACCAATCCCAGCAGTTTACGCGCGCTTGACAATTTGCCACATTAATTTTAAGTTGATTTTCTTTCGTGTTACTGGGGTTAATCTATTATAGGCATACCTATGGTACATACCGAATGCACTGATAAATACATCACAATAAATCACATAATTATTAATCTATAAAAAATCTACTTGTAGATGCCTATGGGTACCCATAGGTATCTACATATATAACCTAAGTAGATTATTTTTAAGCACCTAGATTAGGTATTCGTTTGTATCACCTACATCCAAATAATATGTGCAAACGGTTTTTTGTTTGATATACACCTAGTAGATAAACCACAAAGTCGAAAATAGTACGTACCTACTATGAAGCCGACCGAAAACTTTTCACATAAATCATTTGCTGTGTCATGTAGGATCTGTATGCTGTGACATATATTGCTTTAATTAATCCTTTTGTTAGGTAAGGTAGAGAAAGAGACGAGATACGAAATAGTCTTGTAACCGCACAAAAATGTTCAAATTTTTCGTGTTAATTTGTCAGCTAGGTACAAAAAAAAAAATTAAAGAAAAAAAGTAAACATAACTTAAGGCTACTTAAAGCTGTCATGATTGAGTGACATTTACAACGTGATTGTCAAAATGTTTATGTCCATCTAACCTTTTTTGTAATCGACGAAATCGTAACATTTAATTTATTCAATTGTTTAAACAGACTATAAACACTTCGACAAAAAAATTAACTTTACGCTCTGTATTTTAAAAGTACCTGGCCAGCGAATAAACGAACTATATTTTAATTAAAACCAATTTAATTGGATAGTTTTCCGCTTTATTGACTTTTTACGGTTACATATTGTAAATAAAGTGCACTCGGGTTCCGTGTACCGAAAGAGCATTGCACTGTATAAGCTCCACCGCAATTAAACAGTCGCCCGATAAAAAGCTATTATTGAAAATTCAAGTGTAATGTACCGTTAATTACTACGCTATAATTAATTTTGTCAAACAATTAATTTGTACAATTGATTTTAACTGATTATTGGATTGCTAACAAATGACCTGTAGGCTAGCGGTGAATGCAACGCATGTTTCGACATGGAAACTATGTTTTTGCTAATTCAAAAACATGCTACGTGTTTTTGATTTTAAATTCCGCACTCGCACTGATTGACAAAATTATTAATTTAAATTTTATATCACGAATATAAATAACTTGCACCAATAATTACCAAATACATGTTTTTAAAATATTACTCCATTTTATACAAATTGATAGGGATGCAAAGGAAATGTGTAAAATTTTACTTTAAACTTTTAGGTGTCCCATATAAAAAATCATAATCATTTCTTTTTCTAAATTCGAATACCAAAAGGAATTCGACCTGAGTGTTTAGATTGAAAATGTTCCAGCCAGTTCGCCGCAGTAGGTATGCAACCTTGTAAATATACGATTCATTTGCTCATCTCATAACGTTTCATAACAAAAACCGTTTATTGTAGCACTAAATAATAATTTAACGTACAAAACTGCGATGCTGCACAATATGAACAGGTGAAATATTTAATCAAGCACAGCAGGCATGCCAACGCTGTCTCGACATTTAGATTGCTAAGTTCCTCAGACAACGAAGACTAAACCTCAAAATCTAATCTATTGGGCGAAGTTCAGAAGGCAAGCGTTGGACCCGCGGTTTGCCAAGACACGCCGGAACTGAACCGGTTGTCCTAAGACATTTCAATAGATACTCGTTTCACGGTGATTTAACAAAACGCACGTCGACCGCTCGCCGTCTGAACTTACCCTTACCTAGTTGTTAAGACTATTATTGTCCGGTATTTCAATATAACTGGTATTCACAACACTTTGGTATGAAACTGCATCAAATGGAAGCCAATTTCTAGTTTCGTATCAATTAATTTTCCTGGAATCGAGCAACATTATAATAGAGGGATTATATTCTGGCGGATTTACAAAGAGCAAATTGCAATAATTAGGGGGCTTTTGGTAGCGAATATTGTTGGAAACTACAATAAGGCTCAAATTCGCTCGCATGCCTCACTGGAACCTAGAACTTCCATCTAAATTGATGGAAGTTCATCGGATACTTTAATTAAGACTTCACTGCATGGATGAAACAATTATATGAAAATGAAAATGAAAAATGAAAATGAAAATGAAAATGATCCTTTATTTGTCGTATTATATTATTATTATATTATAATTATATTATACATTTATGTAATTCGGTGGAAGTATGAAAAATTATTTGGAATATCTTTTGTTGAAAATATTTTTAATAGGATATTGTGTTTTATCATAGGTACTTGATTGTTAATATACCGTGGTATTTGAAAATTTTCATAACTTTTCTCGATAATTATAATGTGACATTTTAAATTATTAGGCTTGTCCCTAATATATTTAATTTTAAAACATTTCAGTAGGCACTGTGGAGGGCACTGACTTGATGAGCCATATACAATCTTATTCATTTACTTTATGCTTTAAGATAAAGACTATTTTACAATAAAAAGGAAATGGCAGACATTCACCATGGCTGACGGGTAGGATATAGAAAAAAAACTAGATAGAATTATTAGAAAGATATTAAAAAATATAATATAAAAGTTATTGATACAATGTAGTCAAAGACAAATCACCTTTGAACGTCATTTACAAGAAAGAAAAAAGAAAAATATTTAATCTAAGTACTTGTAATTAATATTAAATATAATAAAGTGTTTTTAATCATAGTAGATTGTGAATATCAGTACCAGTAGCAGACCCACGTCTTGCAATTCCACAGTACCTAATAAAAGTGTGTCTTACTCAAAAGTCACAAAAAAGCCACCTAAAAACATTTCCTTGCAGTAGATGAACAGCCAGGAACGCCAATGAAATTAACGTCATTTATTTGTCATATTCAACGTTCATTCTTTGCATAATTTATATAAAGACGAGCAAGTGGGGTGGTCCTTTTAATAAAAACAAAAGACTAGCTAACTCTTAAAGGTAAATTAATTAAACCAGCGCTGAAGCTGAAGCTTGCATGTTATTCCACTAAAAGGCACCACGTCTTTCGTGTAAATATTACCGAAGCATAATTTATATTAAACTCTTGTCTAATGCTTTTAGGATTAGTTTAAGATTTTTATTCTTGAGATTAAGATAATGAAATGTTGAAGAAGATTCTTTAAAGTTTCGTTATTAAATTCTTATTCATGTGTTATCAAACGCTTTTTGATTTTTTTAAACAGTCTTTGCTTTTTAATGTCTAAGATGAAGATACGTATAATTTTCACAAAAATTCACGTACCAAAACAAATCTTGCAGAATCTTAACAATCCAGGTTAACCCTCATCATCTAGTTCGTTATAAAGTCAGTTAATCACGAATGTTACCAAAATCCCTCGATCTATCGCAATCCTACCCTGAATTTCGCATAAGAAGGCATGCGCGTAATTTGGCCGCCGCGAAATCGACTGCCTATCTCCTATTGGTTTCATCCTTAATTTAATTCTAAAGAGACGTATCGACGGGGGCAACGAACCGTAAAGACGTATGTAGTCGTAAGAAAGACCCTAGTATATTGATAGAAGCTATTCTGGTGGCATGCCCCATTGGCTTGAGGGCGAGACCGCTCCATTTTATTATGTAACGAATTGGATAATTTTGTAGAGGAGTCCTTTTGTAATTTTGATTGGTGTTTCCATCGTAACATGGAGTAGTGTCCTCGGCGTTTTGGCTTCGTTCTATTATTATAATAATAGTTATTGTAGCCTATTATTATCACATTGCAGGGCAATAGCCTCCTCTCATACTAAAAACTTAGCTTAAGTTTCTTAACAGAAGGCTAACTGTTTTAACCTATAGCCGGATTCAATCAACGGGCTATTTAATTCAGAAGGATTTTTTTAATTCGGACCAGAATTTCCGGATATTAGTGAGTTCAAACAATCAAACTTTTCAGGTTTATATTATTATAGTAATATACGTAGGTATAAATAAGCCAAAAATTGAATAAAATTAACAACTTAAGTACTGATAGTTTTTATAAGGAAATTTTTCAAAATTTATTCGCAGGTTAAGACTTATATCTACTAGATAAGTGCTTGATAAAATCCCCCTTTAATCGAATAAAACAATAGTGCAGCTAGAAAATAAATATGCAAACGTTTTGAAACCGTAAGATACAAAGGAAACAATATTTCTGCTTGATTACATTACAAAGTAATGTCGGCTACCGACTGTTTGAGACAAAAAGCCTTGGAACCAATTTTGCATAATAACTTAACGTGACAAACGTAATTGGATTCTCTGTTTTCTATTTGGTCCGCTTTTATCCTGTACGAAAATGTGGGGAAATGTTAAAAATCAACAAGTATTAATAGATAGGTAGGTAGGTACTGTATCTAAATATTATTTTGTTTGACGATACGAGTGGTGTAGTAGCTGAAAGCGGTGGAGCTGAGGGTCGCCGGTTCGATTCCCGACTGAAACAAATATTTGGATGGACTATAGATAGTGGTTTCGGGTCTGGCTGTTTGTGTGCGTGTGTTAATTTTTTTGTAAAATCACCCACTATACAGGAGACGTTAATGGTGCGGGACGTTTTTATAAGTAAAAAAAATATTATCTTTACGATCATTCGGGTGAATGTTCTTCGGTCAAAAGATCATTCAAACAAAACAGTTTTTTTGGCAATCGTGACTTTTATTTTTCAAAAATGTTTCAGTATTTAAAATCAAAAGTTTCTAATCTAGATTGAGGGACGTTTAATTTGCAAGCAGTCTAAAAAAATTCAGATCAACAAAAGTTTTTTTAATTTTTGTATTTGTTTAGATTTAAAAGTCTTAAAGTTACAGGTAAGTCAAAAGTCAAAGTCAAATAATTTATTTCAATTAGACCATTAAAAAGCATTTTTGAACTTAATTTACAAGAAAAAATAAATCATAATATTGAATCCAGTTGCAATTCCAAAATGTAGTTTCGTAAAAATAATAATAAAAATATACCATCACGCCTGTATTCCCCGAAGGGATAGGCAGAGGTGTACCAATGTACACCCACAGTTCGCCGGTATATTTAGGTCCCGTGTAATAGGGGGGCGAGCCTATTGCAAATTTTTATTAAGTAAACAATAATGCATTTAATACAAACATCAAAACAAATGAGCACAAATGATCTTCATGTAAACAAAATTACATCTCTTCCACTAAAGTCAGAGTGAGTTCCCAAGAATATATTTAATTTTCTTTTTATTTGGAAGAAGCTCGACCTCTCTCGTGGACGTCTGGAAGTTAACTAAGTATCTTGCCGACGACATCACGAAGGCAAGCTTAGTCTTGGCCAAGTCTCCAGTGGTTCGAAGCAAGCCGTTGTTTCACGAACGTTGAAATAATAATTTGCTGTTATTGAGGTGCGAATTATTAATGCTATGTAGTTTTTTTTTTTCTTGTGGGTATTATTTTGTTGTGCAAAAGTGGTAATGTTGACTTTAGTAGTGTAGATGTGGAGGGATTTTACTTTTAAAATACGTACATTTTAGACTTCCTTTATTGTATTTCAATCTTTTTATAAATGTTTATCTTATCTTCACAATTTTACGTAATTATTATAAATAAATACATTTACAAATATGGTTAAAATATGTCGGCCTGCATTCAGCGTATAACTGCGTTTTATTATATAAAATATAATTTAAATTATGCTGACAGCGGTAATTACGGTCACTCATTCTTTTCTTAAAATTAAATCTAGCATCTATCTCATAGCATAAACAACTAAAATGAGTTTGTATTCGGTTCATTCTGCCAGTCTCTACATAAATAGGTTCCCATCTACTGTATATATTACATAATTATGAGCTATTATCTATTAAATGTGTAGCTATGACGGACTGGATGCTTAAACTCAAACTCAAAACATTCATTTGCATACCAAGTGAACATAAAATGGTCTTATTATAATAGTAGGCACTTAAAACTCAGCGCTTGCAGGCAAATGCCAGGTGATATAGAAAGGAGCCCAACTTACAGTTAGTTAACCATCTGTAAGTTGGAGAATATCGTTCAAATTATAACCAAGGATTAACTGAATAAGGATAATAAGGAAGAATTTAAATAAGGATAGGTACATACAGCTTTATTGTTAGAAATATTACAATTAACTTTTTGTTTCCTTTACCTTAATCATTAGATAAGACTTTGTCAAGGTAAATAAAATAACCACGTGCAGGATAAGAAGGATAATTTCCTATTGGAAACTAATCCATCCTTTGTTTCTTAGCTCCGTTCAATACAAAATTATATTCATGATTTAGCTAAAAGCAACCGCCATTATCCGGTTTGTTAAATTTTTAATTAGAATCGGAAGTTATAACTTGTAAACCTGACATAGGTACCGGTTCAAAGTTCAACCGTAAACTTCGCATTGTTTATACAACTTGGAGTTTTGAAAGCAGGTAAGTTTTAGAACATTGCGGTTTTAATGATCTAATATTAAACGAACGTTGAGGGTATTAATTAAGGATTCCGCGCGGTAATAGCGATAGCGAAATTATAGGCGCGCCTGTAAATGCGATGCTGTGTTGTGCCCCGGCGTGATGCAACTTTTGTGCTTAAATTTTAATAAGGCTTTGGATATATTAACGCGGTTTGACGTTACAATGTGTTGGCCATCATTGTAGCGCGTGTTTTGATAGAATATTTATTAGGCAATCTAGATGAAAATTTTAAATTTTAAAATGGAAATTTTCATGTGCGTTTTCACTTGTAAATTTGATAGTGTAATTTATTAGAACATGGAAGACTTTAGCTAAAAAAAGGTTAAAAATGAAACTAGAGCCCGAAACATATAGACACCCGACTATGTGTTTCGACTTATACTAGATTTTTTTATGCGAGAATGCAAACAATTATCATTATAATCAAAAAGTTGTAATAACCTTTTAAGTAGTAGCTATGTCTGTCTGAAAGTTCGCATTAGAAACAAAAGAAAATCAAATTATCAGAACAGATGCTTGGCGTTTGAAAGTCATTCTGTGATATTTTAGTGTTCACGTGCATCAACTCTATCGTTGTCCAACGCTGACAAGTCATTCGTTGCACATAAAATGCGTTCGCAGATAAAATCAAAATGGTACCCACCAGTTGGAAATGTAAGCGTTTTTTCGTTGACAAGTGTCAGATTTTATTGACGTGTTGCCACCGACTAAGCCTATTCTACGGTAGCCGTCAACTCTGAATACCTAGAAGCGACTAGCAAAACAGAATTATTAATGTTTGTTAGTTTGTGTTTCAGAAATTTTTGAATAAATTGACATTTGAAAGGGACTTCAGATGGTTTATATCTTTGTAGAGATTAAAGGTTACTGCGGATTAAAGGTCAAAAATGGAATAAGACATTACTAAGAATAGGTCCATTTTGTTGGAAGGTCCTTGACTTGGATTGGAAATATCCATTTCTTCAGCAATGTACTGTCGAATCCCCGTGGACAATGGACATAGAACCTGGTTTATTTTTTGTATAGAGATCAAAAGGTCCATTCACGAGTGTCTTTCGATCGGGAGAACACGTGTAGGAGCACCTACACGTGTTTTCCAGATCGAAAGACGAAGATAATGTATTTTATTCTTAAGAATATGTTTAAAAAATACGTCTTCCAGTGAATAATGTATCCGTTCGAAGAATCGTCATTTATTTGCTGACACGGCACCGTTCAGTTAATCCTACTATGTCAGCTTCGCGACCTCTTTAATCCTTCTTCCCTTTTTGGTAAAGCCCACCGTAGCACACTTTATTCAGATTGAACATTTTTCCTATATTTAAGTTGAGATTTTCGGCATGTTTGGATAACTGCGAGTGGTTTCGAATCCGGATTAGAAATACGTATGTGAGTGTTTTGTCGAAGAGATAAAATGTATGATTAGACGTGATATTAATTACGTATCAAAGTTGATGTGTGTAATATCAGCTAAGTATCCGAAACTATGAGGAGCGAGCCACACTACGATCAATAGGTCTTTTCATCAGATTAATAACGTCACTTAACTAACTAGAGCCCGGGCGGCCCCGGACTTGCATACTTACCATACACAAGAGCCATTCACGGGTATCCCCAAGTTATTTGGCGCGAAACTTGTAAGCAGCTTACATTTCGTGCCCCTCCACGGGTAATATTCGCAAAATTACTCGTCTAGTCTGTCTCTCTACGTAGTTATTTGAATAATTGATGCGGTTCTCGTGAGCCCCGGCAAACATTTGCGATCCGCAATCAAGGTCCAAGTTGCCTCTGTTACCTCAAAGCTTTCACTCGCTTGCATTTTGATGGGAGATTCTGAAAGTGTTTTGTGTACTATGTGGAAATGTAGCCTTTAATCTTATTCGTAATGTATTATTTATTTGTACCCCTTAATTTGAAGTCGATGTTAGCTGGAGGCAGACCTTTATTTTTAATACACAATTTAAATATATGAATACCTGATCGATGTAAATATACGTTACCATTTCTTCTTTGCAGAGTGATTCAACTATTTCAGCAAACCAATCTATTGTGAAAGATTTTCAATTTATTCAAACAATTCGTTGAAATAAAACCAGTCTAGCCATACGTAATGAACACAGTCGATACAGCTAAATTGTCTTCACATACAAATTGCACTGAGTTGTAGGTATTATGCTCAACCTTTGCTCAACTGTTTGCTGTAAATGCTCATTTCGGCGCTCAATTTTGGATCGGACTCGGTTCCACGCAACTGGTTGATAAAGCCTTATTTGAACTGAAAATGTTCTGTGAAACGTGATACGATGGAAACGACGCAGTGTACGAACAAATCAAATAGAGAAATGCACTACTTAGGTATTGTTGAATAAGGTTTATAGAAGTCTGGATGTGAATCCACAATAATCTAAACGAATATTATGAAGGAACAAATTGTTTATTTAATACAAATTGTTTACGCTTTTTCCTAGGAGTACAAAATATCTTTGATTGTGCTATTTTTATCGTGTACAAAACATCTACAAACTTTTAATTATATTTTATTCAATAATAAAAAAAAACAGTCTTAGGTTTTTACCAATATCACGGACGGAGCCGCGGGTACAATATTTTTATATTAATTCTTTAATATTTTTACATGGCGTTGAATTTCAGGCTTCTAAGTAATTATAGCAAAGCAATATGGTGTTTTGTGCTTATCTTTACAGACCCATAGATTTCACCCACCGAAATAAAAAGAAGCTTCTATTGTTTTACGCTAGGCAAGAAAAAGCTTAACTAATTTCTATAGTCGCAAATCGCGACTACGCAAGCTTAATTCGCCGAACGACTTCATAAAAAAATAAGAAAAATCTTAAACATTTACATGTTTTACAAGCATTTACTTTGATAGTTGTTGCAATAGTTTATTTTGGCTTTTTAATTGGCTAATATTAATAAACAATACTTTAGTTCAGAATGTAAAATTCTTCGGCTTCATAAAATCGAAACATTTTTGGTTCTTTTTAGTTGAACGTAATAACAGATACGAATACCGTGATTTCGATTGTCACTTGTTTTTAATATCTTACAGATTAACGCCTAACTTTTAAACCATCACCATTTCTGATAGACCATCATTCCATCACGATTGTATTCCCCGAAGGGTTAGGCAGAGGTGTGCCAATGTACACTCACAGTTAGCCGGTATGTTTTTCGGTCCCACAGATTAAGACATGGTCTGCGCTGGTACCACGGTACACTGTAATTAGGAACCATGTATTAGTAAAACATTTTCCTGGTTCGTAGTAGTACGTCAGCGTCCATTTCGCTCATGACGTCACTCCACATGAGTACACCGGGTAACTACAGTTTATTAGCGGCGGACTACATGTGGGATTACGTTACAATGTAGCGCTGTACCGCTGTATTTACTGCTGTTTTGTAAGCACCGCCTTTTTGTTGAAGTAATTAAAAGTGGGGTCGAAATGATTGAATGGAATTGGTAGTTTTTGTGCTGGGGGTTTAAAAGAACCATTTATGGTAAGTTATGTTACCTGTATTCGAAAAATTTGACATTAAAAACAATTTTAGTGTGTCCTGTTTGGAAAAGGGACTTTTTTTTCGTCATCATCATCATATCAGCTGCAGGACGTCTACTGCAGGGACATAGGCCTCCCCAAAGATTTCCAAAAGGACCGGTTGTATGTATTTTTTTAAAGGATGAAAACCATTAAATGGCTTTTGCCACCCTGGGCTTTATTAAAAATAATAATTAAAACATGCATGATTAATATTTTTTTTGGTAAAATGGAAATCCTGAGTGTAAATTCTACTAACTTTTAGGTACTAGGCATTCTAATCTCAGTCCCAATCCAAAAACAAATATCCCTAATTTATAATCGCGGTTAGAATTGAGATTGATGAGATTGTGAATAAATTTTTAACTTTTTTAATTAGTAGAATAAGCTTTTAGAATACGTAGATAGACTTACCTTTTAAATATCAATAGAAAACATACATCATAGGTGTATAAACTCTCGCTTTTACCTATAGGGGCTGATTAACAAAATCCATAGCATACCACGAACGTATTCCTTTGCATCATTCCCGTTCATACATTTGGTCATGCCCGCGCGCCAGTTTTTGCAGCAACAAACAGTTAACTACATTTAAACCAAAATGACCACTTTTAGCACACGAATGAGTATCGTAATGCATTGTGGTCAGTGTACGGTTACATGATGTCTATTCAACTGAAATAACTCGATGAACCTGGTAAACGGAAGAATTTTACTTGTTTCAGCTGAAAACCACATGGTATTTTAATTGGTATATTTTGCACGGAATACCTAGGCACTGGTTATTTGACACACTATATTTTTAGTGGTCGCGGATTTTATTGCAGGACTTAATCGTATGTTCAATGATTCCTGTAACTATGTTTACAGATGAGTTAAAATAGAAATTCGGATAAAGGGAACGAATCGCAGTGATAAAGTGTGCAGTCTTACATGGAACTTCATGCCATTCAACAAAAATTTTAAAAAAATTGGTAGTAAAACCCTTGTTCGTATGTTAATAATGTCTCATAAACTTCCAAACTCACAAACTTTTAGTGAAACCGTACTGTTGCGTGTCTTATGCGCTTGAGCATCATCTAGGGAAACAATCTTAAGTATCTGACTGTACAACAATATCACCATGTGCTGTCATTCATCCAAAGATGGATAAAAGCATCACTACAGCTCTTTTTACTTCTTTCCTATAACTCTTTACCATAGTCCATAGTCATTTAGAAAGTAAGAGGTATGCAGGGCAGTTCACCCGGGGCTGCGAGTTGTTGAGAGATATCGCGCCCCCGGAACGCAAAGAGCACATGAAGGAGCATAGACGTGTTTTAGTCAGTAAAAGTCTGACACTCCCTCCCGCCCTGTCCAGGGCGGGGGAAGTTATTTGAAGATTTCCCGTCAAAAAAAAAAAAAGTGGCAGTTCATAACACTTCCCCTGATACTCTTCGTGTAATATTGACCTAATACAAGAGAGTGAGTCCCCCAAACGTGACAATAAACTTGTACCATTAATTCAAACTCGTCTCTCCACAGTTTACAAAGCCCAATAGAATTTAAATGGCTTGAAATAAAAAGCGGGTACGACAGACGTTCCTAAACACAGTTTAGAAGGCACCGAGACGTTGCGGACGTGTGACGCATACCAGATTCAAGCAACAAGTGACATTGGCCTTTTATCTCGACAATCCGTCTTGGGGAAAATGTTGGAGTGTAATTGAAAAGAGAGAATATGTGATTTTTGAACGTATACTAGTTAACTCATAGGGTTTAGGCTAACAACCATACGTTCTTGAAAAATGTTATTATTCTGCCAATGACTATTTAAATATTAAATGAGATGCAAAATATTATTTTTAAAACGCCATTGGGCTAATAATATCATACAAAGCAGTTTAATGGGTGATCCCCAAACTAGGTGGATACTTGAATCTTGATTGTCTATGATTATCACACTTTAAACATTATTTCAGAAAACATAATTATTTCTCTCGTCGTCACAATAAATTTGGAGCAGAAATAAATTATTAATTTGAACCATGAACATTTTAGTAACCATATTACTTTCAACATTACAAGGGACAAAAAGTTTTCACCTATATTTTGTTTGTATATTTACTTTCTAAGCAAAAAGATATTATTTTATATGCTTAGATTAGACCATCTCCTCCTAGTTCGATATTGAATCGTATCGAATAGCAGAATTAGTATGTGAATTATTTGTTGAATAGCTAGTGAAGATTTTAGATAAAACATTCGGTAAAGTAAGTCCTCCTTACCTTTCAATGTGAATCCTCTTCCACGTTCGATTCTAGGAATATTAATTCAACTGATGTTTATTCCTATCCTATTCGTCGTGAAAGCTTTCTATGTACCTATTCAGTTAATAGTAAACAACCAGTGCTGAAGGAGTTTTAAGTTCATCGGTTTGCTTTTAGGAGCCATTTTCGACTGACATTTAACTTAGTACTTAATTATTTAAACTCAAGTAAAAACCGCCTGTTAGCCTTCGTGGCGAACTGTCACGACTTTTTCTTTTTGTTTTGGAATAGTGTTTATCTCAGTACCTACTCATTTGAACCATTAAAATATGGTTGATCATGGCTAAACCAGCCAGAATCTCGACAGAGGGACTGTAGAGATTCTGGCTCGAGACGTAAGCTCAAAATTTGATGAGGTTACTACGATTAAGAATATAACTTGTTTCTTTAAATCACAGGTCGTATAAATACTCGTAATAAAATAAAAGTTAGACTTGTTCGTTTGCTTATCGAGCAAGTCTATGGGGTTTCTAACCTTAAAATGTTACTTACTGTATTGCTTATCAGCTAATTAAAACATATCAAGCTGTTATCACCAAGCCCTTTATGACGAGAATAGAGATAATTAACCAATGCTAGCTCACTATAAGTTTATGGAGGCCGATATTTACCTGTCAAACAAAACTAGGTAGGTGCACAGTTACCCATCAAAGGTCGTTGAACCCATCACAGGCCCCCCGTGAGCATTAGTCAAAAGAACATTATGTTATTAGTATTCTAAAACGCAGACGATATCAAGACGCCTCAAATATAACGTAGCATCTAATGCGTTGCAGTGTAATGCATCAGACAGTTGGATGCATCGCGATTATTCCCCCATTTAAGGGCACGTCAGACTAAAAGCGGGAGCGGAGCGGAGAGAAGCGGGCAAGGTGGATTTCATACGATGTCTTTAGACCTGGGATATATTTTCAAGAAATTCGAGACTTGTAGAAGGTACCGCCCCCAACACAGCCCCGCTCCGCCTTCCTTATGACGCGCGCTCCACAAAACATTTGGAGAATACTCCGTTCCTCGTTAGGTCGGACATGCCTGCCATGGCTTAGGAGCTGCCATGATAAATACGTTTTTAAACTTATTATTAATGTTACTTTTCCAATTCAAAATTCTGAACGATTTATCTTAAATGTTTTAAAGTTCTGTCAATGTTTTGAGTTAGAGAATTGAGTATTTCAAATTTTCAATGAGTTGCAAACTTCGGTTTTCGGAGGTTGTGGCTGCGATTCGATTTAATTAAAACAACTGAAATATATTAAGCTGATTGAGTAAAATAATTTTTAGAAATCATACTGTGATATATAAAAACGTAAGTATGGAGTTTGTTACCGATTCTTCTCCATACGAAACTATATTTTTTTGCGGGGCAAAAAGTTTTAGTGGTCTAATTGAAATAAATACTTTAACTCTGACTCAATCAATTTTCTTTTACATTTGTTTTTACTGGATAGTCATATTGTCTTTTCCAGTCATTATGTATATGTAGTAAGTAATTAAATTCCTATAAAAAATCTTCATGCTAAATTCGCTAAAGCTGAAAACCCAGATTTACAAATTGGTTGATGAACTTTGAAGGTTGACTGAGCCTCCATTTTATTCCCAATTACATACCTGTACCAGTATTACAGTGTATTTACTATACAAATAATTTCAGCCATTATTGATGTTTCGTTCGAACAGCAAATTTGTAGGGATTTCATGTTTCGGAAATAATGAGTAGACAGTGCTCTGTTACAAATGGCTATCGATTCCGGCCAGGTTCAGACTCTTTCAAGGTTACCTCTCGGTAACCTCAGTCTCCATTTTTTTCTCTAATTTTTGTTTTTTGACATTCATTTTCACTGTGATGAGATTGTGTATTTTCGCTCTCATTTTCGATACCTACTGCATAATGCAAAATTAGGTATTTTTTATCTTCATTTGTTTAAAGGTTTCCATATACCTAAAATAGATATCAAAGGCTTTTGAGCCAACCCCATCATCTCTTTAACATAGGTACTGATAATCACTTCTTCAAAGTTTCCAACATCCATAATACCTACCAGCTGAAAAGTTAAGGCGGTGTTCAGACAAGCACTTACTACATCGTTAAATTAATTAAAGTAATAAAACATCTTTTTTTCCTCTCCCAAAATCAGCACGAGGGAAGCCCCACAAGTTTTATTTTTACATCATAATGAGACCGTATTTGAATGTAAAGTAACGAATTTGTGAGCCGTAGTTTTCACAAGATTCAGTGGGATTCTGTGCTCCTACATTTAAATTCGTGTTGACCTGTTTAAGAACTTTACACATCCGAATTTACTTCATGTTTATTCCAAAGAGTATTGTTTAACAGTTTTATTTTTTGTATTTTCTTTCTTTCTCTCTCTTTGAAATAAACAAGTTATTTATTGATGTTAAAATATGCTAGTAAACGGATAACGTCTATTTACCTCATTCGTGTTCATTGGCCTGGTGATCATAATTTATAGAAAAAGAAGTGAGAAACTGCGGTGTAAATATAGCGGTGTGTGTTCAGTTTTTGTTGTAAAAATGAGCATTTTAATGTAGACAGGAAATTGTATGAAATATTAGTAAATTACTATTTTTGTCGGTAACGGTAATGTTGGTAGGTCAATTTTGATTTAAAATAACTGTACGGGTTTGTCATTGTTGAACTAAAAAACATAGTTTTGAAGTAAATGTAAGCACATAAAATCGTGCATGAATAATATAAAAAAAAAACCGCAAAGTAGTACTCACATGTTAGGCAAAAACACGAGTTGGGTCACTAGTGTATTGTGCGCTAAAAGAAAATGTTTACCCCACCTCAAAATAAAATTGAAATGGTTAATATTCCGTCCATCCATACCTGACCAAACCAATACTTTCAACACCCCACTATTGGGGATGTCAAAATACTGCACACGGTATTGGACTGCTTTTTACATTTCTGGGAAAGCTCGAGGCCAAAAAACTAGGCCTGCAACGGAAGGCTTATTCAGACCATCGAAAATTCAAATATTGGGGAATACGAGCACTATTGACAGCGAGGAGAAGTATTGGCTCAGTCCGGATGGCACCTGGCAACACTTTGTCGAGTGGTGTTGTCATTAACTTAATTAAAAAAAGGAAACACTACAGAATAAAATGCACCTGATTTTTTGCGGAGACTTTATTTGTAGTATTGTTGTTTGCGTTCAAATATTGCTACAGGGAGATTTCATTAGCCTAATTGCTAATGCCTGTCGGCTATGATCATGTTAATTATCCTTTATGCATTCAAATAGAAAATGAATGTTTGTTAAAAAGCGTTCGATGGTTAATAACTGTCAAGCCACTGCACAGAAGAGCTATTTTGAAAAACTGTTTTAAAGATTAGCCAAACTGTAACGTCCTTTTATGTTTCCACCTCCAAAGACAACGAAAATTGAAAAATTAGACTACGAAATAATAAGAGAAAATTGACTTAAAACCTTAGCACTACCTGAGTTAAAGCTTCTTTACATCAAACGGCATAACAAATTCATACATAATGTATAAACGGCTTAATGTAGCTGGCATGAGGTCAGGCCGACTTGGCATTAAGAGCTTTCGGAAGGGACTGCGGCGCGGGGCGGCGGGGAGGGGGCGCACCAAAGTGAATATTACAACAGAGATGTTCTTGTTTCACCTGCCATACCCAGCTCCCTTTGGTACGCACTACGTTTTGGTATCGGTTCACTGGACACAGCGAGAACCTTGTTAGAATCACGCCAGTCTGCGGAAATCACGGGTTATCATGTACATTAGCAGCTATTGGCTGTTAGTTGAATGTTTCGTGTTCCTTATTGGCTTAACCTGTACTGTTCCGCTATAATAACTGGACTTAATAGCTGCTAATGTTATAGTGGGTGACTGTGAGTGTAACGTTATATTCGTTTTTATTGTCCTTTTCGGTACTATCGGATTAACTTTAATACTAAACGGCAAATGTTTTTGAAGTTCTTTTAAAAATGGCAAAAGTTCTTGTCACAAGCTCCATTTTACCTTTTATTACAAATGGTACAAACAGAATATTACAAAATACACTTAGCTAAGAACCTAAATCCAGGCCTATTTTATTATTAGAGTCACTTTACATTACTTTTTGCTTCGGTTAGTTTTTAAAGACAGACATAAGCCTAGGTTTAGACTGTAAGTAGAACGTATGAAATTAATTTGATATGTCAAAATGAAGAGGCGCCGTCAGTATGTAAGAACGCGGAGGGATTGGAGACACCATTTGCATAAGTTTCGCGGATACACTACGCGTCTTAGCTAGTCGAAGAACTAAAAAATATTGAAGTAACTTGATAAAAAACTATAAAAAATATTTTGACTTTTTGTCTTGGAATGCTTTGTTAGCCTAGTGGTCCTAAGCGCGACTGCTACGCTGTAGGTCTCGGATTCGATTCCCAGGTCGAGCAAAGTGTTATTGGGATTTTCTATGAATTACTCAGTAGCAACTCGGAGTTAGGATTTGTGCCCGGATGGCAATAGGTTCGCCCCCTATTACATGGAACCTAAACATACCCGCGAGCTGTGTTTATACATTGGGTACACCTCTGCCTAACCCTTCGGGGAATACAGGCGTGATGGTATGTATGTGTTTCTTGTCCATTTTTTCTTATAAAAAAACTTTTGTTTTTAGCTATGCCATGTGAACAAACCAATTCCGCTGATTAAATGCATGGACAGATTTACCTCCCGTTTTCACTCGCCGCGTTCACAAACCCTTGACCTTAGTGTCAAGACTTGGGGCCACCTTGGGTCTACCCAAACTAGACAAACTTCAAAGCTTTTAACGTGGGATCTTAAAAAACACATGGGACTCGTAACAAATGAACAAAGTCGCTTTACCGAAGTGTTTGAGGTCAAAACTAATTCCTAAGTCGCAGCGCAAAAGTGACGCCGTTTTACAAATTGACTCGATGGGTTGTTGAGTGGAAATCGAATGGATACGCGATCTGGCGAACCTTATTTCGTTCTAATGAAGAAATAGTATTTTGTGATGATTTTAAACTGTACCAATAGAGTTTAAAGAAAAATACTATGTATCGACACACCAGCGAACACGGGTAGTTTTCTCACACTTTAAAATTGAAGTGGTATTAAAACATGCATTACATCCTAACTAATATTATAAATGCGAAAGTAAGTTTGTTTGTTATCTCTTCACGCCTAAACTACTGAACCGATCATCCTGAAATTTTGCATATACGTTGTCAGGTGTACAGAAACGAACATAAGGTACCTCTCAACCCGAAAAAAAGTACTATTCCCAAAAAAAACAACAATAACGTTTTTATTATAATAGATGGCGCCACGTGTCTTTCGAACTATGATTGAATTTTAAATATACAATCTACATTTACGCAAACGACGTCGCGGGCCAAAACTAGTTTTCATAATATTCATAAAGTCGCTAAAAGAGCACGTTCAAAACCGCGCGTACGCTCCAGAACTTTGCACATTCCAGTAACTCCTAACCCCTTGTCCCACCTACCCACCGTCAATTAATCAACAGTCGACGTACATATAGGTTTAATCAATTATTACAAACACTTCCCCCTGTTTTATGAGAAGCGCGATTGTGAGAGCCTTATCTGCACTTAACGGGGTACAAACATAGGGTACTGTCAGTGATCCACGTGCGTGTCAAAATGTGGCCTTTGCTTATTGTGTCACTACTGTCTATATGGCAGTATGGCTAGGGTTACCAGATGAAAAAATCAAAAGTCCGGAGAAAAGGCCTGATTTTCATTGAAAAATCCTGAGATCCTTTACATTATCAAAATTTTCTCTCGAATTTACTTAACAATTCAATAAAGTCGTAATACTATCGTTTTTATACATTGTGGATCTTACTTAAAAATGTATCATCACATATTAAGTATAATAAAACTGATTAAGTACCTATTTGGATAAATAAGTACTAATTTTAATTGTGAAATTATTACCAAAGGAAGATTATTTTTAGTATGTTTAATTTTTTATCAAAGAGATTTTTTAAATGTAAGCTGTATTTTATTGAAAATTCAAAAAATCCTGAGATTTCATGAGATTTGCAAAATCCAGCCGCAATCCTGAGAAGAGTCCAAAAATCCTGAAATCTCAGGACAAATCCTGAGATATGGTAACCCCTGTATGGCAGACTTTAAGGGTCGGCACATATCTGACGGAAAATGCGTCGAGCGTATCGTCACTCTTAGGTAGACGCGCTAACGCATCATCGGTTAGGTGTGAAAGGTTGAATGTTTTATTATGTATTTGACTGTTTTGGCGATAGGCTAGCCGCACACACGCAATAATATTGACAATAAAGTACGTATTGTCAATAATATTGTGTGTGTGCGGCCTGTATTGCGGTATTTTTCTATAGATCTTGAAATTCTGACAATATTGGATTGTCAATATTATTGTGTGTGTGCGGCTAGCCTTACGCGACCGATAATACGCGACGCATTATCCGTCAGATATGGTCCGACCCTAAATTCTGCCGTACTACACCTACTGTAATGGCCGTATGGAATATGTATGGAAGCAAAAATTCCATGAAAATATGATTCCATAATATATACCTTAATTATTATGTCTATTAGTATGAATTTTCTTGAGCACAGTATGAAATGTGCTCCGACACGGGCCGGTTGATGGAAATCGTAAATTAGGCAAAAAAAATTTCTGAGACCGATCGTCACTGACCAACATAGTTGCGTGTCATGCATGGATTGTCAATAACTGTCGCTTGATACGTTCTAGTAGGCATAGTAATCCATGAAATGTTTCTGCCGTGTCTGATACGTTCATAGCACGGTCATGGTATGGTACGGTGTAGGTGACTAAAATCCTTTAAATAAAATATATTGTTAATTTTTCGGAGCAAAAGTAGAATAATTATAGTGACGTTCCTATTTTTTTAATAGTCTACAATAAATCGATTTTTATGTAGTTTTTTAAATTGAAGGCTCGATTTCATCTGACCTATCTTAGAAACAAGATAATGGGAAGAGCGGTCAGGTAATCAGAGGCACTAACAGTAGTACAAAAATAGAATTAAAAGTACCAACCACTTCGTAAAAACCTAGAAAATGTTCTTGAAAGTCCTTACAAAGTTACAATTTATTTCTACTAAACGGAACCGAGTCCCGAGCACCACGGTCTAATATACGCGTCACCAAACTTTTTAAGATACACACAAGACTTACAAGTAATTTATTAACAATGTCGTCCGCCAGAGGACATTTACAAGTCACAAAGCAAATACGTTTTCGTATTCATTCTCCAAGTAGCCCGACCAAAACAGGCCTGGGGATAGAGCCTAAGTAAACCTGCTCCTGATACTTGCTAACCGCCACAAAGACGTAAAGAACCCGTGCTTCGGACCTTCCCAACATTCTGTTGACGAGGCCAGACAAATATTCATATTTAATTCCTTGTCGAGGCTTTGAGCCCACTAATATTAAACAGAAATTCAAAGGACTAATTTAACATTTACAGCTCAACCTTCGGACAAGTTATTTTTTGCTGGATTTACGTACATGACGTAGTTGGATCTCGACTACGCGGTTACGTAAACTTTTCATAAAGTTTGTCACTCAGTATCCGTTCTACCCCGAACTATCAATTGCCATCGTTTTGAAATCCACACGGATTCGACTATCTTGTAATATGAAACTCATTTCGTGTTATGCTCTTAATATTTATTTTGCAATAGGTACGTGGATTATACTGCTTTTTAGATTTGCTCGTAAAATCGTGAATTGGATTTAACAGTTCAAAAAATATTACTGGAAATTTTTCGAATGCGTTTTCCATTTTTGCTTGTAATCCCTCGGCTTAAAGTGCTCTGTAATCCCTCAATATTACGCTTCTATATAAATAGTAACAAATATTTATAATATTGAAAACATTTATTATTCATGCTCAAGTAGTTTGTTATTAATAAAATGTTGAGTTTGAAAACCAATATGATTTAAAATTGAAAACTGAGACTAATATTTTAATATCAGACGAAATGAAACTTAAAGTCAAGCTGAAAGTCAAATCATTTATTTCAGTTAGACCATTCAAAGGCAATTTTGAACGTCATATACAAGTAAAATAATTGAATCTTGTATTCCCTTCTAATAGTTAGTTTCGTATGGAAAAAAATGGGCAAGAAAGTCCATAATAAGTCGAGTTCCATTAATCCGTCAAATGTCCAAGTCAAATGAATGTATATTTACACATAACGTAAATCAGTGTGTTGTGACAAATAAATTCCAAAACAACTTTAGGTGTGACACTTCTAATTTCAACTCAGTTTTTCCACCTACAAATTAGAATAAAGCGCCTAAAAATCATGTAAATAAACATCAACGCGAAGTAAACGTTAATTGTGATGTTGTACGTGCGAAACTAATTATCCTTCCTACGTTGACTATGCCGACATTGCGTTCATCCCTTCACAGTGTTAATCTAAATATCCTATTCTGTTTGTTACCTTTAGCAAAAACACTGAGTGCGGTCAGGCCGTCCCACCCGCCGCCTGTGAACACAGTATTGCATTAAATAATTAATGATACTTATAATAAATTCTGTTTTTAATTTGATCTGGACCTGACGCCATAGAGCTGTGTTGGATAGTCACGTGCTGTATCGATGTCGATGAGTTGTGCACGATGTGTGACATGCATTCATGTATTGTGTGCGTGTGTTCTTTGACAAGTGAAAGACAGGTTTGCGTTTTTTGCAGTAGCACGATACATTGTAAGTGTTCCGCGCTAATGAGTGCTGTATTTGTGAGATCGTTATGAAAATAGACGACTATCACCGTTATTGATCAATTTGTTTTGTATTTGTTTAGATAAAGTTACAGGTATCCATTTTAATGTAAATAATAATACCAGGATATTACTGTCCCAATGCTGGGCAAAGGCCTCTCCTCTTACAGAGAATACACGAGCAATTTGCTCAAGGCGGATTGCCAATTTCAGATTTTCCTTATGTTGTTTTCTTTTACCGAAGTCCGATGTCCAATATAAAAGAAAGTACTTATGAAATGACAAAGTCACAGTTATTTCTTTGTATTTATTATCAAAATGAAATAAAAGTTATATCAATTTGAAACCAAATTCAAAAAATATATAATTTTTATTTAACTTTATTTTGAAATTCATCGACATGATAGTTTAGTACAACACTAGTAACCACACAGCCCTTTCCCCGGCGCTCCACAAAGAATATTTTGAGCCTGCTTATGAGTGCCACGCCGAATGAATTATATCTACGCCAACATAATGCTTCAGCTAAACTCATTATGTACTTAGAATACTGTATGTTATTATATTATGAGTTATGAAATGACCTTACCTTTTTAATTTGAGTGAAAAATCAAATCAAGTCTCACTGAAAGTCTTCTTGAAATTGTTAATACATTTGTTTATTATCCTATTTTCTTTGTATTGAATATAAAGTTGTGACTTATTTATTAACGCTTTTAGCTCATACGTAAAAGTCCCAGCTTATGAAGATTTCTTGATTTTAAAATCTATTAAATAAAATGTAAAAAATCTTTTTCGTAAATAAGTCTTTTTATTTACCAACAATTCTGGCGTAAATATAGGTGTAATGATGGTTCTTCATACCGATCATTGAAAGAGAATTTAACCATTAATTAAACAACCATTTCGTGGTTGTCGAACTTCGAACGCAAAATGCAGCATTTCCATTTTCCGTGAAACATCAAGTTTTCGGAAATTTCACGGAATTATCTTCAGCATAAATATCATTGCTTGTGGGATGCACAAATTTGCTCAGAATGGACAACAGTACATTTCTAAATGAACAGACCAATACCAAGAATATTCGAGTTTCAGATTTAATAATTAGAAATGTTGTTCGGTTTATTCAGTCGAAATTTTGTTTTCGCTTTAGTGTTTCGCATTACATGCTCTAATGGAGTCCACAAAATGGGAAGTGGATTAACGCACAGTGGCTGTGCTTTCATTCATTATAATGATTTTGTCCGAAGCATCATCAAAATTATGCTTTAATTCGAACGCGCTTCAATATCAGACAATGCGATAGTACCTGCGTTGCTTTTGTAAATGCATGATAACCGACCATGTTGCCAGCAACATTGTTAATTCTAACAAACATGTCTATAAGGGCGCTTTCAATTTAGACGATTGGTGCCGGACTGCTGCAGTCCGGGTATCGTACTGCGCACGGGCGGTTATGATTTTTCATACAAAATGTCTCGACGCAAAGTCGTGCGACAGCAGTGCGGCGCACGTCCGTATACGGAACGGCTGAGACACTGACAGGTTGTGTCAGTGTCTCAGCTCAGTCGTTGTTCGCCAGTGCTGTGAACGCATCGTGTTTCTTAAATAAGACGATTTACGTCGTACTGCTGTCGTCCGGCAGCAGTACGGCTCATGGTCGTAACAACCGTGCGGCAGCAGTCCGGCACCAACCGTCTAAATTGAAAGCGCCCTTAGCCACTAGCTGTGTGCGCGTGGCTTATTTCACCCGTGACAAGTAACGTATGTCTTTGGTTACAGCTCCTCTCCCGTGTATCGTAGCGTGATGTTATAAAGCATATTTTATTCAGGAATAATGTGAAAACCTAAACCTATTGGTGAAAAATGGTTAAAATCGGTAGAGTACTTTCGGAGCTTATTCGGTACAAACAAACAAACTAAAAAATATTAGTACAATGTGTAGTCTAAAGTGTATTCTAGCCTTTATAAAATGTCGTCCCTATCCGGTGCCTATATTTAAAAGGTAATTATTTTTGCTTGAAACTCCAAAACCTTTTGAACGTAAATGTCATTACCATGGCCTCCGTTCAAACGGACACATAATTTTACTATGTATGCAACAAAACGAATATTTTGTCGGTAAAGACGACTCTGTATTTTATACGATCTCGTTTCGTTTCGAATCAAAATGTTAACATTTAGTTTACTTGTTGGAACAATGACTTATTCTGTATCTGTTGTCATTGTAAAATGTTGACATCCTTGAAGGCTATTTCTGTTTCCAGTAACCTGACCAAGGCTCTTCGCTCGTTTATTTTCAGAATACGGCTCCCTAAAGAGATAGTAAGTTGGTAGTCGAAGAATTGTTTGCGAGAAAATACTTGATGTACCTACGACTTGAGCGATATCGGTTTTGTCTCATTCGTTTTCATTTGTGATGGCTCTTAGTTCCAACTATAATAGCTGAAAATTTATTTTGTAATAAATACCTTAAGTTCATTGTATTAAAGGTCAACTGTAATGAAACTTGACTTATTAAGTGCAAATTTCACAAGTTAAAATTCAAGTGCTCTCATACAAAATACCGTAAGTTAGAACATAAACACCTGATCTTAGTTTAATTCAGCTTCAAAGTTGAGTAACGCTCTTAGAGCTTGAGGTAACAACCTCCATGCGTGAACATTAACTCGCATGTGATCGTTAGAAGTTCACTATAACGTCACAGCTGCGTCACCTGCGCGGTGTCGAACCGGGGGCTCAGCTAAGCGCAACGCAACCATCCCGCTGCCTACCCGTAACAGTACTAATAGCAAATTACCGTGTATGCGATGCATGCCGCAACAAAAACCAGCTCAGTGCCGATACAAAAAGCGCATTTCAAGCGCACCATGTACGGTATTCAACAAAGCGTAAATGCCATGGTCAACCATCGTAACGGCGTGATCGGTCCGATTTTTTTGTCGTAATTTATGCCTTATTAAAACAATTTATTCGGTTTTGTTCTCGGATTCCACGGACGATTTGCTTGCATGACGATGCGCCTGGTTTGTGTTTTCTTTTCGCCGTCCGTTATTTTGCATTTGTTTTTTTCGTGTGTCCGCCGATGCGGGTTTCGGTGTCGCCTCTCTAATGCTGTAATGTTGATCGCTGTTGATAACATGTTTATGTAAATTGGGTTAATTTGTGAAGTGGGGATGTCCTCTGATTACATACTAGTTACTTGCTCTGTTAAGTTAATGGTCTCGTGTCACGCATAGTTCTTAGATAGACATGTGGGTAGGTAGAGCACTCAACTTCGGAATAGTTTCTTTTTTTATAATTTTTGTTTTTGAATGACGGTCTGACAAGCACTATTTATAGTTTTTAACCAAGAGCCTTATGAATTTTCTCTACATATTCTAATTTATAGTTGAATAATTAAAATGAGCTTCAAAATGTAAAGGTACCTAATTTAATTAGTTTCATACTCTTTAATTTCTTACAGAGTTCTATAAATAAAAGAAACCCAGGCATTCACATAATGTAAGCAAATTGCCCATTTAAAATAAAATTTTAAATAACGTTTTACAATAAAAAAAGATTGTATTCTCATAAAACGTTTACTCATAACATTCTTTAGTGATCGCACGCCTAAAAATAGTTGCACCTGCTATCAAAATTTAACGTAATAATACGCCATAATCGGATCACATTCACATTCAACACTGAATAAGGTTTCGTTCTCACAGCCCAATGTTAAGGTCACGTTACATAACACCGCTCGTAGACGGCTTGGCGGCGTGCGCGCAGGGTCAACGACCGGGGCCCGCGCGGGCGCACAACCTAACTTTGAACTGCGGAATTTGCACTCACATGCCTTCTAGTTACACACATACATGCGCTGTGATTCATACACACGCGTTGGAAGGAGTGGGGATAAATATTTAGGCTGTTAGAAACGTATTGCATGTTGGACGCGGAAATTATGACTGGGTAGGTATCTACCTACTAATAGCAATGTACCTATCCAATGATTGTGTACGAGGCTGTGTGTTTAAGTGATATATTTATAGCAATTCTGCTTGGATTACAAGGAATCGCATTTGCCTCGTAATCCAAGTAGTAGTACGTAATTGTAATCACTGAATTGCTAAATACGTTCGTTTCGATACATTTGTAAGAGGTTTCAGTAGGTACCTACTTTCAGAGTTTTATAAGTTTTATTAATACTTTACTATTTCTGATATTTAGCTCAATAAAACAGGCCATCAATCCACATTTCTTCTGAAAAACTCAGCGATTTCCACTGTATGTATTAGGCGAATTTTCCAACTAACAGTGTCGCGTAATTACACCGAAACTACATGAAGGTGCGTAGGTATTCCGTAATAATCGTGACACACGCCCGCCATCTTTCATCCTAGATAAGTTAATCTCATTAGTTGTAGTAAAGACAAAGTGTATCCAACATAATAATAATATTATAACCTTACACGAAATATAGAACGTCATTTAAAAAATTGACATATCTTTGACGTCTATCTGTCAAAATCAGCGCCATCTTGAAAGACTCAAGTACTCTAGTGTTCTATACCACAATACATCGACATAGGCTGTCAGTCAGACAGAGACGACACTCAAAAAATTTGAACTTTCTTCAAATGTACCAATACGGGTGCCGATACCTTCAATCAATTGGCATAGTCTCACTTTTTAACTTTTATGGACTATCAAAATGGTATTCACCCAAAAAATGTATGATGGTTTAGGGAGATGAATAATGTTTTAATATAATATTCCCTAAAAAATGAAAGAATGCGTGTGTGACAGTTGTCTATAATTTTCCAACTCTCAGTTTTGACATTTGTCATAAAACAAAACAAAACTAAAAAAGAATAAAAGTAAATACGAAAATGAGGTTGTAGGATATGTATAAAAAGTTCGTAATGAAAATGGTATGAATGATGACCACAATGGTCTATAGCAAACTGTGCCGTCACTTATTTGCCAAGTCAGTTGACGAACTAAATGTCTAAATTTTACCGTTCATTAAGGGTTTTCAGGGCTAAAATTTAGTGTTCTTTTAGCGAAGTTATGTCTTGAAATTGTTTTAAAAATCAAATACTTTAATTTTAATTAGAATTAAAATACTTGTGAACGTCATTTACAAGAAAAAAGTATTGAATCTTGTTGCCTGTCTCTGTCTATTCATATTATTAAGTAAGGCGCGAAACTGTATTACTTATCGCCCCAATAATAATATGGTAAGCGTAGAGTACATCTTCAAAAACATGTCAAACAACCACATTCTCTAATTACCTTACCTTGTTATGCCGATGATCAGAATTAATTATTAATACTATCGAAAACAGGTGCGTTTGAAGTGTAGCCTTTGTAGTTAGAAACTTAGTAATCGACTAATCAATTCGTGACGATCTTGTTACATTGTGTTGTTGTTATAATCTGTCGATTATGTTTGTTTATACACGGTAATTACACTCTGTGGGTACTGTAGAGATTTTGGCGGGCTAAGCCATATCACAGATTAACTAATATTTCCTACGGGCCATATACGATCTCATTTAATTTATAAGAGACTAGCGAACTGCCCGCGACTTCGTCCGGGTTGCTTATTTCATCGGCCATAAGTTATATGCGTGATGTTATATAGCCTATGTTACTCGGGAATAATGTAGCTATCTATTGGTGAAAAAATTGATAAAATTGGTCCAGTAGTTTCGGAGCCTATTCGTTACAAACAAATCTTAGCTCTTTATAATATAAGTATAGACTGGCTATCTCGTAGTATCACCCGCGTTCAGTTACGCCTTTGGTTACTGCTCTGCTGTCGTTGGTCGTATCAACCTTCTTCTTGAATCACTCTTGAATTTAAATCCGTACAAAAATAACGCATCAAAATCCGTTGCGTAGTTTAAAAGATCTAAGCGTATAGAGGGACAGACGGCTTAAGCGATTTTGTTTTATTCTTAAAAATAATTAAGGCTTCACGGTTGACTACTAGGTTGTAAGATTATGACATACTGATATCCTATCATATCCATGTAGATTTGAAAATAGTTAAGGGTAAGTATAGAGGTTTTCTAATACTGCCGCAGCAAGTATTGAATTTGATTTAATAAGAAATATTTATTGATTGTAACTTGATTTATTGATATTTCAACTTACCTAAAAATCTGCAGTTTCCTACAGTTCCATCAATAACTGATGTAAGCACCATGTTATCACCCAACTACTATACTACATACGTCAGCTAGTATTATAATAATAATTACTGTCCCACTGCAGGGCAAAAGCCTCTTCTCCTGCAGAGAAGGCCCGAAAATTGATCAAATAGTAAATATGCGATTAAAACTAAATAAAAAGTAATTAATTAACTTAGTAAAAGGTTGTATTTTGTTGTATAGGTATTTTGTTTAATAATTATTTAACCCAATTTACTTAATATAGCAATATTCAGGTGATCATCTCTCTGTCTTGTCATAACATTTTATATTATGTTGGTATAATGTTTGTATCACGGTGTACGGAACCGTATGCTTCCCTAATCGTTTTGTCTAATTTGAAATTAAAACAGAGGTTTACGAAGCCTCCATGTAAGACCCTTAAAACCTGCTTTACAAGTAGATTATGCAGTAAATATTTGTAATTAATTACGGAGTAGGTAACCTTTAAATTAAAATCTTAATAGAGAGAACCATTTTCCTTGAAATAAATGAAAATATGATGTTACTTGCAAAAGTTTAAATGAAAAACCGTTTTTGTGTGCTGCTTTTGATACTTTTCATTATTAAAATTTTCATTCAGTTCTCGAATTCACGTGCTTCATCACATCAATACAATAGTATTGAAATATGTGACTTTCGCAGTTTCCTGCAAAATCATACATATAATATTTTTACCGCCGAACCTGAGGCATGAAAAATAGACAAGAATTACATAGATACTAAAAACACACAACCTAAGAACATCATGAATTCACAATCAATTATTTATAATGCTGTTCAATACAACTCATCAAATAATCATATGTTTAAATAAGATCTCCGGTACTCATTCCGCGTGCCAATAGCATGTGTGCGTCCAAATCCGCTCTGTTTACTCATTGGCTACTAACGAGAATGTAATCTGTGTCTCGAAGAAAAGATCCTAAAGGTAAATAGTGTTCGACGTTAAAAGGTGCCTAATCCCCTCTAAGCGTGTACTACAGGCTTACAACGTACCTCTTCAGATGTCCTCTCTAAGGAAAGCCGGACCTCTGAGATCAATGCGATTTATCCCAGTTATCCCGCTAGAGATTTCCGCAAGATAATGCCTCTTATTTGCGAGTCGTCGAGTCGCCAATTTATTTTATTACGCTCATTTTCTTTGTATAGTATAGGGATAGTCTATTTAGGTTTATGCGGCAGGTAAACACGTTATTCAGTGTCAAAAAAGTTATCATTTATTTCTTATGTAGGCAGATTAATCCCGCTTATTTTATTTGTTATTATTTCGGTATTAAAAAGTTTCTAAAATAACGAAACTAAGTTTTCTGAAAGTTCAATTTAAATGCGAACTTTATCCATAAAACATCGACATAACTCAAGCTCTGAAAAACTAGAAAAGCTCATGAAATAATATTATTACGATGAAAAGTTGCAGCATAATGACGGTTGATAGTGCAATGTTAGTGTTCGAAAGAGTAACGTTGATGTGTCGTGTCTGTGTGTGGAGCGGAGGCTGAGCTCGCGCGGCGCAGGCGCCCAGGTGGATCAGGTGGGCCCGCCCCCAGCCCTCCGCGCCGCGCCGCGCACCTGCCTCGCCGCTCAGTCCACCGCCACACGCCGGCCCGGCGACTTGTGCTCCGTGCACGACGCCACTCTCTCCATACTCTCGCGAGCCCTGTGCGACGTTTCTCGCTTCTCCCGAACGCTCAGTTTCCCGCTCCCTCGCGGCGACCCGGCCCTTCCTCAACTAAAACAACTCGAGTTTCGACACTTTCCAACGCACTTCGCGCACTTTAAGAACTTGTGCAGTTCCCGCGTTAAGTTGAAAATAATTCGGAAACGAGCGCGCTTTAGTAAAGTCGGTGGTCGGGCACCTCTGTCGTGTCGGGAAGTCGGCGGCGCGCGTGGCCGTCGGACGGTTGGAGGTCGGCCGCGGATGCGGTCGTGAGAGACGTGTGCGAGGCCTCGAGGAGGCCGCCGGCACGCTGTTCCCGCCGCAGCTCGGGTGCGTGTCCTACGTGACGCCGTGCGCCTGCTGCCCGTCGCTGATCCTGCAGCCGGCTCCGCACCCGCACCCAGTCCCGCTGCAGTTGCCTCTCCAGTTACCCCTTGCCCTTCCGCTCCAAGCCCTAGATCCTCAAGTCGCTAAACACCAACGGCTGCTGCTCTCTAACATGGTAAGTCACACTTCCTTGCTGCTTCCCGCTTATCTGCCTCCACGCCGTGAGCACTCGACCGATAAGTTTCTACAAGTAGAGAGCACAACGCAAAGTTGCGAACAAACGGATCTGATAATAACTCTCTCGGGCCGCAGACTAATGTATAGCGATACAATCATGCCCTCCATGCCATGAATGCGGCACGAGTATCGCACCGATCAAAACTTCACACGACAAATAAATAACAATTATATTTATTGCGTAACATTGTCTTACAGCGACACTTTCAGATAGGCGCACTAACTTAACTTGGCTCGTAACTATACAGAAGTAGAAGTTCGCACGCATAAGTTAAGCATATTAACGTCTCCGCTGTGACTTTAACTTCGGCTATATTGATCCTTTGGGAATATTGAAATTAATTGATCTAGTTTTGGCACTTCAAACTGTTTTTCCCATAGAAGTCTTTAAACTTTTAATTAATGTTTTATACCGCTGTTAGAGTGTGGTGTTTCAGTTGAACTGTTGAACAAGTATCGTAATAAAATTTTCAACACTACTAAAGTGGCAGAAGTTGAGTTTACTATTAGTTGTAGGTGTTAACTAATTTATTACAATATTATTTTTGTTGGAAATAGCTTAAAAGTAATCTTTTGATTTGTAATAACAGTTAAGAAGAAATCTTGTAAGCGTTTTTACTTCGGTTGATCGGAGTTTGTTATTTTAAAGTAAAACAATGTTTTAACTCGTGCCGGCAACGAAGTTCGTCAATGTAAACTTTTAACACAATTTCGAATGCAATCCCAACAGAAGTTAGGAGAGGCGGAAATCGAACAGAGCGGTCGTCTGCAGTCAATAACAAAATCAAGTTTTGTTTACGTTCCGATTGAGATTTCTTATCTCGCTTCCGAAGTAGCCGAGGTACAGCCGCGCCCTGCCTAGGAAAGTAAACGCTGATGACAGAAGTTTGACTTAAATGGAAGTCGTATCAAACTTTTCTCATTAAGACCACCCGTCAAAGGTGTGTTTATGTTATTTTAATACTTGTGCGCAAATCTGATTCGCTCTCCCCCACAGACGAATAGCTCTTGAATTTTATTTGATTTTAATATTATATATAATGTTTGAAATAATTTGAACCGTGTATTTTATTCTTTTTAAAGACCATATAAAAATCAGCTCGCAAAAGTGCCAGATTAAATTAAATCAATCTAAAAAATAACGTATAATTGGCAAATGCTCGATTAAAAAAGTAGGTCATTTAACTTAAAACAGTCACATATGAATCAAGGGATGTGTGTCGTCAAATCGATACTAATACTCATTTGAATAAAATCGTTTGTATTTTCGTCACGTCGCATAATATTCAGAGCCGCGACCATATAAGTAACGGCTCGCGAATGTTTCCAAAGAATCGGGAACCATTACCATGCAAAATTTCTTCAAGGAAGTCTGGTCTATATAACGGGGTACGCCATACACGAATGCCTAAGTCTACTCGCCTGAACTTTTGTTCACACAAAACTGTATAATGTTACCGCACTTGTGATTTAAACACTATAGAAAACATTTCTTTAACAAAACCTAAGAAAAAAAATCGGTACCTGATTTTGATCAAACTAAAGAGATCTAAAGTCCATTTGATCAAGTAGTTAAGTTACTAGAACCTGTATTCTTAAGCGCTAGCTTAAATGACTCCCAACTCGCGTGGGAAGGTAAATCCTACGTAAACTGTACACTTGACAATTGACAAGAAACTAATAATTCAAGCTTCACCTGCATAAAATACCCATTTATAATAATCGCTTATATACCAAACATTTGAATAAACTTTTTGTATCCACGTTAACGTTCCATGATTGTGTTTATGAGGTCGTTATCTTTAAATAGAAACGAACATGATGTCGGGGAAAGCAAAGAAAACCGACTGTCTGGGTGTAATGCACATAATAAAGCTTCGATGTTAGGTATATAATATGGTATGTATTCTATAATAATAAAATAAACCTTCATCATCATCATCATCCACTGTTGGACCTATTCCTCACCCATAGCTTTCCAAAAGGACCCGTTGGAAGCAATAAACCTTGCTAAAGATTTATTACAGAGTTATTATCAGTCTTAAGCCAAATTGTAGTATAGTTTTGAGATTGGAAAAAATATGTCCTCTGCCAAAGATTAGGATCGAACTGCCCTAAATCGGTAAGATAAACGCTCCGAAAGCATATTGCCGTAACAACAGCATACAGCAGACAGATAGGTGATCGCAGATGACAAATACTTGTAATCAATTACAAGGATATTGCAGTAAATAATAAATCATGCTTAAAGTACGCGCGCCACATCGCGTGGTGGTCGCACCATTATATCAGTTTCTCCGCAATTTCGTTTGAAAGTCGCTCCGGTGCGACCGCGCGAAACGGTATTCGCAACACAACTATGCACCTAATTGCATTCATACATCTAATGAGTGTAATAATTCCAATTCAACAATCAATTACTGATGCAAAGAACGGATTCTGTCACGTGATGCGGTGTGATTTAACGTTGTGTGACCGACTGGGATCCGAGTTTCACCCGCACTATTTGTTACCGTTTATTTTCTCCTGATTTTACAATAACAAATTAGAAGTTCGCATGTTCCGACGCTCCGAGGAGGCAGCGGTAATGCCTTTAAAATTAATTAATGATTCAGGTGTTTCGTGAGCAAAAATGCAATAATGTCGTGTAGCGGAATATCTCTTGCGATCCGACGTGCTTTTCTTTAAAGCTATTAAAACCTTCGTGCAGGGTCGCCGACGGAATTATCATGGTCATAATGAAATTTCCACATTTGGCTCGTTTGGCGTGTTTATATCATGCGTAAAGTTGAAATAGGCGTAATAATACAGACTATGGCAGCCTTGTAATGATAAAACACAGGTTTTACGTAAAATAAAATAATAACAAACATATTTGTTTCGGTGATGTCGGTTTTTCATGGAAGATTTTACAGTGTTACGAATATTTTTCACGATAATGAGCTAGGTAGTACAAAAGTAGGAAAAGGTAAGATTTTTACAACGGAAACGTGTTTTTCTGTCGAGATTTTCGCATTTTTTTACCAGATAACAAGAACTTTCTATGAAAGACTAACATAAAAAGCTTATTATATAGGATGCATAAGCCCGCAGCTTCCCTTAAAATCTTGGAGCTCTAAACGTGTTTATTTCCTCAAATCAAATGGGTATAAAGTAAGCCAGACGCATTAAACAATAGGCCAGAACTATTTACAGCTAGGGCGGCAGTGGGTGTATTTGTTATTCTTCGCCGGCGCGTGCGTGCCGCCGCGTTCGTTAAGCCTCCTCATAAACAGTTTTTAAAAACGATGAAACTAGTTTTACACTTTCAAGCCACTTTTGTGTTCACAATGAATTTTCCACGCCGCTAGGTACCAATTAAACCTACGAGAAAATTACTTTGGTCACTTGCAATATTTTACACAGTCCAATTAGTCAAATTAACTCAGTTTGCCGAAAGATTTTGGATTTTTACGCTGATAAATATATTTTGTTGTTGTAATTAAAATGTCTGGATTTAAGTGTTCTGGAGATATGGATCTGATAGATGTTGTTTTAAATAACGTTTTAATAATGGAGATATTTACGAGCTCAATTAAGATGCAAATATAATGATTGTTAAGCTATCCATTCACTAGATACTCAGAAAATCACTTCACTTTTATCAAATTCTTGACCACTCCCTGCCTCCTACTACTACATTAAGTAGAGTCTCATTAAGTATTTTTCCTAATCAGAGTATACGAAGCATGTCTTGAACAGTAAATAAAATCTTTCTCTGGGGCCCCGACTGGTCATTTTATGGGCTCACATAAAAACACCCGTACACGAGGGGCCCCGTTGCGTCACCATGAGTGTTGAGAAAATTTGTATAATAATTACACATAGTTTAGATCAAAAGCGGACAGCGATTATGATTTATATCTACACCATTAAATTAATGAAAGTTTTTTTTTAATTTTTGGTTAAAAATAATAATCATTATTTAAAAATGTTAAACTATTATAAACTTTGAATTCAAGTAGTCAATTAATAAGTCCTTCTATTCTTATTTTGAAATCGTCCGCATCGGGTGGGATCGAGTGAATTTGTACGGGTTGGCAAAACTCCAGAACTTTTCGTACTCGGCCTATCGCAGTCTACTTGCTATCAGACCGCTCCCAAAAAGGGAGGTACTTAATAATTCAGGCAAACTACGACGTAAAAGAAGCGTGAGATATATATCTACTTATTATATGCCATGAAAAATAACTAATACTTTTGTTGGTAAAAGTAATACGTAGGTATTGCCAAAATGATTAAAAAACAACTATGTATCAGATTGTCGGCAATTTATTACAATTTTGTCGTAAGTATACCTAATTAAATTCACCTTAAAATACTTTCATACATTCTTAAAATAAGCTATATTATATTATCTAACGGCAATAATAATATTAACCTTCCCATATTCTTCGTCATTTATAAAACAAAACATGTAATTTAATAATGTTACAAATTATTTTATTTAAACTAAATTATTCTGTACATTATAATTTAGTAGTTCATTGAGTACCACTCATGTGTGTACGCAATTTAACCATTCTACTAATTAGTTAATTCAATTATTCTACATTTAAACAAATGTATAAATGAATAATCTCTACATCTGTGTTTAAATAACTGGTTCTTTTAAAATGTAAATTATAATTTTTAGTTTTTACAACTAAGTTAACACTACTAGTTTTAGTAATACTTAACCATCATTGACTTAAATGAAAAACTGTTAATATATTTTGAATTTCTATGAATTTCTATAACTTTATTTTCTTATTACTATAAATACCACCAATGCTCGTGCCTTCTCTTGTTTAAGAAGAGGCCTTTATTATGTAGTCGGACTATAATAGGTTGTTTTTTTTAATGAGTAGGTACTTTAAAATCTTGAGGGCCCCGCTAAATAAAAACTTGCGCAACTACATAATATCGCTACCGCCCACATTTTGGACCAATACATAAATAATATAAGGTCATCGTGCCGACTTACAAACCGGAACGGCCGTAGATTCAAGTGTCTACGCTAAAAAACTAGTCTCCCGGACTATTTGTAGTTAGTCTTTTGTCATTATTAGCTATACAAATTGTACCGACGGTGTTTTCATAGGCAGACAGACTCGTTTATACCTTATCTATCTTAAATTTGACTGCCCCGTTGGTCTCGTGGTCGCAAGGGCGACTGCTGAGCAAGGGGTCCCGGGTTCGATTCCCAGGTCGGGCAAAAAGTGTTATTGGGTTTTTCCATTAGGAATATCTCAGTAGCAGCCCGGAGTTTGGAAGTTGGTGGTGTGACACCCCCGTGCCTCGGAAAGCACGTAAACCCGTTGGTCCTGCGCCTGATCTCTCTCCGGTCGTGTCGGATTGCCGTCCCATCGGGCTATGAGAGTTAGGGAAGAGGGAGTGCACCTGTGTTTGCGCACACACTTGTGCACTATAATATCTCCTGCGTACGTGGCTAGTCTGCATTAAGGTTAGCCGCCGTGGCCGGAATCGGCCTGGAGAATTACATTTACATCTTAAATTTACTAATTTTGAAAGAGATTTCAACGCCTTCGTTATCTTTTACATTTCTTCTCGGCGGTTGAGTCTCGACCGCTTCCGACAGGCGTGTAGAAAAATTAACATCTAAATTTAAGTTAATTAAATATCCAACTTATACTATACAAGCAAAGTAGTATTTTGTCTGTTTGTTCCCCTGAGTTTTTCAAAGCGACACTTGATTTTTACGCGGGTTTCACCATCATTTAGATATTGATTGCGGAAAATTTAAGAGTGTATTCCGAGCGAAGCACGGACAAGCCGCTAGTGAAATACAATTTAATCTCATTTTCCTACAAAAGAAATACCGACTCTTCTGATACAAGATAAAGTTCAATCCTATTACGGGAAGGATTATTGAAAATAAATACAAAAACCTTTGCAGTAAATTGCTAATACAATAATCTGAATACATGTTAGAATCGTGCATAAAGCCAATTAATATTAAATAATGAGTCGTTAATAGGATTTCGCTTTAAATGCTAATTGGTCTGATATTCTTGGAAATTGTTAGATACTTCAGTGATATAATTTACCTTTTGTGAATTTATATAATGTAGTTAAAAGCTGTTGAATTGCTATTACATTGTTGATTAACCCATTGTGCAATCATAATGGTTTTAAGTTTATTTGAATTGAAAACTATTGTGCTTTTATTTCACTTTTGCATTCGAATAAATAGCGCTCAAAACTCACGGAAAGATAGTTTATTCAAAGCCGCAATGTTAACACAGAAACATCTCCTAATAGCTTTATTAAAAAGTACATCATACCAAATTAAATGTAGGTACAACACGAACCCCGCGACGACTTTTAAAAATATATCTCCGCAAAACTGAAACACTGTACTAGACGTCAGAGTAACGAATTTTTCTCCCTAATTACTTGGTGTCAGGGCGATTGTGCAGGAAATGCCCCGGCGCCGGACAAAGGAGACCGGGACGTTCATTAATAGGATCTTTCTAACTGCAATTTCGCTGAATAAAACCCTCGTCCTCGCTGGAAATATTAATATCGGGCAATATTCAACCCGCAGCGTTAATAGTTATAATTTGTTTGTTTTTGCCGTGGGAATTGATGCTGATACAATCGCGTTCATGTTTTGTTGTTCTCTTTAAGATGGGGGTAAATACAGTCGGCAACAAAGCTTTGAAGCTTACGTTGTTTGCAAAGCAATATGTCAAAATCGTACGCGGCATTACGTACAGTCGTAACGTAAATACCTACTGTAAAGTCGGCGGCACCATGCTGAGACGGAATTCTTTCTAAATTCTTTTAGTTTCGTTGCCACGTCTCCCGGATTTGTATATAATGTCTTCTGGGACTGAACTGAAGCTGTCGTACTGGAAATCTTACAAGTTGTAGCCACCGAACATATGTTGGGACAAAATGTATCGTATCTTTTGAGAAACTAAAGATTTTAAAACTATGTTTTTTTTACTCCTACTCTGTTTTTTTATTCATTTTGCTGCGGAATCGAAGACTGTATCGTTTCTCCTGGACTCGTCAAGCATCATTGCTTCAGCGCATTTTGGGTGGTCGCCACTTGTTTCTGTTTTTAAAGAGTAGCTGTGGTCGGGAATACCGCGGCGCGGTAATTCCGACAAAAAAAGCATTAAGTCCTGAACATAGGTACAAAATGTCACTAACACAAAATTTTGATATATCATTAAAAGCCCAAAATTTAAACTATGGCGTATATTTCTATGTTTAGTAAATAAATATATATCTACATATAACACACAACTACCGTTCCTACAAGAAAATCCTATTTTCTTAGTCACGAACAATAAAAAAAAACCTTCAACACCTCTTTCAGCAAAGCAACACATCAAAAATTTAAAAATAAGCTGTACTTTGTGGAAGACAATAAGTTCTTACTTTTCCAAGACAAAAGCACTTTTCATTCAACAATATTGTTTTTGATTCTGTAACAAAAGACTGAAGGAAAAACCATTATGATGTTCTTAAAAAAAAAGAAAGTCAGTACTACACAAGAAAAGAGGAACTGAAATAAAATCCTCTTTATGATGCAGGTAATGAAAAGAAATGGGAGGCCAACATAATGAAGGCCTGTACGTAAGCTTATTAACTCTTCCTTTTGTTTATTACTTGACAATTCCCGATTGTCTTTCTTGATAAATAATATAAAAATTCAACCTCTACTCTTAAATGTAGTTGAAAATAGAATGGTGAAGGAATCACTAGAAAATGTTTGAGACCCCTGTAATTACACAGTGATTAAAAAATAATGGGCGCTAATAAAAAAATTTAAGTCAAAGGAGGTGAAATTCTGATCAAAGTGAAGTATTAAGACTCGAACATTGTGAGTGGATTGTTTCAAACAGACGAAATCTTTTGTAATACCTACGTCTGTAATTTGACACTTAAATTGCAAATGGTACTCAATCGTCTAAAAAAAGCCATTTCTAATTTCGAACCTCAAATCCAACGTATAACGCACTTGATATACCTAATTATTGTATAAGTACAACGATTTCTTCAAAAGAGGCCACTTTTATAAAATAAAAGAAAAATGAAGCTTAAATAGATCAATTTGCTGCCTGAATGGCTCAAAATATTCTTAGTACTGACAAAGTTTTTGCTGTTATTCGAAAATTGTCTCCGACTCGAAAACTATTCACTTAGTTTTTAAAAACTTCATATTTGTTTTAGTAGGTACTTATTTTGTTCGTCCGTTGGAAATGACTTCTCCATTAGAATACGATGGAGAAGAATTCCTGGGGGCAAAACACTATGAGCTCTATTTCTAAAACATATAATAAAGGATTGGAAGTTTGTCTCCGCAGGGAAAACTAAGTTTTTTAACACTCGTTGTTGCTAAAACAATAGTTCGGGAGCTTTTCGCATTTATGAATTAGGATCTGTTTAGTTTTGTTTTGAAACTTTTATAGTTTCTTTTTCACTTTTAAAAGCATCAAATAGTTATATTTAATTTTACTTCTTTTTAACTTTAAAGATAATCGAACATAACTACTTCACTTATAACTACACTCTATCACTCTATTCATAATAACATACGTTAATATTATTTAAAAATTAGCACGTAATAAATCTCATTATTTCACGAGAAAAACAAAGCAAGATTATCTATTTGCCATTTACATTTAAAAAATATCACTCAAATGCAGTTATTTTAACAATATAACTTAATAATTTTATTTCGGTCGCTCTTTTCTCACGCTATAAAAAGACTACAGGAAGAACTAAAAGAGGCTAAAAACTGCTTTTATATAACAAACTAAGTCTTCCGTGCTTCTAAAAATCCCATGACACATAAAAAAATCCAATGAAACATGAAAAAAAAATTCAAACCAATCTGACAACTTAGCTAACCTAAAGCAAAAATCTCAAATCGATTTCTGCAAAATCCCTCGTACAATATCAAAGAAAAACCTGTGTAAACATTCAAATGTTCGACCATTAACGACAATATTGGTTTACGGTGGAGCAATAACGATGTAGATATGGAAACTATCCGCCCCTATTGAAGGAAGGAGCGTTGCGGGTCAAATTTGCGTATGGATGCTGCCAATATTTCGGTTATTTTGAGTTGTACCGTTTTATTTTGCGGCCAGTGTAATTTTTATTGGTTCTGTGTTTGACATTGATTTTTTCGTGGATATGCAGTATTGGTTGTGTGCTTTCGTTTCGGAGAAATAATTGTTTACATACATACTAACACGCCTATATTTCCCCCAATTTACACCCGCAGTTCGCCGGTATTTTTAAATCCCATGTAATAGAGGACGAGCCAAGTGTCATACACCGGGCACAAAAATTCTAACCCCGAGCTTGAGAATTTCATAGAAAATCCCAAAATACTTTTTGCCGACATGGGAATCGCACCCAAGACCTACATACGTTCCATGATAATTAAATTTTAGGCCCCTCTCTTTGTAACATCGAAAGAAATATATTGTAGAAAAAATGTCAGATGATCTTGGACATCACAGGAATTTATATTTTTTATTAAAACTAAGCACACGTACACTGTTTACTGAATGTTGAAAAAAAAAAAATTCGTTGAAACATTTACGACGACTTTATTAAAATATTTTCATTTGAGACAAAGTTTGTTCTTTTGACAAAAATGTTCATAATCTGCAGGATAAAAGGTGAAACGAAACGTGTGTCCAAATAGTACAGGCTGTTCAAAGAGAATCGTATTGTTTTTTCTCTTATAAATTTGTTTTTCCCGTAAGTGTTGTGATGTAGGTGTTTGTCCGAAGAAACGATAGGTATGAAGGCCTAGTATATTGTAATGATTTTTTTTATGCCAGGTGTTGATAATTACAAATTCCAGACGATCATTCATAAGGTTTTTAGTTCAACCTGTAGTGTCCCACTACTGGGCAAAGGTCTCTAATAGCTTTCCGCTCTTCCCCTTCTTCTTCTTCTATCTATATAGTTATTCTTAAATACATAAATTAAAGGTAATTTATAAAAGCAATGTCAATATTCGACTTCATGAAAAGATGGAAAATGAGAGTTCAGTGTGTCAGTGTATACAGACCAGTTTAAACTGTTTAAAAGCTACCGCACGCTTATTTTCCGTTCAGTATCACATCTAAATGTAATTTTAAATGTAAACATTTCACGAAATTGCGGTCAAACACTTATACGTAACATATACGTGTAGTGAATACAACCGGCGTGGCGGACGACGGTATGGCGCGAATACTTTGAAATTTTCCCAAACAATTTTATATAAATCGTCCAAAACATAAAATATTGGTTTTGTACAATATTTTTACTTTCATTTTCTCGTGTGAAGCGATAGTTTTGTTGTTTAACCTTCTCGTGAGCGGCCATAACTCTTGGAACAATGGCGCGCGGCTTGTCCAGAAATAGCCGCGGAAAACAAACACAGGCCACGCGGACACCGCACTCCTTGCGTACAACACTAACTAACACTACATTATAATCTTTACTATATTCATAGACGAAGAGATTAAGCAATGATGCAATCTCTAGCGCATGAATCACCGACTTTTCCGAGAACAAGCGTATCTGCGTTCAGGAAAATAAACGTAACGCGACATTGTATTGAAACCGATTATTACACGCTGTACAAATTAACGAGGCCATTAACAACCGTTAACAAAACCTCTTGTTAAGAAATAGGACGTTACTTTACTCATACGGCCTTTTTATTTTACTCCCTCTAATTTACTGCTGATTTCCACTACAGTTAGTTTTAAAATAAAATTCACACATAGTTACGAAAAGAGTCGGAACTATGTTCGACGATTGTTTCTAAAAACAATTTAATACCCGGTTGAGCTGCACAAACTGCTACAATACTGCTACATTCCGAACTGTAACTGATTCAGTTTCAACTTCATAGCTGACTGAGCTTCGAATCAATAGTCTACACTGTAAATGCATGAAAGGTGTATTAATAAAAAAAATATGAAATACGAATTGCAGCGTAAAAATTCTTGGCTTTCATCGTAGCCCAATGGTGAAACGGGGCATGTCCTAATGTAAGCAAATTGCCGTCACAGCCTTTCAGCGTCCGGCCGCGGCTATCATTCCCAAGATAAGCGCTTAAAAGCCTCATGGAAAACGCTTTCAGCAGGCGGACTATTACCGGGTGTTTCCATACTTTTTGCTTTGCGACTGGCCGGGTGGAGTATCTTATATCGAACGCGCTACGTATGACCGTTTTGACTGCACGATCCAAATCTACATTTGTTAGCTCCCAGTTTGATTTTAATTCCACTCTAACTTAAAGCTCGCACTTTGTAACGCAATGCTGTCATAAAATGTGACAAATTTTAAAACCGAAAAAGAATTTCTCCAACAACGATACAACATGAACCGAACATAAAGTAAATGTTGGCTCAAGAAAGTCGCTGTATATAAAAGACCGGTAAATTTTAAAGAAATAAGATGATGTCAGAACAACCTAATAATCTTAATGCATTAGATTACAAAGGGCTTACTCGGAGAAGGCGAGTAACGGGCGGGGAGGAGTCCTTTTATTTTTCTTCATAATATTAGATTTTATGATTATTTTAAAAGGGGCAAAGGCTCTTTGCTACTATACATCAAAAGACGATGCCATTGATCAGACATCTTTATCGAATTACGTGATTGCGTATACAAAACGTCGGGTGCTTTGGAGTTCTTTGTGTACGTTTCTTGTTGGTAACCTAGGCGGGTGTGAGCGGGGGTGCGACGCAGCGGCGCGCGGGGGACGCGGTATGTACTTGCAGCGTAATGCCGCTGCACTTGCCCTGGTCAGGAAGCGCGGCGGAATGCAGTCAGTCGCGTTTGTACCACCGCGTGCGGAGGGGTGCGGGGCTGCGCGAGGGCAATGCACGCGGCGCCGGCGCACCTCGCTGCCTCCCATTCAGTACATCTTACTGATGCTGCATTTATTTACTATTCTCGACGTCCAGCTTTTTGAAGCGCGAAGTTAGCTGCCAGCTCAAGAAAAGGGCACCAACTAACAAAGCGACTCACTTTAAGCGCCACAGCTGTAGTTGTTGAAAGTTGTGAATTGCACCCGCCATTTCGTTCAAGGAGCTCGTGTGAATTTGAGACTCGGTTGCATAGTTAACATTGGCTATAAAACTTGGATGAAAGTCGTGGCGGATTATCGATAGTCTGTAAATCACAGGTCGTAAGAGTTAATGGTAGAGCCAATTTTTATGTTCGAGGCTACATTATCATTTATCAGTGTCATTGTAAAACCTTGTAGAAAGAAGCTAGTGTTTGCAAACAGGCGGATCAGTATACGTCACTGCCACGCACAGACTGCCTATTGATGCACATCATGCAATGATACGGCCCCGTCATCGCTTTGAGTCGGCGAGTGCCGCAATTTCACTGTATGCCGTGCGTTCGGAACGCGGCACGGGTTGGAATGCACTCGTTATATGCACACCACTCGAAAGGATTACCCACTAGTTGGCAGCGATTAACTGGCGCGCTCGTGGTTCGCCAGCGCCCTGCTATTGGTTTGTTTCCAAACGTAGCTAACGTTTGAATTTGGAATGTTGTTTCGGTTTTCGAATAACTTTAATTAAATTCGCTTTTCTAAACTTTTTTGCACGGAAATTGCAAAGTGGTCTACTCCGGTCATTTACGTCTAAAAAGGCATCAAACATAAAATTTTAAAAATGCATATTGCGAAAGTTAGTTTGTTGTCAGTGTTGATAAACAAATATATTTTCTTTCCAGGTACGTGGGTGTTGTTAGAGAAAGTTCACGTAGATTTCATTCATTTACAACTGCGTAAGTAGCAGATTTGATTTTATTTTGCTTATTGTGTGTTTTTGTTTTACGTCTATTCAGTGATACTAATGACGTGACAGACGCTTTTCATTAGAAATAGTTGAGGTCTAACAATTCCCGATGTCTGACAAATAGACTGGTTTAACTTGAACACCTTAATGACTATCTAGCAACCACATCGCAGTTGATAAGTGCGCTAACTTCGGAGAAATGTCAAAAAACTTAAACAACTATATTTCAATGTCTTTGGAACAACAGTATCTTAGTCTGGGTAAAGTAGTTCATTAATATTGCAGTTCAACATCTAGACTTAGTGTCATTGCATTTGAATGGGAGTATCTGGGAGGTTGTGATTATACGGGAGCTGTGAACTGGCTTGTACAAACAGAAAGGCTTTCAAGGATTCTTTTAGGTGTCAGAGTCTCAGGTAGGGAGCAGGTCGATAGCTAGCGATTTGGATAATGCGAGTCAGTATGTTACGCCTTACGCTAAGTTTGTCTTTAAAAGGTTTTGACCCCAACATTTTACAGTAAAATATTGCAGAGTAAAAGCTCAGTTTGAGATGGTCTTTTCGAAATGGATTGACGAATAAATATAGTTTATATAAGTACAATAAATGATTTAAAAAATATGTATACTAAATAATCATTAATACCTACAAAATTGTTTCGTCACGTTCTGCTTGGATTTTAGAATTAGGCACACCATCTAAATAACATAAGATTGGAAATAACAGAAGCAGCCTTACTACAATATTTTACGGTTATTAGATAGGCATTCAAATAAAACATAATAATAAAGTACTTGCCTACATATGTGACTGGATACTGTGGATAGACTTAATAAAAAAGAAATACATCATTACGTAAAATTACAGTAAATTAAAAGCACTCAATCCCCACATTACAGTCTTATACACACGACATGCAAAACAGCGCACCGAATTCCAAATTGAAATATTGCCGACGCAGCCCAAACTCGAAATTTACATTTTGCCGGGCAGTTTATTTCGGTAGTAAAATATCGAGTAGTGTGTCGCGGTCCCCAGGTGTTGGTTCAAACGACGCAAGTTTCACTAATGTGCGGCTTAAATGATGACAGTGTTGCGGGAGTTAGCCCACCTGTGAGGGGACCGCACTTTTTGGTACTGAAAAATGGGACTCCTGATTATTTATGAAAGCCCGGTGTAAGAGTAATGGGATGTTAACAAGTAACATCCCATCCCAGTCACCTGAATTTGTTAAAAGTTTGATAGCCAACATTTTGTAATTTTTATTTTTATTAAAACAGGTATTTTTTTTACTTTGTTTTGGAAAAACCATAATTCATAGAGTCAAAGTCAAAGTCAAAGAAAATATATAGATGATGTAGAAATAGAGTATTCCATTACTTGTACCAATGGAATTCACTCAAACATCAAGTAACGAAACATAAATACAGACGAGCGCGTGTATCATTACTGTACACTAGAATTGGAAAATTTCAAGCCTGTTTTCCCGTATAATCAAATTCGATTCCCTGTAGGATTCTTACAAATCACCGGTTGCTTATAAATCGTTCGTCTCGTCAGAGATTTATTCGTCTCTCTCTCTCGTCCAAATCCGGCTCCCAAAATGTTCGTCGGTTGTAAACCGCACTTGGCGTAAATTACACACGTAGGTATTTGGCAACAGTGTTTAAATAGGGGGCGCTTAAATTTGTACCCTTAAGTAGGGGGTAATAGAGGAAGTTTGCGCGTCTTACGTAATCGAACCCCGGAGTTGGGACTGAACAAACTAAGTTTTTATCTGTTAACTTTAGAGTATGTTACGAGTGAGTGAGGATGGATTTATTGACAACAAAACTGGCTCCTGCGAGAGTTTTAGGGTGTACGATGATTTATTTATGGAGCCTTTGAGTTCTTATACGAGATTTTTATTTAACAGACCAATGTCAAGCAGTATTTTATCATTAACCAAGTATTTTTCTACGATTTTTGGTAAACATGCTCCATAATATGCATAACTCACTTTTAAAATTCTAATTCCATATTCCTTAAAAGCCTTTGCCAACTCAGTTTAACGTTCTCCGTTTTCACTAAAAAGCTTGAGCATCTCTTTACGTTATAATGAACGCAAATGGTCCTTCTGTGTGCACGTCTCACGATCTTCAATTACGATTCGCATTGTTACTGCGGGCCCGCAAGGGAACTAAACTTAGCGATCTAATTGCTCGATGTCTAATCGATTGTGACTCGTGTTGACTTCAGATCGTACCTGTCGTTACAGATAACAGCGTAGTAAAGGTGCTAATCATTGTAGACGTAATGTAATCGATGTAAGAAGGTTGTTACTAAATTAATCGGTAGTTTGGAGACTCGTTTCTGAATTATATTCAGTTTATTTTGCTGTAAATTCTCATACAAATTGGTTTGAATGTTGAATTCACAACAACTGCGGTTCCGTCATACAGAAACGCTGAAATTTCATTACCCAGTCACCCGTTACGACACCAATATGGTGGTTAAACATTCACTACAAAAGAAACAGGCAGAACACAAAATCAAAAAACAATACTACCCTTATCACCGTGCAAATAAAATAAATTTCACACAACGCAAGTCCATAAAGCGGCCGACCCCACCCCCATCACTAAATATGTGCACAAACAAACAAATACCAATTCATACAAGCGAGTATATCAGGCCAGTATATCGGGCGAGTAATGAAAGTGGTGTGGACTGAACCCACCATTAATTGTCACAGGTGTCGATTACCGACAATACGTATTTTTTCTATCGATAGTTTTTTACGATTGCCCGTTACAGTTTTCATGAATGTTTCAATGGTTTCATATAAATATGGGTTTGGAATAAATGGTGGTTTTTAGTAGTGTTATCCGTTGGTGAAACCTGTAGTTGTAATTAATATAATCAAGCGGTATGAGCAGGCGTGGTGATTTTTATTTTTTTCATTCGAGGTTGGTAGGTAAGCTCTTGAATCTAGTCTAGGTCAGAGGTGACACAGATTGAGTCGACGATGGAGTGAGCTTAGCCAGAAGAAGTCTGTTCCAGTCTGTCTTCTCTGTATGAGAAGAGAAGACAGACTGAACTAAGACAATAATAGGCTGATATTTTTATTTTCTATCCGTTGGGTTATTTGTGATTAAAAATGAGCATCCCTAATAAAATGAAATAATACTAAGGTCGTTTACAATTATTTTTTGTTTCTTTGTGTTTTCCCTTCTAACGCTTTTAACCCTTATTTTAATTTTGGCGAGTATACAGTCAGTAAAAATACATTAAGAATCCCCACAATGGCAAAATTTTCCTGCGAGCTTTTAAGGTCAGCAATGCGCGTCTAAACACGGCAAATAAACGTATATTTAAATTTGTTTCTACATTAACGATGGCTATTAAAACTTTTTTTTTGTAAAATTGCTGTTTTTTCGTTGAACTTCAAAATGTTTACGTTTCTACATTAAAAAGAGATGTTCGCGTAAAAGAGGTTGCTTTGAAATAAAATTCTGGGTAATCTGTGTACCTGCTGTAATTGTAACAACTAATATTTCAATAAACTATTTTTTCTAGAAGTTAGTAGTAGAGTTTACTGAAAAATAATGCTCTTGTAAATGTTTAAATAATAGTTAAAGCGTTACTGGACAGTATTCCACGAAAAGCTCTTTATTGTTTTTCAATTTAAAGCAAATAATCCTTCAAACTAAAATCATGAATAGAATTACCCTTCGAGATCAATCGCGTGTTTTGAATACCAACCTTTAAGATCAACCCTTTCGCTGCAACCAGAAGTTTGACAAATAAATTAACCTTATTAGAATATTTCGGTCGGGTCATTTAATAATCAAGTACAAACCTTATCGAGGTGGGACAACACGCAGACATGATAAACTACAATGATAAAGGGTGACCGAATACATAAAAACTATTGATTTTTTATTGTAACATTTTGTTCGGTACGCCTGTTATCAATTGATTAATGTTTCAGCTGGGTAGATACAGCCTTTGTGTTCATGTTGCTATGCTAATTGATAGCTGGAGTTATTATGTACCTGCCGTACGTAATTATAGACGGTGGAAATATGACAAGACCATTAAGTGTCTGGTTTGCATCGATTATTACTGCTTATGACCTAGGAAACTAGGTATTTCTTTTCTTTTGTCAAGTTGAATAGCTTTCCAAGAAACAGCAATATTATACATTCAAAAGAACACGCAATGGATTCCTACTTCTTTATTTAATTTACAAACAAATGAACTGCAAACATTAGCAGCACAATTTCAAATTTTCATCTAAAATTAAATAAAACACCAAAGTAAAGTGTAACTTGTACTAAAACGGTTGTATACACATCCTCTTGTTCACATCGTAAGCACTATAACTCCATAAAACCAACACTAGTACGTGACACAAATAATTTTCACTTAGACCCAAGCGTTGCGAACATTAAGAATTAAGTAACGAGTACATAAATCGGTACAGTACAAGTTGCAGGTACCAGACACCGAGCTGAGTAAGCTTTGTTCAAACACAACCGAGTACTAGGTACAACAAACTTAAATCCTGTACCACAAAATAAGCACAGCACAGAAGGGGCCCAGAAGCTGTATTCATAATTTGTCTACTTAAGTTAACATGTACCTTTAAGATTTTTGGGAACAGTTAGCATTGCTGTAGGCCCAAATAAATAAAATATCTTTAATACTATTGATAGTAGACAGACAGAAGATATTACTTAAGATCATTGACATACTTATTTCATTTGTTACCTTACCATGTTCATTAGTAGGATATTAAAACATGCGTGTGAATTGACACAACATTAATAAAGGTATAAATAAATACGAGACAAAGTAAACTGTATATTTATAGCTTTTATTGTAAACAACAGCGACCTACGATAAATGAAACTAGTACAGAGACGTATAATGACCTCAAACATCGATAAAATTAATCAACATCATAAACAATCCTTTAGCAAAGATAACGGTAATCAAGTTTAAGATACCTACTTAACCCTAGTACTAATCGTAAGTTCTTTGCGGAATATCCGCTTGCTTGCAACTTAGCTATCGGCCTCCACCAATTGTTTGGTTAGGTAATAAACGGCACGGGGCTTAACGGACCCCGGCCGACATTACACGGTTACATTTAGAAACGTTAATTACCTATTAAATTTCACGCATAAACGATTATCTTAATTAATTTGTGTAAACTTGGCGTTTGATTTACGCTTGTGATCGTGACGCGTTCGATCGAGTTATGATCTTTGTTCCGGTGTTTTGTTTTAAGGTGCTTGCAAACTTTACCTTATTGACGACCACGAGGAATTTACCGAGATTGGTGAAAATTTTGTTTAGGAATGGAGTGATTGACGTCGTGTTTCAGACGTAAACAGGAGACAAGAGTTGCAACCACTTGACGGGTTATGATCTTCTGAAGTGACGTGTATGAACTGAAGATGACGCATTGATCGGTCGAACAAGACCACACTCATTTCATTCTGTTGAGTTTTCAACATCTTGCGTGGGAGGTGCTACTATACATTATTTTTCTTGGCACTGCCGCGGTTCACTGCTCACAGGGCTCTACGGTTCCATTATTTACTTTATATTGATGTTTTAATAATTGTGCCAACGGCCTTGGCATAAAAGGAAAATAAATAAAAGCGAGTATTCGCGACCTGCCTCAATATAAACACGCGGTGCCAACAATAGGTGTAGAGCACTTTAAATAATAAATCCATATGGAGTTGGTTTTACGAGCGCATTCCGAGCCAAACACCTGTCTGTAATAACGTCCTGTGTGCACTGCGTACTAAATAATTGGTGTACAGTGCTATACTACTTAGATCGATATATTATGATTGCCTAGTACAAGGACATTTTTTTTTTCCTTGACTTTGTGTCGTCCAGCCATAAGGCCAATTCTACTAACTAAAAGTCGTAATCTAGTCTCAGTTTTAAGAAAGCCAATTCTTTCAAATAAAACCTTTCAAAATCAAGTCGCAATCTCATCTCAGTGACAATCAACGTCAAACACTTGTCAAAAATGTAAAAAAGTAGAAGCATTTTCGATAGTTTGATACTGAAATTAAATTGCGAAGTATGTGGGGGGGGGGGGGGGGGAGGATAGTTTTGAAAATAATTCCACCACTGCTGACAAAGGCCTCCCCGTACATAGATAAAATAACAGTCATTGTTCAATATACTAAATATTATAACAAAAACAATGAAACTTTTAACTAGTGTCATACGCTCTTCGTTATTGAAAAAGCCATATCCAAACATGTTTGAAAAATACTTTATTAAGGTTCAATTTAGTGAGTGGACAAAACGTTTGACATTCGTTTTGATGGTTTTCCTATCATCGAAATTGGGATTAAAATAATTATTCACAAAGCTTTGGTGATCATAGGGGTACTTACGTATGAAACTATTGACATCAATAACGTATCGTTTTTTGATGTCAGTAAAATTCATCAGTTGATTTGTTTTGTTTAAGCTTTTCTGGTGCTACAATGAATAAAATAGTAATTGAAAACAGCGTGGAGGACGCGTCTTTACAAAAAAAAAAAAAATGGACGAACGAATGTTGAGACACATTTTCAAGAATTGTTTTTTTAAGATTATTTTTACTGAAGAATCCATTTAAGTTTTTCTAGCTAAGGCCAAACTGCTGACACACTTTAATAGGCCTAACTTTTTCAGATATTTGATCTACTTTTAATATTACTGAATAGTCTGATATCTAATTGGAGGGCGGGTCCTTCAACAGTTGAATTATTCAGACAATCATCAGAAAAAACCTTGTTAAACAATGTGTATTTTCAAACAAAATCCCACATTATGTAACCGATAAAAATAATATTTAAAATATCTTTTAGTTATTATTCAAATTATGAAATGCCTTTTATCTGCCTCCCATCGTTCCAGTTATAATAATAATTGGAAACCAGAATACGAATTGAATAAAAGAATCACCATTTCGCATTTCAGATACAATTTTATAAATATAAATTTTATGAACGGCCGACTTCCGTTATTGACCCGGCCGTCGCCCAGAAAATTCTCACTGAAATGTTTATCATTAAACAATCTCGGTCCCTTAAGTTGTTTAAACAGCGTTTCTTAGAGGCTTAGACCCGTCAATACATTCGGTTAAGCTTTCCTTACCCAATTAATTAGCTGTTATGAATATCAAAGACGCACCAGTTTGCGATCTCTGTGCTAAGCCTCCGACCCATTCAACTTGGTAACGAGCCTGACAGTTTAAGTTTGCTCCAATCCCTCTAATACAATGTACAGCGTGACTTCTGTCAATCAACTACGTATCTCAGTTTGCACCGACACCGCAGATTTGCGCCTACCATTATGAAATTCAACACCTATTTCGTTAACAATAGAGTCGTTAACTGCCTGCGATGTTCGATCACTTACGTCTTTGTGTATGACAATGAAAGTTTATCCGTTTTATTAGCGATCCACACTGAATAAATTTACGTGGTCTTTGTAATAGTGTTTAGTGAGGATTAAGTGTTAAGGTTTGACTCGACCGTCTGCAGTTCGGTCTCCTCCGATGGATAATATTGGCGTTAATCTGTTAGCGCCTGAGGAGGGAACGTTAAATAGATATTCGGATTTCTCCAATGTTTGTATTGCGAAGTTGGACGGGGACGGTATTACGAGATACGTGTTATTAGCTCCGAGATAGATCGAGGGAACAGATTTGATATCTCAGTTTCTGTTTTTCTTGTAAAACTTCGCACCTTATTACTTTTATTTGAATTTATCGGATTCTGTGACAAGTTAGTTCAAGATCTGTCAAACTTTGAAAGACTTTGAGGGCTTGAGACTAAATTTTAATTACATAACTCGACACTAAAATGTTGATGGGGAAAACTCTTTTATCTTGAATTAGTTTAAAACCACTGAGTACAATTGTAAGAAGATATCCAGTAGGTAGTTGGTATCATCAATTTATACTAATATTATAAAGCTGAAGAGTTTGTTTAGACGTGTTATCCGGAACTACTAGTTCGCTTTTTTTTTTGCTAATAGGTAGCCATGTTTTCTCTTAGTCTTTATTGTAAAAAACATACAGGGATCCTTAAGAAAATAAAAATAGAGTCGTGGAGGAAGTCGCGGGTAAAAGCTAGTATTATCCAAACGGGCAAGTAAATAGTCGTAGTTAATGATGAGGCCGTGTTTGCAGTTGGAAGATGATTGTATTGCCTCTACAAATATTTCCTTAATTTACAAGAAACCAATGTGATTCTACTCTTGTTTATATTGATTTAAGTAATCAAAGATTAGCTCTTTAATACGGTATTCGAGAAAGGCTGTAAAAGTACCTACTTACTCGTATTTCTAAGGCGTACGTTTAACTGTAAATGGTATTTTCAAATTAATGGGCACTGAACAAAATAAAACCAAATAACCGCAACACATAGAATTAGGTATAGCTGTACAGGAAAATTTTTTAACCAGTGCGTAAATTTTGCCATAATAAACTTCAACACGTTTTATTAAACACGTATATTTTATTTTGATATGTCTTAGTACTAAAAAAAAAAGTTATCGCTTACGAAACATGTTTACTTAAAAACCATATTTCATTGTCACTCGGCGCTAGCGCATTCCCCACCCCCTCACCCCAGCCATGCGCCCGGGCGGCGGCGGCGGCCGCGAGTTTTCATTGATAGTATGGCGAATAGATTATGTCCTGGATGTTTTGCTTATTTCAAACTCGGATAAGGATGAAATTTTTTTAATTTTTTTTTTTAACTAAACACGGAAATGTGTTCTATTACTGACACTGAACTACCAAAAAAAATTTACGCACTGGTTAAAAACTTATCCTGTATAGACAAGTTATACTACGAAAGAAATAACCTGATGCCAATTTACATATACCTACTCATTGCGAGTTTATGTTGAGTGCCCAAAGTGTCCCTACAGTTGTACTTTAGAAAACATTAACAACGCTACTAATGGCGCGATATACAAAGCTATCTACTGGAAAAAAAAACTTATAAAAAAAGCAAAAAGAATATATACTTGGAATAGATTAGGAACAGTCTTATTAATTAATCCTTATTTTTCTTTTCTAGGCAATGATATTAAACAATCCTTTTTATACTTTTTCTTATTTTTTAAGTTAATTTACCCATCTAAACAGCTGGGTACTTAGCAAATTGCAGCAAATTTCACCAAACCACTGCATTGTCTTAACATTTCCAGGCGTTCCAAAAACATTCGAAACATGAAATCGAGACTACTAACGCCTTAAGACGAGCACAATACGTCGAAAGATAATTCCAATTCATATTGGCTTCATAAGGAAAAAATCCATTCTACGAACGATACAAATATTTTTTGCAGTCACATTCGTAAATCGTGCCTGTTTCCTTATAGGGATGTGTGTCTGTTACGTTGGAGGAAATGCTTATAACCACACGAAATGCGTTTGAAATTTTTTCCACGTATCAATAAGTACCCAACGGTCGAGCGATCACATCACTCGCCAATTGAATGGAAACACTCGAATTTTTCTACACGTTTTAGACTTCCTATGTGGAAGAAATGTAGACCGAAATAGCGGTCGCATTTTAGGTAAACTTCACGACTTGAATATTTATATTACTAATACACGAACACTATTTCAAAACCTAAATAAAATTGCTAAGTATTCTTCTACAGTCTACCACAAGAACACAAATTCGAAATTTAAAAAAAATCGATCATCCATTTCAAACTGTTCGAAACATAAACAAAAACACATCAACGCTTCCTTTTATCTACGCATTCGAATTTCAAAATGCATTAAAAAAACATACGTTTACGAACAGGCCCAAGCCCGTTCGTCGGCTTGTTCCGGATATTGAAGCACGTAATCTGACTACAGTATGTCTCCATGGCAATTTATCGAACGATGAATGGCCCTCCCATTATTTCCAACCCTTAACCTAAAGCTTATTAATATCTACATAATTTATTGTAAATTGCATTCTGCAGTGAAGCCGTGCGTGAATAGGTGTGGATTGAATCTTAAAAATGTAGGCGCAGCTTATTTTCTTGTGGGTAGGAAAATCAACTGTATGAATTTTCTCAGAAAATAAAATAAAATGTATATACCTATACGACGCGTAGTCTGTGTTTAGTCTGAATGGAAATAGTTTGTTGCAACTGTTTACCTACTTTTTTTTGAAACATCAAAGCCAAATTTTATATTCGCCTATGTATTATAAAAATGGAAAATCACTTTAGCATTATTTGTTTTTTCGAAAGTTTTCAAAAAATGTGTTATGAATAAGTTAGAAAATAAAAATATTAAGTTATTTTTTTCTGGTTAGAAAACTTATAGGCATGCTTAGTATTTTTTTTATAAAATTAACAGGTAGAGAATTCCCTCGCAATGAAACCCAATATAAAACTAGACAATTTCAACATTTCCTTTTACACGAAACAAATAGCAAAATTGTACAATCTCTAATTATCAAAGCACTTAGTTTTTTACCCTAAGTAATATAAAATATTCAATATTTAAGTAAGTATGTACAGGGATTGAGAAGTAAGAGTTCAAAGCATTTTAGACAATTACCACAGTCATTTACCACGGGACATTAGCTGAATAACATAGTACCTGGGTAAGGCCGTAGATTTTGCCACTTAGTAACAAAGAGTAACAAGACACTTCTATGTTACGGTAACGTATAAGTAACGCGAAAATAACGCATAATGTTTCTAAGGGCGATATCATAATGCGCTATTTTAGCCGACTTCAAAAAGGAAGAAGTTTCAACGCATTTATGCGTATTTACATAAAAAAATTGTTAATTGCAAGAAGATAAGACTAAAAATGTTTAAAAATATCAACAGTTTAGAATTTTTAGTTTAGTTTAGAAATATTACACAACCATAAAATCCAGCAAAATTAACCAAATAAAGCAATATTATCAGGAAAATAATACTACGTTAAAAGTGAAATAACAAAATGATTTAATGTCATAGATTTACAAAAAAATAAAGAAGATACATTATAATATGTTTAAACCTAGAAAATAAGCTATACAATAAGACCAGCAAATTTTAAATCACAAAAATTAGAACAATATCTTAGACATACAAAACCTCTTCTAACAAAACAAAAAAAAAAAAAACAAAAAAGTAACATACTTACATTATTATTATTATGCGGCTGTAATTATTTAGCCACGAGCTCCTCAATATATACCAGTAAATAAAACTGTTAAATAAGGAATTTGTACCTGCTTGGAAAAGGTTTGTGCATATAGTACCTATTTGATTATTCTTTTTTTGCGAAGAGAAACATTGTTAAAAGTACCTATCAACTTTTTTATTCAAAGCTTTGACATCACCTAGATTTTCACGGCGTGATAAATATGTACAGAATAGCATGGCAGATTATTCGTTACTCCATAGTCTACAGCTACACAGTCAAAACTTTGAATAAAAAAGTTGATATTTTTAACAAGGTTCTTCTTCGCAAAAAAAAAAGAATAATCAAAATACTATATGCACAAACCTTTACAACAGTAAAACGTTACGTAACATACAATCAACGTTACCAGTGACATCAAAGCTGCATAGAAGTAACATAAAAGCGTGACTTTTTAAGGTTATAAGTAGCCATAACTCGACATCGAGGTAAATTTTAAACAAAGACACATCATCACGCTCTTATTAGATACATAATGCATAATATTATAAGAAAAGTATACAATAAAAACTGTTATTTAACTTAGAAATCGCCAAAATTCAGTATTAAAATTCACTGACGAAACACACACGTGCACCTTTGACAGACTCCAGAGACGAAAAGATAGCGTCTTTTTTTGGTTTTTATTGCGCTGCCTGAGTGTTTGGTGTTGCCATTGCAATCACAACATACTACCAAACTGTTTTCAATGCTTTTTAGGGGAAATTTTTGGTAACATAGAAAATAGTAACATAAAAGCAAAAATATGGAGCATAAGTTTGAATAGTAATAAAACTATAAAGGATACGTTTTCTAAGACACGAAAAGCACGATGTAGCAGCTTAACTTTGACACATTTCAGATATCATAATTAATTAAATGTACATTAGAAAAAATATAAGTTTTTAAGGTGCTAAGTGTCAAAACGACATCATGTTTTTCGTTAAATTTAGGTGTATGGACGAATTTAACTCATTGTATTTTTTTTATTGTACAACTTACATTCATTTTAAAAATACGGTATAAGAGTGTACGAGATTTTAACCTGATAAAAATACCTTCAGTAAAATTCACCTAATACACTGTTTTTTATAAGCAAACAAAGTTGAAGATTTTTTTTCACATCAAAAAGTGGCAAAATCTACGGCCTTACCCACCTACATATCACCCCTTTTTCTGATAATTTCAAGGTTCGTCCAAAGGCCAGACATGTTGGTAGTGCTCATTATTTATGAATAAATTATAAGTAAAGTATGGATATGGCCTTAGTAAGTCAGTGTCTTTATGCTGCACTTATGCACAAAAAAGAAAATGGCTTTAATGACTGGGTATGAGAATAGAATTGTTTCGCCTATGGATTTCGAAGGGTTAGTTTTCCGCGGAAGTAATTTTGAAAAGCGTATGCGTTATTATTTGTTATTATTATAATTGTTTTACCCTTTCATTATTTTAATACACTTCTTCTTCTTAGCGTTTCGATGACAAACCACATTATAATAAATAAATATACTATTATTATAAATAACTTATTAATACACTTATAAATTACATTTTATGAATGTCAATAAAAAAATAAAATCATTTAAAAATGGAAGCCCAACAGTCAGATTATTATTATTACCTACCAACCCACGTCAAAACTCAGTTTTGAAGTACCTAATTGTAAATTGTAATGATCTTGAATATTTAACGCTAATTAATTTTGAATATATTCAAAGCACAAGTTTTGGATATTTTACACATTTGGCGTATTGTATTAGTTTCACGTTATTAATTGAATTAGTAAGAGAATGTGGTTGGCTCGATTTGACAGGAGTAACTAAAAATTTTTTTATATCCTATGATGTTTCAGAAACCTTGCATTTTACCTCTGTACAAGACAATAAAACTCCTATTAACTTAATGTAATATAATACAGCGTAACAAATCGTTTGGCTCAAGCCTTAGGCCAGAAGAGCATCGAATACGAAATGTATGGTGCCACTCGGAGTACTATTCAGCAATAATGTAAGGCTTAATGAGTGTAGTGATGCACCATTAAGTTACACATTTCCGTTGAGTCGTGGGACTTATGCCCGGAGGAGATACGAACAGTGGCGTAGCGTGCCTTGTCGGGGCCCCGTATAAAAATTTTTTTGGAGGCCCTTATATGGAGGTAAAGATTTTTCACAAAAGAAAAAAAAAAAGAAGAAAAAAAAATATTGTGAGAAGAAATATTTATTTATCACATAATTTACCCATTTTACAAATAAAAATCGAATTTTAAATATTCACTCTCCTTGCCTTTTTTTCGGCAAACTGATTTATTAAATCATTTATGGCTAATGATGATTTTAGTTTTTCTAAAGTTTCTGCCTCTATGGACAATAGTGAGATGTCTGAGTGGGGGCCCCCGTGGCCCGGGGGCCCCGTATAATTGATACGGCAAATACGGCGGTAGCTACGCCCCTGGATACGAATGTTTCTTAGTATGTGGAGTTACGTATTTTTTTCGTTTAACCATTTAATAGTTACTTGTGTATAAAATTCCAGTACATAATCTTTTCTTAAATACAATTTTACGTTTTCAAGCCTGACTGTGGTGTGTTCGCGGACAATTGGAATAATCTTCTCATGTTTGGAGTATATATAGGATTGTTAATTTACTGTAATTAAATATGTGTTTTTTTACTAATGTGATTAGCAAATTGTCGTTTTATAAATATGGCTATGTAACAGTTTCTCACTATCACAAAAAAAATAATAATAGGTAATTTGACAAGCGCGTAAGCAGCAGCGTTCGGTAGCTGATAAGTCAATCACAGCAGTTTACGATCTCAATTTCCCAGACAAACAGAAACCGTAACTCACGAAAACGAAAACATAGAAAACTTCCACCACATCCGTTTATTACAAAAAAAAAACACCACGATACATCAGATGCGAAATACACCAAAAGACGGATATGTAAACGAAATTTAATTTTAACACTAAAATGTTCTTACCGCTTGTTAAAGTACAATATAAAATGCGGGTTCGTTCGAACGCACGCGCGTTTAGACCGCCTGGTTTCTCTCACTCGCCGATAGCTATCGTAGTAAATCACTGCACTCGCGTCTGCCGAGAAATTTATTTTTGAAAGCGACTATTTAAATACTGCTAAATAACTACGCGTATGCTCTATGAGTACTTTGTGGTTGGTATCAGTTGTGAGAATTGGTTATAAATATTCTATGTGTTTCTTGGGTAAGATGTTGGTAAGAATCTCGGGGATAGATCGAGGTTGCCAGCCTTTTCTGTGTCATAAGATCATTGGATGAAGATTGAGATTGCATTGTATAAGATGCACGGATCTTTAGTCTACATCACTATTTCAAAAGTGACGTAAAAATAAAAAGCACCCGGCTCCCGAGTCGTGCTCCCGTGCCGGGTGCTGGGCGCTAAAAGGGTTATGTAATTATGCTTAAACTATTTGAAATAATTATTTCTACGTATACACCGTGTCAATACGTTTGAGTAAAAGCTCATTTAAAAAAAAAGCTGTCATTTTCATTAATTGTCCTCAAAACCTACACCGGTCAGAATATTATTATACTATTTCATCCATACTACTAATATTATAAATGCGAAAGTAAATCTGTCCGTTACGCTTTCACCACTAAACCACTGAACCGATCTCAATGAAATTTCGTAGGTACCTACGGGGTAAGTTTGAATCCCTAAGAAAGAACATAAGCTTTTAATCGGCGACTTTGTCTACATTTGCGATTATCGACATGTCGCGGGAGCAGCGCAAAAAGCAAAAAAAAAAACATAAAAATACCAAGAATTCAGCAGAACCCCAAGAAATATTTACGTGCACATTTAAATTCATTTCTCAAAGAAACCAAAGGCGCCGGGCACATTTCGCACATGACATCACAAGTCTCACACAACATTGTAATTCTCGGCGCATGCGTCTCGCGTTGCATAATGCATCTAATGACGCGACCCGTTGCCCTTCCGTTTCCTGCTCGGCATTAATTAGCTTTTACACAGATTGCGCTTACCTTAAGGTGTTGCCAGATATTGTGTATTGTTTGAAGTGTTGCAACGAGCTTGGGTGGGATTTAGAGAATTTATACGCTGACATGTTGTGTGAGATGGGCTTAATAAATAAATAAAAATGGTACCTACTGAGTGGGGTTGGCTGGGATTTGGTGCCGAGATATAGGTATGGGTCTAAGATGTAGTAGTCTTTTTTGTCAAACAAATCAAGATCTCTTATACACGCGGAGCCCATAGCATATATTAGATATGCATCCGGAAAATCTAAGGTGGCGTAGATGGAGCCGAGTTGACATAATACTTTATTTTATTTCAGGCGAGATATGTCGAAAATACCGTTGAAAGATAATTAGATAGTTTTAACACTATGTTAAGAATCAAAGTTCTGTAAAATTTAATAATCCGAAACGGCACTCGACTAGAAAATTACGTCAACGGCTTTCTCTTACGCACACAAACAAACATACACACAACACTATACTGTTATACAGACAGTAAATTATATGTGTGATGAAACCATTTGCGCCTTGCTCATATATCCGTTTCCGTGTTAGATTAATTGGCCCGTAACGCACGGAAGGATGTATGACTGTCACAACTCATGTAAATTGCTGGTGTCTTAGAGCTACGCCGAGCAAGATGCTGTGCTCATATAAATAATAAATAACATCATATTTTAGTCTTAATTATTTATTACAACCATAGTTTATTAAGACGCGACGCCGATTAAATGAAAATGAAAAGCCACCTAATATCAACGAAAGTTCCATCATTAATTTTCATTGCGAAATAAACCGCGTGATGTACCCTAAATCTGTTTTTATATAACATCTGCGTAGCATTGTTGGATACTAATCTAATTAACCTTAGACACGAGTCCAAATGTGTTAACGGGCGGCTCGGGAAGCCGGGTTCGGCCCGGGGAGCACGGCAATCCGACGCTTATTGTGATCGGCGTAGGTGCCGGATTCCGACGCGGAGCCGTCTCATTAGCATTCATCGTGCGCTCGCGGCCGCGCGCTCCCGAATAAAGCATCTGTTAAATGTCTCGTGCTAGCTAAAACTTACCCGTAATTATCTGTTAACATTCCCAAGTTTGACCTCGCGAAAATCTTGCGAATACTCCGAAACTCCGGTCCGGCCCACCGGAGGCGTTTTACTTCCCTAATAATCGGGCTCATGGAGATTTTTAATGAAAAAGATTGTTCGCCGTTATTTAGAAAGTTTGTAAAAGGGATCCAGTCTGAAGTTTGTTTTGATTTAGTGTTGCGCACCCAACGTTGATTGTGTTCTTCTACGCGGTTTTGTATCGGATTAGACGTAATTAAAAAAAAACCGGGCCTGTTAATAAATCCTTCCCATTCATTGGGATCAGTGACACGAATTGAAATTTTCTATTTAAAATATTGCGTGCCTGAATATTTCTTGCATAATAAGCGCGTATATGGATACATTTTCTTTCAAAAAGTTAATTTAATAATTCGAATTCACATCCGACCCGTATCGCGAGGCTTTTGTGAAAGACAGCCATTCATTTTATCGATGATTCAAACCGTATCCATTCGGCCCGCTAATGGTTTTCAAATAAACCAGTGCTGTGTTAATGGTTCTGAATTTGTATAAAAAAGGGTGAAATTGAGCTAATTGATACGACGTGCGCCCTTTGTTTGTATGTTATCGTTACCTGTAGTTAGATATTTGAAAATTGATACCTACAGGTATGGCTTAAAGGTTATTATAAAAACTCATTCACGCAGAGCAATGCAGGATACTATAACAAATTTTATCGTCTTAATAATCATACAATTCCTTTAGTTTAGATAACTATCTCGTGAACGATATTATTATAAGTACTTAACTTTGCACCGCACGCGGCTATTACTGCAGTACGAGTATCATAAGGTTTATCGCACAATTTTCATCTCTCAAGTTTCTGTTCTGCACTGAGATAAATAAAAGTTTATTAAATATTAAAAAGACCTTGATTACCACGCAATCAGTTGAAGATATCTACAATATTTAAACAAAGGGGCCGGGTTAATGGCAGCTATAAATCATCATCTTCTCATTTAATTACTAGAGCGCAGGTATTTTCTTTCAATGATACGGGATTTTATTTTATTTGCATCGTCAGCTTTATGGCGGAAGAGTCAATAAAGCATGTCATAAGTCCGCATTAATCATGACTGACAGAATAATTCAGTCCGACCTTATCGTTTGAAAGTGAATGTATTTTGATAGATTCGCAAAGGTAGGTATGTCCCTATATCGATTTTCAATTAATCTTTTGTCCCCTTTTGCGTTTAGACAGATTCATTTTTCGTTGTCGCAAAACGTTGTAAGTGAGATTTTTATTTATTTTCATTTTCTTGTGTTTGCGGGGCTACACCGCTCGCGTCTCGGATACTCGGGATCCGCCGGTCGTCGTCTCATTCCTCTGTATGCTAAACAAACAGACGTGAACACAAACATTGAAATCGTATGGCGGTGTTATTCATTCCTATCGATTCGTTGTCATATTTTTAACTATTTTGCGTTTATTTATTATTTGTTGTTATTTATCTTGCGTCTGTTTCAAAACATATCGCCTTCGTGAATTGTTTTTAGTATTGGTTATTATTCGAATCATTACAAGAAAGTAATAATTTTGATTTTGTTTTCACATTCAGTTTATCAGCTATTGGCCAAGTTTTTCCAAACATTTTAAACCGGCACAAATTTAATTAAATAACGTTAGGTAATTACAAGCGTACCTTTAGAATTCTATTAAAAGGATCCTCGAAAAGCATGCAGGTAAGTCTGTACATCTATTTCCCTGTGAAAACATCATTGATCCTTTTTTTCCAGTAGGAATGGGCTGGCAGTGAAGCGATAGCAAAAAAGGCTCGTTGAATAGCCGTCTGCACCGGAAAGTCGGAAAAAATCGACACAGATTCGCGCCTGTCCGTTTTATGGTCGATATGTTAATAAACAGTCGACGTGCTGTGAATAGATGAGATTACGGTACTATTACAGAACTGCATGGCCACACAAAAGATTAATAAATGCTCAGAAACCAATAAAACTACTATGTACACATCCCTAATGCATTTATTCATTGAAGATTCATGTATTCATTTTTAATCTTGTTCACGTTCAGTTTGCATTATACTTTTTATAACGCCCATCAAAGAGGCATTTAACATCGCGTTAGCTATTAAACTATGCCTATTATGCTGCTAAAAATAAAAATCAAAGGAAAGCCGGCAGGACGTTATTTCAGAAAATGTTATATTTCCTGTTTGTTTATTTACTGGTCGCGTCATACGCATTGCGTTGAACACGTGTGGTGTACTCTGAAATGGCGTTGTAATTTTACGTTCCTTACTTAGTTATTTTGGTATTCATTTCCTTACTAGTGAATGTCCGCGTACAAATGACTTACGACGTAGCTTCGGGTGTTGCTATTCCACATTCCTGCCTGAGACATTGCGAATTAATTTAAAAAAAGACAACAAAAAAGCATACTTTCCAGAATAATTCATGATAAAATAGACGTTACTTTATTAAATTTCCTGCTACCTGCCCAGGCTGGCTCGGTAAGGCTTCGCTTTATGGCCCAATTTAAAAAATGTTTCACATTATATGGGGAGAAAATAATGCAGTGTAGTCTTACAGATAAATTAAGGGGCTTAAATACATTTTGTACTTATATTCCTTTAGAACGAATTATGAAATGAATAAAACCGTTTGAAGGAAGAAGCGTGAAACGTGTAATTTCTTTAAAAGGTTCCGGCCAAAACAAGACCCAAAACTTTATCGATGTCGTGTGAGCTGCCAATCAAAATGTTTCCTAATTTACCGTTTCAAATGGGTGCCTATTCCTATTGAAACAAAAAAAGAAGTGGTCAAACAACTCGCACGAACAAAGCCAAGTTTTTTAAATTGGGGACAGAAGTCAGCAAGTATTCTGTGATCAAAGGAGAGGAGGATTGGAGGCATGCTCACCGAGGGGCCTCCACTCTGAACCTCCAACATTTGTCTAACCTTGGAATGCCTCCTTTGAAATTGTGAAAACTAATTCGAAGCAGTTCTGTGATTACTTCCATCTGATCTTTTTGTTGTCCTATTTAATGAAATTGAAAGCTTCTCTTTGTTGGAAAACTATTCGGGAATACCTTCAAATAAAGTATTCTTCTCGGTCAAATTATTTTGTGACAAAAGCTTAGGCTTTCGGTTTCTGTGCGAGTTACTCGAGTGTAAGGTAGGTACACTTACGCATATTGCGAAGGTATGTTATTAAACATTAGACACATTGTGTATCTTAATAGGGGCGTAGCTCCGTCGGTTGCCTGTTTCACTCCAAGTTTTAGAAGTTCTGACAACGCATCTTCCCGGGTATTGTTTAAAGTTTATTAAGTTTTGAACATTGCATGACGTAAGTCGACGTAGACTGGTAATGAACTGAACACAAGGTGACTCTGAGACTATTTCACGGTTTCGCTATTCAGCTGTTTTGTTCCACGTCGTATTTGTTAACATTGAAATTATTTTAGCATTTCGCAACAGAAAGTTAGCGATGTATTCGGGAACGACAAAGTTAGTTATTTGATGAAATTAAACTGTGTGAATTAAATACAAACATTGTGTTCAGTGGGGAATTTTATAAAAATACGATGTACCTATTAAAACTTTGTTCTCTTCACCTTGTCTTATGAGTTTGTGACAGGTGTATTATGTCTTAGCTGATGTGGATGCTGCTGTTTTTATTTTTTTGACTAATAATCTAATTATTTTCAAGTTATGTATTTTGAAGTTGTTCTTCTTGTGATCTCCTTAGGGTCCTTTTATATTTCTCGCACTGTTACTGTCGCTACTGGCGCCCAGCAGGGACTCAAATGTCCCAAATGGGCGCCAGTAGAAGTTTTTAGGAAAATGTTAAGACATGTAAAATCTTCTTCATAAAACAATGTTTTTCCCTACATTACCTTCAAACTGAACACCTATAACGAAATTCAGAAACTTCATCTTACATTTACAAAGCAAACATGGGTCGGTCGGTGTAATTAGTTATGGCACGTTTAAGTTTAAGACATGACTGTGCAACAAGTTCAGTTGCATTAACTTGTGATCAGCCCCGAGCATCGCTGATGTTCACTTGTTCACGTCACAACTCCAAAATGGAGGAATTTTCTCCGTCTTATGACTGACGTTCTTTGAGAATTTTCGGTGTTATGTTTTGGAGCTTTTACAGTTTCTGCTTTGTTAAGATGTTTTTGATTGACGAAAACGGTATTTACTTAGTATTTATGCTGTTGAATTTTTGATAGTTGAGCTGTATTTATAATACCTGCTGCTCATGTTTTGATTGCGTCTTTGTTATGTTCATAAATGCGTTTCTTGTTTTTTGCTATATGTGACTGTTGTTAAATCTCAACACGTTCTGTTCTTCTAACTTTGAGAAGTTTAACTTCTTATTTTGTTTAGAATTTGAAATCAAAAGATTTAGTTCAGAGTAAAATTTGTGTTGAAAAATTAACCACTCTTTTGAATTTTTGTGATTTCGTTCTCAAACTTGTAAAGTTTTCTTTTCATATTCTCATATCATTAGGCACTTCTGTTAGATAAACATTTATTTTACAGTCGACTTGGAAAAGAGAGGTACTTACATATTTTTGCCTAGTTCTTTTGATTTTTAAGTTCTGGCCTCATTATTTTGATTAGTAAAGTAGGCAATTCTTTATTCCCTTCGGAAATTAAGAAAGTAAGTAGATATTAGGTACCTAAGTCTCTGTCTACTTATTCATTTCAAGCCCAACGTAATACTTAATACAGTTTTTTACTAAAAGTGTACCTACCTACCTTTGTTTCTAATATCCATCGATGTCGATGGTAACCCACACTGGTCTCCTTTCTATTATTCAATACATGTGGTTGACTTACCTATACACTTCTTGGAAGATATTTTTGAGCTTTCTATCTTCGCGGACTCTTGTATCTTTTATGCACCCAAAAAATATATATTTTAATACCTAGGACGAAATAATAAAACCATTTTGATAGCCTATTTCTCGCAAATATGTGTATACAGTATTAAATTCCATTCATGAACTCCCCGAGTATGAACATCATCAGCGCATTCATAAAAGTTTATTAAAGCTCCACCAATATTTCCAATCATGCATGTTCAACTTAACAGAGAATGCATGAAAGGGATTCGCGGAATGTGTTCATACAGGGAGTATGTCCAGACATATTTTTCCTATTTTCTCTCCCATTGTCCGTATTTCAATAAAACAGCAGAATTCAAAACATGGGTTTGCCTTTGTTTTCCATCGTCCATTATTAAGGGATTTAGAAATAATCCTTTATTCACTGCATTCTTCTCAGCGTATAGTGGTTCAATTGTTCAATTCGATCGTACTTCATTCCGGGACATAATCGCGAATGTCCCATCAAAGTGTATTATCGTAGCAGTTAATACGTCAATAATGGAACTGTACAATAGTGAAGCGAAACAATTCCGGCGGTGGTCGTTTGTCGCCTCACTATTATTCGTACTATCGAGTTTCTATGCTCGGCTACATTGAAGCAGCATTAATAACAGAGATCCATAATCCATTCTCCATTACCGTCCTTTGTGCGCTAAACGTTTATTAGCGGAAAATCATTTTGGCCTTTAAACTGGTCCCTCGTTTGATCGACTTTCAGTTTTCGGTACAATAGCTGTTCAGATTCGGGTTAGTTTAATGACAAACTAATACGTGTTCCCAAATTGAACGGCAAATGGGAAACGATCGGTAATATGTTAGTGTTAGCAATTGTTTACCTTGCTGTTTATAGCTAATAAATATTTGTGGAATATCATTCTATTGAATTGTTTAAGAAGCACTTTGTAATGAATGTGCTACAGAGCTGTTACCTACACGGAGATTAGAAAAATATGTGTAGGTAAGTGTCTATGTACTATTTTTTTTTTCAGCCAGATAGCAATATAATTACCGCGTAAGTTGTTTCTCGAAAACTTTACTAACCCAATAAACATTTAAGTTAATATTTTGATCACACCACAGATACCCACACAAAATTACTGATGAAAGACCAGACCAAGTTCCCAGAAAGCAAAGAGAATCTACATAAATCCCCCACCATCCTAACCACTTTATCTTAAACCAACGATCCTCTAAATAAAATACACTCCTCAACGAACTGATTCAATTTCTCGACGTCTCGCCGACGCAGACCGAAACATCGGAACGCATTCGCCGAATCCCCAAGAGCTTGTTTCTAGTTGACGTCTATTTGCATGACTAACCACCCTTAAACCCCGGGCCGTGGTCAACAATGGGAACGTTTAGCAATTCGCTCTCATAATGAAGTTAAGCGGGGATTGTAGACCACCCCTATGAATCGGAATAGAACAACGTTACGGCGTAACCGGCTTTATAAACAATGCATTTAATATACGCGATTTATTCATTTGTATGCAGTTTATGGTGGGAATTGTGTCGGATTGGTGGGATTTTTGTGCTTACCTACTTTATCTGCACCTGCTCAGCTCATATAAGTAGACCGTACGACACACACACACACACATTTACATGACATGGACATTTTACTGAGGGTGTAGTTTCATCGAGTTTAATTATTTATTAATCAAAATATGGTTAGACTACTTTTATAAGGATCACGTGGGTTTATATTTAGGTATAGTCTGTATAAATCAGCGCATCTACATCTTGAACCAAATCTTAATTTATCTATACTCATAAAATAAAGCTGAAGAGTTCTCATACACTTACCATAACGCGGGTGAAAAAAACACGCAAACTAATTCGCGGGCAAAAGTTTGTATAAGTACCGTAAAGTATGAATTAAAAAAAAGGAAACAGTCATTTTCGAAAAAAAAGTAAATAGTCATTTTCACGCTGCATTTTATTAGGTCTCTGTAGATATTGTATACAGTAATTTTACTATAATCATAGTAGCTGGCACCCAGTTATATCAGGCTTGATTTAACCCCACTCCGCTACTGAAAATTTCTTGACAGATCCACATCGCTTTTCCAATCCGGGACCATTAGACTAATGAGGCAGTAAAGGCTCAGGCAGATTACAATTTTTGAGTGCATGGACGTCGCAATAAAGCTTGCTTTTAGTAGATGTGCCTATAATTTAGTATTCCTACACAGCATACCAAAATAAGCGTATGTATGGAGTTTCTTGCCTATTCTTCTCCATACAAAACAAAGGGGCAACTAGATTCGATTCTATATTTTTTTTGGATATGTCGCTCAAATGTTTCTTTTAATAGTTCAATTGAGATAAATGATTTGAAACACCAAAGAATAGATACTATTTGTGTACTAAAAATATTGTATCTTTGTGTGAATTGTAAGTATATAATTATGTGCTCCAATCACGTTGTAGCCGCTTTAAAGAATTTGTCATTTGAAACATAGATAGCCTGTGACTTCGGTTAACATATAAGATACTTTTAATACTGTTACATCTTAAAGTTTCTCTACAAGGCGGTCAAAACCGCGGGCACAATCGAATGATAAAAAAAAAAACAAAAGCATATCGCTACGAATCTACACACATTTATTTATCCAAATAAAATCGTGTAATTGAACGTTCATTGCTAATAAAATCCCGGACGCTTACAGACAAGCCCTTGAGTGGCAAAAACAAGCAAAAGGCAGGAAAAACATCCGATTAGAATCAGTTCAGTGAATCTGAAGACACAGGGAGCGGTACAAAGGACAGCTTTTAGTTTGCAATTGTCTATTGTAAATTAACAAAATATTTGAGGAAAGTCTTAAAAAAATGTTTCAGAAACATTACTTTTTCTGTGAATATTAAACTGTTTTGGTAGCGTCTATTATGTACAACTTTTTGGACTCGTGTTCAATTTGACATATGTATGTACCAACAGTTTCGTTATATAGTACCTATTTGTGTTTAGTAGTTTTAGTACAGCCTATCTAATATTTTTAGATGAAAAATCAGAGATGGTACCCATAACTTTATCTAGTCTGAGTTTCCTACAATAAAAAGCGTATTAAAAAAATAAATAGGTACAAATGTAATCAACAACGTTTTCGACTTGTGTTTTTCGTATGTATATATAAAATACTAGCTTCTGCCCGCGACTTCGTCCGCGTCACAGTTGATGTGTTATCCTACGGGTACCGTACATTTTCCCGGGATAAAAAGTAGCCTATGTGTTATTCCAGACTATAATCTATCTTTGTGCTAAATTTCATCCAGATCCATTCAGCCGTTTAAGCGTGAAAGAGTAACAAACATCCATACATACATCCATACATACAAACTTTCGCCTTTATAATAGTAGTAGGATAATACAATAAAGGCTTATTAATATTATTCGTATATTTTACCTAGGGATTTGATTTTTTTATCTAGCCTACGAGTATAGTTTCACACTTCTGGGCAAATGCCTTCCCATGTCCTTCCAAATATTGTTATTTTAGAACACGCTGCCAATCGCTTAGTATTACCCAAGATAACATAACTCTATACGGAACACTAACATAATCAAATACCACATTGTAAAAAACATAAAAGTACCGTTTGAAGTTCACGTAACTTCACCGAAAAAATAGCTTCTCACACAGACATAGGTACTTCGGTATCATGCGAATGAACTCGTAGTACCCCATACGATTCCATGGAATCGGTGCTATTGTTTTGCGCGCGAATGTACCAGAGAGCCTTGCACAAGCGCGCGTAGTAAGCAAAACATAAATTCAAACAGTTTTTTATTTGGAAATACCTGTTTAGAACTTAAAGAAGAAAGAAAGCAAAAAATGTTTATTTGTCACAGTCCATGTGGTACACAAAAATATCAAAAGCTTTATTTGATATACTTACACACATTATGTGCATTGGATACCACGCACACCATTGTAGGACGCTCATCCACAAGGTGGACAGACGACCTGATTAAGACCGCGATATTGCGGCCTATGTCCAGCAATGGACGTCCTATGGCTGATAATGATGATGATAATGAATACCTTTCTCGTATAAAACTAAACTAAAATTATATACAGGATAGTTGTTTTTTGTATATTCTAATAGGCTTGCGTTTCACGGCAACACTCCCGATCGTAAGTGTGTTTCCAATTTTAAAATTGAACACTTTTACGTCGGCGCGCTCGTGGCAGGCCTTTGGTATCGGTTTATCCGAACTACTCGTAGTCGTAACAATATTTCTCTTTTGTTTACAGGTGAGTGAATCTTCACTACTTGAGTGCAGCAGCGGGCGCTACACAGCGTCCGATACGGTGAGTCCATTTCAAAAGTTATCGTGTTCACACTGGCTCTCCTCAATCACGCCCATTCTGTCATTCAAAATAGTTTGAATACTCCATGTGAACACGCTTTTATTGGCAATGTTTTGATAACTTAACTGTGTAGCTTGGGTTGTAGTAAAAAAATACTAGGTTTGGTGGAGGTTTTAAATTAGATTCTACATCTATTTTCAACACAATTTAACTATTTGTTGCATAAACTAAAACTTCGTTCAAATCCCAAGAATTATTTAAGCGAAATGTCCAAATGAATCGTCTATTTGTTAGAAAATTTGTTTCTCTAATATTATTTTATACGGAAAACTTGAAGGACCACGAAAGTTGTTCAAAATCGTAATAAGACGAAAAAAGTAAAAGATACGTCGAAATAAAAACTCCAAGAGCTAATCAACAAGACTTTTTCATACTTGTAGAAGTATCAAAGCGAGAGTCGTACTTCGCTAAAAGTTGCCACGTTTTTTTGCGGACGCTGCTACACTTGCGTAAATATGTTTTTTTTTTACTTTTTAATCCAATTTCTGCTTCTCTTCCCGGAATGGAATCGCCGCAATACGACGTTAACGTTGTGAATAGTTTCAATCAAATAATGATAAACCTACACACCCTGAACGTTTACTGGGAAATCATTCGAATTAGTACTGTACAAGTACTTCCATACATTTGTTATTTACGAGCAAGAAGGGGCAGTAAAAAAATGATATATTACTAAAAAGTTTATGCTTTCTTTCTATATTGACGGAGCTTAATAACTATAAATAAAAAGAGGCTTACGTAAAGGTGTGCGTACATTAGTGGGTGGTGCGGGGCCGCAGCGCATCGTTGGGTTTTTATTACGATACCTACATAACTGTAGGTTCGTAAAATGTATAGGAGTGATTCGTGTGGATTAACGCGCTGCAATGCGCCCAGCTGCGGCTCAGCATAATGTACTTGTACCTTTAGCTAGGAGTAGTAGTGACGTGTCTATATTAACTTTCATAGAGGAAGATGAACTCTTAGTAAGTACATGTTGTTAGCTTAGAAGGTAAGATGTTTTACACACAAAATGTTTAACAACTTCATTCATAAAACATGCAGTGGAAATACCGTAGTTCTAAAACCAGACCAGTCAGTTGTTTCAAAGTAAAACACGAATAGAGTGGTGCAAACAAAATCGAAATCATAGCAAAAATATTGCCCGCAGCCATCGAAAAATGTAATTCAGCAGTCAGAGTTGGACGCATCGGCCCTCCGTGGGCACTCAGCCCTCCCCCGCATCTGTTCACGGTTCGGATCCAAAGACTAATTACGGCCGAGTTTTTACCACCTCACTCTAACATGTTCCCATTGCACCCGTTGGCGAAAAACTCCAAATGTAACTCCAATGAATTTAAAACTCTCGCATACTGATTCAGTGTCCAATATTCCCTGCAGCCAACCCTCAATCTTCAGCGTTCCGCTAAATTGAATCTTAAAAACTACCAGCTAAGATTCAAGTTCCCACTCAAAACATCCATCTCTGGGAAATTAAACTGCCGCAATCAAGCTATTTTAAACTTTGCTGTAAATAATATTAGGTCCAGGTTTATCTTGCTAACGATGAACCATTTTCGAGCTGGTTAAGTCTCAAGATTCGTCCGTACACCTCAAGTTTATAATTACTAATAACTGTAATTATATCATTTATAGTTTTTAAGTTTCAACACCGCTTATTACTTTTATTTAATACGAAAAGTATGTTTATGTATTAATTTAAAGAATAATGTTAACTTAATTACATTTAATAATAGTTTTCTGCCCGGAAGTTATGTTGAAGACTTTATAAACATTTCAATATTTATTATTTAAGCAAGCACAAAATGCCAAGAGTAAAATAGCACCAACAAAGATACATATATGTATGATTGAAATATGACAGCACTTCGGTGAATCGACATATGTAGGATATGCATTGAATGAATGCTGAATAATTAAATCGCAATCAAATTCTACAACCTGTTTGGGAATTCCAAAAACCAACGTAACTGGACTACGATGTAATTGTGCTTGGGAATATATGAGTGGAAAGAATTTCATTTAAAAATAGTAGAGCTAGCTCCGGACGATCGCGAGCAATTTGTTCGCCGTATGTTTACCAATTAGCAATGAGATCGCGTTACACGTACAACTATCTCATTCCTTTTTTACTTCCATTCGATATTAGATTCAAGAAACCCTTCCGGTGCGCTGCTCTGATCTCCTCCCATTCGAATGTTCACGGAATAAGAGATGAACTTATATTGTAACGAATCGCTCGGTTTTATTTGTAGTTACAATTTCGATACGTACGTTGCTATTCGATTGCAGCGTACGTTTCAATAGCAGAGTTTATATTTAGGTAACCGTGTTATTCAGCGGCGCGGATTATTCCCTCGTATGTATGTACGTTGTGTAGCAGCATGCAGGCAGATAACAGTCTCAATTGCAGAGCGGCACTCGTTGGATCGCCTCACCTCGCACACGCCGAGGCTCGACGAGTTTTTGAATTTTTAAATTACTCATTGTGCGATGGAATGTTGCCAGACGCATTCCCTCGTACGGCCAGTGCTCATGCGATCGAATGTGCACCCAAAACCTGGGCCCTACGTTTCATAATACGGCGGCTGACAAGTCTCCGTTGGTACGTTTGGAAGCACGCTAGGCGATATGCTCGCAAGCCTAGAACGACGTCCCCCTGAGTGTGATACTAACGAATGTCGTCCTAAATTTTTGATATATAAAGTCGAAATATCAGTGACGCCCGATTGCACACTTAGTATACCTCTGGCGAACTGTTCAGACCATTCCAGTGCTCTCCCACGTAATCCGTAACTTGAGTCACGTTTGTGATACTGTACCAGTTCCACAGACGGAGTATAAAATTTAGAAAAATTATACGCAGCTTCGGATGCAGGTGTGCAGTAAATACCTGTATAACATTATGCAGTCTGCGAGGTTTGTCTACTCTTGAGCTAAACTTTAAGAATATCGTGTGCGAAGATCATTCACCTGGAATGCAACTAGATAAGCGTAACTGTATAGGGCGTTAACAAAGACAGTCGAGACGCTCTCGTAACCAAGAAAGTTATTCCACTTACGGCGACTGAATCCACGACTGCTCAATTGCTCGTATATTCTGAAACTGCTTTGCTTATATTATGTTATATTGTTGAGATTTGACAAGATTTAAGATCAGTTGGTACTTCCGTTTCATACATTTTACTTAGGTTCTCAAAATTTCCAATTAATCAACAGTACTCGTATTAAGAAAGGCGTGCGCAGATTTTATCTTCGAAAATTAATGACTGCTAACACCTCTACAATATTATATCTACGTGTATCACTGCACTAAAGGCAGCCTCTTAAGCGCATACACACTGACCATTGTCTTTCATACAAATAATCGTCGAAGTCATCGACAGAACCCGTTCCACACGGCGGCGTACCGCGTCGTAGAATGTTATTACCTCGGTACCCGGGAAGCGCAGGCGCAACTGCGTGCGAACGAGACAACCGATGAAGAAAGTTGGGAGAGAGAGAGAGATGGCCGCCGTGGGAGGAACCAAGGGGTCAGCGAAAGTGCATTGCCACGGCCGCAGTGCACCGCACCCGATGGGAAAAGTTGTTCTCCGTGCGCGTAGAATATCCACCAACATGGGAAATTTTATGGGAAATATCATGATATATGCTCGAACACCGCTATTACAACGGTTTTGATTGCAAGACCTACACGGAACAAGTTATTCTGTGTTATGTACTTAATAGCTTCAACATTGTGACTAGTTTGTAGTTTCTTTTAACTTGATTCGATACTGGTATATTATAAATATCGTTTATTTTTTCGGTCAGTGATCAGTCAGTGCGCAAGTGTTAAGAAATCAAGTTTATTTTATGTTCCAACAATTCTAGCATTAATCACACATGTCTTGGCAAGTAAAAGGAATTTCAAAGCTGCCCAGTAAACGGAGGGGAGTTTAAAATATAAAATAATGTTCAGAAAAATCTTGTTAATTCATAATGAAGGCTGATACACGGCGCATAGAAAGAGCACCCTCGTTCCAGTTTCAATTTAAAGAAAAGGTAAAAATGAAGCGTGTCAAGTGGGGTTCCGTACTCTCGACCAGAACAGAGTGGGCCTGTTGCCTGTCGGAAACAAAGAGGGCATTTTTCGACATAACTTCTCCTTTCTTTAAGAACTTTCGAATCACCTGAGATTTGCACCCTTGAAGTTGATGGTTCATCTCATTTGTTTCTTATTATCGAATTATATCTGGAAATTATTTTTGAACGTGTCGCAATCCACTTATTTGGACTTGTGCTTGTTCAAATCAGTTCAGTAAAATAACTTAGGCAGTTTAACCACAGCAAACGGCCCAACATCTCAATATCGATTCGGATGAAGTTCCAAAACTCATAAGTTACTTAAGAAGCATTGAAGAGCCTCGCGAGAACGAACCTAACGTTCAGGTGGGTCTGGATTACAGCTAAGGTTCTAGTTTAATATGCAACGAATTTAATAGTTAATGTTCGCGACGAAGCAAGCTCGTGTGCTCGCAAATTACTCCACACTTATTCCCTAGAGGGGGTTGTTGTAGATTTATGTTTGTACTTCAACTTGCTGACACAGGTCGGCACTACAGAATCTGATTCGAGCCGTTTTGCATGCATCGCGAGTATAATTGGCGCGGACGAGCGCACGTAATTCTATTTTTCTGTTCGCGGAGGTTCGTTTGTTGTTTTGTTTGAGATTGCAACGTAGGTCCTCAATTGAGGTAGCAGGTTGATTCCAAAAATTAAAGACGTAATTTGGGAGCAGGCTTATTTGTAAAACGATCTCTTTAAGTTAGTAGCTAAAGAGATCTAAACAGGGAATCAAAGTACGGAAAACTAAGCTGTATTTTTCGACAAAAATAATAATAAATTAATTATCAAACACTCAAATAATCTATTTCGTTCCCTTCAACTAAAATAAAAATATAACGAAAAGGTATTCCTACTTAGCAGTTTTCCATAATTCTATATCGCTTAAATTTTTCCGGTTCTTGAAAACCACTACAGAGAGGCCTTTATTATCGTAGCAATATTCTATTTTTATGCCTTAATAAAGGCCCACACGGATATTATATTGGTACCTACAAATGTCATTAACCCATAATCCCCTAGTACCAGTAAATAACACAAGCAAACTAAATTATAAAGGTTATTAAATACTTTCGAACATAATTTCTCCATTAAAATACTAATTCATTATGCCTTAAGTTGGTAGGTTTTTTAAACTTTTTTATGCTACAAAAATTGTTGGTAGTAGATAGTAGGTACTAAATTTCTCGGAGTAGGTTATACAGGGGAAGTATTTTTAAGTCGCGTAAAAATTTAATCATGTCTGCTAATTGAATACGGGCCAGAATCGCTCGAAGCTGTTTTAGGCGGAACCTGTGCAGCTTGAAAACTCATTTTTGGGAAATATGAAAATCATGTTTAAGAACGAAAGTGTATTTTTATACTTATTTAGGAAGTAAACACGGTAAGAACATTAGGCGTTTTAGAATATAGTCCCAAAATAAAACCTGCCAAGTGCGAGGCGGATTCTGCCATGACTAGTTTCATACCACGGAACACCAATAACCTTTTTTTTATGGGGCCAGCTTTAATTTTTTACTTTACAGCCTTGGGACTGAGGGACAGGCAGACTAGCGAATGGATGAGTAAGAGCATCGCTCTATTTGGACCCTAAAAATCATAATGGGGTGATATTACTATCTTTTCTAAAAATGGTTTATTGCTAAAGGAAGAAACAGAAATCAGCTCTGGACCTTTTTGAATTTCCATCTTTTATCAAAGTGGTTGTTTTGATTCTTCTTCTGTCTTCCCTGAACCGAAAATCCTGGTCTAAAATTCTCTGTATAAAAATCTAATATTTAAAACTCCGCAAATAAAACTCCAAAGATAAAATAATTAACTAATTTCCTTATAGGTCTATATTTATCTATAAGTTATAAAAAAAGTTTGCCAACTCTCTAATTTGGGCACAATTAACGACCAATTATGAAATAATTCATCTAACAACAGATTACATATTCTTTGCGAATATTTCTAACAAGTTTTTAATTAAAATTCTTTCGCAGAAGCCGAAATAAATCTTAACGGTCTGCTGATAATTTCAATTTCCTATTTCAAAGTCTTCATAAGCTAGGTAGGTATATGGGTATATCCCTTGTTGCTACTTGTGGAGTTTTAAATTAGTCTCTTTTATATTCTCGTGTATCCGTAAAAGCTTATATGAACCGCCTTAAAAAGGGCTATATAAATACGTTCTACAATCGTAAGCAACTAAAATAAGACTTTTGTAAGCTTATTTCTATTTTATCTGAGAACGTCTCTCCAGAGATTTCGTTACATAAATGTCAAAGTCCTATTAGTAAATAAAGGCAGTACATACATATCCACTTCGTTACAAAATGGTGTCGCCTACAAAGTATGAAAAACCGTCGCATTTTTTCATTTTCTATGTAACCTCGGTAGACCACTCAACGCGATTCCTTTCATAACTATGACAGTTGTCATACCGGGTGGGCTTTTAAAAAAACCTATTCATTTTGACCTCAAGACGACACGGGACTTAATAACTGTGGGCTGGGGGGAGCCGAAAACGGCGGCGAGTGAGGTTCGCATCATCATTACGATTTAATTTCAGGGTAAAGCGGCCGTGACAAAGTCTACCGTGCCATTATACTGTTCCACCTCGCAGGATGTTTAATAAACAAATGACGTGGGGCCTCATAATGACGCCCCGGGTGCTACCTTTCTCTCGTCTTTTAGGGCCCATTTTAAAGTTACCGCCATGAGCTATGTATATTTCATGGATGCGATATCGGACAACCTCAATGACACCTTTCAGCGCCGCCGACACTGATAAAAATTAACACTGAGTTATATTTTTGTCTCGACATTTTAACACTGACACTTCGTCGCTATCGTGCCTACATGTTCGCACATAAATTGTCCTCGAACATTTTAGTGTTAAATTCTCGGAGTTTTTTTTTATTCAGCGTCCCTCAAACTCCAAATTCGAATAATTACTCTAAAGATTTTGTTCCCTTGGAGCTGTAAAATCGCGAATGGAGATAACAAGCGTTTTGCCCGCTCCACAATTCCCCTCTTACTAATTTATTCGTGGAAGTTCTTGTCGTTATAGTCGTATCTAACATCATTCGTGGGCTTATACTTTATCCGTTTAATACCCCCGGCATATGGGATCGAGTTGTATAATTTACTTGAGAATTTATCAATCTACTTATGGGACTTAACATTTGTGTATATTGTTACAAGAATTAAATAGGATTACAAGTTTTTCGTTTATTTCTGAATTCCACACCACTTCGAAGGTAAATTGAGTTCCGCAGTCAAATAAAATTCGATTTCAATCTCACGAGGTGTCAGTAAATGTCATATGTCATAACATATATTGTTTACATTATTTACAAATGGGTTCGATACTTTCACAAACATTAGCGCCTGTCACCGTGTCGCTGTCTTAATGACAGTATTTATAAGGAAAACTCGGCCGAACACGAAAATACAATTTGGTAAAAGGTAGAAGTTGTCACAGTAACGCGAGTGAAACATTAGGCGGGCGGGGCGCCGCCACGTGACAGCATGCCGCCCTCCGCGCTTTGCCTACGATACACCACAAATTACTAAAAAACAATGCTCACCTAATGTGTATGTTTACGTTCCGAGAACTGTGTTCAAATATTCGACTTACATACACATGTCATTAACGTATTTTTAGATATTATTACTGATTTTTGTTTTCAGTTGAGTGTGCTTTATGAGCTTTATAGTATTTTATGTAAAGGGTTGATTTTACTTTGACATTCAAAAACATTCGTGGTTATATATTTAACTTAAATCAATCATGAAACATCAACGTCAACTTACGACAAAAACATAGTTTCACCATTTCAATTATAATTGTCGGTTTTGCATCCATTAGTTGTCAATTCGGCTTCGGCGTCCGGCACCCGTCGTGCTTCTAATCTAGCATCGATAAAAGAGGCGATTAAACCAACAAAGGATTAATATATGACGAACTCGGCCCACGGGGCCCATGGGCAGCAAATCGTAGCCATCCCCACAAATTTACCCACAACAAACCACCTCGTGAGAGCCGGAACGAAGATTAATCGCCGGTATACGGGATTACGGTAGTTGCGGTGGACCCACGTACCTATAAATGTTAACTGTGAAGCTATTATAACCCCTACCCGTTACAACTCTAAGCTCACATTCCCATGATGCATTCTATCACAAAATCTAGGCCCAAAGGCATTCATTCCTTAAACTTCTCTATTTAACAGCGTTATTTCATTATAGTTTAATGTTAGGTAAAGGTTCTTTAATATATATATCACCTAATTTTGGAGCAACATCATCATTTACTTTTGTAATAAATCGTGTAAATTATTTGAAGAAACTTTTGGTACATCGCTTAAGCTCAGTTAAGCTACACTTTCCGGCCATTAAGGGAAACAAACGAGAGTAATGCCTATGTTATAAATCAAAGTACGATAACTATTTTGTTGTAGGACTACTTAGAACAGTGATAAAACTTCAACCGTCTCAGTACAAAACGAGTTCTAACTTAAGTCCAAGCATAAACCCTCTAGCCAGTTTTTGTATTTTGAACTTTACACCGACTATGGTAAAGTTCTTAATACAAAAACTGATTTCAGAACTCAGTCAAACTCGTCAGTTTTGGATTAAAGTATTTAGCTAAGTGGAAATAAAGTTTGAAATACAATAACTGACTCAAAGGTTTAGGCTTAAACAAGAGTTAGAACTCCATTTTCTAATAAGCCAGCAAGAGATCGACTTGTCAACACCCAAACAAAAAGTGTTGACATCTGACAAAATATGTAAAATCAAGAAAATCGAGCAGTTAACTACTACAAACAACGAGATTAAAAGAAAAAAAAACTTTTACATTGCTTTTAGAAGTACCTTTTAATGGTTCAGTTGAAATAAATGATTTGACTTTGACTTTGTTCCTACGAGTATGTCACTAGCAAAGGGCAACGTACGAAAAAAATAACAAAGCTTCGGAGAAGAGGTCCGGATCTCATTTAGACAAATCGCTCGTAGCGGTCAGGTCAGATACCAATAAGGGGGGCCACACGTGGTATTGTAGTCCATGTCGTCATTAGGCCGCTTCCGTATAACTTAACAACTTTATCCTTGCAGTATAACCCACCCTTATTACAACAGTATACAGCATAAATTTGAATGTACCGTATAAATTGGTGAGAGTAAGCCCAGAGTCCCCAATAACGGACGTCGGAGGGACCGACGACGGATCCGATACAAGGGCGCCGATTTTTCTTCCCAATAAATTGTTGCTCTTTGTATATTATCATCTTTATTGTAGGAATAATTATTGCTAGTCATTATAGTTGTTATTATATTCTTTAAGACTTATTGTAGATATATTTAATTACTGATTAATTCATTGTTTGTTGGTATATCTTTAATCACAGCGATCTGCCCGCGACTTCGACCGCGCGGCTTAATTTACCCGCTTTACGTAGGTACTGCTCTGCTCCCGTGAGTCGTAGCTTGATTCCTCTTTATTATATTAGTAAAAGTGTTTTATTTGTTTAATTTTTCTTTGCGGGTTATCCGAAAGGTTTGTTCAATCCAAAAATAATACCAGGCTGAGCAAAGGCCTATACAGAGAAGTCATGAGCATAATCACCACGCTTGCTTGAGGTAGATAGACGATTTTAGACTTAAATAAATAGTCAGTCAGGTTTCATGTCGTGATGACCTTAGGGAGAATGCGCGATGCGCCTCACATGCACGAGGTTGCGGGTTCGATACCGAGCGAGTACCATGTGACTTTTTCATTTGTACTAACTTTCTAAGTTTATCTTGGACTTTACTGGTAAAGGAAAACATAATGATTCAACGTAACTTCGGTTTATTTTTCTGCAATTCAAATGTTAATTTTTAAAATACGGTAGCATCCAGTCTTATATTTCAGCCGGGACTGTTTAATTCCGTATTAAAACACACGGCGGCACTATTCTACAGCAAAGCAAACGGCGACTTGTTACGTGTTAAGTCAATTAGCCAACAGACTACGAATCTACAGAACTAACACACATTTTTATAATGTTAATTTTGTAACGAAAATATTTTATTTTAAACATATTTCTTTAGTTATGTAAATCAACTTAAGAGTAAAAACAGAAATCTTCAACTAAGGTATTCATTGTTGTTGAGATCCATTTGTAAAATTCATTACACTTAAAACTATCTTCATTTAATGACATCAAAAAGCAATTATTAGCCAAGTTTGCATACAAATCTCCTGTCGCGACGCTATAACGAAACCTAATATAATCCTGGGTGACTCTACTTACTTAATTCAGCAGCTTCCATAATAAAACACGCGACAGACTATCTCGAGAGCAGCGCAAACTCGGACTTGTTGCATTTAAGTTAATTAATCCAGGGGCTAGATCAGATAAGTCTGACTCGAAGGACCAACCTCTTCGCTCAGGCGGCCTCATACAGTCTCCGCACCACATTATGTTTGTAGAAAACATGGCTCTTACTAACTTTCGTCCTCTATGAAGTTTCGACGTATGAAGTTGCTATTTCTAGTAATCCTGTACTTTAGTTTGTATTTAGCTTTGATTGAATGCACTGCAGCTTTGACTTAATTAATTTAATGTTTCACTTATCCATGCAGACATTATAAATGCAAAAGTTAGCCGTTTGTTACGCTTTAGTACTAAAACGATTTTAATGAAATTTGGTACAGACTAAGCTTTAACCCCAAGAAAGGCTACTTTTTAATCCGTAACTCCATCTAAATCCGGAATAACCGACATTCACACGGCCGAAGTCGCGGGCAAACGCAAATATGAAATAAATTTTAACATTGCGATGATTTGTCAAATTCCAAAGAAGACCACGTATTTTCAATTAGAGCTAATAAATCAATAATAATGTTTTAATGCAAGTTTTTTGTACGAGGAAAGTTGAATACTTCGTGAGTGAATGTGGCAGCAAACCTAAGAACGAATTACTTTTTCGCCGCAAATGTTTCTCGAAATACCTTATTGGAACCGATCCGATTCCGGAATAATGTTTGTCCACAACAAACAATGTGTTGCCATTCTTTTTTGAGGGAAAACCAATCTAAGGATAAATATTATATCAGTTTACGGCAATCGGTCAAAGTTTCCTTCATGATTTAGGAAATGGGACCTTTATAGTTTTAGTAGATGGAGGCGAAAAAGCGTTTTTTCTCCTCATTCTTGAGTATCTATCAGCGATTTCTGTGATAGAAAAAGTTTTTGACAAAGACAATTTACTGAAAATGAATGCTTAAAGACAGCGAGGTTATTTTTATGGGGTTTTTACTGTGCAATATTTTAAAGGAAAATCTGATGATTTATGATCACTGAATTTTTTATTTCTTTTGAAAACCTTTTTTATATTGCACTAGGTGTTGATAAAGACAACACAGTTGGCGCAGCGGCGGAGCGATTGGCTGCTGCGCTGCGTGTCGTGGATTCGATTCTCGCATGGAACAATTTTTTGTATGACCTACAGATAGTTGTTCTGGGTCTGGCTGTTTGTGTATGTGAACTCACGATTCAAGTAAAATTTACAGTGTTGGACAACGTATTTTTCAATCTAAAAAAAAATGTCGGTAAATCAAACTCTGCTCACCATTTGGTTTCAAAAGTGGATTTTACTAAATTTCACTGAGAGGTGCCTGTACTAGAGGAATCTGAGGGCGTGCGACAAGCAGCCTAATCCCTCCTTAGCTGAGTCAAGGAATTGGGAGCTCATACAAACTGCCTCTTGATTCTGCGAACTTGGTATATCGGCAAAAAAAATTGCTGACTGATTTTTGAATGGAGGTAACTTTGGTAGCCTGTACGTAAGACCTTGTTGTACTTTTTTAAAAATAGTATTTGATTTAGATACTTATCCTCTACTTAAATCATGTTTATTTTTATCTAGCAGAACTCGTAACTTCGTTCGCGTGATTGTTAGTTTAAACGGTTATCACGAGTTTTTATTTTGTTTTCGCGGAACCCTAACTATAAATATATAAATAAATATACCATCACGCCTGTATTCCCCGAAGTGTTAGGCAGAGGTGTACCAATGTACACCCACAGTTCGCCGGTATATTTAGGTCCCATGTAATAGGGGGCGAGCCTATTGCCATTAACCGACCCCTAACTCTTCTTCTAAAATGAAAGTTGTCTTAGTTACTCCTTATAACATCAGCTATCTGTCAGTAAAAATACCGTCAAAACCGGTTCAGCTGTTTCGGAGATTAGCCGGAACAAACAGAAAGACTGTTTTTGGTATAAGTACCGTGTGAACATTTATAATGCATTTAGCTGTTATTTTTATTAAATTACATACAGACATTTCAATATTTTTTAAATAGATAAACGTTCAGCTTATTTTGTAGTTAGTCAAAGAGATAACACTAAAATATAACGTAATGCGAGAATACGAATGCGTAAATACGAATTTAAACTCTTTGCACTTAGTTATCTTTTTAATACTGTAATTGTACAAGTCCCAGATTTTCCCTTTTAACAATAAGCTTTTTATTTCTCAATATCAGTTCACAGAACGATTACGTCGTTAAAGCCATGGCGGTAAAGATCATCAGTAGATTAAATTACACAACAAAAATTAAATTCAAATTATCAAAAATAAAAACTGAAACTCGACCTCCACGCCTTCAGATTATGGAAAATATCGCGTGAAATTTCGCAAACAAAGGGCCAGATAATAATTGCTTGTGTAATGTTGTCTGGGCATGGTATCTATACTAATATAATAAAGCTGTAGTCTTTTGTTTGTATGTACAATCGCGCTAATTTTTGGACTGCCTGTCGCATTGGAAAAAATCTGTATTTGTATATGACAGTCAAATTCATGAGGAATTTGGCTGTCATATACAAGGCTTTATAACAACACGCTATGACCACGGGAGCGGAGGAGTAACCAAATGATGGTTTAAATGGTATTGGGAGACTATTTTTCTAATTTATAAGATTTTAGGTTTGCATTGATTAATTAATAAATAAATAAATAAATACGCGGGTGAAAGTACCACGCAGACGAAGCCGCGCGCAAAAGCCCGTACTTATATAAATATTAAGGTCATTCTGCTAACGTAGAATGAACAAGTGAAATTAAGTCTGGAGCTTAATTTTACCGAAAACGTTTTTGCTCTCATTGTCTGATAAGTGGTTCTTCTCTTGAGAAGTCTTCGATTTGGTGATTTGGATGATAATGATTGGAAGGTATTTGAAATTAGTGCCGTGATGTGGGACTATCGTCATCTTTGCCTAAACGTTTTCTTGGCCACTTTGCTGGGCTAGAATGTCTTAAGACAATCTTGATATAATTTGCCAGATAATACATATCTATTGGAAATATATCTACGAACAAAATCTAATATATCTACTGGTAAAATAAAAAGTAGTTTTCGCATGGAAAGTGTCTGTAATTTGCTAGAAGTGTCATCATTGCCACAATGTCTCTTCGTTTACAGAGAAAGTTTGGTCAACCCTTTGATTTAGATTGTAGAAACAATCCCAAAAATGCTAAATAATTCATGAACCATAATCAATCATGGTTAAACAAAGCGAACCGTAGTTCACTTTGTTGTTCAACCTGTTTAAAAATGCACACCAGTACGAGTTTGTGGCCCTTAAGTAAAGTTCAAATGTTGGTACAGGGGAATGGAACTCCACTTCTAATTTATACTTACCCATACGAGAATATTAAGGGCAAGATGGCTCAGATATGTGACGTCATGAAGCGTACCACCGCATGACGTATGTGAAGTAATTAGCACGCGCAAGATAGGCCAGTGCGGGTAACATAATTAGTGTTCCCGTATGTTTAAACTTATTAAGTGTCCTATAACAAAGTTCGAAGTGTATTGTGATTTGATAATGGAAATTGCGAGTATTTAGGTCAGAGAGAACGTACACAGAATTTGAGCAAAATATAACAAAGCATTTTGTGATACTAAAATTATGTAGATAGGTTTCAAAGTTATTTTTTAATTCACAAAAAAATGGACTGGAAAAATAATACAAAAGCAACGACCGCAACTATTCAGCGCCTAAATTTTCCATTTAAAAAACACTTCTGTAGTACACAAAATGTTCTAACAAAAAGTATCCAGCCTCCCAATTAACACAATCCAACTTTGTCGTGACGGTTTCAAGATAAAACTGGGGAAAAATGTAATGGATTGAAGTCAAACTTGCCGTGAAAAATTTCAGTCAATGGGGGAGATAATTTCTTCGGAGTAAGGAGAGAAGTGTTTTATAATATTTCTGTGAAAAATTGTGCGCGGCCTAAAGAGCTCCCAATCGGGCAAAGTTGCCGCAGTAATTTACCGTCATTTGTTTGCGATGAATATTTATTAGCCGATCCAAAAAACAATGACCGTATTGAAATCCAATGTTCGAATTGAATGACATGTTTGCATTTCCGAAATATGAGTTTTATAAACTTGGTTACCGCGCTCTTACGATTCTCATAAAGGATATTATTTAAATATAAAAATCGTCATTGTTGTTGAGTAATACTTCTGAATTCCTCTTTGGAAAAACCGCAAATAAAGGCAGCTTCTAAATTTTAATTGATTCTTATTGAATTAAATATATTATATACCATATAAGTACGTATACTATCTATCGTTTGCGTCTACTTTTAAAAGAGAGACACGAAATGTAAGGTTCTTTTTGCAAAAATAAAAAGCAAGATAAAAGCACTAAAACTATCACTAGAAACTCCAGTTAAAAAAGCTAAATTGAATCACAAACACAAACAACTGTTTAAAAAAATACTATAAGGTCGTTTATTCTACAAAAATAGCTGTGCACGTTGCAATTATAAGTTTAAGCTACGTAATAATAATCCCGCGGGCAAAAGTAGCTACTAGAACCTCGTAAAGCGCGATATTTAAATTCGCCGCGGCGACAACTTTGCCGCCGGCGACAATTCAATTACAAGTAATAGCCTCTGATTCATGTTTGTATTGCTAATTAGTCGCCGGCTCAAGTTTTGTCACTCCTCACTTAGTGCCGCGTTCCCACCCAATGTACTCGCTGTTCTCTTAAATAGATTGCTCTTTGTCGACTGCGGCTGAACGTTAAACAACGTCCGCTTTTGTTTGCCCTCAAATTAAAGCATGTCTTTTCATCTCGTATTAAACTTGGTTGAATTAAATCAACCCTTACTCTCTCTATATGGAAATGGTTTATTATGCCCCGAAGCTCGACAACGCAATGACCGATCGACCTAAAAAAACACGTAAAAATGTTTTTATTGATCCCATACATAGTTATCAGATAGTTCGGAAGGGGTTCGGGGTAACAATGGATTGTAAGGATAAGTTTATTCAACAAGCGAATTTCCTTGTGGTAGTTGGCACAAGAAGGTAAACCACAAATCGACAAAATATCAAAGGGTTGGTGAAAGCTAACTTTGAGAAAACACGGCGGGTGAAACGGTGAAAGTTATGTAAGTCGTAGCGGACCTTAGCAGAAATAAGCATTTGGACCAATAGAAGAAAACTTGTAAATCCTGTGGTGGAACCGCAAGGTACACGCGACCCTTGTATTAGGGGCTCAGCGCGACCGTCTTTCTTGCTGTCCTGTAAATAGCCTTAGTTAACGTACAGGTACTGTTTAACAAGATTGTTTTGTGTGTTCTGTACCTACTTTTGTAGTTTCGTGTATACTCGCCCTTTGAATATTTCTTGCATCAGTAAGTTCTGAGTTGTGGTAATCTTAGTTTAGTTCTAACTTCTTTGGAAACAGATGATACAGCTTAAAGTTACCTATCCATCTATCTACTTTAAGTAGATTATTAACTTTGTCAGAGTGCTAATTAATCAGCATTGCCATACAACGTGACAATGCTGACAATCAGTCAGGCCCGATAGTGAACGAATTTTTTAAAAATCTTGTCAGCACCCGCCTTTTTAAATATAAGTATTTTATTAAGAATTAAAGTTAAATTTAAAATACACAAACACAGGTTTAAACATCTCATCACATTTTACTACCTAACGCACATTTTTTAATAAAAATATTTCCACCACAAATCACTCCACTAGATCACAAGTGCTGTTAATCAAAATATACCCTATTTAAAAGGGCGTAAAGTGTGTCCGATAAAACAATGCCGCTTGCGGGTGAAGGGCCCTCGATACCGTGGCGAGTACTAGAGGATAGTGATGGCCTATTGTTACTATCTATTATCAATAGTCTCATTTATCTGTTAAATTATTGAGTGGCAAGTACCCAATGGTTCGACAGGTGATGTAGAGAAAATGCATCGATGATACATCTTGATTATGTAGACAGATCAGTTGATTGAGTGTCCTCGCACATGTCAGATAATCTGTTTCCATTTTTGAATTTCATATACCAATGCAAATGTCCCAAAATAGTCGGTGTTATGAAACTACTAAAGCGGTCCAATAATCAATCCTACAAAACATCAGTTGCGTAAAAAGAAAAGGATAAATATCTCCTTTTCTATATTTGGATAAAAAGAGGAAGGTTAAATATTCAGGATACCAATGTGTAAAAGATTTTCATAGTCTTTTCTTCCACGTAGATACTGATTTTTCCCTCTTAGCTGTCACTCACAATCCCGTCAAACATAAATGAGCACTTTACGAGTCAATTGGAATCCTTATTATTCCTTTGAGTTCGAGATTAAATATAAATAAACACCTTAACAAATCTTTTCCTCTTACAAATAAAAATGCGCGTATAGAACCGCGTTCGGTAAAGAAATCGACACACAACAAACTCAATATGATACAGCATCTATCTACTAGTGCTTTCCACTCGCTAGAGGTACGAGGAATCACAGATACACACTCATAGTTGGTACTATTGTACTGGCAAGCGAGCGGGCCGCAGCGACCTGTTGCTTCAACTATTTTATTAGCGTGAGTGTGTCGGCGGCCCATTCTTTACAGCTCTTTTGTTGGCGTGCCGTTTAGTCCCACATTGTGCTAGCGTCGACGTGATTGGTCGAGTTTATAACGCAAACATCAGGCATATTTCCCATTTGTGCCACCCTATCGAGTTTTGCTTAAATTCTCAGTTCTGTTCATTTGATTGTGTAATAATTCTTGTCGTTGTTGTCGTGAATTTGGGATAAATTTTAAAGTTCACGCCTTTGGGTAGGATTTTGCAGTTGTAATAATGTTTAGTGAAATCTTTAGGGTCTCAAGTGCTTAGTTTGAAATTTCATTTTGGTTGACGCTCGTAATTGGTTCAGACTGGCATTTTGTTAGAGTAAAAGCTTGTTGTTTATGAAGCTGTAACAATTGATATTTAAAGCGATGAATTGGTTCGCGAAAATGCAAATGTTCGTGTAGTTAGACCCTAACAAAACTGCATTGTTCAGTCGCCTCCCGTATGTCAAGATTGTCATCCGGATAGACGCCAATGCGGCCCCCTGCATAAATTGAAGGCTTCGCAGTCGCAACGCTGCCGGGAATTTCCCTCAGGGTTTTCAACACAGAAAAAAAACGGATTCATCTCCCACTTCCAATACTTCATCTATAATTCAATATTCGCTATTACCTCCGACGACTATTTACAATGGTAATTTACGCGACTAATTCGCCGTACGACGTACACTTGAATGAATAATGGCTGATTTTCATTGGAATATAAAAATTTCAGCGGCAATCTCGGCCGTAATGTGCTCGAATAAAAGCGAGCAGAGCATGCGTCGAAACTTAGGTACATTTGCATCTAAATTAGAAATCTAGCTCGGAAATAAATAAAAGTAGGATTAGCCGGACTGATTTTAAAGGATTTTTATGCCCTCGGCAATAAATTAAGTTAAAGTCAAATTATTTAGTTTTATTAAACCATTTGGCATTTTTAACGACATTTACAAGAAAGAAATGAATATAAATTGTTTCCCTTCCAAAATTATTTTCGCTTGGAGAGAAATGGAAAATAAATTCGCATACACACGCTTTATAAAGAAATGTTTTTAAACAATTTATACAAGAACATTCTTTCAATAATTATGTGAATGTGAGGACGATGTTTCTAAATTAAAATTACTTGAAGTAGGTACTGCTATCAAAATCCCACAAATAATTAATTACACGAAAATGTCTTACGACACAAAACTTGTTTTATAGTAAATAATTTTTATTTATTCCGAAAAACTTAATGCACTCTTTAATAGCTAATAGACTCCGAAAGGCGCGAAAATCCTAATATTATCAATAAATATTACAGTAGCAACAAAAGTTATTTCCTTGTTTGTAAAAAATCTGAAATCGAGAGGAGTTTCCACTAGACAATCTTGTAACTTTATATTAAGTTAGGAAATCGTTTAAAGACTACCGCGGAGCTCAGACGTTTGGTATCGATGCTTTCTTATTTAAGCCAACTTTCCGGACTTAGAATTCAATAAAGCGGCCAACGGAATTTACTTCTCTTTGACTAAATAGCTTAAAAGATTAATTAAGATAAACTTTCAACGGATCCGGTTAATGTTATAGCGTAAACACTTTAATTTTGCTTGAAATAAGTTTGTGCATTAGGATTGAAAAAGTTGAAAGTTCATAAACAAGCTTCATTTAAAATTTGTAGAAGCATCTCCAGCGTGATGCGATTCTTGTTGGAAAAAGTACTGAGTTGTATATTTTTTGTGCAAATGTAAATACTGTCAAAGTAACTTAGTACGTATTTTTTGAGAGAGGAACTTATTTAGCGTTAAGTTTCTGCTAAATAAATTAAATGCTTGTAACGTTACAGAAAAGTGTTGTAAGTTATCATACACGATAGTCGCAGAGTTATCGTGTTGTTGAAATAAAATTAAGCTAGTGGACAAACTTTGTCTAGGAATTCACTTCATATATTCATTTTATAAAAAAGTTATAAATTTAAACTTCAAAAAAGGAACAACAAATATTTTTGTTTGTGATGAATAAACTCAAAACCTATTCTCCTAAATCACAAGCAAAGAGTAGTGTCTAATAATATAATTATTTTCAATTTCAAAAGCCGACAGGTCCTCAAATTGGGTATTTGTCTATCTTTGAACTTCTTAAATCATGAAAATTATATTTTTACTTAAAAAATATGAAAACGATAAAAAAAACCAGAAGTACCAGAAGAAAAAAATACAATTTTCTTTGCCAACCAATTATCACCACCTAATCCTCACCCTCGTTGGAGCCCGATTAGTGTGGATTATGTGCAAAGTGCAATACGTTAGTGCACATTGCACGATTGCATTGTCATCGCATTTCAGTCGTGCGAACGTGACCCCATCTCCTTGTAATCCTTGGACACCTGCTTTTCAAATCTTCATTTCCTCTGTGGTAACATTTATTTGATGAAAGCTGCTATGTTGTATTACGTGTTATGGCGTTATCCGGTTTTAAGTGAAATTGGATAAAAATACGAAAATGGTAGAGGAATCTTTGTGGTAGATTTTATATGAAAACCGATAATAAACTGCTAAGAATAGACACTTTATGAACTTAATGCTATTCTGTAAAAATATTTGTCAGTGGATTTAGGTGAAGTGAGCTTAAGCGCCTCCGCCCAAGTCCGATTTTTTGCAGAACCGATTATCGGATCGTTCAATAAATCCATAGTTTCGAGGATCGACTCTTTGTAGGACGTGTGCGCCGCCCGTTGGTATATTAAAATTCATATTTATTTATTTATTTATTAAAACTTTATGCACAAAATGTATAAAATACACCGTACAAAGGCGGACTTAATGCCTTAGGCATTTTCTACCAGTCTACCTTAGGGTGATGCAGAGACGGAACAAAGTAGGTGCAAGAAACAGAAAATTTCCAAGAATTAAAATATATATTATATAATAAATACATAAATCATATGTTCTATTCTCACCGACAAAAACATCGGCTGTCGATTGCCTGACGTGTGCAAGCAGCGTAAAGTGAGCATTGATAAGATGACTTCAAAGTCACAGTTTATTTGCAGAATATCATCAGAATAGTATCATCATACATAATATACTTATTTTGTCTAAAAAACTAAAGTTCTTGTTAACAACCAAGTAATTTATACTACTTCTAATGTAAAACTTAATTACAAACCGCGTTATGCTGATGCACATTTTAATTGAGGATTAGAGACAAAAAAAAATGCTGAATTGCAGCGCTATCTTCAATTAACATGATTTAAATGCATCTCAAGTGCACACTGAACAAAAACAGAAAACTCAGCGGTCCGTTGAAACTATTTGCTAGAGTTATAAATAGGGGCTTTCATCCGATGAAAAAACGTGGTGTTGCACGACAAATCGCGTGACGTCGGGATGAGCGAACGCATCGATCGTGACGGCGCTGGAACGTAATCATTTTCAAGTTACTAGGTCTAGGTGAAAATGGCTAAGTGGGGCATTTTAGAGCGACGCGTCGGTCGGTTTTAGAGTTTTAAACTTTTTTTAGTGTTGGTTTCGGGTAGTAGTTCTTAACGCTTTTAAGATATGGGAAATAAAAGAATGGATGATGAAAATGTAGGTTTACGTGTAGGCACAGTTCATGAAGATTTTTAAATTCAAGAATAAATCTGAAAATCTTGTTGAACTCAAATATGAATAAATACCAAGTTAATAAGACTTGGTCTAGCAATAATACAAATTATTATGAGTAAGCAATTCAAAATCGATGTTTTTAAATCCAAACTGATCTTCATGTTTCTTGATAGACTACCCCAGCTATACCGAAAGAAAACTTTGTATGTTTACAAATCGTAGACGTGCGCTAAAAATACTAAAGATCCATGTATTTTTGTAGATTTATGATCATGTGGTGACGACTGCGTAACAGTGACGTATAACTGAGATAAAATTGTATTCCAGAGATTATTTTTTCTAGAAAAAAATGTAATTGGTACAAAAGACGAGCTTAAGAATTGATGTATTTTTACGTTTCAGATTTATTTATGTAAATATTCTTCTGGAGAGAATTAAAAAGGGAATTAGTAATTTAAATTATTTATTTATACTTTAATGCTTAACTACAAATAACTGACGGGCTCCTTGACGATTCAAAAGTAGGTAAATAGTTTAATTGAAATAAACGGTTTGACTTTGACTTTATGCATGACAATTCTTGGACGGGCATAATGCCTTTAAGCAATACACAGATCAAAAAGAACTGCCATCAATCAAAACTGTTAGTAGGCACCACAATTAATTAGAACACAGATTAAATGTTAAGATAATTCATTAGAGTAATTCAGCGTCAATTGCTTGGGAAGTAAACGGTGGACAAGTGAAATGTAATCAAAGGGTATAAATGCCTATCTGCCAACAATCTAACTGACGTTTGCTTGGAACTCTTGTTTAATTAAACAAACACATTTTGATCTGTTAACCCTTTACACGTACAGGTTATCAATTGTTTGTGTTAAGGGTAACGGATGTGTGGATGTGGTGGGGGGTTGAAATGTTTATTAATTTGACTTTTGTTAATGTTAAAGTATTAACTGTGAATTGCAAGGAAAAGTTGCTACTCGGCAGTTTTGTAGTTTTTTTTTTTTTAATATTTAGCGTCCAAATCGTCTCGCCACCTCTTTCTAGGCCGGCCTCGGCGGCGCCGTCCGTCTTCCGGCAACCATCGTGTGGAGACTTTTGCCCAGCGGTCATTTTGCATGCGGCTGACGTGACCCGCCCAATCCCATTTAAGCCTAGCAGCCTTCTTGCCAACGTCCACTATGCCCGTAATGGAACGCAGTATGGTGTTGCGAACCCTATCTTGTCTTTTGACACCCAGAATGCTGCGTTCCATTGCTCTTTGGCAAACTCCAAGGCGGAACTTTTGGGACTCGGTGAGTGACCAGGTCTGAGCACCGTAGGTTAGGACGGGCAAGATGCACATGTCGATGAGTTTTTGGTTCGAGGTGGCTCAGGAAAAGAGCAAATGGAAGGAATTGGGGGAGGCCTTTGCCCAGCAGTGGGACAGTACAGGCTAAATAAAAAAAAAAAAATAAAAAAAAAAAAATATTTAGCGAATGATCGTGTTGTTACGATATTCATTAGGACTATACAATATTGTCCTACTAGCTTCTGCCCGCGACTTCGTCTATGTTAAAGTTGACATAATATAGAATTATAATTTTTTTCGGGGAAAAAAAGTAGGCAAGTGCTATTCCAGACTGTTGATTGAGTCCACATCTATCCATCCAATCTTTCGCATTTATAATAGTACTAAGATAATAATGTTACTTTAGACCTGAGTAGAGTCTAGATTTAGGACAAAACTAAGATAAAACATCGGAAAAGGGTCTATATTTTTAACAGTTAGTCTAGAAAGATCTCGAAACAGATTCTCAAACCAAAAACCCAATAACAAAAAAGATACGAAATTCAAGTCAAACCTATTCAACATCGTTCACATTCTTCTATGTAACGTTATAGTTTGTATCAATTAAACGTTAAAGTTAAGCATCGGATAGGCATGCGCGTCGAATAGCCTATCTGAGTGGACGATTCGAAGGAAATGGCGCAGAAAATTGCGCGCCGCCGACCAATACCAATTATGCAGATTATGTCGCTGACGATACACTTATTACAAACGTTACTTAACTGTACTTTGATCAAGTTGATGTATGGGATGGTGATGAGAGGTCTTGACTGTGTAACTAAGGACTTAGCTTGTATTTAAAGCAGAAAATGTGGAGGTAGTTAAGTTAGTGTGTTTTGTTTTGTTTTAGGCGTTTGCGTCAACTCTGATGCCAGATAGGGCCTTGATATTGACTTGCTGCATGATAAGAGCTTGTAGATGTAAATAAGAGATGAACAGAATAAATAAGAAAAGATAAGTTTCTTTAAATTTGGGGAGAACAATTGAAAAACGAAAAATAGACACGTTGAAAATGTATCAACCTCGTTCGGGCTGATTCGAAGTCGGTTAATAAAAGCTTCAAATTCAATTAATCATAATTATGGATTAATAAGCAAGCATGGTGATAAATGCTCTTGCCTTTTGAATTGCCCTCTGAGAAGAGGCCTTTGCCCAGCAGTGGGCCAAAAATAGGCTCGTATCATCATTCAGCAATAACAGTACTACATAACACGAAGACAGAAAAGACCCAACCCTAAAACAAAACACTAATGACAAAAACATAATTCATCAGCGGTAGTCTTCAAAGAACCCCTCAGACATGCACGCTGTAAAAATGTAGATGATAGCAACACGTGGACCACGGTAAGATGTTTAGTGTACGTGCATATGTGAGGCGAGGGGCAATCTGCATAATGAGAAGTCAGAGGTTATTGCGCGGATCGGACCAAGTCGGCAATTTCCCGCCTCGATTGTTATGGAGACTGGGAACGCACACATTGATTCCTATAGCCCTAGCCGGTTTATTTTTAGATACACTTGCGAAGGATTCAGAACCTACCCTTAGTTGGTTTTGAGCTGATTTTGGACAATTATTAATTCTAATATCAGCGCATTTTTCGCATTTATCGCCATTCTTGCTTAAGACGGATTGAGGGGGGACGCGGCTGCCTCGCGATGTTTTCCTTTACTGATGTCAGTTATGTCCAAAATAACCTTAGTTTTTTTTTTTTTAATTTTATAATTTTATTGAACATTGTTAATTTAATTTAACATTATAATATTTGGAAAAAATCCTAAGATCTATAAAATTCTTTTTATAAAGTTTTAACTGAATATTACCTAGGTACTGCTAGGCTAAGTCAAACATATTTTTTAAGACAAAAAAAAAACATATTTTTGACTCCCAAACCAAAAAATGAAAGGTAAACCTATTTAAACGCGATAAAATGTGATACAGATGTTAGCGTTACATAGCTGACTCTAGTCACGTGCTTCCTCCCCAAACGCTCACATTTACCGATTGCCCACTACTGGAGCTAACGCGTTAGCTTTACGGGCCCTACGATCCGCGACTGTATATCGCTAAATAATATTATAGCCCGTATGGTTATATAGTTTTCTGTTATTTAAGAACCTAGTTGTTATGGCCTAGTGGTTGAGGCGCCCCGCCTCTCATGATTTGGGTGCTGTGGGGCCACCGGGCAGGACCAAGTACCAATGTGATTTTTTCTATTTAAAATGTAATTTTGTTAAGTCTAAGTTTTTTTGGATATCACTGATATTCACGATGGAATATGTCGTGAGAAAACATGGACTTATAATTAATATATTATGTAAGTCTGCAATTGCCAATCCGCCTTGAGCAAGTATAGTGATCAATGCTTGTGCCTTCTCTGTATGAGAAAAGGCCTTTACTTTTTTATTATAATAGGAACCTTCAGGAACAAAACATACATTTAAAGTTACATTACACTCATATTAGATAAAACTTTATGTCCGATTTTAGTCTTAATGGCATAACCGATTACAGTTTATTTTACCCCGCGTAAATCAGTACCTTGAATCGTGACTCCGACCTTTCTTTTTTCAAATCCGTTCTGTGTAAATAAATAATGGGCTGCGGACGTCTTTATTTCACGACACCGAAGGTAAATAGCATTCTCTATCAATCAACCTTCGGGTCGTACATAATTTAGTGTAGGACGACGTCGGAACTCTGCTCCGTCATATTATTATAGTGTTGTTCTTGCTCATCGCAAAGTCCGGATACCTCATCTGTCGCGCCGTGTCGCCTTTTCCTTTCCCTTTTTTTCTGTATTTTACGATGTTTCTTTATTCATTCATGTGTTCGGAAACTTTGGATGGAACTACCGAACTACTTTAGGTATAACGACGTTCAACTGTTTGTTGGGCGAGTTTAGGAAACTCGTAAAAACTGTATCTTACTATTATGATGGAGTAAGTTTCGGAGTTAGTTTATCAATTTGCTGGCTCTTATCTAAAGATATCACAAGTAGTTCATAATTAAATTTTATCAAATAACGTTAACAATTTTGTAAACATTATTCCCTGCTGTATTTCGACTTTTTGTATTTAAAAACTATGTATTTTAATAATACATACGCATATCAATTTATTACTTTACAATTCATATTCATAAACTACATAAACTAGTTCAAGCAAGTAATACTAGACAAGCAATAAATCTCATCGCAACCGATACTTCACATTGTATTCCTTTTCTATCGCAATACAAAAAATATTCTGAACATTGGCGGCATCGTTTACTCGGTTGACATGGCCCCAATTACCTGCCGATTGATGGCGACTGCCATCAACCTACGGCAGATCAAGTTCCGACCACTTGGCGCCCGTTCCACCCTCCGACGTCTTTCTTATCCCCCTTCACAGTCCGCCAGACGTATTTGACAGATTTGCCCCAAACCCGAAAGATTTTATTGACCGGTTATTATTTTATTTTATGGACATCCACTCTTATTTCATTGGCCCTAAGACGAAGTTACAGTTTTTGTCGCTCGATTATTGGAGCAAATCTTTGGTCACATCTAACGTTTTTATTGAATCGAATTCGGTGTAGATGGCTTATGGGATTGTCGTGAACGACATGTAATACGAGTCTTATATTTGTAACGTATTCTGTGTGTGTGTATTCGAGTAACTGATTTATTTCATTCATTTTTCTTTTGTCAAATAAAAAAGTACTGAAATCGGTAGTGATTTAAAATAATAAAATAAAAATAACGGATAAAATTGTCACCTCACAGAATATTGGCAGCAGAACAAACGAATCAAGCGAAATATAAACTAAAAGGAACAAACAAAATACTGGTAAATGTTCCGAAGCGTGTCTTACAAACCGTTCAACGATATTGAATTGGATGAAAATAAAAACTGAAGTAGTGTCCTGTAGAGTTTTCGATCAAAGAAAATTACGCTAGGCGTGGAGTGAGACGGGCGCTTGGTCTTTTCTCCGGAGCCGTTGCTCTGGAGCTCTATAAAATCCCTTTCCTCGCAACATATCGTTCTTTTCTCCCCAAATTGCGGCTGTCCCGACGCGGCAGACACGTCCAGGTAATAACGCAATAAACCACTGAGAGCTTCCCCCTGGAAAAGCGATCGAGTTTTCCTTCAACCTTTCGAAAACGAGTTGTTCCTCGATTTTCGTAGATGCAGCGGTGCGAGCGTTGGAAAACTAACCTTATTTTGTGATTGTTTGTGTTGATTTTACCGGGATTGGAGTGGTCTCGAGTGAGCGGTGTGCAATCGGTCAGGTTGCCTGACCGCGGCGGCGTTTTTCGCGGTACGCCCGCTTCAGTGTGGCCATCACTTTGTGTAATTGAAAACTCGATGTGCACTTGTACGGAACACCCGTTTACAAATAAATCTTTTACTGCTAAACATATACAACCGGTTAGATCCGTGCTATTTACATTATGGGGTAATACTTTTGCTACTTGCGTCAATAATTTGACGGAGATATTGCAGGGCTGGAGAATTTATTGTACAATAAGTACTTGGGCCTTACAGTGATCTAATAAATTAATAGTCATTAAGATAGTATTTTTATTTTCACAATATACATACTTAACTAAAAATCACAATTAGGTACAACATACGTAATTATAAGAAATTTTGTAGCAAGAATCCAATCCTACTACTATTATAAAGGCGAAAGTTTGTATGTATGGATGGATGTTTGTTACTCTTTCACGCTTAAACGGCTGAATGGATCTGGATGAAATTTGGCACAAAGATAGATTATAGTCTGGAATAACACATAGGCTACTTTTTATCCCGGGAAAATGTACGGTACCCGTAGGATAACACATCAACTGTGACGCGGACGAAGTCGCGGGCAGAAGCTAGTACTGAATAGATTACAAAATAACAAGGCAAAAATCGATACTTGATTGATATTGGTTTTAGATTAACTGAACACACGGGACATAAAAACAATAAGAAAACCTTCCTCTCGTGTTGCGGGGGAACTAATCCTATTGTGCTACTTGCATTTCAGTATTTCTGGACACAAAACAAACCTTTAGGTACCCGGTACTCCTATTTTGTTTTTTTTTTCACCGTTTCTCGTACAAACCCGCGTCTGGTTTAGACCATTAAGTAATCTTCTCGGCGGCTTCGAAAACGCTAGCTAATGCACCCCTAGCAAGTTACAACACTAGTGTTACTGGGATCAGAAAATACGGGCGATTTTTTTTATTACTTGGCCAGTACCTTAATGGAACGCTGCTGCATTTCAGGAATATAATGATATATCTACCTGTTTTGGTTACTGTTATACACGACTATTTTTGTGTGATAGTTTATGATCCGTTTTTAATAGACAAAATACATACATGAAAGTGAGGCTTCTACTTAGCGTTCGCCCAATACAGGCTGACAATAACCAACAAACAATATTACCTGAAAAGAGTTTTCTTATTCCACATATACTCCAATATTCCATCCAAACTTGAAACATTCTTCAATAATATTCATAATAACGTGAGAACACATCAATAATCCTTCGATATTGACAGATTCGGTTCATAAAAACAAGTGGGGTTAGGAAGAAAGAAAATATAACTGTATTCAGAAAGGGGAAGAAGGAACTGGGTAAGTTCAATAATGGTGTTTGTTGCGTACTCCCGTCCTGCAAATAAAGTAAATAAACTGGCAAGTGGTTACTCGACGATCGGCCTTGTATAGTCGCCAACAAAATCGGATTTTAATAATAATTAACGTTCGCTTTGTCAACTGTTCCTTTTAATTTTGATGAATAAAGAAAATTATTTATTTGGCGGCGTTTGCGCTTACCGTGATTTATTCACCAAGTTACGGACATTTATAAGGCATCGCCCTCCCCAAGGGAAATATCTTTTTCATAATTCTTTGAGTTTGACGCTAACATTAGCACTGCGCTTGGAGACGTTACAATGAATTTGTTGATGTAATACTGTATTTTTATTACTTTTTAATTGTTGCACGGAAATGTTAATAATCTTAAAATGTATTCTTGATGGTGACGGTATTTTGTGGTGTTTTCGTTTTTGTCTTCATAGTTTTTATTTTTGTTTCAGGTATGTTCTTTTTTTATTAATGTCAAGATCTTTTGGGTAAGTCCGAAAATAATAAAATAAACTGTTGGTGGGAAAAATAATTGAAATGAAGAAGAGTAAGTCAGTATTAAGTATCTAAAAAACTCTATTTACGAAGCAGAATTAGTATCTCATATATTTACCTAGGATGAACAACAAACAAACTTTCTTTCTTACAATAGTAATATAGACGGACGTGAATTTTACCGATACAAACGGATTACAGCATTATTAAACTTGTAAAATTATTTTCTCGTAGAACTTACACCGTAGCGCCGCGGCGTAGCTGCGTAGCGTTCGTAGCCGCCACCCTCATCCGTAGTAAATCTTTTAATCTCTTTACAATGGTCCAACGTCATAAATTTGACATCTGTGACTTTTTTATTACGATATTCGAAAACGTGTCCCTCCCAACGGTATGATAAAATCGTGTTTTATGGACGCGGGTCCCGTCAGTTCATTATTTTATTCCGTCGAATCGATTAAATTGGCGCTTTTAACATAAAATCACTACGGACCATCGAACTTGATTCAAATGCTGTATTATCAAATCCCCGATCCTAATAAATCGAAAGAGAAATCGAACGTCGAAAATGAACTAAGTATTAGTTGCAAGTTGGCAAGTACAACAGCGTCAAATACATACAATTTCAGTTGCATCAGCTATCAAATTACACGAAGCAAACGAATCGATTTCCAGCGTTAACAAAAGCAAGGAAAATTCAGACGTGCCATGAATAAGTAATTTCTCTTAAACGCTATTGTTAAATAAACATTTCTAAGATATTTTTAATGCATAAAAAATGTTTTCAATGGACAAAAGCCTCAGGTTACATTGTGATTTCAATACATTTTCGTTCGCAAGTGATCCTGTTTTGTAGTCGGGAGGGCTCGGGTCTTCCGATGAATAGATAATATCCATCTAGCTAACTGTAGTCCTATCATGAATTGGCAACTTTGGAGAAAATGGTGAAACGAAATAATATTTCTTTAGTATTTTTTGTCGTCTGAAGACGTTCTGAGATGAAAGAGGAGCTTTTAATGAACATGCTTGGAAGTCATTTATAAAGGATCATAACAATCTGAAGGGTCACGTAAGTACAAGTACTTCAATCTTCGCAAGAATCGCCCTTTTATAATACAAACAAAACAAAACAATACATTGAAACTCAATTCTCTTATTTCAAAAATGTATGATTATCATTTCCAATAATAATTTAAAACAATTTACAATGGTATTAAAAAGTATATAAATAACAGCACCTAAGAAACGCTCGACGGTAAAAAATAATAACTAAAGGCCTGAAGAAAAAAAACTGCCGCTTCTCAAAAAATGTTATGATCATAACATAATAAGAAATCTATTACAACATTTTCATACATGAGAAGGTACTACATTTGATTCGAAGCGAGCAATTTGGAGCATCTTCAAACAAAGTAGTCCTATATGACATTACTTCTGAATAAAATAACAGGCATACCTACTTTTATAAAGGGTGTTAGGTAGTTATTCGCTGACGTAAGTCATAAAACGTTACTCAGCGGCCATTATGCCAGCGTTACCTAGTTACTCGAGAACTTTGCCGTAACAAAAACACACTCACAGTTATTGCGACACTCTTAATACTGATTTTCTTTTCTCTCCCCTCAACTGGAGCATTTTTATGCTCATCCTTAGAACTTTTGCAATCCAGTTATATCAGCTGTGAAGAGCTAACCAAATACAAAAACTTTTTTGGTTTAATCTCCGCGTTTTAAGGATATTCATTGAAATTTCACGGGTTGCTTTAAATAATCCGCGGCGAAGTTATTTCTGTTTAAATACGATTTTTTGGTAACTTTTCCACGCGTCTCGCGTAAGCTCTTACACGCAAGAGAAATTGAGAGCTTTTATCGTAGAAAAATAAATGTGAAACTTCGCTGAAGGTTTGTGTCCGACTACAATTTTGTTAACTAACTTCCACAAGTGTACTCAAAATAGTTTTATTTGATGTTCATAGTTGTTCAATATGTATTTTGTTAGCAATTAGCGTTCTCGGTACACACCATTTTAAGACTAAAGTATTAATTAAATCTTGAAACAAATTATTCAGGCTATGAATAAACGAGCAAACATCTAAGGCCTATGAAACTGTATTGTCTCCCAAATATTTGTCGAAGTATTTTTGACAAATAGCTGAGTTAAATAATTCGTTGGTGTAACGATTCTCTCACACACAGTCAACGTCTCGGCGCGTAGGGAATTCTTATCTTACAAACGCAGCACTTTGATTATGAAGGAAAGGAATATTTAAAGAAGCTTTCGCGTGCTTTGTGTTATTCCCCGACGCATGTGCAAAATTTATGTATGAAATATGAGCGGGCATTACATTGTGAAAGTATCTTTTTACGTGTGTTACTACTTTTTTATTCTGTGTTACTATTTCTTTATTTTCGTAACGCAATTTTTCTGTTGACTTGAGTACCTACTGGCAAGTTTATCATTCCCGTTTGTTCGGTATGGAGGCGGCTACCTGTGTATAGCAGGAGTTAGATAACAGTCGGACCTCGGCCAAAGTGATTCCTCTGAGAAACTTATTCCGGTCATTGAAATCGGGCCTGATTCGATCGCATCCCGACTCATTCTTATTACTTATTCATCAGGCCATGAATACTTAAGTCAATTTACGTGTCGTATGCAACAGACTCCTTCGCTTAATGATATTGCAGTAACAGTGATGTGTCTGTTGCTTAATAGACTATCAATTTCTAACGTATAAATACATGTTTAACATGAAGAAGAAAACCCCATTTGTCTGCTTTCGTTACTTTTGTCTCGCCTTTCACAGTTATTTAGATAAATACATGAATATTTTCAGTTACTTGTTTTAAAAGGTTTTTGAAGAAAGCTAGTTGAAATGCAATGTTCATTTAAATCCTGTTGTACTAGATGCCATTGCTTTAATAGTTTAACTTAAAGAGACAGCAGCGAGCAGTGCTTTAAAACCACTCAATTTGAACTTTAAAACTACTTAAACCATGGCTTAGTTTTGCGTAAAATTCCGGTAAGGATTTATTTTTAGGCTGCCTACCCGCTAAACACATTTACGACTGGTGTTTTCGATGTTTATAGTAATTCTTTCACTAATATCGGTACATGGAAGCCTTAACCGTAAAGTTCACAACATTTACTACATTTTGGGAATTGAATGAGCCTCCTAATACGTAGCTATTCCGTATAGTTCGGTAAATGGACCTCTATGTATGGATGTATTATTATTGTTCGCCATTTTAGTAAAAAGGTTCTGTTACTTTTTATTTGGAGTCGGTGCTCCCTTATCCATTAGGAGTGAGATTAGGAGTACCTTTAGATACTTACAACTAATTTCAAATAATCATAGAATGCAATGTGGCCTGTTAGAAGGGTCTACGCTTAGTCGCTTAGTGACCTCAAAGTGTTGAACTTAAATGCAACCGAAATAGGATTAAAAATTGTGTAATTGTTTGCGAGATAATAAATGCCGTGTAGAATTTATATCTTGCATGCAATTTTCAACTCAATTTTTTAAGTATTTTAATTCATTATTAATTGGTAAATGAAAACTGTTCGAGCATACTAATAATAATATTGCTGCTGAAAGAAATTTAATTATTTTCACTTTTTCAACTGCTAATCAGAATTTGTAAAAGGAGACACAAAACACAAAACTCGCAGCTATTTGTTTTCGTAACAAATTAACAAACATAAAATAAAAATATAAACCGAAATACCAAAGCTACATTGCACTCCGTTTAAAAGATAACTTGCTAACTATTTCATACGTGCTGGGACTCTGCAAACTTTTTAATTTTCGTCTATGAGCCGCATTGTTGACGTTTACTTAAACATTCTTTCTGCTTTCATGGAGACGTCAATGTACCAGGAGAACAGAATTGGGAAGAGTTGGTGCATTTAAAAGATCACCAAATACATCTAAATCTGTAATAAACAAAAATACGTTACTTATATCAAAAATTAAATCACAAGATACATATATCATGAGAAAGGGGGAATCTCACTTGTTTTCCATATCGCTGTCAATGGGACAAAAAGGCAGAATTATCGCAATGCTCATTCTTTGGCCTATGATTTAGTAAGCCTGATAAACTTGCGATACAAAGGTGTTTGACAACTGCGATGCATGAAAAAAAATATATGTTTGTTTGTATTGTACCAATTAATGTTAATGTCGGAAAGTTATTGTATGTTTTCACGCTTTAACATATCCATCTAGAAATCACAAATGTGGGCTATCTGTTTTTACTGCACATGACGAGCTGTCGATGTACCAGGCGTCCAGACTCGTGAGGTGTCAGGTGGCTGCCTGCAGTATGCACGTGCCAGCGTTCATTAGTGGACAGATGCGTCTGCAATTGGAATCTAATCCCAGGAACAATGTTATGTTGGACGGTAATAGACAGCTGTTTCGAATACGCTCATCTTTGGTGCGTTATTGTTGCGGTTTGAAGGGTTACGCGGCTTTCAGACATAGGCGGTGGCGGGAGATCTGACATATGTCAGTTTGATATTTTATGTCAAACTGACATTACACCTCCATGTAAACGACGTGTTCTGCTAATTGGGAAATATATAGTCAAATAGTTTGCTGATTACGTAATTATACCTGAAATGAAAGGTGCTAATACCAAGACCAAGACAAAAGTAACCTCAAGAGTTAAACTCTTAAACATAATGAATTAAAAGCCAACTAGCGTCTAACGCTATGGCTTTAACTTTAATAAAAGTCAAACAAATCATATCAAGTCTCTAAAAATCGGAACAAACCTAAACGAGCGAACATATCGAGCACAAAACTTTAGAACGGTATTCGATTTTTAAAACAGAAATATTCGGACGCTGCCTAAGGGGGCGGCACGTCAGCGACACTAGCACGCGACAAAGCGGCAGGAGATCTAAGGACAGTCGCGCCGTGAAATTTGTCGTTTGACACCTCCGCTCCAGCGGGCCGCGCGCGTGCGACAGCGTTTCCGCTGCGATTATTATATGTGAGCACACGCCCCGCCATGTGGAAACGGCCTTAGGGAGTAAATGCGAGTTTGATCTAATATTCACGGTTGTTGCATTTTTCATTGGTATTTGTTACGTTTAGCTATTTTGTTAGTCTTTTTTTCGATATTGCTGACTTTCGTATTAACCAACGGAAATTGATACATTAGGCAATTTCATTTAATTAAATGCCACCCCAATATACGTTTCTAGGATATGCAAACCATTGAAATATGACATTTGATTTCAATTTACTGACAGTAATATTTTTTTCATAAAAAAGGAAAGCGAAATGTCAAAATTTCCCCCGCAATTTATTTTTCACCTAAGTATTATAGTGATATTCCAACAAACTAAACTGTACATGTCATGGCGGCGCCACTTGCATAGAAAAGATGTTAAATAACTGTCACATCTAGTACATTCCATTTTAGTTCTCTATTTTGCCGCACGCGCAAATAAGTATGTCGGTTAATACTTAATTAGGACGAACGAGGACGTCCTCGCCGTAGTTGGCTGTGCAGTGAGTGGAACGAGATATCGTGGACTAATTAGTGAGTTTCATCAGTTCCAGCATATTGACTAGTACATATTTCATTGAAAATAAGACAGCTAAAAATGTACCTACCTGGAAAACTTATCAGAAATTATAGTAAATGAAACTAAAAATTGAATGCAAATAAATTATCATAACGAGGAAAGATTTTTTCGTTTGTTTGTATTGAATAAGCTCAGAAACTACTTAACAAATATCCATTTTTTCAACATTATTCTTGAGTAACATAGGCTATACTAATATAATATCACGCCACGAGCCATAGAAGCGGAGCAGTAACCGAAAACGTATCTTAAACCGGATGAAAAAAAAACACGCAAACGAAGTCGCGGGCAGTTCGCTAGAAATTAATAGATTAGTAAAATCTGGTCTAGGCAGTCGATGTTTCCATTCAATATACACGCTACACTACTCACAATAATGATTTTTAATTTATTATACGCCTACCAGGTTATTTAGTCAACTCACAAAATGGAATGCTTAACCCTTAAAGGTTTTACCAATAATAAAATTCGACAAGCTCGAAACAGTATTGTATGTCCCAGTCCCAGGTAACCTAATGAAATGGGAAGGTAATTCCATTAGGTTACCAAGAATACCGTTCTATTAGACTTGATTCCGGGATCTATAACACCTGTTTAATACGATCACTGTCCATTGCAATCTGGAATGCTTTAAAAGGCTTTAAAATTCTCCAAACTTACTCGATAATATAATTATTCCACTACTATGCAAACGTAGGTACAGTATATTGAACTAACAAAGTTTAGACAGTGTCAATAATTATGTTAAAAAACTAAAAGCAAAAAAAATAACTTCCCATTTGATTAAAATACGAAAAAGAAGTTACCAACCTCCTTTTCTTTTATTAGTGGCAGGATAGTCGGCATTGACATCAGCCAATAATAATAAAAAAAAAACAAATACAACGTAAAATTATTATGACAAACTTTTCGAAACAATTCTTTTTTCAAAATTTTAAAGCAAAATGACAAACGCCATTTCTGAACTTTAAAAAAATATTAACGCGGTAAAAAGTAAACATGGCAAGCCTGTCATTACCTGTCAAAGATTTGTTTTAGTAAATTTTAATGTGCGTAATAATTAATTGTTGAGGGTATTATCATAAAAAGTTTAACTGAACGTCTAAAGTTACCATTCTGTCTTCTGTCATGTGCTCAACTAGCTGTTTTATTAATTTTGCGTCTTAGTTCTCGCGTGTTTCTTAAGTTTCTTAATATTTTAGTGAAGTTTGTTTCAAAATGGTGTTTAGTCTTCGTGAAATGTTATCCCGTTTGCGGTACACGTATGATGAACGTGACTGCTTGCATGATGTTCAGGTGAGGAGGACATAACTTTCTAATTATTTTATTGAATATTTTAGGTTATAAAGCAATATCTAGTGGAATTCCGTTCCGTTATGCTAAAATTTATTAACATTTTAATGTTTGAGCTTGTTAGAAAATAGTTGCCGTCATTTTTTTTCAATTTGAGTCTAGCAACGTCATCGCAATGTTAATTGTATTGACAATTGAATAGTGAATCAGTTAAATAATGTTATATCTTCTACCTATTACGATAATTTTATTGTTACGGTGTGCCGCATAAACAATTCGAATTCCAGACACATTAATTCGAATAAATACAAACGCTTAAACAATGACAATAAAGCATAACTTTCATAATAAATGTTGATCAACTCATTTTAAAGATATTAACAACATTATGATGAACATACGTGACGTAATCGTATCAGTATATAGTTAGCACCACAAGCGTTTCATACATTACACGTACGCTATAGGTAGGAAAACGTATGGTTTTCGTTCTTCGTCGTGTCATCGCGCAAGTATTAATCATTGAATGGTTATATAGCCTGCCAGCACCTGAGAGGTTACTGTTTCCTAACAATATTAAGGTCGGTAGCACTTTTGTCGAATACTGTACGTGTGAGTTTTGTCTAGTCACTGCGGTGTGTTGCTGTTTTGGTTGGCACGTAACACCACTATCACTTTTAATAGGGGGTGAGATGTGTGGTTCAAAAAGGGGAAGGTATTTTTTGGATTTTTATCAATAAGATTATTTTTTATACACGTGATTTAACACACGTGTGTAAGGATCGTAGCAGGTGGCGGTCCGTGGTTTCTGCCTACCCCCATGGGAAAAGGCGTGAGTTTATGTATGTGTATGTATGTGATTTATTTTAGGTTTATCTGATTTCACACACCAGAGTGTACGTTTTGGAGCGCTGAGATGGCAAGTTTGTATTTATAATGTAGGTCAACAAACCTTTAAGCTGCGTACTATATGTTTGTATTGTATTGTATAGCGGACTGGTCTCCGCAATTTTACGTCTTGGCGCGTATTTTGCGTACGGATGAGAAGTAGATCGTTTTATCCACCTCAGCTCCACAAGGAAGGCCAGCGGTGTTATTCTGTAAATCCCTCCTTCCGTGAAGTGAGCGTGTGGCGACTTGTCAATCCCTAGCATTGTATAGTGACAGCCCAGTTTTAGCTCACTTCACCTTAATTCACTGAGATAGATTTCTTAGAAAATAAGCCAGCAGCAGCGCTTTGACGTTACTAGCGATTTCCTAGGGTACCTGAGTTGCCGAAGTGCGTAGTACTTAATTGTTATTTAATAAGGTATACGATACCTGGAAGAATGCTCAGAGCGATGGGCCCCCTCCGCCGTCCCCAACTTGTAACCAGTAATGTGGATATACCCACGAAATAAAAAAGTTATACGTTGCACTGTCCCCACAACAACGATACGATGTGATACGAAGAGAGGTGTTTTCCTTGCAGTGGGATAGCAACAGACTGTTATTATTTTAATATTATTAAACAAAAATGTTACCCATGCTTTTGGTAGGTAAGTACATATTTTTAATTAGAACAAATCCTAAATGTTTAATTTGCCATTAGCAAAGTACATAAGTTTGTGAGCTCTTTATTAAACCCAAATAACAGTTTTATTTAATAACGCGCCTAACTCGGCTAATAAACAAAACGATTCCTGATTCAATTCACGATAACGATGTTTCTTTTCCTCTTTGTTATTTTGCTGAATGTAAATCCTATTTTGCAACAGGAAAATCTTTTAAAAATGGTTTTAAATTTAATTATAATAATTAACTACCTACCTAATGTATAGCCTTTGATTCGAAGCATTACTTAATGAGTTTGAAAGTACTTATTATTAGATGTAGCTAAGTAATTCAATGTTAGTAGGCATTTTAGTGCTTTATTATATAATCTAGTGCCCCGAGCGTTTTGTACTCACGTTAATTAATTAGTTTCGAGAAGGTTCGTCTCAACTGTTTAGTACCTACGTGATATGCTACAATAACATGATCAGGGTCATCAAGGATTGTACTTAAGTTTGTACCTACCTCTGCCTACCTACCTATCTAAAATTTCGCTAATTATTACGAAAATATCACGTCACGTCACGTTATGTTATTGGAATATTCACTTATTATTGTATCAACTGTTCTAATATTATCTATAGTAATGTTATAGAGGTGAAGTTTTTTTTTTTGTTTGCATTAGGTAATACCTGCAAGTACTGATATAAACACAAAAGTGTTTTGCTAATAGAAAGTTAGACTATTATCGAGTGGCATAAGCAACATTTTATGATATTTAAGCATAAATGACTACTACGCGGACGAAGTCATGAGCTATGTTCGCTGTACCTAATTATTTTAAAACCTAATCATGCACTAGGTATTTAATTGTAAGCAACAGAAATAAGTTCGCAATGTAGGTCCCATAGTCATTTCCGCCAGAGCACATATTGATAAAAAACACGGCCTTTTATTTCTGTTGCGGCAGATTCCCACCTGCATTCTACTCAGGAACAAACTGTAGTTTTGTCGAAAAAAGAGATGGCAAACATAAATCAAATGGCAGTGGAAGGCCGGAAATTGATACCGTTCTGACGTACCAACTCTCTGTCCCCTCATACATAACTTGCTTAAAATGACTGTATGCGAACTCCGAACTGCGATTCCGTATAATCTGTGTAAAGCTAAATAAAAGGGGGAAAAAACTGTAACTTATTGAAGTAAGTAAGTAAATCTGCAAAGTTCTGAAGTGCTTTTTAGTTGCTTGCAGCGTAAAGTCATAAAAAAGTAACATCTAATTTACTTTTATCACAGAAAAGTAATTGAAAACATATTACTCGAAACTCATCCCGAAAATTAGTCCGGTCTCGCAATCCAGTCTAATCGCTGCAACTGTTTCGCGAACCAATTTTAAATTTTAGTGAAACTGCGGAGGGCATTAAACGTTAATGCACCAACAATATTCCCCGGGACGGGCCATCGTAAAAACTTTGCCCACTAGCCATCCTACGGTGCAGCGTAAATACGAACGTTGTGCACTTAAACATTGTTTTAAAAAGTAAATTTCAATAACGTAAGAAGTTCCGCGACACCCCTGATGGCTTTGTGTTCACGGTGGAATTGATGAATGGCTTTGAACGTTGATCTCGTAATTAATCTTGGTAAAAGTCAATATTGCTTTTATAGTTTTTAATCTTTGTGTTACATAGCAGTTCGTGGCTTATTATGAGATAAGTTCTTAGGTTCAAAAGCATCACAAGTACGTCCTCTATTTTGCGAGATAAAAAGTTCTAATACAGGGGTGGGACACCCAAAATGTATCGAACACCACTAGGGTAAGAAAACTGTTATTGTGCAGCATGCAAGCAGGCAATTCACGTCCCAAAGGGTAGCAAGCTTGGCAACCGCACACATCCGCCGGGGCACAAATTTATTTTTCAACGGGTTAGCCAGTATTGAATTTGGATATTTGTTGCTAACCAACAATTCTTTGTTGTACCCAAACATCTGAAAGGAAGATTTTGAGAGTATATTTACTTACACTCGGTTTTCTTTGCTATTCTCGTAAGTTTCAGATAGATTGATAAAACCAATTTACCTTCTTGTCTTATTTCTGTTTATTCTGTCATTTAATATGGAAATCTGTTAGTATGTAGGTATATTTGCACAAAAACAAATTAGAAAAGTTATTTTACTATATAGGTCGGTCTGACTCGTGACGTCATGTCTTCGTTTCCATTTTGTAAATATAGTGTTATATGATAAAATCTGAAAAAAAGAAAAATAAACACCTGCTTTGTTTATTTTTCATTTTTTTACATTGTACATAGCCTTTTTACCTCTCTTAGTAAACAATATTGTCTTATTTATTAAAATCTAAAGTGAGTACCTGCTACTATTTTAAATTCCCGCAATTAAAACCAATATTTAGACAACAATATACCTATATTCGTACCAGAAGCTTTTCTCGTGCCTATTTAATTTGGCGTATTGATGTTTTAAAACAAACGTTATCTATTCCCGTGCAGTGATTGGACGTTCCTCCGCCGCATACCTGATCTCCATTGATTCACATAGTGGCGTATTGCACGTTGTACACAAGTCGGTCGCTTGCCCGAGAGCTAGGCTTCACATTCCATGTGCTCAGTAGTTGCGATAGTACCAGTAATTGGTATTCAGTGGATTGGTCGGCCTTAGAATTACAAAAAAAAATTGACTTGGGACGCGGATGTACAGAGCTAGGTTCATCGTCATCATCATCATATCAGCCGTAGGACGTCCACTGCTGGACATAGGTCTCCCCCATAGATTTACAAAAGGACCGGTTGGAAGCGGCCTACATCCAGCGTTTTTCTCCGGTCTTAATCAGAACTAGGTTCATCATCATCATCATCATATCAGCCGCAGGACGTCCACTGCTGGACATAGGTCTCCCCCATAGATTTCCAAAAGCCCGCTTTGAAGCGGCCTGCATTCAAAGTTTTCCTGCGGTCGCATCAAAGACAATAAGCTTTTAAGGGTCTTCAGCAAACCCGTAAATCATGATAAAGTTTACGATCATGATAGATCAATTAGTATTTTTCTGTTGACGTCTCTGCGTTTTATCTTACGGTGAATTTACACATGATGACATGAGCAGTTTCTCGTACTACAGTGACATGGAACTTTCTTACGAATAACGGTGAACTACAAAAGAAAGAAAAAAATACCATGACGGGCCTGTTGGTCTAGTGGTTAGTGGCCCTGACTGCTAAGCCGGAGGTCGTGGGTTCGATTCCCACCCAGGACAAACTTTGTGTGATGAGCATGATTGTTTGTTCTGTGTCTGGATGTGATTTATCTATAATATGTATGTATTTATAAATTATATAAGTATGTAGGTATATCAGTTGTCTGGTTACCATAACACAAGCTCTGCTTAGCTTGGGATCAGATAGCCGTGTGTGAGTTGTCCCAAGATATTTATTTTTTATTTTATTTTATACAATCCAACATTTCTGCGAATGATCGACGCTGTGTTGTTGTTCTGTTACAAGTGCTCAAGTGTATACTCGCCTTTAGAAAAGTGGATAGCCAATCAAAAGAATGGCTAGAAGTAGATACTTAACCCTTTGCTTGTCCAATGACCCACATATGGGTCGTTGCGACTGTTTAACTAATGTACCTGCTTGACTTTTTGACGTGTAAAATATGATTGTTGGGACTCTTTGATACTAAAACTCCTCCACGATTTGTCATATATTATCGTCATGTCACTCTGTCGATTATAATTAAAAAACTTCCACAATAACGTAAGATTAATATTGAATAACTCTCACAAACCATTACACTAATGAACCTCGAAAGCTACAACAAAGAGTGCACACAAAATTAAAATCGACACATACAATCAACGCCCTCATAATTACTGTGTTAATATTTACATCGACTGAAAGTTTAAACATGCGAATTGCACACTTTTCCGCCAATTAATGTTTTGAGTTAAAATCGACCAACAAAGGCGGCCCTGTCATCGTCCGAATAAACCCGTAAATGTTTACTCGACACATCGGCCGCTGTATGCATCAATTAAAAATATATTACTTGCCGGGTTGACTTCCGCTTGTCCGCTACGATGGGTCTCGCTTCGCTACGCTCTTGCACGTGCCTGCATAGGGCTGCCAACTAATAAGGTATTTTTTAAGAAATAAGAAAAAAATACTTATTTTTAACTAAACGGGCCAAACCGCAATCTCTTCACAATTAAATTAGTTACATCAATCTACTTAAATATGCCAAATGTGTTATATTACTATCCAACAATATCAGTACCGATAATGTACACCCAAAACTGGTTTAGAAAGATTTAAAATCAATCAATAAAAATAATTAATTATTAAAATATCCAAAATCATTATAATTACTGCGAAAAATAGGAGACAGCAGATTAAACCATTTTACACCATCTTAAAAATAATGTTAATAATTTTCTTGTGCCTTGCACCCCGCGCGAGTTCCTAGAAGGTAAAATTATGCAGCTAGCATAATGTCCAATGCCTTTTGTACAAGAATGTGATGCCAGTACACAAAGAGGTAAATAAAAAACTGAAACACGTTACTGACAACCCGTCCGTGCTAACAGAGTGCGTGTATTCGCATTCCTATTCGGCGTGCACGCTCGCATCACGTCGCGTCGTCGCATTCACATCGCACGCTGATCATTTTTATTCGCCCAAATGAACATATTTGCACAACTTTTATCCTCACCGTTTAACTTTCGCTGGATGCGCATTCGTTCAGTTATTTGCATATGAATTTATCTGCGACATATGTTTTTTATTCACCATACTGATCGTTTAACTACCGACAAACTATCAGTCAATTTTCATACACTGGATATTTGCAACTAAATGTTCCAAATATCGAATCTTTATGAGATTTTTCAAATAGCTCGGTGTTCAGACTATTGAATTCCGAAATTGGAATGCAGTTATCATATTTTCTGAGCGCTACCCACGTAAAACAATTTTGTAGTGGTACAATGCATTCTTTGCTATATGAGATTTAGTAGAAATATTATGGTTCGTGAGGAAAGTCTACTTTGTAGTTTGTAGTTCTAGTTAATACCCACTTACACTCACACAAAATATACACCCCTCACATACCTACCCTTTTATGCAAATACCCTCACACATTTCCACTTCACCCTTACTTATTATGTCTTTGTATACTTATAGGTATAATTGTCAATAATATATTTGCACTAGTAGACGTAAACTTGACGACAAATTATAAACTTTGCTTTGTTACTAGTTCAGCAAGATACAGGTTGTGCCTAGTTTAGGACCTACTGTTTGCCGAATTGTTTTCTGTTGATTTTTATGTCATTGCAAGTTATGTTGTAAATTAAATTACTTAATTTAAAAAAGTTTGTAGAAATACCAATTTATCCTAAGTTGTATAACTTCACCCCGTTCGTTTTAATTCTTTCTTGCCGATTATAGTATGGTCACTTGTACCTAAGAGAGTAGCAACTTCTTTTTTTCTTCTAAATTTTTTATATTTATGACAATGTAAATAAATAACTACTAAAGGCTTTTTCATGTATTATACACAGACAGATACTCCTCCTTTGAAGCATTCGACGGTAACCTATAAAGCCTTGACAGATGAGACGTGATTAATTAATCTATTGTTGCGCGACTTAACTTATTGATACCCGTGGCCCAACAGTAGGAGGTTTTGTTACCAGAATATAAAACTTGCGAATAGGTACGCATAACTGTGAAAAGTAACCCTAAGCCAAATCATTTCTTTCAATTAGACCATTAAAACGCACTTTTGAATATGATTAAAAACGTATTGAATCTTGCCCCTTCCATAAGACAGTTACCATAAAAATGTACAATAATTTATACAGACGGTACATTCATTCATAAATTATGAATGTATGTGAAGAATCACTTACAGTACTATAATAGGTACCTATCAAGTGCAACAAATTAAGAATAAGAGTTAAATTAATGTTGTTTGTAGATACATGGTGTTCACATGTTTACAATATTGTTTGACAACGAATTAGTGTGTGGGCTGTAGTCTGGTTGTTCTGCTCATTGGCTGTAGTAATCACCGAATGTATAATTAATGTCATGGGAAAATATTCTAAATTCAAAACAAGATTCTAAATTGGCTTGTCCTATGGTGCAAAATAAATAGGACCTAATACATATTATGAGATAAGACGGCATATAGCACAGTCGCTCCGAAGTAAGGGTCGGCACACCTGCGGGTTGTTCGAAAGAGATACCGCGCCCCCGGAACGCAAAGGGCACATGAAGGAACATAGACGGGTTTTAGTCAGTAAAAGTCTGACACTCCCTCCCGCCCCGCCCAGGGCGGGGGAAGTTATTTGATGATTTCCCGTCTATAAAAAAAAAAAAAAAAAAAAAAAAGGGTCGGCACACAAACCTGTCAGTGATCACCTGTGCGCCGTCTTGTCAAACTTCTTTGTGTCGGTCCGAACGAACCATTAATATGTTTCCGACAACAGTTCCGTTACTTTTGTGCGCCGCTGCCGTAACTTGCCACCTAATGATGTGGGTTAACTGTTTAATATATACCCTTGGCTAAATAAAATTACCTACTTAACTCTTTATGAGCCTTATAAATAACAATTATGACTATTTATGACGTACCTTATCTTCAATTTATTTTGCAAATGTAGGTAGCTTTTAAAGTTAACAGTAAACCAAATCTCCGATTACACTTAAGAAAATATAGCCATGAGAAAATGTTAGACTTGGAAATGTTTCATATCTCAATACTTTACGCGAACGTTTCATATAGTCGAGGTATGAAATTTTAATCATATTCCAGGAAGGAATGTTTTAGACGAATTATATGTATGAAGCTAACAAAGTCTTTCAATTTTCGTGAGCAGCTTAACCGATACGTAAAAAAGTATCGACGAAGTCTTCTTCCCCGCAGAATATGAATACAATAATACCCGAAGATTTATCCGCAGTCGGCCGCTACACTTGTTTACACGAATTTCACGAAGCGCGGAAGGCTGCATATTTTAAACCTACCGCCCGCTCGCTCCGATATGTTTATCTTGGTCTCATCTCGATATATTTATTGGGAAAAGCCACGATCGGGATCTCTCCTTATTGGTTCCAACGGAGAACGTAATCGGTTTTATCTGTTTATTGTTATTGTATTTTAATATAAAATTTCGTTTACATTTCCGCCAAAATTTCTCATCACAAATTGTGTTACCTAAAGTAATATTTACGCGCGTTAATTTAAGACTTTGAACGCTGTTAATGTTTGTGTTAAAAACGTAACGTTTTCTCGTCAAAGGTGTAATTTAACATGGAATTAAAACTATGTAGGTGCGAACGTGTGTGGAAACATGTAACATGTTCTGATGTTGGCTTTTCATCAGCATGGTAATCGTGCAAAAATATTGGCTGAAACACGGCCGAAGCGCACCTGCCTAGAATTAAATAAAAATAACCCGCCGAATGAGCATCAAAATGAACGCAATGTGTAATTTATGTTCAATGTTTGTGAAACAGAACGTTTAGCATATCAGGACCGTAACGTGTAGCTACCTATCTATTATATCGCGTGTGAACTTAATGATATGGCACATAACAGACATTGAACAGTAGACACGACACCGAAAGAAATATCATTAATTTGATTGCTGTAGCATAACGATACATTACGATCCAATTAGCTAACGAACTGCGAAATGACCATTGTTTATGTCTGTATGTGTAGTTTTTGGTAGTTTCTCAGTTTTACGGCACTATATGTTAAGCGACACTCGTAAAAGTGCGGTGGCCATGTTTTACACCGTCCGTAAACTAGTAGAAGTGTCGTTGTATCGGAGAAAAGTTGCGAGACGTACACGTAATCTATTCACATTGCGATCGACAAGGGACACAATCGAATTATAGACAGTAAATATTGCTTGATTGAATTTGTTCTAATCTTATACTGATTTATAAGTCAGCCATAAAAATGAAGCTAGATTATTATTTATAATGGTCGTAAACGCGGTACCTACCGGAGTTATAACTGTTCATTTTCTCTTAATAATTGCGTACATGCGTGTGTTATAAAAGTGTGCTGTGAAGGCATTATCACGCTTGCGTTCTTGCGGAGTGAGCAAATATGTATCTAGGTTACAGTACTTTATATTCAAAGTGACACGTGGCGCTACCTATCGCCGCTCCCACACGCTTAGTTTATTATTAATGCGTGAATTTTTTGTGATGCTTTTCTTCACATCTGAAGTTTCCAGCAAGTAAGTGATAAAAAAGTTTACGCGTGTTTCATAGACATAGTTGTGTCATCTTGATTTGTATTTGGGACAGCAATATTATTTCGCCTACGGCTTGATCAACGTTGAATAAATAAAGCTGCATAAATCATCATCATCATATCAGCCACAAGACGTCCACTGCTGGATGTAGGCCTCCCCTGTAGATATCCAAAAGGACCGTTTAGAGCGGCCTGCATCCACCTGCATAAATACCTCTAAAATAATTATTGTTCACTAAAGACACTGGTGTGATGAAGGTTTAAATAAAATTAAATAATAATCGGCAACACATTTCGCTCGAGTTTAACCCTTGCACCGCCGATGCCGGTACCAACACTAGCATTGGTTATAGTAGATTAACGGAAAACTATTGCCAGTAAAAACAGCGTACTAGTAACTGAGCTCCGGCACGTCTGTAACGATTTATTACGATACCAATGGCGTTTTCGGACTCCACCGGCCGCTGGGGTGTTACTACACAAATAAATATCGATAGGGTCGTTCTCTTAGAGACGTATATTGAAATATGTTCGATATTTTATTAGATAGTGTAGTGAATATTTAGTTAATATTTTATTTGTGCGGGGGAGTTTATCTTGTATGAGATGTGTGTTTTTTCTATTTTTATTGGGCCTTATGGAAAAGGGGGTTGTTTGAAGTATCAATTTAGCTTGTTTTATAGATGTGTCTGTGTTGTAATGCCGTTTTCACAGCGCTTTCTTGTGTAAAAAATTTAAACATGAATGGTTCATTTTTTCAATTTTATTTTTCACATATCCAAAAAGAGACAAATTATTATTTTAAATATTGCTGAACAATATTAAGTTTAACTCTTTTATTCAAGAAAGTAACTTCCACCTATGTTAATAATTTTTCTAAAAAATTACCCCAAAATAAAGCGTCAAATATGCGCGTTAATACTGTACACAGTGTTGGATGGTTACACCGCGCACGACCCGGGATAACCGCAGCCACCGCTGTCAACATCAGCTGTACAGGGCTCGCCTACATAGTGTTCACTTAATGTTACATGTTGTTTGTCTGTGCGAGGCCTATATTAATCTGTGTGTTCACTTGTTTCAGGTAATATGTTCATTTACGGAATAGGACATGGTAATGGAGTATCAGATAAGATAAGGTTTTTTTTAAGTTTGTGTGTAATTTATATTCCACTCTGGATGTTGACAAGGGCTATGGGGGAGGAGGTATGGTAAGATTCCAAAGGATGTACGGATGATGATGATGATAACGTCATCCAACGGATTTCTGCGGGTTGCTGGAAAGAGATACTGCGCCCCCGGAACGCAAAGGGCACAAGAAGGAACATGGATGGGTTTTAGTCAGTAAAAGTCTGACACTCCCCCTCCCGCCGCGCCCATGGCGAGAGAAGCCATTTGATGATTTCCCACCCGAAAAAAAAAACAAAGTATTTGGGCCAAGGCGATCGCTTCAGCTCCCCTGTAGTTGCCGTTCGTGAGCTCGCACGTGGCTTATGTAACCAAGCTTCTTTGTGGAGATCCTCATAAATGTACCTACTAACCTATTGTTAAATCATGTTTCAGTGGAACTTTACGGCCTTATCTGACAGGACAATTATTTTAAATTTAAACCCTTAATCTAAATCAACCCACGCAGACTGTGGGAGTTGGCTTAAGAAAAGAATACTTTAATACTTTTTGCCAAAAGAGGTTAATAAGAGATTAAAAAGCTAAAAGTAAACAATGTCTTTACCTCAACTACATTAATGTAATGAACTTTGTTAGTGAATTTTAAAGTACCCATCTATTTTTTATTCGTCATGAAGATAAAATACAAAAGTACTTAGAGGAATTTCATTCTATTAGCTCTAAATTCAAAATGTTTTCAGTTAAACTCTTTGAAACGTTGGGTACAAATAAGCCAGTCTAGAGAGTAAACTGTGTAGCCACGAATAAAATCAAATAACTGCAGAAAACGCGCCAGTATCTTCGCTTTTATCAAGAGAAAATTTTGAACTAGCTACGTAAAATCTAAACCTTCCCTAAGCACATGATTTAGTGAAAATTGAATACGAAACTAAATCTCCTATAGAGCAGACGTTGACGTTGTAAAAGTACCTATTTGTTCACAACGGTAGCACCCTAAATATCAGAAGTTATCTAAAAAGAACGAGTGGGAACTATCCCACGTCTCTCTCCCTCGCGGTGTACACGCGGTGTCTACGCATTGTAGGTGTGCGAACCTCTTTCCTTCACAAAAGCCTCCTTTATTATGCTCCTGTGTAGGATATGAGGAAATTGGCTGAATGGCTTTATATGAAAAACTCACGTAATCTTCGCGGGGTGTGGCTCACAATATCCTGCACTTGGCTCCGCGCGATGATTCTTGTTAAAATATAATTCAATTGTTACATTAACGCTTTAAAAAGAGGGGTTCGAGGAATAAAGATACTTAAATAGTTTTCAACACAATAAACGCTTTCCCAAACAACAATGCATACTCCAGAATATTAAATAAGCATTAGTTAAGAACAGTTTTCAAAAACAGTTAATAGTTTATCGTAGAATATGAATTCATTTTTATTCTTAAAGTAGATACTTCGAACTAATTGAATTGTTAAATAAATACCAAAAAAAAAAGTTAAAACTCAAAACAAGAAGTAGCTTAACACTGAAAGTACAATTTTCCCTTGAATGTCAATAACAGAGAACGGACGCGTTTACGTTTTACGCGCATACATGAACATGACACCTGGCGAAATAAAGCCTTTCATGTGGGCAGCGCTCATACGGGGTGTTTATTGTCATCGGAGGGCCGCACACATATTTGGCGAGAGGCAAGCGGGTTCGGTACCTAATAAAGTACAGCGCTAGGATTCCCCGACGGCGCGCGGCGGCGCGAGCGCGAGCCGGGTCACGATCGGCGTCAGAACCGCCTCGGGATATAAATTCGGTATCTTTCACCTGGAACGCTTCAACGACCGACGACGCCACGCGCCAGTTATGAAAATTCCGACGCTGGAATTCCAACTCACACTAGAGATTTTTGCTGAGCTTTGCGGTTGTCGTCGCCCCGGATTTTTTAAAGAACGGAGTCTGTTACGTTTATTTCAGTCTGCGTTTTATGGAGGCGGGAATGTGCTCCGCTTTGGTTTATTTGCGGGCCGCCTTTCTCATGAAATTGCGCTGTTTCATTGCTTACGAGCCATTTTGAGGTTCTCGTTAGAGTTACATTTTTTATCGTGATGTATTTTTCTTTGCAAATTGTCTATCGCGACGATGGGTCCTGTTTTATTATTTTGGAGCGTTATAAAAACCATCCAAATATGTATCATACCGTCGCACCTACTTATTGTTGTTGAGTAGACGATAAAACAACAAAGTCGTCTGGTTTACCAGACAGCAACGTTTCTGTGATCGGTCATCTCAGCGAACAATTAAAGCCGTCACGTAAATCTTGAATGGATATCGAATAACAAATGACGCGGCAAAATAGGGTTTCTGTAAGAAACCGAACATAAATTGCCAAAACCCATCAACCATTAACAATTACAAAAGAAAGGTAAGGAATGAAATGTTTTATTCATTCCGTTAACGAGAAAATTACCGAGAGGGCGTCGGCGCGCCGGATCCGATTGCAAGGACTCCACGAACCTTTGTCTTCGGGGAGAAGTGTACCCAATGAGCACTCCAGATCCCCGTAGGTACCAATTAAGGATAGCATGTTACACAAGTACTTTATTGTATAATTCTATGAAATTGGAAATGATAACACAAATTAAAATCGAAATTGTCGAGAGCAGGTGAAATGGAAAGCATGGCTCGAATTGGATAAAGGGCTACTCACCAAATTATGTCCGGGAAATGACAAGCGCGCGGCAAACGTCCACTAGCAACGCTTTCCAATGTAAACACTGTTAGATGTGAACGAGTCAATATGTGGCCTTACTGTAGTGAGGTTAGATCACAATATGCAATGGCTCTTACATGATTACAGATGAAGGATTATTAGGTTCTAATGCTGTGACTGCAGTTTTAGAATAGATTTAACAACGTATTCATAGCTCTGTCTGAAATTTACACGTAAAAATAATCGTTTATTGAAACCAAGTTCTCCACTGTGTAACTTAGCTTTAAATATATAAACAAACCTTAAATGTGGAAATAGTTCGTCGTAAAAGCTGACAAAGTTTTACTGAAAATTCTGAAAAATTCCTTTGAGCACTTTATCTTGGATCGTGATTCCTAATAGGTTTTATTAGTCTTATCGTAGGAGATGCATTTTCTAAGCATTAATTGCCTCTGGACCGTATCTTTTGACCCTAGAGAGGTATCATTACGTCTTATTACGTAGGAATCCAAATTAAAGGTCCCTGCAAGGCAGACGAAGTCACCGCTCCGCTACATTGCTGAAGAATTTAATTAAATACTAATAACAAGCCAATCTCTGCGAGGAACAACTGATGTTATTATTATAGTTATTCCATGATTCTGTAGCGATTTTAATTTCATTAACAGTATCATAGCCTTAATAGCTCAAGGGTTCACTGTATTTTATCTAGTCGGTATGGAAATTAAAACAAATTGGCAATATTATTTCAACTTAATTACTTCTATCATGCTGTTTTTACTGCTCTTAAATATTACTTGCTATAAAGCAATACTGCATTCCACAATAGGGTTGAAAACAAAGTTGTTCACGATTACATCACGACTTCGCAAAATCTGAATACACCCCAACAACGGGGGCTAATTACGTTAACTTCTTTCGGGTCCAGTACAAATTCCGAATGGGCTGTAAAGAGTGCGAATTTGCATCGAGAATATTTTTCGTCAACAATTAGGTTGTTGGGCTTTTGTCTGTGCCGACCGGGGGTTGGTTTTAACGACGTTTTAAAAGATTCCAACTCGAGACCGGGGGCTTATCTCGAACGTGCTCTCTGCCTGTTACAAAAAACCCTTTATTAACTTTACGAGGCTTTTAACGAATAACAGAAATAAATATGAAGGTTTCACTTTACAGCGTGGTGGTTTTATGACACCGAAAACTTTACAATCGTATCGTTACCACCGCCTCACGCTCGACACAGATCTTATTGATATACATACGTACACATTCGTTACAAATCACCGAACATTTTTACTATAAAACAAAATGAAGAAGTCCACTCCAAACAAGTACCCACACGACCTCAATTTATTTGCCAGGTGTAAGTAAAGAAATAAAATGTAAAACGTCCGGAATAACCATCCCAGTATCTACCGATATCACGATGACGTATTTTCCAGGTATAATAATACTCTCCTATTTCACTCACCACAATTACGTAACATGCATTGTTTACCCGCCAACGCCTCCTTTGTTGTTATCAGAAATGCAATCCGTACCCAAAAACAATATTCCTGAAAACGTCAAATCCGACCCTTTGAATAAAATTCATGCCACGTCGTCGTAGGTATTTAATTTCTGTCAGCTGCAGCGAGTCTGCATCCCGGATATCGGGTTTATTATGAGATACAAAGCCTTTGGACGCTCGCTTTCTGTACCACTGTTTGATTGGTGGGACGGGCGCCCGCGCCGCCGGCGCTCTCCACAGCACCTGAAACTACAAATACCTATCACCTACCTCTCTTTTTACCATGTTCGCCCATGTTCCCAAATCAATGACAGGAATATTTGAAAGCCAATCAAACGAAGAGAAAACACGAACAGAATTTCAGATAACATTTTATTGATAGACAGACAATGTTGTGTATCAGAATATTGAACATTTTCATGAAATTATTTCGATACAAGATGGAAGGAATATCTATAAAATAACAACATGAACTGCTTTTGTCTGGCGGGTTATGTTAGAAATCAAATCTCGAAACTAATGCAGGGTTTAATTAGAAATATCAAACTAGTGCCGTATCTACGATGTTTTATGTGAGATGTAGCTCCGTGCTGTGTTGTCAAATGAATGGCAGCATGTAGGGAATAGCTGGATAAAGGCCACACACTAGTTACAGATCAGTTTCCGAATACCGCTCGGGAACGTAGGTATACACGTAAATCAGTTCCGTGAATGCACAATCCTTCCGTAATTTCAGCGAAACAGGTATCAACTGTTCCGTATTTTGAGAATATGTACCTAACCCGTACCTCTGAATTTAATTACATTGAGTCTTTTTTGTGGTTGCTAAAATTAAAAAGTTCTTCCTTTTATACTTTTCGCTGTGGGCGGGTGATAATTTATTTTTATACTGGCATTATTTTGAGAATACGTTGCTCCTATTCGAATTATGAACTTGCTTTTTCTACCACTTTACTCGCGTGAATTCGCACTAGGTACCGCTGAAAAAAGTTTCGTTCTTACATTTGACTGTTTGTGTAAGTATAGTAAAAATGCTATTTAAGTACATAATTTTTCATCTAAACTAATATAATAAAATACAAGAGCTTTTTCGCTTGAAAATTTAATATCAAGCTACGACTCACGGGAGCGGAGCAGTAACCAAAGACGTAACATACGTGGCTGAAAAAAGCCGGACGATGCCACCGGCAGAATCTAGTCCTACTACTATTATAAAGGCGAAAGTTTGTATGTATGGATGTATGGATGTATGGATGTATGGATGTATGGATGTTTGTTACTCTTTCACGCTTAAACGGCTGAATGGATCTGGATGAAATTTGGCACAAAGATAGATTATAGTCTGGAATAACACATAGGCTACTTTTTATCCCGGGAAAATGTACGGTACCCGTAGGATAACACATCAACTGTGACGCGGACGAAGTCGCGGGCAGAAGCTAGTAAGAAATAAAATCGTAATATCTACGATAATAATTTGTGCCTACCACATATTCAATATAATGATGTTATACATACTCGTAAATAAAACATTACTTATTGTCCTTTTACCATCCTACATAAAATATATTTCCGTAAGTATAAGTGAAAAGAAAAGTATTTTAATACAATATTTACGCGAGCTCAAAAGCACATTTATCTTATAGTTATCCCTCGAGGGATGCACACTAACTCTTTGTTTATTTTGGGTGATAGAGGTACGAAGTCATAACATAAACCATTGAATAAATGACTGTGCATTTGACAAACGAGCATTCACAGATATATCCGGCAATAAACGAGCAAAATGATCCTCCCCAATGTATTATATAATATAGGAATTCCGCGGAGGGCCGGGAAGACACGGATGCTGGATTTGGCACACATACCTTTCCCCGTTTGGTTATGTTAAACAAAATTGATACGCGGCGTATCTTTACCCCTTACACAATACGTAATCTAAAATTCAAAATTTATTAAACTTGCATAGGCATATTATAATTCCACAAAAGGTACCTATAAGAAAATTATAAATAATCCCCAAAAACATCAATTTTCCTTTAAGATAATCTCTGCGACGCAAATTAGATACTGGAATACATTGCATAAATAGAAAGCAGAGATTATAAAACAATACGCGAGCGGGTTCCGTTTGTCATAGGTAGGTACATAAGCGTGTACCGCCTCGAGTGGCGTTGTATTGTAGGGAGACATTATTATTAACACAATTCTTCAGAATCACAACACAAGGCAACGCGGGCCCGTAGCTCATACTTGTTTTTCTTAAATCTCTCCGTGAACAACTCTATTATGGGGAATCTTGTTAACATTTGAAATCATTTCTCTGCCCCGGGAATAATGAGTTCTGTGTTTTCATTTGAAACTCCGGTGACTTTTGTTTAATGGAATGATAATACAAATGCTGGCCTCTTTGTAGTGAGGGCCGAGAATATTGTTGTTTTTCCTCGGGCGGGTCACTTTAGTTCCAAGGGTAATTTCATTATTTTTCTAAAAAAATTGCTTTCACAAATGAAACTCTGGACTGTACAATCTTAATGTTGATTTATGCCCTTTGAAATCCACTTTTGTTTATGTAAAGTAATTTAGGCAGATTTTTTTTCCTGTTGTCGGGTTAACAGAGGGATGTTCTTTTATAAAATTCTAGGTAGGAAAGGATATCAAGGAAAATATTTCAATTTAAAAAGAATTTATTAAAACGTTAAATCTTTAAGATAACTTTTTTATGCTCCTGGCTTTCATTAACAGATATTTCGCTCTGTTAAGAGGAGTGAGTTAACTCTGAAGTTGTTTATAAATCTCATCGTAAACCTAATGAGTTGTTATAAACTTTTGAAGCATTAAACAACGAACCGCGAAAATCTCTTAATGTTCGTATTTATAAAACTATGTAAAATATAATTTGACTTGTTACCCCCGAGGGTGTATTACCAGCAAGTTTTCGTCTCGTAACAGAATATTATGTAAACAAATTTAATTATAGCCTTGAATTAGCCACAATGGCCGGCTGCCGTCGCTGTGAATGGAAAACTTTGTAAACCTCAACTTTGTCCAAGTAAAGTTTCCTCTGTGTGCACAGTAACGAAAGAATTTTACAAAAAGTGCCTTGCTTATTTCCTGATAAGTGCCTACTATGAGTGGGTATTTTATGAATTGCTGATTTATCTTTGCTTTGAAGAAAAATTCTAAAGGCTTTAAAGAACCCGGTCGTTTCTGAACATTTCGCTATATAAAAAACTGGCCTACTTAGTTACCATAGGTGTTCCTCACATAAATAAGCAGTTCCGACCAAAAGTTTTTAAATATTCTAAAAGCTATGGAACAAATAATCAAATAAAACCGATTTGTATTAATTAAATCAGTATGTCCAAACATCTATGGGTTATCCCCGGTTTAAAACAAATGCGGACGCATCCCTAAACTTGTACAATTTATCATAAACTATCTAATCAATTTAGAAAACGATTCGGCGTTTAATATCAAATCCACGTTTTCTCAAAGGTTTGGACCGAAATTACGGCATTGTGCTAAATAAATTGTTATTAATGACCAAAACGTTCCGTACTTGCGAATAACAAAAGCCGCTCGTATTTTGTGGATAAATTTGGAATTCCTTGCATACGCTTAGATGTCGAGATTATGGATGGAGATTTTTCATCACAGTCAATATAACAACAAGGATAATTAAAAACTGATAGTCTCTAATTGATGACGAAATTTCTTAAGTGATATTGCTGTAAATGGTTTACTTAGAAATATTCAGAAATTGACAAATCTAAATTGTTGCGAAAGTATGAATTAGTTGCGTCTGGTGAAGCTACCAAGATACTACTTTCTAGGTACTAACATATCTTTAGATACTGATCTATATTATTATATTTTAATATTATAAAGCTGAAGAGTTTGTTTGTTTGGTTGAACGCCCCAATCTCAGGCACTACTGGTTCGGATTGAAAAAATATTTTTGCATTGATTAGTCCCTTTATCGAGGAAAGCTATAGGTATAGGTATAACATCACGTTACGACATTCTTCATATTCAAATGTAGACTCTAAAAAAAAAGTACCTTCCGAGAGATCGTCGGTAACGTCAAGGTGTTGCTGGTCTTTCTTGAGAAGTTAGGGTGGATCGAATGATCTGTTTCCCACCCCTACAAAACATGCGCTTAGACGCGGAGTTTCGACTGAAATAAATGGTACAAGTCTTTAGTAGTTCCGTAGGTGTATTTGTGTAAGGGTGCGGACATGGTAGGTAACGGGGTGCTAGTAATTATTCATCAAGCTCACCACTAAGCAGGTTCATATTTCCTATGAGCAGATAATCTGCTCTCAGCATTAAACTTGTAAAGTGCTCTGCTCCATATGTCCTCGGTAAAAGGAAGGGTTGCTTTCTATTCATACACTGTGATACTCTTTTACGGTTCAAGCAAAAACACGCCAAACGCTGGCGAAAGATAAACCCCGGGGCGGTACGAACGCTGTTGAATTTTACGATTCCGCTAAGCCGCCTTAAAGTCGAGCCCTTCCTGAATATTTTGATTTATTTATAGGCGTGAAAGCGTAAAAGGGTGGTCCAAAAACAATATACCGCGTCGTTCAGCTGGCGCGCTACTTGGGACACTTAACATTATACGCCCCTATGAATAAACCTACATATTTATACCCTTCCGTTCTACGATACTCATTTCCCGCCTTTGAGACTTTTAAGACATTACCGTTACTATGCGCAATTTACTGTGAACGCGAATTTCTTCCTGTAATTATTAGTCCTTATTAATTTCGCAGAAGCCTAAACAAATTCGCGGCTGAAAAGTTTTATACTTAATTCATTAGTATGTGTTATAATCGTGTGAGAAGACGCAGGCCGCATTAAGCACTTGCCGCTCGCGAGTCGCGCTTCTAACACTTCATTGTGATGCTAATTTAGGGCAGCTCTATGAATATGGGGGCGGCACTCCCAACGCGCGCACTTTTTGCCTCACCGCGCTAAATTAATTTGAATAATACCGCCGATAGGCAACGAGCTCCGCCGAAATGTCTTTTATATGAGTTTCCGACGTGAAAACTCCGTTACCGCGAGGGCCTTGTAATTTTTTTTTATCTTCAGCTTAAGAATTACGTAAAGTATGTGCTTATGAATAATTATACCAGAACGGCACAATCCGATTTTTGTATCATTGTCTCACCCGGTGCTTTCGTATTTACATTTTAATAATAGGCTCACTTTTATATCTGCTGTCGAATAAATCCATTTAATCAAAAGATCCACAGCACCGTTTTCCTTCCATCTCTTTGAGAGTAAGCAAAACGAATGTTCCATTAGACAATGGAATACACTCTCGCTCGTATGGAGCCCGATAAAATAAATTTCACTTAGCTGTTAATCACGTCCCTAAAGCGTGTGTGTGTCCATGTACTCGTGCAGGTAATGGCGTGAGCACTAAGACAAAATTGGCTTAAGTAATCTCTCGGTCGGAGTATATCTGCGGCGGCTGCGAGCGCGGCTCCGGGGCGCACGCTCGCAGTCTCGGTCTCGCCGCCCAATTCCGATGTGGAATGCACTTGAGTCTCACACGTACGTGTTCGTCATAGAAATTACTCAGGCAATTTTTAAGTGAGCCTTTCCCGCTGCAACACTCACGGGTATTCAAGCCCGTCCCTCTATACTGGAGCACTTAAAGGAGGTAAAGCCACTCTTAAACAAATGAAAGAGCTTTCGTTCGTCGTTTTTGCCTCACGGCAATCCGCTTTACTAAAAGGCGGTGAAAATTTTATGCACACCAAATAAAAGTATCTGTAAGTAGGACCTATCAGATTGGGAGTTCGTGTGGGTTGGCTTGTATCAACGTTGTATGCTGCTACGTAGGTACTTGCTTGAAATTAACATAGACAAATAATTAGGAAATTAACTAAAAATAAGTCTAAGAGCCATAGTACAGATAGGAAAACTAGAAAACTGAAAAATGTCTTACTTAAGATAAAGTAGAAATTCGTACAAGGTCGGGATAAAGCCCTAAATTCTACCAATTATGCAATAAATTAGAGGTTACAATGGATTTCAAACCGAATTATAATAATTCTTAATTATTCTGAGTTTCTTATATAATGTTTGTTTGGAAAATCGCTACGCTTTTGCAGTTCCATTAATTTTATTTGTATAATTTAACTCGTTAATTTAGGCGTCAAATTACTTTTCTGTCGGACCCCGTGGCCTGCGTGGCAGCAACGTTATGCGAATCTGTCATGGAAAACCTAAGATTAGGTCAACTTAAGGTTCATTTTCGTGCGTGATTAAATGTCGTACGGCGTGCGACGTCGTTTTGTACAGACGGGCTTTTTAGCCTACTCACAATACGCCCCACCGCTGTAATGTAGACAACGGTGATTTGATAAATGAGTTGAGTTTTTTACGTGAAAAGACTAACGTTTCACGTTCAAACCTGAGCTTGTTTTGACAAAACCTTTGCGGTTCCCACAACGGAGTCTGTCGCAATGGAGCCCTCTCGCCGTTTTTCTAATGAATTGTGTAGGCAACGAGAAAATAACAAGGAAAACTCTTGAATGGATGATAATAGCTGTGATAATGAAGTTCATATTGAGCGTGTTTAGTGAGAAATTTCATTGGGGTTCCAATCATTTTAACAATTATTTTAAGCTAGTAATCTCATTTGAATTCTATTCATTCTAAAAATATAAAATAAACAAGGTCTTATTCTGAGTTCTACTCTTAAATGCTTATGATATTATGAGCTTATCTAGTTTTATCAAACGGGCCTTGACCGTGGTATATAACTTGTCTAATGCTACAAGCCCGTAATGGCATTGACCAGACTGCCAGTTCTACGAACTAAAGTTGTTCAAGTCGCAATCAAGTCTCAGTGTCAACAACGCTAGTTCTCGTAACTAAAAACATTGCAACCTCATCTCAGCGACAATCAATTTTCTAACAAATGGAGATCAGTCTCGATTAGAATGCGTGTTTCGAAAAGTTACGATAATTACCTTATTGATCTTCGAAGTTCGCAGAACCTGTTCTATGCATCACTTTGACTGGAGTTTTATTGTTAATTCTGTTTAATTAAATGAGTCATTTGTATTTTTTTTTCAGTCCATTTATATTTTTTATCATGATTTATTGCTCCTATTTATTTACGGTTTACCTACATTTTATATTCAAAGTCAAAGTATTTATTTCAATTCGACCATTTTCAGGCACTTTTGAAGTGTCAAGAAGTTACAGTTTAAAGTTGAAGCTAGTTGCTCGCTATTATACAAAATTACTAAAAACAGTATTATTCCAGTCCAGTCCACTTGAACTCTTTATTCCAGGTAAACTAACTAAAGTAACACGTCCAGTATCTTTTTAATAAACCTAACCGTAACTCCGCAACATTGCGGCAAAGTAATATCACTAAAACTCCCACAATATTATTTTCCGTTACTCAGATGCGGCAAAAGCGTTTAATATTTAAAATAATCACAGTATTGTCGGAAACGGTGTCGACAGCTAATGTTCGGTGGCAAACCGCCACTAGGCCGGCCCGCACTTAGCTATACATGTACCTACGTAGCTATGACAACCGCGACGTATGTTTGCCCACAAACTGTTTGCTCGCATATCCGTTGTGCTACCTATTATTTGCACAGAGAATTAGACGTAACATTTTATCCAAATAAAGGTATCATTGCCTTATTGGTTCTTTGGTATCGGAAGGGTTTGCTTTATCGTGTTTTGGTTTTGAGTAGCATTTTGATAGGACGTAGGTACTATGTGTTTTATTCACACATTGGACGCAGTTTAAGCTCTGCTTCTATTTATTAGACCTTAGCTAGGTATGTTGCTGTTGCGATGGGCTAAATTTACAGAAGTAAAACGCTAAAATATTAAAAAATTCTGGAAATAGTAATGATTCCATTAAACTGGTTTTAGTGTCTCCAATCACAAATACAGCCAGGAATCAGAGAAACTCCAGTCTTAATTTTGATTATGTCAAGGACACGTAATTATTGAAATTGGTATCGTTTTAAGAGCGTCTTGAATTTCTCTGGAATGTTCGGCACGATAAGGGCGTCATTAAAACATTCTCCAATCCCGGAATTTGTTAAGTACATACATTTACCCGGTATATTGTAAAGGAAACTTTATAACGTAACTAGCTGTACTTCGCGAGTTTGCCTGATTTTAATCCTTTTCCTTCAAAGTTTGTTGCTACGCTACACGACGTTTAAAAATTCAACATTGTATAAAGATACCGTTTAAACTTGTGTGAATCAGTAGTGCCGTACGCTGTGGCCTGTGGCTCTTACAGTTTCTCAGAAGTGATTAATACTGCTGTCTACTAAGGATTACATGTTAGTAAAGTTTTGCACACTGCCTTTAGATAAGCAACGATGACCAATATTTTTAATTTTCAGTGAGATCAGTGTACCATTTCTTTATTCTACTTATGATAGAAATGTAAAAAGAGTCAGTTATGAATCGTATCGTTGATACAGTAATGTCATGAATACGCCAACTTAAACAAGATGACATTAGGAATATGCTATGCACTGCGAACACGCGAGCCGAGTATTATGAGCACGCTTAAATCTCAGTCAGTCAAATTAATTATTAGTTCTGCTCTGTGCAGCCGGGACAAATTGACGCTTGTTTCGCTGGAACACTCGTATAATTAAATACACAAGCATTTAATCAAGGTACTGTAACGCTGTAAACTCATGTACGTAATCCTTCAGATATGTTATAACGTTGCCGACGTAACTCGAAGTTACCCGATGTAACCCGACGCCACCTGACGTCAGTTGGCTTAAGTGTGCCACCTACACAGCAAGAACGCAGGGTTGAGTTGGTTGAGCCGATCTTAACCCGCCACCGCCGCGGGCCGCGTAGGACCTGTCCTAATAACCGGGTACAATAGTGGCCCTGAGCAAACAACGCTCGCTTATTGCTACTCGGCACTCCGCAATAACAGCGGTAAAAACAATAGCACGGCCATGCTCCTTGTGATTGCGGCGGCCACATTGTTCCCATTACGAGGAGCAGTTGTGTCAAGTTGCAGTTTGGGGTTCAATGGAATGTATTTAATAAAATATTACCTAATGTGTATAATTTTGTTTGCAGGTAAGCTGCCCTGTAATCGGTATTGCGGATTATACATTCGTGAGTTTCTCTATTATACCAATATTGTAGTGAATCTTCATGCACTTCACGTATATAATATCATATAGTTCATTAATTCATTAGCATGAATAGAAATTGTATGTAGTTCTTAGAAACATCATCTTCATCATCAAAGGCGTACAATTCAACCTATTGAAATATAATTTACGAAGAATCGACATTTGTTCGGATGACCGGTCTGGGATTATCTGGAAATCAATTCGTAACGTGGTGTCATTTGTCGCATTCGGCACCGAACACTCGACAGTCGGTTTTAATTCGCTGATATCCACCTTTGATCCGGCTTTTCCCAGATTATATCGTCGTACGATAGCGTTTGTCCAATCATGCTTAAATCGACTTCGACACATTCGGACTGCAATCAAAGTTAACGATGCTATTACCGATCAGATTATAACAGTTTCGGATTTCAAATAACACGTGATGAGGCACCTATGTGGGCACATGATTAATTTAAAACAACTTATACGAAAAACATGATTATGGAACCGCACGGCTTAGTCCTAATAACCGTAATAAACATCAACGGTAACGAGCAATAGGCAGCGATTCGTGCTGATGTTACACTGTTTTTATACACGACCGGTACATGGGAAAGCTTTCTAATTGCCGGAACAATGCTGAGCCGGTTATTTGCCGGCGGCATTGTTTTTGTCCGCGCCGGTTCATTTTACCCCACCTTCCCCCGGGTGGGAGATTAATGGAATTTGAATACGCATAGCCTTTGTGTTCGGCTTTACGCGTAATTTAAGCGTATACCGGCCGGGTGAGTCGGCGTTTTGCTGCCAATCTTACGGTTAGACTCGCAGGTGCGCGACTTCTCTTATAACTGTTATGTAAAATGACGTCGCCCCTACGGACCCGCCCTTGCCGCGCTGAGTTCCCTTTTCGCGGACTCACTGTTCACGCACAAATTGTGTTTTTCCATTTGTATCGATATCATTTCACTGGCTCACCAAGACCGTTGACGTGACCTCAATTGATTTCCAATCGTATTTGCTTTCAAAAGTTTGCCTTTAATTACCATTTTAGTATAGATTAATACATTTTTGATAACACTGCCCTGTCCGTTCGATAAAAACTGTCATTATTTCTGTGGTCCCCTCTGTTGCCGTTCAATAAGCGTTGTGTGCTCAAAGCACTATCAATCATTCCCTTGCGCCTACTAGACACGTCGAGAAATAAAATGTATTTGTTTTATTAGGGCTTCCTATTGATTTTGGATGAAATGAGCATCAGTGTAAAGCAAATATGCTTCTGTTTTGTTTTTTCAACCGCTATTATTATCGCGATAATTACATGCAGCGCTAATGTTACTCAAATAATAGACGGCAGTGCAATGTAATCGTCATAAATGTGTACCTACATGTGATATAGTGGAAGCTGCATATCAATCAGCCGAAAGCAGGCCTGTTGTAGGCAGAATGCTGCAAATCCATTAACATAATTGAGCGGCTTGTATCCGGGACACTTCACGGTCCGGATCGTGGACGTCTTTGATGGCGCATCGCCGTAATGAGGAGCCGAAGCCGGTGTCATCCGCCCTAATGCATATTTACAATAAGGAGGACGAATTGAGACGCTACATTTTGACAACAGACTATACGGCTTTTTCTGGCGTAGTAATTCAACCACGAACATGAATTTCGGTATTTCATACTTCATGATTTCAAATGGGTTCCATTAATGCATATTTTCTTCTTTTCCCAAAGGGGAAAATAAAAGGTATCTGTAACGGACTTTTTTTGTTACCGTAGTCAAATTATTACATTGATGAAGTGCTCACATGAATTCAATCACTAAATGAAAGCCATTGCATTATTTACATTTTCACTCAAAATTGACGAGCCCGCGTTCACAAACAAACCGCACAAAAACAAAGTGCCTGCAAAAATAGCGTTTACCACACAACGGCGCTTTATGAAATTTTCGAAATCCCCATTTAATTGGGCGCCTGTGTCGCCACAAATTAATTAAAAGCGCTGTGGGATTTTATTAACTTATTGCAATTATATTTAAACGGTACGATTACAGGGGCGAGGCGCGGCGCGGCGCGGGTCGCGGCGTCGCCGCCTAATGTCATTGCGAGGGCGCTTACACGCCGCCTCGGAATTTGATCAAACTCCTCGTAATCGGGGACAAATAAATCTCACCATTAAAATTAACGGCGACCTGCCCGGCCCGCTTCCGACCTCTTCACTAGATTTATAATCACCTTTTAGAATATCGCCACAGTGATGTTAAGCCGTTGAATAGTTATTAGTAAAATTATACTTAATGGACGTGAGATAATGCCATGTAATCCGCATAATAAAATTATTATGGGTAGCTTTGGAGCTAGAATAATTACATGTTGGAGACCTTTAAGCATTTATGACAGGAAAACATTAATTTAATAAACACGAATAATAAACGTTCAGGGCATTTAAACCAATTTAAACTTCATATTTGAAGCCCGCAAAATCTTCTCGAAAACTTATCAATTTCTTCGGTAAGCAATTAAAACAAGACTGAACGCTGCTTAAGTTACAATCGCAACTCGCAATAGGAGCTTACGATTGATTTGGTACAATGAATCACAATAATATTCTTTAGGCTTACTGCATCTGACACATTTTAGGTAACAGATTGGTGTAGGTGAGGGTCCGCCGACCGCCACAGACCACCGCATTGACAAACGACTCGGACCACTTCATTAATTGCGGGCCAGTCGGCCGCGCGACCGCCTCTAAATAATTCACATACGACTGCCCTCACACGCCGCAATCTACAGCGGACATGGCGAAAATTACGAGCTCGTTCCCTTGACGATTTTAATTTATTCGCCCTAATTAATTTGGATTTTTTTAATACTCCAGCATCGGCCCATGACGATGGGGTGCTCAGCCTTTATCTGAATTTTATAGACATCGATTAATTTTAAGCTTACTTTTTGCCACGTATGATTTCTGCGGCTTACCTTTTATCGATCATTCACACGACATTTTTTTAATTAACATTTTTGAATGAATACTTGTTCTAACAAGAATGAAAATACATTAAAATTTGCGCATTTGTTGGACCGACCTACTTTGTTTAACTAGAATAAAATAAAATATTTTCAAGCCCTTATCAAACTTAAAAAAAAAAAACAAAACAATCAAAAATAAATTATAGTAGATAAAACCGCGATGTTTCCAAACGCATTAAATGTAATTTTTTGTTGGAATCATTCTCGCTGCGGTTGGCCCGATGATACAGTTGCGTTTAAGGTAATCCATTACCTAGCCGCCAGCAGCGAACGCGTGCGGTCGTCGTTAAATACACGCATGACAACGGTAACTCGTTTAAAACTATATCATGTTGGTACTTCGTGTTTTATAGGAACAGATTTCACCCTCCCGACCGAATTCTACTAGGTTAATGCAAGCTTAATACTGACCTAGAGGATCAAGTCTGTTTACTTAACTCGTTCAATAAAACTATAATGAAAAGGTCCGATGAATACGTAATATCTTAATCTGAGGCGTCGAATGTCGATTGTGCAATAACAAGAGGTTGGATGAGCAAAAAGCAGCTGCGGACCCACTCGTAATGCTCGTAACTAGAGCCGTTACGCAATTCGGCAACGGCCTAATTGATTCCTCTCCCATTCGGCCAGACGGGGCGGCGCATTATCGAGCACAGGTGCCCCTACTCTCCGGTTATTTGCCTCCTCGCTACAGACGCCAACGATATCGGCCCACCTCTGACTCAAGATCTTCGACACCCGTTTCACCTTTAATTGTATATCGGAAATTCTTTTCGTGACGTGACTCGATTAGTAATAAAGTTAGAACACGACGCTCCTAAACGGAAATGGCTTAATTTTCACCGAGTTGAGATCTCTGCATCGGCACTCGTCCATCGCGGCGTTTACCCTCCCTCGCCTATTACAGAAGTGTGTAAATCGAGCGAGTGTTCGGCAAGGTGAAATATGGAGAATCGCTGGCCGATTTGTATGCGCGCTGAGTTCGCTCTAAGTAATTTATCTGAAAGTATTTTTGGTCGCGAGCGAAGGGGTGCGTGGTACTCACTCACTCCTTCCTTCCAATCGCAATGTGTCTCCACTCATTCAATTACATTAAAAGCTTAATTAGGAATATTAGCGAAGACTCCTCGTTTACTTCCATACTCTTTGGTAGTTGGTTTCACTGAATTTTCTCGAGTTTGTTGAAGGTTTCTTCGTTGCGGACCGAAGTTGTGCGATGCTTAGATGAAATGCGGCTCGCAATTAGAGTAATGGACGGTAACCTTTCTGGGTGAAATTAACGCTATTCGTCTATAGCAAAAGTAAAGGCACACTCGGCACAATTAAGTTGTAGAGTGGAGAGAAATTGCAACAAGTGCAGCGGGACTCGTCGCGTCCACGCTCCATTTAACCCACTCAGTTTGCGGGCCGTTCCGAAACCTCCGCCAACTCACCTTCGCATAAACACCTATTACATATTACGTATTGTACAGTTCATCGCCCCTTTAGCTTGACTAGAACGTTTCGTTAGTACTTGGTTACAGCTGTATACACTTTAGCAAGAGGCAATGCTAGTGTGCTATCGAGTTGTCGAGTTGCCGTCAACTTGAGTCTCATTCTGTTAATTGAAAACTTGTCCCGGCGCCTCCAACCGCGTCTCTATTGTTTACCTCAGCTTTTCGATTTTTTCCACGAATCTCCTCTTTTCATAAGTATCTCTTTTAACGAGTCGTCTCCGTCCTTCGTTTATATCGGGCTTCTTTTGGACTCCTTACAATGAAGCGGGGATGCACAATTGGTTTTTCCCGTTTTTTCCTTTATTTCTAAAGTATTTTCTTTTGGGACGTTGTCGTTTGAGGGTGCCTTAGCTTTTAATGTCATTGCTTACATAACACACTCGTATATAAGCTTACGCACGGATTTATTTACTCCAAGTGCTTATTTTGGAACGTTGAATAATGCTATCAATGTTATGGAGGTTCGTAAAGTGGAATGTCGAACGTGTCGTGCCTTATTTGAATAGGATAAAACAACTAGCGATCACTGTCACTGACAATATCTTTTTCGTACATTAACCAGCCACCAGTGTGCCCAAACGCAATAAAACTAAGTACTTGATTCAGAATATAACTCGTTTCCTCGTGTGCCGCTCCATCACTTTCACATTCCTCCTTATACAGGCACGTATGAATTCTCTCTTCCCGGGCATGCGAACGAAATAAATTAAACTCTTTATTCTCGGGTACAAAGTTTGTATTCCCATGTGTAAATAAGATACTTGTTGCTGCCCCTAAAACGGCCGTACACCGGATCAAGCTGTCTTGCCGAACTACCGTTCTTCCTTCCCCATTTCGGAGAAAAACAAGGGAAAAGTGTTTTTGGGGCGACAATATCGCTATCTGTTCGCGGGCACATAATTTGTCGTACGAGAGTTGGACACCCTCGATTTGCCTCGGCGTCGCCCTTTGAAGTGACTGCTACTCTTGTCTATACACGAGTACTATGTGCTTATCACGATTTTCAATGTGGTTAGCTTTCTGATAAATCTACTTTTGTGTTCATATCGTTATCTGTGATACAAAACGATACAAGGGTAAGAGAAAGAGAACTATACAATAAATGGTAAACTTATCAATATTTTGTGTAGAGGCTGTTTTCTATTCGTCATTACTTTAAAATAAATTCTCTTAGAATTAAAATATTAAACCAATAAATCACATACAGTAGTCAAAATTAAGATGAAATATAATATTTTTGCAGCCGCATAAAAAAGGTTATATCACTTTTTATTTCACTTCCAGAGGTGACGTTATGGCTCATAAAAACTTCATATCTATTAACTTGCAAGAATCTTGAGTCACACTTAGCTTTTCCCACGACACTGCCATTGCTACCAGGTTTGTATGTCTGAATATTTCATAATAAATTACGTGGTGGTAGTTTGATAGTTCACCACCCCACAATATTGAGGATTTCGCTTTTACGAGGGAAAATAAAATGTTGGTGATATGGGGTTATTTTTTCCTGAAATATACTTTGTATGTTTCATCTTTATGTTAGCTAAGGTCTTGTACATAATTCCCCAGTTACTTGTCTCAGGACGCTTTCTAAAGGAATGGATATTTTTGTCATAACAAACAGCTTTGAAAGGAGCTAACTCTATTACGTTTTCTCTTGTTTTATTCATTATAAATTTATTTATTCATATAAATAGGTACCTACTACATCTGACAGATGACTCCAAAACGATGTTATACACACAAACTAATCGTCGCTGCCTTTAACAGCTACATAAGACACAAGAAATCGGAACCCTATAAAAAATCAAGATGTACTAGTATATCGCAACCGCAGTTTTTAAATAATCTGTATAATAATATGTTAAGAATATAACAGTATTGTTAAAATGGGAGTATTTCCTCGCTGTTTCACATCAAACAAGCGGTTCCGAGGTAACGCAATAACGCCCCTCGCACACCGTTGAAATTTACCTTATTAATTTCGTTAGCGTGAAATAATCACACAGCCTCCACTGATCCTTCAAATTTACGTTTAATACAAAATTTGTTGGAAGGTAATTTTATATACACATTGAATACTGATGTTGCATTTAATAAGTTATGACCAAGTTTCAAAATTGTCTTTAATCATATCTATCTCTATCAGTTTTGTTGTATTAACTCAATATGCACTTCACTTACTTAGGCTGTTCTGAGTAGACACTATTTTATTTTAGTATCATCATCTACTTAAGTGGCACTAAAATTCATCTTAAAGCTCGGAAATGTACCGACTTCTATGTAGGTAAACAAATGTAGAAGTTCTAAGTATATTTCGAATGTACCTATCTGATATCTTAATTTTTTTTCCCCCAGTTCTCACTAATGATGGCAGTTGATTTAGGTACTCAACCTCAATGAAATGATTCCGAATGAGAAAACAGATAAAAACCATAAGTATTTACTCAATAAAACCCTTCACCATCAATAGGATACTTGATAACTCAAACCTTCTTAACTATAACAGGAAAAAGCAATCATTGTTTCAGAGAGAAATATTATTGAAACAACATAACAATAATAACTACACAAACTTCCAGTGCCCACAAAATGTACCGTTGATTTCTAAACCGGCCGCAACAAAATAGGTTCATTGGCGAACCCAGCTAGGCTATAAATATCCTGTTGTAGTTACTTGGTAGGGTGCACTTACACGGGCAACTCATACTACGCAATTCCTGGCAATCGTGTAAAACTATCTTTGATGTTACGGGAATACCGAGCAATTCTAAGATTGTGGCTATTATTTCTGAGATATCCCTATTGTATGAGTTACCTATATGTATAGAGCTTCTAATAAACTATACGTTGCAATTTTGACGTATCTCCCCTCAACTTCGTCCTCTTGTTAGTCAAGTGTATTATGAAACAGCCTATGGGACTCAGCGATAAAGACACTTTCTGTAAGGGGAAAAAAATATTGTCTTTGGACCACTACTTCCTAAAAAAACTCGCCCCCTATCACATGGGACCTAAACATATCGGCGAACTGTGGGTGTATATTAGTACACCTCTGCCTAACCCTTCGGGGAATACAGGCGTGATGATATGTTATGTTGTGTCACTTCCAAAAATATCTCTTACGAACAAAAAAAGACAAACAAATTTTATCTCTAAGTAACATTAGCTTTAGACTAGAGGAATCCTTGCCAGAACTATTTAATTAAACAGTTCTCGACAACTAAAAAAGATTCCTTAAATAATTTCTCTACTATGTCCAGCCACATAATATGCTGAAAATGTTGCCCGTGTACACGCAGCTTTACAAGTGCGGTCTGATACACCCACTTATTGGAGATCCCGTTTTAACCCGACACGTCGCCTTATCGCGACGTGTTATCTTAATTTGCAGTTAGTTAACGGTATTCCGGTAAAGGATTACCTAAGTAGTGTCTTAGTTCAAGAGCTTGTTCCGAGGAATTAGTAGTGTTAATTAATCTGAAGATATCTGTGCGCAGTGACTTAGTTCTAAGGAAAAGGATATGGGATAATTGTGTTATACTATGGAAGTTTTACCCCTTTCTAGCACGACAGTAATTCTGCGAGTTAGCTTTAATGACTTCTTTTTACATGAATGATTATATTTATAGTTTTTCTCATAAATCTTTTCCTACAAAATAATAAAGTAAAATATTTACAAGTTTAAACGACAAAACTTAAAGCACTACAAAAACCAGAACTAAAACTACTTCGCTTAATAAAGTCTAAGCACTATGTGGATTAACTCCAAAATTCCTAACACACTAGATATTCTAGTAAAAAGGTTTGATATAGCGCGAGCTTAACCCGTGATGTCGGGAGCACGCGCGAATCCACGCAATCTAGCTTCCGTGACGTCAGGCTCTTTTTGTCTGCCACACAATCTGATCGTTCAACTTCGTCCCACTGAGTTATGGCTCAGAACTAACCACTTCACCCGACCACGTCGCCGACAACTTTAAGGTCTACGTGTCTTTATCGGTCACTTTGTTCCTACAAAAACTTTCCAATAAACTTTCCCCGCAAACTGACTCCTATTAATATACGAGACTGTTTGCAGTTTTCAATCAAGCCAAAATTTCCCCTCCAACTTTTTGTCTGGAGAATATTCTACAATATTAAAAGCGCGGTGTTTGCCCCTGATCCCTGGTAAATTACATCAAAACTAAGGGTTATGACAAAGAAAACACAAAAACTTTTCCAATTACATATTCAACGACTCCGCTCAGAAGAAATTCACCACTCCTTGAACAAACGCCTCTATGAAAAGAAATCACCGAATAGGTGAGCGCGGGGATAAACTCACGAGTAAACATTTGCGTATGTAAACTGGAATTATTCACGAAAAAACTTTTAATGGCGTCCCCGGAGTTCCCGTCAAACATTTATCAACAAAAGAACGAACGTCCCGCAGGCGATGGAACTTGAAATGTATGGAAATTACCCAGTCACGAGCGGGAGAACAATTCACTAACGTCGGCATAGGCAAATGTTTTTGTTGCAGCTTGTTTCGTTATGTAACTTGTTCAGATTTGAAGTTACAACTATAAAACGCGGTTAGACGCTTATGACGCACACACATGCTGTATAAAAATAAAACAAACCAGGCCATATGGCTTTAAAAATGAAACATTCCGCGGATACAGATTCAAATCTGCGAGTGATTCGTCAGATGTTCGCCGTCGAGCGCACGTAGCCCCTCGTTGGGCGCCAAATAACTCGGAACGGAATAATGAACCGCTTCAGATTCTTCAGCAAACAATCCCTGTCATTGCTCGACTGCAGAGAGAAGATTAAAATTTCATAAATTTTACTACTAATGCCGAGATTTTAAATTTAATATTTTTATAGTTTCTTGGAGTAATATCAGGATGGATACAAAACGAGGAATTTAATACTTTCGTAGCAGTTCAGCGAACAGGGATTTCGTTAAAGTTACGTAGATTTAATTATAGTTAATCAGTAGTTCATACCTAGTTCATAATGCACAGCTTGATTAGCTCCATAATTTGACAGATTAGCTAAAGAGGTGAAATAAAATAAATACATTTAGAACGGACACCGTTTCATTTGCATTTCAATCAGAACGATATAGCCGGTGGAAAAGAAAATCTGCTCCGTCGCCTCACTTAAAGCTTTTGAAATATTCCTATAACTTCTGATTCTACGAGAAAAAAAGCCTATTTGAATTGGAAAGATCAAAGCGTAAAAATTTATCGTTACAAAAAAAGCGTGGCAGGAACGTCCAAAAAGACGTCAGGCACTTATTATTTCAACAGAGCGAGTGTCTCGTCTCCTCTCTCATTCTATTTGTCTTTTCGATTGTTCCGGTGCATAGACTCCTCCATTACTCGGCACTGAAAGGAAAGTTTTGTATTCAATTTGGTATTATAATTCCCATTTGAAGTCGCCACGCACCATCGCGTCGACATCGGCTATGTAAATGGGCGTTTCCGGGACTTAGTCGCATTTTCGCCAAAAAAAATGTTGAATAATTTCATGTTGACATTTTTTCACTCAAATCTGTGATTCTCGATTTTTCTTCCCGCCTGTTCACTTGCTGTGATAAAACGAACCAAACGATAATGTTAGTGCGATCACTTACTGCAACATCATAATATTTTCATGTCGTTTTTCCTCCCCGCCTGACGTCAATCGATAGGAAAGAGTTACGATAAGGTTAAGCATTTATTTATATAACCACTTGCAACTCCTAGTAAATTCTTCAGTTGTGTAAATATTTCCGTGTGCTTACCTGACGTGAATTTTTATTCAGCTTCGCGCGCTCAGCCCCGTCGGGAGACAAGGAAACATTTCAGAGTTTCTCTTCAATTTAAAATGGAAACTTATCCCTCGGCTACCATAAAGTCTGTATTTACCATAGAAATCCACCTAGCTCGCTGGTTTCGATCCTAACCGGTGTCCACACTGAATCCACCTGGATTTAGAGCGTGCACATTGGCTGAACCGCGCCTCCGATGGAGGGGCTTGCATCTTCGTACAAGGCGACAGGTTTTATTTTACGATATGTTTTCCGCGACCGTTTCGCAGATACTAAAATAATAAGAGTTTTACGTCGCCGCGTATTATGTAGCTTTTATGGCCCCCCCGAGCTCGGCTGAAGCGCTGTTACAGTGGCTTACGAGGGCTCTTGTGACGAAATAATTAACCCAGTGTTGCTCGTATTAGACTCCGCTTCCACCTAACATTCACTACTTATACGTTTAACATTTTATTGTACTCTTTATACAAAATTTCCTCAGATTAGCGATGTTTTTCCTTTGTGCGATTTAATAAAAAATAACGATGCCTTTGCTCCTTAGCTGTAGGCTATAACTCAATAAGCAGTATAATGAGGTTGTATCTTTATGTTTTGCAAGGAATACCCACCAGATCACTTTTAATTAGCGAACATGGCTTCTTATTCAATTGAATCCTTCACTCGACATTTCGTATTATGTTATGAAATTGAAATACCTTCTATTATGTTATTTTAACGTAATAATTATCCAGTACAATGTTATCTATGTAAGGGTAACTGATAGCGATATTAACAGGGACCAATGTCTAATGAGGCACAATGATCACAACTATAAACGGTCATGTTTACTGGCGGCGCAAAATCACGATCGAGATATAGGAGCGGGCTGGACGTCTATATTCCAGCGAGAGACAAGGGACCGATAACAGATTACCCGCAAACACGTTTTAAATTCATTTCCCGACCCGGGCGCCGATCGCTCCCCGATAAAATGTGGGGACGACCCGGGAAACGGGGACATATTTACTTTGTCTCCCCGCGGCTGACTCCACCGCGGCCACTTCCCCGGTCAGGTAACGCTCCGAAGTGGCAAAATATTTGTCCTAGCTCGTTACCCGTCTGTTCCGATTTAGGAACATTAGCTACTCCCAAATCTGGACTCACTTTTAAACTCGAATCTCGAATGTTGTTTTCTTAATTTTATTCGGCTTGGTAAAAGGGACGGAGTTTTGTAAGAGAAAAAGTTTGGAGCAAACCTATTATGTCTGTGATTCTTTCATACAGAAAGCTACCAACTTGCACTTTCATGTGACTTTCGTTCAGTCGTATGATAACATCTATCAGATACTTTCTTTAAATAATCTCATGTCTTAAAAACACATTTTCATTTCCAATATTTGTATTTTCAGCTAAGCTAACTCCCAGTATTCTCAGATGCTCGTAAAAATTTTGACGGGGAAACTAATTTCCTTAATCTCTTAGACATTGCGGTGTGTTGTTGATAAGCGCTCAAAACTCGTAACATGGTTGTTGTAACGCTACAAGGCTTCCAAACTTGTACCACGGGTAAGTCCATTAACGCGTCAAGAGCTGTGGACTATGTTTTGACGCTAGATATTTTGATGCACAAGGCTTTTTGGCACTCGCTCGGCTAACAACACTTGCTTTATCCGGTCAATTGCTTTGTGCAAGCCTTTGTACGAAAATTACTTGTTTTTATTGAATTATGGAAGGTTCTCACTGAACTTAACCGAGCTTTACTGTTCAACAATGCAGTTTTCACATTTCATTGCTTTTAGGTTGTTAACAGGGCTCGGTGGCTGAAATAAAACCGCCTTTAACCATTTATTGGTCCTTATGCCTTTGCTTTGTTTCTTGTTATGCATATCTATACTGCTATTATACAGCTAAAGAGTTGGTTTTCTGCGGAACTACTAGTCCAATTTTGAAATTCTTTCCCTGATAAGTATGGATCTAATCCCTAAATGTTATAGGTAGTTATATTCTACTATCAAAAAGTTTAGAGATTCCTAAGAAATTCGCGCGGGCGAAGTCGCGGATCAAAGCGGGCTTTATAATATTTTTTCTGTAACAATCACTCTTTTCCATAAGCCCATAAACGACACTATAAGCTGTCTTCTGATTTTGCTACGAGCAGCAATTTTGCTAAGGATCATAGTAGCAACAATTAACAAACCGGTACGCTAGTGCAGAAATTAAAATATATGTTTAAAAAGTTTATGAAGGAGAACCTAATAAAATTATGAATGTAAAACTAACATTACGTACGGTTCGCTTTTACAGCGAAAATATTATAGAGGTGCTGAGTAGTTGGAAATCATACTTACTCCAAAGTTTAATTTTAAAATAACGTATTTTTTCCTTTCACAAATAACTTACAAAGTGCAAAAGATTGACATCCTACAGTGTAACATTTTAGATTCAGAAAATAGAATCGAGACTTCGTTATCGGTAGACATAACTTATATTTTATTAGTTCAACCACGGAACATTCCTCCTAACATCTGCCTACCACAATTAACCTAACAAAACAACAACATAACAATGGTCCTATAACTTCGTATAACAATAACATTAACATTTAGTTAGTCCTGTATGCTCTGTAACTTGGTATCGGTCTCGATACTGTAGTTCGGAACTGCAATGTTCCTGGTATTACCACCTCCGGGGTCTAATCAATAGCTGCACTGGCCAATGTTCGCAGCCGTACTCTAAATACACCGTATTATGTACTTACTAATTAATTAGTTCACTTGTATCGCCTGCGGCTGTTTACTGCTCTCTTCGTGTATTTGTGTCATGTGGTGTATTTTTTATAATTACTTGCTCACTATTTTCGTAGATAGAAAATCCATTGAGAAAAATTGTTTGTTGGTCAATCACTATACGAAAAGTAGGTAAACTATGATCACAGTACTGTTTTGTAAAAATCTCCCTCAGTGAATTTAGGTAAAGCGAGCTAGAGCTGGGGTGTCAATTACAAGCATCAGATGGGAGGGCAGATACTTAAGTTCAATTCCCACCACTTCCCAATCAGTTCCAAACCTATAATAAAAAATAAAAAAAAGCATTCTTAGATTAAAATAAAAGATAAAAGCAAGTAAAACCACGGGCAATGGCTAGTTGAAAAAAATAACCTGTTTCTTTTCTGGCCAAAGTAATTAATCCTGATCCATCGGTTTCCAGATGAGTCTCAAAAAGTCGACTGCAGTCTATTGGCTCGCATCGACTAGAGGTTTTTGATTGGCGGTGTTTTATTTGAGCACGTTTGGTACACATCAAACGTCCTCGAAGCTCGAGTGTGGTTACTGGTTTGTCTCTATCGCCAAAATGAATAGCCAAAAAATATGTCCAGGAAACGTTAATGAACATGTTATTTCAGACTATTTTCTTAAATTAAAACAACCGAGTTTTAATTATCGTATCCCAAAGGACCAAAAACTGGAAGCGAAATAACTCCCTAAGCAGATCACAGACATTTTCACGCCCTTTGTAAACCAGCCAATAAAACTTCATAACGATCTAATGATAATTAAATATTGCTATCCAACGTTAATAAATAGAAGGGACTGGCTTCAAAGAGGGAAGGTGAAGAATAGGAACGAAAAAGTATTTAAATCTCAGCCGTTTTTATTTATCTTTGCGAAGCGCCGCCGGCGGTTAAATATCTGAGGCTACCCGCCGCTCTTCTGGAGACAAATGTAAACACACCATTGCCTTTGAAACGCCACCCGCGAATATACGCCAGCATACCATAAATAGTTTTGACGTGAAGTTAAATTGTTTGCCATGTGTGACGTATTCTTTTTGGCATTTTATTTTTTGTTTTGTTTATTTCGAATGTAAGTGATGTTTTTTTTTTATTGTATTGATAAACATGCAACAACACACACTTTATTTTCTACTTAGTTGAATAGAAAGGAGGAAGAATCAATAATGACTAAATATTCCTTTTCGTGCCGTTACCAAACCTAATGTTTGCCCTAATATTGTCCTATTATGACAATAACAAATGAATCCATAGATTAATAATATTATCCTTTTAATGTTGACTGTTCTTTGTAAACATTGAACGCATTAAAAGGCCAAAGTATTTAACCCGTTTCAAGAACTAAAATGAGCAACAAAAAGTGGTTACAAAGTCAAAAAGTTTTCACTTTGCGAGATTCCCTCAATAGTTGAACGAAACATATTTCCTTGGAGTTGTTTTAAAGATGGCATACATAATCTAGCGCTGGATGCGTTTCCTCAAAGACACGGTATCAGCATAAGCTGTGAAACGGTCGTCTTTGACGCAGCCTTACGAGACGACTAAAGGGTGTCACGTTTTGCATTCTCTCGTAGCTATCCGGAGTGCGATTGTTACTATTGAAAATGTGACATCCTGATATACTGTGTTATACTTTTCCTCGATAACATATAAAAGTGGCTCGCTGTGTGCCGGATGTTGTAGGCAACAAGTCGATATTTTCGACTTCTAGTGCTGATATAGAGTATTGTAGAAACTGGCTGGTTTAGCCATATCCATATAGGCCTTATTTTATTATTTAATATTCCTAGAGATAAACTCTGTAATTCTAAGTTAGAAATAGACTGAACTTCTTGTTCTTCACGAGGGCTGAGGACACATTTTAGCCTAAAATATAATAATTAGTCCAGTATATTAAATAATAAGGAAATCGTGTTTCGATCAAGTAGATTGAACTGCCCCGGTGCCCTGCATCGGTACACTGGGTACCGGTTAATAATTGCATTTTAACAATTATTTCTAAACGTTTAAATTTAGATTTAAATGCATTTTAATTTCCTAAAAATACACGCTTTTATTCTTACGAAAATCCTTTAACTGAAGAAAAATGGTCTCCAACTCTCCATCGCAATTGAAAAGTCAAGTGGTTCCATATTTTGTTTAACTGATGCTTCACGTGTCGATATACTAAATCGGAGGAGCGTGAGAGGGCTTGAAATAACAAACGAAATCGCTGCCTTGTATTGGGCACGATATAACATTTGGAAGGCAAAAGGAAAATATGAAAAGGCGGAATATTGCCAGACAAAATTACGATCGCTTTAGATTCGGTACGGCCCATTGAGGGGTGAATTGTTACCTTCGTACATTGCCATAAAGAATCTATTTGTTTTTCCTTAGACAAGTGATATCGATTGTCTACCATATGAATGTGCTAATGCGATACGGCAAACCCATTCATAGGCCTTTGTGAAGTGACATCTTTAACATTATATTTACGACTATATTTGTCACGTCACACTGGCAGTTTGTGTTTAGTTGATGATTTGAAATATGAAGCCGATTTTATTAACGTGACTCATTATCATTGTAGGACGTCCACTGCCGGACATAGGCCTCTTCCATAGATTTCCAAAAGGACCGGTTGGAAGCGGCCTGCCTCCAGCGTTTTCCTGCGATGTTTATTAGATCGCCTGTCCACCTTGTAGACGTCCTACGCTGCACTTACCGGTGCATGGTCTCCATTCGAGAACTTTGCTGCCTCATCGGCCATCACTTCTGCGTGTCATGTGACCGCACACAAGCCTAGCTTTTTACCGAAGATAGCCATCTTCTTAAATTGATTAATTTTCCCTGACTGCATCGGGGAGTACTGTACCTACTTATATGTCGGTATCCTCATTATACTACCAGTACACGACCAACTAAAAGCCTAGTTAGCGGCGCGGCGCCGCCTAGAGAATTGAATATTAGCATTAACAAGACAAATGTGCCGTTGGAGTTTGATAGTTTCTCATTAGGAGCCGACCGGACCTGTCTCGTCACATCCAACACTAAGCCGCTTTCGCAACTCCACAAGTAGGTATTATGAATATGGGTAGTAAAAACTAAAGGAACTTGAACTGTGTGAGTAAGATAAGTTTTGTTATACTCGGAAATTATTATTTGCTGAAGTTTACGGACATGATACTTAAAACTTGGGTGAGTTTTACGTTTATGTAGCGTTCTTTAATTTTTGTTTTCAGTATTGTAATTATAGTTTCTATTCCTGCAACGTGTATGGTTCACAGCATCCAATAAATCATAAATGCTTGACTTGTAACATCCGTGTCAGTGAGTGTATCTGTGATTATTTCCCCGCTCGGTAGCCTCTCACGATAAATAACAACCATTAACACGTTTCTTATAGTGACATTAGCCTTTATTGGATCCACGGGACTAAGTAAATCTCATTGAGACCAAATAAAGTGGAGTCCGCATTATTTTTACTAAACATAATTAGGGAAGGGAAGATAGAAATTATGACAAATGTATACCACTAACTTTTCCTTAACTTTAAATTGCTTTTAATGATAAATGTTTTCTCGTAAATTAATTCTTTTGGACATTTATTCAAGGTCCCATTCCAGTTGTTTATAAAATAGTGAAAGCCATAAAACACAGCAATGCGCCCACTGCACTGTATTTGTATCGTCCCGTATGCAAATGAACGTCGCCTCTAAACGTTGCCCTTTGTTTCTCTCGCTCTGTATCTGTTAACTTTTATCGTACAACTTTTCCTCAGACCAGATTAGTTTTGCTCTAAGAGTATCGTAAATTGAGCGGCCATTAAGCTCAAGTTTAGTGAGCGTAATGATCCGATCTATCTTACAACTTTAACAGGTGCGATTTAAAAGCGGATCGTAACGTAATACACACGGATACTAAATGATCCTTTAATTAATATATTGTTGAGAGTAACAGAGCACAGTTTGCGGCATCGATCTCGGCGTTAGCCCGACATAGTTGGGCTGGAGTTAAAATGGCACGCGAGTTGCGCTCGAGTGGCGGTTACCTCCTGACGTCTCTATTCGTTACTAAAGTAACCAGGCCCCTACAACTTTGTTCACACAAACTCGCAGCTCCTACTTTCCCTATAAAGTAGAGTTGTGACAGCGAGTAATGTCTCCTTATATTGTTCTGGGGCTAAGAGGTTTGCCTCCTAGTTGTGATGAGAATTGTTAACTTTTACATCGTCTCCTATCTGCCTAATTTATCGCAGTCGCACTGTGAATGTTTAATACACACATCTCAACTACACCGGCAAGTGCAAATATAATAAATTATGACTGGAATTTATATTGCTCTTTGAAATCGAAGAAAACATCGTTACGGCTTATTAATGACTGCGGAACGTCTTAATATCCGAGTTGGGGCAAAGAGTTTGGGCGATAATCGATATTTCCGAATATCGATTATGAAGTTAGTGCAAAAATCATCCGGCGCGGGTGGGCGCTTGACAAATGTCCGTTATAAGCGCAGAACAAATTGGTGCAATTAATTACGAGTGGAGCTTGGCAGCGCTGAGCCGACAAATATTATCAAGATCGTTAATTTCGACATCTTAGTCGAAGGCGGTCGGCCGGGATGATATTAAGCATTAGACGAATGTGCGGCGCACACGGTGCGAGTCGCGATGATGAGATCGACAGCGCGGTGCTTAATGCGCATCGCCTGATTCACACACAGACTTGTTAGCGCGCCGACTACACTGTGCTAGCCGCGGGCATTAGCGGTTACGTACATAATAGCTTACCAAGTGCTAAGCTTGTTACTTAGAAAACTATTTTGTCTCAAATTTTACTTCAGAATTTTCCTTGGTTGAAAATTTTCACTTTGAACATGCTCCATTTATTATGTAGGTGCATAAGGTACTCTTAAGCTAATACTCTTATGTAAAGTTACTAGTAGGTCGGTAAGACCTGTTTGAAGATTTTTTCCACGTAGTAGTATTTATTTTTGATTCATTTTCCTTATAACTTCAGTGAACCCCTTCTTTTAATCAAGGCAAAATAAGTTAATTAACACTCTCTGAGCACGAAGGTGAAAAATTGTTCTGTTAAGAGCTTTAAACGAATTAGGGAGATTAACATAAACGGTATAATTAATGTTCTGAACTATATAATTTATTATATTTCGTATATTGACTTCTTGTTGGCACCATTTGTAGCAAGCTGTTACGCAAATCCATGTATGTTTTTGTTAACGATTCAATTCCACCGAGTTGCTTGCGCCCATAAAACATGAATATAAAATTGTGCGAGTAACGCATGACTCTTAATGAAAAGTATATTATCTCACATAAAAACATTTTACGCTCGTTTTCAACGCTGGTTATTAAATTAAATCATAATTTACACACGTCGAGTTAAATCAGACTGTAAGCTCGTGAAATCGCAATAAAAATTATTAGACTCGTTACAGCCTTTCCACGCTAGACCCTTTTATTTTTTTCATATTAGATTCATTCTCAGGAACAATGACGTCATAAATGCCGAAGCGATTTTTCATTCGCATCGTAAATGTTCGTTTTCTCTCGTTTCTCCCTATTTTATTCGGCCACAGAAACAAGGTGCTCGCGACACGAGTTTTATTATATAAGCTTACCCTACTCTCACTATTATGGTGCATAGTCGATATAATAATATATTTTATTTGACACTCGTCTGTGCCTCGAAAACTTGATGGTATTGCATTATTGTTAGTAAGAAAATAACCGTGATGCCTATAATCGGTTTGTTTCAGTAAAAAATTCTTGAAAGATCAAATAAAATCTATGTAGTTATTAGTGGTTTATTGAATCGAATACTCGTCCTGAATGCTACACCTACATATCGATTAATGATCTCTGAAGAGTGTTAGTGGCACATAAATATTTCATATGACATGATAGTGCTCTGCCGGATATTTTTATGATGTTCATAAAAATCGCACGCTGCCAGTTTAGGAACAAATGGTTTTATTTGGTATATTCTCAGGTTATCGTTTAACACACTGCACAGAATTTTATTAGAAACAGTATCATTTTAATATTTGTGTATTTTCTGTTGAGTATAAAATATTATGAATGCCATTACCCGATTCAGACGGTTAAAAATCAGTTAAAATAATTAACTATCCAGAACATTAATAGCAGCACAATGATTTTTAGAATTCTGAAATGTTGGTTCTGAAACATATCTATTAGGTTACCTATTATTGTTTCGTTAAGTACAACAACCTACAAGCGATTCCAAACTTAAAGTTGTTGTAATAAGACTGAATAAGAAAAGTTAATAGGTACCCATCCTTGATAGCCAGATTTTTCATCGTACCTATTGAAACACGCCGTCTATTTCCACAAATTGACCTTTACCTACATCTAAGAAAAAGCCAAACTACAATATTATTCAATATCTTGTCATCATGCTCCCGCTCATCCATTTCTTTTTTGTTTAAACTTTTTTAATCAAATGATTTTTAAATGTTTTTCGACCGATTTAAATCAAAAGTAATACTGTCGTAAGCGTATGCCTACCGATGCCGTAAATAACAATATAATCTTTGCGTCCCATCGTTCCCGAACGTTTTCAGCACATTTTAATATCACTAATACATTATCCGTATTGATTTCCGACAATGGACATCGATACTCCTCTTTGACCACGCAAACCATATCATTCTGCGTCCTTACTATCAGTAAGAAGGGCCAAGCTCGTTCGTCTGTTATAAGTAAACCTTTCATGTATATTTTATTCCCTATATTTTGATATGTGGACCCCTCGTATCACGTTCATTCAAATGACATATTGGAGCAACGTTTGAGTATGTTTCTCATCGGGAAAAGATCACAGTTTTCTTTCGAGAGTAAAACCAAATACCATCTTGTGAAGAACCAATCTAGGGAATTGATTTTGCGTCGTGTAGGTCCCATTCGTACATAGCTGCGCACATATTATATGCGGACAGATTACATTTTTTATTAATACGTTCATTTGACGGTAATACGTAGTAAAGAAAATAGATATACTTTTGTACATAGAAAATTAAACGTTGTTGGGAACAGGTTTAATTTCGTTTCTAAAAAAGCTTCAAACGAATCTGTTTGTCTAGAGGCTTTTATTATATAAATTTAAATGTATCGTATAAAACGCCCGTGTAAAGAATACGAGGATCAATTAAATAAAACGGCAACAGCTTTTACGTTTCTGACGGATAAGTTCCACCTGATGAGCCTCCAGACAAATAACGTCAGCCCCCGTATTTATACCCAATGTCACCATTGTCTTCATCATGAAGGCATCATTCAACATCATTCTCCATTAAGTTGAGAAATTGCGAAGGAAACGATAACTGCCCTCTTTCCCAACACAATCCGCCTTCCTTCCGCAAAATTTTCATCCGTGCTGTTTTTTCGTTGTTGTGAAAAATGTTATTTAATTTCGGGCAATTATTACACGCGCTCTACGAAATTACTCCAAGGAATAGGACTCGCGAATGTTGGTTTTATTTCAGAGAGAACGTTCCTTTTTCTACAATGAAAGCTTTATGCTGAAAAATGAGAATCCCGCTGTTACCTTTATCTGTTTTTCATAATATTAAGTAAAATGCAAATAAAGGGTCACAGTTATCACAAATGCGAAACTAAGAGCTAAAAGGTTTTCTTTTATTGGAGTGTAGTTCAAACAAAATCTGCATACTTTGTTTCAGAATTTATTATTACCTTAAAATATTGTGATGTTCCACGAATATTCTGCTCTGATAAAATAAAAGCGGTGTGCTAACAATTCGAAGGGATTACGTAGGTATGATGTGGATATTTCTAATAACAGATTACTTTCCTAATTTACATTTTCATGATCGAATGTAAGTTTACATAGGTTGGTGCTCGTATCACCGTCTGTCATTTCTCGCGTTAGGAACAATTGATGTGTTCGGCTTTATTAAGTGTCTCGTGTGAGTGATATCCAGGCGACGCACGCCAGGTGTGAGCTTCGCGATACAAAATCCGCGGTGTTGCGTCATTTGTACGTTTTCTTTATTACGTAGCGTGATTTATACCTTAGCCCGGTGCGTTTAACTGCTGAGGTCTGTCATTTCGCCGTCTTAAATTGAGATTGATCCCGGGGAAGGGCGGGTTGACGTGTGCGTTGGCGTGTTCCGGAATTGTGTTTTTGTTTTATTTTGTTACGCTTTTCCCTTTGTGCCGGGGGAGATGACGTCTTCGCGCATACAAAGTCACCTGTCAATATTTTTGGCAGCGACGCGGCCTTATTTTTCTCGTCGTTTAAAGGCTTGGTTCACCTCGTGGTAAAGCTCAATATTGATACGTTCTCGCTTCCATTAAATATCAATAGAACACCAATTAGAACATTATCGCTACATTTATATTAAAACAAAATGTTAAATTAGAGTACAGCCCACAATTAGTCGACTACCTACTCATAACTGCCTACTAACCAAAAATATTAGGTATTCAAACATTTTGTAACCGTTGAATTGAATACTTCGCTTTTCAATGTGTCCAATTAGTGATTTTCAGTAGACAAGCTTTCATTTTCGTTCCCCGTACATTGATTTTAAATTACCTATATTTTGATTTATAATTTCGGCTATTTAATTTGATGGAACGAACCATACATCAGCTTACTGTGCTGATTTCCAGCATATTCACTCGTTACATTTCAAATTACCTACCGCCTGTGTTTCTGTGATATAACAGAGCATGTAGTTCCATATTACTACCTACATTTTGTTTGTTTTTACCACATACGTAAGTATTATATTTATGTAGGTATGAGGTAAAATCAAACAAAGAATCCTACTTCTAATTTATCATACCTGTAAACTATGATATGATTATGACGTATATTGTATATAGTCTGTATTATAAAAAAAACATATAATATGTTTTCAAAATAATAATTATGAATAAATAAATAGTATAACAATGGAAAGAGAATGCGTAGAGATGACATTGGTCTAGTGCGCAATACAGTTGGTACTAAATGTTCACTTGCAAGCTAGCAGCCGAACCGTGCGGTCGTGCGAACGACTGTTACACAAAGAAGTGCTTTTCAAGTTTAATATGAATTGTTCTTGCAAGCTTGTAATGAAATGAGACAATGATAATAATTATGTATTAAATCATCGCGAAAAACATTAACAAACTGTAGGTAGTTTTTTTTCTACATTATTATGTAGTTCGTAGTTTAAATATTTATTGTTTGAGTCAGTTTTCTTCAAAGTCTTTCTGCTTTGTCCACAGAGAGGCTCCGACGAGCTTCTTTCGCAGAGTGGCGTCACCGTCATGGCGCCCGCCGCTCCGCACCACGCCGACAATAACAACCAGGACTCCGCTGCGAAAAAGGTAAATAATTAATAATATTACATACCATCACGCCTGTATTCGCCGAAGGGTTAGGCAGAGGGGGACACCCTAACTTTGCCGGTATGTTTTCCCTTTGACATATCACAGCTGTTGTACACGCAAATGAAGATTTAAGCAAAAATTTGGTAATCTTAAAGATGAAAAGGAAGATATTATGTTCTCGCAAATTAATAAGACACATGAATATTTAACTCACCCACGCAATACAAAGACGAAAATAAGTAGCTTCAGCCTATTCCTTTACTTACCTTTTTAACGGCACTTCTTTTGCTGAAATGTGTAATTAACTGAAAAACGATTAATCGCGATAAAACGGCGGAATCGCGAAACCGTAATAAGTATTAAAATAAAAGGTCCCTCGTAAAAAGCCAACGTGCCATAAAGAGCTACCCTGAGGGTTTGGGGGCCAAATTTTTATTAATCTCCACCCCTGAGTTGCCGATACCGGGATGAATTTTTACATACAGAAATTAAATCGATAAGGTTAACCCTTATAAGTGACCAGTGTGTATAACCCTTAACATGAAATAAAATCTTATTTTAGGCAAATTTGTATGTTTTTTTTTTATTTCGCAATAAATTTTTAATTACCTCATTTTTCATCAAAACAAAAACGTGTTGAAAAAGAAAATGTAACATTATTCAGAATTAAATATTAATTGAATATTTAAATATAAGGTCTTTTGATCAATATTCATGAAACAATTTGAAGTACGAATACACGAAAAGAACTTCCATTATCCTATTTCTTTGAACATTTCCTTGTTTCACTCCTTCGGTAGATAATTTATTGCGTTTGCAACGAGATGTGATATCCTATCGGCTTGTTATTATATTTGTTATTTTTAACATTTTATATTCTACATCCATTTGGTATAGGTAATTCGCATTATCAGGGGTAAAATTCCCATCCATATTTTTGTAACGCAAAGTACCTATGATGCAGAAAAGTTTACACAAACTACGTGAGTTACCAAACTACCTGCATTTTTGTTAGTACATAATAGTTGCAAATAGATGAGCAGTAAAATATTTTAATAAACAGATAATGAGCTATAAAACACATTCATAAACAATACTTTATAGGTTATTCACTGCCCATACTTTATTTCAATGTAACATAAACCGACACCGTTAACCGAAAGGTTAAAAGCGTTCACAGTGTATATACAGTGTGTACATAGCACTAATCAACGAAATGCTAGAGAGAGGGAAGGTTAATAAAAATCTGAACACAAAACCTGCACGTGGCAAAAGGTAGAAAACAATCAACACAGAAGAAAACTGTTACAAAAATAAACAAGGTCGCAGTTTTGGCTCTTTCCTACTGCACAGTTGTTTCATCGTGTATTTACATAAATACGGTCGAGTTTTGCATGCACACTTTGTTTGGTGATGTTCAAACAGTTCTTTGTTTGCCGAGACCAGTACTGGCCGTGTGTTCCGACCACCAAATGGATTGCATCATCCATTAAAACGGAATAACGTGTTACATTCCTGGGTCAGATTATGTTGCATATTGCTCACTTCCTCTGTATTCGTGCTTTAGTTTAGCAAACTAATAGAAATTACGCATTGCTTGAAGAAGTTTCTTAAAAATGTTGTGTTAAATGTTGTTGTTAAGTCTTGGAGTGCTAATTAGCTGTACTTCTTACGTTAAAGCTGCAATTTAACGTATAAGGCTTTTTCGCGACTTCCTTTGAACACTTTCGTTAAGTTTTATACAATGTTATATACAACGTTTGAAATAAGTTGCAACATGTTTGCGAAAAATCCAATGATTAAGCATCCAATTGCTTAACTTATTAAAGTTTATTCTTAAAACCTACCTACATGATTTTGATTATTTTGTAAAATGATCCTAGAAATAGCAACAAACAATTTTGGTGGTAGGAAGTGTCTTTAGTATGCGATGAACCCATCAGTCACAACATTTTAATAAGTTTTGAACTTATTATCATCTCCTCGATGTTTCTCGAAGGAGTAGGAGACTAGCATTCTTCGTTTAACATTAGCATCTAATAGTGTGTTCTCATTCCCAAACCTTATATTTAACATTGCCGTAGGTATCATTTACGCAAATTAAATAGAAGCGAACCGTCTCGTTGAAAAGAAACCATTTTCTTATTCTTCCCTGAGGCAGTTTATTTCCCCCGCTGTCACCGGTCATTATGTCACTGCGAAAATAAAATATCATACTGGCTGTTGCGTACAAGAGAAATGTTTTTTTTTTATTTCAATAGGAATTATACGTATAACCTTTTTAATGATTTTTGTGGGTGGTATATTTCAGACTATAGTCTGTATTGTAGTCGGTCTGAAGAAATTGTAATTATTTAAACTTTCTTTGCGGCATCGCGTAACGTAAATGAGATACGTTCTATAGATGTTTGTTGTATTTTGTTGTCATCTCAAGAAACATAGGAATAACGTTATTCTAAATTGAGTGGGTAGTGTATTCAATTATACACGGTTTCCAACTTTTACAAGGAAGTAGGTTAATTTTTCTGTTCCAATTTTGTAAAAAAGACGATGTTTTAATATCTTTCAAACTTATTTGATTATAGAAACATTATGCCATTACACAAGTAATCCCTGCTACAATACATCGAAGAACCATTATTTCGTTATCATCTAATCCCAAACAAGATTCATTAAATGATTCCTTATCTTAAGCAAAACAAGGTAGCCATTTTAGTTTCGCGGCGTTTTGCTGTCCATTTACTCTCACTTGTTAGGGGCGCCCTGAAAAAACCTCGCCGCAGTAATCTTAATTACATTGTGATCTCGTTACTGCTCGGCCTTAATTCATAATTAAATAGGGACGTGTCCCAACGTTGCTTATTTATTTGCTATTTTATGGTTTTGCGATTGCCTCGCTTTTTTTTCTACTATGAAAATTAAGGCAGTGCCTTTTTGCGACACCCCTTCTCCTTTGTTGCCCTGAATATTCATTTGGTGCCTATCGGCGGAATGGCGACTCGTTTTTAAAAGTATTTTTTTATGTTCTCTCTTTGTGTTGTACTGCAAACACTTCATGCTGTGAAAATATTGAAGGAAAACCCAAAACTCTGAACTGTTTTTATATAGAATATTTTATGAGTTGTATTCGGGTCGTTACAGGAAAAATAAATGTAATGTTTCAATGTTTTTTGAGTTTCCGATTGAAATTGAATGGAAAATACAGACAGGTTTAATTAATTTGAAATGTTTGCTTCAACGTCGACGTCATAATACTGTATGTGTATTTAACGAAGTACTCTTGTTGTAATAATACCAATGTCAGAGGGAGCACGTCTGTAGAAAACACACTAATCAACCCTCGTCCTCTTTGACCGGGTCATTAATGTCCAAATCAAGTAATTAATTATGTTCCCAGTTTTTTTCCTCATTTTCTTGACGTTTCCTGTAAAAACGCAAAGGGTCTACCTTGTGAAGATCAATCAAATCAGAAGATGTCCGGGGACTGCGTTTACCACTACTTAAGCATTTACGAGCTTGTCTTACAGAGTTACGACTTCGCTTGCACAGGTTGACTGCTGATCTTATTTGGAGAAGAATTTACGATCTATTCTGTCCCTTTTTTCTTATTCATTGAAGTACCTAATTGTTATTTTCTTTTTAAACTGCTCTACTCGGTCGAAAACGGTAAATTAGCTGGCTAAATTATAAATAGCTTTCTGTTTTATATTCGAATGACGCTCTCAAGGCGAGAATAACTTATTTAGTAAAGTACCCTAAACAGCCTTTGGAGTCGTATTGTGAGTGCTAAGCGCGTACGCAAATAACGCGGGCGCGTTTATTGACTTCGTTAGTACATAGTTTAGTTGCTAATAGATCAATTAACATCAATATTGCTTACTAATGAAGCTGTGTATACAAAGCATAACGTATCTAATTGAGTAATAAATATCTGTATAGCGGTTTTAAGTTGTCTATTCAATCTTAAAATAACTTACGATATTAATAAAGGAGTTCCTTAAATCGAATGAAATGTAATACTTACACCACTCGCCTTCGTCGATTTCGTTCCGAGAAAATTCAGTAATCAATCAAATGATCTCATAAAGATATTCATTGCCGGGCACTTACTATTTTACTGCTAGTTTTAGGGTGTACTAAAACCATTTGGCTATCTTATTTTACGATTTCCTACCACGAACACGAGTGTAGCGTCTATTCAAACAAAAACTTATGGTACGTGTGATTTAAGACATAGTTACAGACGGGCGGGAATGTTTACCGCACACCTTTATAGTTTGTTATCGTTATTACAATATTCAATGTAACGGATACGTGCATCTTTTCGATCGTTTATCCACTGTTTTAATTCATTAATTTAATAACCGTCGTGAAGGTTGACATTTAAAAGCTACTTACTCAAAGTGCCCTAGAATTCTAATAAACATAACAAGTTATAAAACCCACCACAAGACTTAATTAAGGATTAACGGATAACAATATTTATTTCAATAAATAATGTTCTTAAGGCAAAATGGCTGGAAGTTGCAAAGTGATTCAGGCCCAGCGAAGGCCACTATTAAAAGTTTACCGGCGCAAAGTTGTCCCATTCTTATGCATGGATGAATTAGCACCTAGCTAAGTAAAGTGTGGATGTTCGGCCACTTCCCTTCTGGAATATTCTTCGGAAAGTTTGTAGGTATTCGCTTTTAAAGAAAACTCAAGATTATTTTCCCATATAATATATTTCAAATGCACCATAATAAGTGTCAACAATACAAAACCATCTACTTATTGATCGATGAGTGAAGGGAAACGTCAGAAAATTTGTGGTGATTTACTATTTTTGTCGGCCCAAAAAAGGCTGTAGGAACATCAATAGCTGACGATAGTTAACCTCACAATCAATAGTGTCAAAACCTACTTTCGTGTCCCTAATAGATTTAGTTTTTATTCTTTGTCGATATTCACGTCGATGTTTACATATGACTACAACATCGAATTTTGTATTTTTGACTGCCTCGTTGGCCTAGTAGTCCTGAGCGCGACTGCTATGCTAGAGTTGCTTGCACTTTTTGCTCAACCTGGGAATCAAACGAAGGACTCGTTTGATTCCCAGGTTGAGCAAAAAGTGTTACTTGGTTTTTCTATGAAATTCTCAGTAGTGCCTCGGAGTTTGGATTTGTGCCCGGTAAATGGCAATAGGCTCGCCCCCTATTACATGGGATCTAAATATACCGGACAACTGTGGGTGTAAATTGGTACACCTCTGCCTAACCCTTCGGGGAATACAGGCAAGATGGTATATATATATACAACATTTTATAAAGTATCAAAGTAAGTTTGGAATATGGTATCATAGTGGATGTCTTAAACCACTGAACAACACTAAGGTTATCGATTCGTCTGTCGTCGACACGTATCGGCTAACCAATTTCCTGCAGCTGATTTTTACAACTTTTCACAAGAGATAAGACGTTTTGTTAGTCTTTATTTTTTGTCTTTCAAATAAGGTAGGCGTTGAGATTTTATTATTAGTGTGTATATACAGGTATCTACTCGTATATATTATACGTGGATTTTTTTTAATGATGGGAAATCGTCCCCCTCCCTGGGCGAGGCAAGAGGGAGTGTCAGACTTTCACTGACTAAAACCCAGCCATGTTCTTTCTTGTGCCCTTTGCGTTCCGAGGGTTCGGAATCTTCGAACAACCCGCAGCTCTGGCAGGGTTATACGTGGCTGAGTTCGTGCTGAATGAATGTATCCTATCTTTCTGTCTTCATCTAACTAAACTATGCCATGTGGATATGGGGAAATAAGTCTAATACTTGTATTGGATATCTTAGGTACTAATAGATTATTTTAATATTATTGTTAAAATTATTACTACCTCTACTCATACTAATAAAAATAAATTTACGATCCTTTTCAAATGTTAAATTTAAATTAAATTACCTACAACACAATAATTTAATTCAATATTTCTATTTCCCATAACAACGTCATACTGCATATTAATTTTGCTTTGCACATTTCGCAAATGCTACACAATACCAATTAATAAAGCCTTTTAATAACAAACCTGGTGTAGGTACTTCTACGTATTTGTTGGCCCAACTAATAATACCTCGGAACTAGCTCGGAAGTAGCTCTCAATCTGTATCAAATAATATCATTGATGGTCGGCAATGAAATACAATATTCCACTGGACTGCCAATTAAAAGTTTCAACGAATCGACTCCAACGATTTCTGGTGTAATAATGCTCTTGAAATTTTAACGGCGGATGCAACTGCAAGTGCGGTGCAAGCCATAAGAATCAATTATGGCGAATTGTTTTGTTAAAACTTCTGTTCGAGGATGGTTAGGAAACAATATTCAAGGGGTTATTGGTTTTGTTTTGTATTTGTTTGCTTCCATCTTGGATTTTATGAAGTGTAGAACAGCGGAAAATGATTTTACAATTATTCTGATTTCAGCTGTTTATATAATTAAATGTACTAGCAAACTGCCCGCGACTTCGTTCGAGTGGCTTATTTCACCCGCCATAAGTTACGTCTTTGGTTAATGCTCCGCTCCCGTGGGTCGTAGCGTGATGTTATATAGCTTATGTTACTCAGGAATAATGCAGCTATTTATTAGTAAATGGTTAAAATCGGTCCAGTAGTTTCAAAGCCTGTTCGTTAAAAACAAACAAACAAATACTTCTTTAAAATATTAGTATATGATAATAATAAGAAGGCAACATTTTATCATTCTTAATTCCCAATCAACAAAACATCTTCAATAAATATAAAATTCACACTTAACAGCTGAACGTAAACGATCAATTTTAAAGGGAATCTAACATTTATCGCGAGCAAAGTCGCCGGCGCAGGTAGTTACATTAAAATATCGCTGGCACATGAGATCTTGTAACCCCGTACCTGTGGTGCTCAAACTTTCATCGAGTTGCTACCGAACGCTCCACTAAATCGCAATTGTTATTAGTTCAAGGGTTTCGATACTGACTTGGAGAGATTTCTCTGTAATGCCTATGTTGGTATATTATTCCTAAAATGATTCAAAATGTTTAAGGGCCATTAATAAACTTAGTTTATCCCTAACTAGATTGTACCTAAGATGGTACCTAACTTTGTCCACTTTGTCATGATATTAAAGTTGATGTAGTAAAAATAAATCAGTGTGAGAAACACGAGGACATGAATTTAGTACTTAATGGTATTTTAAGCATTTTTTTTTAAGATGGAGTAAAAGCAATGCTTCTTCTTTTAGTACCGCTGCTACATTACTGACATCAAGTTCTCTTAACTGTCGCCTTAGGGTAAACCCTATAATGATAATATAAACTTCTATAAATAAATAAAAAAAAGCATTGCTAAAGTATTTAAAAATATTTCTATTATCTAAAAATAATTTAGAAACTTAGCTACAACAACATCTTACGTCCTAAAATGTGACTGTCTCCTTTAAGAAACGAAGAAAATCATCTTGAAAATGTCCCGAGATTCTACAGTTATCTTTAAAATGTTAAAACGTTTACAAGCAAGAAGCGACGAGAAACGTTCTACAACGATTGTTATCAGATGTTCTAACAATTCACTAGGGTATATTTACTAAATTGAACGTACCAAAAGCTACTTAGCACAATATTAATTTATTAAACAGTTCTGCTTAAAGTTAAACGAATCCTCTTACGAGAATATTACGTTGGAGTTCCGATACATTCTGGGTAGAATAAATATTTGTGGGAAGTTTTCCTGCATCATGAAATCGATTACGCTGTGAGTTCGTGGGCCGTTTTCTTTGATATTCGCTCAGTCATTGTCTGCCTACTGGATGCCGTAACTTGTATGCTTTGTAAATACTTGAAATATCCAATTTAATATGTTGTAGTTTTTTTCTATTCAACATTTGCTTTAGGAGTCGTACATATAGGACATGTATATAGAAAAAGTATATAGGTACTTTTAGAATATATTCTCATCTATGTTAAAAAGTTTTCTTGAAAGTCATACCTATTAAGACTGCATTATTAGTGCACTACTTTATTTATTTTCAAGTATACATCACCGTAACCGACTTAGACAGGTGCGGGAGGGATATTAAAAAAACATAATAATGTTAGCTACAACGACTATTACTTGCTACTAAACGTCGAGTAAAAATATTCTGAGTTAAAAGACTTACGGTAGTATATTATGTACCTACTTAGAAAATATTATAAAGTTCTTAGTTGTACCCCGTGGTTTAGCCCGCATTTATTTACGTCTTTGATTACTGCTCCACCCTTTAGGTCGTATCGTGATGTTATATAACTTACATTCTTTCTCATGAATCTGGCTATCATACACAAAATCAATGTTTCCAATCCGACTGACAAAATTCCAGACAAACAAAAAATTCTTCAGCTTTAATATTTACAAACAGAATAGATGACACACGACAGACACGTCCTTTTTAACAGATGTTAAAAAGTAAGACGTGGCTCTTAAACGGGGTAATACCACCCGTTTCTGATAGGTCGAGCCTGACCCGCACGCCACAAGCGGATTACAGAATGTCGTTTCCTTTAAATTCCTTAGTCACAGTGCGACCGGCGACGGGGCGTTTGTCAACGCGCTGTAAGCAGAATACTTAGTGTGCTCAGGTATATTTGACTCGTGTTACGTTTACTTGAACGTGCCAATATTAGTGTTCGGTTACAGCGGCGTTACATGATTACAAATTCCGATGTTCGAGATGTGTTTGAAGTTGGTTAGTTACGTTGTTACGGGTTTATGGCTTGTCATTGTCATTACTGTGGAAGTATAGTTTTAGTGAAACAGATTCAACTTAAGATAAATGTTTCCTCCCCTTCCAAAAGTCACAAAAAAGAACAAAAGTAACCACTAAAGCAATTATCGCTATTAGCATAAATGGTTTGCAATGAAAAACATAGAAAACAAACGGCATTTAGATGGAAAAAAGATGGGTTAAATTAAACTGTTCACGGAGTTTTCCTTTGAGGAAAAATGCTTTCTATAACTAAACGGCCACTGAGAATTCTTAAATACAGCTCAGACAAGTGCCGTAATTCTTTTTCAGAAAACATGATAATGTTAAGTTGTGGCAGCGAGTTTATAGCTCCATAATATTCTCGCAAACAAGTTTGAAAACAGTGTAATCGGTGGTAAAGCCGAATTTCCCCGTATTTTATCAATTTACGACTGTACTTCAGATAGCACGATTACCTACTCGATACCCAGTTTAATATCTTAGTTTATATTGCACCTGAGTTCATGTACCATAAGAAATTACTGCGAAACCATGCGGAAATCCTTTCATTATCAAGCTTAATTACTTATCTATTAAGCATACGATAAAACTGATATTAATAGGTCAGGGTAGACGTTAACACAAGTGTGGACGATATTATACTTAATGATATGGTGCCGGAGACGCGGCCAACTGAGAAATAGTGTTTCAATAAACACGGCCGGCGCGATCACCGGGAAAATTGACCGATTCCGGGAAATCCTCACAGGGAAAATGTCATACGATAGCTTTTTTTCTATCCAAAGAACCAAGCCAAGATTTAATATTTATGGATGAAATGTGAGACAGAGCGGATGATTTAAAGTGCCTGATGTGGAAATCGTTCCTCGCAGATTTTCTGACCCAGCGAAAGTAATGTCCTTCTTTACGTTTTACGTACCAGTTGTTTTCTTTCGTGAGAGGAGAAAATACCGAAATGTACCTTCGAGGTGGGCGAGCGTGTGCGACGATTTATTCCTCCCTTTGCAAGTCACTTTGGAAAAATATTTTTTATTTGTTTATTTACGGAGATTTGGTTCTTTTGATGTCGATTCTAACGAAATTCGGGCTGTTCAAAAATATCATATCTGTATACTCTTTCTTTTCTTTTAGTTAGCGGTTTGTTTTTGTAAAGATTGAAGTTTGTGTTCGATTGTTTTTTCTTCGGAAGGTTGGCCGTAGCAATATTTTTTTAGGCAAACAGTTTGTGTGATTTGTGTTTTTTGTCCAGAACTCAAATCCGATTGATCTCTTCGTATAATTACTGAGATATTTATTTTGAATAAGTTGGAAAAAACGTATAAAGTTACAATCGGACTTCTTGATTAATTGAATACAGCTAATTAAAAAGTCAATCGCATTGTACCAACAGTATACAGAGTCTAGCAACAATAGAACAGTTCTCCAAGTGTTTCGACTTTTTCCTGCACTTGTCAGACCAGCTGCTCACTTTGTCTGAACTTAACAAGGTCGAACTAATAGGCATTAGACTCATTTGTTACACCTCCACGCTTCGCCGCCCGCCAAAGAACGTAAAAAGGGAGACGCTTAGATACCCCGCAACTCCCCAAATCTTATTCGCCGTTCCAACTGAAATATCTCGTAAGATTTTCACGAAAACATAATTACAACTGTGGAAATATTTGATAACCCCGTTTTATTACAGTTTTAAGTTGTTGGCAAGATCTGCAATTTTTATTTAATTTGTTTATGATTTTTTTTTCAATTACAAATGGCGCTGTAGAGGTTGCTCTTTTCAATTGAATGAAAAGTGAAGTGTCATACAAAGCTACAATATATTCGGGACTCGGTTCGAGCCCGCCGCCGTAATCAAAAGGCTCTCTGGGGAACAATGGCGCCCACATCGGGGTTGGGCCCGATAAGCCTCGACAATTATACTACATCGACTTTTCAATTATCCAACCGACTCTTCCTCGCGAACAATGCTAGCTTTATTTATGTATACTAGAACGGTCATTTTATACTCTGTGTGTCTTTTACATTCTCGTTTGCGCCATCAGAGTCAAACGCCATTTGATGACGGATCATTGCGTTTGTCGTTGTTGTTTACTGAGCGTTTCTCTTCATTAAGTCCTTTCCTTTGAGTAATATTTTATGCACTTTCTTCACTTTATTATATAAGATTAAAAGCCAGTTATTACTTTGTATTTTTATAATTTTTAATTAATATTTCTTTATTGTTAACAGGTGAAACTCGAACAGAATGTTGGCAAACCGTCGCGGGTCATCCACATACGGAACATACCTAATGAGACGACAGAAGCCGAGATCATACAACTCGGCCTGCCCTTCGGAAGGGTCACTAATGTACTCGTGCTTAAAGGCAAAAACCAGGTAAGATCCTTCGTTTGTTTTCGGTAAATTGGTTTGTAAATGTAATCCTTTTAATTAGGGTACTTACCAAATTTGGTTTGTAAGAGATTTTGTGTTACGATGAGTAAATTCTGATTTAACATTGCTAGTAGATTTAGTTATAAGTCATATAATTCCTTGTTATTTTTATTTTGATACATTTCTAACAACATTATTAAAGAGATAACAGCCTGTTCCCTACATACATTCGTGGTTACATTAGAACGGTGATATAATGGTATATGGAAACCGAACATTACATAGTAAGGTTTAACATTGCCAAGCCTCTCATCAACCGCAAAGGCAGATTAGGCAAACTTAGGCCACGTAACCGATCAGGCCTCATTTAACAAATGAAGTGTGCCATGTAGCTACTCTAGTTACAATGGCGCTCGCCTCCGCCGGAAGCACAACAAGTGGCAGGCACGGCTTGTCCGCAAATAGGCCGCTAACCATTGTCACAGCCTACCCCTACCCACGTTTTATTGTAACTGCAGTATTAGGGGGACAAGGGATGACTAAAGAGGATATGTCGGATGCTGCACTAATGAGAATTGCTTCATGATTCTAACTGTATGCAGTAACTACATTCATGTTCACATTGGAGTGTTTATTCTGAATACTGGTTACAGACTTATCGATTCAAAGTTTACAAAATAAGCAATTAAAAAAATGTTTAAACTTATTTCTTAATTATGTTTACCAAACAACAAAAACAACCCCAAATATTGAAAACGCACGATAAATGACGCTTTGTATATTTTAAAACAAAATGTTACGCCGACGATGGAAAGCAATTTTAGTATGATCGACAACCCTACTAACCCCCGTCAAACGAGCGACGTTTATCTATTGCGGGGTCAAAATGGCGAATTTGGAACAAATATTCACTCTTACATTTTAGGCCCCTTTCCCATTTTTGCCAGCTTATTTTTAAAAGTACACTTCGCGAATTGAAACCCAAGGGAGAGATTGCATCTAAAATTGTACATTGCGGAAATTAAAGGCGATGACATCTAATATAAATTTCAATTTGGGTCGAGAAGGGCTCGTGAATGAGTGTAGATTGAGATACGTTTACCGTGATTGACCTCCTCAAATGATATTTTATGATCATATTTTATTCAATTTCTGTATCCGTTTCTGGTCGTGTTATCGTGAAGCTTTTTATGATACAAACGGTGTTGTTAACTCAAGTGTGCAATATTGCGAGAGTGTAAAGTCCAGAAACAAGTTGGTGGGGTACAGTTAGTAATCCATCATAAAGTATGTTCACATCATCACGCGAGCGCGAAGTACGAGCAGGTTATAAGACGACATGTAGCCGGTTTTACTGCGTAATTTAAGTCGAAACACCCACCAGCCACGTGCAATGAGAAATTTACGATTTCCCGCTGACAAATTAAAAATGAGTTAGTTTACAACCGAGAAAAATAATAAAAAGAAAATCCTATTACGGGAACGCAGGAGGCAGCCGCGACAATGTTATCCCGTCTAATAAATAGCTCGTATGACATCCACCCTGTATATCGCGTGGCGTGAAGGAAAACAATCTCTCTTCTACCACGAGAAACAAGTCGAATCCCTTTTTATGAACGGTCACAGGCTCTTTACTTGCTCTTTCTTATAAAATATTCCGTGTCCTTTTCTAGCCATACTCGAGGTGCAAAGTACTGGAAAATTTTCATAAGTTTCCATTCTTTCCATTTAACACTTAAATATTTCAGCTTTTTACTTTGTGCTGCGGTCTGTTTAAAAAACGTTAAAACGTTTTGATTTACACACAGTGCACTAAAAAAATACAAAACTGTTCTTTTTGTAAGATAACCCATCGCCAGTTTATTTGAAACTAATCAAATACATATGAAGTACCGATCGCGGTCAACTCTAGTCCTTTGACGCACTGAGAGTGGATGATGAAAAGTATCGTTGGTAGTCGATGGTTACCGAACCTGTGAGAGTCCGGTTACAAAGGCGCCATCTGTGGAGAGGTGGGCAAACATCGATGTGAGTGGGTGCGGACAATCGCCCCCACTCTCGGTGATTAAAGCGAAAGAGGCGTTGACACTATTTTACGATCGTCGCTCGCGTGACAGCTACGCTTCTATTAATTTGTGCTGCATCGGTTTTGATCCCGTAACAGTTTTTGATGGGATACAATTTTGGTTACTACTCCTATATCGATAAAGTATCGATGTTTTTGGATTTCACCTCTTTCATCGAGTAGGTTTCTTTAATTAACTGTTACTAATTGAACAAAAATAACATTAAAAAGTAAGTTTTTGTAATTCAAAAAACACTTTGAATTGGATTTGATACTGATTGCTTGTTTAATTTCAAAACGCAATTCAAATAATGTTTTACCTAGTTCATCATTATTGGTTTGCAAATACGTTTCGTATGTATGTTTTTGTAATTTAATTGTTTATGTAATAGAGAGCAAAGCAAATACCTACACCAAAAATACGGCACGCAAACGTTAAGTTTACATTATACCTATGTCAGAATTTTCCGCTAACCTCGCTTTTCATCGCCATATATAGGGGTATTTTTAATTAGCCCCGGGCAAGTATTCTATTTAATTTGCGGCATAACACACACAAAGAGCTGCCCTGTGTGTCGTATTGTCCGATGCCAAAATCGGGATAGGTACTGCGGTTTGAAAATCACGTGGAAAAGATGAATTTACACACAAAACATCCATTGAAATCATAACGCTTTTAGAGAGTGATGCAGACTACAGCTCAGCCGACGTGTGTGGAGTAGGTTTATGTATGGTCGGGGGATCGGACCCGATTAATTGGCCTCTATAGGCCCGCAAACACAGGCCTAGTTGGGGTGCGCCGCATTACACTACCGCTGTTGTTAAACAATTGATTTATATCCACGAGCGGGGAGTTTGTACGTTTTAACGACCCAACAAAAGAGTTGGGAACTATTATTCTGTCTTGTCCGATACTCGACGTTGAGATATGGTGTTCAGAATGTTTGGAATAGGTGCAGAGTAGGACTAGTTCGGGTCTTAGGGGCTAGAAATAACAATGGACCTTTCTGAGCAAATATGTATGAACAGGTCCAAGGAATCTCGATAATTTATTTATATATTTATTTTTATAATTAAAATTACTATAAAATAAATAACGGGAAATCTTCGTAACCTTTACCATGAATTCATTACATGATTCTTTGCCTGGCGATTCTTTTTTAAATAACTGCCAATTTTTTATTGCTGGGTGGTGGAATTCATGGTGATAGTTTTCGTAACGGTGTCATTCCACCAGTATAAATGAGATCAGAATATTTTTTTTTTAGAGCAGTGTTTTAAAAGTCTTAGAGTAGTTTTAAAATTTGTTATTTTATGAACGAAACTTAAATAAATCTCGTTTTGTACAGGCATTCCTCGAAATGGCGGAGGAGATATCGGCAGTGGCGATGGTGGCGTACTTCGGCGGCTGCGTGGCCCAGCTCCGCGGCAGGGCCGTGTACGTCCAGTTCTCCAACCACAAGGAGCTCAAGACCGATCAGACACATAGCAATGCCGTAAGTACTTTTATTTTATTAATTATCTTAACATTGCCCATAGAGCGTGAGAGACCAACAGATACAGTCAAAGTTAAAATCTAATGATTGATTTCAATGAGACCATTATAAGGCACTTTTGAACGTGATTTACAAGAAAAAAGATATTGAATCTTATTATCCAAAAGAAAAGCAGAAGTATAAACAAAAAAACTTTATGCAAATTAAAAAAAAGTGTTACAATAATTTGACAGCGAAACTTAAATTCTATTGAATGAAAACAAACAAAAGCATGACACGAGAGAGATGTTTAACGGAGGTTATACTATACACACATCATAATTACAGTAATAGCTATTTATTTTAATCAGTTGAAAGGCTTCCAATTCCAAACACATAGAACATGTTAAACATTGGATGTAACAGTAACTAATTAGGATTACTCTCACAGCATGGATAGACACAAAACGCTGCCACTCAATACGTAATAACATAACGACAGTTCAATTAGGCCTATTACACAACAGCGGGATTATCGTGCGGTGTGCGATCGGGCATTAAAGCCGATGTTACAATTGCGAAACAGACCCCCCGGCTGTGGCCTGCACTCGACCTGTTAATTTAATCTTTGTTGGGGACATCAAGACCCCACAATTTAGATAACAGTATTCAATAAACCCGCATGCCGCGACGGGACATAGCCGACGTTGTTCCGATTTGATTGAGTTACCAAACTATTATCTACTGTTCTGTCTATACATTTGGCGTGATACCGGCCGTGCGTGTCGTGACTACTGAATAATTTCCCGAAAAGTTGCCTCGTTTATGGGGTAAACGGTCGTAAATGGAGGAATCAGTGTGTGTCGCGATTATATTGTTCATATGGGACTATGAGTCTGTCGATGACTTTGATTTGTGATGTCAGATGGTTACGATGAGAGGTCACATTTACTATATTGCAGTTGCACCAAACAATAAAAATAATTAAATCTATATCTAAATTTTTTTTTCTAAACCATTGTTCGATTGCGATGTAACTTTGTTGGCCAAAACAAAATCAAGGATCGGAAACGGTCGAAGGCAGCAGCCAGTTATTTATAAAATTGTCTATTAAACATCAAAATTATATGTAGCAATAAACAGAGTTGCATTTACTTAAAACGAAACCATCTCGTCTTAAAGATAAAATTCATATTCAAGATAAAATTATCCTCCATCTTTAATAGGATGTCACTCCATCAACTCTCTATAATTAAACCTTCCCCTTAACATCTTTGAGCACTAAAAAATATGCTCAACTCTTTAATGTCGCCGTGTCTTGTTGATTGCTTTAGTTCCTTTTACTTTATTTTTATTACTTCACCCGTTCACTCATTATTACGAACACAACTATAACATCCTTTACGGCTCTCAATAAGCGGTTATTATCAAATAGACACGAAATAGATCATCCAAGTTAAACTAAAGTTAGTCTGGGTAAACTGGTAAGTAACCCTTTAGGAACTTATTTGTGTGTACAGACAGGTTATGTCGCTGAATCTGTTCAGCTAACCACATCAAAACGTTAGTTAGCTAGTTCTATCCTCTAGTTTGCCACTAAACGCTACACAAGTTCGGGACTTTCGTATTACTTGTTGTGAAAAATAGAGCTGTGATCCGGGATCCGAGAACCTATGTCGCAATTCGTCACTATAAGAATCAACCGGGAATGCTCGCGCAATCTCACCACCCTCCATAATAAGGCTTTTGGAATAACGTTAGGTAAAAAAGGAGATAAATGCCGAACATTTGTGAGTGAACCTTTCTTACCGGAGGCTCTACGGCAATGAGAAAGGAAATCAATATTTTCGGTAACAAAACACCCAATGGAAGGATTAATTAAAACGCTTAATTAGTTTCGTTTATCCACGAAACCTATCAAAAACAAACCCTCAACCATTTTGATGGCTGATAATATTGAGAAATTGTTCTTGCCTAAATTTGTGTTGCCATAATTGAGAGGATGGTACTTGATAACATGCGCAAGGGTTAGCGTCGGACCACAGGGAATATTTACCCACCGGATTGTCTAACAACACAATCATTATTTGCCACTAATAATATAATCTACCCTTTTTGCGGTAAAAGCTTCTTTGACGTCGCAGTTTATTAACCCAAGAAGAGTTTAAACAAGACAAATAGATAGATAATGTTATTTAAAATGTACTTTAATCATTGAACGATTAAGTTGATATATATATCCCCATTTTTTCCGGCATAAGAAGTAGCATAATTATATGTTATTCCTATCTCTGTGTCGAAATTCATCCAGATCCGTTTAGCCGTTCTAGCGTGATTGAGTAAAGAATATGAATCCATCAAAAAAATTGCATTTATATGTTATGGTGGGTCCACACGATACAGACTTTTGTCTGTACAGAAATCTGCACAGACTATAAAGTCTGAGTAAAAATTTTTACTCAGAGGTCTTTACCAAATGTCTGTGCAGACTTTTCGTCAGTTCAGACTTCGATTTTAATGAATAAATTAAGTAATTCAATAATCATGAGTTTTGCTCCGACAATCGTACAGACATGTACGCAGACTTCCGACTTTTCTGATATACCGACATTTGTCTGTACTGATTTGTTGTACAGACAAAATTCTATAGAAGTCTGTGTTAAGTCTGTGTAGTGTGGAACCACCATTAGAAGTACTAAGATTATCCAATCTGCACAGAGTCATTTATTCACAAGTTTGCTCTTCACAAATATGTACGTATACTACAATGTATTATGGCACCATTAAATAATATCTGCGATACATTGTTAAATAGTTGCAGGTTGTTTGATCAAATTGTCGGCATCGCAAACAGCCGTTTGTGTCAATACGTGGCTAATTAATGTGATGATTAAACTCAAAACGGATACATCTAGGTGTCTATTATCTGTTTGTTAATCCCTGATTCTCTCTAGTGTAGTGTAAATATTGATCTGTAACATCTTAAGCGAATTATGGTACACAATAGGTACACACCTACAAAATTTTGTGGTTATTTGGTCTTTGATAGTTTGAGGTACTTACTGGATAATCAAACGGAATTTTGAGATGGAAAATAGGTGTTTATTTACAAAGAGGTAAAGGTTGTTTAAGTAGGTAGTAGTGTCAGGAATGTACGAAATTGGTAAAATAAACACAAATAACACTCAGCTTAGATACATAATAATATGCCTCAGACATTTCATAAAAAGGTTTTATTTGAAAAGACTAGGAATAATTTATACAAGTTATTATATTCTTAGTACTTAGATAAAAAAAGATTTGAAAATAAATCATCATCACAATTCTAGCCCACAAAAATCCCGAACAAAAACGATCTACCTCACAAAAGAATTCAGTCTTCAAAAAGAACTTTTTATTCCAGTACCTAGGAAGCAAGAATATTATTTGACGTAACGTCATCTGTTCGATACCTCATAATGATGTGACTCTGTCGAGAACTCGTTACCATCACCGACGACTTTATTCCTTGCATATTTTTCATGTACCTTTTCTTCGTACAGGTGCAACTTTTTAAATAATTTTACTGATACTTTTATCATTCAAAGTAGATTACAACTCTGTATTTATCAAGATCTTGCCAACATTCTCATCAATATTAATATCACTCACGAAATAACCCTCTCGAATATTTTAATTGAAATTTCAGCACTCCTGAAAGCTTCGGTGATATTACGTTATTTAAGCTAAAACAAGACAACCTCTTAAAGTTAATAAAAGATAACAATGTAGGAACATAGTCGATAGATATAACCCAAACTTTAGTGCACGACAAAGAATCAAAGTTATCGTTCATAAAACTAGAATATAAGTGCACCGTTCACCTTTTTTATAATCCACTACATATTTCCAACAAAATAGCAGTTTGAGTCTTAACACTGAACGCATAAGTACATACAAAATAATGTCACTATAAAGATTTATCGCTATCTCGTCACATTTGGGGATCTCTTTGTAGCGCACTATTAAAAGTTATAACGAGGCTGTTACGAATAGACAGACTAGGCTTTGTTATTGTGATTCACATGAAAAGACACGTTTTATACATTATTACATCACTGAGCATAATATCCGAATTTAATAATATTAATAGAATTGTCATCTGAACGCTGCGGACTTGAGAAAATGACGTCGACCAGCTGCATTTTAAAGAACGTGCATTGAACGCAAAGCTTTGATCAATCATGCGATGCAAAAGGTTTTTGTGGTGGTTGAATAGAACTCTCGTAGTGCGGATGGAGTTATTTTGTCGCGTCTCCTCGACGAATGTCTGCTAGTGGTCGCCTGTGAAAGATTGCGCGTCTCCCGAATAAGACCTTTTAAATATCTTCCAAGTTCGACATAGCGAGCGCCGGTGACACGGAAAATATTTTTGATGGAATCGCATTCCTAAAATCCTTTTGTTGCGTTGTACCACCTACATAGATACTTTTCTTTTGTGATTAAAAACAAAAAAGCAGTTCACAGAAAAATAGCGGCCTATAAACGACCTATGTCACAAATAAAACATTGCTTCAATTAATGTATGCCTACTGTCCAGTTATTATGAAAACATACATTTGCCCTAATAATTTCGACACAGACATATCAAAGAATGTGTAGCTGAAAAAAAGAGGAGTGAGGGGAAACAAGTCAACGTGAATTTGTACCAGAGCCTTTGCCGTCGGCGGCAGGCTTACCGTGACACGGTTAAAGCCTTATTTTTGTGTCTGGCCTGCCCGCTTGTCAGCCCGTCGTCGCACAAAGCCATGTGAAAATATAGGATCAAAGTGTGCCGCGCCCTTGCATGCGATCGTAACTTGTAAACAACACGTTGTATTTCACTCGCGTGTCATTACGTTTTTTGTTTGAACTTACAGTAGATCGTGTGAAGCTTTTACACGGGAATATTGAGATTTTTTAGCAGTAGGCTGCAAGGAAAATGTTTTGCGGTTGTCGGAAAACTTGTATTGACATTTCTTTTTTTTTGTAAATAAATAAATATCTTTCAATAAACAAGGCAAATTATTGCATTGCATAATATATTAGCATCATTAACCTCCTGACATAAAAAAACCGTAATTCATATGACCAATTTATGAATGTTATCTAACTCGCTAAGCGTTCAAAGTGTCGCCGTCCACAATGCCGTCCGCCCCTATATAACGACGCAACAAAGTACCGAATTGTTCGCGGACGATACAAAATAAGTTTATGACCCCCCCTTTGTTTGATGTGGTCAATGTTATCTGTTGGTCTTGGACACTCGAAGGTGGCTCACGCGTGCGGCAGATAACTCTCCATTCCCCTATTACGTTTCATTGTTCGCGAAATTATGAGAGCGAAGGGCTGTTGTTTGTACATACTTTTTTCTACGTGACAATGAATGTTTTTACTTACTGAAGGGCATTCTGAAATGTGGGAATTGACACGTTTTATGTGTAATATGTGATGCGCACTTAACATTGTGTCTTGGCACCTAAAAAGGAAAGCTTAGAAGTGCTTTTCAGAGCTTTATATGCCTATTAAACATGGATTAAATAAATGTCTCCATAAAAGTATTTGCAGTATTCAACAGCCCCGATTAACAGAATTTCATAACCTCACAATTTCTCTGTCCAGCCCTATTCTTTTCACCCCTTAGTTAAGCATTAGCATAATTATTTTATAAGCTAACACACGACATATACCTTCGGCGTACACTTACCTATTATTTATAGGTAATATTTTTGCAGTCGGCCTCGGCGCAGGCGGCGCTACAAGCAGCGCAGGCCATCTCCAACAGCGCCGGCGCCGCACTCGTCGCCGGCGCGGGCGCAGCTTTACAGCCCGCCAATGGAGGCACAGAAATACAGGTATACATTTACTCTACTTTACTTTGTTACTATTATTTAGATACTTTGTAATTGACGCATAAATAATAAAATAGTACAATATAGCATTTATTGATCACCAACTGTTCCCTTGTCAAATACGAAAAATATTAAAACGAAAATGAGGTTGTACAAGTTGTACAAGAGTTTATAATGAATAACTCATGATAAAATAATATTATTGGAAGATTCTTAGTATGAACTGCCTCGTTGGCCTAGTGGTCCTGAGCGCGACTGCTACGCTAGAGGTCCTGGGTTCGATTCCCGGGTCGAGCAAAAAGTGTTATTGAGTTTTTCTATGAAATTCTCAGTAGCAGCTCGGAGTTTGGATTTGTGCCCGGTTAATGGCAATAGGCTCGCCCCCTATTACATGGGACCTAAATATACCGGCGAACTGTGGGTGTTCATTGGTACACCTCTGCCTAACCCTTCGGGGAATACAGGCGTGATGTTATATATATTAGTATGAACTTTATTACTGTTAAAAAACCGTTTCCATGGAGTAAATTGACCGTAGGCAACAAATGAATAATTTCTAGGCTTTTGCTGCTAAAACGCTGTTAAAAAAAATGAAACACATAAGAACATTATATTAATCGTTGTCAGCATCTCAAAATTAAGAATTTGTACAACTGTGTTTCATAACAAATGAATCGCAATATATCACTCTGTGTTCATGTAAACCCTATATACAAATTATTCAAAACTAATACCCTGGCGTACCCAAAATAATTATCTCCAACAATAGTGTTTAAAACTATACATAATTAATTTCTCCTGTATCCATTAATCATCTTACCTTTCCCGATACCCATAACTTAGAACTAAGTAATACAGTGAAATTTCAATATAATTATGAGCCGTGGAAATAGAGTGGATTACAAAGACCTTTAAATATTAAAGTCTCTCCACAAATTAGGTTTCAGTATTCTCTTGAGGTCCGAGGCTAAGATTTAGACTGTGCGGGTAGCATGCAGATAGTCTAGCTCTGGTCTTAGACGTCCGACAGATTGTCGCCCGGAGGGTAGGGATCATGCAGTTGCGTCGGTCAATATACTTTGGTGAGGTACGGACGCAGTACGTGAGATGGCGATTTGAACGAAAGAATTAATCACATTGTCTGAGAAGAAATCTGGCAACAGCGCCTTGTCAATTCGTTTCTTGAAACTGGCCTCTTGCGTTTTGGCAGATTCTGCAAATGTTTCTTTTATTTTTGGTGTCAATCCTCCACTGAATCTGAAATCAAATAAAAATAAATTATTTAATAAGAAACAAATATTCGAAAGGCTAAACAAAAGTCAGTAGTTCCCTTGAGTTAAACTCACAGCCTTCAGTCTAATGCAATATCGAATTGACATCTCCAAGATATACCCAACGGGTTAATAACTAAGACATATTGGACAATATCGCGTCGCTTCTCAATGTGTCCTTGCCTTTACCTCCATGTATCTTAGCTTCAGTCACAAAGTGTCTGTGGGGAGTTTAATTATTGATAAGCTTTTCTCATAAGCACTAATTAATGTGCTCTTACGGAAGTGGATTATTATATTCTTTGTTCGTTATTACCTTGTAATTGATAGCTGAACTCCCTCTTGTGTTTAATTAATTAAACCAAACATTTCATGTAAATAAGCAGGTACTTGTGGGTTCTTTTGCGCTTGTTTCTTGGGTAAAACTGCCCGTCCTCATATTTTAATCAGACTTTTAAATTAAAATATCTGTTGATTTATTCGATCCCTAGGTCTCGCAGAGTTTATATTTTCTCTTTCTTTTGAACTGGTTTGGAATTAATTGTATTTATGTAATTATCTGTATTTTAAAGCGGCGTATTTGAATGTATCAGTTGTGTTCACAGGGTGGTCCCAACACAGTCCTGCGCGTGATCATAGAACACATGTTATACCCGATCGTGCTCGACGTACTCTACTCCATTTTCCAGCGGTACGGCAAGGTGCTCAAGATCGTCACATTCACTAAAAATAGTAAGTACATAGCCTCCTTTATTTACATCACGTGTACGCTCTTTGATATAAATGGCACACGTACGCACGGTACAATTTACCGAATATATTATTATGCATATGCATATTCGTAATGTTTGCGGAAGACAGTTACATCTTCAACGTCGAACGCAATTTTGATGGATGAGCCCCAAGTACGTCGACAACCGCGTGTGAGGAGCACAGCGGAAAAAGGAGGACGAGGAGGGACGAGGAAACATTACCGCACGCCTCACGCACCCTCAAACAATACCTCCCAACCTCACACACCACACCTCAGGAGCCTTCCGTTTGTTTTAACACAATTTTGCACAAAATCCACCTAATTAATTATGCAACCGCTCTGTAATTTGCTTCAAATATATTGTTTAATAAGCCTTTTGTCGCAATCGCTTTGTGTCTATGGCAACCCAGGATTACAGCGGCTAAAACAACTATTATTGAATCGAAACGAGACGAGCTTTAAAATTAATTTCGGTCGGACGTGTTATAGTGATAGATTTACCAAACATAACACAGGGCCGAAATCCAAGGGCGCAATCCGTTTAAAATTTAAATCGTACCCTCATGCATATCCTAAATAAATCCGGCACACAGGAGGCAGGTAGGTAGGTACATATTTGATAAGCTGCCCTGAGCCGCGGGCAGCGTGCGGCGTGGCGGTAGCGAGTGCCGACATTACAGTTCACTCCTGGCTAATTACACAGTACCTACCTAGTCGAGAAACCTCAAATCAACTTTATTTAAAAACCCCGCTGGGCAACGCCTGTGGAATTATTTAGCCGAGCGCGAAAATTTCAAGCTAAAACGATTCTTGACGACATTTTCACTTAATTAACTCGGATTGAATTCAACATAATTAAAACATTGGATGAAGTTACTAAATTTTCAATTTTGGGTAACCATGTAATGCAGCAATCAGAACAACTATGATGCTTACTTGCTACGAGTTTTCGTAGCATGGTAGCTACAGCTTGCTACGAGTTTTCGTAGCAATGTAAACGCCACTTCATGTTGTTTGCCGTTACCCTGCTACAAGGTTCGTTTATCATCACACTGTTATTAATATCGTCATCGAGCCTTATGTATACTAATCGAGCAAGAGCTTCTTGTAGAAGTCGAGTAGCGTAGCACCGGCCTACGCAAAGCAAGTGCTACGCTGTCTGCACACATTATCCGTAGTGCTACGCTGCCTGTACACATTGGCCGACCAACACGAGGTTGTGCTTAAAATATCACAGTTATGCAAACATTTATTTAGCGTACCTTCATAAAAGAAGAGCTTTCCAAAATTACATTAATATTTTGAATTAATTCACAGAAATTAGTTATTACAGCAATTGTAAACACACATAAAGCTTAAATAATCTCTTTGATGAAAGCTATAATTTACGATCTCCAAATTATGAAATACCTCTAGAGATCCGATTACTGAAATTAATGATAGATGAATACTCATAGAGCAATGAAATCGTAAAAAAGAATTTGAGTAATTAATTTTTATCGGTCCCTTCATTAATTAAGTCGATTCGGACGCCGTTTTAGCGTCAATGATTAATATTTAATTTTAATATTGAAACCATTTTTTTTCTTAAATAAATGTTAGGTACTTTCCTTTCGTTTTTTTTTTATTGAGTTGCTTTTCGACCTTGGTGAATGAACTGTTAAATATTGTCATTATCATTGTACTTTGTAGTTTAGTGATCGCCGTAATGTTGATATTAGCTGATAAAAGAATAATGCTGCCTGTATAACCTCTTGGCATCATCTTAATAGCCACGGGGTGGACACAGCAGCCACTTGTTTGTTGAGTACTAGTCGGCAAACATTGTCTTAACCGGATTATTCATACACCTCTATCCCTGTATTATTACTACCAAACTGTGACATACCTATAATAGGTACACGATAAATTATCCTTCTTCATCTAACACTTAAAGAAAAAACCAAATAGTTTTGAAATTGAGAAATGTTGTCGTTAATTTGTATCGACTTACAATTTTAAATCCGACCTTTCATAATTCATTCAACCTCTGTTAAGTTTTGTTTCATCTACTTTTTGGAAATATAAAAATAAAATGGTTTTAATATACCTTACCATAGGGCTAGTAAAGTAAAAATTAACCTTACCCTTACAAAAATTCAAGCTCACATCAAACCGTCCAAATAAACAGCCCCTATTCAATAACGTGTAAGGTAAACAACATTCCCATAAAAAAGCTATCAAACTCAAATCACAGCAATCGCCGTTACAGTTAATCGGTTTTGTTCCGCAAAATCTCAATACACGTACCAGGATCGCAGAGAGTATAAGCAGTTCAGACTCATAACTTGTCGGTATCATGACATCAGTCCTCCTAATGCAGCGTTTCCAATTTCCGAACGTCCACCTCCAAGCGGCTGTTTGCTTTTTTACCACATTCATCATTGTCCAATTGTAAAAGCTTTTGTCTCCGGACAATTTCCCGGCACCTATTCTGCTTCTGAATATTCATAACGGCACCTGACTAGGGCGTTTGACTCTTATATGTACTGCAGTGATATTGTAAATAGCGTCCCAATAGGTAGGAAATTGAGTGTCGTGTTTTATTGAGAAGGAAAGTTTATATTTCTTAAAGTCCAAAGTATTATTGCGAGTTTATCCTTATTGTAGTTTGGTAATAAATAAGTTTGACTTCGATCGTAGAAAGCAAAATAATTCTGTCAATTACAAAAAATAAAGTTATACCCTCAGTAAGCTCAACATTAATTAAAATACACGTGTGTTAGCCCTAGAATCTATTAAAACCGTATCGAATACCTAGACGCAAACTGAAGTAGGTTGCATATCCGAAACGTATAAATCCTTATTTCAATTATCCTGTCTCGTAGGGGAGCAAATAAACCACATAGCTATATCGCTCTCATTTTCGCTTTCAATACCCTCAGTGTGTCACGCACCTGCCTAAACTTAAGTACAAGTATATATTTTACCTGTTACGCGATTTACATAAAGCATTTTCTTCTTATTTATGCCGATGATATTCGTGCTTTTTCCTAAATCGCTTACATAATCGTTTTGAAATTCCTCCGACCGACGCAACCAAGTTTTAATATGTGACATAACTTTATTCACTTCAAACGCATATCCTGAATTATTTGTATAAGTCATCGCTTGAGTCGATTAAAAATTGAAGGGGTTGTCAGCCTTATCGAGGTGAGCACACGTGAGTTTCCCAACATCGGAAATTTAATATTCCACATTTATTTACGAGTATATTTACACATTCGCCGTCTTCGTTTGGCAAAGCCACAATTTTCTTATAACAAATCGCATAGAAGTTGTTACCGAATTTTGATTCATGTTGTTTCATGCGTGTTACTTTCATGAGTTCCCTCGAAGTTTGCCTGATGAATATTCCGTTATGTTTATATCGCGTTAATATTGAATGCGGCATAGAGAAAACGTTTATAATAGCGGTTCCGCTCTGTTGGCGCGTCGGCCACAGGCTGACGGGAGGTTACCATCAAACGCGTTCCTAATCCCGAAACAAATCTCAATGAAGAGCGCGGAGTCGCCGTAATCCTACACCTCCCCCCCGCCCCCGAGCCCTTGCCCCGCAACCTGCCCCGATTGGCTTTATTAAGGTGTAGCAGACCGCTACAATTATTATGCGTCCCCTGTTTGCGGTAGGTGTCGTGTCTATGTCGTCGTTAGATTCCCTTAATTAAGGATTTGATTCGTCTATAGATATCATCTTTGCGGCGTCTTAGTTTTCGCAGAAACACCGAGAGTGAGCTTATTTACATACCCCAATGAATACCAACGCGTCGCGTCGCTACTAATTCTGCTCAGCAGTTTTTGGGAATAACCGTAATTGTGTTCTTGAAGTGCAAGTGCACCAATGCTAACGACATTGCTGAGCAAGTATTTAGCAATTTGCAAGTAGTATCTGAGTGTCGGAGGCGAAGGTTAGTTGAAAAGGCGCGTAAATTGCGAACGAGGACGCATTCAGGCTTGACAGAGCTCGCTCATTTCAGGGGAGACGTCGAGATTTAAGATATCAAATTATACTGTAATCGGTCGGCCGGCGCACCGCCCTGCCCCACCGCTTAATATTAACATAGCGGAAGCAACCTCTTTGCTACACAGCGAAACGTGGATTACGAAATTTTAATTTTACCACAACTCCCATCTTGTTTTTGCGCAGACATTGACGTTTAAATATTCCATAAAGTAATTGCGCATTCGAGTTGAATTTTTAATGAAACATAATGAAGCGGCGCGTACGCTACGGATTGATTGAGATTTGAATTTCTTGCGCGCAATCGGAGCCGCAAGCAACGTTATTGAATTAGCGCTTGAATATTTCAGCTTGGATAAATAAAACAGAGCAAAGGGGACAATTATTTTGCCAAACTTCCATTTTGATTATTGCCTAAAGTGCATAAAACTTTTTGTGTCAACAGCAGCTTGTGAATGGGTTTAATTTAAATTAATATTTAACATTTGTACGCCTAATGGAAAATTTGCAGAAATTTTCTTATGACTGCTAAGTAAAGTTCAGTTTTATTGCGCTCTAATCTCCAGAACTGTATGTTTCTCTATATCTTAATTTCTATTTCAGTCTACATAGGTCAATAACTTTTGCCAAAAACAATGTTCCAGGTAACCAAAAAAAAAATACAAACAGAAATTATTTTTGTGCGAAAATCAACCCTACTCAGCTAATTAAAGCTAATTTTGTTTTGTAATAAAAGTATAACATCAAACGAACGTAGGATCTATGTAGCAAAATATCTCGATAACATACGTAACAGCCCGAAGCTAAATTGTAACATGGCTGTGTTACGAACCGAAGATAACGAATAAATAAAAAATATAATAACATATTTTGGAATACGCAAAATCTCTTACATCGTACTCTTTTGTTTACGTAAAGTTGTGTTTAAGGATATACAGAAAGCTTTCCTTATCTTATTTATGTCAGTTAGATATATTTAATTATATTTGCTTCTTTCGAAATGGAAAAATCAAAAACATGAATGAGTACACAGTGTAACAAAATAGCTTTTTTTTTATTTCAATTATTCAATTGGTTTCCTACCCATAGAACCATATTACTAAGACTCCGCTGTCTGTCTGTCTGTCCGTCTGTTGCACATCTGTATTTTTTTAATAAATAAATACTTGAAATTCGTACAAAGTGCCACAAAGTGTGGGTACTACGAGTATAGCCCCAATCATAACGAATAAAAAAAAAGATAAAAACAAAGGGTGATCCCATACAACAAAGGTTGTTTTTGTACGTGGTAAACATTGTACGGTGATGCGGGAACAAATCGTGTACGAGTCCAACTCGCACTTGGCTGGCTTTTTTTATTCTAAATCGAGAACAGACTTGAAAGACGGTAATCGTTATTATTTTTAGACATCACAATAGACGAAACCTGTATAATTACTGGCAACTTTTAAATCCACTCCGCAAACATTTTCTTCCTTAAAACAGCATACCTAATCTCTGCCAAGATCGGCTTTCCGACTCAGTCCTTATTATAAAAATTCCGTAGTAATATAAAGTGAAAACATTTTTCAGAATACCAAATAAACCTGAGCTACATTTTTCCTTTGTTTTCATGAACTCTGTGCATACGAAGTAACTATTACATTCAAGTGGCCGTCTCCATTGTCCAAAAAAAAAAGTTAAAAAAGTCTAAAAAGTTTTTGCTTATTCACTATGTAATTACATAAAAACTCCAATTTGCGGTAAGCCTTTTATGCATTCCATTTTAACGTTCCCAAATGGGCCGAAGAAAATATGGGGCCTTAAAGAGCATTTAACTATGTATGAAGGAGACACCGCGTTACTTTTAATTTACGCCGACGTTACGTACCTTGAGTGGTTCTACGTTCTATGTTTTATAGGTGCAGGCAAATTGTTAAGGTACAGGAGAGGTCCAATAACAAATTTTGTTACCGGAACTTTGTATGTTATTATAAGGTTCATATTTTATAAAATCTAATCTCTTCCTTATAATATCTTAGGGATTTTCCTTACTTTGTAAGCTTTTCGTTTCTGTGCTACCACCCTGTTGTCTTGTAATCCTTTAGGCGACGGTTTTGATTTTAGGGGAAGAATTGGGCTTGTCTAATTAACGGACAATATATTTGGTTTTTCATTGAAATAAGGTCGAAAATTACCCTGCTCGTTGAATATTACCGACAAACGGGATAAATAAGATGATTATGTTATCGGTCAAAAGTAACATTTCCCTAATACATACTCTGTATTATCTACCTCTACTTTACTCAGACAAGTTACTAATTAAATAAATATAATAAAACCTTGATATTTATCTCACAGCACAAAATATACCGCAAATATTAACCCAGCTTTGAGCTCTTTCATAACAAGCAAACGCAACCTCAAAGTAACGATATAACAGTCTAAACAGTGCCTTAACGGAGCGAGAGTCTGTGTCACACCGCCTAATGGTACGTAATGTGGCCAACGCAGGTGCTACCTACCCGAACGATGTTTCCTAAAAATGTGAATTTATGGTCTCACCCAGCGGACGGCAATGATCGCCCGGCTCATGCCTTAAATTAGGGGGTTTAACGCTTATCCTCGCACTAAATATACTCCACCAACTATATTACTTGTGGGACCATTCCAGTTGAATGTGCTCCCACAGTTTCTTCGTTGTTTACGCACTTGTTTTTGTGATTAACGAGTTTTTTGATCATTGATTACCTTAGAGAATACCCTGAAGTACTCTGTTACTATGTGTTATTTACAATAGTCTCGCAATAAGGCTGTTTTACACGCCACCACATCAAACTTTCACAAGGTAAGCGAATAAAACATCGCGACAGACGCAATAAATTCCTGCTTTTGGAGTTTATGACGAAAGTAAATAGGCATGGAACTTGTTTAGTTGAATATTCGGTAAAGTGTGATGATAAAATAGCTGCGGTGCACCTGCGACTAACTCAGAACGAGTTCGAGGATCGCGGGGGCCCACGTCGGGCGCCAATTTCACCTTGTTTGAACGTTCTTGTGAACAAGATATTGCCTGTCAGGAATTCCGTGAGACATCCAACACTCGAGTACTCTAGAGAAAATTGTTTTACGACTACGAAAATTGTTATATTTTGTAAAACCCACATGAAACCTTACTATTTGTGTGCTTTAATGTGTGGTACAACTTCTCTGAGGAGCAGTGTAATGATGAAAACAAGCATGTAGTGGTGTATGAGTTTGTACATTTATATTTAGGATACTATTATACAATTACTTTATTTGATTTACAATGCAACTGCTCATTGCTCAAACAATTTCAACTCGTTAAATACTCTACACTACTACATTACAACTTCCTACATTTTAATTAAGGATCTAAAAACATCGAGCAAACCTTTATTTCGTTTTCTTCAAATAAAGATCAACAAGCTTCGAAGAGTTTCTTTTTCAACACTCCAGTTCTCATTAGTCCTAATCCGAAGTCTATTTTGTTTACAGATTCATTCCAAGCCCTCATTCAGTATCCAGACACGGTATCAGCGCAAACGGCAAAAACAGTAAGTAAAAGACTTCTTTGTTTTTATTTAACTGTTTGTAAAGTAAAGCCATAAAACAAAGTTCCTATTGCCGCACGTTTCATTCACTTTAATGACTCTCGAACTATCTCGAAATGAAGTGACTCCTCGGTTTTCACTTCAACTACATAGCAGCGGAGCTATGACATATCACTAAAGTTTTGAAACACACACAAACAAATGACAAACGATAAAAATATGGCCGGTACAAAATTGCTGGTGTAACATTTTTTAATCTAAATAAAAATATAACTTCGAACAATCGAAAAAAGTTGTGGGAAATCTATTCAGTTCATTTGGAGTGTGGACGCCCTCAAAACATTAAACTTCTGTAAACGTTCGTTCGCAGCTTACCTTCAACAAAGCTTGAACAACAACAGAACGTTTATGTGCATTTAATAACAATAATATCGAGAAACAACATGGCAGCCGCGAGTCCACGACAATAGTCGGCGCCCGACTCTCCGAGTGGGACATCATTTTTCTCGGCTCAACTTTTCCCATTCGCTATTCATTTGCGTTAGAAGTTGGGCGTACTGCCGCCTACTGCAGCGACTGTTTTAACTTTATTTCTGATGCAGCGTTCAGGGCAAATTAAATTTCGTTTTGCGGCTTCCGCAAACTCGCTTTACGAGTATAATTATCGAGCTTTTTGTATTTTTTCGTTGCCATACGGTTATGAATCGCTGAACGTAACTTTGTTTCCGACCGATGCCAACTGAAAGTTTCACTTTTTTTATTTTTATCATTCAAACCCAACGAATCGTGCAGGTTTCTTTCCTTTTATTCAGAAGTGTCACGTGTTTGAATGAAACAATCCATAGCAGGGATAATAATAGCACGCAAGATAATTTTAACGTGCTTGTTACTCTATTCATTTGCCGAATTTATCCGTAATACCTCGCGGCGTAGGTACAATTCGCTAATGAATTCTACAATAGCGAGTCGACTATCCGTCCTAATTAGTCGCTCTTTACGCCCAATTCCTGTGGAGCTTAATACGATTGGTATAAGCTGCAAACTGGTAGCGCGTTGCAATTGAAAGATACAGGAATATTTAAGAGTGCGCATCGCGTTCAGCTTGTGACTTACCGCTAGGAATTAATGTTGGATAGCCGGGAAACCCCTCGTGAAATTGAGATATCACCGGCAGAGCAGAGTGGTGAAAACTTAGCAACGCTAAGTCCCATCAACTGTGTCGTGATTGGAGTCGAGCATAGACCGTGTTGGCGCGTCGACTAGTGCAGCCGGATCAAATACGGCTTTATTTCTAGCTGTAATAAACGCGGATTTACTTGAACCACCATTTGATGTTATGAATAAAATTGATTCTACTCTTTCGAGAGTTACATTGTATTTTTATGTTACAAATGTTATGCCTGACTGTATTGTTTATAGTCGTAACGACTGAGTATGTTACTGCGCGTCATTGTAAATAAGTATGTTACACTACATACCCACATTCATATCTAAAAATACTATTTGAAGATCACGTGTAAACCTTTGGTTGACTGGTAGAGAATGCCTAAGGCAATATGACCGTCTTTGTACCTTTTGTTAGATAAAGCTTAAATAAATATAGATCTGAATATGTTTCTTTTTTTTTTCACAAAAGTGATCTTACTACAGAAAATTCCATCCAAATTGAATCGCACTTTAACATGTAATTGAAACGAGAATAGCATACTTTAATCCCAGTGTCAGCGCAATAACATTGGTTTAGTTGGTACTCTAGTTCCGGCAGTGGTCGCGACGGCAATAAGTCTGCTCTCGTTAAAGGATCTAAGGTCGTAACTCGCAACTCCGTAACTCCGATGCGACCTAACGAGCATACAATGTCGGCTACTACATCTATTTTTATTGCCCCTCCTGTTTATTGCAATGCTACATGCAATCGGCTTGTTCTTGTTAATCAATGTTTATTTTATTTTATTGGGGTATAATTCTTTTTCGTTTTCGGGCTAGTGAAAGTTTTATTGCGTGTTTTAGTTTGTTTCGTGTAAGCAGCCAATTACTTTTTAGTAAATAATTTATAAGCTTAGGTACTACATACCCGCCTAATGTAGTGGACTAAATAATAAATATTTTCAACAGCGGTATAGACGTCCTTTTATCTCGAAGTTCTTAGCTACGCGGACCGACTTAAAGCTCAAACACACTACACACAGAATTAGTTACACATTGCCTTTACAAACCGAACGTTATCCGGGCCTCAGCCCCGTGTAGTCACTCGTTTTGGACTCGGTTTTTTCTCGAAATGGAATTAAAACGTCCCGCGAGGTAAGTGGCAGCACAAGTAAGAGGTACAAAGTGAAGTGAAGCCGGATAGTGCTCCAGCCACAAAGGGTACAGTCGGATGTTAGGAGCTCTGAAATCCCCCGATCCCGGCTCTATGATCCTTGACATAAATCTCTAACCTCGCCATCAAATCTTTTCAGAAGGCGGCTTATGCGCCCAGACACGAAATGTACGCTCTTAATGCGCTCGACTACATGTACTTACATGTAAATGTATATAAATAGCCGTACAGAGCTTTGGGCAACCGACCTAATGTACATTTGAGTTTATTTAAGTGCTCCAAAAGCGTGTCATACGTACTGCACCAAGTCTATTTTATGAAATAATGACAATTCGTTATCATTTAAATAGCTTAAGCAACACACGTTTGTAATCAATCACACGTTGTCAAAAATTCAAAGCGCTTTATCAAGCACGAACAACAGTTTGCACTAGTCCTAGAGGAGCGCTAGTGAGACAGTCATTAGTGTAGTGGTTGTATCGTGGGCCGTTAATCAGAACCTTGGCCGCTCCATCAGTAAGTTATGATTGATAACAATGTGATTCATGCGGCCCTCCGGCCTGCTACTCTTGCCTCATCCATAACCCAGCCGACGCTGTCACAGACAATCCATATTAACAGTCCGAGGTGCGTCCCCATCTATTGTTTGTATCGCACACGATTTTTCATCACGCACCCTAATATAAATATGCACACCCCGATTACATCATGTTACATCCATATTTTTACATTACAGCCGGATTTGTTTGACCCGTAACGTAGCACGAATAAATAAAATATGAATCGTTTCCAATATCATAAATAATTGTCAAATTCACACAGCGCAGTCTATTTGCATGAATTATTGTCATAAAAAAGTAATACGTGTCAGTAACAGCCGTTCGTACTTTTCATATAAGCAAACGAGGTAAAGTTGACAAGACTTCGTCTCCAAGGTTCAATAAGGCGAAATCCGAGATACCGTTTATGGACTCAAGGTGCGGGCTTTGTTTACATTTTAAAATTGCACTTTGCACTGCGGCAACGTCTAACCGGTGTCTTTGTGTCAACACTGGGACGTGCTCAAACAATGTAACCGTCAAAAATGTTATATCTTCGCCTTGAGCGAGTCTGTAATACTTGCGCCGAACGGTCGGCGTCTCACGAATGTAGTGCAGTAAAACTATCTACTGAAAGAGATCAATGCACCATCAAAGGAAATTTCATTCGCTGCCTCGCAGAACTTTGCTTTATTCGAAATATTGCTATTGACATCACAAAATACATTGTATCAAAGTTTGAAACTACCTATAGAATCTGCGCACTGTGCTAGTGACGGTCAAACTTCATAGAAATTTCACGGCGGCCAACAAACAGTTCGTCGTTCACCTGCACCGAGGTCCGAGTCCCGTTTAAAATTGCACGTGCCATCGCCCACCCCTGTTTGGGCTCCTACAGACTGTGTCAACAACGCTTGAGCTGCACTCTGCATCACCTAGTTACGTGTCAAACATTGTTTAGCAGTTGTTTTGTTAGTGTTCTGTGGCTGGTTTGCTTACCGTAATCAAGAGTCGGCTGACAATCAACCGTCCAACGCGACAAGTTTTAAACTTTCGGCACTCGCATGGTTTACGCGGCCACTTCACAATATACCGCCCGTAGGCTGTGTTACACGTTCGTACTACGTGAACATAGGTAAAACAATGCCATTATGTTTCATGAACAATATATTGTTCATGGACAAAACCGATTCACGCCTTACCCCGCGGCTAAAGTGGTACAGTTCATTATTCATGATGTCACAATGTACATACATTTAGCACCAATTTAGTTTCGTTTCCAAAGCAAACTGGAACGGTGTGTTAAGTGGGCGCGGTTGTTGAGCTATCGTCACTCGATTTTCGTTCGTCACTATCAGTCAACCACAATTAGGGGTAACCGCGAGTATTAATTACATTGTCTAATGGAGCGAACGCGGTTTGTTCGGTGACGCGTCCCCAAATGTGTACCTACGTACCGTAATTAGGTTAGAGCCACTATCAAAACTTAATTTATTATTTCCCCTTTTACTAAAGTCCTCCTGTCGCACTAAATTTTGCGGAGTATTCGCATGAATCAGGTGTACCTATGCTTATGAGTACTTTGTATCAAACTGTTGTTTATACATGATCATTTATATTAGCACTATTAATAAAAATCATAACAGTTTACAATTAATATCGGATACATTTTTGGGCAGGAAATTAAAACAGTTTTAATATTTTATTCCAATAAACCAAAAAGAAATTACTCAAAGTGCCATTCGTCACAGTGCAATCTCATTTTGTGCCGATTTAAATTTTTAAATGCTTTTCCAATAGCAAAAGCGAAGTGATTAAAATGAGCAATTTTGCAGTCGTTTTGTTTGTTGGTTTATTTTTATTAATAGTTAAAAGCTTGCTCTTGGTGTACGTTTTTAGTGCACCGCCGCCGCCGAGGCCGGCCGCCCGATAAGTGATCCTTTATCCCAGGCTAATCGAGCGGATGTCTACCCGTCCAAAACAATATTGTTTAGTGAATGGACCAAACTATTCCTAATTACGTTACACTCAATACATTATTTATTGCGCTATCAAAAGAATACAAAGCTTGACACTTGATAAAAACGATGCCCCCGAGAAGTTTTTATTACAATTTCTCTGACGTCATCTGCGGACAAAAACCAAATGCAATGCATTCCGGCGCTAGCGTAATCCTTGCACCGGCAACAGAAGCACTCTGAGCTATGTGGGCTCTTATAAATATTAAACGCGGCGAGCTCGGGACCCCAACAAAAACGTTTATCTGGTCTCCGTGGAAAAACCGCCAGAATTAGCAACGGGGGGGTGGATTAAGGCGGACCGCATTTAATCCTTCACTAAGAAGGCTTTACTTAAACGAGTTCTAACGAGCTAAAGATAAAACAATTACCGGGGACGTGATTAAGAGATACGGAGGACACTTGTTACGTCTTACGTTGACGCCGACGACACTGTAGCCGCGAACCCTACCCGTCTGCTCAAACTGCTCCAACTTAACTTTCTGCCCCAGAAAATATAAGTGAAAAATTCTAATTTATTATCATGCTGTTTGTCGAATCCAATAAATCGGCTGAACGGAAATTCGTTCACCCTATTACGCAGTAAAAGATTCCAATATAAAATCGGGCGTGACGTTTGTCGTTTTATCACCTTGTCACTCTTCCTAATATTTTTTTTACCTCAATTACGACTCCCTCCGCGAGCGCAAATAACCATTCCAGAAGATTAAAATGAAATTCTCAAGAATATTGATACTGAGAAAGTAAATCGGCCGGGTGCTATAAACCAGCACATTTTCTTCCATAGTTTGAATACTGGGTTTTTTACTAGAGTCAGGTGCTAAATGTTACGGAATAACTTTATTCTCCGGCGGATCTCATAACTAAAATGAAATATTAGTCTCGGAGGGAGTTGACCTACAGTCAGTCGAGATAAGATAACGGAACAACTTAGCAGAATGATCATGAAATTAATTGCCGTGAAATGTGTAAACGATCTCTACCATTTCTTATTGCCAAGAAAGAAAACGAAAATAAAGAAAATAATATTCATTGAACATATTTATTTCCAAAGACGTAATGTTTTAGCAGATCCTTTCGTTAAATATACACAATCTTTTCTAAGTAACATTGAGATTTTTAGATTAAAATAAGACTTCTTAAAGTAACGACCAAGTTATATTCAAAAGTGCCTCCGAAAAAGCTTATAAAAAGTAAGAAATTAATCTGCAATTCAAAATCCTTCTTGCCCTCTTATTCTTTTTACTCTCATTCTTTTCTTTGGCAAATCCACGACAAACGTTCGGCTGAGATACCTTCATTAAAGGTCTAATTGTGAATATAACAGTTTATTTCTACTTAACCTTATGAGGACCTTTATTAAAATGTATTTACTGTGTCTGCCGATTTCGTTCTCAATATTGAATATTCATCTAAGTATTTTATATACCTACCTTCTAGATGCCTATATAAAATTAAAGCAAGCTTATTATTAATGGATGTCTAAGTGTATTTCTTCTTATTGTGCGATGGCGGTTCATGTGTCGAGTTAGCTTAGATTTACCTGCTAGTTTGGCGCCATCGTAGTTTCCATCAATTCCTGTAGTGTGCACATATCAAGACACAGCTTGAGAAACAGCCGCCCATTTTCTATAAATCTCCACTTGGATTGGGTTACAACCTAGACACAGCCTATTCTTCCAAGCTAGCCAAGGTAACTTGTGACCAGGTGGATAAATTTCAGCAGCTTTAGTCTTCCCTTCAGACCATAAAGTGGGACACTTCATGAGGCTGTGGTCGCTTTTCAGCTTTTGCGACACGAAGATGTTATCGTAAAAGCTGAAAACCGCAAATACATCTTTAAATAAATACCAACCATTACGTAGGCTCGATCCTTTTATTTCAATTTCCGTATACTGAGAATTCCAACCCCTGAAATCCGCTTAAGCCTAGTTAGTTTGTTCACAATGTTCCTGCGCAAATTAACAAATTAAAATATTACGGGCAGTTGCTATGAACATATTCGAAACAATAGTAGGATACTATATAAGATAGATTTCCATACCCCTACCCCGTACCAATAAAACGGATTGCTATTTGATTGAAAAGGTTTTCATATCAATTAAGATAATCGGTTCCAGCTTTTATCACAAAGAAACGAACATTTTTTTATTGAATTTTATGTATTCGCCACTTGGGATATGCTTTATTTATGACAGCGTTGTCCCATAATGTCTGGTAACAAACGCAAATTGCTGAAAATGAAACAATATTGGAATCACAGATTATGATCTCATTTGACTTTTAAAATGTCACTCGACAACGTATTAAATGGATGTATATTAGAATTGTAAATTAATTACTCGTTACGTACTCTTGCGCTTGCCGCGGTACATTTGGCATTCAAAATCGAATTCGGGCCCGCGAGGCTCTACAAAACTAATTACGTATCGAAGCTATCTTCTTCCACGCTTTCTTACGTGCCTTTCGCATTTCCATATAAGTTGAGCTTTAAACGAGCCAATCTATTCACGTCTACACATCAGGGGGTCGCATTTGCATATAGAACAGAAATTTATTAAATCTACAGCCAATATCCCACGTTCCGACATCGAACTTTGCTTCTTCAACGACTCCGCTGATATTTTTATTGGACTGTAAAACTGCTGTTATTAAGTATCTAAGTACTTCTCTTATTTCCCCTTCATCAACTTTATCCCCATCCACCATCTTACACAAAAATAACAGAGAAAGACAATGGCTACAGCAATAATTAACGAAGGCTACTAGCACAATCATTTACGTTACTAAAGCATTAAAAGCCCAAAACATTTTTATTCAGCTAATGGAGTCCGTCGTAAAAATGTCATAATTCATTTGACAGATGACGGTTTACAAAGGAACTCCAATTTACTTCACAGGAATTAAGTAATTCAGGATTTTAATTTTTATCCTCTAAAACTTTCTCTGCGAGCTTCTTACATATTTAAGTATCGTTAAATAAAATAACAATTACAGCACGTGCCATTTTTTTTAATATGAAATAAGTTGTACTAGTAATAGAAACAAATTCTAATACTGTCTTACGGCACATTGCTAACAAAACCTTTTAAAGCCCCACCGAAACCGCCTGGATTCTTTACGAACACTTAATTCTGAAACTGTATTATTAATTTAGCAAATTGTTAAGTTTCATTTAACATTGGTCCCAAAAGACGAAAATCTGCTGTTTCAATTGAAAAGTAACGTTCAAGAGCCAAGAATATTACAATACCTCCTACACCAACGATTATATTTTTACGTCTCAATTCTGGTTGAGTGTTCTTTGCATAATTCTATGCCATTTGTAACAATAAATTATGCCAGACGATTGCACTGAGTACGCGACCATAAATATGACTGTACGGTTCTTTTATAGCATTAGTTTCATTAGTGAAAATAAAACGTGTTGCATTCTGGTTTCATTATAAAAATATTATGTACACGCCGCCCGCGCCGACGAGCTTTATGCTCGCAGGAATGGGTTGAGTGCTGTTGCATTTTAATTAATTCTCTTTTCTATCGCGATGTGGTGTTATCAGCCTCCCGCAGGCGTCGCGGCCAAACAAATAGCTGTTGCTCTCGCTACGTAACAATTTTGACACGGCCATAATGCGAGTTTTTCTTCTTTGTTACGGGTAGTGTATCGATCCACTTTTTTATCTCGTGCTAAAAGGAATTTTGCTTTGTTAGCTTTATACTTCCGATGTAAATTATAAAATGAATAAAAACACAAGCAGCTTACCTGGTGCTTTTTCTTTTAACCTGATCGTATTAAAAAGTTAAATTGAAGGCGATTCATTTTATTACTAATAAAAATCGTCACATCCTTATTATCACTCAAATAAAACGACCCTCAAAAGAAGTGAAACTTTCCCGACTTGTAATATGTTTTTGATGAGATTTATAATTCGTTCTGTTTTCGTGTCAAACGAGAAAAGTTATTTCAATAATCGTAACTTTCTTTATTTATTTTTAGGCTTTAGATGGGCAGAATATTTACAACGGTTGCTGCACACTGCGCATCGACTACTCGAAGATGACGTGTCTGAATGTGAAGTATAACAACGACAAGTCTCGGGACTACACGAACCCCACGCTGCCGTCGGGCGACGGCGACGCGCACCAGCTGTTGACCAGTGAGTTGATGCCACTGCGGGCACGCCTCGCCCTGGCCCTCGCATCCAGGATGAGTTAGTCCTCACTACTCTGCGCACCTGGAAGCTTTTTCACCGCGCTCCAACTCTCACACAAGTATCGTAGACTCTTGCGTCCTGCATCCAACGATACCCACTCAATGGGGCAGATGATTGGTCCAATACACTTTTTTTTAAGCCATTAATCATCTAAAACGCCAAGTTTTTTAGCGCGCTCTCGGTAATCTACGTCTGCCCCATTTACACTTGGCTATTGAACTTGACTTCGATCGCTCTTGCACTTTTTACTTAGGTAGTTTACTGGTTTTCTTATCTCAAAAACTCTTTCCATTTTAAATCTTCAAGCTCAGGTATGCTCATTACGTTAGAACCTTTGGAACATTTTCTATGTCCCTAGTAATAGCATTAATCTTGAATGCCTGAGAAATATGCTTTGTTCCCTGTGTAGTCTGATAGGTCCCCATATTTTATTCATTTTCACTGTTTTTGATGTTTTTGTATAAAGGCGCCTTTGCCTTTCTTTCTTTATGTTGCAAATTACGGTGATTTTGTATTCTTGGCTGTAAATGCGTATGTTTTTGTTGCGTCAATATACGTATGTAGTAACAGTGTGAAATAAATCTTCAATAACGCTTCCAAATTACATTTGCTATTCTACGTTAGCTCTTTTCTTGTTTATTATTCATATTTCAATGCTAAATATTCCCGCGGTGACTAATAACTCGTCATAAATCCGTATTGCACCGTAGAGGGTTGTAATATGTGTGGATCATTCCGCCATTGCGAATGTTCTGCTTTTGTTATAATTATGTACTTTGTTTGATTTGTTTTTACATATTATAGTAGGCTCCCAAATTATTTTTTAATACATTGCAGTACATGTAGTTTTTAGCTTTATTACTTCATTTGTTCAGGTAGGTAGGCTAGGACTTATCTAATCTATGAGCAATTATTTTTACGTAAAACTTCTTAATATTTCTTACTTTTTCATTTTTATTATTTTTTGACTTTAGCGACATGTGCATCATTTAACACCGGTCGTATCATCACAGGTGGCGGTGTGCTGGCTCCCCAGTTCCTGGGGCTGGGCTCGGGGCTGGCGTCGCCGTACGGCGTGGGCGTGGGCGGCGTGGGGCTGCCCGCGTTCGGCGCCCTGACGCTGACACCCGCGTCACCGGCCCTGCGTGCCCTGGCCGCGCCACCCATGCCACTAGCCACCGTGCTACTCGTCTCCAACCTCAACGAGGAGGTTGGTACCACACAAACATAACCCACCTCAATACTGGCAGGCGGATTTATACCTCTCTTTCACGTAACCGCCCTTTTCTACAAAAAAAAACAGATTAAAATCTTGAAAAACCTCCCGATTGTACTTAAAACAGTTTAGACAAAATTCCTACATTGTTTCGACTTAGTAGTTTAATGTTTATTGGCAAATTTATTCATTACGCTAACACAATAGCCAGTAACGCCCGTATCAGACACCATTGTAACTGTGGGTTCACTTTCAACTCAGACAAACTAATGCATTAACCACACGAAGGGCGTTACTGGTTGTTCTATTTATATATTCTACTTAAACTCCTTAAAGATAAGTTGCTAATTTATTTATAGATATGATGTCAGATATCTTTTACGACTATTTATAATACTGTCTCTTTTCTCTTTCCTATTGTTTTAGATGGTCACGCCTGACGCTCTCTTTACCCTTTTCGGTACGTGTGCACATACATTCCGTATTTTATATTAAAACATTAATATTGCTCCTGAGCCCTGTCGCCTGAAAGACAAATTGTCAGCTAACATTCTCGACTTCTGTACTGATAACCGCATCCGACCACTTGTCGAAGCTTCGCTTGATAACACTATCGAATCTAAATTCTAAACGCTTTATTAACTCGTATGACAATTTGTGTTTCAGACACCCTAGTCGTAGCTAAGTTAGTTAGAACGTCTACTGTTTACCCAGTGTTGTCTTTATTTCAGTTTTTTTATTTTTATTTTCTTTGTGGGCTGTCAGTTTCAAACTAGATACGGTACAGCGAAATACGCATCTCTATGTGACGATGACGTCATAGTCTTATATTTATGTTTCGTTTTTATATTAAGTTACTTAGTATTAGTACTTGTATACCTACCTAAATATCGGTGAACGGATAGCGACACCACAAACATGGTAATCGCTGTTAAGAGCTTTTTATAAACGAGGTGCGTTAACTTAAAGCAAACGAGAGTTTAACAACTCTTGGTGATGATAAATAGTGAGTAGAAGTGGATAATTGTTTGCAGTAATTTGCTTAACACAGCGCGCCAGTACACGGCCGGTGTTGTTAACCGCTAAAGCATTAATCGAAAGCTTAACGTGACCAATTTAGAGCTTGGAGTTGTTTCTTCTTGTATTTTCCAACTGTCCCGTTTCACGACATTATATATTACAAGCCGTTGTACTAAAACATGCTGTGTATTTAAAAGAAAACGTGTTAAGTGTAGTAACTTAGATTAGCCATAGGTGTACTTTAGACAACATTGACAGAGCATTATCCTATTGTTAGACTGTGTTTCTCACTTAAATCAATTCTCAATATTCACGACATAATAAAACAAAACACACTCTACACAAATAAGGGTACTTATCCATAGTTTCTATATCTAAATCTCAATGCGTGTTTGTAAGACTTTTGTTTGCGTATAGGCGTGTACGGCGATGTGCAACGGGTGAAGATACTCTACAACAAGAAAGATTCAGCCCTCATTCAAATGGCCGAACCACACCAGGCCCATCTAGGTACGTATTCTATTACCAACTCTATTTGCGTGATCCTAAGGTCGATTTCAGTTTCCAAGGGATGTATTTATTTAGGATTATGAGTGTACTTATGGTTCTCCTCTTTGCTGTAGTTTGTTTTTCTTGTAACATGAAGTGTCGTTGTTTACTTGCTACTTATAGTCTTATTCATTAACATTTTCTTATGATACATACTTTGCTATATTTTCCCCTCGAGTTGGATTCGTATAGATTTGTTCTACATCTGCACTTTCTGTGCATGCAATTTTTGAGGTCCTAAACCTATCAGGAATGTAAATTTTTGAAAGCCCAGAATCTATCACTAAATCTATCATTTTGCCACTAGTAAAAGGTACCGTCTGTTGCAATGCAGACCCGTAAAAAAACAATGGCTACCTCGTCTGACTAGCGATTTCGTAATCAAAGTATGATAATAGATTGTAGATGAATGATAGTAACTGATCCACAACACCACACCACACGACATTTTTCGTAACAATTCAAGTTAAAGTCAAAGTCAAAGCAACAAAATTACAATAAAGATGTAAACCATGGCAGTTAAGAGATGACCAATCCCAGTTGCTGTCCCGGTTGCAGTCCCATTGTGCTGTCAGTTGACAGCACCCTTTCACGAATATGATGCGTGTATCAGCATCATTTAGCTCCAGAAAGAGAACCACATAGTAACATGTAATGTTCAACACAGCTATGACCCACATGGATAAGCTCCGCGTGTTCGGCAAGGCGATGCGCGTGATGCTGAGCAAGCACCAGACCGTGCAGCTGCCCAAGGAGGGACAGCCTGATGCTGGACTTACCAGGTAACCTTATCTCACTACTATACAAGGTGTTGATTTGCATCCTCGTCAAATTTTAGGAGCTTGTCATAAAAAAATAGAAGTAATTAAATATAATTACGATACCTGGCCAATATCTAATAAATACTTGTTTTTTTAGTTGCAACTATCAAATAAACTGTTATTTGATTTGGAACACTGATTCCAGAATACTCCTCTTGCAAAATTCAGAATCGCTCAGTTGCGTATGCGGTACGCAGAGTTGTCGCGCGGTTATATCAATGTGTACACATAGCGCCTAAACCCTCTGGCGAGATGGCTAGCTCGAATTTGAAAACCACGTCAAAAAAAAAATTTCAAAGCCAATTTATTTTATTATTGATTCGTGTTAAGAATCAAGAGCATTTGAATTTGACGAGGATGCAAATCAACGCCTTGTATACTATTATGAATGAAAAAGTTAGGATGGATGGATGTTTGTCACTCAATAACACAAGTACCTACGGCTGAACAGATTTGAATGAAATTTGGCCCGGATATAGATTATAGTTAATAATAACCCATGCTACTTTGATACGGGTGAAGTTGCTTGCAGAAGCTAGTGCATCATAAGCAGCAAGACTTCAACTTAATTTGACAGGCTATGCAGGTCGTGATGCCCTAGTTGCTCTAATGCATTAATGTTGTTTCTTTGATATCGGGCCAGTACCAAGGTGCCGAACTCATATGTACTTTCTAACTTTATCTTGGACATCACTGACATTGTTGAAGGAACGATCAGCATTATCAGCCTAAAATCAGCAATACACATTAAGCGAACATGGTCATCAATGCTCGTACCTTTTCTTTACGAGAATTGGCCGGTGCCCAGTAGTGAAACGATACTTTTACTGGTATTATTAAATACATTAAATACAACGGCATTGTAGCGTAACTTGGAAGAGTCGTCTGCCCTACTCTTCTAGCCTGTTCCAGTCTGCCAGAAAGATAGATAGATAGATTTATTCGGTGTTTCCATTTAGACACATTTTAGATTTTAACTCACTACAAAATTCACTTAGTTACCGTTTCAAGGGTGGCTAAGTAAGTTCTTAGAAGTACTAAAATGTAAATGAGAAAGGCATCAAGTACACCTATATAAAAGGTTACGATTATGCGACTTCACCAACAAGGGTCTCGATTATAAACTGTCGACTTACACCAATTTAGTATCCCAAATATAAATATTTTCCATTAACCACGTCACTTTCTGTTGGTACGTTTATCGAAGTGATTGACTTGACCTTTAGACCTACATCACTCGGTCTGAATCAGAGCTTGACTTTGTGATACCACTTTGTGTGTCCGATATTTGTGTATTAAGATTTTTGTTAAACCGATATTTCCATCTAATACGTTATAATATTCGTCAAATCGTCTGGAAGCAACAGATGTTTTAAATATTATGTTGATAAGTGACTTCCTCAGCTGATGTTTGCCTTCCTAGTATATTTACTAGGAGGTCAAAAATATCAGCAAAAGAAATCTAGAACCTAATACTAATAGTTATCAACATTAGCATTTATTTTTTTATAATATAGGTAAAAAAAGAACCTATTCTAAAATCACGAACATCGACTATTGGACTAGTTATCTCATTATATTTATACTTTCATATATTTCAGCATAATCCATACAAAAATAAAGAACAGAAAGGCACGTTTTGAGCCGTCACAATGTTAACTTGCTTTATCGTAGCAATTAAAATCTCGCACCTACGCTACACCCAAATCTCGTAGCGCGACATTATCGCTGCTACATGCGTAGGCGCATGGCTACGCGGCGTAGCACGGTGCGCTACCCAACGCAGTTTCTTTCATTTAACATTTATCTTCGTGTAATTTCCAGGGATTACTCCCAGAGCCCGTTACATAGATTCAAGAAGCCTGGCAGCAAAAACTACCAGAACATCTACCCACCAAGCGCGACTCTTCACCTGTCCAACATTCCGTAAGTTATCCGACTACTCCTTAGCATATACCATCACGCCTGTATTCCCAGAAGGGTTAGACAGAGGTGTACCAATATACACCCATAGATCGCCGGTATATTTAGGTCCCATGTAATAGGGGGAGAGCCTATTGTCCTTAACCGGGCACTAATCCAAACTCCGTGCTGCTACTGAGAATTTCATAGAAAAACCCAATAACACTTTTTGCTTGACTTGGAAATAGAACCAGGACCTCTAGCGTAGCAGTCGTGCTTAGCACCACTAGGCTAACAAGGCGATTCAAGCTTGCTTCATTATAAAGGGGACGGAAAGAAAAATGCGAAGGATTTTTTTGCAGAGATGACTAGAATTTGTGCCTTGTTTACAGAGCTACGGTGTCTGAAGATGATATCAAGGAAGCCTTCACCAAGCGGGGATTCACGATTAAGGCGTTCAAGTTCTTCCCGTAAGTTGACGTGATTTGCAAGCTATTTTTATTAACACTTATTGTTTTATTAGGTACGCATTCCTACAATGCATTTTAATATACCTACGTAATTTTATGGTTTAAAATTTATGTAACATAAGGTTCAAAGGCCGACTTTATTGTCTTCAATATCTTCCACTTCGTCTCTATGCCCCGAAGGTTTAGGCAGAGATGTACCAATGTGTACACCCACAGTCCGCTGGTATATATAGGTCCCATGTCATATGGGGCGAGCCTTTTGCCATTAACCGGGCACAAATCCTAACTCCGAACTGCTACTGAGAATTCCATAGAAAAACCACAATAACACTTTGCTGCTTTTTGATTATTATTTTTTTGTTAGGCGTTTCTATCCCACTCGTGGGCAAAATGTAAGTGTTTTTTCTGCTTTTTGTTAAAACATTGAAATTCCCCGTTTACAGGAAGGACCGCAAGATGGCGCTGGTGCAGCTGCCGTCGATCGACGACGCGGTGGCGGCTCTCATCAAGATGCACAACTACCAGCTGTCCGAGTCCAACCACCTGCGGGTGTCCTTCTCCAAGTCCTCGATCTAAGTCCAGCGACCGCAGGAATATCACACAAGCGGAGCAGTCGCGTCTCCCGTCGCACAGTCTGCAACCGGCCTACACCGACACTCCGGCATTCAAACATCCCCAACACTAGGCCCCCTACACACTACGCGACGGCGCGAGCCTCCATGACGCGACTGACCAACATCGTACCTCTCACACAAATCGAGAATTTCCCTCGACTGAAATTAAAATATATCTGTATTACGCTTACACGGATCACTAGATATTAAGTGCTATTCTATTTTCTTAATAAATACGTACGTTTACTGTTACTGTACATCTAATCTAAGGTACTATCATCACAGTCGAACGCTGCTTGTAATATCTACTGTATTTTCGATACGATTCTGAACGGAACGTATTAACGTAGAGAGGAATTATATTTTGTGTGATATTCATTCCATATTTTGAATAAGTATATCAATTATTTTATTTTTATAAACTCGTAATATTTCCCAGTTGATACAATATATAATTTCGTTATAATGGATTATCAGGATGGTATGTTTTGCAATTAGATTGCGCTGTTTCCGTGAGCACTGGGCTAACGCGTGTGTGCCGACGGCTCGCAATGTCAAACATTGCTCGCTTCACGCTCAGTACGCACTACCACCTTACAATTTTATATTCATCACATTATTAGCACATTGTTGAAATATCTCTTGATCACATAATTCAGTTGCAGTTATTACTATTAAATTGTATTTTATACATATATTTTATTGTCTATTTTAATATGCACAATTTACTATTATTGCATTTCTTTGTAAGTAAATATAGTTTTGTACGCATACACATTTTTTTCTTATTTTATTACTGGAATGTTATGTTTAGAAATGTGTATGTGTGTGCAATATTAGTTATAGAAATAATTTTAATAATATATTTTAGATGTACCCGTGTTCTGTCACCGGTGGGCGGCGGTGTTGCTTCCATTCTTGTTTCATTGTTAGGAGAATATTGTCTGTTCTTTACTTCATTCATAGTTATTGACGATTAGTTAGTGTAATCACAACTCTTATCGCTAAGCATCTAGTTGTATATCACTATTTTAAACGTTATGTTCAGTGACATAATAGTGACATGATGCATTTATTTTGATGTTAATTTATATTAATGGTAGCTACAACATATATAAATGCTCGTGCATACGTTTCACTAAGTGGTTAATTTTAGATAATTATTTATTTGTGAGCGGTGGGCGGCGGAGCGGTGTGGCCGACTGTCGCGAACATCATATTTTAGAATAATTTTCACTATTGCTATGAATTGCCACACTGCAGTGGAGTTGCGGCGACGGTCTATAAAGTATTAGCCAGATCTGATTTTGCTCTACGACATATTTAATCAACAGTATTTACACTAGGTCACAATAACTTCATTAAACAGTATTTTAGTTAATGAGCCTGTCCTTCGACACTTCGTTTTGTATATAGACACACTCCCACTTCGATGTGTAAGCTTCTCACACTTCGGACTTCGCTAAGCTCTCGATTGGATTTCACACATCTTTGCCTTCTTAAATTAATTAAAAAAATATGTCTAGTCCAATGCAAAAGAGATTAAGTTTGTGAATTATGTAAGTGATTACGTTATCAAAATCTTATGAATTCGTCTCAAAATATTTAAAGTCTGGTAGGAAAGCTTTTGTAAAAAGATTGTATATGGTAACGAATTTGTTGGTAGAGGGATGCCCGCGAGAGCCACGCTACCGCTAGGACCAGTTTAAGTGTTCAGTTACACGTCCAGATTATGTGATTAGGCAAAGCATGCGTGAAACAGATACCTGAATATGACGAGTAGGAATACTGATGCCATCCGCGGAACAACGCGCGAGCCGGCTGGCATGTTAATTAATATTGTAAGTCACTAATATCAATCAATGCATTACATATCTCGACGATGCCACGGTCGGTATTCAATTAGGATAGAAAAAGGGAATGTATATTGTAGGATAAATAAAACGTTACGGTTCGTATGAGGTGTACATAGAATGAATCACTCGAGTGACACACCGCTGACAGTACGTAGCGCATTCGGCCCAGCAGTACGCACGTTATACCACATCAGGCAGTCTTCACTATTCCATTACTTTGAACATGTCCCATCGTCGGAAAATAGTCTCAAAAAAAGTAAAAAATAATCTTTTATTTTAGAAAAAAACATTTGTGAAGTTATAAAAAATCACATATTTACACTATTATAAAATGTATAATATATATCACGTAACATACATAAGAAATAAAGATAGAGCTTAGTAAGATGATTAAACTGAAAAAAATATTAGATTGTCATTACGATGTAAGGTTTAATAGAAAAATTTAATCATACAATTGTATTAATCAGTACCTATCTATAATAAGAACGTAAAAGTAGTTATTTGGTTTAGATAATGTTAGGTGACCAGGGTGTGGTGATATTTTGCACGTTTTTGAAAATGTTTTTCTATACGGCGCAGGATTCTGTGCCTGTGTTTTGAAATGGTGAGGAGTGGTGGTCGAGTGACGTGAGAGCGGCGGTAATCGCATTTGTAATTTTAATAATAATTGTATTATTATTATGTATTTAAATTAAAACAAGAATCACAAAGAGGAGATTACATATCCATTGTACTCAGCGTAGAACGCTACACACATGCCGCGGTTTCGTTCGGTCGGTGTTTTGCTCGCAGCTCATGTGTAGAAACAGTTACTCAGTCGCTTGTGCTCAATACATTCGTAGACATGGTCGATTACTATATTAATTATTACTGTGTGTGTAGCGTTTTCAGGCCTAAAATTTTCTCAATAACATTGGTATTGACTAATAGATAATTATAGGAATTTATGTGTTTAGAGAAGTATTTTAAATATCTAGATTTTAATGGTAATATTATTAAAAATAAATAAATAGATCAGTGTTTAGGATGAGATGCCAAATTTAAAGTCAATACAGATTATTTTAGGTAAAAGTAATTGAAGTAATCTTAACATTTATTGAAAAGTTGATGAAAATGTTACAGTTAAATTATATTTGAGAGTTTTATTAAGCGCAATATATGCAATTTTATTCATTGTAAGTGAACATTGTTTCAATTTGTTAGTTAAAGTTATGCGTTGAAAAATGATGTGAAAGTTGTTTTCGAATGTGTTAATTGATATCCATCCGCGCGACGCGACCAGTAGAGTCGCCGCGGGCACGAGCTGTGCGTCATCGTGTACTTCGTATGTCTCTCTTGCGTTCCATACATATCTCCGCATATCATACTGAATATGCTTATATTTTATTGCGCTTTATAATATTTATCTCTACTACATACATATATTAGCTGTATTTAGTATTTCATAATGATATGAATAAAGGCCAGCATATCAATAAATAGAACCTTGTGTAAGGCGCATAAACTCTGTCAAGCTCCTCGATACTCTGCTTAGATGTCTGACTTCCTTCCATCTCAGCGGCGACCGCTCGATGCTTCACTGTAACGTTCACGTGTCGTCGTCGGCTTCTTATTATAATTTTAAGCCTTTTGTGTGGTTAATTTCACTCTTTATTTTTAATTTCATAATTAAACTATTATTATCATTGATACTTTTTGTTCTTTATTTTCAATCCTTTCCCTTTCTACCTAAATCCCTTTTTTATTTCAATTTTCATACCAATTGTCTACGAAACGACAGCGGGGCGGAGTAACAACACGTTTAGTTCACACACACACTGCCTTCATTGAGTTTGTTTTCATGAATGTCTGCGGTTTTACTTTCATCCCTTTATTTCAGACCACCTGAAGAAATGTGAAGAAACTATTTGTAAATAAAACTTATAAATGTTAAAGGGGATCAATATAATGAGATGATGTACATTAGTACACAATTGGTATTCTAGACATATTCGTACTTATAGAACTTAATTATTACTATCCTGGCGAAATCTACACTCGACTACATTTTAAAGTATATCTATTACGCTTCGATATATTTATATAACTTGTGAATAAAAATTCTCTATCTTTTTTCAACCGAGTCTTCAGACTTGAAAATAAAAATATTTAGGCGAAATAAAAACACGTTGTTTAGTTGAATTGTAAAGGGAGTAAGGGACTTAAAATATTGCCAATGATAATTATGTTTTATATAATATTATCAAGTGGAATATTGTATTTCGCACAGGGTATAATGTGAATTAAAGGTATAGCGCTGCCCGTGGCATTTGATCGCCCGAGGCGGTTATTTTGTGTCCGTGCCACGTCCCTTATTCCTACTGTGTGGAAAGAACTGAACCATTCCGAAATGAAACGTTATTAGCGAAATTATTGTGTGCCTGCCACTTCGTAAACGAGACCCGAGCAAACATCACGGAGAGATAACACCCAGAGACATTGTATTGAATGTATTCAAATTCATTGTTTTGATAGCAGTATGCGAGAAAGTGGCAGCTACACTCATGTTAAATTAATCTGAGAATGTAAATATTATACACGACTATGTTAATAATTACAAATTAAATTAATAGGATCTATAGTAAAGATTAACATAATCATTACTTTAAGATTTACTAGTTAAATATCCTATCTTAATTTCCGTAGTCGCTCTAGTTAATTATATACCTACCTATCTTATCGAGAACCCTTCTTAGGAAGTATTATTACCTACTGTTACTACCTCCCTTGGTTTTCCTTGATTTAATAATGTTTTTGTTGTTTCATTAAAAGATTTAAATAAAGGTGTGCAAATTAAAGGGTTGTGTGTAAAGTTAAAATAGTTAAATAGATGTAAAACAATCGTTCGAGTAACGTTTATCTCATCAGTTTCTTGGGAAGCACATCTAGTTTTGTTCACTATCGTAGTAAGACTTGCTGAAACAATTTGAACATGTCAATATTAATTAGTCTTAATTCAATATGCCAAAGACCAATCGTTGGGAAAAATAACAGGGATATAATAATATTTTTCCTTTCAACTTAACTAACGTTTTATCTCTAATAAATACACGTTTAAAATCAAAATGGCAAGCTTTAACGAGCTATATTTCAAGATAAAACATATTTTGATGATTATTTTGTGAAAATTAATTTTATGAATCGCGTGCGGTCCGTCTGAGAGGCCGGGCGCTCACTAAACTACATTATGTAAAACAGTTATAAATATGAATTATAAATATATACAACAATATTAATATCTAAGTGACTACCCTATTGAATTCTAGATTTATTCTTTGTGATTTTATAATAAAATATAGTTGAAAATGGAGTTTCTATTTTATTTATTATTCCCATAATCCTAATTTACTTATAAATATTATTTAATAAAGGAGATACGCAATAACAACCTATTAAGAGGATAAGTATCTACCAGTTGCATAGAATCATAGATAACACACCACCACAAAATGGTCCAGATTTAATCAACCAAAAGTTGAACAGACTGATGTCTAACTCTATGTCTAACTCTATGTCTATATTGTCACAAAAAATCGGGTCTTCAGCGTTTGACCAGAGTATAAACAAACGTTAGGGTTACCCAATACAGTACCACAGTGTTACCACTGCATGTAGTAACATTAAATAAAGGTACACAGTCAATACTCACCTGAAATTACTTTAATGATTAGGTACAAGGTACAGAGCAGCAACGAGTTTTAATAATAAGTACGCTTCCTGAGTGTTAATCATTATACATCCTGCGGAGAGACAGCAATGTACCTACCTACGGCCTACCTAATTTGAACAGACACATCCTACAGAGATTAAATATCGCCCAAAACACCACATAACTTCATGAAACCCGCCATGACATTCGTTATTAATTAATTTACATAAACATGATTATGAAAGTCGGCGTCGCTGAGGGCGGCCCAGGAAGAGGGCGAGATGACCTAAACCACCGCACCCCGAGGGCAGGTTCGAGATGGCGCAAGAAAAGAATCACTGGGGGAATACTTACTCAGGGGAGGCCTTTGCCAAGCTGTCAGAGCTGTGTAACAAAAAACTACACAAAAATACGATTGCCTAAGTAGGTACCTTATTACCTAATTATCGCTTGCCAAACATTTGTGCTATGAGTAAGACTCACTCAGGAGAGAGAGTATGTCAGAAGACTCAGAAGTTTTCATAATTATACAAAATTAATAATGTGTCCTTATAGTTTTCATATGCTTAATTCAAATTTCAATATTGCAGTGTAAACTTGTACCCAATGATATTAATTTGTAAAGGATATCTCAATCAATTCCAAAATGAAAACATATAACATGCATGACAAATTGTAGTGAAAGTCTAGACTGCGTCATATTTTTTTTTAAAGCAAAAAAGGGGTACCTTACTAGTAGTTTTGAACTCAGAATATTCTGAGTACAGTTAAAAGTGCCATCTAGATGTCGCACACCCAGATCTACATGTGCGCGGGCTAACAGGCCGGCCGATCACCGGGCTGGGGGCAAGGCCTGCGCCGTACCCGCCAGGACCGGGGGAAGGCCCCGCACCGCCGCCGCCGCCGCCGCGGCCGCCGCCGCCACCGTCGCCGTGGCTGCACCTGCAGCCACCGCTGACACCGCGTCCGCCGGCGCAATGGATTGCCAATAACGGCACCATTGCGCCTCCCGCTGGCGGATTCCGTAGGCACGGTCTGTGGACGGTGAGCAATGGGTAGCTCACCGTCCGTACGTTATTAACTAACGACAGACCGTGTCGACGGCGCGTCCATGTTCCGCGCACAGAGGTGTCAGCCACTGGAAGGGGCCACTAAGGGCCAAATGCCTGCCGGGGCTGCGGGTTGTTCGAAAGATATACCGCGCCCCCGGAACGCAAAGGGCACATGAAGGAACATAGATGGTTTTTAGTCAGTAAAAGTCTGACACTCCCTCCCGCCCCGCCCTGGACGGGGGGGGTCATTTGATGATTTTACCATCTCTAAAAAAAAAAAAAAAAAAAAAACACCCAGATCTAAAGGGAACCAACTCAGAAAAATGTATTTTTGAGTTGTGCGCAACATTTAATTCCTCATTTTATTACCTATCGACCAACAAAACAGATTTAAAGATATCTCCACTACTCGTCGCCAGATGTCGTCCGAAGTCTCTTTTGATGAATGAGCGGGCCCCCCGCGTACCCCACCAAAACAGATACATCGCTAGTTGCCATCGTTATTGCATGTGGAGCTCACGTATCTCCCTTAAAGAAAATGGAATTATTTCGAGTTGCGTCCATATTGGTGAAAATATAAGTAGTATTATTTTGAGTTGTTGCCATTTTGTTGGATAACGCTGACAAAATTCACAACACATTTTGAGTTGGACCTGTATTGCTGGCTAGGTAAGTAATTTTTAGTTGGTTATTTAGAGTTGTTTCCGTATTATTTGTTTTTTTTTTAGATTTTGAGTTGTGTCTGTTTAATTGAGTCATTTTTACAATTCAAATATTTCATTAAAATGCAAGTGAAATTGAACTTTTTTGTTAGTAACGTAAAGCATCTTTTCATGTCAATACGATTTTTTAGCTATCGAAGCAACCACACTTTTAGTTCCGTTTTGATAATAAAATTTTGAGTTAAGTCCCTTTAGATGGGCTCTGTGAAACAAAATTTTGTGTTAGTTCATGAAAATCAAAAATATTTAATCGATTGCTTATTAAGTCGTTTTGTATCTCAACTAAGACAAATTACATTTTCTATTTCAGTCAGACAATGAAACGTGGACGGTGTTTAGTGAATATGATTCAAGACAGGGACAAAGAAAATGTTTCAAATTCTATTAATATTACGCAACCTCAATTTTCAGAAGATAGTCTTAAGATTTCTCACGATCCCTTGCCTGTAGTTGACGAACCTATTCCAAGTACGTCTAGACAACAGAACCTTGACACTCCAAACTATTACGTTTCGCCAATCCGGAGTGATGAAACTGATATTGACGACTCCGATACGGATCCTAATTTCCGATTGGATCCCAAAAGTATGGTATTATCTAAGGTGGTACCGACTAAGTCTTTGTCTTCATCTAGCACAAGTAGCAGCAGCAGCTCGAGTTCTAGTTCGTCAGACACTGAAGATGATAGAGAGCAAACAGAGAAAAAAACGGTAATTTAAAAAACTAAAAAACCCGACTGCTATTCTTTAAAAATCCCTAAAACAAGATAAATTGTAGCAGTCGGGACCCATTCTAGAAATGGAGGATTAGTGAATTGAGAGCACATACCTATATTACATTGCAGATGGTCCCGAATGGGTCCCGACTGATACAATTTATCTTGTTTTAGGGATTTTTAAAGAATAGCAGTCGGGTTTTTTAGTTTTTTAAATTACCGTTTTTATTTTTTTATTTTTTTAGTGTTTTAAAAAAGAAATTAATATACCCAGTATCACTCTTACAGTAAATACGAATCTACCGACACCTCTCAAGCTAAAATCCATCGAGCCGTTCAGCCTGCAGAGCGAGCCAAAAATTTGAATTTGGCGCCTAAAATCCGCCATTTTGTTTTTTTTATTTTGATATACCCAGTGTCACTCTCACAGTAAATACGAATCTAACGACACCTCTCAAGCTAAAATCCATTGAGCCGTTCAGGCTGCAGAGCGTGCCAAACAATTATACATACATACATACATACATACATACATACATACATACATACATACATACAGACATACATACATACATACAAACATACTCTCGAAAAACATAACCCTCCTTCTGTCGCAGTCGGGTAAAAAGAGTAAGAAGAGAATACGCAAACCTGCGAAGTGGAAATCGAAAGTGGCAAAAGTGCTTAGAAATTCTGGCAAATCATACCAATCTTTGTCCAAATCAAAAAAACAAATGCCAGCGAGAAAAGTTGGCCCCCGAGAAAACTTTTATAAGATACTAGCTGACCCAGCAAACGTTGTTTTGCCATATATTTTTTTTAATTTTTTTTAGGGACATGAAAAATAGATGTTGGCCGATTCTCAGACCTACTCGACATGCACAAAAAATTTCATCAAAATCGGTGAAGCCGTTTCGGAGGAGTATGGCAACGAAAACTGTGACACGAGAATTTTATATATTAGATAAGACTGTCAAGAGACAAAAGACTCACTAATTATTTTCAAATTATCTATCATTAATAAAAATATATTTGATTGGAGTAAACATAGTATTTCATTTCCAGTCCATTAACTAATATGCCCTTACTGTTGGAGTGTTGGTCATATTATTACTCCTTGTTAGAGTAATTATAAATAATACGAAATACTTTTAAATTTAAAATTTAGATTTCTTCTTTAAAAGAGAGCTAACTCAAAACTTAATTCATGAACACAGATCCAACTCAAAATAATTAAAGAAAATACACTAATCTGTTAAGCGATAGGGAAGTAACTGAAAAAATCTTGTTTTTACCCCCATTACTTGACTAAAACACAAAATTTCAAAAACATCTTTCTTTTAATTTTATAAAAAAAGCGTTGATCTTTACAGAAACCTCATACAGTCTACTAGGACATGGTCAATAGTATTTTTCATTTTCTGAAAAAAGTCCTTTTTTGAGTTAGTTCCCTTTAAATCTGGGTGTGCGATGTGTAAAATCTGTAATATGAGTACGAGTAGTAGGTACGAGTTTACACATTGTTTTATCTAGATGGCACTATTGGGTCACTGAATGACTATTATTTTAACGTTTCGAAAAATTAACCAACATTTTTCTGCACTTACAAATTATTATAATTTTGGTCTTTCGAACAACTATGAAATGAAACACACACACACATGTGTGTAAATGAGTGGGTGCGGGTGGCATTTGAAGAACTGTTCCTTTTCACTCTTAAAAATTACCGCGATTTACAATCATGATTGAATATTTTTGCTGCACCCTAATATTATAGTTGTAAAATACAGAATAACTAAATAACTAATTAATTTAATGTATTTACCCTGCCAAAATATTAATGTCTACAAATAAAATCAAATTGAAAGAAAAATTATGCATAGTATCATTGTGTAACGTAGCGTCACAGATTAAATAAGTACAGATACTTCACTCAGTAGAAAATTTCCAATACCTACTGCTATAATAGCCTACTCCGTCGCGTCAACTCGCGTCAGCAATCACTGCAAACTAAAATGTGCCTAAATGCTCAAGCGTACAGTTGTGATCGCTTCGCACCGCGCGATCCCACAACAATCGTAAGGCTGCCTCTTCGATAAAATTAAATTAACATAACTTTTTATGTCTATGTTATTGAGAACTGTGAATATGTTCTGACTTATATGTGGCAGTTTAAAATTGTATCGTAAATATTATTATTTTTTTTTTTTTTTAATAAATTGGTGCTGACTGTACAATACATCTAGTAAAACATAATTATTCCTTCTTTTACTTGATTTGCACCCATCTACAATTCTACAACACATAAGGCACCAGACGGCATCGTAGGTAACGAATGAAACTATTAAAATTGAACAACGTGCGTGATGCGCTTGCGAAAACCGCACTGAATTTGGTTCGCAAACGGCCCGAGACCGCTCGGCCGGGCGGTAGGCAATTATAGCGCGCAAGTACATAGAGTGACGGAGGCCTGGTAGCGTCATAGACGTGTTTAGTGTTGGGATGTTTTTCTATACTGGGTTATAGATATTTTTATAGAAAAAAGTTTACGGAATGTGTTTTTGAATATAGGTATATATTTTTAATTTGATTAAACGTGGCTGGTACGTAAGCGCTCATTTTGCAGCATGACAAAAAGGGTTACTACGAAAATATTTTTTTTTAATAAATATTGATTGTGATTTGAATGTGTTTTTTTATGTTTTGTATTAAATACATATTTTAAAATATATTTAAAAATAATAAGGCATTTTAAAAATACTAATAAAGAGTAAGAGATTTTGTCGACTTACAATCGATATTAATAAAATTTAATTGCAAAATGTCACTGCCTTAGTTATGCCATTCTGACATGTGTCACCAGCACCTTCCTACATCGCAGATAGTGTAGTAGTTTTGAAGATATGTCAATGTCAAATTGTCATGTCAATGTCATTGCGGTAAAATAGTGAACGTCATGTTGATTTGAATTTGATAATGTGATTGAGGTCTTGGATCTTGGAAAAGTGAATAATTTACCAAAATAATAATTAAATCAAACTATATACTGGAATTAATTAATCAGACTTGTGATGTTAGTGATCTTATGATCAAAATCTTTCCCTAACTATGTTTCGGACAGTGTTGAGATTATCCCCTTCTTTGGGGATTACTATATTCGGTAAATCTACTGGACAATATGATCATGATTTAATCAATCAAACAAATAAACCTACTCCTCAAACAGGATGGGAACGAGTTAAATTAATGTATAATGGAAAGTAAGTCAGCAAACACAATATATCTTTAAATCCTCCTAGGTCAGTACTGGATTCCAGTGTTTAGCAAAAAGATGATTTAGAAAAACTAGGAAAGAACACGTTTAACTCTGCGTTTCCTTATAGTTCTCATACATTTAAGTATAAAACAAAAATTTAGCGTTAATTATCTTGCAAAATTCCAGCTCTTAACCTCTTTCAAATAAATAGTATTAAATCAAAGAAAGAATATGAAAATTACCAAAAGTTATGCATATTCTTCACAATTTCAGTGAATATGAAGAAGTGTCTGAGGAATTGAACACAGTACTGCAGTCAGCACTATGTGGGACCTTGATCGGAGCATGTATCGGAGGATTTGTTAGCTCCCGAGTAGCTTATATGAATTTCATAGAAAATAATCAAGCAACTATATTTAAATCAACTGCTCAGGCTAAGGTATAATTTAATAATACTTTCCTATATTTTATTAATCTTTTTGTACCCATATTATATTTTTAAACATCTTCAAAAACCGGAGTTCCCACATTTTATTAAATTATATAGAAAAAAAACTAGTCTTTCTGTAACTTTTAACTAAAACTTATAATCAAAGTTACAAATCCAAAATAAAAAGTAAAAGAAATAAAAAACAATTAATAGTGTTTATGTCTGTAATTCCAGAAAACATTGCAGGACAATGTGACAATTGCTTTTGCAAAGGGAGCATACAAGTGGGGCTGGCGGTTGGCCTTCTTCACAGGAATATTTAGGTAGGCTATCAATTATCTTTATAAAAATAATATTTTATTACATTATTGCCTAATAAAATCCTACATTATATTCTGCATATAATAAAGTTAATGTCTTCACGAAACATAATTCTAATAGGATGTTAGTAATTCTACTAAAACAAACAAACACAAATATTAAAAATTTCTGAAGCAATCTTAAGTTTTTCAAAGTAAACAGTATAACTTTTTATTTGTAACACTGGCCGATTTTGTTTCAGTTTTGTACTTTAAGCATAAGCATAACTTTGACGCAAAAGGGTTTTGTGGAAGGCAATACGGGAAATCTGTACCCAGCATTGGGATAAAACAGGTTTCTTAAAAAAAGTACACAATTCGCTCCTTGAATACAAAAGGGCCACAATTAAAAAAAAAATGAAAATCGTTTTACTGCAAAAATTACACCTGAACCGACTTCAGGTGTAATTTTTGCAATAAAACGATTTTCTTTTGTATTCAAGGAGCGAATTGTGGGATGTACTTTGATCTGTTATTGCTGGGCAGTGGGTAATGAACACAGCATACAAAACATATTAAATTAGTTTGACATAAAACTAAGCTTAATTATCATAATTGCAGATAGTATGCTAACAATCCTGCAAGCCTGCATTGTGGCCACAATAATCATGATCACCTTTAATGTGTACAATGATTTAAACGAATACAATTATACTTTTCAGTTTAACATCAACAACAATTTCAGTCTACCGAGGGGACACATCATTAATAGATTTTGTTTCGGCCGGAGCACTCACGGGCGCGTTATATAAAATAGATATGGGTCTAGCGGCCATATTAGTTGGTGCTGGTCTAGGTAAGGTATTATACTTTTTCAGTTAGACTGCCTTATTCAACTGCCTCGATGTGGTCCAAAGTGCGACTGCTATGCTCGAGGTCTTGGTTTTGATTCCCAAGTAGAGTAAAAAGTGTTATTAGGTTATTTTTTAAAATTCTCAAATTCTCAGTAGCAGCTTGTAGTTTGGATTTTGTGCCTGGTTAATGGCAATAGGCTCGCCCCCTATTACACGGGACCTAAATATACCGGCGAATAATTGTGGGTGTATATTGGTACACCTCTGCCTAACATCCCGGGGAATACAGGCGTGATGATGACTTATTCAAATATTTGTTTGGTTTTGCAGGAACCGTATTAAGTACCGTAGCTGGATTATTGATATTAGGAGTACTGAAAGTCACTGGTCTCAATATGGCAGACATTAGGAAAGCATTAAAAAAGGTGCAAGAAGCAAGGTAAGTTGTTTTTGAACTCAAAATTGTAATCCGAGCATAAAATATAGTTATTTACATTTCTGACTGACCTGGCAGCCAAAGGAAGGTTATAATTTTAGTTGTTAATGTATACATTTTTATTTTTTGTCTTGGCATATTATACCCTTAAAGCTCCCTTAAAATCAACTTCTCAAGTTGTAAATAAAAAAATATATCTATGCCAATAACCTATTTGTTTTCTAACATATTTTTTTTTAATTTACAGAGAGGAACAGTACAACCAGGCATTAGAAAAAGCAGCAACAATTAAGAACGATGAACTAACGGATCACCATAAAATGCTAGTTTTACAAGAGGGGGAGGTTAAGATAGACGATATTAAATAAATCACTTCAATATAAGGTCCTATTTTGTTAGTTCTAGTTCATTTAGGGCTATGATAAGTGGTTAACACAGGTAATGAATACCAAAAGTAATGTATCAAGCCTTGACTGAAATAATTATTTGTCTACTTACGCGCGACGATTCATAAGTAAAACAATAGTTAATCTTTTATCGAAAGACAACAAAACCGCTGTAAAAATCAAATTGTTACCATTCAACATGCACGGTCATATTTTACAAAGTTTGCAATATCTTGAAAAAATATTTATAATTATTTACATACCTTAAATTCGTCTCGTCAGCCGAGCCAATCGTACCAGCGGTCATCGACCTCTGTACTTCTAGCGTACGCATGACGATGCAGGAAATGAACACACACTCTTTGAACTGAACTGAACTCTTTGAAAATAGCAAAATTACCCTCCAATTTAAAAATTAAATATAAATCCTTTCAACAAAACCAAATTCTTCATGTTCATATAATCTTTATCACAGCATATTACACGCTAACCGAAATAAAAAAAGGTCGCAAATTGGAAATTAACATAAAATTTAAATCTTGTTCGAGTATTCTGCACTCGGTCAACCGACGGCAGCCGATGCAAGCGAAAAACTGAACGGTGCAGTAACTGCACCGTTCACACCAACTGTTGGTGTCTGTTTCTCTAAGGAAGCCGTCACCAACTCATTCAATAACATACCTACCGCCGTTGTACGACGCTTGGTTTTCGAATCTACCCCTATTTTAGGAAAATCACGAATTCAGTACTTTTATTTGATAATTGTTTCTTGTTAATTCTTATGTGAACCAGAACTAATAAAGTAAGACTAACAAAAAGATCTTGTTATGATAAAAAAATATATTAATCGGGGATGAAGTGTTTTGAAAATACAAATGTAAATAGTAGACAGAAAATAAAAAGAATATTTATAACTTGTTTTTTATTTGTAGTTATATGAATCATAAATCGTCATCATTGACGAATTTTTCTGCCGTAGTGATTAGAAAAGACAGAAGTCACTAAGCCCTGGATTTCGAGCGAAAATCAAGCGCATATAAAATTAAAGCGCGTGAAATCTGCTGTGATTAGTTATTGTTAATGAGTCGACCAATCACAGCATGATTTATTTGACAATTTGTCATATTAATTGGATATTTGGCACCAATAAGCTATAATTCCAAGACGCGACTACCTACTTAAAAAGCACTTTATTTTAGCCCTAAAATACCGTTTTTTTTTTCAATAAACAGTACAATTAGATTTATAGTTGCATTGTAATAAATAAATAGTAAATCAATTGAGTTGGCAAAAATGTGACGTTACTGTTTACTTTTGACAGCTCATAAAAAGTGGCTGTGACATACGGACGGGCAGACGTTGCTCGTTAGGAGATCGAGATGAAAATTTTAGGTTTTATTTTGTAAATAAAAAACTAAACTATATTAAAAGCATTTTACTGTTACAGACATTGCACAATACAGATTGTGGACGAACCGATTTACAAAAATATAAGGAAATATGTATCTACAAACTTCATAATTCTTGTATTTGTGCATCAATTTCAGAATAAAACAAATTATTTTAGCTTAACTTTAAATACGAAAGGTAAAAAATGCTAAGACTTATAATGTAATTCTTGAATAGATATTATAAAGAACGCTTTTTTAATAATAAAAGTTAAAAAACTTTAAAAATGGCAAGATCTAATTAATAAATAGATTGAGCTACATATGCGTTCATATTCAATTACAAAAACTTGATTTTAAAATAAGTCATTGCAAAATTTTAAGAAAAATACAATCGTATATTAATTTATAATTATGCAAAAATATACATAAGTATTTGGACAGTACTATCTAATGACTGCTAATACTTTTTACAACAATTATAAAATGGGCTTGTGGGTCGTTTAGAACTTCGCACAATATAATTTTCCTATTTCATTTCATGCTGAATTTATTTCATGGGTTACAAGACAAAAATATTTTTACAACAAATTAATCGAACATGGATGGGACACTTCATAGAATTTATCACCTAAAAAGAGTAAAAAATGTACTAATAGTGGTATGTAGAACTACATAAATATGCAACCTACTTTTATAATTATATTTCATTAAGTTACATACTTTTCCTGACTACACACATAGGTATATTAGTGAATACATAACGCGGGGTTATTATGCAACATCATGCCATTTCGCGCTTCTATAATTTCAATTTCATTGTCGACTAATTCGTTCCTTTTACTGTTATAAGATAATAATACTTCAATTTATGTATAAATACATGCTACATTGTTTTAAACACTTTTAGAGTATACAATTTATACTAAATAAATTTCATTCAAAAGTTACGTTTTGGTTAAGAATTCCTTCAATTTAATCGATGTTTATAAACATTTTTGTGAATTATGTACTGTTATATTTTTGTAAGTTTTTATTGCACACTGACCTACCAGTCTTTGTTTGTTTTCTATACTTTATTGTTTTCAATATCTTCTAAATATATATGGGTAACTAAGCAAGTTACAATAATAGTTATAATTTCAGCGGTACCTACAACTCGTAGTAAGTAAATATTAAAAATCACGTGGCCTTATTGGTTTGCATTGAATGGTTACCGTTAGTAATTCTAGTTTACAGACGTTTTTTTTAGTAAGATTTTCTTTGACGAATAACTAATCTTGTTCTAACACTTTTCAGTTTTCGCTACATGAACAAAATTGGAATTAATATTGTCAAATTTTGTACTGAAACTCGTACTTTTTGTGCAATAAGGAAAGTTTATGAATAACTAGAATAGAAAAATACGCACATTGTATAAAATCACGACTAGACGAAGCAAAAAGAGATATGAACAGTGGTCGTTTGTAGTTTAGAGGGCTACGTGGCTAGCTTATAGGAAAAGGCTTGAATAAAGTAGAAAAATATATAATTACCGTCAATAGGGTTGAAAAGAGACGCAGGGACGAATCGGGACAAAATTTAAAAGAGATTTTAACTTTGAAATAATATAGTTTGTTGCCAAAGAGAACTATCATGTTTTATTATATTATTTAAATTTTAATTTACGATTTAGACACACTTTCACCACAACTCACTAAACATATTTAGCGCTAAATGTATTTAAACCTCTAATAATGTGACAGGGATGCAATGATGTTCTAAATACGTTTAGGCACTAAATGTGGATGGGTGAAAGTAGGTCTCGGACCCACTTTCACCACATATCACTAACTAACTAACTAATTTTGTGCCTAAACGTATTTAGAACATCATTGCATCCTTGTCACATTATTAGAAGGTGACAGAGACAGAATGAATATTTAAACATATTTAGGGCTAAATATGTTAAATGATTTTGGTGAAAGTGGATCTTAGTGTTCTTGTTGGCACTAAACTATATTATTTAATTGTCCTTGTTTCCCTCTCTCCTTCCTACTCCTTTATGTTTTTAAGTGTTTCGTCCTAATTCATCCCTGCTTACCTTTACATCCCTGCATACCTATTCATCCCCTTATACTACTATATTCCTATTAGCCACGTGATTGTAGAAACATGTACTGTACTTATTATTACTGCGAATTCTGAGACTTGGTGATTCGTTTGGCGCCTCTGTTCGGAGGGCCCTTCGGTTTGGCGAACGCCGGACGGTGCAGGTTTCTCTTGGGATGAATCTCGTCGTATAAGAACTCTTCAGTCAGTTCTTTTCCATCGTCAATTTCTAACTATAAAGAGTAAAAAAATGGAGGTTATAAAATGTTTCGGTTCTAAATGTCTTTTTTTTTTTATCACTATTATATTACTAGCGAACACAATACATCGAAACAAGATCAGCGTAATTTTAAATGTTCTAAAATTGATCAGCCTTAAATATCCAGCCCCCCTAGCCAAGTCACAAACGATAATCGTAAACGCTCGGTAGTTACCAATAGATTTTCAACTTAATACCCAAGAGCCTTAAGTTGAAAATCTATTAAAGATTTCTAAGCGTTAGCGACTGGAACGAACGAAAACGCTATGCAATCTTCATTAGATCTTCAACTTAAAACCAAGCACATAAAGTTGAAGATCTATTAAAGCCTACTCAGCGTTTGCGTTTATCGTTTGTGACTTGGCTAGGGGGGCTGATGTTATTATCATTTTAATCAAATCATTAAAATGGGGAATTGGTTCAATTTTCCAGAACTAAAACCCACTTGACAGTCGCCATGTGCTTGGAATTAGCTTGAAAGTTAAAAATCTAAGCTTAGGGTATCCGCCAGCTGCCGGGGCTGCGGGTTGTTCGAAAGAGATACCGCGCCCACGGAACGCAAAGGGCACATGAAGGAACATAGACGGGTTTTAGTCAGTAAAAGTCTGACACTCCCTCCCGCCCCGCCCAGGGCGGGAGAAGTTATTTGATGATTTCCCGTCTATAAAAAAAAGGGTATATGCCAATCCATGTAATTAAGTCGTAAAGATTAATTAATTCTTTTGAAATGCATTTTAAGGTTCCATTAAATTTTTAGTAAGAATAAAAGCTTTGGGTTCTATAAAATAGGATTCAAATTACCCGTTTAACGATTTCGACGCCCAATTGCTCAATAATTTCTAGGAATTGTCCTTTGCAGCTGGAATACATCATTCTCTCTTTTATACTGCAGTTGTATCCCGGCATGGAGTAAATGAATACTGTGAACGAAAAGAATTTATACCAAATTATATTTTAACCATAATTTTATATGTATCTTAATAAAAGTCGATGCAACGTAAGAGGCACAAAGGCGGATTTATGTATGTGTATCCGATTAGTTGACTAAATTATCAATAACCAATCGCAGCAGTGTTTGAGAGACTAGAAGATAAAGCATCCATTCTCATCTATACTAAATTCTCTTTACTTATATTATAAAGGGGTAAAGTTTGTGAGATTGTAGAGGGGGTAAGTCTCTGGATCTACTGAACCGATTTTGAAAATTCTTTTGCTCATAGAAAACCACGTTATTTGTGAGTAGCATAGGCATATATATAACATAACATCACGCTACGACACACTGGGAGCTGAGCAACCACGTAACCAAACAAGGAACTTTACGCGGGTGGAAAAAACTAGGCAAACGAAGTCGCGAGCAAAAGCTAGTGCTATATAAAGAAGTAAACTTTGACTGTTCTTTTTTGTTTTCTAAGAGGAAATCTCTGGAAATACTGGTCCTATTACAAACATTCTTACACTGGTAAAAAGCTACACTATTGTCGAGTTTTAGAAATTAAAAATAGAGCAAGAAGGAGAATCAAGGAAATCAAGTATACCAATAAACATGACTTGATTTCCACGAGGACGGAGTTGTGAGCATAAACTTGTACTTGTATTTCGGTCTAACATTTGAAACAGTGGTGCCATTTATACATAGGTACTGTCCTACCTATGCTTTCCATGTAGTCACTCTCGTGCGTGTGCTTGAATATATACAAGTGGTATCTGGCTTGGTCACTCGGCACCTGCTGCGGTAGCTCAGCTAAAGATATGTTGGCCGCTTTGGATAAATGAATCTTCTCTTCTTCTAAATCTGAAATAAATAATAACACAAACCATCAAGCCTGTATTCCCCGAAGGTTTAGGCAGAGGTGTACCAATGTACACCCACATATCGCATGTTTAAGTGCCATGTAAAAGGGGGCGAGCCTATTGCGGTTAACCGGGCACAAATCCTAACTCCGAGCTGCTACTGAAAATTTCATAAACTCTAGCGTAGCAGTCGTGCTAAGGACCACTAGGCTACGGAGGCAGTTAGTATTTTAGGTCTTGAATAAGTTTTGGTAAGCATTGGTCCCGGCTGTCATTCGTAGATATTTGACAGTCATTACGTATATTCAGAAGCCAGGAAGTCTGACAACCAGACTAACCAAGAGGTATTGCGTTGCTTAGTAACTGGGTTGTGGAGCTCAGATAGGCAGTCGCTTCATGTAAAACACTGGTATTCAGCTGCATCTGATTAGACTGGAAGCCGACCTCAAAATAGTTGGTAAAAGGATAAGCAGATGACGATGTTGAATTCTACCAGGAAATCTGACAACCATAGACTGAAAAACCCAATAACACTTTTTGCTTTTTGTCTTTTTTTTACATCCATTATTAACTCACCTATCTTAAATTGCAAGTAGTTATAGGAACCTCGTTTGAGATCATGAATTCCTTGTTTGGCATCTTCAGTTATAGGGAAAGAAACACCGCCCATAGTCGATTGCCTGAAATTTTGTCAAAAATATATTATTGAGATTACAATCACCGGGTTTTTCGTCATTAGCACTCAGTACCAGAAAGTTGTATTTGTGGAAGTGTTATATTTTATTTAGTTACTATTGTTACAGCAACAAAATCTCCAGTTTGGTAAAAGAAAATATTAAATCAAAGGAAAATTACTCTAAAACAGATGATTACTGCCTCATTAACTTTAGGGTGAATCATTCTTAATAATTTGTTTCTGGCAAATTAGCGATTAGTTTCCTCGTGAAGTTTTCCTTTAATAATACTAAAAATACATTCCAAATTATCATTGCTACTTTCAAAACTGTTGAAATTCCTTAAATAGTTAGATAACGACTAACTACTACACATTTCTTACTAGGAACCTATGTGCTATTCCAGACTCTAATCTATCTCTGTGCCAAATTTCACCCAGATCCGTTCAGCCGTTTAAGCGTGATTGAGTAACAAAACTAACAAACAAATATCCATCCATCCTCACAAACTCTCGCATTGATAATGTTAGTAGGATAGTACAGATAGTTACCTAGCGTCATAATATTAGCAGGATAGTACAGATAGTTACCTAGCATCATAATATTAGCAGGATAGTACAGATAGTTACCTAGCATTATAATATTAGCAGGATAGTACAGATAGTTACCTAGCATTATAATATTAGCAGGATAGTACAGATAGTTACCTAGCATCATAATAGTAGCAAGATAGTACAGATAGTTACCTAGCATCATAATATTAGCAGGATAGTACAGATAGTTACCTAGCATCATAATAGTAGCAAGATAGTACAGATAGTTACCTAGCATCATAATATTAGCAGGATAGTACAGATAGTTACCTAGCATTATAATATTAGCAGGATAGTACAGATAGTTACCTAGCATCATAATAGTAGCAAGATAGTACAGATAGTTACCTAGCATCATAATATTAGCAGGATAGTACAGATAGTTACCTAGCATCATAATAGTAGCAAGATAGTACAGATAGTTACCTAGCATCATAATATTAGCAGGATAGTACAGATAGTTACCTAGCATTATAATATTAGCAGGATAGTACAGATAGTTACCTAGCATCATAATAGTAGCAAGATAGTACAGATAGTTACCTAGCATCATAATATTAGCAGGATAGTACAGATAGTTACCTAGCATCATAATAGTAGCAAGATAGTACAGATAGTTACCTAGCATCATAATATTAGCAGGATAGTACAGATAGTTACCTAGCATCATAATAGTAGCAGGATAGTACAGATAGTTACCTAGCCTCATAATATTAGTAGGATAGTACGGATAGTTACCTAGCATCAGTGCCATAGTTGGTGTCGTGTTCACTCTCTTGTAGCTCCTTCAAGGCCTCTTCCCTGTCGGTGAGTGGGGCCGGCGCGCTGACCCCGGTCAAATGAGCCTTGTAGCCTTTCAGACTAACTTCGTCCTGTAAATAGAAAGGTTAACATATAAATAGGGTGCGATGACGTCACTTGTTAAGTTTTTTGTCTTATAAGAAGAGGAATTAACGGATTACTGTCTAGTGTCGCTTTGATGATAGATTTTAGCATCTTATCATGGGTTAAGAATGATTATCCGAATATCCGTACCCAAAAGGGTAAAGCAGGACCCTATTACTAAGTCTTCGCTGTCTGTCTGTCCGTCCATCTGTCACCATGCTGTATCTTCTTAACCGTGATAGTTAGAGTTTAATATTTTTTACAGGTGATTTATTTCTGTTGCCTCTATAACAACAAATACTAAAAACTAGAATAAAATACATATTTAGGGGGGCTCCCATACAACAAACGTTATATTTTTGCTCGTTTTTGCTCGACATTGATAACGGCAACAGGATGCTTGAAATATTTACGGGTTTCCTGTGTTTGACCAGGTCGGGCAAAGAGTTATTGGTTTTGTCCATTAGGAATTTCTCAGTAGCAGCCTGATTTAGAAGTTGGTGGTGTGACACCTCCACGGCTCGAGAAGAGATTGTAATAAAAATGATTGTATACAATTCATCTATGGCTTTTGTATTAAAATTATTAGCCCCAACAGTTTACAGCTGGCCTCTTTAATAACCTTTTAATCATTATGGAAAATTATCAGTCCACTATTTCTTAGTTAATGGATAAATAAATATCAATTAAACACCAAATCAATTAATCATTCAACAAAATTATATCAATGGTTTGATATCTTATAAATTGAATCATTGAATCCAATTTCTTTCTTCTTTACGATAGATAACATATCACCTTAACTATCATTTCAGTAACATTTAAGATTGCCTATCTAGTAAAACTTATCATTAATACAAAGATAACTTTTGATAGGTAAGTCGTAGTTTCCAAAAATCTTTGATAATCCTATCAAGCAGTTTGTTTACTGTTTCAAAACTAATCTACTATCTATTTGTATAATATAAAATAATATCATAAAGCTGAAGAGTTTGTTTGTTTGAAAATCTCAGGAACTACTGGTTCGAATAGAAAAAATCTTGTATTGGATGGATAGTCTGTGGTATGTGCCATGTGGTATCATATATCATTCATACCTTTTTCATCACAAACTTTTTCATATGTATACAACCTCATTTTTGTATTTACTTTTATTCTTTTATAGTTTCGTTTTGTTTTATATTAAATGTCAAAACTGAGAGTTGGAAAATCTATACTAATATTATAAAGCTAAAGAGTTTGTTTGTTTGAACGCGCTAATCTCAGGGACTACTGGTTGGAATTGGAAAATTCTTTTAGTGTTGGGTAGTCCATTTCTTGAGGAAGGCTATAGGCTATGTAACATCACGCTACGACCAACAGGTGCTGAGCAGCGAGGGTGAAACCGCGGGGAATAGCTAGTTATAGATATCTGTCACACACACATTCTTTCATTTATAGGGAATATTATTGTAATAAACAATATTGATCTCCCTAAAAGTCCATTTATCGAGGAAGGTTATAGGCTATATAGCATCACGTCACGAGCCATTGGAGCGAAGCAGTAACCCAAGACGTAACTTAACGCGGGCGAAATAAGCCAAGGGGACGAAGTCACGTATATTTCGCTAATATATAAATAAAGCTGAAGAATTATTTTGTTTGTTTATACGCGCTAATTTCTGGCACTACCCGGTCGGATTGTAAACTTTTCTTTTTTGTATATTACTAGCGACCCGTCCCGGCTTCGCACGGGTGCAATGCTGATACTAAATACATATAAACCTTCCTCTTCAATCACTCTATCTATTAAAAAAAACCGCATCAAAATCCGTAGCGTAGTTTTAAAGATTTATGCATACATAGGGATATAGGGACAGAGATAGCGACTTTGTTTTATACTATGTAGTGATAGTGATGGCCAAATTCATGTGGAATAGTATAGTATAGGCTACTAGCTGACCCAGCAAACGTTTTTTTTTTTTTTAGGGTTATTAAAAATAGATGTTAGCCAATTCTCAGACCTACTCGATATGCACAAAAAATTTCATCAAAATCGGTCAAGCCGTTTCGGAGGAGTATGGCAACGAAAACTGTGACACGAGAATTTTATATATATATATTATATATAATTTACGACTTACTGGAGAGGAGGAGTAACCGAAGGCTTAACTTATTTATTTATACTTTATGCAACAGAACATACAAAGGCGCACTTAATGCCTCAGACATTCTCTACCAGTCAACCAAACTACTTAAAGCGGGTGAAAAATACACGCGAACGAAGTCGCGAGTAGATGCTAATTATGATAAATTACGATGAATCAGATTTATAAGTATGAACACTAAAACAATAAGTAAAGGTCGATATTACATCTACATCAGCTAAATTAAAATGACAATGAAAAACTTATTGTTGACTTTGTTTAAATTATTCAAGTGTTCCAATTTACTGACACAGAAATCTTTATTGTAAGGAGATGTTATCATTATATTTTTGATAATTTTCTTTTTGTTTTACTCCTAACTCTAAAAGAGGGGTGTTATAAGTTTGACATGTCTGTCTGTGGCACCATAGCTCTTTAATGGGTTAACCAATTTGAATGCGTTTTTATTTATTTGAAAGCAACTTTCTTAGCGATGATTCTAAGATATGTTTTATCAAAAACGGTTCAGCCGATTCAAGATTATTAGCTTTTTTTTAGGTGCGGTAGGGATCTTTATTCTTCTGTAGAGGGAAACTTAAAATTATTTATTCTATTATACTGATTTTCTATATCACTAATGACACCTGAATGGGATTTTTTTTCTTTTGTTCACATGATTTACCTTTACTGTAGCATGCATTTCATCCTTAATATGTGCAGACCCAAACTCCTGTTTGAGTGTGGCCTTAGTGGAAGCGTACAACATCTTGTGTCTGACCGGGGCACTGTCCGGTGACCAGCTCAGCAGTAGCCACTCATGGCCGAGAGAATTTGTTGAGTCGAATCTGGAAAAACAATAGAAATCTGCTTACAGAATTCGGACAAAGTCATATAACCATAAATCGTGCTGTAATATTGGTATATTTATGTACTATTTTTTTAAATTGTTATAGGATGAGGTGTGTAATGACAATATGAAGACTTTATACTGTGCCAGCATCAGATCTTTACTAATAAAATAAAATCAGCTGTTTCTTACAAATCAAAAATGTGTGGAAAAGCTGATTTGTTGTTCATATTTTTGAGCAGGTCCCATAATAAAAGATGTTTATATTCATTAGTACTGTCACTTCCTAAAAGATAATAAATGTAAAGTCAAGTAATAGGTATAAAGCTGAAAAGTTTGTTTCTTTACTTGAACATGTTACTATCTAGAACTTCTGATCTGACTCTGAAAATTTTTTTGCTAATGTGTAGCCATGTTACTCTTGAGTCCTATAGACGATACTTCATTTGAAAAAAAAGATCCATAAGAAAATTCGCAATTGTTTGTGATTAAAAAAAAACGCAAAAGAAAGGAAAATTAATCATTGGTTGAAATATGTATTAAAAGCTACTAACCTGTATAAAATATAACATGGCATTTCTTCAACTACCAATGATGGTACATATTTGTCAAAATCTTGTTCCCAGGAGTGTTTTGTTGGGTAATACTTTGATAATACCAGTTGCTCTGAAAAGTAATAGTTTCAAACATATTCAAAAGTTTCTAAAAAAAAAAATACCATCACACCTGTATTCCCCGAAGGGTTAGGCAGAGGTGTACCAATGTACGCCCACAGTTCGCCGGTATATTTAGGTCCCATGTAATAGGGTAATATTGCCATTAACCGGGCACAAATCCAAACTGCTACTGAGAATTTCATAGAAAAACCCAAATAAACACTTTTTGCTCGACCTGGGAATCGAACCCAGGACCCCTTGCACAGCAGAAAATAAGTCAAAAGTCAAAAGAAAAAGTCAAAAGTTTCTACTATACAAAAATACACATACAAGTTGGAAATGACTAAGGGATTATTTTGTCATACACTTTTACCAAGAAGGGACTTCTGTATGGCTATGACTTTTATTTGGGAAGAGTAAGCTCTTGACTCTAGTCTTGGTCAGAGGTTACAAAGACAAAGTCTATTTTTTTTTGGTAAAAGTTTGTTTCACAATGTTCTTTCTTGCTTAGTTGGTTTCCAAAACAAACAAAGAATGTGTTGCAAACCTTAATATAAAAAGGTTGTCTATCATTGCAGTAGAACCTGTGTGATATGCAATATTAGGTTGTATAAGTTGCACATATCACCTGTGCATACAATAATATTTTACAACTGCATTACCTGAATAAATAAATGACATCCACTGCATAAACAGTGTCACATTTTATGGATGGGTTTTTGGTCATAAACAGTTAATATTATTTTGTTTTATTTTTAAAACATACCATCACATCTTTATTCCCCTAAGGGGTAGGCAGAGATGTATCAATGCACACCCACATTTCGCCGGTATGTTTAGGTCCCATTTAATAGAGGGCGAGCCTGTTTTATTTTTATTTGCTTACAATTTTATAAATGCCTTACCATTGTCTATGCTGATTTTTAGGACACGAATTTTTCCATCTCTGCATTTCCCCAAATATTTCTTCAACTCTGCATTGGCTGAAATTTTAAGTTGTGTTACAATTTGTGCTGTTATTGTTGCAAACAACAATGTTTCATATTAGAAAATATTTATTTATGCTATTATGCTGCAGATGTTTCATTAATTTAGAACAATTATTCAGAAATATTATTATTAAGTACCTACTTCTAAATTAGTAATATTATTAAACATAATTTATTATCTTGCCCTAGTTATAGTAAATTAATAAGTTGCTAACCGCATAGCCAAATAGACGACAACAAGTAAATTTGATTTTTGGAATTCTATAACCAATCATTGTTATCAATATGGAATTTAGGCGTGGGAGCTCTGGTAGGAGGCCAGGATATCGTAATTTCTAAAAATATACTTTCAAAAATTATAACTTCTTCTTCCTCATAATAGCGGAAAGACCGGAATTATTAACTTATTACGTGGTTTATTTTGAAATGGTGAGATAAATATCTAACTGTATATTTTCGTACCTTGAATTCCTGTTTGATGAGACATTGTTATATTACTGCTACAGTTAACTTATATATACACACACTCCACAAAACAATGTAATTCACAAAAAAACAGTATAAATTAAACTGTAAAAGGAAATGAAATAATGAAAATCTCATTCACGATTTCACGTAAATAGTCACTCAGCGATTTCAGGCAGTCTTGACTTGACAATTTCTTGACAGTGACAATGTGACATGACAGTCAGCCATAGACATGACAGCTGTCAATATTAAATCGATTCGTTCTAACACCAAGCTCTTTAGCTCTTTCACGTATTTTTTAGTGCGGCAAGCACGAAATAATTATAAATAAAATAAAATAAAAATAAATAAATTTTGTTTATTTCAGGCATTAACCTATATTAATATTACAATGCATTGTTAGATTAAAATATTACATTACAATATATTATTTTATCACAGAAAAAATACAATAAAAAATTAAATTCAGTTAAAATTATTATAAGAAGAGGACAAAAACAAAAACAAAAACACAAAAATAATAATAAATTTAACACCTAAGCAGGTGCACACATCGGAATATAACATTTACTATCTCATTATTGCATACAATTAAAGTTAAGTTTTCTTTAAATAGTCAGTGTAAGATTGCGATTGTGTTTAAGCGTAGTATGTAACTACGCTTACACAATGGCAATCTTACAAGTACCGAAACAACTATCCATCAAAATGTGTCGTTACATTTTCGTTATCCTAATTAGTTCCTATTATACTATTTTTTTTTAAACTATTTGTTTGACACTGACGTTGAACACTGACCGTGATCTTCACTTTGGGCTGCTAACAGTTAAGGGTATTACATCGCTCAAGTCCTAAAAACACCTAATGTTTAAAGAAATTTGCTGAGGAATCCTTCCGTACGTTTTCCATATAAAAAATATATGTTATACTTAAAGTCCTCCTCAACAGTTCGCATTGATTAGAATTGTAATAAACTTGCCCAAATTTCGGAAAAAAATATTTTAAACAGGTCATTTTTCAATCTAAATTGCAAATTGTTGGTAAAACGGCTGAATAGTTCAACATGATTTTTATACATAAAAATATGTAATGACATATCAAACAATTCGCATTGTTTACTTTTTCTTGTTTCTGTTAAGATTTTGTAATAATAACTAAAAACTCGAAATTTCATCAATTCCCCCCCCGAGGCACCCCCGCTATGCCTGCGACGCCAAACTTCAGTGCCTTGATGGCTCTTGTCAAGGGTGGACTATACGCATGTTATTTTTTCCAAAATAAAAACCAAAAGTTCACTTTTTGAATAATTTATGAATGAAGCAATATTGTGAATAGTACAAATGTAAATATTTCGTAAAATAAGAATTGAAATTAAGTTCGTAAATAAATAAAAACAAATTTGTAATTTCGTTTAGTTTTTTAAATCTATCATAGAGTAAGCCTGACTACTATGCCTATGTATAAAAACAAATGCTTGACCGAGCTCTCCAAAATTATTGGAAAATACCAGGGATATCTATGGTGCATACCTACTCTTTTAGTAGATACCTACATTATTTCTTTGGTGTTTATTTTTATATTGTTTTTACCCTTAAGAATTTCGTTTCACGGAGAACATAGATTTAGGTGTTTCTTTTTTAATTATTTTCTTGCCAAACTTTTAGAATGTGTCATGTATGAGCACAACTACTTCCGTTACTGAGATCCGATAAGCACTTACTTGGTTATCACCTTTAGAATGTACCACAAAGTAGCACCCGTGCTTAGTTAGATAAATATTGTAAGCTAGGTCATCCTAACTATTTTCGCTTCCGACAACCGATAAGTGAATATTTTATTTACAAGGTTACTTTTACATCATTTGGGAGCCGAAACACAGAAACTCCAGTAAAGTAATAATTACTATTGCCGTTATTTTTTTTAACACGTCTCAAAGAATTTGAAAATTTGTGACTTTTTTTGTCAAAAGTCAAAGTCAGAGTCAAAGTCAAAGTTTTTGTCATTCGAGATGTTAGTGCGTTTCTGCCTGATCGATGAATGGATTTTTCAAAGGCTACCGTTCCGTTAAGGTTTACACACAAATATGCATGGACTGCAAAGAAGCGTTTACTTCGAGTTCTCACTATTTCACAAATTAAACAATCATCATCACGCCTGTATTCCCCGAAGGGTTAGGCAGAGGTGTACCAATGTACACCCACATTTCGGCGGTACATTTAGGTCCCATGTAAAAGGGGGCGAGCCTATTGCCATTTATCGGGCCCAAATCGAAACTCCGGGTTGCTACTGAGAATTTCGTAGAAAATCCCAATAACACCTTTTGCTCAACCTAGGAATCGAACCCAGGACCTCTAGAGTAGCAGTCGTGCTTAGGACCACTAGGCTAACAAGGCAGTTCAAATTAAATTCTCATGTTATTTATTGAAAATAATATAGCCAATAGTTTCTGTTACTATGACAGAGTATATGGCTTTTGGTTCCAGAACGATGTAAAAGTAAGCGTGTATAACAAAAAAAATATAAATTACGATGTACCAAATAATACATAATATAAGAACAAAATATAGGTATTAAATCTCTCAGAGAGCGAATAAAATAGGCAAAAACAATGACAACTCTGCGACACATCTGTGTTCTTGCTTAATGTTAAGTTCCTTTTATCGTAGCATAGTGGATATCGATAGATGGCGCTAAATTTAAAAAGTAATAGTACAGCTGTGCGATTCTCTAAAATGCAAGCTCGAAAACGGGTCCCACTTCGATAACGAACCAACTTGTCATTGGTTCGCCGTGGTGACGTCACCACGGCGAACGAATACTAAGCCAATGACAAGTTGGTTCGTTATCGAAGTGGGACTCGTTTTCGAGCTTGCATTTTAGAGAATCGCACAGCAGATGTCAAACCCTCAAGGACATCGGGCGATGTAATAACCTTAAACGCAATTGCCTTTAATCAGCAAATTGGTCGCGCCGCTTCCAATTGCGAAATGTTTTTTTTTTCAAATTCAAGATCTCCTTCCTAAAAAAACCTCTTTTTGCCATATCCAAGTTGTCTGAACTGCCCCGTTGGTCTCGTGATCGCAAGCGCAACTTTGATTCCCAGGTCCGGCAAAAAGTGTTATTGGGTTTTTCCATTAAGAATTTCTCAGTAGCAGCCCGCAGTTTTAACTTTTTGACAGTAGTTACGGATAGTCAGAAGCCAAGAAGCCTGACAACCAGTCTAACCAAGAGGTATCGTGTTGCCCAGTTACTGGGTTGTAGAGGTCAGATAGGAAGTCACTCAATGTAAGACACTGGTATTTAACTGCATCCGGTTAGACTGGAAGCCGACCCCACCATAGTTGGGAAAAGGCAAAGCAGATGATGCCGTCTCCAAGTTGGAACATTTGACCCTCAAAGAAACATGATTGGCCGTCAAATGCGTTTTACGTCAGATTCGAATGTTTTTTATGAATTAGCCTGATTCATCGTTTGGCAGGAAAATAAAATTAAAACTTTCGATTGTGACCTGACATTAAATGACCCCAAGATGTCATTAAATGACATTAAAGAATCCCACCCTGGGCGGGACGGGAGGGAGTGTCAGACTTTTACTGACTAAAAACCAATAAAAATAAATATAAATAAATAAAATACCCTTACCTAGTAGGTATATAATGTAAATATTTCTACTATAAAACAGTGTCAACAATAGAAGCAACGTGGATAAAAAAATAGCTCTCTTTTCCAAGAACTACGTAGGTAAATAAACGTACCTACTACTAAATAGGTCATAAATTATTTCGAATGTTTGCTAGAATACGCCTACGGTAAGTAAACTATACCAAATGGAGCTTTAAGAGGCAGTGAGGCATATCTTTCCAGTGGGTAGTGCACTGAAATTATCTCAAGCAAATTTAAGTTCCTATTTAACAACTAGGAATAGGATTTTACACCTACGAGTAGATACCTTTTAAATTCACTTTGCAATTCTAATACAAACTTTGACCCAAGGTTGTAATAGATACCTAAATAGGGTATTTGATGTAAATAAATTAAGTGCTAAGATGTTAAGGTATGTAGTGCTAGTGACCCTGATATTCCCAGAAGTAGATTTTCAGAAGATAATATAGGTACTTAAAATGGTATGACCGTTCCAAAAAATAATAAAGGCTACCTGTTACCTACATATAGGTGTAGGTAACTAATAAGTCCAGACACATCTAACACTGGAGCGGCACTGCGGTATAGTTACTTACTTGTATTTAATTAAGTACATAACAAATGAAAACCATATTTTCGATACCCACCTCTTTAAGGAAGAACTGTCAATTCTTAAAAAAATCCTATAAAATAAAGTCGCCTCCCGCAGTCTGTACATTTGATCTTTTAAACGACAGAACAGTTTTTAATGCATTTTTATCAATTTAAAGAGTACTTACTTGAAGAGGAAGTGACTTTATGTATGTATGTATGTTGAAGAGGAAGGTTTATTATTATGTAGAACATCACGCTATGACCAACGGTTGCGGAGCAGTAACCAAAGACGTAAGTAACTGAACGCGGGTCACACCGCGGAGTACTTATATGTATAATTCATAATAATCGCTAATATAACTATTGATTATTGCGTATGGGTCACCCCTATTCCCACATAATAGCGTTGAAACCTGGCCTTTGACTGTTCAGTCAGCACTTGCGGAAGCTTGAGGTTAGCCAGTGCGTAATGGAGCGCAGCATTCTTGGAGACGATCAGTTAGTCTAACCGGCTAATAGGTATGAGGGTCAATTCACATCGAGAGGTCACTTGAGGAGACGCACATTTTTTTTTTAAACCAATACACTAACGAACTTATTACTACACCTTATGGAATACGCGCGAAAACGAGTCGAAGTAAGTCGCGCTACGCAGAGCAGCATTCAATAACAGGACAAATAACGTTAAATAACGTTAACGCTATCGTTATTTAAATGTTAGTGTTAGTATAATGTAGCTCCGTTAGTCATTTACCAACAAAAAGTATATCAACAAGAATGTAATAGTTTTAGATAACCTAATTATAACACTGCTGTAATTGAACAGTTATTTTGCTAATGCTAATAAATTATAATAAATAAATGTAGAATACGTAGATATGTATATTATTGCGATGAGAGAGCAGCGTTGCGTAACGTGCTGTGAAATGACCCTAAGAAACACATCATTAGTCCTTTTTTTTCTAATACAAATAGTACCAATATAGTTACGTTTATATAACTAACAGACAACAATCAATCGTTTGCCAATTCGTTCATTAATTGTATCAGAAACAGAGGTCATTAAATACTTCTGCACAATTAAGGCGCAATGGCCGCCACCAATAATTTCCCGCCACTACACAAATACAATAGCGGAACACACCACAATTATTGCGGCGATGGCGTCTCGCTCGATGATAATTAACCGCTAATAATAGGTACGCAAAATACATGACAATAGAATCACTGGTGTTATTTGGTTTTTGAAATTGTATGCCGTTAAAATTGCAATTTAAAATGGGTAGGCGCGATCTCTATTTAAAATTATAGATAATAATAATATTCGCCCAAACGAATTTTGGTCACGGCGGTCAATCTCAATAGAGAATATATAATACGATGGAGATCTTATAGTGCACAAGTGTGTGCGCAAACACAAGTGCTCTCCCTTTTCATGGGAAAAGGGGGCACTTGACTGTGAGTTCAGTCTCTCTCCGGTCGTGTCGGATTACCGTTTTAGGTCCTACGTCCGAACTACGAGCGCATGGACACTTGTAGTTAGTATCATACTACTCACAGTAGGTACCTAGTAGAAGTCAATCCTTGAGGTAGGTTCTTAATCTGTCTATCTATCTAAGCAGCTATACATAAAAATGAATGGCTATGATGTATTGCTAAACGCAAAACTCGAGAACGGCTAGATCGATTTTGCTGTTTTTTTTGTTTTTGTAATTTCCTGGAGAAGCTTTGTATGAAACCTTTTTTTTTTAAATCCACAGTAAATGTCGGAAATTTGCACTCGTGCAAAGTCAGTCTGTTAATACAATTTAAAATTCTTTACCCATCCAATACCAAATGTTTAATTTCGATCTCTAAACGCGTTATTTCGGCCTAAATAGGTCGAATTGGTCCGTCGGTTAAGCAAATGAATACGTTTGGCTGTATCTATAGATTTTGCTTTCAGATGCAGATAATACAAACACATGACCGCCCGATGAGAATTTGTTTTAGCTCATTGTTCCCGTAAATACAGGATTTGATTTCAAACCGCATTTCGTTTACATTGTTTTATCGTATGTGAACAATTTCACAATTATGATTTTAATTAAACATTTGCTTATAATTTTGATGTCTGTTATTGTGGTTTGAGTTTTATGTGTAATAAGTATTTGTTGCAGTTCTGTATTTGGTGTTTTGTTTCAGTTCATGTCGATGTCGGAAAATCAGTATTTTATACCTTTTTTTTTTAATAATCGGCATTGGTGGATAAATTCAGTATTTAAACAACATCTGTACATAGGTAAACTATTCGTACTATACCTTCAGCCAGCTGTTATGCCTATCTATAAATTCAGTGACCCTAAAATAAACCACAATATCTGAAAAAACAAAAGAAGGTACCACAACTTCCAGATGAAAGCTGTTCAAATTCATGACTGCTTCCACCCACAGAAAGATGTATCAAGAATTAAAAGTCACGTTGCATGCAGCACATAACAAGCCAGATGAAAGATGAAAGCAATTTGCTTGAAGCATCCTAGTAGACAGAGCAAAACACATTCAGTAATGAGGCTACCCACAAAGCGGACACGAAACACTACGAAATGGATGAAAAATGCGAATCGGGAAATCTGTACAGCTCTCATCAATTAAATATTTCTGACCCATTAGCACAGGTGGCAAGCATCGTAATGGAAGGCCATTAGAGTTGCCGGCCGCCCAGAGCCGCATTAAAGGCTGCGTTTCCACTAGAGCTGTGCGACGTAGCTGAGCGGTGAGCGAGGAACAAAAGAGCATAATATTTACCTTCTTTTATAAGGATGGCAAGTCATGAAATGACAATAATGACAATAATGACCGACATCTTTTGCCGTGTGTGGAGTAGAAGAGAGTGTCAGACTCTTATTGACTAAAACCCAGCCCCGTTCCAGGCCGCGATGACTCTTTCGAACAAATTCCACAACCCTGGAAGTGACTAGCCCTAGTGGGCCCCGTCTTCTATGCTGACACCATAGTATACCTTTTTTTTAAGAATGGCAAGCCGTTAATGACTTCTTCTGCCCTGGACGGGGCGGGAGAGAGTGTCAGACTCCTACTAACTAAAACCCAACCGCGTTCCTCTTAATGCCCTTTGCGTTCCAAGGCCGCGGTGACTCTTTCGAACCAATTCCACAACCCTGACAGGCATTGGCCCTAATGGGACATCCTCTATTATGCTGATATCATAGAACAGCACTACCTACTTTGTTAGCTCCGTTTCGCACAGTTCTCAAGAAAAGGGCTTGGCGAAGCGAGGTTTTTTTATTTCCAAAACAAGCGAGAGATGTGTTTGAGAGACTCGTGTGAAGCGGTGTGACTTTGTACCATGTTCCTATTAATCTATCATTAAATTAGGATATTTTATTAGTTTGTCGTTCCGATAGTAGTCAGTAGTGCCGCCCGTCCACAACTTTTGATCTCATTATTATTTTCGATTTAATCAAGTCTAGTGTTACCAATTAAAATGTTTTATCATTAGTGATTTACCTACGTATCAAATAACTGTGATTTTATATCTGTTATTCTAACTAATAATATTATAAATCCAAAAGTAAGTTTGTTTGTTTGTTACCTTTTCACGCCTAAATCGCTGAACCGATCATCACGAAATTTTGCACATACTTAGTCGGGTGCACAGAAACAGACATAGGGAGCCTTTTATTCCATAAAATAGTACCGTTCCCGACGAAAACCACAATAATGTTATTGAGATAATAGATGGCGCCACGTGTATTTCGAATCATGATTTAATTTGAAATTAAAAAGAACCAGACGTACGTAGTTGTGGCCAGAAGCTAGTAGACCATAAATGTTTGAAATAAACATATTAGATAGCAGACTGTGGTTACAGATTCAGAGTGATGAACCTCCTCCCAAAGCGTGGCGCAAGATTAAACATTAATTATTATTTTATTTTGATTATTTTATTAGCTCTGCAGACTACCAGTGAATGGGCACGCCACAATTGTGGCGATAAGTCCCCTCTTTGAGGAGTGGCTAGAGAGGCGCCACGGTGTCCACATCTTCCGACTGACATAGGTACTCTCCGGACACGGTTATTTCGGGAGGTACCTGTTTCGGATTCGGCAGGAGGACACGCCCGGATGTTATCATTGTGAGGGTCGCTCGGAGGACATGGTAGAGCATACGGTGGAGGTAAAAAAAAGAAAGACCAAGGAATAGAAAGAAAAATAGAGTCATAACGTTCCACAGCTCCGCTACGCTTTCTCGCACCGCTTAGCTCCCACTCACATCTCTGGTAGACACGCAGCCTTAAACGAGTGTGTGCTAGTTAGCCGCATATAAATCCCTATAATACTGGTTTTATATCCCGCTAGCTAAGTTTGTTAGTGTTTGATCTATTTGCCTCGTTTATGTGCGGGATTGTGGCTATCGTTTGTGATTTAGGCGATTAGTTGGATGATTTATTCGTCTGTAGAAGTGTTAATTGGTTTCTTTTTCAGAGTGTACTTCGGTGAGTCAGTCATGTTATTGCAATGATTGGTTTTTTTGTCAATTTCATATAAGCTTGTATTGGATTTATTAAATTGGGTGGAAAAAGAACGAGCAGTAAAATTAATATATTTAATAACTAGATTCGTTGTTGCACAAAAAATCTATATTATTATTATAAATCTGAAGACTTTGTTTAAGCGCGTTAACCTCTGGAACTACTGATTGAATTGGAAACAATGTTAGCCAGATTTATGAGGAATAGTATACGCTATATAACTTCACGCTACGACACACAGGAGCAGAGCAGCAACCAGAGACATAACTGCTAGTTAGCTTGTTCAGAAATATAGTTTTCAGAGACAGAGTATTCTCTGTCTCTGAAAACTATATTTCTGAACAAGCTAACTCACAAATATTTTAACTCTGCAGAAATGAGACGGTGACCTGAGTTTATCTTCCTCCGATATCTCGTATTACCGTGAAAGCTACAAGTTAACGCCAAGTCCTATTCCAGATGTCGCAAGCCTGGATAAATTGCTGTAATCTCACCGCGACGTCGGGCGCCTATCCAACTCAAGGATTCCTTTCACTCCGCTGATTTAACGAAACCGCCCGGTTTTGCTTGCTACGCCTATTGTCCGCCCGTTATTATTAGTGCTTCATGGGTCAACTGGTTCATAGCAAAGCAGGGACCCGTACATTGCAAAGAATTGAAATCCGCCTTCATAATGACCTACTTTCTCACACGGCATTAATTTCAATGAAAATGCAGTTGAGTCGCCTCGATTTCTGTTTTAATAGGTTTTGATAATAGGCAGATGTCGCCGTAGTTTACTTAAACTAATGACGTGATGACCCAGTGGTTAAGGTGCTCGCTTCTCATATTGATGTTCCGGGTTCGATACCGAGTACGTGCCGATGTGAGTATTTCAATTTTATAAGTACTTTTTATGGTTCTCTTGGACATTACTGAAATTAGTGAAGGAAAACTTCGTGAGGAAAATTGAACTCATAATTACCTAATGTAAGTTTGAAATAGGTATGTAAGTATGATAAATGCTCATGCCTTTTCTGTATGACGTTTGCTTTGCAGTGGGACAATAATAGGCTGGTATTATATTTATTAATAAATAATATCAGCCTATTATTATCCCACTACAGGGCAACCAGCCTCTTTTCGCCAACGGCTACAGTTAAACCAATATATAGAGTAGGTATCTACAGGTGCACCATTTTATAATTGGATGAAGTTCCCAAACTGATAGCAATAAAAAAGTATCATGAAATTTTAGCTAGCACGAATTTGGTGCGCCAACAAAAATGGAGATTTTTCGCCGATATTTTGCCGAGTAAAGCTACGTGTAATATCAGCCGCGTTCCCAAGCTCTTGCAGCGATTGAAAGTAAATTATCTATGGTTGCTAGTTTTTTGCTGGCGGCTGGCGCAGCCTGCGCATAGTGCTAATTGTTTTCATTTTTTGAGCGGAGTGAGCGCACTGGGCTTTGTGGAGAGACATTTGTCCCGTTTTTATCATTGTGTGGTTATTTATTCGGTGTCCAGCGGTCCGAGCCTCGCCGAATTCGATTTTGGATTAGGCTTTTTTCGCTAGAAATATTTTCGTCCGCTCTGTGAAAAAGTTTTACCAATTCCTAAAACCATTCAAAACCATTGAATACGACAAACAATATCAATCAATTAACAGCAATCCGCTTCTGTGACTTTGTTTATTTAAAATAATTTGCCGAATATTCTATTCATGTGCTGTCTCTAGACGGACTCGTGTTAAATTTTTAATGCAAGAAACGCGACTCCGAGGCCGCAGTAATGGGAGAGTAAATATCGCAGTGCTCCTTATGAATGAATAATAAATATCGAGCGTCGGTGCTACGCTGCAAATACAACCGCCGGGAATTTCGCCTACTTCGCTATTTTACTTGGATTTAGGTTTGAAACACTCACGAATTGACCGCCACCCGTATCGCATCCGAGAGATATAACAGTTCCTTCAACCGAAATAAATAGTGATGAGCCATCGCCGGATAGTAGCGCACGGAACCTCTGTAAATTCTCGCTACTATCCTGCAGTCCGGTGCAATCATAATAATATCTAGTCTAGAAATATACTTACACCAGATAAGTTTCGAGCGTAAAAAGTTTTTATAGTTTTGTAAATTAAATTAAAAAAGGAATAGTTTTAAACGCGGGACGCATACAGGGAAATCCTTTTTGCTTTCGCTTCGTATTTGGATAGTGGAAGTCCGCTGTTTGTCGGAAGGTTGCGTTAAATAAAACGAACATTGTTTTCAACGCCGCACCGTTTCACGTTAATTGCGCAGAAGTGTTTAATGAACGCTTGTTCACCGTGTTTGCAGGCTGAGCTATTCGCCGGCCCTTCCACGCTCCCTTAAAAAATAATAAAGCCTTGCGGGTGTCAGCGGCAGTTCGGTCTGGATGACTGCCCGATTATTTCCCGTTCGCATTATGATCAAAAAGGTGTACGATGAAGGCTATGGAGGCACGACACGCCGTGTAGCGTGGTGTGAAAAATAAAAGGACTTTTCGGTCGTTGTAGCATCTACTTTTCGCAGTTGTGTCCCGCGCCGGGGAAATGTTAGTGCTCGTCTGTGTAATTTAGTAAAAGTATAGCCTTATCTGTTGCAGACGTGACAGAATGATATATATTATGTGTGTGATATTGTAGTTTGTTTGTTTGCGCACATTTTTGTTTATTTTTGCTTTTAAAGTAAAGTGCATAATACAATAATGCTTTTATGTTTCACAAAATGTAGAAGTTGGCGTTGGGGCAGAAAATAACGCTTTGTGAACACATGCATTGGGAAGTCTGGCACAAAATCAAAACCATTTATGTCTACAGAATATTCTCCGTGACGCATTTGTGCTCATTTTATCAATACGGATGTTATAATAGGAAATTTTCACATTGTGTTCACCGCTTTGAGATTCAATCGACCGTTGGACTCGCGTCGAAACCACGCTGAATAAATACGCCTCATAAATATTTAACTTTACGAAAAACTCACTACAAAATGCTGGGTATAATAAATTTACAATCGCTGCATTATTTTAGAAAAATGTTTTAATATCAGCTATTTTGTGGTTCAGTGAAATAAAAATAATAAATTTCATTTTAAACGTTTCAATAAAATTGGATCCCTCAGGCTTAGATCACTTGTTAGAATTTATTTGTTTTTTTCATTCGTTTGAATAATATTATATTTTGCATTTTGACCTATTCATATTAAGAGAGGAGACTTTGTTCAAATCTCTAAACATTGAAGCTTTATTAACAATATTGCGCTTAATAAATTTGGATATAGATTTGACTTTCTGTCTGGCCAATGTGCCTTATACTCGTTCAATTGAAGTAGCCAAGTAACTATGTAAAACAAGTTGTAAGAAGGCCATAACAGAGCAGACTGGCCACACAGAGCGGTGGATATAGAAAATGTACCAGGATCTAATAAGCAGTAAAAACTACAAGATATTATTGTATCAGATAGAGCTGTACCATACTTTATACTGGATTGTATTAAAAGAACTAGTTCAATTTGCTGTAGGGTGTTATTACACTGGTGGTTTTCAAGCGAGGCGAGAACGCGGTGGGTTCGCAGCGAGCACGCGGCGTGCACGCTGGCGTATTTCGCCACCTGAAACGGAGATTGGCGGGCGGTTGAAAGCAAAATAGTTGCATGATATTGATATTGTATGATAAAATCCTAAGACTATAGTGCATTTTTATATGTATAAATAACATGTACGTAAGGCGAATCACTTGCTGCCCCGCGCTACGCTCCGAGGTGCGTGGTGACTTAGCTCTAATACTGCGCGTGAATACGTATTTTGTGTGTTGCACTACGCGTGTTTTCTATACAAACACAGATACTTGCTAACAACGTAAGAACACGCACTCCCGCGCTACGTTACGTGATGCGGTGCAGTGTTCGAATGGCCGAAAAGGTCAGTGCATGTACTGAAACTATACCTGACAAGAGGAAAATAGATAGGTACTCTTGTATCGTTTGAGTTCATCATTTGAATAATTTTGCCCAGAGCTATTTTCCTCATAAAAATACATTTTCCTTCTTTTTATTTTCTTTTATAACCCATAGGTACTAGGGACCTATTTTTAGAGTTTCATGTTGCTTACACAATAAGAAAGGGCATATTTTGTAGTTTGACATAGTATTTTTGACTATGAGTAAAAGTAAGTGTAAGTGGTATATGAAAGTGATGTTTTTAAACGAACAGCTAAGATAATGCTTTTAAAGTAATTTTTTAGTATATAGCTTTTTTATGTACCTACTTACATATAAATATTTACCTACTTCGGTATATATTTTTAAGTGAAACTAAAGACCCGCGCCGGCTTCGCGCGGTAACAAATTTCCAAATTTTTCGGTGGATTTTCCCAAAATCTTCTTTCATACAAACATAGCCCATAAAATTAAGAAACCAACAAAGAAAGGGCATTTCGGCCCAACCATTCTCAAGTTTTGACCTTAGCAATACATTGAGCCAATCATATTTTTTTATATTTATTTATAAAAATAAACTATGACTAAGGAGATGGTCCAAAAAAAACCCAGAGTCGATTCAGACAAATTAGGTATCAATAGCTTTATTAAAATGCACAATTTACCCCACCGAAACAAAATTGCCCATATCCATGGGGTATATGAGTTATAGACGAACAAAGTATATATGGAAAAATCGTGAATAACTTGTTATTTTTACCAGTTTTTTCAACAGCATTATATCAATAATAATAATCATAGGACAATAATAAATATAACTAGCGATTATATGCAACTATCAAGTTCAAAGTCCTTTATTAATGAGATTACGTATATTTTTAAGTTCTCTAGCCATAAGCCATATAGCATAATTACCTACCTATCTTTGTTATTCATTATTTTGTTTTCGCTAAACAAATACACACAAATACTTCAGAATATGATGCGTTCATCTTACCACATCTTGCAACCTGCTGGGTTTTAAATGATATATTAATAGACATTGAAAATAATTGAAATAAATATTTTTCCCACAGTATTTGTTTTTTTTTTAAATAAGCGACTGAAAAAATAAATAATCTGAGACAAAATAGACACATTTAACTGTAAAAAGATTTCACGACAAAAGTATCTTGACATATGATTTACAAGCTGTGTAATATAAGATTTAATACTTGATAGGTTCATATAATCGCTAGTTATATTTATTATTGTCCTATGATTATTATTATTAATATATTGCTGTTTTAAAAACTGATAAAAATAACAAGTTATTCATTATTAATATATTGCTGTTGCAAAAACTGGTAAAAATAATCAGTTATTCATGATTTTTCCAATATACTTTGTTAGCCTATAACTTTTATATCCCATGGATATGGGCATAATTTTTTCGGTGGGGTAAATTGTGCATTTTAATAAAGCTATTGATACCAGATTTGTCTAAATCGACTCTGGGTTTTTGGTCCATACATTTTTGGACCATCTCCTTTGTAATTAATACAAAAAAGTAACACGGACTGCGAACTGTGGGTGTACATTGGTACACCTCTGCCTAATCCTTCGGGGAATACAGGTGTGATGGTAAAAAGGTATAATTATTTGAGTTTTAACTCTGTATGTAAAGAAATAAAAAAGATTTTTATTAAATCATTTATTTTTTAAAATAACGTAAATACATTCTCCAGCACTCGTAAGCCATTCTCTAAAGCCTTCATAATCACGTTCTACAAAAAGAAATGCTCTCACGGCTACTTTCAAGAAATCTGGCACGTCTAATACTGAAACATCTACCACATCCTAACGTGGCTAAAAATAGGGTTCAATCTAGAAAAATCCAACATTTATACCGTACCAAGAATATCCTTCTGACGGACTGTCAATTGCCCGATACGCTCGCTAAACCCGAGAATTGGTAAGTCCGTATGAATCGCTTAGGTAAGTAAAGTACTTCTTGTTTCAAATACGGGGACCCATTCTTTGAAATTGCTTTGCGCTTTGCACTTTGCATTTCCAACTCCCTTTTTGTTCTCGATTTTCAATTTAACTTTTATGGTTTTGAAGAGTTTGAAGTTAGAAGTGTTGGTACAAGGAGCCGATGTAATATCGAGTGCTTAGGTACCGTTGATTGTGTTAGTGTCACATCTGGCTGGGATGCTCTAGGATTTTTCTTTCTTTTTTCTTTTTGGTATCGCTTTTTTTTTTTCATCTGGCGTGCCTATTAGAAAAAAGGTTGTACGTATCATTCATTAGTGATTGATTGGATTGGATTTAGGTCAGTTTTCGTCTGATACGGAATTACTTTGTCTTGTTCTAGCTTTACGTCATTTATTATAGGACTAGCTTTTGCTCGCGATTTGTTCCACGTGTAAAAAGTTACGTCTTAAGTTACTGCTTCATTCCCGTGTGAGGTAGCGATATGTTATATTATAGCCTATACTAAATCCTCATAAATCTGTTTCTTTTTCCAATCCGTAAGGGTGTTTCAGAGATGAGCAGCAGAAGAGATTTTTTATTAGTTTAAGTAAACAAATAAAAAACTCTTCAGCTTATTACCTTAGTATGGATTAGAAAAATAACGGCAGTTAGCAAACGGCACGGCGGCGGCGGTGTTAGTTAACGGCATTTTAGTATTTTTTTTTTTGTAAATAGCTAATAATCTGCATTACCTTATATTATAATTATGTAATAATGAAGCTTGTACGTACATTGAAATATTATTATTATTTCATTGTAACGTTTTTTAACTTTATATTGAATTTTAAATAGCCGGGGAAATTGCCCCCAAACTAACGAATCCAAAAAATCTGGCTTTCAGACACCTACCTTTACTCTTACCAAAAATAAATCACAGCCGCCATCTTCCAAAATATTTCTACCGGCATTTCCCCACATGTTACGCAACATTATTGGCATAAAGCGTGTTTATTATTCAGAATGCAAAGACGTGTCTTGTCTGTTACCATATCATCGATCTTAGTCGGAGGGTCGGCTTCAAGCCTGTTTGCTTAGGACGGCTACATGTCCTCACCGTTACTCCAAATATTTGAAACTGTTGATGGCAAAACGCTCAGGCTCGTATGTCATTCGAGTGCTCTGTGTGTATTGTGTTATGGATACAATGGTTGTGGTGATTGGGGCTGTGGCTGCGTATTAGGACTGCAAATACTTTAGGAGTTAATGTTAATGTTTCCACGTGTGTTGGTTAGGCAGTGTTTCTGTCACTGTCATGCAAATGTCATATTACAAGAGTAGTATGGAGAAGGGAAAAATAGCTACATTTATATTTCTCAGTCTTAGATTGTTTGGAAGTTCTGGCAGTAGTATGGATCAACATGCAACTGACTGAAATAAAATATAAGTATAGGCAATATACAGATTTGAGATACTTAGTAAATATTTTTTTAACTTGGATAGATAAATATGTTGATGATTTAATTGTGTAAATACACATAAATGTTACCATACAACCATACAAATTGTTTAACATACAACCCAATGCTGAACTGTATATTGCAAAAAAGGAAAATTTTGAATTTCGCAGGCTGCCCTAGTCCTTTCGCCTTAAGCTTTTCTGAATACCGGTTTTAAAGAAAAACTGGACTGTTATATTATATTCAGAAATTACGAAAATCTTCTGCCGATCGTGTTATCGACACCTTGTGTTGGTCACTTGGTCTACCTGACTATAGTGCCAAAGTGGCCATCAAAGTGTGTTTTGGAAGCGAACTCTAATCAATCTCAAAGCATTGCTACCTATGTTTATTCATTAGTAAGCAACGCATGTGTTTGCTGGCTCGCTCTAAAGTTGTTGATGAATATATGCATGTGCGGGCTTCGATCCGATTAATCATCATTGATTGAATACTTCATTTTGGCCCAATTGCGCCAGTCAGAGTTAACTTTTTACTCCGAATTAGTTGCTAACAACAGGATTTTTTATATGTTTTTGGATGGCAATCAAGCCGACGGCCCACCTGATGTTAAGTGGTTACAGCTGCCTATAGACATCTGGATCACCAGAGCCCTTGTTAATGCATTGCCATTCCAGAGACAAAGTTGAAATGTCGCATGTGCCTGTGATTGCACCGGCACCCGTCGATTCAAACCGAAACATAGTAACGCTGCTTTGCGGCAGAAATAGGTATGGTGGTTAATCTACAAATTCTGATACATAATAGGCCCTTGTTAGCAACTAGTTAAGTTATGGTGCAAGTAGGCCGTAGCAATCTGCATTTCTAAATGATGGTTAAAAGTTTGGAGTTTAATAATTTTGCTACCTTATAAAAGGTAGTTGAATATAAAATATGAATAGGTAAAAGCTGTAGATAATATTTTAATCAATAAGGGTTTGATTTTTTTAATTGTTTGTACGAGTATTTACCTGTGTAAGTACATTCATTCGATGGACATTTTAAATAACATTTTGAGAACTTTAAAGACATCAGTAACATATCAATGTAATAAAGATCTTGTTCTAAGCCTTTCTGATACCAAATTTCTTTTAAGAGAATTGGTATCAAATAGTCTTTTTTTGTGATCTTTTTGTAATTTATTTTTGTTAGTATTATACCTACACTACTTATTCGTATTTTTACTGCGTCAACTAAACTAGGCTCTAAGGTCCAAAAGAAGTTCACCACAGTCAATAAAATAAACAAAACCAGCCAATTACGTGCTCTAAACACACCAAAATATGTAATTAACCGAGCTGTAATTGGTCGAATCATGGTCGCAGCAGGATACAGGGAATGTACCTCGCTCCCCCGAGCGAATAACTCGTGGACTAATGAAATTGGCTACGGAAATGTAAATTACGGAAAAGGCTTTGTTTATTTAATAATAGGAACCAAACAGTTCCGTTTGTCTAGGTTTATTTGGTGAGGATCCCGACATTTTTGTTACGGCAATCCGGGGTGCGCCGCACGACAATTTAATTGAGAACACCAAGAGGAACATAGAATAGAGGTGGGATAGATAGACATCTCTATGACTTGGGAGTCCTTTCGGTTTCGTTGTTTTGTTTTAGTTTTTTGGGTGCCGTTTGTTGTTAACTAGGAAAAGAGTGCGGCTTCGCTCGCGTTAGGTACTTCCTTTATTTTTAATTAATTATAGCGTATGTGTTATTCTGGGATGTTAATGATATTACTTTCAAGTTTCATCCTAAGCTGTTAAGTAGTTAAAATACCTAACAATCATCCATCCATCCTCACAAACTTTAATATAAATCACGCTCTTTTTTACCCGACTGCCGCGAAGCCCAGAAAGAGGGTTATGTGTTTGACCGGCATGTATGTTCCTATGTCCACTCGTAACTATTCAACGGCTCAACCGATTTTAATAAATGATATGGCATTAGAGTCTTCTTGTTGACGGAAATGTTAGGGCAGATGACGTGTATGTTTGTGCGCCTATATTTGGCCACTTATTATTTTCCTACCTACAAAAACTTCGATTCGAAAAATAAAAACTTAATCCTAGTAACTGCCTGACGAGAGCTAAAGCAGACTTGTGCTAGTATATAAATTCAGAATTTCGAAATACCATTCCTAAATTTACCAACCATCTTTTATAGAGCATAGCGCATATTTTTTGCCATAAAATAAGCAAAAAAAAAAAACAAACTGTCTAAAATGTATTGCGTCAGACAATTGCAGCTAGAGAAATAAAGCTTCGGAAGATCGTTAGCGATGTGTGAGCAATTTCTCTGAAGTTGTTTCATTAACACCGTTTGCAATAATTTGTAGCAGTTAGCAGGACGATCGTTTGTTTGTTTGTTATAAAAGTTACTACAAGTTACAGTTATTCGTCAAAGAACAATGGTCAATTTGGACCAGAAAAAAAACAGAAATTGTTCCTGAGATGAAACTGTCACCAATGTGTAGTTCATTATTAAGGTAATTATTGGATATCATCAGTTTATTTTTAAAAGCTGAGGACACATAAATAATCTTATTTTTAAAATACTACTTTATTAATCAGAACGCAGTGTAAAATATCTAACTTCGAACGCATCCCTAATTACTCACGTTACTAGAGAAGTCCGATACCGACCGATTTATGAGAGTGAAAACTTGTTAGTACCCATTGAGACTCACCGTGACCAAAAATCGGCCGAGAGAGAGAAGAGAACATTATTACATTGAAGACTCGTTAAAATTAGTCATATTTTGCTTATAGTATACAAGAATAAGCATACACAAGTAGGCACAATATCCACCTAGTCCTAAAAGCAAGATAAATATTAAGCAGTTCATTCCCTACCTTACGGAATAAACATACAAAATTCCTTATGTATGCAACATGAGCTTCGGGAAAAATATGATTTTTGCAAAAGTGCCATTAGGACGTATATCTGCAAAATAGTAGTATAAATAAATATGAGTCCATGTTACAGCTACCTCACCCACCCCATTTGAGCTATGAATCCTCAACGGTCTGATTTGCATCTCAAAGATGAAATCTGTCGCAAAGTGAAGAGATATCCTTATGGAAGAATATTTCACCATTCAAAAAAATCAATAGCACCTATCCTAACAAATATTTCATAGGTTTCTGTTGTCATAGAATAATGATATCGCTTACAGAACTTGCAATGCGGAAATATATTCTTATTATAATAAAGAGGAAAGATTTTTTTGTTTGTTTGTTTGTACTGACTAAGCTTCGAAGCTGCTGGACCGATGTTAACCATCTTTTTATCAATAGATAGCTACATTATTCTTGAGTAACATAAGCTATATAACTTCACGCTACGACACACGCGAGCGGAGCAGTAACCAAAGATGTAACTGGACGCGGTTGAAAAAACCAACTACCTTTCGGAATGGGCAACTAGATTAAATATTATTAATTTTTTCTCACGTTATTGACGTTCAAAAGATTCTTTTAATGGTCTAATACATGATTTGACTTTGACCCTTTAAACCATAATAATTATAACAACAATGCTTTGGAAAATGTGCTTTGAAAAATGTGATGCTTTGCGGGGATTAGGTTTAGTGGTAATTTATTTTGTAGTAATAATATTTGAATATGAGCTCTCTCTTCTCTCTCTTTAGAAAAACATTGCCCCGCACTAGAAATTTCCCCTGTATCGTGGCTGCGTTAACAAACATATAAAATCACTTACACAAACAGCTCTGTTTATGATAGTACGTCATTACTCTACAGTGAAGCAATATGGGCTTATTAAAAGAAAAAGAGCTTTGTTACAGAAACAATTAATAATGTACTGCCTATGTTTGTCGTAAAAAGACACCGTCAGAAAACAAAGCCGGGACTTACATATTGTTCAAATTCCCGTCACTATTGTTTTTCTATTGTACTAGAAACGAATTTGTACTCAACCATATTATGCCCAATTTTTCGCAGATTCGAAAAGAAATTACGTTTCCAAGATCAAAGTAGTCGTATCTATTCACGACTAAAATATTTACAATATTTCAGTTTGAATGCCTCCCCTAGGGGTTGGAGTGGCTGATTTACATGACAAAGTCTCTAAGTAACCCCCGAAGGATTTCGGCGATGCGTCTCCACTTTGCCTACAGCAAAATTCATTGGACTACTACCGTCGCCGTGCGAGACCCGAATTTCAAACGAGCATACGCTTACGCACATACGCTATACGTATGATTTAATTAAGGTATCTAGGTCGTATAACATACAAATAAAGATATTCATAAAGTTTAGAACACGTTACAGTGTTGTTGCACTCCAAAAATATTTTCGTAGACAATAGAAGCACGATATGTCTGCCCAAATCAGCTTTGTGCTCGCGACGGGAACTGTACATAAAATCTCTTTTGAATCAAAATATCAAAGACGGGCCAAAGAGCAAATTGGACAAATTTTCCGGCTTTTAAGGAATCTCCGCTACAGAGTGCCACTAGCGGAGGAAAGTAGGGAAAAATGTTTTCTTTCACAGTCCGATGAGTTGGCGTCGTAAACATTTTTTGACACGACATGTTCGAGTGTGTGATTTTCATGGATGTGTCGAGTTGAACATGTTGTCGTGACGTGTCGGGGCAGGTTATACGCGACTCGGATGCTAAATTTAGTTGGAAGTCGTGTCATTTTGCTGTGACATATTCGTGAACCAGCTTCGTCTGGACTCGAACAAAATTGGCAGTTGTTTTGATGTTATTTTTTGAGCGAGTGGAATGTGAACAGAATTCGTCAATTAAAATGGATCGTTGTATATTGACACTGGCACGTGTTTATAGTGTTCAGAGTAGCACAATATAGTGCATGTTAGCTGTGCTTGTTGAAGGTAGGGACAATTCCCGACAGTTTAACAACGATCACATTTAGATCGCACTCTAGTCTCAATCTGAATTTGTCAAAAATACCTCTAACTCACCTACGTTTTAGGCAAGTTCTTGTATCGCTGAAATGGGATTGTGACTATATTTTATTTATTTATTTATTTATTTACAAAAAGTTAAAAGTAAAAGTTAAAAGTTTAAAAGTTTTTAGTGTCAATTTGTCTTTTTAAATCTTAGATAAGATGTTAGTTGTGGAATTATTTTGTCTTCTTTTTATTATAACATACTAGCTTTTGCCCGCGACTTCGTCCGCGTGGATTAATAGTTCCAGTTCCCGGGGGATTTCCGGGATGAAAACTATCCTATGTCCTTTCTCGGGTCCCAGACTATATCTGTACCAAATTTCATTGAAATCGGTTCATTGGCTTAGGCGTGACAGACAGAGTTACTTTCGCATTTATAATATTAGTAAGGATTAGTAAGGATTGCACTCTTGCACTTTTCTCTAGATTATTTTAGAGGACGCAATAAAGTTATCCGTATTTCACCGAATCCCCTTTGTGTCGACGGGTTCCCGTAAACAAAAACTGACTGACATTATTCATAAAATAAAACAATAATAAGCAAACATTATACAGATATCTGTCACTTTAGTTTTACATTACAATGCCCAGAGCATACCACACTATTGTTTCCGACCGCCATTCGGTACATTGCACTCATATTTAACGAAATTACGTTAGCATTTTAATTTATTCCATTTTCCCGCGAATTCTCTGGCGTAAATGCAATATTGCCAGTATTGAACCAAGAATTTTAATAATACAGCCTGTTATTAAAAAGAAACAATTTAAAAAGCTTTTAATTAAAAACACGAAATGTTTGCAGCCCCTTTTTTTCGTTTAAAGTAAAAGGTGTAAAAATGTTAATTTAATTTGATAAAGACAAATAAAATATGAAAGAGCTAAGTGAAAAGTTTTTCTTTTAAGATTTTGGTAGTGCGAAAAAGGTTTAGCTAAGGTATTAAATTGTCAAATATTTAATATTTTTTTCTGGCGAAATCCAGAGAGACTTTTACCCTGAGAAAAAGACCGTGGGTTCAGAGGTACCCAAAATATTTTAATCATAGTTTCTGTACTTATTATCCCTTCACAAAGTAATTCAAATATTGCCAGATAGACTTCACCTAAAGACAATGGTTCAGAAACAAAAATGTTATTATTTTTCTTTCTTTTTTTCGAGTTTCGAATGGTGTTACTACTGAATTATCAACGATATACTTCCCTTTTCTTGCACCGCAGTATTATTGTATCCCTAATGTGGTTCACTGTCCCGGTAGAGATCCAAATGTATTTTTACCGACCGATTACTTTGTGAATTATATTTAGAGAACTCAATCAGTTGCCTTCTTATTGCAAAAAACTGTCTGTCAGTTCTCGGATAACTGTCAAGTTCCTGTTCTATTTTTGAAACGTGTTTAGGTATATTGATGATTTACAAACTACTGAAATAAAGTTGAATATGGCTACACCAGCTAGAAAATACCACACCAGTCAAAATCATAACCCTCCTTTTTCCTTCGCCGTATTCGAGTAAAAACTATTCCAACGCCAGACGTGTGTTAAAAATCATGCTCACAAAATGACCATTCCGACTGCTTACCCCAACGCGAAAGGGCCGTGAATCACACGTTCTCAAATGAAAAGTCCTTTACTGTTTTGAAAACGTGGTCGAAAGCTATTCGCTGCTTCCGGTTCAGTGGCCAGCGAATGAAAATGCTGGGCAGCCTGCGTTTGCAGCCGCTCTAGCGTCCGTTTTCATTTAACAGCAAAAGGTAAACGTTTGTTTACTTTTGTGTTATAAATAGAGTTTTTTAAAGGCGTCTCTGGACTTCGTGTCAATATGATCATCATTTTGAGAGCTGCCTTCGGAATTGATTTGTTAGTAATGTTTATTAGTAGTAGAGCTTTTTGTGAAGGAGCTCGTCTGAGGAAGTACTACCAACGTACCTATAATTTCTGCCGCAAAGCAGCGTTGCTGTGTTCTGGTTTGAAGGGTATTGGTGCCGGTGTAATTGCAGGTACGTACATGAGACATTTCAACTTCAACTTCGACTCCTCGACTCGACTCTCGACTACTTTCAACTTTGTGTCTGGCATGGAAAGCATTTGCAAGGCCACTGGTATTGCAGATGCCTATAGGTAGCGGGGACCACTTAACATCAGGCCGTGGTCTTATTTGACATCCAATGGCATAAAAAACCTTTGTTTTTTTATATCATCCGCCCTGTGTGGAGCTGAAGAGAGTGATTTACTGACTCCTCCCGATTTCTCTGAAGAGGTAATATCCGGAAGTAATGATCAAAAAAAAAAGAAATTGATAGAAAGCTACATTATTGTTAAGTGTCTAAAGATATATTTTATGGTATAGGTACATGAATTTTACGCGGTGAAAGTCACGGGTAAAACCTAGTCAAAAATATAATTTAAGTAGAAAGTTATGCAGAGTGGCTTGAGAAAGTAGACGACTATCAATTAGGTACTCAGATGTTTAGGCAAATGAGGGCAGAAAAATTGGCATAAAAAGCCATCTAGCCCGATGTCTGTGCCCAACGGCGGGCACATTCCAAATGACAGACCCTTAAGACAAGACGGGAATAAAACTGCAAAAACATTTCTCCGGTGTCATGACTACTGACACGGCATTTTTCTTCTTTTACACTTTTTTAGCATCCCGAAAGTTATACTTTTTGTGTGTTCCCACTTTTTTAGCATTGTTCATATATTGTAAATTTGGTCAGTAAAAAATTACATAATGCAATTTTATTAAAAAAAAAATTGCCGGGTTGGAAAATCCTGATCTGTCGGACTCTTACTGACTAAAAACCACACCGGTGTTCCCTTCCCTCATCCCGGAATGTACGCACCTTACGCGATCCCTGTAGTAAAACCTAATGTAACCTATACCTGCCCATTATTTTTTTCTGCTGTTTATAATAACATCCATAATGTTTAAATAACAGTTATAAAAAATATTGCTTATTTTTTTCTTCTATTGTGTATTAGGCGGGCCGATGACATCGACGTTGTATTGAGTCTAGACGGTATGAGTTGTGTTATTTCTGAAATATGTATTTTTTTTCTTTCTCGATATTATTATGTGCATACATTTGGAGTACATGAGCCGTATGCTTTATTGGTTACAATATTAGTCTTTATATAAGATAGACAATAGAATAATAAAATTATCAGTCCAATTTAGCGATAATACTTTAAAAGTTGTAATCTATACTGATATAATAAAGTTAAAGAGTTTTTCTTTCTTTGTTTATTTAAACGCGTTAAATCTCTGGAACATTCAGTCGGATTGGAAAAACTCTTTTTATGTAGGATTACTACCAGACTTATGAGAAATAGGATAGGCTATATAACATCAAGCTACGAGGTACGGGAGCGGAGCAGTAACCAAAAACGTAAGTTGACGCCATTGATAAAAACTACTAGGTACTTGAACGATGTTACAGAAACTACTATCCTTCCTACTACTATTATAAAGGCGAAAGTTTGTATGTATGGATGTATGGATGTATGGATGTTTGTTACTCTTTCACGCTTAAACGGCTGAATGGATCTGGATGAAATTTGGCACAAAGATAGATTATAGTCTGGAATAACACATAGGCTACTTTTTATCCCGGGAAAATGTACAGTACCCGTAGGATAACACATCAACTGTGACGCGGACGAAGTCGCGGGCAGAAGCTAGTTTATTATATAAAGCAGTAAGCTATGCTACTAACCTATCGTTATTTTTAATATTACACGATTTTCGTATTTTCCACTGCAGCAGTAGAATTTGTCTCCTAATGAGACGCAGAATGAAAGGAATCTGAAGTGGTTGGTTTGTTACTCATTACGAAGCTCTACAGTTGATAATTCAATATTACAATTCTTTTGATATTGGCCCGAAGCAATCAATTTATGAAAATAGTCACGGTCTCCCGGGGAATAGATTAACATATTTTTTTCAAAATTGGCGTGGAATATTCAGATTTCCCTCCAATTTTCTCGTGGAGGACACTCTATTGAAATTCACGTTGATATTGAATATTGCGATCCACCGTTGTTGGCACAAATGCATATTATAATAATAACGCTTTTTGTTTGTCTATTGTTTTAAGACGTGCCATACTTTCAGACTCGTTCTCGTTCTTTGTTGAAAGTTAATTGAGTTTTTGATTAAGTTTCATATTTAGTTTTAGATCTAACGTGAAGTTTGTTTTTCTTTTAATTGCCGTTAGATGGTGGCTTTTCAAATTATGCTTATTCTTAAAACTGTTTAGGTAACTTGTTATTTTTAATTAAGAGTGTTTAAGCATTTTGAAGTTTTGTTTGATAGTATTAAATTGTACGAATAAATAATAACAGCCTGTTATTGTCCTACTGTAGGGCAAAGGCATTTTCGTTCACAGACAAGAGACAGGCATTTTCGTTTACAGACATGATACGAGGGTTGAACACCATGCTTGTTTGTACAAGGCAATTTCAGACTTACAATAATTCATTTTAGGTCCAGGTTTCCTCATTATGCTTTCTATCACAGATGTCAGTGAAGTCCAAGATAAACTTAGAAAGTACCTATGAATAAAAAAGTCATATTGATGTTTTTTTGGTATGGAACCCACAACCTTCATACATTAAAGGCATTATCTACCAGGCCATCACGACATTTTTACTGCCACGTTATTAAGCAAAGCACTAATTAGAAAGCTGACTCTGTGAAGTTGGATCTTGTTCTCAAATGCACAAAGCTGTTCTCAAAGTTTAGTATCTGTGGTATTAGTATTGACATCGCTAATAACAACAGGATAATATTTGCGTAAAGTTTTGTCCAATAGGTCCAGATTATTTCGTGATACCTGGGAAGCAATTCTATCAAAGGCAAAGTCGAAGTCCAAGGATTTATTTCAGTTGGACCATTTACAGGCACTTTTGAATTATCAATTATCATTTAAATATCATGAATTATTCGATCAGCTAGTCAGAATGTTGAAGCTAGTTGCTCGTTCTAAAACTTAGATAGGCCTCTATGGAAAAAAATGAGCAAAAAACTCCACAGACACACATTTCAATTTAGTTTTTACAAAAATCCTGGTCACAATATTCCTGTTGCTTCTGGGAAAACAGTAGGAACTTTTAAAAACTTTTTAACTTTTAGTAACTACATACCTATGTATACATTACATATTATAATTCTTATATGATATTTTTCATGACGGTAGACAGAAACCACATTACGCCACCTGCTACGATCCTTACATACTCCTTTTGCATCGTTTACGTTCATAAATCTGGTCGAACAAGCACGTCGGTTACGAGTACTGCACACCCGACCTTTCTCAATTTAATCTCAGTCTTAATCCGTCAGAAGAATTTAATGTAGGTTCATAGGTTGGAGCTATTAGATAAGATAGATAGACCTATAAGTGTTTCTAATACAGAATCATCAGTAACCATGTTAGGGGCCCTTGAGGCGGTTTAGAAACTCTGACACTAGGGTGTGTGGGGTCGTAAGACCTTACTCCCCACACGATAAAGAAGAAAGAATACAGGATACCACCAATATTATAGAATAGACCCTTAATTATATAGGTACTTAACCCTTTAATTGAAAAGGGTGTTCGTCCTTTTGTGAAATGGAAAAATGTAATTAATTCAATAGCACGTGTAGTAATGTGTTTTTCAAATTAATGTGATATAATTAAGATTGAAGCGTGTTATTGGCTACGGTTTCAAATGGAAAATTATGTGAGATTAGAAGGATTCATTTAAATTATGACGTCATCGTGTTTGTTTACATTTTGTACAACTGTACAGTTCCTACCCGGGCGTTGATTAGGGTACGGGTAGCAACAAAAGTCGATTAGCAAAGTTGTTTACACGTATCATTTAAATAGATAGGAAGTATCACAATTCATTGCTTTTCAGAATTTTAGGCAATACCTAAGAGTTAATTTTTTCTTAATTTTAAATCCATTTTGTATTTTACTTTGATATTGGGCTCAATAGTAAGGATTAAAAATCTGAAATGTTAATCTATTTTTATTTCTTACTGTACATAGAGACTTAGAAAGACTGTTACACAAGCTTTTCATCAAATTCAATATATTTTTAAATCATTGCCCTTCTCTAGGGGGGAATCAATGTATCGTGGGTTGTATCGTCGAGTTTACAAACACATAAACTTATCATACACAAACAGCCAGACCCGGAACAACTACATACAAATAATAACATTTATGAATGTTCCGTGCGGGAATCGAACCCACTCAGCCACCTGGGCCAACCATGCCGTGCAAAATATCTTATAATAACACCCAGAGCTGGTTTTGTAAACAAAGATATTCTTTTGCGTTATCCTTAAAAAGTTAAGTTAGTTTACTTAAAAATATAGTTTTTTTCTTATAAATCTCAGCGTTGTCAAATTTTCAAATAAATTAGAGGAATCTTTGACAGATTACGATTGAGGTTGACATTCTTAAAAGTATAGAATTGCCCCTAGTCACTCATAAAATTATAGACACGAAAACTATCAAGCTACTATTCCAGAAATTTAATTTTCGTTCGTTTCAATGCCACTTAAAAGACGGTCAGTCAAGTAAATCTTATAATACGAAACCCGTAGCTCGAACAAGTCCCGCGTGTCTTGTTGACATGTTGATTGATAGTGTAAGACTAAAGTTTGCCGATACTGACGCCGGCCAACGGTCAGGCAAAGGATAGGCAATTAAATTGTCCAGACACGAGTATTCGTACATGCCAACTCACCCTACTACGAACACAAAATACATTAATCTTTCTACAAAAAATGAGATGTCAAAGGTTTTTGTTTTTAAGATATTTTTTTTTCAGAAAACAATTATTTTTTTATCGTTGACGACAATCTGTGATGTAAAATGAAATGAGGAGAGGTTGTTGCGCGGAAAGTGTCAACAGATGTCGCTACTTGTTACATTCAAACGTACTGCGCTAAGGTGTCATAATATTTTTATTTTGGGACGATAGATAATATCGTCAGGGGCGCAGATCATGCGTCATGTATATACAGGGCACATGACTTATGGTGATAGAAGGAACCGTGGGTTTTTAGGGGAAAGAGATAATAGTAAAGCTTTTCCACATTTTTGTAATTTTAACGCCACATAACATACCAATACGCTTGTATTATCCAAAGGGTTAGGCAGAGGTGTCCCAAGGTACCCACAGTTCTCCCTCATGTTTTTAGGTCTAATGTAATAGGAGGCGAGCCTATTGGCATTAACTGGGCACAAATCCTAACTTCGAGTTGCTACTGAGAATTTCATAAAAAAAACAACAATAACACTGCGCGACTTGAGAATCGAACCCAAAATCTCTAGAGTAGCAGTCATGCTTAGGACCGGGTTAGTAACTAACTCGGAGTTAAAAGATAACCTTAGCTGGCGCAAGCGAGTGTAAGCAATCTACCAGGCGAGCATGAGATTGATGAAGCTACGATTATATAATTGATTGGCTACGGATGCACTGTAATTTACCAGCAAGTCAACAATCAAACATTGATACCTTGACGTGATAATGTGCACTGTGTCAATTAATTAATATGCTAATAATTAAGAGCTAAGCCGTGTCTTGGCATATGATTGACTTGATTTAAATTCCTATTGAGTATGTCACAGGTATATTGTCAATACGGTATTGATATAATTACTTGGTTACAATATCTGATATCGTAACTATATTGGTTTAGGCTTCAGCCTCGTGGCTGTGTGTGGGCGAGGTTGACTGCCCCGTTGGTCTCGTATTCGCAAGCGCGACTGCTGAGCATGATCCTGAGTTCGATCCCCAGGTCGGGAAAAGAGTGTCAACATCATACCATCACGCCTGTATTCCCTGAAGGGTTTGGCAGAGGTGTGCCAATGTACCTACACAGTTCGCCGGTATGTTTTTAGGTCCCATGTAATAGGGGCGAGCCCAAATCCAGACTCCGAGCTGCTACTAAGAGTTTCATAGAAAAACTCAATAACACTTTGCTCGACCTGGGAATCGAACCCAAGACCTCTATTGTAGCAGTCGCACTTAGGATCACTAGGCGAACGAGTTCTAAGCAGGTCTAGGGCTAAAAGAGTGTAATGGGTTTTTTCCTTTAAGAATTTCTATGTCTGCTACATAGAAATTCTCGGTCGGTCGGAGTTTGGAAGATGGTGATGTGACAGCCCCGTGTCTCGGAAAGCACGTAAAGCCATTGGTCCTGGATTGCAGTCCCATCGGACTGTGAAAGTAAGGGCAGAGGCAGTGCACCTGTGTTAGCGCACACACTTGGTGCACTATAATATCTTCTGCGTACTTGGCTAGTCTGCATTAAGATTAGCTGCCGTGCAATCGGTCTGGAGAGTACAATACATAGGGTGAGGTAAACGTTATTTTGTGAGCCTCGAGCCGCGTTTTTGAGTCGTATAATTTACTTTTTACTGAAACTGATAACTCATTTTATGTCGCCATGTGGCGCAAATAAGACTTTTGCATGAAAAAAATTACACGACTCGCAAGTCTCAAAATTAAGTCCATGAGACCTCACCTCACCCTTAAGGTGTAGATACAGTCAACCTGAAGTCTTAAAAAACTCATCTGTTTCATACGTTTGTGTGTTTTTAGTTAAATCGTATAGAACAGTTAATTTATTTTCAATATTTCAGGATTGGCTCTATAGTGAAAGTCGCTTATAATAATGATCTTTTCTCTAATTTATAGTAAACAATGAAACATAACTAAAATTGTATTCGTCCTCAATAGGGTATTGAGAACGGTATCAATTGACGTACTTTTTATATCTAAGCAATACGCAACTCCCTTATTTATTTTGTAATGCAAATAATAGCAGTGACGTCATTTTTGCGGCGACTCAATTGACTAACTATTTATTCATTTCCAAGCAATTCAAATCTAGCTAAGTTATGTCTGGGAGTTACTGATTACTAGATTCTGCCTGCAACTTCATCCGCGTCAAATTTGATATATTATCCCACGGGAACCGTACATTTTTCCGGGATAAAAAGTATCCTATGTGTTATTCCATACTACAATTTTTCTCAGTGTCAAATTTCATCTAGATCATTTCCGTTTAAGCGTGAATGAGTAACAAACATCCATGCATCCACCATCCTTACAAACTTTCGCATTTATAATATTAGGATAGAAGGATTGGTTTCTAATACCTAATCATCATCATCATCTTCCTGCCCTTATCCCAAGTTACTTGGGGTCGGCGCAACACGTTTTCTTCTTCCATGCCGTCCTGTCAGCTGTCATACTATCACTGACTCCCTTCTCTTTCATATCATTCTTCACACAATCCATCCATCTTTTCTTTGGCCTCCCTAATCAATGATATTAAATAATTGAACCCTGTTTAAGTAAGTTTGTTTTAACACATAAATTATGCGACATATGTATAGGTATATTGTAGCAAGTAATCTACTTAGTTAACCCGTGTTAGCCAATGTGTTTACCAAGTAGTTATACAATTTAGTGGTTAATAAAATTGTAGTTGATCTAATTATTAGGTACCGGCCGCGGTAGGAACAACATCGGGCCGGTGTACCTATAGAATATTAAAGACTGTCTGTTTCGATTTACATAGGTAGCTTTTGTTTGGAGAAGATAAACTTAGTTGGGTTTAAGGTTGATTTTCCATTGATTTGCTATTTACCTACATTATGTTGTTACGTTAATTTTACGAATATGATTTTGTAATTCACTGGCTTTTGCCCGCGACTTCGTCCGCGTGAATTTCTTATTCCATATTTTATTGACAATAAAATATGGAATATTTTGAAAGATTTGCACTCAGGAATAACGTGGCTTCCATTAAGCTAAAGAGTTTTCAGAATTGGATCAGTAGTTCCAGGAAGTAACGCGTTGAACGCGTAAGTATAAGATTTTTTATTTTGCGTCCCCCCCGCCTCCCCGTCTTACACTTTGCCTCTAGTTTCCATAACTGGGTAACCATATCCGTGACATCCCAACAGTTACAGATTCTTACAGCTTTACGTAGGTAAGAACCATCAACGATCCAACTATTTGGTATAGTATACTAACTGGTAGCTAACTGCTTTCATAAACTATGTTGAGATTTTTCTAGTTACTAGGTAAGTACGCACATAATAAAAAACAGTATAGAGTTTTTACTGCACAGATGCAATTTTAGCTTTTTTGTTTTAAGTAATCACCACTATTTATAGACATCTGCAATACCAGAAACCTTGCAAATGCGTTGCCATCCCAGAGACAAAGTTGAAATGTCTCATGTGCCTGTAATTACACCAGAACCCATACCTTTCAAACCGCAACACAGCAACGCTGCTTTGATTTGAAATAGGTATGGTGGTAGTACTTTCCCGGGCAAGCTACTTCACAAAGAGCTCTACTACTACGAAAAGCTTACAACCAAATAGCTTGCAGAACTGTAGCTACCTATTTGCTTTTTCTAAAATACATACATAATATACCATCACGCTTGCATTCCTCGAAGGGTTAGGCAGAGGTGTGCAATTTACACCCACAGTTTGCCGGTATATTTAGGTCCCATGTAATGTTGCTTTTTCTAGTTTTTGAAAATAATCATTTCTATTAGTATCTTTCGATACAAAGAAAATATATCAGTGAATGTACCTCCCAGAAGTTCATGTTTTCCACAAAAGGCATCTTAACGAAGTCTTCATTCACAAATGTAAGCCTTTGTTTGTTTAAATAATAGAAGTCGATTCCCAGTAACCACCGATCATTTAAAATAAGGAAAACCAAAGCCTTGGAATATTAAATCAAGATTCTTTTAAGAAAAAATGCTTGTTTCATAAAATACATTCCGTTAATGTGATTAAGGAAATCTTCAAAATACTTTATTTCGGGAAAGAAGTCTTTTTTTAGGGTTGCGTACAAGAAGGGTGCCAGCGGAACCCTATTACTAAGCCTCTGCTGTCTGTCCATCTGTCAGTCAGCGGGTTGCATCTCATGAACCGTAATAGGTAGAGAGTTGACATTTTCCTTAAGTGGGTATTTTGATTGCCGCCATAACGACAAATAAGAATAGAAAAAAGATAGATAAGAGATGTGTTTTTTTTTGTATGTAGGTAATTTATACTAATATTATAAAGAAGAACGATTTTTTTGTTTGTTTGTTTGTACCAAATAACCTTCAAAACTACAAGATTGTTTTAACCATTATTTCACCAATAGATAGCTACATTATTCCTGAATAACAAAAGCTTTATAACATCACCTTCCCCTTGGATCGCGAAAGCGTGTAGACGTGCCCTCCGTGTTAAATGTTGTCTTATTTTTAATTCGTTTGAGAAATAAATTTTAAATAAACGCCATTATATTCAGCCTAAGTACCAGGAGTGCATAAAGTACGAGGAAGCCACCAGTTCCGAGGCACACGGCGATAACACCAGCGCACGGACTGAATGAAGCACACCTTCATCAAGGACCACCCAGCTCTACGCACACATACGCTGTAGGAATCTACGGACGGACCTCATCCCATTCAAACCGACGCTTACGCATGGTTAGTGGTTGTCACACACATAAAACTACGCAAACACGTAAGCGCACTAATTACGCGCTAGGGGTCATCTTACACTGGACGGAACGAGAATTTGTTGGGAATCGTCGATAAGCGACCAGCCAAGCAGACCTGTCAAGTTTCTAGCGACTGTTCATACCATCTAATATATTCTGCTGCCCTGGTATCTTTACTGTACACTTTAAACTTTTGAAGAACGTTAGTACGACGCGGGATAGACGCGTAGAAGACTAGTACTGCATTAAATTAAAATAAATAATCAGATATGAATCAATGAGGAGGTTGCTCGTACGTAAAACAATTTTTACTCCTAAATAACGTGTTGCCCTGGTACCTGGCGACGGCTCTCAACAAACCAGCGGACGCGTAAACACCAGCCGATCTTTCACCTGCGCTAATATCACACGTCATAACACAGGACGTCGCGCCATTTAACTAATTAGCAAACGATCTTTCACACTCATTATACCCTGGTTACTTGGAACTACAAATAACATCAATATGAGCGAATCAACTTCTGACGGAAACATCTGTGAAATGGGCATTGATGTCACCCCTCCAAACTATGTTGCTCAACGAAACTATAAAAGAATGAGGGAAGAAGACCTACCCTCGGAATTTTGCAAATTTAAGGAGGAAATGAAAGAGTTGTTTCAGTCTTTCATAACAACCCAGCAAACCGAATTAAAAAATATTACTGCCAACTTAAAGGAAATACAAGTTACAAATACAAGTATTGAAACGTCTGTCGCGTTTCTGACTAAACAAAATGATGAATTCCAAAAAAAGATATCACAGCTAGAATTACAGGCGAAAAAAGACAGAGATTATATAGTTGAGTTGGAGGATAGAATTGAAGATCTGCAACGATGCTCGCGCAAGAATAAGATCGAAATAAAAAACGTACCTAGGAAAAACCAGGAAACCAGAGACGATTTGATAAATATGGTACTGAGTTTGGCTCAGAATATTAATTTAGAGATGAGCAAACGGGATATCAAGGACATCTTTAGATCACAGGGGAAGAGGGAGGGGTTAAATAGCCCCCCCATTGTAGTAGAACTAGACTCTGCCATGCTAAAACAGGATTTATTGAAAAATACTAAGTCTTTTAACATGAAAAACAAAACAAAACTTCAAGCAAAGCATCTTGCTATCACAAGCAACGCAGACGTTCCTATATTTATTTCAGAACAACTCACTCCACGTAATGCCCGCCTATTTTATCTTGCCCGGGACTTAGCCAAATCGAAGCAGTATAAATTCTGCTGGACTACGTTTGGTCGAGTTTTACTAAAAAAGGACGAGGGTGCTAAGGTAATTCTCGTGAAGAGTGAGGCACAGGTACAAAGTTTATTTCAAAGTTCCTGACTAACTCTATTGTATTTATTTCCAGCTTTTGTTTGGTATGAATTATGTAATTGTTCTTATGGTTTTTTCTTATATTTGTTAAAATTCTTTAGTTTTAATTTTTTAAGTAACTTTCGTAGTGTAAAGCATGCTCATCAACTATCAACACACAACACCATATTCAGACTTTCTATCAAACATTCATCATCAATCATCCATAACACAACTATTTCTCGCTTACATCACACACTTATGAACACACCTAGAAGACCCACACTCACACTCCCTGGACTGAGATTTCTGCACTTCTATGAAATTATTCTGATCAATATTGATTTTCCCTGGCAATTATTTTTAAAAGCACACCGTGAGCTATGTATATTGGATTTCTCAAATAAAAATGGATAGTAACCTAAATACACTTGATGAATTGGACGACACTGAAATTGCGATCTCTGCTTTAATAAATATCGAAGATGTATCCACGTCGTTAAAACTCGATAATACTTGTTTAACAGTAGTAACTCAGAACATGAGGAGTATTTACAGTAATTTCGATGATTTGCAGATGAACTTGGCTCTGATGAGGTTTGACGTGGATGTTCTTATTCTTACCGAGTGTAGGTTAAATAATAATAAACAAATACCACTACTTGAAAACTACACCTCGTATTCTACCTTAATTCAGCTAAATCAAAACGATGGAGTGGTGGCCTACGTAAGTAACAAACATATGCCTCTTGTTACCGAATTAACTCTAACACATGCGTCTGCTCTCCAAATCATTATATCCAATTTTACTATTATAGGAATATACCGTTCTCCGGCTAATGCCTGTGCTGATAATTTCATTAACTCTTTGAATAACCACCTTGAATCATGTAGTACGCACAAAAATATTGTGGTTATGGGGGACATTAACATTAACATTATCGAAAAACCCATAGAAATATCACAACAAAGATTAAACAGGCTAAATTATCTTAATATGCTAGCTGTCCACGGCCTTCTTCCGGGGCATTGCCTTCCTACCAGAGAGCAGAATTGTCTAGACCATACAGTCCTAAAACTTAACAAAACTAAAACCTCAGCATTTGTGGCAGTGCTTAATACAACAATCACAGATCATGCTATGGTTCTCTTAAATTTGACTAGCGTGGGCGAAAAACAAGTTGCCTATTCAAGAACCACCACCCTTATAGACTTTGATAAAGCATATAAATGCCTTATAAACGTAGATATATCAATCTTTGACACCTACACTCTCCCAGATAGCTTTGCCACTAAACTGATGGAGGTGATTAGATCGTCCCTCCAAAATTATACAAAAATTAAATCCGTTCCATGTGGCAAAAGAATGCGGAGGCCCTGGATCACTGCGGGAGCACTGCGATGCATACGTCTTAGAAACAAAATGCAGCAACAAACAAGACTAGACCCTTTTAATGTTATTTTAATAATAACGTTTAAACGCTTCCGCAACTTTTGTACAAATTTAATAAAGAAGACAAAGAGACAATATTACAAAAAACAAATAGAAGTTTCAGCAAAAAGTCCGAGACATCTATGGGCAAAAATTAATGAAATCACGCATTTTAAACCACCTAAAACCGCAAATACTTCCCTCCTTAAAATTACTGCCGATCCTCTGAACTCACTAAATAGAGTCAACCAGTTCTTTATCACTATAGGCAAATCCTTAGCAGAAAACATCGCAGCTCAAAGCAGCATGCCGGTTGTGACCAGCTGCTGCACTGATTTTAGGGCTTCCTCGTTTGTGCTGTTGGAGACTGACCCACTGGAAGTGGACTGCATTCTCATGAGTCTTGACTCCAATAGTGCACCGGGATGGGACGGTATACCAACAAAATATTTAAAACTATCAAGAGATTTTGTGGTTCCACTTATTAGCCAACTAGCTAACCTCTGTTTCAAAACTGGTGTTTTCCCGATAGAGTTAAAGCGATCGGTGGTTACTCCTGTGCACAAGGGTGGGGACGTAAACGATGTAAACAACTATCGCCCCATATCCGTCTTGTCAGCAATCTCAAAAATTTTAGAGAAATTAATAAATAAAAGATTAATGAACTATTTACAAAAATACAATATTCTATCAAACGCACAATATGGGTTTAGACAAGGACGATCAACTCAAGACGCTATTTCGGCGTTGACATCTGAGATTGTTGATAGAGTGGATAGGGGTCATAAATGCTTAACGATCTTCCTAGATCTTAAAAAAGCCTTTGACACCGTTTCCGTCCCGATCCTACTGCGCAGGTTAGAAAACATAGGGATAAGGGGTATGGCTCTGTCTCTTTTTGAGAGTTACCTCAAAGATAGACAGCAAATGGTTAAGATGGGTAACTTGTATAGTGTTGAAGGGGATGTCTGTTACGGAGTTCCACAGGGGAGCGTTTTGGGTCCGACAATGTTCTTGATCTACATAAACAGCCTTTGCAATATGCAGATAGATGGAGGAAAAGTTTTTTCATACGCGGACGATACTGCGGTGGTTTTCTCGGGAAACTCATGGAAGCATGTGAAAAATATAGCTGAAGAGGGTCTGATTAGGCTGGCTGAGTGGCTTAGATTAAACCTTTTAACCCTCAATACCAGTAAAACTAATTTTATTTGTTTTTCCCCGAGCCAAAGATCACAGCCTGAAACTGATTTTAGCATTGCCGTACATGTTTGCCAAAATTATACCCTCTATAATTGCAACTGTGGCTGCCAGAACATTCAACAAGTCAGATCCACAAAATATCTTGGCATAATTATTGACCAAAGACTTTCATGGCACCCTCATATTGAGGTCCTCATAAAAAGGATCAGGAAGCTCATTTGGGTCTTCAAAACTTTACGTCACGTTATGTCCGCGCAACTTATAAACAAGATTTATATAGCTCTGGCGCAATCCGTAATGACCTATTGCATTCCGATATGGGGTGGAGCCTCAAAGGTGAAATTCCTTGATCTGGAAAGAGCTCAGCGATCTCTTATCAAGGTGATGTATCTCAAACCATTTAGATTCCCTACAACAGACCTCTATAAAGAGAGTAACCTTCTATCAATTCGAAAACTTTACATCCTAAATGTGACTCTAACTTTGCATAAGTGTCTTCCTTTTGACCCAGTAACTCAGACCAGAAGGCGAAAAGATATTGTGGCCTACTCTCCAGGGGTTCGATCAGTGTTTGCTAGACGTCAATATACTACACAATCTACGTACATTTATAATAAACTCAACCATGCGTGTGAAATATATCCTCTACTGTTGTATAACTGTAAAAAGAAAATAGTTGATTGGTTGAGATCTCTAACGTATGAAGATACAGAAAACATTCTAACCAGGGGGAGCTAATATGCTGGACATACACGCTTTCTCTCTCACACACACACTCACTCACCCTCACTCACTCACATACACGTTCACTTCTTACACATCTATGAGCTGCTTAAATAAAATTATTTTAATTTTTATTAATTTTATCAATTTTATTTTATTTTAATCAATTAAATGTAATTTTATCTTAATCAATTTAATGTAATTTAATTTAATAACTTAATTTTCATTTTTATTTTTTATTTTTATTTTCACTATCTCTCAGTTCCTGTAAAAATTTGCTTCATCGCTTGCATTGTAATCGCTAGCACCTAAGGGAAGAGCGAGACAGCTCCGACACAAGTACTTTTGTAACTTACTGGGGCTGCCTCAATTTATGTATGACACAATGTTTTAAGATGAAATAAATATTTTTGTATTTTTTTTTTTTGTATTTTGTATCACGCTACGACCCACAGGAGCGGAGCACTAACCAAAGACGTAACTTAACGCGGCTCAAATAAGCTACGCGGACAAAGTTTTTTTTTTAAGACGTGAAATCATCAAATAACTTCCCCCGCCCTGGGCGGGGCGGGAGGGAGTGTCAGGCTTTTACTGACTAAAACCCGTCTATGTTCCTTCATGTGCCCTTTGCGTTCCGGGGGCGCGGTATCTATTTGTACGGAACCCTTCTTGTGCGGAGCAGTTTCGCTCTTGGCCGGTTTTTTATTGTATCCTCTTTATATTGAAAGGAATATTTTTATGCACAATGCTTTTATACCCTCTCGTTCTAATTTAGTTAGGAAGTTAATTATTCAAAGTTGTATTAATTTAGCTCAGCTCTATTTGGGTAGGTTTAAATGAGTGTGAATTAATTATACTAGACAGTCGAAATAGTCGTAATTCCCTTAATTGGCTATACGATATTGTTTAAAATACATACTGAAAGCCAACTTATATGAAAACTAGCGAATGCCCGCGACTTTGTCTGCGTAGAATAGTTACTTTGGGTCGCCTTTTTTTTCGGATCTAATTTTGCAAAAACGCTTGAACAAATATTTTGTTATTTCCTATCACGTGTCTGAATGCAAAGGTTAATTTGTTTTACCTTCAATAATGACTGACAGACGGATCGTTGTTACGACCGTATTACCACTATGTCCTTTTCCAAGGTCTAATCTATCTCAGTACTAAATCTCATTAAAATCGGTTCGGCTGGCGTGAAAGCGTAACACACAGACAGAGTTACTTAAAAATTATAATAATTATTCTGAATAGGGATAGTATCTATTAGGGATTTACAATTACTATACGGGGTGGAAGGGACATTGAACCTAAAACTAAGCTAATCTAAAATAAGTACGATTTTAATTAAAAATCTTATCAGCTATGCTATTATAAAATAGACAAACCACTTCGAAGTCATCTCGCAAGTCACACTCACTTCGCAGAATACCAAATCATATTAGAGAATGATAAAATACTCACTCGTCATAATACTTCTCAGTTACGTCATCACGCGGTGGTATGTTAAACTCACTTTTTTTAAGAGTACGATACTAAAATCTCACTGCAGATTCAGAAGTGATTTCGCAAATGAACTATTTAGAATTAAATAGCACTACAGTTTGTCTCGTGGTCGCAAGTGCGACTGCTGTGCAAGGGGTCCCGGGTTCGATTCCCAGGTCGAGCAAAAAGTGTTATTGGGTTTTTCTATGAAATTCTCAGTAGCAGCTCGGAGTTTGGATTTGTGCCCGGTTAATGGCAATAGGCTCGCCCCCTATTACATGGGACCTAAATATACCGGCGAACTGTGGGTGTACATTGGTACACCTCTGCCTAACCCTTCGGGGAATACAGGCGTGATGGTATATATATATATTATATACAGTTTTCCAGTAAATATTAATTATTTTACATATCAATACAAGAATAATCATATGTCAATTAAGATAAAAATTTACATAACCCGACAAAAAAAAAACTCTTTTTAAAACAGAACCTCTCAGCGCAGAGAGGGTTAAGAGAACTGGGTTTACATAGGGTTATTTGTACCCTTTCGTTCAGGCATTGTCAACTGAAGGAAATTGAATGACCCTTGTAACTATTGTGATAAACTTCCTTTGTAACTAGTTTCAATGTATGGATTTATATGCATAGTTAAGTAGTTCGGTATTCCTAGGGGCTATGCGGAAAGTTCGTTACGGTGTGGGTCGTTGGATGTTGTGGATGTTGAAGATGATTTTGCGAAGTTATTGACGCATCCATTTCTGTTTATAGAATTTACCTATGATAAGGACTAGGCTTTACCTGCTTTCCCAATCACGTGTCACATCGACTTTCAAATTCGGGACTGCTACTGAGAAAATCGTTATGAAAAAACCAAATAATGCTCAGTTTTTTGAAACGCAGCTTTGATCAAGGAGAAAATCGATAAAATAATACAAAACTTATAAACTTAATGATTTTTTGGCAAATCCGCAATCTATCAATAATTAAAATTGCATCAAACTTTGACTCTTCTCGTGGCTAAACATACCGGCGAACTTTGGATGTATATTGGTACATTTTTGCCTAACCCGTCGGGGAATACAGGCGTGATTGTATGTATGTATATTCCCGTGGGTAAGCTGGTTTTTGGCTTGGCCAAAAGCTAAGTATTGCCATCCACAACATCACATCCTCACATTTCCAGATGACGGAATTTTTGATGACATTTAGTGTTTTTTCAACCGTTTGGACATTTCTTTAAAAAGGCACACAGACACCACGTGTAGTGTACTACTTAAAAGTAGTACAGTTAAGCTAACTCTCGTATATCCCTAAGTACGATACCAGCCGTCCTAATTCCTGCACTGTCAAAGATAGTTATATAGGTATGACAATCAACAGATTAGGTAGGACAAGGCTCAAATTAATTCCGGCTGGCTTGGTTTGTTACCATAGTTCGACGACACCTGTTCCCGTCTGTATTATGTAACAACTTACATAAGCTTTGGCTTTTAACTCAAAGGCGTAACTTTGGCAGCCATATTGAAGCAACAGGTATATCATGTACTTACATTATTCTATTAGACTTGATAGGTACGCTTTAAGTGATAAAATTAGGGTAAGTTCTGCGAAGGGACGGTGCGCGCTGAAGTTTGGTTCTGTGAGTTTACTTAAGCTTTACATGTTTCGATATCTTGATATTTGAAAAGTTTTGTTGGTATATTTAGGTCTTGTATGTATCTAAGATTAAGATAGTAAAAGGATCTAGAATATTCTGTTTTGAAACATAAATGCTTAGGATTGCTTAAAACCTTGCACCACAATATGAATTTCTGCTGTATTATGTATAACTCACATGCAAAAACAATAAAACCTGGAAAAACTATCTGTAGGCCAAACTAATATTTATTCCGTGCGGGAATGGAATTCGCGACACGCAGTGCAGCAGTCAATCTCTCAGCTACTGCGCCAACCGTGCCGTCAAGTCGTCATTAGTTGGATTCGCTGTTCTGCTGTCGAGTTTCGGATACAGATTTTATTTGTAATTTGGAACAAGTAGGAAAAGTCACCTCCCTCTCGAAAGAACATAATCGTATAATAAAATGTTGGATTATGTTGTACTCCCAAAGACCACCAAAGGGAAAGAGAAAATTGGAGTAATCAACGCGCATGACGAGTCAAACGGATCGGAGATAAAAAATTGGAACAGAATTGGAAATCCTAAACAAAAGGAGCATAGATCCGCATTAAGTCTTTGAAGGCTGGCTTTTAAAACAAAGCCTTAGTAACGTACTTATTCAGGCAAAAATAAGGTCGACTGAAACGATCTCCTACAATTTAGCTCATAAACATATTATTTTACATGAAGGCGGCATAACGGCTGAAAGCCTTCAAAACGGAATAGGTACGCAGTGCTTTTATATAACCCATTTTTCCTTTGTGCGCGGCGGTGGCCCTTTAACTTGTAAATTAAGTAATAAGTGGTGTTCAGAGCCTAAGTAAAGGAACACATACGGTAGTGCCTCTTCTTAATGGAGCCTAACGGTGCGTACTGACTGTCTGGCTTTGGGTCGGGGAGTGATGTCGATTTAGTTTTCATTGCTTAGATTTATTTAACAAAATAGGTAACGTTGATTTTCTTTTACCGCGGTTTTATTTTTGCTGGTGTATTCTCTCTTCCTATTAATGCATACCTACATTTATTGATTGCGTTTAGAAGTATCTTGTGTATTTAGCGTTTCCGCACACGACCGAGAGTGGAATCGATTATCGCGCCGATTTTTGACAGATATCTTCGTCGAGCGCAAAGAAACTGTCAAAAATCGTTTGTAAACACTTTTGTTTTTTTTCTATCATTCGTCGAAAATAATATTCGCAATGAACTAGTAAAATACTAGAAACTAGTAGAAAAATCGAAAGAATAAGTAACTATCGACTTAGTTTCGTGCCTTTTAACACACGTTGGGTAAATTATCAATTATAAAATGTTGCAATGTTAAAGCGTGGTTGGCGTGGTGATCAATACTCATGCCTTCTCTGTATGAAACGAGGTCTTTGTCCTGCAATAGGACAATAAATAGGCTGGTTTTATTATTTTATACCAATTATAATATACAGCGTGTCAGAAAGCATATAAGTATACATATCAAAGGCACGGATTCGTTTGTTTGGTGTTAACAAACCACATAACCATAATTATAAAGTTAAGAAACATTGAAGTAAAAAATCTAAATTAAATGTTTCCAATTGAAATCCAGACATCACTTGATCGGTTTCAATAAACTCACACAAAGGTAAAAATACGTAAAAGATTTGTGCCTCCTGACACGTTATGTTAAGAGGACGAATTGGAAATTTTGGCATGAGTGATCTCTATTTTTGTCAGTAATTACGAAACGTATAAAAATGTGAGTTGGTGTTCTGAATAGTTCATGACGAAAGCCTTATTTTGTTAGTTTTCATTACATGATTAAGTAACTTTAGTAACAGAGAAAAAAATATCAAACATACCTCTTTTTAAATAGAGATTCACATCTTATGGGCAAACGGGACCGATTTTAGCCTCTCAACTTGCTCTGTAGACAAGTCTATAAATACTCTTTAAAATTGTAGAAGGATTTTCTCAAGTTATCATTTCCGACTAAATAAAATAACAAAAAGCTTACTTACCGGGGTGTGTGCGGGTTGCGGGGGGCGCGCGCCTGGTCTAGAATTATTGTTAAACAATTCGTCGCCTTAACTTAATAAATAGCCGGAAAAAAAATATTATGCATTTTCAAAGTTATTGCTTTTTTATGAGCTGAAATTTTCTATAGAGATTCAGTACCGGATACACTCTTCACCCAGTTTGTATGGATATACCGTTTTCCGTGTTCCATAACACGCTGTAGTTGTCGTTTGTTTCAAAACTGTTGCAAAAATGTAACTGAAATTTCGTCTGAAGCTGGACTTCGCCTTTGTAATCAGATATTTTCCCGCCTAATACCCAAGCTCCTCTAATTGGCTTTTAAAGTCATCGGCTTCAAAAACATTCTATTTTTAAACAAAGATCACAAGTTCTTCTTAAAGTTTGCATAAGCGTAATTATTCTTGACTTTCTTCCTACGCATTTTACCAAAAGGTCGAAAATATTTGGCCATTTTAAAGACCGAATAAAAGTGTCATCTAATATAATCAAGGAGCTTATAAAGACGTTAGCGCGCCACTGAAAGCAATTTTCATAGTAATTACCTGCGGAAGCAATTGGAGTATATTTTCTTAAATTCTTTGTTAAAACGCTGAAAAAAAAACTTTAGTTTGAAAAATGTTCGCTGGGCATTATGATTATGTTAGGTAGTAATATGTTAATTTTAGTAATTGTTGTAAGAGCGTGGGTAATTACAAAGTTGTTATGTTTTAGGCAAGTTTGAGAAATTTCCGTTGTTTCTTTAACCTTTAGAACTTGCTTGATTAAACTGAGGCACTGTTATTTCAACCGAAAATTAAGTAGTTATGAATCAGTTACTTTACATTAGAGGAAGCTAGAAAGTAGCGCCTGTGAGAGAAAACTTGAATATGAACCGTTTGTTTGGTTAGGAGAGGAGGGATGAAACGCATGAGACGAAAAGAGTTATGAATATAAGTGTGAATGGCCTCTTCCTCTCCGAAAGAGGCCAAAGAAAATATGGATGGATTGTGTGAAGAATATGAAAAAGAAAGGAGTCGATTTATTAAATACTTTCCGGGGCTGCGGGTTGTTCGAAAGAGATACCGCGCCCCCGGAACGCAAAGGGCACATGAAGGAACATAGATGGGTTTTAGTCAGTAAAAGTCTGACACACCCTCCCGTCCCGCCCAGGGCGGGGGAAGTTATTTGATGATTTCCCATCTATAAAAAAAGGTAAATACTTTATTTATATTCATCTTATTTCATTTGTTATATTTATGGTCAAGCATTAAAGTGTAATTCAGAGTAATTCACTCAAAACAAGAGTAATTCACAAACAATTTATTGATCAAATATTGCTTTATTTATTTGCTCTTTTTTATTATAAATACATTCACAAAATAATAAACAACGAGTAAAGTAAAACCAATATCCTTTGAAGGTATTGTAATAATATGTAAAAGTGAAGATATTAAAACCCTTTTCCCGGTAGCAAAAATGCGTCACAGGAATATATTACGTCGAAATACCTGGCATTAATTGAGTGTTTAATTAATTGATACTGAGGGTCGAGAGTTTTCAACAAACTTTTCGTATAAAGTCACACCCACGCAAATATTTAACTATAGGCACTCTTTGATTAAATTATTTGTTTTAATAAAATGTGATTAAGGCCGTGTTCAAATCAAACTGACTGTCAGCCGCCGAAAGTGAGCGAACGTTACGCAGTTTATTGTATAAATTCCATACATATTCACTTTTTCGTTCACATCTAACCGACGCTATGCGTAGACGCTAACATTAGTATATTCACAATACCGTTTATTTTCACGTTTACACTGGGGCTCACAGTGAGCCTGCTCACATTCGGCGGCTAACAGTCAGTTTGGTTTGAACACGGCCTAACAAGCGTTTTCAATGACATTTCTTTTCTGGATAAAAAATCTACAGAATCACTGTCAAAAGTCAAAGGCAACTTTGAGTTGAGCCATTCATCTCTATGACATTTTAAGTGCTAATTTAGGTGGCTCGGCTAATTTTGATTGGTGTCAGGAAATGCAGACTTTGCAACGGTTTTGTGTACTTTACTAGTATGTGTTTTTTTTTTACTGAGCATAAGAACCGCCCCGGCTTTGCACAGGTGATTTACTAATGAAGAAAATGTGATTTTTATTAAGGCAAACCTTCTTCTGAAAATTACGAACACAACTAATACATATAATTATAATTTAACCCTTTCATACAAGCAGCAATTTATATTTATACATAGATAAGTTATGAACAATTTGAACTGGTAAATGATAGATTCCAGTCTTCCGTGCTCCAGTTAAGAAATAAATAACATAACTGGCCTTAGCAAGGAACAGTCAAATACAACGTACCTAAGTATTCCAATTCTTTGAATAAATAGGGTTCGAATATCTACTCGAATTGTCATTTTCCAATTTCCCTGATACCCTTTACCTTAGGCCTTATCACCGTTTCAATGAGCTATTTATTCAAAATACGACCCTCAATGTCAGGTAACCTTACAATTGAAAATATAAAATTCTAATAAAGACGTCTTTATTACATTTTTATTCTTTTGATTCATAAATAAGCTAGGTATTACGGAGCAGGGTAGTTACATAACTCACAGAATGCTTCATTATTGTGGAACACGAACAGTCATCATCATCTTCCTGCCCTTATCCCATTTTATTAACACGAACAGTACGAAGGAAAAATCTATCTTTACGAGACGACGTATAGTTGACATGGGAACTGATCATCTTCACCTGTCCCCTGTCGGATAATGTCTGGCAAGCATGTACTAACAGCGGCTCTTGGCAAATAGCCGAGTTAATTAAGCCGCTAGCCTAAATCCATACATCACTTAGTAAGCAGGTTTAATTTCTTACATGTTCTTTGTTCGAAAGTCAAGCTTGTAAACTTGGTTCAGCGATAAGGCTTTGTTTATAATTGGTGAGCTTTATGCCACCATATCAGATCGGGTGCGGCCAACTGCTTCATTTATGAATTTAAGAGGGTCAAAACAATTTCTTGACAAAGGCAGGGTGTCCTTTCGAGTGCTCACGCACCACCGATCAGCAGGGTGGCAAGGGACAACAGTCATTAATACCTTCGAGCAATTTGGCCTCATTTATTCAACACCAAGTAAAATTCTGTCGTGTACGCTAAGATTTACGATGAAGTCATTACGTTTTATGGGCCATAATTGATAGAGATAACATCTCAGAGCTACTGAAATTGCAAAGTGCTGTTTCAAGCACGTTGAACTCAAAGACGCGCATTAATGTAAAGAAAAATAGCCTGTATTACCATAAACGACTGGCGTCGTGGTTATTAATTACAAAATTTTATAGGTAGGCGACACGCGAAAGTTCTTTTATGTTTAACACAAATATTTCTTTTTGGGGCGTTAATATCGAGCTCGGTGATTTGGTTCCGTAATAACGATCACGTTACGTAATTAAGTCTTTAAAATAGTTCTTTTTTTCCACATTTTGGTTAAAAATATTGTAGGAACCATACCTAGTTATTCGACTCCAATTTCAGATTGACATTATAGATATTTCTGCCTAACTAACTACGAGTACTTTCTGTTCCTTTTGTTTTTATCCAAATTGCAACTTTTAAACATCATTTACCTATGTGTTTTTTATGTCATTGGATGGCAAACAAGCCGACGGCCCAACTGATGTTAAGTGACATCTGCAATACCAGTGGCTTTGCAAATATGTTGCCATCCCAGAGGCAAAGTTGAAATGTTTTATATGCCTAAAATAACAACGGCACCTGTACCCTTCAAACCGGTATACAACAACAATAACGCTTATTTGCGGCAGAAATAGTTACAGTAGTAGTACTTAGTCCTTTACAAAGAGCTCTACTACTACTAACATTATAAAAATATTAAATCATCATCATCATATCAGCCGTAAGACGTCCACTGCTGGACATAGGCCTCCCCATAGATTTCCAATAGGACCGGTTGGAAGCGTCCAGCATCTAGTGTCTCCCTCTTGGTAATAAATAATTTAAAATATTAAACTCTTCATTAATATTAGTTGCGTCATCAAATCGTCGGTGATCCTATGATTTCAGTAGCTGTTGGTACAGATTGTTCAATGATGCACAGCCGGGCGTCTTATCAATGTACACGTAATTATATTCTTGATCCTTTCAATTTTCCCTTGATCCTGCATCTAAGACGGACAAGGCCACGGGTACACACAGAACTTAAACAAAGTATCAAACGTAATAACCTCTTGCTTATTTACATAAAGCGTTATTTATGAGGTATCACGCAATCATTCACAAAGTTAGGGCAGTTTACTGTTAGTGGAGGACTGTTATTTCATTTTTCACGAATTTTCATAAGGTTTTCCAAGTCTGAAGTGTATGTTAGTTTAGAGTATAGGCGGTTAATGCTTTGAAATTTGGGGACCATGCATTAATTCATGTGAAATATGGTTGGTTGATATGCTTCTGAATAATTTACTTGTAATAGGGATTAAAATAAGATCATCTATTTAATAATTGTATATTGTTGTTAGAATACAAGTAGGTATGCATACCGCATACCAATGTACACCCACAATTCGCGGGTATGTTTAGGTCCCATATAATAGGGGGCGAGCCTATTGCCATTAACCGGGCACAACTCCAAACTCCGAGCTGCTACTGAGAATTTTGCTTGATCTGGGAATCGAACCCAAGACCTCGTGATGGTATGGGGTCCGTGGGTTACGCTCCCAGTCGTCGAGGCACCTGTGGTGGACGCACCCGATTCGATTAATTTCATATCTTTTTTTTATTGTACTTTTTCACTTAGTACAGTAAACGAAAAAAGTGTTTCATCATGATGGTATGGTACTTACCTTGACGGGCAGTATGCGTAGTTAAAGCTATATAATGTCTCTTTCTACACCCCGAATATATGTAAAACCATTATTGAATATTCTTGAAGTCTTAATATTGAGAGTATAAACACTATCGATGCTTCCTCGATGCAGATTCAATTTAAAGTTTCCAAAAATTCTTAAAGCGTAGCATGAACACTTGAAACTTCGCTCGGAGCTTGAAATTTCAAATACTTCGGCGTATTTAGGAACCGATGAAAGTTCAATTAGCTACAACGTTATTAAAATATACTCTTTGATAGGGAGAAGATATTACGGTATTGGTAAATACAATATTTATTGGACACTAATTGCACTACCTAATCAATTGCCATTTAATGATTTCGATAGAAAACTTGACTTAAAATTGTGAGTGAGACTTTGAATTTCGAAGTTGTAAATAGTTTTTTTTTTTTCAGAGTAAATATTAATAGGTACTCATGTACAATTTTTAACAAACTTAAAATAAGATTTTATTTAAAAAAAAAAAACAATTATAATAAAAAATTAAACTAAAACTAAATAGTATCAAAACATTTCTCCGCATCGCCGTCAACTGGAAATGGGTCCAAAAGACTAGGAGATTATTGCATTATAATTTATTTTTGTCTGAAAATGGAAATTTTGATTAATCGTAGGTACTCAATAACTAAATAAATCAAACTACAGCAGCATTAGGCAAACACCAAATAAAATACTAGACGATACATACTGAAAACGTGCATAAGATTTTCTTGTTAGTCTAAGACAGATTCACAATTCACACTGTTGGAATTTCAACGCTCTCTCCAGTACCCAGAGTTGAAATTTCAACAGCACAATAATATTTAGGCAGGTAACTGTCACTTGTAACAGAAAATAGGTATTAGTCAAGATGTTTGATAGAGGCATCTATATGAATAACATCGTATGAACAATGCAGCTTCAAATCAACATACCATCAAGTCATAATCCAACATGAGTCCAAACTATCACTTGAAGACCAAACACACTAAGTATCATTAATCATAAGTTCGCGAACTTTCCACGTATAAAGTTGGTCCTCTTAAGCCAAAGGAGGCATTAATGCTGTAGTGCTCTTTGCGTAACAAGTTACCTTGCTACCCATAAATATATTAGCACGCCGCTACAACGTACAAGTTTAATGAGAGCGACACGTGCCTAAGTGACGAACGTTAACGCAAACTAAGACGTAACTTTCTTCTGATGCACCCAGTTGGACTTAGGACTCAGGATTTATGTTTGAGAGTGATAGCGAGTCTATAATGACTTGGATAACTTGTGATTAGATATATTTTTCGCTAGCTTCTATATGATATATGATTTGAAGGGTATTAGTGCCGGTGTAATTACTGGCACATGTGACAATTCAACTTTGTCTCTAGGATGGCAACGTATTTGCAAGGCTTCTGGTATTGCAGATGTTTATAGGCATCGTTTGCCACCCAATGATACCTATAAAAAAATCTATCATAAAACAGTAAACAGTGTTTCTCGGTAATAGGGTAGCGTTAGATGTATGTACGGTGAACAAAAAAGATAAGTAACCAGACCGTCTAATGTAGTTGATGTTTTCTCTTAAACCAGGGGTAGTTTTTAAAGGAAATTTAATTTAATAAAAAAAAAAAAACTGTTTATTTTCTGTGAATCGAAACAAAAATTATTAAAAAACTTCTATCGATTTTTAAAAAACTTTGAATTTATTAGGCGACCCTGGTTACGTATCTCTTTTGCTGACTGTACCTTCTTCATGATTTTTATAATCGAAAGGGTAACTTCCAGAGATTACCTGTTAAAACAAACAAACTATTTTATTTACCTCTCTATAATGTTAGTTTAGATAAAAGATGGCGATGGAAAGACCAAAGCAATTTCAGTTTATCATTCTTCATCCACCGTATCACGAATGTATTCTCCGACGGGTTAGGCAGAGGTGAACATTTCTACACCGGCAAATTGTAGGTGTACATTTGTACACCCACAGTTTGCCAGTATGTTTAGGTCCCATATAATAGGAGCGAGCCTATTAACAAGCTAAATAATATTAAGTAAACATTTTTGATGGGAATCGATTTGTGTTTTTTGGTGTGAAAAGTCACACAAAAACAGTGGTCAAGGGAGTATTTAAGAAAGAAAGAAAGAAAAACCACTTAATAAAATTAAAAAATAACAAAAACAATAATCTATATGCGCCACTACCGCGCGAAAAGGCTGACGCTCAGCATAAAGCCGTTTAACGTTTAGTTAGAAAATTACAAAACATTTTCTTGAAGAAAAACTAAAAAAAAATGGTACCTCTGATTTTCAGTGTCTCTGTAACCAGAAGATTTCCAGGTATGCACACATTTACACTACTTATCGTTCTGCTTAGTTCGATTTTGGTTTTTTTATAGGAATTTCTCAGTAGCAGACACTAATAGGCTGGTACAGCATATTATTGTCCCACTGCAGGGCAATTGATCACCACGTTTCCTGACACTATAAGTCTTACATTCATTATAAGGCCAATTTATGCTTCACCGATGTCTTAGATGTCTAAAATAAACATAAAACTAAAGTAGGTACATATAAATTGAAAAGTCACATTGGTACTTGCCCGGTATCAAACCCGCAACCTCATCCATGAGAGGCGGGCGCCTTAACCTCTGGGCTATCACGACAGCAGTCTTTAGACACTTGCACTGAATGAAGATTAAGGGAGCTCGGCAGGGTGGATCGCGAGGTCCCAAAGGGTATTCCCGATGCGGCGCTAAACCAAGCCTGAAATGTGCTTGTATGTACCCCTGTTTCCATATTACCATTATGAATGTTAACCTTTCAAACTAAGCTGAATTTATGGGGGCGACCCACTCTAATTGGTTCCCATCTTAAAGTTCTAATGGCTTGCTTTTGGCCTATGAGCAGGAAATCAAGCACATGAAGGTGGTTGTACACCGGCGTGGCACGGAGCGGATTGTATGGGTGAGAATTGAAATCACACTGACAAATGTGTCGTGCCGTGACGTGCCGAGTAGCGCTGGCATGCTTTTTGACAATTAATGAATACTCTATAACTGCAGCAATGTAGGTCAATGTTGTACATACATTTCAATAATCGCCTCTCACATACACGTGCATCCCACACCTATCACTGCAAGTATTGGCGAGATGCGAATTGAAATATTTGTTCATACAAAATTGAACTATATTGCTAGGTCAATAAAGTATTTATTACTTATACAAATTGTACCTCTCACCCGTCCAATCCACCCCGCCGATGTGAATCCACCTTAAAATCATGATTTTTATCAAAAGCGATGTAGTTACCGTCCCTCAAGCATTCTAAAATACCTCAAATTGGCATTTCACGTAATTTACGAACACCTAAATGAGTCTATAGCATGTCTGCAAAGGGGTCTGTGAAAATATTTTGATTAGGCGTTGGACTGTGTCAGTGTAGGTAACAATGAGCTCCAATCAGGGTTGCTCAAAAATTATGCTAATGCCGTTTCTTTGAAGCGAAACCTTTGTTATACGTGACTGTCGAATTATTAAGTCGACCTTTCAATATATTTTTTTTGAATTTTTTCAATGTTGATTTTTTTATATTAGGATTTGATTAGAATGTTAACTTTAATATGTTAATTATCTGGGCTTGTTATGCAAATGATTTTAATGATAACGGTAAAATATTCAAATTATGTAGTTTGTTTCTGGAAGTGTACATTTTATTGGGTTTTTCTATGAAATTCTTAGTAGCAGCTCGGAGTTTGGATTTGTGCCCGGTTAGTGGCAATAGGCCCGCCCACTATTACATGGGACCTAAATATACCGGCGAACTGTGGGTGTACATTGGTACACATCTGCCTAACCCTTCGGGAAATACAGGCGTAATGGTATATGGTGTATGGAAGTCGTAAAAAAAGTTATTACTGGACAGCAGAAGCGTTTAAAAAGGAATATTCTTGCTATATTTTTTGATGTTTGTTTAATTTTTATCACTCATTATAATACATAGTACTTCTCCGTCACGTCAACGACCCTGCCAGAATCGTCTAAAAAAATCCAACATTTACGTGCCAGCGCGCCGCCCGCAATCCTTCACCTTTTTTATCTTATCAATATAAACAATATCATAACGCACACGATATAAAGCCTTAACTTGAATGGCAAATTATTTGCTATGTCGGAGTTGAGCGTAAACGTTAAGATAAAGGAGATTAGTTACGTCATAACAAAAGGCAATGTAATGATTCGACAATTGTTGAACAACTTAGTTAAAAGTTTAGTAAATCAAAACTAAATTGAAGGAGGTACTAAAATAAATTAAAACTAGACTGAATGCCTAAAAGCTTAAGTGTTCCATTTAAATTAACGATCTAAGTTTTATGGATTAAACGAACTGAAACTTACCTTGAAGTAATTTGTTATGTCTTATTTCATTTGACTGTTTAATTATGATGTCTAACTAACTGATTGGATGAAAGAAAAAAAAAACAATAGATTAGGCGAAAGGGCTTTATCGTTTAAAAATATTTCTTAATTATTATTTCTTTCACCTTTTTTTGCGTTTTAAAAACAAAAATGGTAATTCTGTTTGAAGGTTTTTGGAGAAGCTTGACTTACTTAAGATATAGGTATCTCTTGTGTAATTATTATTTTTAATTTAGCATTTTTTTTATTTTATTTTTTTATTTTATAGACGGGAAATCATCAAATAACTTCCCCCGCCCTGGGCGGGGCGGGAGGGAGTGTCAGACTTTTACTGACTAAAACCCGTCTATGTTCCTTCATGTGCCCTTTGCGTTCCGGGGGCGCGGTATCTCTTTCGAACAACCCGCAGCCCCGGCAGGCATCGGCCCTCAGTGGCCCCATCCAAGTTTGCTAACATCTCTTTGAGGCGCGCGTGGAACACGAACGCGCCGTCGACACGGTCTGTCGCTAGTGAACGTACGGACGGTGAGCTACCCATTGCTCACCGTCCACAGACACGCGTCTACGGTGGCCGGGAGTCGTCTCGCGGCTCCCGACGCCCGGAGCGTCTACCGCGGCGGCCGCTGGGACGGTTTAATTTAGCATGCCCCTGTGCTTTCAGAAATGTTATTTTTATTAATTTAAGAATATTTTTGCCTTACACTTGAAATTTCTCCTGTATCGTGAGTGAATTGACAAATACAAATTCAAATACACAAGAACCCAGACCCGGAACCACTATTTGTAGGCCATAGGCATATTTATTCTGTACAGAAGTCGAACCTGCGAGTCGTTGTGCAGCAGCAAATCGCTAAGTTACTGTACTTATCGTGTCGTCAAATAAAATTGAATGTTGGAAAATCTAAGGGCCATATGGCCATGAATCCACCAGCTGTTTTGAAACACGGAGCGTTAACTTTCTAACAGTTGACTTCCCCCGACTCTAACTCCCTACAAAAACCAAAGCAAAACTTCGTTCAACAGCATAAATAACACACCACTAATTTCGAGCTACCCATTCGTGAACTATTTACGTATTTACCATACAACTAATGAACGAAACAGTCAATAAATTTTCAAGAGCGGTACCATATAAATATATTGCTTTGGTCCACTCAGTCAGACAAGATTGGATAAGTTTATACGACCTTACAAATTGTTTAACGACGGTTTGGGACTATGATCCTTATTTTGTTTGGGTAAATGATGTCTTTACCCTGACCTTACTCGTGTACTGTTATGAGATAAGTTTGATGTATTTAAGGGCTTTTAATATCGTGTTTGGTTTACAGTTTTCAGCGTTTTTTGAATAGTAGTATTATTAGGAGATTCCTTTCTCCAGAATCCTGACCACTGGGTAGCTTGAACCCTGTTTCCGATGACGGTGTGTTACTATTTTGAAATGTTTTTATTTTTATGTAAATATAAAAAATGTATTTAATATGTATTGTGAATTAATAAATGACAATTATACCAGCTCATATTTGTCCCACAACTGCAGGACAAAGGCCTCTTCATTAGTCTTCATGTAAGGAGAAGTCATGAGCATTGATTACGACTCTTGCTCAATCCAGGTTTCCTTACGAGGTGTTTCTTCATCGATGTCAGTGATGTCCAAGATAAACTTAAAAAGTACATATTATGATTTGAAAATGTCACGCACTTGTCGAACCCGCAATTTCATCCCCTCCTCTTAGATTATAGGTATAGTATAAAAAAAGCTCAATGTAAATACTACAGCACGACTTTTATCGTGTTTAAAAACAGCACATAATTATGAGAAAAAACTTGTTAAAACATTTTTTTTGCGTGAATTCGAATTTGGCAGGTACCTAACATTTTGTTAATTTTTCCGGTCAGTGAACTTTGTAATTACAATTAATCTGCTTAACACATTAATGCTCGACATGTTATTTTGGCAAATAATATAATTTAGAATGAAAACAATTAGTGCCTGAATAATGTTCATCAATTATGAAAAGTTTGTATGAAAATGTTTGCCTTTTTGCATTGTTGTACAGGTTAGCATAAAACATTAAATTAAAATAAGGTTAATGGAACAATCATCCATCATACCATCACGCCTGTATACTCCGAAGGGTTAGACAGAGGTGTACCAGTTTACACTCATAGTTCGCCGGTACGTTTAGGTCCCGTGTAATAGGGGGCGAGCCTATTGCCATTAACCGGGCACAAATCAAAACTTTCAGATGCTACTGAGAATTTCATTATAAAACCTAATAAAGCTTTTTGCTCGACCTGGGAGTCGGACCCAAGACCTCTAGCGTAGCAGTCGCGCTTAAGGCCACTAGGCTAACAAAGGGCAAAATGGTCTAGAGCCAACCTGACTCTAGAGTCAGGTTGGCTCTAGTAGGGTGGTGATTGCACTGGCACCAACTCAAAGGCACCCCTTGCACAGCAGTCGCACTTGCGACCACGAGACCAACGGGGCAGGACACTTTTTATCCCGGAAAAATGTACGGTTACCGTGGGATAAAACATCAAATTTGACGCAGACGCGGGCAGAAGCAAGTTCATTCATAACGTTGTCAACCGCACACCAAAACTGCATGTTATACCATTTCAAAATAAGTTCTTTGTTGTCATAAAAATACTTCTAAACTAGCCAGTTTTAATACTGGTTGAAAGAGCTTAATAAAATTGTATACAAAATATTTGTTACATAAATTCCATATTGCTTTTCACGGTTCAGCGAGCGAATTGTATGTCACTAGCGCATAATATTGAAACTAGAGAATAATACCACATTCAATTGTTTAAAATTTAATCTGAAAATACGTGGTCTGGCTTCGCTAGTTTCTATTAGCGAGTTTTCAGAATTAGCTAATCGAAACTATATGGAAAATTACTCATTTTCCGGAATCCATAATAGTTTCAGCCTATTTTTATAACACTGTATGGCAAAGGGCTCTTGTCATGAACCGAATGCACTAGCATCAATAACCACGCTTGCTTGAAGCAAATTGACGGTTTAAGACTAATTTATAAGTCCAGATTTCCTCACGATGTTTTCCTTTACCAATGTCAGTGATGTCCTAGATAAACTTAGAGATATGATGTTTTTAGGTTACGGTAGCTACAGGTAGGCTGGTCTGGTCAGTCAGTCTGGCGATGACGAAGGCTGTTAGAGACATAATGTAATGAGTGGGCTACAGAACGAAAGCACAATCCTTAGCAGTGAAGGTATTTATAGAACGTTGCCCCACACAATTTTTTTTCCTTAATCGTAGGTACGATAACAAACATATTAACTCACATACAAGCAGTCCCTAAATGTGTAAGCCATACAAATATAGTATTTCGTGCGGAAATTGAACCCGCGTCTTGTAGCACACAGTCAATCTCTCAGCAACTGCGCCAACAGCGTCGTCAAACTGGTGTGAAGAATTGGATGTCTTCAAACTGGTTTTGGGTGGTATTTGTTCCGCACGGAACTATGATATTTTGTATTTTAATTTTGCTTTTAATCGTACCGAATTATTAATTAGGTACCTGTGAGCTATAGGCACTTCCTTGTGTTGATTTCTTCTTTTGTTTGTATTAAGCGACTCCTTTCCGTCTTTTTTGAGCATTATTGAAATATGCAAAGTTCAAGGTGTAATAGTAAAATCTGCATTTTATTAATATGTTTCTTAAAGAAACGGGTTTCTTATTTATATTTTTAATGTTTAGCAGAGAGCTAACAGTAAGGTTACAATAGCTATAAATATTTATTATCATCTAACCACATTTATATGTTGACTTATTGCTGCAAGAGAATGAGCAGTAATTAATATAATAAGCAAATAGCTAAAACTCGGGCCATTTTTTCGTGTCAGATTGACGGCCCATAGTACTATGAGAGTGACGGTATTGCACCTGTGTATGCGAACACAAATATGAACTATAATCTCTTTTTGCTTGGCGAGTCTGTATTGTGATTGGTCACCATGACGGTGTAGTCGGAGGAATTTTATTTTTACTAGCATGCTAGAAAGAAGTAAGCAAAAAAGAAACAAACCATGTGCTCACAAATATACTAAAAGGCTGTTCAATAAAAATAACAAAATTAGCAAACAACATAATTGTGTGCCCCTCACGGTTGCGCCAAACAGGCCCACTTCAGCATAAATGCCAGACCACTTGTGCCTAGCGTTGGTTTTGAGCTGGCCCTTTGTGCTAGTTACTGGCATTAAGGAAACGTGTCTTCACCTACACGTGTTTAATGTAAGTCCTTGTGAAGGCAATGAATATAAATAGGAATTGTAGGTATACCAAGAAAAAAAATAGGAGTTGTTTGATTCAAAGGAAGCTTAAAATATCTACAAAGAATTATATTTACATAGATAGTACCTACCTAATACTAATTCAAATTGAGGATGAAAATAGTTTTTAGGACATAAAGGAGGAATCTTGAATATCTTTTGATGGAAATCATTAAATTTTTACGATTTTTGGTCGTAATCTTGTTTTTTTGACAACAATCTGTTAGCTTCGTCTAAGTGCCTACCAACATGAAGACTATCAATAAGTACATTTTTTGCTTATTTTTTTTCTAGCGATGTTTAAAAGTCTATTATCTATTAGTCTATTAGTCTATTATTCTATTATTAGTCTGGCTACACTGAAAAAAGTTTTGAGTTACAAATAACAAACAATTGAGTAACCTATTACATAAAAATAGTGACTACATAACTATAGTTCTTATTAGACAAATTCAGTTTTGTTATTAGAGTTCTGTTAATAGTAGCTCGACAAAAATGATAACTTCTTAACAAATTTATTATTCACGTTTTACCAAAGTGTTCTAGAATAAATAACTTAATATGTGTATTATGAACAAAAGTGTTATGTAAAAATAGCCACGTTTTATTGTTAGCGCGTACAAAACCGTTTGGTTAAAACTTGGTCATGGGTTTAGTATTGTTCAGTTATTAGTTACATCACTATAATATTATTGTAACCAAACTATTTTGTTATCTGTAAATGAACTTGTTGAATAATTTATGGCTGCCGCTCATATTACTTGCAACAGTACGGAATTGTTATTTGTAACTGAACTTTTCGGTTAAAAGTAACATAACTTTTTAGTTACTTAAGGTGAAAGCTCCGACCAGCCCGCGAAAATCAAATTTTCTTACGTTTTTTGCAATTTGCAGGCCAGTGCTAGGTTATATGTTGATTAAAATATTGTTCGAACAATATTTTAATCAACATACAACCTAGCACTGGCCTGCAAATTGCAAAAAACGTAAGAAAATTTGATTTTCGCGGGCTACCCTGTAGCATCAGCCTGAAGTGTTTTTTTTTCTTATAGGTTTTCATGTACCTACCTACTTATAAGAAGTTTTAGCAAGATATATCCTTCCCCAAATCTTACCTACTAAAACTCCTCATATACGGTACTAATTTCGGTTACAAACTTGAGATAGAATAAGAAAAACAACTTTATTTGTTACAATTATATTTATTTATTAATTATCAAATCAATTAATTTTAGTAGAGACTATCATAAATTCAGGCTGGGGGGAATTTTGTTGATTTGAGTTTGAACTGTTTGAGGAGCAACGTCTTTCAAAATTTTTAATGATTCCTGTTTTTATAAAATCTCGGCGACGTTGTCGATATTGGTCTAGTAATTTTTCTTTTGCTGAAGTCTTTTGCAGCGGGCTGAAGCTTGCATATGGTATAAAATATACCGATGAACTTTCCTGTTTGAAGATTTTGCTTATTTCATAAGCCAGTTGATAAAATCTTGAACTAGGATTTTTTTTCTCTGCATCGTTTTTCAGCTCGTGTGTAATAATTAGATTGCAAAGTCTTCGCCTGGCTGCATTATTCAAGAGACCCTTTTCTTGGTATTGCAGCAAAAGACCTTTGCCTTCATTCGATGAACTTAGGATTCCATATAATTCCTGGAAACATATTTTATATAATTAATAATAGAATGAAAAAAAAAAACATAAAAATGTAAGGATTTGGAAAGAATAAAATACAGTCTTAAAATAGTCAACTATCCCCATTTCCTCTCCACAGCTAAAATTAAAAAATCTTAGCAAAAACCTAAAAATAATGTGAAAATAACTAACGCAATCATATTCCAACTTGTCCTCTTCTATTACATTTGTTTCAGACATTTCAGGGGGGTCCTCATCATCAGGGTATGTTACAACTGGCAAGTCTTCCACTGTATACAGCATTATTTTGTTGTTTGAGTCCGGAGTAGTATGACACTGAAATATAAAATAATAACCTGATCAAACTCTAACATGGTTTTGTATAACAACCACTGTCAGAGACAATGACAGGGACTGATGGCTGAACATGCCTTCCAAAGCACAGGATATCTTACTTAACAGACAACAACACTGGATTTGGTTCGGCCTGCATTATCCTAATCAAACTGGGAACAACTTCACAAAATGACTTTCATGCACTAAGTATTTTCCATGGGATTCAATTCCACAACCTCTGGATCAGGTGCCGAAGCCCCAAACTACTAGACCACAGAGACAGTAATGAAATTAAAAAGTAATCAATACTAACATACATACATGAATTATAACATATATACTTGTTTTTATTAAATATTTTATTGTTAACTAGCGGACGTGGGGATGAAATATAGCCTATGTTACTCAAGGTGAATGTAGCTTTCTAATAATGAAAGGATTTTTGAAATTGTTTTTGTTTGCTTTAAATTTTGAAGTAGTTTTTGAGTTTATTCATTACAAACATACACACACACACAGAAATACAAATCTTTTCGTTTTATAATATTAGAGTAGATTTAAATGACTAAGTGAGTAGGTATTAATTATTAAATATTGATATTATTACTTACAGTGTTCTCATAAGCATTTGACATTATATTGATCAAAAGTTTGATTTGTGTGGTCAGCTTAGCCCGGTGTCCAATAATTGGCACTAAGTCTTTCAGGTCAGCCTCTGACAACATTTGGAGGGTCTCCACATCAATGGACTCTTCTGAAATATTTATGAAAATTAGTTCATACAAAGGCAGATACTTATTGGTAAAAAAAAATTGATGTTAGTCACATGAATAAAAAGTTTATTATTGTGTTTTTATCTCCGCACTAAGTCAGTTATTCAGCTTGTTTACTAGTACCAAGGGACTTTTCTAAATAAAAATCAGATTTAGTTGGGAGAGGACAGGCCCTAGGTTATGTAGGTGCGGATACGGTAGGTATGCAGTTATGCACTAGGAAAGCAAAAGACCTGCATAAAGGGCTTTAAGGTTCACTCAGTTGGTTGAAGAGTCAAAAGTCAAACAATAGCTCATAACAGTCCATTGCTGAACATAAGCGTTCTCCAATACTGGAGGGTAGGTACTGTCATTTTTTTTTTTTATAGACGGGAAATCAGCAAATAACTTCCCCCGCCCTGGGTGGGGCGGGAGGGAGTGTCAGACTTTTACTGACTAAAACCCGTCTATGTTCCTTTCATGTGCCCTTTGCGTTCCGGGGGCGCGGTATCTCTTTCGAACAACCCGCAGAGGTACCTACTGTCATAACCTCCATGTTTGGTAGAAAACGTTGCTGCCCGTTTCCTGACCTACGAAGGTACCTATTAGGCGGTAAACCTTGACATCAGTCGCTTTGTGCGACACCCTGATGTGTAGTAGTATGGTGCTTGCTTTTCTACTTTGCCGAACACTACGCATCTAAGAAGAATAGCAGAAGTGCATCTAACGGGAAATGCCCTGTTTAAAATAGTGATTTAATGAATAAAACACTATTGTCCTAATTATGTAAGGAATAGAAGTTAGAAATACTCACCCAAAAATTTTGGAATGTATGAATGTGCTTCTAATCCCCAAGACCGCAGATAGTCTGAGATTGTTTTCTCCGCCGCCTCGCCTGCTGGCGGCAGCTCCATTTTTGAAATTTTCTTGACGTTGCTTGATATATGAATCATGCATAAAATTAAAAATCAAAACTTCGCAAATCACGCGACGCGCCGTCGTTCTCACTCGCCTCCCAACACGAAAAGAACAAGTTTCTACAGGTTTCCGTTACTGTTTGATTTAACACAACTGTGAGCGAGCGGGAACAAAACGTTTCGTTATGCGCAGCATAACTTTAATCACCACCTATTATTTGCTGTGTTATTGATAACCAAAAATATTCTAAAACCAACATAATCAATATTAGTTGATCTCAGCCAAATTTTTTGTTTATTTGTAGTAACTTTGCAACACAAATCTCAACAATACTTTACAGCTGGTAACAAACTAATAGCAGAGTTGAAAAACAGCAACTATTCGTTAAAAAAATAGTTTTAGTTGGGTCAACTGTAAAGTCACAAGTGTGTTCGAGTATAGCAAAACATATTATGTTGCAAAGTGATGAAACCGAATTTTGTACTAGATAACATAAACTTTAGTAGCTTATAACCAACTTAAATAACTAAAATATTTTTGTAAAATGCAACAAAAGCAGTTGATCAATACGTAAATAAAATTCGTTTGTTAGTTATCAAGGTTTGGCTATTTGTGAATTAACTCAACTAGTTTTGTAAAATACTTTTTTCAGTGTAATAAAAGAGCCAGACTATACTCATCGTAAAACTTAAGAGGATCGAAATACTACATTCTACTTAAATAAATTACAAAATCACATTAAATAAAAGAAAAAAAACCGGCCATGTGCGAGTCGGACTCGCGCACGAAGGATTCCGTACCATTTTCTATAAAAACGGCTAAATAAATACGTTTGTTGTATGGGAGCCCCCATATTTGTTTTATTTAATTTAATTATTTATTTTTCAAGTGAATATATAACTAAATATTACGTGAATAATTCAAGCGTCTACCTGTTGCCGTTATCAATATCGAACAAAAACGAATAAAAAAAACCACGTTTGTTTTATGGGAGCCCCCTTAAATATTTTTATTTTATTTTATTTTTTAGTATCTATTTTTTGTTATAGCGGCAACAGAAATACATCATCTGTGAAAATTTCAACTAACTCACTATCAACCTGGTGATAGACGGACGGACAGACAAACAGACAGACGGACAGCGAAGTCATAGTAATAGGGTCCCGTTTTACCCTTTGGGTACAGAACCCTAAAAAGAAAAAAATGCACTATACCTGCTTAATTGTTTTTTTTTTAATGCCAGACTTGTTCAGTGTAATGTGTTCAGATCTTAAGTGCACTGTGCATTAAAAAAAAATCTCCTAGCAATTAAAATAACGATCCAAACTCAAAATTAAAACCGAAATTTCGCCCGACCATGGCTCGTTTTACGTAAGAAATTGGACCAATTTCCCACTCAAGCTTGCCTTAAATTAGGTACTTGTCCGTAATTAGTACGTTCATTATAATATTATTTCCTTCTCCATAAGTGACAAGAGACTGAATTGTCTCATGCAGGGCTGCAATAAATACAAACACTACTATTGTGTTTCTAATCATACCACCAACGGGTTTAGTTTGTTGGCGCAAGGTATCGGAACTTCGCGTTTTTGTATGTAGGAAAACTTTGGCTGAGATTATATTGTCCCTAATTGTCATTGCTCTATACTTTTATATCACTCTGGCCAACGTCAACGACGTGGTTGATAACGTCTCGAAAAATCCAACCGGTAGTTACAAGAGCGCCGCCGCGCCACCAGCGAGACCACCCTCCACCACCACCACCTTTTTTTTTATTGTCATTTAAAAAATATTTTAACGCATACAGCTCAAAGCCCTAATTAGAATGGCACATTATTTGCTGTGTCTGTGCCAGTGCTTTTATAAAGAGCGATGTCATTAAAATTTATGCTACAAGCGTATCCTTCACTTTCCTTCCTTTTTTAAAATCTTTTGTAGCCTTTATTTGTGCATACTTACTTATCATCAGTTAGCAACGCATTTAATTTACATTGACAGAAAAGTTAAGGTCTTTTTTTAAATGCTTGTATATGATTTGTCGCCACTCGTGTTTAGCATACGAAAAAAGTTAAAGTGAAAGTAAAAGTTAGTGTAAACAGGCTTCTTCTGGGTAAGCTCACTCCATCGTAGACTTTGTCTATGTCACCTTTGACCAAGACTAGAGTCTTGAAGATTACCCATCTCGAATAAAAAAAACTAAAACGTTTTAATCGCTATCGCTTCTGACAAACACCTGACACCAAGGTAGTCTCGTTAGCAAACCGTCTGCCACTGCCTCGGAAGCCTTTATTAAGTGACGCAACATTAAACGTGCGACAAGACAGTTTGTTTCTCTGTTCCGTAGAGTTGTTTGATGCAAATCGACATGAGATTCCGCCTCGTCCTACTTGTTGTTGTGGCTGCGGGCTTCGTGAGTGCAGTAAGTGTGATTTCTGTTTTATTTATGGTTCGTGTGTTTTGAAATTGGAAGGATTGCAGTGGAGGAAAGTTAGGTTTATTTTTTAAATGGTTTTGCAGTACTTTTTGTTAAAAATAATATGTTTTTTAATTCTATTAAGAAAATTAAAGCATTTGTTTAAATATTTATTTTAAAAGAGTATGTAGGTATAGAGTTTCTTGCCCATTGGTTTTCCATACGAAACTACCAATTGGGAGGATTGCAGACCCGAAAGTTAGGTTTATTTTTTAATTTATTTTGGTGTTCTTTTTGTTGAAAATAACATGTTTTTGAATTCTATTAAGAAAATTCAAAGATTATTGTAAAATTAAAAAGAGTAAGCGTGGAGTTTGTTGCACATTTTTCTCCATACGAAAATATCTCTTGGAAATAAACTAGACTCAAATTTATTATTGACGACCATTGAAATAGACTTATTGGTAAAAGTGATTTAACTTTGACTTTGATAAAATTGGTTTTAAAACAAAGATTTCATTTTTATAATACTAGAAAGCACTTCAGTAAAAATAATATTTCTTTAACAAAACCTTTCGTATCTCGGTTTGCAAAGACGAGCTGCAGAAAAACAATTTGTAGAGGCGTTGGTCGGAATTGAATCATAATAATGCAATATTCCACTTTACCTGCTTCTTCCTCTAGAACTTTAGAAGTACATTCTAACTTCCCTCAACTCTAATAGAACTTAACAGTTTTCCTTTCTGTTGCTAATTTTTTTTTCTTAAACAGATTAAAATGCAAATTAGGTATTTCTAGTTAAAGTTGCTTTATATTTTTTGCTTCGTTAGCCTCGGGGTGGTAAGCGCGACTGATGAGCGTGGGGTCTTGGGTTCGATTCCCAAGTTGAAAAGTGTTGTTGGGTTTTTCCATCAGGAATTTCTCGGTAGCAGCCCGAAGTTTGAAAGTTGGTGGTGGGTTACCCCCGTGCCCGGGAAGGCACGTATAGCCGCTGGTCTCGGCTGTCATTCGTGGATCTTTGACAGTCGTTCATGATAGTCAAAACTCAGAAAGCGGGAAATGTTACCAAGTGGTATCGTGTTGCCCAGTAACTGGGCTGTGGAGATCGGATAGGCAGTCACTTGAAGTAAAACACTGATATTCAGCTGCATCTAGTTAGACTGGAAGCCGACCTCAACTAGGCTAGGCAGATAGATTTTTTTTTTCTTTGTGTAAAGATTATTTTTTCATTAATTACAGGAAATCTCATTACTTACAGGCAAAAGTTAAACGAAGCAACGATCACTGTAAGTATTCATATATCATTTTTATTTCATTTCGCCTGCCGAGACGATATTCCTTGGATGTTAATGGTCTGATATCAGTCCTGAATCATTACATTTTTTATTATTTATGGCACTAAAATCAACGTGGAATCTAATTTGGGCACCATTTTTAATAACATTTTTAAAAGATGGCAGGAGTATTAGACTGTTTATTTATAGTCTTTTACACTTGAAAGAAGAATCTTATTACGTTGTGAGAGTGAAAATGGATGTGAGCAAAAAAAATTCAAAATCAAACATTACATATTGGTTGCGAAGATAAGCAATTGCGTTTCAACTGATTCCGAATTCCTTTGCTCCAAAATCACTGTTTAATATTTGCTTGCAAATTTATTTCCCATAGTCAATAAATTCCCCATTTATGAATAAACTTGCGATTAACTTGTTTGGGGGTAAATGTTGACTTTGGCAAACAGGAAGGAGTATGGACTGAGTATGTAACATTAATAATGTATCAAATCAAATAAACTATTGCCTGATGTTGGCGGTGTTAGAAGTTTTGAGTTTCAGCGATTGATATGAGTTGTTCGGGCACTTTGGAGGTTAGAGAAGTAGCTGTATAGAGGTAATATAACTGTAATATACCTGTTATAAGTTGTTACGTGTTTATTAGTGTGAGGTGAGAAGTGTGTTGTGATTTACACGATTTTGAGATCGCTTCGTGTTATTTTATACAGGTTTTTTAAATTAATTAATTTTATATAATATTAATTAATTAATACAGTGTTCTATAATGGTAATGGTTTACCATTTTCGAAGGTTTCTTGTAGCGAATGTTTATTTATTTACGCTTGTTTAGTAAAAAAAAATATGAGAGATAAATCAATTTTATTAATTGTTGTTTTATTAATTGTTATGTCTCCACAGTAAGAACTTACTTAAATTATATTATAGAAAGAATTAAAATTACAAGAAACTCAAGATAACTATTTAAAATTAAGAGCCAACAATTTCCTATTCTTTATATTTACAACGAAATTGATTAATCTACTTCTAATATGTATATAGTAAAAAATGAAAAAATGGATATTTGTATGCCTTCCCCTATGCGTTCCGAAACCATTGATCCAACTGTGATGAAACTATAGTGGGATGTTCTGTCGAAAAAAAGAAATAAAACAAACACCGGGAGAGAAGGCACGGGCAGCAGATAGTAGTAAATAAAATATGGTTACTCTGTTACATAAAATATGTGCAAAAACGTAAAATGATTTCTTAATAACCTACAACTCACTCACGGAAAACAAGCCTGTTTATCAAGGATGTTTTATTGTTGCTTGTAAAGTAACCGTGTTAGACTCACTCGCCTTGACAGCCATATTTGATGCCAATCGAGATATTTTAAATGCTTTTTCTTATCTAGAATACCGATGTGATGACTAATTTACGTGTCTACATGTTTCTAATCTTTGTCGCCTTTGTCTTTATAAATGATTATTATTATTGTGGTATTGTATGATGTTTCAACTGCCTCGTTGGTTTCTTGGTCGCATGTGCAATTGCATAGCGTTTTAATTTTTTATTGGGTATTTCCATTAGGTCGCCCCCTATTACATGGGACCTAAACATATCAGCGAACCATGGGTGAACATTGGTACACTTTTGCCCGACGTCTGCCTTCTAACGTTAAACGTTTTGGTCGTGTTGTAGTGAATTTTTTAGAGTACCTATTACAAAAATATTGTATTTATTTATATCACTAAGTATTGTTTTTGGTTATCGTACAGAAGATAGAAGGTACAGAAAGGGAGGCCGATAGATAGTGGGTTCGATTCCTGCACGGAAAAAATATTTGTATGGCCTACAGGTTGTTATTCCGGGTCTGGCTGTTTTTGTATGCGAGTTTATATGTTTGTAAATGCACCCATGATACAGGAGAAATTCCGAGTATCCCCACACTCGGAATTTCTCCTGTATCATGGGTGCGTTTTTAAACAACGCTTATTTTATAGAAAAACAATGAAAGTTTCCTATCTGTAGTCGACTAATCACTACATCTTTGCGTTCCATATTCCTAATTATTTTGTTTTTATTATTTTCAGTGTTTGGCTCAACAAATTTCGGTGCTACAGTCACGTTTGGAGAACAGGGTGTTTCAGACTGTGTAGCTGCAGGCAATCCACCCTGGAAGTGCTACACGGAACAGACTGGCTTCAACCCACAATGGCGATAACGAAGACCAGCACTCCATCCATTGCTTTTTAAGCTTAAAAAATTTGTTAGCTGGTGAGCGTAAATAATGCAATGGATGTAGTTGATTTGTCAAAATTAAAGGTTGCCATTGTAAGTAATAAGTTGCTTAGTTATAGTACCCCATCCATTGCCTTATAAGTACGAAAAATTGGGTTGCTGGTAAGCGTAAATAACGCAATGGATGTAGTTGATATGTCAAAATGAAAAATATTGCCATTGTAAGTAATTAGCTGCTAGTATTAGCTTTAGTGTTTGTTATTATAAAATGATTTATTGTTAAACTTTGTTATGTGTGTTATTTGGTGATTTTATAAAGCGTTCCTTATACGTTAAGGTAAACGGGACGGCACATTCGGTTCGGCATTCTTAATACAACTTTTGACGATAACGTCGCATTCAATAAGCCGAACCGAATGGGTCGTTCCGCCTATGTACAGCGGCCATTACATATTTATTAGCAAACACTTATAGGTATGTTATTACGCGATAAAACGTGTCCCTTCGTCCAGCATACTCACCATGGAATCCTGATATTTCATGAATGTCAAAAAACTGTTCTGAAATAGTGCTAAATAGTGCCCAAAGGAAAAAAATAGTGCTCTTGTACTTGCGAAGTTATAGCCATAGTTCGATGAGTATGCTGGACGAAGGTTTCGCCCAGCATACTCACCTCCGTCCGGAGAATCTGTATACGCTTCAAACATAATTCATACTTCAAAAAATAGTTCCCAAATAATGCCAAACGGTGCCCAAAAAGAAAAAACAGTGCTCGAATAACTTCGGAGTTATAGGCTTCGTTCAGTGAGTATGCTGGGCGTAGGTTCTACGCCCAGCATACTCACCTCAGTGCGCGAATATCGAACGAGCTATAGGTACAATTTACGTCTCAAAAAATTGTGCTTGAAATAGTGCCCAATATCAGTCCAATTTTTGCTTGACTTTTGACCTAGAAAACCATTAAATTTGATTGTAAACTTCTACATACATTACATTGAGTACAGTCGAATACAATATTATTAACTTATTTGTAAGATAATTTTATTGTGATTAAAACGTTGTAGCAGTAAAACAAAGTACAAGTACCTACGTGTTATATTTTAGAAAGTTTTACCAATATTTGGCTAAACATTTTTTTATATGTATATTATATACAATATTAAAACTACAATTTTTTCTATTTACATTGATTATATTATGAATGTTAACAAAAGCTGTGAACTAGTTAACTAGAATTCTGATTACTTTGGCCCTTTAAATAGTAATAAATAACGTAAGTAATTAAAAATGTTTTTTATTGCTAAACCTTTCATTGATGAAACTATTGGAAAGAGTTTTAAAAATTTGTATAACTATGTCACAGTACTAGTTTTGACTGGTTATAAGTTTTGCCTGCAACATATATACAAAAAGAAACTGTATAATTTCCTTTTTACAATTTTTCAAGATATTAATTTTATTGGCTGCAAATGACTGTTTTTATTCAGACAAACACACAATGCAATGAAGTAATAGACTTCATTTACGCTTAAAGTTTCATTCATTTATTATTATTTATAAAATATATAATAATGCATTTAATCGAAAGTTTTTGACATGTGAGAAAATACCATAATTATTTCCAATAACATGAAGTCTACAATTAGAAAGTTTAATATTTTTATCCAAAAACATGTGTCGACGACTGTACCCCATTTTACGTTAGTATGTAGAAGTTTACATTAAAATTTAATGGTTTTCTAAGTCAAAAGTCAAGCAAAAATTGGACTGATATTGGGCACTATTTCAAGCACAATTTTTTGAGACGTAAATTGTACCTATAGCTCGTTCGATATTCGCGCACTGAGGTGAGTATGCTGGGCGTAGAACCTACGCCCAGCATACTCACTGAACGAAGCCTATAACTCCGAAGTTATTCGAGCACTGTTTTTTCTTTTTGGGCACCGTTTGGCACTATTTGGGAACTATTTTTTGAAGTATGAATTATGTTTGAAGCGTATACAGATTCTCCGGACGGAGGTGAGTATGCTGGGCGAAACCTTCGTCCAGCATACTCATCGAACTATGGCTATAACTTCGCAAGTACAAGAGCACTATTTTTTTCCTTTGGGCACTATTTAGCACTATTTCAGAACAGTTTTTTGACATTCATGAAATATCAGGATTCCATGGTGAGTATGCTGGACGAAGGGACACGATAAAACTCGTTAAAAACATGTAAGTAATTTGTCCTGATATCTGTATACACGTGCAATGTGTTTGCGGATCAAATAAATTATGGTGATTTATGAGGTCGTTAAATTTTACATAACTCACAAATGTATGTTATATACTATCACGCTTGTATTCCCCGAAGGGTTAGGCAGAGGTGTACCAAGCCCGCCACACTGTTCCCAAACCACTGCAACTCCTGTAAGCCAGAATCAACAGTGGCGACCACAAGAAAAGCGCCGAGACAATGAAGCTCGACGAGTCCCAGAGAAACGATTAAACTGTCTTGGATCCCGCAACGAAATTAATCAGAAAAGATTAGCGGAGGAGTAAGAAAAACTGAACTGTGGGTGTACCAATGTACACCCACAGTTCACCGGTATATTTAGGTCCCATGTAATGGGGGGCGAAGCCTATTGCCATTAACCGGGCACAAATCCAAACTCCGAGCTGCTACTGAGAATTTCATAGAAAAACCCGATAACACTTTTTTTGCCCGACCTGGGAATCGAACCCAGAACCTCTAGCGTAGCAGTCGTGCTTAGGACCACTAGGCCAACGAGGCAAATGTATGTTATCTAGTCTATTATTTCTTTATAACTATATACTAGCGTCTTCTGCGACTTAATCTGCGTCATATACGATATAATTATTATCTCACGGAAACCGTAAATTTTTCCGGGATAAAAATTAGGTTATGTGCTATTCCAAATTATAATCTAACTCTGTGGCAGACCAGTCTAACCAAGGGGTACCGTGTTGCCCAGTTACTGGGTTGTGGAGGTCTGGAGCGACTTCCTATTGAAGTCGCTCCATGTAAAACACTGGTATTCAGCTGCATCCGGTTAAACTGGAAGCCGACCCCAACATAGTTGGGAAAAGGTTAAGCAGATGATGATGAATCTAACTCTCAGACAAAATTCATCTAGGTTGTTCAGTGTGAAAGAGTAACAAACATACATCCAAACTAGACAGTAAAATAGTAGTAAGATTAGAGATACGAAGGAGTGTCTGTAGGAGTAACTGCCTCGTTGCTACGCTAGAGGTCCCGGGTTCGATTCCCAGGTCGAGCAAAAACTGTTACTGGGTTTTTCTATGAAATGCTCAGTAGCAGCTCGGAGTTTGGATTCGTGCCCGGTTAGTGGCAATAGGCTCGCCCCCTATTACATGGAACCTAAATATACCGGCGAACTGGGGGTGTGCATTGGTACACCTCTGCCTAACACTTCTGGGAATACAGGCGTGATGGTATCTGTATGAAATGAATGGTCACCCATCCAAATATCAACCTCGGCAAGTGTTGCTTAACCTCGATCAGTTACATAACCACAATCGCCTCGCTACATCGTACCACCATAAACTCCAACATTACTTGAGTATATTATAATTTAAACTTCCCAACTGCACGTATTCACACAGACGGCTAACTTTAATTCTAAGTCTAGTTTCATAAATCGTCTCACTTCCCTGTATCCGGTCCGTTTATTATCCGACTCGTTCCAATTTAGATGGTCCCACTGAATTTCAGATATTATACAAGTGCTACGTGACTTCAGTACCGTGAAGATTCGCTAGCTATCGTCGAATCAGATGCGGTTAGTCGTATGTCGGCCGTAATTTTAACTTATTCAGCTTGGTTTATGTAGTTCTGTGCTGTTTGTTAGTGGTGAATTGTTCTTGTGTAGATAGTGTTGATTTTATGCTTTGTATATTTTTTGTGACTAGTATTTGTCATGGTCAGAAATAATTGAATGCTGCTTGTTATTTTGACGGTGAGCTGTGTGACCAACTTTTGACACATCCACGACCAATTATGTGAAGCAATGAGGTATCTTTTTTTCTTAAAATGATTCCCTCAGACTAGGAATTTCTCCTATATTATGGGTGCGTTTAGAAACCTTTACTCACACAAACAACTGAAGCCGAAACAAGCACCTGTCCTGTAAGCCATATAAATAATCGTTCCGTGAGGAAATCAAACTCGCGACACACATCATGACAGCCAATTGCTCAGCCACTACGCCATAAGTCGTATATTTTATTAATTTTTATGTTTCTTGAAATACTAGCTATTGCCGGAATGCTCTATACCAAAATATGAAGCTTTGTTCTATACCAAAATAAAAAAATAGTTTCTTGAAATTTAATTTATAGATAGACAGAGTTACTTTCACATTTATAATACAACAAATACAAGGATGTCAATAAACGCAAACTCGAAATAATAATATTCTTTGACACATTTATCAATTTAAACAGGCATTCATAACACTAAAACATTTAAAACACCATTTCTGAATAGCATTGTAACGATGTCTGAAAGAGTCCTCGTTCCTCGTCTTCTGTTGATGGTATCTGACGCTATTAAGTATTCAGTTGCAATTTTGAGCTGCCAAAAACCCCTATTCATAGAGGCACTTGCTTTGATATAAGTAGGTAAGGGAACACCGCGAGGGGTCACAGATATCTGGACGAAAATGAGGGCCGCGAATTGGTTGAAGTAGGTTTATTAAAAGGTGTGAACGATCCTGATAGTCTTTTGTTTGTTTATTTGGTAAATGATTGGTAAATTAATTGGTTTACGTCTTTTCTTGATACTTTTGAACTTTGACATTTTAAATCTTTTAGGTATGTGCGTTTTAGAGGCACTGCATTGACTGTTTTAGCCACATTCAACTAGCCACCCATGCAATAGGAGGAGCATTGGACTAAAACATATCGGCGAAATGTGGGTGTACATCAGTACACCTCTGGCTAACCCTTCGGGAATACAGACGTAATGGTATGTGTAATAGGGGGCGAGATTGCCATTAACCGAACACAAATCCCAACTCCGAGCTGATACTGAGAATTTCATAGAGAAACCCAATAACACTTTGCCCGATCTGGGAATCAAACCCAAGACCTCTATCGTAGCAGTCGCGCTTAAGACCACTAGGCTACCAAAGCAGTATAAATAATTATAACTACGTTATTACCTACGTAATGTCATGTGATTCCAAATGTGACAATTTATAAAATGTGGGTTTAGAGAACGTTCAAGAACCATGTTTCAATAGTTAGGGTACGTGAGGTTAGATTGCGCGGACGTGCTACGACTGTTGGGCAAGTGAAATATTTTCTGAACTTATTCGGATCTACCTCACTCACTTTTGTGGGAGAAAATTAGATAAGTAGTGGATTATTATAATGGCGGACAAAGGTTACATAGAATTATTTTAAATAGTTTTCTAGTGAATTTATTCATTTACGATTTAAATATCAAAATGTCATCTTCATCATATCAGCTTAGTTTTATATAATTTTCTGCATCTGACAACCTTAGTTTTGTATAATTTTACATAATTTATTTCAATTTTGTAAATGTGAGTACCATGGAGCCATTTATTTATTTATTTGTTAAGTTACTATGTGTTGGACACTGAGTATGGCAGTTGAGAGCTTTGTCATGCTCACTTTAATGTCTCGCTGACGGTGGCGTGTGGGTTGGATCGTTCGGTTCCCTTCAAGATGGTTGAGCTGAATGGTGCTGATGCACGTGTTAGATTACTCATAGTTATAGGAGGATATTGACTGAAATAAACAATAATTGCATTATCTCCATAATAATAAATAACATCTGTCACCTTTTGTCAGTAAGGTGACAGATGTCATTTACTTTCCATTATACGTACGTACAAATTACGTTCCGTTTTGACAAATATTTTACTAACATGGATTGATTGATACTTTGAAAACAAAAGTTTGTAAAATAAATGAAACCTAACTAGCATTTTTATAAGTAAGATTTTATAAACATAATTAGGTATTCTTATGTAAATAATTATCATCGAGACTGCTTTGTGATTCCTAAACTTATTACACTATGATTACATACAATCGTTTCCAAACGATTGTATGTGACTAGTTTGAACTGAAATCAAAATAACGATTTATTTACTGTAAAGTTGTTATATAAGTTATCGTGATAATTAATGGTAGTTAAAATGTTTATTTCAATTTTAAATAACACTTCAAATATGTTTGCAATGATTCTCTGAACATTTAGTGAATGATATTATGTTGTGGAACTCTCTCTAAAGATTACAATAAACATTCATTAATTGTGAAAACACCTTTAAAATGTTTTAGAATAGTTTTATTATATATATAACGTGTACTCTCACTTGGGCCAGAAGATATTCACCAAAAAGGTGATACTCGTCTGTGATTGGCTAAAATAGCGAAGTGATTTGATTATATCCTAATCTTATCGAATTTTACATGTCCCATGGATTATAATGACCATCTAATATATTACTTAATTTAGCTAATAAGTTTCTACACAGCTCTATTACAAAAGATTTGTTTATTATCACCTATGTCAGCTGTTATTTAACTAAACTTAATACTCACTTCTGATTGGCTGAAAATAGCGCGGTAAAATTAAAGTATATAAACCAAGGGATGATCGGACTCGACACACAGTTCGGTTAAGTAGCTTCAACCTTAGCGTGTTGTTGTGCTATGAGTGGTCCTTCCTAAAAAAAAGGACTCGACACACACAAATCTGGAAGCAATTGTAACGTGAAATGCTGAAGTAACTCTGTCAAAACTCAGTGCCAAAGTATTGGCTGTTATGTATAAGTACCTCAGTACCTATGTAAAAGAGTACCTACCTACTCTGTGATTGTCAACAGTAAAATAAGAAAACCAAGTAGAAGTTCTGCTTGTCTCCATAAAAGGAAAACAAAGTTAAGTACTCGAATGATTAATTACTGTCCTGTATAGTATTGTTTTAAGAAGAAACCTATAGATAATATCAGTATTGTCTAAAGAGAGAGAGAGAGAGATCTGAGTGTGATTATGTTATGTACAGCATTGTCTCTATATAACCTTATGTAGCATGACAATAATTGTGCAAGTGATTTAATAAATTTGTATTATAGTAATGTCTGATTTTCATTGGTCATAACTTCCCCACTTAATAGGGTTCTTCAACTTAAATCAAAATGGGTTAGACTCCCATTTTGAATAAGTGTTGGCACTGATATTTTATTTTTCCTATTCAATTTCATATAGGTCATCTTGAATAATATGGGTTCAATTCCCGATATAAGTTTGTTTTTGAGTATAATAGTCCACCCGATTTTCTTTTACACGCGTCATATTCGTAAACGGGACTTTGACTTTTCAGCTGTAGGACGTCCACTGCTGGACCTAGGCCTAGATTTCTTAAAGGACGATCTGCATCCAGCGTTTTTCTGCGATCTTCAGATTATCAAAATGTAATCTATACAATTTTTTGTTATCCCTGAATGCTATAGGTTTCATTTTTTTTTTTAGATTTGTGTCCGTCATAAAATTGCGCGTATGAAGTCGCGAACAAACAAAGTTATTTTAATATTATTTATTTTTCCGGTGCTATTCTTGAAAAAATCTTTGCAAATTTAGGTAAAGTGACTATATGGTGAGCTAACATCTTACCTAATGCTAGGAATTCGCAACGCACTCACAAAAAAGAACAGCGGGATTCTTTTCAGAATAGTACAGCTGATGAACAATTGTTCATTTGACTCAAAATAAAACGAGTTGAAGAGCTCAGTAAAAGAAACGATTGTAACCACAGGGAAAGGTTAATTTACTTTTCAAAGGAATTCATGAGATGCTTTAGAGGTTTTTTGAAATGCCAGAGAACAATCAACAAAACCTTAATTATACCTAAGTATATAGGTACTCTCTTATATTTAATATACACGTCTTATTTTGAAATTAATCTAAATACAAAATCTAAAAGTAATAATTAAGTGACAAAGTGTGTACACCAACAATGAAAGCTCATATGGCATTAATCCTTGGCCCATATGAGCTTTCATCCCATCCATCATAGTTTCCAAAAGGCTGATAGCATTGCCACGTTGTATGGCAACGCTGATTCTTTAGCCCAAGAAAAAGCCAGCCCTCTGGTCACGTGAAGAGTTGACCAGACGTTTGACGATGTCCCAAAAAACAAGATGAGCGCTCGAACCCCATGGCTCTAGCGTACTTGTACATGACATCATCACACCTTTATGCACCGGTGGGGTAGTCAGAGCACACGCACATTACCGTTATTATCTTATCATCAACTGGAGGCCATGGTGTGATGGCTACTCATGCATGAGGATGCGGGTTCAATACCAAGCAAGTATCAATGTGACATTTTCAATTCACATTAGTTTCTAAGTTTATCTTGGAATTCATTGACATTGGTGAAGGAAAACATTGTGAGTATCAAGACTTATAATTAACTAGCTTCTGGCTGTGGCTTTATTCATTCGCCTTAAGTGACGTTTTTAAATACTGCTTCGCTCCCGTAAGTCGTAGCGTGATGTTATATAGCCTATAACCTTCCTCGATAAATGGGCTATCCAACAAAAAAAGAATTATTCAAATCGGACCGGTAGTTCCTGAGATTAGCGCGAACAAACAAACAAACTCTTCAGCTTTATAATATTAGTATAGATGTAAGTCTGATATCGCCAATCCACCTTAAGCAAAACTGGGAATCAAAGCTCGTGTCTTCTCTGTATGAGAAGATTCCTTTGCCTTGCAGAGAGACAGTAAGAGGTTGGAATTATTAACCGAGGACAAAGACTCGTGTTATCTACTGAGACATTTTTCATGGAAAACGTTTTGCTCGACCTGGGTATCGAACCAAGGACTCAATGCTTAATACGCGTTTAGTACAGTCGGTTGTCAGCATTATCTGACCCACCCTAAACACAATCGAAATTGGACCTTCTGCCTATGATAATAAGGTTTAATTTCAATTTATATGAGGTTATCAGTCAAGTGCTCGAGAACTGAGAAGGAATAAATACAATAAAAATACACACACGCAAATTTGATCTTTATCACGTTAGCATTGGGTTAAATCTTATAACAACTTGTTATAATATAATAAGTGTAATAGCTTATTTTAATGAGTTCGGTCAAGTAACTCTGGTCTCGTGGTCTGTGTGTAAGACTGAGAGTGACAAGTTGCGAGATCAAATCCCGCGACGAGGATATTGTTTTGCTTTCAATTTAGAATTTATTCTAAAAGTATTTCTTGTATTATTGTAAAGAACTATAGACGGATAATCTTCAAATATAAAGTTTCTAAAATGGTAATATTTTGGCATAACTTGTATTAAGTGGGTAGTTGAAAAATAAATATTTGTATTCATTGTAAAACTGGTATTCAAATGCTACTAACTAAGGGTATGCAGTGACAACGCGCAAACATATTTTTCCTTGCCTTACTAAATTGCAAAAACAACTTCTCTTTACAATTTATTTTTGTCTATTTTATAGGTAGTTTTTTTATTATCATGTCTTAATGGAGTGATTAAATAATAATGAAGGGATAAAATACAAAATAATCTATTTGCACTAGGATAAGGTTGGCTGCTTGCTTGTGCTGTGCAAGAATAAACTTTATTGAAGTATATATATGGTTTAAATTCTTTAGTCTTGTGGTCACTAATCGTTGTTTACGTTCGAAATCAAGTTTAACCTAAATATAGCTTCTGCTCAGGTGTTTCTTTTTTAATTATTTTATTATACTTTTTTTACAGTTCTTTAATGGACAACGCATAGAAATAAAACTAAACAATTGCAAATTTAAAATGTTTATTATTTCATTAAAACACTTAGGTAAATGAAGTAAGTAAATGCTCACATATTTCCAAATTAATATACAATATATTATGAGGATGCCATAATCAAATCTACCCATTTATAAACATTAAAAAAGGCATGTTTTCTTGAAAGTTTGTTATCGATAAAATTTATTTTATCTGTGAAATGCTTTAAAGATTTATAGCTGCCTATTATACGTAGTGAATAAACATGTCATTTAAATAGAAAAAAAACTATTTATGACAATAACATCACCACGTAATTGGCAACATTTTAATGGTTTAACAATCTATCCATTGAGCATTTACTTACATGGTGTGTTTAAAAATATCCTAGATTAATTAGTAGCGGAGTGATGGCGCACCGTTCCTTGTTACGTTCATCTTTGTTCGATTTAAATGTTTTTTTTTTCATCAGTGAAGATCACAACATTTTCTTCTCAATTAAAATTTAAATATTCCTGGGCAAAACGGACCCCTCTTCAGCAGGTGTCAATGCTATTTTCTGTGCCGGTTTATAATTCCTTATTCCAGCAGCGTGTAAATGCCTTCTCACTGTTTCCACTGAAATATGGTGTTTTATTGCGGTTACACTAATGGGCAATCGCATTCGGGACTATACTTGATGTTTTTTGCCCCTGGACGAATCCGCTGAATATTTACTTTGTCTCCATAACGTCTTAGCTACAGTCGTATTTCTCTAAAACAAAAAAAAAAACTTTTTTGGAACCGTTTATGTAACTTGTAAGGAGTGAATGTAATAGTAAAATAGCCAACTACGCGTTCATTAATCACAATCAATTAAATAAAATAGGTATAAAAAAAAACACTTACTGCTATACATATTAAGACGACGACCAATCTCTCTAATTCCAACATTCTGCTCATGTAAAAATATGATTTTATGTTTGGTATAGTCATTAAGCTGCGACATGATGCTTTTTTACACCAAATTGCTTAAAAATACTTAACGAGTTATGCGAAACGATTTACAAATGTGTGTGCACAGTCAATGCTAATAGGCGTAGTGTAACTTTTGTCACTTAAGTAGACGAATTTATTATCTACCTCACGAAGCAAATATATGTGAACTTAAACTTTTTTAATTTACCCACCTGTTTACAAGATAAGTTATTAGGCGTAAATCATATTGGCCGTTCTTTAATAATGCAAACAATTTTGTAGAAATGAAATCAAATTAAAAAAGAAACTGATAACAGGTGGACTGTGTTTTCGAACCCACATGTTGTTCCTCGCCAATCCAACATCAAACCGCCAAGCCACAAGAACTTGTTAAGACTCCACGAAATTCAAGATTGGGTTCTAATTATGTAAGGTGACTTAAAAGGTTTTTAACTTTAATGTCAACGAGATAATGATTAAAATAGCTTAACAAAATGATATAATGCCGGTGGCTCCGACAACGTTGGGTGGGTTTATGCGTGTCTGTTTTCATCGATAAATTGAAATTAAACCTTATTATCATAGGCAGAGGGTCCAATTTTGGTTGTGTTTAGGGTGGGTCAGATAATGTTGACAACAGACTGTACTACAAGACTGCCCCAGTATTCTTTCTAAACTTTAAAAGTGTGAAGGAGTGAGTGTCAAGTAACATTAAAGTACGATAATTTTCTAGTAGTTAATGATATAACCGAGAAACTTATGAGTAAAGTTTCTGCACTTCCAAGTCGCAAGAAATATTCTAGAAATTAAACTCTCACAAATGTTTAAAAATATAATAGTTATTTTTTTGTAAGTATCCATCATCGTCATACTTTCATACCTGTGTTCCTTGAAGGGTTATGCAGAGGTCTACCAATGTACATCCACAGTTCGCCGGTATATTTATGACCTATGTAAACCTTGCGACCTTTGTGACCTGTGTAATAGGGGGCGAGCCTATAGCCATTAACCGGGCATAAATCCTAACTCCGAGCTGCTACTGAGAATTTCATAGAAAAACCCAATAACACTTTTTGCTCGACCTGGGAATCGAACCCAAGACCTCTAGCTAACTCACGCTCAGAACCACTAGGCCAACAAGGCAGTAAAAAAAAAGAATGTGTTTAAGTTAATCCATTAAGTGCTAAATTGCAGATTCCTTTGTCTCTACGCTAGAATTCCCTGCACCGTGGCGTATCATACTTCATACTTTCAACTCCTGTCATCCTCTATATAGCTACGTGTATAGACAACCTACGAAATTTACGATATAGCACATGCCGTACACATAAATAAACCAGCCATGCACAATATGGCCCAGTTCTACGTATACTTGGGCAATATATGTGTTCCCATACTGAAGTTAAGTTAGAACAAAGTTGGTCATGTTCTAACTAATTTTATGAGCCAAGGACTATGGAGACAGTGAAAATGGTGAATAATTTTCATGTGATAGTTTAAGGTATAGAGAATATTCTTGTTTTGAACGTCATTGTGAAGGAAAACATCGTGAAGAAACCTGGACTTGTAATTAATAAAAGAATATTCAAACTGTCAGATGTGTACGATCCATGAGCTGCTTCACGCTCCCGGTTCGCAGATCGCAGGATCGGCGATCTATAATTGGATCGTCTGGTGTGGATCCGGCTATCAAACAGGCATAAATGCGGACTCCGGGCATCTACAGACAAAACCCTTATGAAAAAACCCACTAATCTAACTTTTAGCAGCGCCTTTGCAACCATTCGACCTGCTTGGAGGATTTTGATGACATGGCATTCAATACTTAATTCTTTAAGTTACACTTAGGCCTACATGAGCCAAGCCTCGGGCACAGCTAGTACTTAAAATAAGTCTGAAATTGTCAAACCACCTTGAGGAAGCGTATTAATCAATGCTCGTGCCTTCTCTGTATTAGAAGACGCCTTTGCCCTACAGTGGGACATCAGTAGGCTGGTATTATTATTTTCATTTAAGTTTCTTTACATTATTTTTCACATCTAACATGCTTACGGTCGTACGGAATTTCATAGTCTTTGATGCGTTAGTCCGATCAACTGTGTCGAACTATTATTTCTGCTCAAACTATCTCGAATGTGAGATGCCAGTTAGCTAATAAAGTGGTATTAATAATGCAATCAATTTGCCGCTTAGGACCGGTATCTTGGGTTATATTAATAATGTTCTTTTCGATTCGTGTTTCGCGTAGGTGGTACTATTTTGTTTAAGGGGAATAAGCTGAGGTTTCACGCGTATTATTTATTTTTTGTAAAGAGAAGCTGTATAAATTTTTATGGTAATAAAAAAATTTGAAACGACAATTTACAGAATTATAATAATTACAATTCTCAATATAACTCCCTAAGTTTTTTTGACCGTAAACATTATGTTGTCATTCATCATTATATCAACCAAACGATGTCTACTGCTAGACATAGGCCTCCTCTAAAGATAGCCACATGTTTTCAATAAATAGACACATTTATGAGTTACACTGACTTAAAAAGTTATGTTGAATGTGTAAATACATATTTGTTAGTAACGAGTCTATATTTTATTACCATTTCACCAATCGGAAAATGGTATGTTCATTTGAAATAATGTTATGGAATAGCCAAAGCTTGTGCGGATCTAATTTTACTCTCTGTTTGTACTTGCGAAGCCTTTTACTGCGACCAAACAGGAATCAAGACCAAATAAAAAAGAAATACCTACAGCTCTTTGAAGATCTTGTTCGGAAAATCGTACTACCTAATTATTTCTATACAAATTGTGAGACTTAGCCAAGTTTATCCAACGGCCGCTGTGCACTGAAGAACTTTGAAGCTACGACTATAGCTACCATAACTATTAAGGTAAAGATTGGTCTGCCGGTAAATTAGTTGACCGTCTGAGTTTAGCACCGCTTGCGAATTTCACAATGAACTATGGACCACTAACTATGAACATCGGGTAGCCTCCCGATAAGATCAATTTGCCGGAGAGCCAGCGGTCTTTACAATCGACGGAGTTGAGCTAAATTTACGACGAACTTCGATGTTATCCGAGGCTAATTTACTGGTCTTACTTATCGACTCGTTTCGCTTTACCTGTTGAAAGTATGATTTTAGATAGTTTAGAGACGATAAGGGAAGATATTATAACTCGAAGATGATGAATGGCGGTTTTGTGCTCATCTTTACGCTTTTATTAGCTTGTGACCGCGACTCATTCGCATGGAAGTCAATTCGAAGAGAGATACGTTCTTGACTGACGTCTGCTACCTATGACTATCTCTCTGCTTATTTTAGCTTCATAGGTCAAGATGTGTTCGTGTTTTGTCAGTTAGCTTTTATCTTTATATTTTTATATACGACTTTTATTACTGTTAAAACTATACATGTAGCTTAATTATGCCTTAAAATAAGCGGCAAGGTGGCAATTAGTGTTGTTTAGGGCCTTTTATCGACAGATTGACATGTGAATACCTACAGTACCTAATCGTTGGTGTCAGTTTGCCAACATAGAACAAAATTTAGAGAATATAGAACAGAATCTCTACATAATGTAAAACAAAGCTGGCTCCCTATCGTCTATCCGTCTATACGCTTACATCTTTGAGACCATGCAACGGATTTTATTGCGTTTTTATCAATAGATAGAGTGATTTAAGAGGAAGGTTCATGGTATATCTATTGTTAGTTAAATAGGGTTGGATATGGCTAAAATCAGTCAACCTCTACGGTACACACCTACTCAAATGATTACAGTCAAAACCACACTTCTGGGCTGTTTCTTCAAGCAAACTATCCAGATCCAAGCTTCAATGTTGTGTCCATCCTTAGATAAAGCTATTAATAGTTGCGCCCAAGCAAAGTTCAGTCAAGAAGAAATCATTCAACAGGGAACGACCAACTACGCGAACTATTTTACTCAACCACATATCCTATGTGGATGTTTACGCTAAACCGCGGTGAACAAGATAAAATACTTCGGCTGACTTAGTAAACAGATTTTGTACCAAGACGTTGTTTCTTAATTACAGATTCCGATGTAGCGGACAGGATTCTCTGACGGTCGCGAACTAAAGCATCCCACCCAATACACAAGTTTGAGGGCAACTGCTTAATTAAATCATCAATAAAGGAGTCTCATGGGAACCACGGTCCGTGCCCCAGTGATGTATTGCGAGCTTTAGTTGCAGATCTTCTTTATTATACACTAATTCTATGGGGATTATCAATAACTACTTTTTTTTTTAAGGATGAGAAATCATTTGATCAATCTACTCTGACTCATAATGGATGAAGTTATGGGCTTTATTCATTACTAGCTTTTGCCCGCGACTTCGTCCGCGTGGATTAATAGTTCCCGTTCCCGGGGGATTTCAGGGATGAAAACTATCCTATGTCCTTTCTCGGGTCCCAGACTATATCTGTACCAAATTTCAGTGAAATCGGTTCAGTGGTTTAGGCGTGAAGAAGAGACAGAGAGACAGACAGACAGACAGACAGAGTTACTTTCGCATTTATAATATTAAGTACGGATGAGTCAGAGTATCAGACTCTCACTGATTAAAACCCATCCGTGTTCCCTCCCTCCTAATGCCCTTTATTTTCCAGGGTCGCAGTGACTCTTTTGATCAAATTTCGAACCCTGGATCAATACCTATCACCGTTGACAAAAATTCTTCGCATTGTGATTGTTACAACGAATTAACTAGCCTCTCCCGCGACTTTCTCCGCGTCTAAGTTGACGGATTAGTCCACAGAAACCGTACATTTTTCCGGCATGAAATGCCGATGTGATATTCTAGACTCTAGACTATAATCTATCAATGTTTCAAATTTCATCCAGATCCGTTGATCGTGATTGAGTAACAACCATCTATCAAAACTTTTGCATTTATAATACTAGTAAGATGTCATTTGGGTTCTGAGTAACGTGGTCAGGTGTCATTGACTTTTAACAAAAGATTTATATTTATACCATCACGCCTGTATTCCCCGAAGGGTTAGGCAGAGATGTATCAATGTACACCCACAGTTCGCCGGTATATAATAGGTCCCATGTAGTAGGGGCGAGCCTATTGCCATTAACCGGGCATAAATCCAAACTCCGAGCTGCTACTGAGAATTTCATAGAAAAACCCAATAACACTTTTTGCTCGACCTAGGAATCGAACCCAGGATCTCTAGCGTAGCTGTCGCGCTTAGGACCACTAGGCCAACGAGGCAGTTAAGCAAAAGATTTATGTCACTGAATTTAACAAAAATGGTTCTGTATAGAATGACTTTTCAACAAAGTACTTAGATAGATATAATGACTATTTTAATCCCTATTACACTGGATGTTAAATTCTTAATTGGTCCTTCAGAATCTTGTTCCAATTCGGAAGCACAATAGTATCCGATTAAATCCATTCATCAAAGTATTATTCTAATTCACAATTTAAATTGGAAACCGAAGAATTGGCAGAGGATTACACTATCAAACAGTTTTGTTTGAAAACGAAACAAGCGTTTAATTTTGACCCAGAAACAGACGCCATAACAACATTTCTTGAGAAGATTATTTAGGATTTTCCCAGGATAAGTGAGATCTAACTCGTAATTTCATTTGATCCCGTCCTGTCGATATTCTCATCCCCGACGGAGTTCCAATAATACCTGTTAATTGGAAACTAGTCCCTCAATGGTCCTCTTTGGTAACCGTCATAATGTAGATACTTTGTTCTCATTGGTTACAAACATCGGGTTCTCTATACTTTGTAGGGTTCCAGTAGATTTTGTCCGTAGACGACTGTACTCCTAATTACTTCTGTTCAATTTGTATTCAAATTCATTGGCGATATATTTTTGTAAAGCTCGGAATAGGTTCTTCAAGTGCTGTTAACGACTTGATGAGGATAATTAGAGCGCTAAACTGCTTTAGGAATTTACTTGTAGAATTATTCTAGAACTAGCGATTGCCCGCGGCCTCGCCCGCGGTTTTGTGAACCACTTTATTTTTTTAATAACAAAATATAGCCTAATGGATAGAACATAGGGATGATAACTGGGTTTGAAATAAAAACAATTTTTATAGACCAAAATTTTATTTCGACACAATAGTATTACGTTTCCTTCTGACGTATCTGAAAAAAATAAATTAATATCTAATTATTTATTTAATTTGGAGGTTGATATGTTATTTTTAATATACGATATAATAGTAGATAGCAATTTTGTTAATTACATATAAGTCGTAAGCAAAGCTAGCACACTGAATATGAAGCTTACTTTGCCAAATATTTCCGATATAAGAAAACAAATAAATAGTTAAATAAATTGAAAAGACAATGAGGAACACTGTGTTTATTTTATGTAGTACAAGGTATTTAAAAAATATAATTCCCTAAAGATAAGATGATAGTATTAAAAATTAAAAACAAAAGAAAAACGTGTGAGTCATCCAGTTTTGAAAATCCAGATATAAAGGGCGTATTGACGGTGTGAAGCAAAGTTGGGTTTATATTAAATCTACTTTTGAGCCTATAAAAGCCTCAGAAAATACTTTAATTTAAGTTTCCTTTAAAATAACATAGAAAATTATTAAGGCGATTAGCATTATAAACTTTAGGCGGGGAGCTTTAGAAAATTCAGCCATTACGTTTTATGTTTGAAATATTCTAGCCAAACTTTTAATACCACCACAATCCTTGTGAAATGCACCCTTGAACACAATGTTTTACGTTACATTGCGCAATACTATAAACAGTGATTTTTCACACCAAAAATAAAAGTCGTATCCCATAAATTTTTTTTTGTTCCATGTTTCTAAGTTTAATGGAGAGTATGCGTAATTTAGCACCTATGTGTGGTGTCATTTTACACCCCCTATAAAATACAATTATATATTAACATATACCGCCACCGAATTACCACCAAATAATCTACCAACGCAAATGCCGCGCATATTGGTAGACTATAAATAACTCCACATTTCACCATTGTCAATTCCTAATATATATAGGATTATTACCTACATTATAGTAAAGCAACCCTCTTTATGGAGCGCCAACAAATGTTCCACAGAATATAGGAATGCCTTTGTATAAAATATAGTAAATATAAGCATGTAAAGCTTCAAAAACATAGATTTTTGGAGGATTTATTGGAACAGAAGTAATAGTAGCTCCAACTAAAGCTGAAACAAAAACACAGAAATTGAAGAAAACAACAGAATGTGTGCAAAATATTTGGCGTATAAAAGAATTGCCTTCGCAAGGCCGAGTCAAATTCGTGGTTTAAAATCTTTTCACAAATCCACTCTAGGAATACCATACCATTATAGAAGTCAGAAACAGATAACCTGCATGGAAATGATGTGGGGATCCAGATAATCGAAGACGAGGTCCTAATTATAGACTTGGGACGAGAAGACGCAACGAGGTTCATTCATCAGTAGATGGATAGACTACCTAGCGAAGAAGGATGTAATGGATGTGAGGATCCTACTGTCTATGGGGGAGGCCTAAAACCAGTATAAACCAGTTACTGAAATGCCTTAAATGATGATAAGATCACCACTGAAAATACTGTCGAGACTGTTAATTCCCACAACCATGACTAACATAATTATTGACGAAAACAAAACTAAAAGTAATAAGAAGGTACTTATTACCAAAATAGATGAAAGGTTTTTACTGGGCACCCACAAACACTCTACAAAATATAGGTGTTCTACTGTTAAAGATGATATAAAAAATGTAAGGACGATCTGCGTTGAATATGTAAATCTTTGGAGGGAGAGAGGGAGCAGCGCCTCCAGCAAGTCCTAAAACGGAAAAAGGATAGAAATCTGTCTAAAATACTGTCAACTTAAGGTGCTCAGCTGATGATCATGTAGACTACCTCACAAGAGATCAAATATTTGGTGTGTGTTGAATTAAGTAAGTTATTATATGATGGGGCTGCAAAGTGACTCCATGTACGATAACTAGGGAAAAGATTTGATGAAATTGACAAACTTTGTCTGACTCTTTCACTAGGTCGTGATGGCAAGTCCTGGCAAGTGCCAATAAAATTTTACCGATTCATAATGTGAGGGAAAAAATCAAGAGAAAACCTGGACTAATTTACTATAACTTTGAAATCATCAGTCCGCCTTGAGCAAGTATGGTGATTAATGCTCGTGCCTACTCTGCATAAGATGAGGCATTTGCCCTATAGTTGGGCAATAACAGTATAATTTTATTAATATTGTTTTGCTGTATACACCGTGTTCATGTAAATAGTAATATCTTCCACCAAATAACCAACCACCGTTTGTAAACGACACTGTTATTAATTTTTTCATTTAATTTCACCTTTCAATTTCCCCCTACAAAAGTTCCACAGAATATTGGTGTTTTGTGTGGGCTTTGTCTACTTCCATATAATATATAGTAAATGTAAGGGCGAGTTGCTATAAACTCATAGATTTCGGGAGGAGGGTGCATAACTGACGTAGTACCAACTATTAAAGCTGAAAAAGTAAAATCTTAGTTAAAATGTGAATTTCTCTTCAGAAAATTGAGCTGTAGGGATCCAGAAATTTCTCATACTTGGAATGAAATTATAAGAATCCGGAAAATAGTGATGATAGTGGTGTATAAGTGGATTTAAGATAAATAAATAATAACCGTTCTAATTTTTTGGAAAACTATTTTGCAGGCGAAAATAGGTAGCGCGTGCAAGCAAAAAAAGATTGAATAATACATTTAGCATGAAAATCTGGCAGATTGTATACATGCACAAGCACACAAATACGTAGAGCATCATATTTCACCTCATTGGACAAAGGTTCCGCAAAATAATATCGTTTTTCGAAATGTTATATAAAATATAAATGGATGGTTGGCATTAAAATCTTTTGGAGGATTTATAGGTGGCATACTCGATCTTGATAGAACAACAGCTGTAAACATAAAACGTTAACCTCTTTATTAATAAACTTAGAGTATAGTCAGACATAACTTCTATGTATGATTAAATCGAAGTTAATATAGGTGTAACTTTACTTCTGGTTTTTAAAATTTGTAAAGAGGCAAGATATTTAGATAGAAAGGACTAATGTGTTTGAAATAGATTTATCAGGTAGAAACTTATGATTAAAGGAACCACGGAAATTACGGAAAAGTCCCAATGGTAGAAATAGTGCTTGCGATACATGTATATAAATAGTCCATCACCAGTAACCGACCACCGTTTGGTAAGTTTTAACAAAATATTTTTTTGGACTGTAATTTCACCTTTTATTGCGCCCCTACAAATAGCCCGCAAAACAGCGGTACTTTGCCAAACAATATATAGAATATGAAGGGGTGTGTTGCTTCAAAGAAATATATTTCTGGAGGAGGATATTGGAGTGACAAAGTAGTTACTGTTATTGCTGAAAAATATTCATAAACCTTTGTGTGAACAATTGCAGAGTCCAAAATTAAATGACATTGCAATTGATGATACAGTAAATTCACCTTAATGAACAAAGGTTCCACAGAATATTATTGTTCTTTTATAAAGAATGTAAAATAGGAAAGGATGATTAGCGTTGAAGATGTAAAGTGGAGCAGGCTTTACAATACTACTCCTTCTAGTAATAGTGATAGCTGTAAATAAGACACGAATGATTAAAGTAATGAAAAAACACTCTTGAAAAATTTAGTCTATGAGAAGCCTAAATAAAAAGTCTGGTATAGAAACATGCTTATCTAAATATTTGTAGATTTCTTTATCTTCGAGCGACTATTTCTGAACAAGTCGACTAAGAGGCAGAAACTACAAATTACCATCTACTATAATACGGTTGTAAACACCACTAACCAGTAATTCTAAGACAACTTCTCTGAAAAAAACAATTTAATATAGCCCTGAACATCAATTCAGTGACTTGTAAAATAAGATTTCTAGTTGTTTTAAAATTATTAAATAGTCAGTCATATGCCTTGCAAACAGGTGCCGTGACAGTGCCCTTATTGTTGTACAAAGTTTACTGGGAAATTGCATTATGACAGCTCATATAAAGTACGTCAATTCATTGGTGGAGTCTATACCTGTATTGCCACATGCATACTCCATTTGCTTTATTTACGTATTCACATTTGATGATAATAATTTATTCATGCTCACCAGTCATGAACCTCATCTTTTTGAACCTGATCTACTTGGCCTTCTTAATTGTTTCTATCATCATATTCATTTATTTTCATAACATCATCGCCAAGCTTATCGCTTTTGCTCATTTCTTTCATTTATCCTCTGAATTTGACTACTTTTGTGCTAATTTACATATTTAGGTTATCGATACATACCGGTGGCCACCGCTGCTTCAGTGCCTACTTCATTAACATTTATGTAACCTTTCTGTACGGCATCAGAAACATAAACTGGTTCCGGTACTTCCAAAATTCCTTCAAACCCGTCATTCCTTGGATCAAACATTTCGGTGGCATTGTTCTAAAATGGTAAAAAGTTAGAATATTGAATGTGGATATTATTTTTTGGAAAAATATGAAAAATAATATTGTTAAAAAGAAAATGTAATTGGTTCTTTAAGATGTTGCTTTTAAACCAACGCCTTTCAATAGGATAATGACATCAATTACAACAAATGTACAATATCATACCTTTTGAAGTAGATCTTTTATATCAATTCCGGAGTTTATTAACATGATAGGTAAGGACAATTGAACTATTTGTGGTGAAACGCTATCAATCATTTTGTTAAATTCATCTGGGTCTTCAATCAATTTAAGAGTAGGCAGCAAGTCTTGTTTATTTCTTGGCAGAACTACTACAAAGCTGAAATTTTCGCCTTTGTACTTCATTTCGACGACCTGAATAAAAAAAAAACAAGAGCATTTAGGTTAGATTACAATAATATACACAGACACTCAGAATTATTCTAGGCACCAAATGGTTCAGGTGATGGCATCCGCCTTGTGGTGGTGGTGGTGGTTCAATACTTGGCTGGGTGCGGAAGAGTACTTTGAGCGACGCTCGTGCTCCGGCTAATGGTAGTTGGAGGAACGCCGTGGGGTTTTAGACTGTTGGAGTCTGACATGAGGATTTTGCCGCGGGTAAAGGTACCAGATGGTTATAAAGGTATTCTATGGCATTAGTACACTTAAAACTAACATTAAAATATTAAGAAACAATATAAAAATACAAACCTGGTATTTGTCATTCTCAGCGTAGTTGAAAGTATTTTGTTGATACATAATTTTCATAGGTACAGTTTCTCCATTACTTTTATAGAAATCTTTGACTTCTGTATCGTTAGGATTAAATTGTTTAACCCAATTACCCTGAAGGAAGAAGAATGTGATGAGTCTAGATTACTGCCTTAAAATTAAGGTTAAAATTTTGGCAAATACTTACCAGGAAATAAATTGCGTTGACCAGACACAGCCTTGTATCTGCGCTAAACATATCAGCGTTCACAAGATCTTGGATTTTACCACGAGTTTGATTGGATACCTGGTGTAAAAAATATAATAATCTATACCAATATTATAATGAGACGAAATTCGTTTTCTTTTGGTTTGTAAGAGGTAGGTAGTCTCGAAATATACTAGTCTGATGACAAAAAATCTTTCACTGATACAAAGTTATACTATTACCGACATTTATAGTTATGTTTTATGGTATACTTGACTTTTATACAGACGAAATCGAAGTTTGTGATGAAATGGTTTGAGCCTTGCAGTAACATAGAAATGGTTTTCAAATAGGTAGGTACAGGAAATTCGTCGCTTTTTAATCATTTTTATTTTCAATTCACCAGTTGATAATGATGATAATATTATATCACTTACCCAGTTATTTATTTGTTCAGCAGTTTTAACATTCTGCTTAAAGTCGACGTTTTCTGCTTCAGCCTTGAAATATTGCTTCGAATCATTTTCGAAAGCTGCGCTAAGTGGATAGTTCTCGTTTGCGTAATACTTCGAAACCTCATCAAATTCAACATGTTCTTGATTATCGAATTCGTCAGTTAATTGAGGGAATACTGCCTTTATCTAAAAGATGATTTCAAGTATTTTAATTACATTAGGTTTGGATATGATTTATCCGATTTATCCATCATCTGGTTAGGCCTTTTGCTAACTATATTGGGGTCGGCTTCCAGCCTAACCGGATGAAGCTGAATACCAGTGTTTTACATAGAGCGACTGCCTATCTGACCTCCACAACACAGTTACTGGGTAACACGATACCTCTTGGTAAGACTGGTTGTCAGAGGTCCTGGACATGATTTATTTATCATTGAAATCTTGTATGTTGTGTAACGTACCTCCTCTTTATTGTTAAGATTGAGTAGCCTGAGTAGTTCTTGTAATACTAATTCTTTGGCGTACAATGCCAATTGTGCCAAAGGTATCATTAGAGATGTAGCTGATGCTACGCAGTTCTCGTCTGGTTTGGTGGAAGCTAGGTACTAAAACAAAAGTAACGAATAGAATAAAAATAATTTTGTAGTATTTGCTATGAATGCAGATGAGATATTACAGAGTGTTTTGTTACAGGTATGTTCTCAAATTTATCATGCAAATATTTGCTCTTACAACTAATAGATAGTATCATATTACTGACTCTATTTTGGAAAAAAAAACAAATATGAATGTTAATTACCCAAGCCCATATTGAAATAAAATAAAAAAAGTAATATTTTCATGATGAGACCTTATTAATAATGTATTTTAAATCAAACAATACAAATAACTTTTTGTAGTGGGCACAGATCATTAAGTATGTCTTACACATCTATTTATATACATAAAATCTTGGATTTATATCCATAACAACACACAAACAAGGGTAACAGTTCATGTAGCATCAACACTTACGTATAAAAATTTTCCAGATAAAGAAATACCTCCTTTATCGAGTCTAGCTCTTGCCTCTGTGACGTTCACCGAATTTTGTGGAGCTAAGAAACATAAGAAAAAAAAAACAATATAAAATAGAAAAAAAAATGTATTTATATAAATACTAATATTAGGATTTGTGCCCGGCTAATGGTAATAGGCTCGTCCCCTATTACATGGGACCTAAACATATCGGCGAACTGTCATTGGTACACCTTTCCGAGTCCACCCTTCGCGTATTACAGGCATGTATGGCATGGCATGGTATGTTATGTAATAAATATTATAAAGACGAAAGATTTTTTTGTTTGTACCGAATAAACTCCGAAATTACTGAACCGATTTAAACGATTTTTTCACCAATTGATAGTTACATTATTCTTGCGTAACATAGGCTTTATAACATCACGCTACGATACACGGGAGTGGAACAGAAACCAAAAAGTAACTTAATGCGGATGAAATAAGCTACGCGGACGAAACGCGGACGGTAGCTAGTTTTATACATATTTACTTGCACTATAACACGCTGCTTTCAGGAGAATAAGCGAAGCCACCAAGAAGTACGACGTTTTAAACATTTTACTGATATTTAAAATACCTCCATCTGTTAATATTACTAAAACCTTTACAATCCTAAACTAAAAACCCGAATGATTATCAAAGCCTGTATGCTTGTAAAATAATGTCACGCACAATTACTTAAACATAGCGAACCTCAATTTCAAGATTAGAATTCTTGTAGTTTTAATAATATGCTATTACCGACCTAAAATGAGTTTTACGAATTCAGCAATCAACCGGTTTGATGAAAAAGAAACTAGTGATGCTTAACAGTTAACAATTAGTAAATAGACAAAAAAGTGTGCGGTTATGGGACCTCCAAGCAGGAACGAAGTTTCTATCTATATCTGCCTTGCTTTTTCTCAAAATATTGGGGTCGGCTTCCAGTCTAATCGGATGCAGCTGAATACCAGTGTTTTTTTAAATTGGTTTCATAAAATACTCACGGCATTCGGAGATAGGTATGCATACACCACAGTCATTTCTCACGAGACCTGATTTACAGATGCAGCCTGGTGTATCAACACAATCATCATCTTCGATAGGTGGACATTCTAATACGAGGCCAACTTCACGACAGGTGAGAGGCTCGCAGACCCAGCAGGGATTCTCCTCGTATCTCTCATCATCACCGCATCTTGGTGCTAGGGTGAAAGACATTAAAGCATTTAGTTGGGACGCGCCATTGTATTCTAAACTACTGCAACTCACATAGATTTGCACTTTCCCGGGCCAGCTCCTTGAGTAATAGTTCTAAATTCGAATTCAAAGGGTCTTACTTATAAAAATAACGCTAATTCATGTTTGATTACCTCTCAATTGATTAACTCTCAAATCCTTGACTAAAAATCAATTATTTTTCACATAGCAACCACTTTCAACGGTGTCTCAGGTGAAAAATCTTACCTATAAACGTTAATCAGCGTTGAGATGTTGCCTAAGTGACAGAAAATTTAAAAAGTGGCGACCCGTTGTTTAAGTATAATTCTCAAGTAAGATGGCGGGCTACAATCAGCTGTTACGATGACATTTTTGGTCTATGGATTCTATTGTAAATTTTGTCAATTATGCTCAATTGTTCGTTCGATTTCGTTCTTTAGTCGAATAATTTGGTCATGCTCTATGCTGACCGTCTAAGTGTTGGCAGATTAAAATAGTGTTTCATCGTTCAGTCAGTCACATTAGAGGTAGCTGAGTATGAATCAGCGCTATTTTTATAAGTAAGGCCCAAAGTGTTTATTTCAATTAAACTATTTACAGGCAATTTAAATTGTCAAGGAGTTGTTCAGTTAGTCAGAAAGTTGAAACTAGTTGCTCGTTCCAAAACAAAGGAAGGAACATAGGAACGTGGAAAACTCCACGGATACTCTTTTCAGTAAAGTTTTCAGAACCTCTTGGTGTAAACAATGTAGGTGTATAAGAATATAAAATAATTGATAAACATTATAATTATATAAGCCATGACAGTTAAAAGATGACCAATCCCAACTGACAGACTGGTCCTGTTCACGAGCATAAATAAATAAATAAATATCTTGGGACAACTCACACACGGCTATCTGATCCCAAGCTAAGCAGAGCTTGTGTTATGGTAACCAGACAACTGATATACATACTTATATAATTTATAAATACATACATATTATAGATAAATCACACCCAGACACAGAACAAACAATCATGCTCATCACACAAAGTTTGTCCTGGGTGGGAATCGAACCCACAACCTCCGGCTTAGCAGTCAGGGCCACTAACCACTAGACCAACAGGCCCGTCAAAGCCCGAGCATGACGCGTAGATCAGCACAATCAACCATCTTAACGGCCTTATCACACTAGCGGTTCGCGAGCGTATTTTGTATGAAGGCGATCACGCAGCGAATTCGCCGCGTCAGATATTTGTATAGAAAACACGCTCGCAATTCGCAAGTGTGATAAGGCCCTAAGGGAACGAAAAAAAAAGTTACAAAAGAAAATCTTACGAGGGCATTCTTCGATAGGTATACAGATGTTACTAGCGTTCCTGGCGTATCCTTTTTCACAGTAGCACATTTCGTTGCACACTATGTTGATGATGGGACAATTATCTTGACTCTGCTCGTTCAGTGTTTCGCAGACATTGTCACACGCACCGCCACATGAGAAGTACTCGTTTTGTTTCATACATTTTACTAAAACGACATCATTATCAGAAACCGTCACATGTATAATTTTGGAAAAATTGGGTAGTTGACATCACCATCAATTGGCATGCTTTTTATGAACTGTCAAAATGCAATTCTCCCATTGATTATGGCAATATCGAGCTGTGACGTCACTTATCGACCTACACAATTTACTATGTTTTGAATTCGAAGCCAGTAAAAATGAAATTTTACAATAAATTGAAAATAAATCTATTTTCAGGGCTAAAATAAAGGGTTTTTTAGAGAAGTTGCGTCTTGGATTTATTGGTTAACTGTCCATATTGGGTCAGGGATTCCTATAGTATTGGAATTAACAGGGTTTTCTACACTAAAAGATTTGTTAACACTCACAACAATTTGCTTGAGAAATACATTCCCCAATCTTGTTTCTGAAGTATCCGTCTTCACAAACACAGCCTGGTTGGCAGGGAGGCTCCTGTCCCCACTCGATGGGGCAGACGTAAGCCCTCTCAAGACTTTCACACGTTTGTGGAGGACATGAAGAGGGGCAAGGATTGAAGACTTCGTGTGGTCTATCACATGTCACTGAAAAATATTTATTATTTTTAGCCTGGGTTGTCCCACTGCAAGGCAAAGGCCTCTCTTTCTCTTTTCGTTAGGAACACGTTGCTGAAGTCCATGACATGAATCGTCGATGTCACCCTCAAAGCAGCCAAGCTTAAGTTCGGCCGCATGTTGAATGGAGCATGGGTTAAATCAACCACCATGTAGATCCCGAAAATCCTTCAGCGACACCGTGGCATACCCAGGCAAAGGTGACGGTGACGTTTGGGTAGAGCTAGAATTGTTCCACACTAGCTCAGGATAAAAATAAAGGTAAGTACTTCTTTAATAGTCTGTTTCACCACAACACCAATGAAATTTATTGATATGTTCAGACTTTAATCTGACAAAAAAGATCTGATAAATAAATTTGACTAAGAAGTAAGTAAGTGAAAAGATTGTGCTATATACGATATTTTATTTTTCTATAACTCCACATTCACGAAGACGGATTCGCTAGTTCAATAAAATCCTTTGGTACCGGTAGGACCTACTAAAGGATCGTTTGTCTAGAGGTCCGAAGCGCGACTGCTCCGCTAGAGGTATTGGTTTCGATTACCAATTCAAGCAAAGTGTTATTGGGCTTTTCTGTGAAATTCTCAGCAAGGCTAATGACAATAAGCTCGCTCCCTATTACATGGGACCTAAACATATCAGCAAACTATGGATGTACATTGGTAACTCTCTGCTTAACCCTTCGGGGAAAACAGGCGTGATGGTATGTATGTGTTTTTAGTATCTGTTTAATAGGACTAAACAAAACAAAATCTGTCGTGTACTCACCTTTGCATTCGCTCTCTGGAACGCAAACACCGTCTTGATTTCGTAAAAATCCTTTTATGCAAACGCAGTCTCCAATACATTCAATGGGATCTTTACAAATGATTGGGCCTGATAATTCCGAACATTTTCTTCTCTTACATCCATTGGAACATCTATCGAAGACTTCGTTTTTTCTACAAATGGGTGCTAAAAATAAAGTATTCGGAATAAGAGGAATCAGTTTTTTGTGTGTTAAAATTGTTACCCGAATTCTAGTTTTTACTAAAGCGCAGCATGCTACGTTAACGCCTAGTTAGTTGCTTTTATAGACCCAGCATGTCATGTTGTAATATCAGAGGCAGTATTGCAGTTTTGCTCTTAAAATTTAAAATTATTTCGCTTGCCGTTTTGATTGAGTAAAACATATTATTGTTTTGAACTATATACATTTTAGTAATAATGTTCTGTTTCTTAATTTAGCTTTCTTTTAGTATTTGTACTGCATTTGTTTAATAAACATTTGTTTTTTCAAAGATTTGCGAACATGTATATTTTGTATATTTTCTAAACAAATAAACGTATATTTTATAAAAGCATCCATTAGATTATCAATCAGACGACGGTAGACCTCAGATAGCAGCGGCAGTGCCACCTAACCGCAATGTCTGACCACGGAGCCACTACTGGTATCTTGTATTTCTGTGGAAATACTTCCGTAAATACCGAGGATTTCGCCTGTTGCTATAGACGTTTTTTTACCCTTTCAAGTCTATTCTAGCATGCTTGATAATTTATACTATTTAGGCCCAATAAGTGACCATTTTCTATTTCTTCTCCAGAGGCACTATTCAGATCTTTGGCAAGCAGAATTGAACCTTAATGTAGGTAAGAATATTAAACTTACTAGGACATTGGTCAATAGGCACACAAGTTCCATTTTTAGCTCTTAAAAATCCTTCTTTACAAAGACAACCGTCTATACAATCTTTTGGATGTATACACATGTCAGGACGTCCCAAATCGGTGCAATTCTTTTTCTGACATCCACCGTTAATGCACGTGTTATACACTTCGTTTTCATGACAGACGGGTGCTGAAAGATAAAGGTTAAATGAAATCTATGTGATTCTGTATCTAAAGGATAATTTCGTAAAAAAAAAATTGGTTTAAAGTCTAGGTCGCAATCTCATCTCAGTGACCATCAATGGCAAAATCTTGGCTAAAATTGATTTTGAATTGAGATGGAGACTGAGATTAGAATACGAACGTTTGTAAAAGTTAGAAGAATCCTCCATTGGTATCTTGGTATCTAAATACAATTAGCGACTTCACCCACGACCGATTTTTGACCGATTATCGGACCGACTTTTGATTGATCCTTGAAGAAATCGGTCCGATTATCGTTCGTGGGCGGAGAGCCTTAACCAGAAGAAATCAGATTCAAACAAACATTTTTTCGATACAACAGGGTTCGTGACACTGGTCTGTTATATCGCATTTTTTTTTAAATACTATTCTTCATTGAAAAAAACTGACTGAAACTTTCATCTACAATATTGAATAGATTAGTAATTTGCTTAGAATATAACTTACTGCAGTCTTTGGGTTGCACGCATTTCATCAGATTATCATCGTAAACATAACTTTGTTTGCAATCGCAAGCATCTAAGTAACAGATGAGAGGACAAGCCACAGGTCCTTTATTGTAGTTGGAACAACGTCTACCGCAGTGGCCGCCGCACCCTGGTACGGCATTTGGATCTCCATGGCAAGATACTACAGATATGAAAAAAAGCAAATATGTTAAACTTTACGTTTAAATAGGTTCCATGTAATCGGTACCGTGATGGTATAATAGGGGTCCAAAGATGTAATGATTTCTTGCTGCAATTTATCTTGTTTATTTTGTATTTTGTATATATTTTTTTACATTATTTAACGTTGCCTTGCATTAGGATTGTGCTAGGATCTTTTCCTGTACCGTAGGTGCGTTTAAAAATATATAAACTTACAAACACGAACAACTAATTATAACTTAGGTATCAGAAAATCTTACCTCCACATTGTTCAATAGGTATACAGATATTGTTATCATCTCGAGCATAACCTTCATCACAGTAGCATTTCTCAACGCATTTCTTGTTTTTGATTGGACAATTTGTTTTGTTTTTGGTCAACAACGTAGCACAAACGTCGTCGCAAGCCGGGCCGCAAGAGAAGTGTTCGTTGGGTCCAGTGCATTTTGCTATAAAGATAATGTTCCGCGATTGTATGAAGTGTCACTAATTATGAAGCCTTTATATTATATATCATAGCCTTTTACGCAAACTTCGTTTAGATTTTTTCGTCGGCGAGAAGAAATCGGCCCGATAATTAGTCGTGTGCGGAGACGCTTATCCATGAGTGATTAACGCAAATCGCCAAGATAGACATCACAATAATAATATGCACGTGTTAGCAAAAATGATATAACCACCGTATTCTATGTCCAGTTATGGGTTGCAATTGATCGGCCCATAGTTTAAAAAAACTCAGGGCTCTGCGGCGTTACACCCTAGACCAGTGCCCACCTTTTATCTTGCGCCGCAAGCCTTGTTACTTGCACACGTGAGGACCTAATGACTGTCGGATAGTGTTGTCGTAGATAAATGACAAAAAAAAACATTTATTTTCTTATTTTATTTGCCATTGATATGCTAAGAAGAAGAAGGGCTAATCAAAAGCATCTTACTCAAACGGAAAGAAGAGAGCGAGAGGAAGAAGGATAGAATAGTCTTTAAGCGTATAAAACACAAGACTTACAACAATCAATTTCTGATATACATTCATCAATAGAATTTCTGTAGTAACCATCTTCACATCGACAGGCTGGATTGCAGAATTCTTCACCTTCAGGAGGGTTTGGACAGGGATAAGCAACTCCAATGGCAGCACAAGTTTGTGGTGGACAAGTGCGAGGGCAGGGGTCGTAAACTTCGTGCGGTTTTGTGCATTGTACTATCGTGAATAAATTAATACGTACTTAATAAAATGAGCAGTGGAGCTTTGTAAGTGCCAAAAATATTGTTACATCCGTTCTTTTTTTTTTTTTAAATGAAGAAGATTGTTACCTCTGGGTATATAAATTATGTAAATAATAAATGTAGACGAATCACAGACAATAATGTGTACGACAACAAAAATAAATGCCTATAGAATGAATTATCGTTCTATGCTCAATAGGCATAGAATTAATTATCATTCTAAGTCTTCCAAGTTTTCAATATTAAAAATTGAAACTTAGCTAACTCAGTCCAAGCATAACATGAAATAAAATTTGCTGCCTGTACCATCACGCCTGTATTCCCCGAAGGGTTAGGCAGAGATGTACCAATGTACACCCACAGTTCGCCGGTATATTTAGGTCCCATGTAATAGGGGGCGAGCCTATTGCCATTAACCGGGGACAAATCCAAACTCCGAGCTGCTACTGAGAATTTCATAGAAAAACCCAATAACACTTTTTGCTCGACCTGGGAATCGAACCCGGGACCCCTTGCACAGCAGTCGCACTTGCGACCACGAGACCAACCGGGCAGCCTGGCCTGTGCTTCCTGTATATCTCAAAAGTTAATAGTGTACTTACGCGGACATTTGTTTTCAGGTACGCAAGTTCCATTTGGGTGTCGTAAGAATCCCTCTTGACAGACACATCCTCCGATGCATGTTATTGGGTCTAAACAAAGCTCTAGCTCTCCTACTTGAGAGCAGTTTCGCTTCTGGCATCCCCCGTTGGCGCAAATATCGTAAATTTCATTTTTACCACAAGTCGGTGCTAAAAGTTAACATATTCTTTAGCTTAAGGTGGGTACAAAAAGATAGGATGGAAGAGACATTGCGGGGCGTACTATGGATTTAGTGCAAAAAAAAATTGTTTCATACACTTTTGATATTATGAATGATATGATTTGATATATAAATGTCCCATATAAGAGGGTTATCAAACCTTATATGGGACATTTATATGAGCTATTTTTTTATAATACTAATCTATTTTTGTCCAGTGCAGGGCAAAGGCCTCTTCTCATCCAGAGAAGGCAAAGCATTGATCACACACCACCCTTGCTCAGGGCGCATTTCAGACTTATTTTTTTTTATTTACGGTTTCCTCACGAAAACATCGTAAGGAAACCATAAATAAAAAAATCACCGAAGTTAAACTTAGAAAGCACATGAATTGAAAAAAAGTCACACTGGTACTTGCCCTGTACCGAACTCCCTACTTTATGCATGAGAATCCTTGCTGCCATTACGATTTTTTTTTAATGAGTGACGAAAATTTTCCACACTGTGGTCTACAATCTAACATGTATAAAGAAAGGATATCTAAAATACATACTGCAATCTTCAGGTCGCACACATTGGTCAAGGTTGCTATCGTATACGAATCCTTTTTTACAATCGCAGCCATTGATTTTACATATTAACGGACAAACAACGTTCTTTTTCTTGTAGTTGGAGCACAGTCTACCGCAGTTTATACCACAGCCAGATGTCGCGTTAAAGTCCCCACCGCACGATGCTGCAAACAAAGTAGTAGTAAATACAGTAGCATATTATATAATTTGATAGAATCATTATAAAATAAAATAGGTTCCTACCACAAATACACAAATATTCAAACAAAACTGGTTTCTAAAGTGAAATCTTCTTTTGCTAATGAATTTTACCAAAAATAGTTGGCTGGACTCATGTCTACATGACTGCTTTTTTTACAGTAAACCATTGTCATTTTATGTTAAACATTGCCATTTCATTTTTGTAGATTAATATGATTAGCTTCTTCTTAGCGTTTCGATGACAAACTATATTACAATAATAATAATATATATTATAATATGATTAGCTAAAATATATGTTTATTTGTTCTTTTTTGAACAAAATGGCCGTCGTCAGTCGAAGTTAAGTTAAAGCCACTTTTACAGGCACTTTCTTTAGAATTGTCAAGGAGTTTGGCAGAAAGTTGAAGCTAGTTGTTTAGATACTTACGACATTCATTTATAGGAATACATTTTCCGTAATCATCTCTAACATAATTGTCGATGCAGACACATCCTGGGCTTCCTGGGCAAGTTCGGTTGCTACTGGAATCACCGTCGTATGCAGGACAAGCTATTGGGTACCCTACTTCGGAGCAAGATTGTGGTAAACACAACCAATCGGGACAATCTTCAAGTCTCTCGTTTTCTCCACATTTTGGCGCTGCCGACAAAATTTTGGAATTGTAATCTACATAGATAAAGACTATCCTTCTAGTAATCCTAGTTTGGATGTTTGTCACCTAATGCAACTTTGACGGATTTAAAACCGTCATACACAAATTTCACATGCCCAAAATCTTGGTCTCATTATTGTTTCGGTATGTGGAAAAGGAAAATGTTTAATATGTGTGGATTGTTTTTGGTAGTTCAGTATCAGTCTCAGAACAAATTTCCAATAATTGTTCAATATGTTTTTAGTTTTATTGTTTGCATATTGGAACTGAAATTACAACTGTTTAGTTCATAGCTGATGAAATTAGCGGTCAGTGACAAACGTAGAACGTACAGTTAATCCAGCGGCGAGTACTCATAAAATAGGTTTCAAAGTACAATTTTTTTGTAAACAATTACTTTATTTTTCATTAATTAACTACATAAAAAAAATGTATTTATTAAAACTCCTTCAAGTACGTATTTATTTACCCACAACTAATGTGTTAATTAAAAAGAAAATCCTGTGTAAGCTCAATAGCACTATCCCTGTTTCGGAATAGAACCTAAGTATTGATTCGTCCTAGCTAGTTTTACGAGTACTTACGTGGACATTGATCAATAGGTATGCAGATGCCGTTCTTGTCTCTAGCATACCCCTTTACGCAGTAGCACATAGAGTTGCATTGGATGTTGATAATGGGGCAGTTGGTCTGGTTCTGTTCGTGTAAGGTTGCACACACATTGTCACAAGCACCGCCACATGAGAAGTACTCGTTGGGACCCGTGCATTTCACTACAAAGCAACATTGGTCAGATTAACACATCAAGTTGTAGCACCGTGAGTCAAGGAAAAGGAATTCAACAGTAAGTCATTACTTATAGAATTCAGTACAAGATATCATCTAATGACGTCTATTATTATTATTTATCGTCTATGATGTCTATTTTATTGTGCATCAAGTGTCCTTGAAATGCTTCGTAGGTAAGTATATCATCAATAATTTCACCTTCATAAAAATGTTTTATGTTAACTATAATATATCATTTGTAGGAGGATCATTTTTAGGAATGTTCGTCTATCAAAAAGTCAATCTATCAAAAATTACCCATTTTACCTAGATTTTTGTCAAAATCGTGGTATTGGTTGCAACTAAGAAGAGCAACTAGATTTTGAACATCTTTGATAATAATAAGCCTTAGCTATCACTTACGACAATTCGCCTTTGAAATACATTCTCCAATTTTGTTTCTGTAGTAGTTTTCTTTGCAACGGCAGGCTGGTTTGCAATACTTTTTATCAGTTTTTTGAAGTGGACAATTATACACCCTTCCTATGCTCTCACAAGTTTGTGGTGGACAACTAGGGGGGCAGGGATCATAAACTTCGTGTGGTTCCCAGCAATTTCCTGGAAATAAGTAGTTAGTACATCGGTCAGGCAAGTTTTTGTATGACCTACAGGTATTTGTTCTGGGTTCAGCGAATTGTCATATTTGTGTACGATAAATTCGTAAGATTTTCGATCAGGTCACGTGTCCTGACGCGAGTTTAACATTTTTTACCCATTCCAAAACAAGTGCACAACGCCGCTTACGAATTTTCGATCAGGGTCACGTGTCCTGACGCGAGTTTAACATTTTTTACCCATTCCAAAAAAAGTGCACAACGTCGCTATGTTTGTGTATGTGAAATAAATAATCTTGAAGTGGGGTTCAATCTTGAAAGTTCAAAAAAAAAAACTAAAGTAGCGTATAAAAAGAAAGTAAGTAAAGTAAGTTCGTAGTTTTGCGTGCGTTACATTGACATTTTGCGTTACCACAAACAGTGATTTGGCACACCAGCAATGAGTTGAATTGGTTTGATGGGCATGTATGGGCTGTGTGTATGTAAAATTTACACCTGTATGAGAAAATTTAAAAGTAATACTTACGACCACAATCTTCCTTTGGTACGCAGATGCCATTGGATTCTCGCAAATATCCTTCCTTACACAGACAACCCTTTATACAATATTTCGGATCTATTTTCACGCATGGGACTGGTTTTCCTAATTGCGAACAATTTTTAGGTTGACATCCGCCATTGATACATTCCGAATATACTTCATCCTTTCCGCATATCGGAGCTGAAAGGGTACAATTACATATGTTTAAATTTGGACTACAGAAATAGAGTTTGTCTAAACTAATTTTAGAAAAGAAAATATTTGTATGGATTACAATGGATATACAAAAACGCTGCTTAAGTTAATAATTTTCATCAAGTGAGTAAAATAAGCTTCTTTCCTAGTTCAGCTACAGATGCTAAAACTATTGTGTAACAAAAAAATGATTTTTCATAACACCTATTTCAAAATTATAATCATGTACTTTTTATTGGTAAAATAAATATTATTATTATTATTTGATTTTTAATAAAATAAGAAACTTTCACTTATTGCTTTAACGTAACCCAAGGAATCAAACACTTACTTGTGTAAGTCATTACTTGTCTTTGTGTTATAATATTGGGTTTGTAGGGGAAGTATGAAATCTACGCAAACGAAGTCGCTTGCAAAATGCTAGCTAGTGAAACATTATAATACACTTACTACATTGTTTGGGGCGTACGCATTTTTTAGTATTTGTGTCCAATACAAAGCCTTTTTTACAGTCGCAAGAATTAAATTTGCATATTTTAGGACACGCTACTGGTCCTTTGTTGTAATTCGAGCAGAGTCTGCCGCAGTTGAGACCACAGCCTGATTCCGCATTGGTATCTCCACCACACGATGCTGTAATGAAATGTATACTTAAAATAATAAGCAGTAAAGTCTGTATATACTTATAAAAAAATATGATTTCATATTTTTAGTTTAGTTCGAAATAATTTTTTGATCCCTTTCTTCAAGGATTTTTTTTCAGTCTAAGTACAATGGAATTATAACGTCCTAATTGTTTTTTCCTTATTAGTAGATATTTGCTTGTTTTAATTGTAGTAAATATATTTAAAAAACTTTGTTCTTACGGCATTGTTTTTTCGGTATACAGATTCCATTATTGTTCCTCACAAAACCGTAATCGCAGATACATGCCGGTTCTCCTGGACAGCTAGATTCACCCGTTAATGCTGGACATTTGATAGGGAAACCTAGCTCAGAGCATGTTTTTGGCTCGCATAGGGAGTCAGGGCAGAATTCGAACCTTTCGTTTTTTTCACACGGCGGTTCTGAAATATAAGTAATAAGATTTTTATATTA